>JAILYF010000013.1:2654416-3981624 GCA_025491095.1 Brachionus asplanchnoidis | reverse complement strand
ATTTTCGTCTGAATTTTTTACCACTGAGCTATGGCTCACCTATAAGCAATAATAAGATTTGCTAAATTAAAATTCGAATTTTAAAATTTTTGTCGTTGTGAAATTAATTTATTTTTAAAGTTAAAAAAATTTCTTTACAAAAAGATGAGTGTCGAATCATCCCAGTGGTTGATCTCCCCCGTAAAGAGGAAATCAGAATCAATTGCTTTAGTCTCAAGTGAAATTTTCGTCTGAATTTTTTACCACTGAGCTATGGCTCACCTATAAGCAATAATAAGATTTGCTAAATTAAAATTCGAATTTTAAAATTTTTGTCGTTGTGAAATTAATTTATTTTTAAAGTTAAAAAAATTTCTTTACAAAAAGATGAGTGTCGAATCATCCCAGTGGTTGATCTCCCCCGTAAAGAGGAAATCAGAATCAATTGCTTTAGTCTCAAGTGAAATTTTCGTCTGAATTTTTTACCACTGAGCTATGGCTCACCTATAAGCAATAATAAGATTTGCTAAATTAAAATTCGAATTTTAAAATTTTTGTCGTTGTGAAATTAATTTATTTTTAAAGTTAAAAAAATTTCTTTACAAAAAGATGAGTGTCGAATCATCCCAGTGGTTGATCTCCCCCGTAAAGAGGAAATCAGAATCAATTGCTTTAGTCTCAAGTGAAATTTTCGTCTGAATTTTTTACCACTGAGCTATGGCTCACCTATAAGCAATAATAAGATTTGCTAAATTAAAATTCGAATTTTAAAATTTTTGTCGTTGTGAAATTAGATTGTTTTTAAAGTAAAAAAAATTTCTTTACAAAAAGATGAGTGTCGAATCATCCCAGTGGTTGATCTCCCCCGTAAAGAGGAAATCAGAATCAATTGCTTTAGTCTCAAGTGAAATTTTCGTCTGAATTTTTTACCACTGAGCTATGGCTCACCTATAAGCAATAATAAGATTTGCTAAATTAAAATTCGAATTTTAAAATTTTTGTCGTTGTGAAATTAATTTATTTTTAAAGTTAAAAAAATTTCTTTACAAAAAGATGAGTGTCGAATCATCCCAGTGGTTGATCTCCCCCGTAAAGAGGAAATCAGAATCAATTGCTTTAGTCTCAAGTGAAATTTTCGTCTGAATTTTTTACCACTGAGCTATGGCTCACCTATAAGCAATAATAAGATTTGCTAAATTAAAATTCGAATTTTAAAATTTTTGTCGTTGTGAAATTAATTTATTTTTAAAGTTAAAAAAATTTCTTTACAAAAAGATGAGTGTCGAATCATCCCAGTGGTTGATCTCCCCCGTAAAGAGGAAATCAGAATCAATTGCTTTAGTCTCAAGTGAAATTTTCGTCTGAATTTTTTACCACTGAGCTATGGCTCACCTATAAGCAATAATAAGATTTGCTAATTAAAATTCGAATTTTAAAATTTTTGTCGTTGTGAAATTAATTTATTTTTAAAGTTAAAAAAATTTCTTTACAAAAAGATGAGTGTCGAATCATCCCAGTGGTTGATCTCCCCCGTAAAGAGGAAATCAGAATCAATTGCTTTAGTCTCAAGTGAAATTTTCGTCTGAATTTTTTACCACTGAGCTATGGCTCACCTATAAGCAATAATAAGATTTGCTAAATTAAAATTCGAATTTTAAAATTTTTGTCGTTGTGAAATTAATTTATTTTTAAAGTTAAAAAAATTTCTTTACAAAAAGATGAGTGTCGAATCATCCCAGTGGTTGATCTCCCCCGTAAAGAGGAAATCAGAATCAATTGCTTTAGTCTCAAGTGAAATTTTCGTCTGAATTTTTTACCACTGAGCTATGGCTCACCTATAAGCAATAATAAGATTTGCTAAATTAAAATTCGAATTTTAAAATTTTTGTCGTTGTGAAATTAATTTATTTTTAAAGTTAAAAAAATTTCTTTACAAAAAGATGAGTGTCGAATCATCCCAGTGGTTGATCTCCCCCGTAAAGAGGAAATCAGAATCAATTGCTTTAGTCTCAAGTGAAATTTTCGTCTGAATTTTTTACCACTGAGCTATGGCTCACCTATAAGCAATAATAAGATTTGCTAAATTAAAATTCGAATTTTAAAATTTTTGTCGTTGTGAAATTAATTTATTTTTAAAGTTAAAAAAATTTCTTTACAAAAAGATGAGTGTCGAATCATCCCAGTGGTTGATCTCCCCCGTAAAGAGGAAATCAGAATCAATTGCTTTAGTCTCAAGTGAAATTTTCGTCTGAATTTTTTACCACTGAGCTATGGCTCACCTATAAGCAATAATAAGATTTGCTAAATTAAAATTCGAATTTTAAAATTTTTGTCGTTGTGAAATTAATTTATTTTTAAAGTTAAAAAAATTTCTTTACAAAAAGATGAGTGTCGAATCATCCCAGTGGTTGATCTCCCCCGTAAAGAGGAAATCAGAATCAATTGCTTTAGTCTCAAGTGAAATTTTCGTCTGAATTTTTTACCACTGAGCTATGGCTCACCTATAAGCAATAATAAGATTTGCTAAATTAAAATTCGAATTTTAAAATTTTTGTCGTTGTGAAATTAATTTATTTTTAAAGTTAAAAAAATTTCTTTACAAAAAGATGAGTGTCGAATCATCCCAGTGGTTGATCTCCCCCGTAAAGAGGAAATCAGAATCAATTGCTTTAGTCTCAAGTGAAATTTTCGTCTGAATTTTTTACCACTGAGCTATGGCTCACCTATAAGCAATAATAAGATTTGCTAAATTAAAATTCGAATTTTAAAATTTTTGTCGTTGTGAAATTAATTTATTTTTAAAGTTAAAAAAATTTCTTTACAAAAAGATGAGTGTCGAATCATCCCAGTGGTTGATCTCCCCCGTAAAGAGGAAATCAGAATCAATTGCTTTAGTCTCAAGTGAAATTTTCGTCTGAATTTTTTACCACTGAGCTATGGCTCACCTATAAGCAATAATAAGATTTGCTAAATTAAAATTCGAATTTTAAAATTTTTGTCGTTGTGAAATTAATTATTTTTAAGTTAAAAAAATTTCTTTACAAAAAGATGAGTGTCGAATCATCCCAGTGGTTGATCTCCCCCGTAAAGAGGAAATCAGAATCAATTGCTTTAGTCTCAAGTGAAATTTTCGTCTGAATTTTTTACCACTGAGCTATGGCTCACCTATAAGCAATAATAAGATTTGCTAAATTAAAATTCGAATTTTAAAATTTTTGTCGTTGTGAAATTAATTTATTTTTAAAGTTAAAAAAATTTCTTTACAAAAAGATGAGTGTCGAATCATCCCAGTGGTTGATCTCCCCCGTAAAGAGGAAATCAGAATCAATTGCTTTAGTCTCAAGTGAAATTTTCGTCTGAATTTTTTACCACTGAGCTATGGCTCACCTATAAGCAATAATAAGATTTGCTAAATTAAAATTCGAATTTTAAAATTTTTGTCGTTGTGAAATTAGATTGTTTTTAAAGTAAAAAAAATTTCTTTACAAAAAGATGAGTGTCGAATCATCCCAGTGGTTGATCTCCCCCGTAAAGAGGAAATCAGAATCAATTGCTTTAGTCTCAAGTGAAATTTTCGTCTGAATTTTTTACCACTGAGCTATGGCTCACCTATAAGCAATAATAAGATTTGCTAATTTAAAATTCGAATTTTAAAATTTTTGTCGTTGTGAAATTAATTTATTTTTAAAGTAAAAAAATTTCTTTACAAAAAGATGAGTGTCGAATCATCCCAGTGGTTGATCTCCCCCGTAAAGAGGAAATCAGAATCAATTGCTTTAGTCTCAAGTGAAATTTTCGTCTGAATTTTTACCACTGAGCTATGGCTCACCTATAAGCAATAATAAGATTTGCTAAATTAAAATTCGAATTTTAAAATTTTTGTCGTTGTGAAATTAATTTATTTTTAAAGTTAAAAAAATTTCTTTACAAAAAGATGAGTGTCGAATCATCCCAGTGGTTGATCTCCCCCGTAAAGAGGAAATCAGAATCAATTGCTTTAGTCTCAAGTGAAATTTTCGTCTGAATTTTTTACCACTGAGCTATGGCTCACCTATAAGCAATAATAAGATTTGCTAAATTAAAATTCGAATTTTAAAATTTTTGTCGTTGTGAAATTAATTTATTTTTAAAGTTAAAAAAATTTCTTTACAAAAAGATGAGTGTCGAATCATCCCAGTGGTTGATCTCCCCCGTAAAGAGGAAATCAGAATCAATTGCTTTAGTCTCAAGTGAAATTTTCGTCTGAATTTTTTACCACTGAGCTATGGCTCACCTATAAGCAATAATAAGATTTGCTAAATTAAAATTCGAATTTTAAAATTTTTGTCGTTGTGAAATTAATTTATTTTTAAAGTTAAAAAAATTTCTTTACAAAAAGATGAGTGTCGAATCATCCCAGTGGTTGATCTCCCCCGTAAAGAGGAAATCAGAATCAATTGCTTTAGTCTCAAGTGAAATTTTCGTCTGAATTTTTTACCACTGAGCTTATGGCTCACCTATTAGCAATAATAAGATTTGCTAAATTAAAATTCGAATTTTCAAATTTTTGTCGTTGTGAAATTAGATTGTTTTTTAAGTAAAAAAAATTTCTTAACAAAAAGATCAGTGTCGAATCATCCCAGTGGTTGATCTCCCCCGTAGAGAGGAAATCAGAATCAATTGCTTTAGTCTCAAGTGAAATTTTCGTCTGAATTTTTTACCACTGAGCTATGGCTCACCTATAAGCAATAATAAGATTTGCTAAATTAAAATTCGAATTTTAAAATTTTTGTCGTTTTGAAATTAATTTATTTTTAAAGTTAAAAAAATTTCTTAACAAAAAGATGAGTGTCGAATCATCCCAGTGGTTGATCTCCCCCGTAAAGAGGAAATCAGAATCAATTGCTTTAGTCTCAAGTGAAATTTTCGTCTGAATTTTTTACCACTGAGCTATGGCTCACCTATAAGCAATAATAAGATTTGCTAAATTAAAATTCGAATTTTAAATTTTTGTCGTTGTGAAATTAATTAATTTTTTAAATTGAAAAAATTTCTTTACAAAAAGATGAGTGTCGAATCATCTTAGTGGTTGATCTCCCCCGGAAAGAGGAAATCAGAATCAATTGCTTTAGTCTCAAGTGAAATTTTCGTCTGAATTTTTTACCACTGAGCTATGGCTCACCTATAAGCAATAATAAGATTTGCTAAATTAAAATTCGAATTTTAAAATTTTTGTCGTTGTGAAATTAATTTATTTTTAAAGTTAAAAAAATTTCTTTACAAAAAGATGAGTGTCGAATCATCCCAGTGGTTGATCTCCCCCGTAAAGAGCAAATCAGAATAAATTGCAGTAGTCTCAAGTGAAATTTTCGTCTGAATTTTTTACCACTGAGCTATGGCTCACCTATAAGTAATAATAAGATTTGCTAAATTAAAATTCGAATTTTAAAATTTTTGTCGTTGTGAAATTAAATTATTTTTAAAGTTAAAAAAATTTCTTTACAAAAAGATGAGTGTCGAATCATCCCAGTGGTTGATCTCCCCCGTAAAGAGCAAATCAGAATAAATTGCAGTGTCTCAAGTGAAATTTTCGTCTGAATTTTTTACCACTGAGCTATGGCTCACCTATAAGTAATAATAAGATTTGCTAAATTAAAATTCGAATTTTAAAATTTTTGTCGTTGTGAAATTAAATTATTTTTATAGTTAAAAAAATTTCTTTACAAAAAGATGAGTGTCGAATCATCCCAGTGGTTGATCTCCCCCGTAAAGAGGAAATCAGAATCAATTGCTTTAGTCTCAAGTGAAATCTTCGTCTGAATTTTTTACCACTGAGCTATGGCTCACCTATAAGCAATAATAAGATTTGCTAAATTAAAATTCGAATTTTAAAATTTTTGTCGTTGTGAAATTAATTTATTTTTAAAGTTAAAAAAATTTCTTTAGAAAAAGATGAGTGTCGAATCATCCCAGTGGTTGATCTCCCCCGTAAAGAGGAAATCAGAATCAATTGCTTTAGTCTCAAGTGAAATTTTCGTCTGAATTTTTTACCACTGAGCTATGGCTCACCTATAAAGTTATTTATATTTTGAATATATCTTCCCTCTAATTTTATTTTTTATTTTGTTCGTTTGAGACTTTTTTTTCGTCGTTATTTTATTTTTCAAAATTTATTATGTAATTTTTTTTCATATTCAAAAAAAAAAAATTTTTTTTTCAGAATTTGAAATGAGCAATCTTTATGATTTTAATGAAAGTTATGTTCCAAATAGCACACTTGCTACTACTCGGATGAAAGTAATTTTTTAATTTTTAAGATGCCTCTGTTATCAATTTTTTAGAATAGCACAATTGTTAAACCAATTATTTATGGAAATACAGCAAAATATTTTGGTAAAAAGCGCGAAGAAGATGGACATACTCATGAATGGTCATTTTATCTTAAACCTTATGAAAATGAAGATCCTTCATTTTATATACAGCGAGTTCAAATTAAGCTTCATGATAGTTATCCAAATCCGAATCGAGTATTAACAAAAGCCCCTTATCAGGTTCACGAAACTGGCTGGGGTGAATTCGAAATTACTGTCAAGATCTATTTTGCAGATCCAAATGAAAAACCTGTAAATCTATGTTTTTTTTTTTAAAATAAAAATAATTTTTTTTTAAGCTTACAATTTTTCATCTACTTAAATTATTTTCAACCGACCCTGATGTGATCCAATCAAAAAAACATTTGGTAAACGAATATTATGATGAAATGGTTTTTCATGAACCAAGTCAATTTTTTTACCAATTACTTACGAATATAAAGCCTTTGACCGATGGAATTTATGAACATGAAACAGACTGTAAGCCTCCCTATTTTTTCAAATTTTCCACGAATCCATATATATTGAACAGTTAAAGATAAAGAGAAGCAGACTTTAGAAAAAATGGAAAATGCACGTCAAATTATCCGATCTGAGATCAGTGATCTAAAAGAACGGCTTAAATTAACCCAGGAAAAAATGCAATTACTTAAGGAAAAAATCGAATCTGATGATTTGAATCTAGATGATGCTTTATGAATTTGTTTAATCTGATTTAACTAAACTTTCGTTTTATGTCATTTAAATAAAATTTACTGTGTTAATTTAAAATTTTTTTTAATTCCTTTTGCTCTAAAAAGCAAATGGGTTTAAATGTGAGTTTGATTAATAAAATGATTTATTTAGATATAATTTGAGCTAATGTATGTTGAAAACAAACTAGAACTACCTCGTTTAACAGGTACCCTACGCGCCTACTCCAGAGTATGCAAAAAATACGAGGATAATGATCCAGTAATTGAACAAGAAGCAATTAAAAAGCGACGAGTATCTTCTAGAAATGAAGAATCAAATTTTACATGGCCAAGTGTAGTGAATAAGCTGGTTCCGATTCCTAGTGATCCGAAATTTTCCAAACTAAAGTCTTTCTTAGACAAATTAAAATTGAATATATCAAAACAATTTCTGAATGAAGATTTCAACGAAACGAGTTTGTTGAACGAAACCTCATTGTTTATCCTAGAGACTTTTTATGACTTTCAGAACAGGACTGGCAATGGAAATTCAAATTTTCAAAATTTTGACAAAATAAACAAAAATTTAAAAGACAAATTCGGACAATATCAACGTAATCTATTTGATAACTGCAAAGAACTCATAGAATGCATTTTCAATGAGCTGATTTATTTGGATCGAGTACATTTATTAGAGGAAATCTTTTCCAATCGTAAAGTTGAGCTAAATCCAGATCAGGAAGAAAATAAAATGTTCGGAGAAAATATTTCATTTTATTCTTTTTATGAGCATAAAGAAGAATTAAGTGAAGAAATGTCCGAGTCCGAAGTGGAATCAGAAGATGATGTTGATATTGATTTAAAATTTCCTAGTGAGATATCTAAACCAGTCCAAGAAGACGAATTCAGCAAATATTTATCTTGGACAAGCTCTCTGCCAGAAATTTCCAATCTTGTCTTTGAAATTTTGTCCAAGAACACAACTAATGAAGAAATTCAGAACGAATTATTTGAACTGTTGGGCTTTGAAAAAATTGAATTAATTGAATTTTTGCTATCAAATAGACAAAAAATTTGCCAAGATTTTCGCACTTATCTTATTGAAGCAAAACCAGTTCAAAAAGTGACTAAATCTGGACCGATGCCGGCTCTATCTTCTGAAATTGTGGTTCATACCGAAACAGAGAAGAGAATAAAAAAACAAATGAGAAAAGATGAAAAAAAATGTTTTAAAAATCGAGAAAAAGATTCAGTGACTGATTTTGATCCGTCAAGGCTAAAAAAAATCCGCGAAGAACAACTCAATGAGGCAAAATCGCTTCAAATTTATCATCAAAAACGTCTTGATTCTTTATCTTTGAGTCAATTGAGTAAAAAAAACGCCCAATATCCCTTTGTTTTTGATTCATTGCTAAAAGCGTCCCAGACATCAGCCTTTATTGCCGGCTCAAAAATCCTGCTACCCGAAAATATACAGCGAATTAGCTCTAATTCTCACGAGGAAGTTTTTATTCCTCCGTCAGACTCTATAGGTAGTATAAAACCAGAAAACTTTCGTGGCAATGAGGAAATATGTCTTAAGCCACTGATTAAAGTGGCTGAATTGGATGAATTGGGACAAATTGCGTTCAAAGGTTTTAAAAATTTGAATAGAATTCAATCAATTGTATTCGATTCAGCTTATAATACTAACCAAAATTTGTTGATTTGTGCTCCAACTGGAGCTGGCAAAACAAACATTGCCATGTTGACCATTGTAAATCAGATTCAAAAGCATTATCATGATGGTGTGCTGAAGAAGGACGAGTTTAAAATTGTCTATATAGCGCCAATGAAGGCATTGGCATGTGAAATGACTGAAAGCTTTTCCAAAAGGTTGGCACCGCTTGGTTTAGTTGTGCGGGAATTAACTGGGGATATGCAGCTGACCAAACAAGAAATAATGGAAACACAAATGCTGGTCGTGACTCCAGAAAAATGGGACGTAGTAACACGTAAGTCTCTGGGTGACGTTTCTCTCAGTCTTTTGGTAAAATTGCTGATCATTGATGAGGTTCATTTATTGCATGATGACCGTGGCTCGGTTATTGAAACAATTGTTGCTAGAACTCTTCGACAAGTCGAGTCTAGTCAGAAGATGATAAGAATTGTTGGTCTTAGTGCTACTTTGCCTAATTATATGGACGTTGCAAGATTTTTGAATGTGGATCCGTTTAAAGGCTTGTTTTTTTTTGATAGTCGGTTCCGTCCGGTTCCACTAGCTCAGACCTTTATAGGAGTTAAATCACCAAATAAGTTGATGCAGCAGCAACAAATGGATGAAGTGTGCTATGAAAAAGTTCTCAAAATGGTCAAACAAGGCCATCAAGTTATGGTTTTTGTTCATGCAAGAAATGCGACTTTAAAAACAGCGCTCAAACTCAGGGATATAGCAAAAAATAGTGGTGAAATACAATTTTTTTTACCTGAGGATTCAAATGAATATGGACACGCTCAAAAACAAATGTCAAAATCAAAAAATAAACAATTGAGGGAAATTTTTGATGACGGATTTTCGGTTCATCATGCAGGACTTCTCAGGGCTGATAGAAATATGGTAGAAAAATTATTTTCAGCTGGACATATTAAGGTGAGAAATTTTTTTTCTTATTCATCTGAATCAAAAAAATTTTAGTTTTCGAAAAATTTTGATTACCACATTATTCATTAGCTTGATTACTTGTCTCTATTAGATTGTTTGTGAATAAAACTTTTTTTTGAATGATTCAACAAAAGCATTTATTTAATATTTTTTAATTATTTTTATTGACAAAATTTTGAATAAATTATACTTTTAATTTTGAGAAATTTAATTCTGAAGCGAATATTTGATCTCGAACTTATGAGTAAAAGTTTAGATTAAAGCAAGTTTCTAAAAATCAATTTTTTAATTTCTTAAAGTTTTAATTTTTTTGAAATTTTCATCTTATTTACTGTAAGACAAGCGAATAAATTAAATTTGTTTACTATAGCATTAAATAAATTATAAAAAAAGTATGAGTTAAAAGAATAAATACGATCTTTAAAAAATAAGTGTTTATTAACAAAAGAACAGCATTCGTTTCTTAATTTCGTAAATTTCGTTAACGTTTCGTAAATGCATAACTTCCATGCAGAATAGTATAGATGGTATGTAAAAAAAATCGAATCTGAAGATTGTGTTTAAGTTTTACATTTAATTTTTATTCACATTAAAAAAATTAAGGAAAAAATATTTTCAGAAAATTAATTTTAAATATTTATTTCTAATTTTATTATATAGATTTTGTTTATTTTTTTATTTATAAATACTTTTTCAATTAGTCCATGGGACTTAAACTATAATCAAACAAATAAATTATTAAAACATCATAAGTTAAAGTCAAAGTCACAAAAATTTTAGGCAGCTTAAAGTTCATGATCGTGATCAGATGACCATTATTTTAATTTTTAAAAAAATTATTTTTTTTTCCAATTAATCTTAAATTGATTCTTTAAAAAAATTAATTTGAAAACTTTAAAGACATTTAAAATCCACATTATGGTATCCAAATTATGGCTTTAAATGATATTTTTATATTGATTAAATTTTATAACGGCGAAACAAAGTTAAATTTTATATTGCAGGATTTCAAAAAATTTTAAAAAAATTTTATTTTTACTTCAGAAAAAAAATCAGATTATTTTCTATCTAAATAAGGATTAAACAAATTATGTTTAATAAAGTTTATTCATTTATTATTAAAAAATTGATAAAAATTACCTTTTGATTTAAATCAAAAACTAAAAATTTTAATTGGAAATTTACATTTGATCATGAACTTTAATTGCCAAAATTTTATCCAAGAAATGACTGTAAATAACTTAAAGCTATAGACTTAACTTTAAAAAAACATTAAATATTTCATTTTACTTTAATATTTGATTTAGTAAAAAATTTTAGTAAAAAATAAGCTTTCTGATAATAAATGCTTTAAAATAAAAAATAAATAAATTTTTTTTTCAACCAGGTATTAGTTTGTACAGCAACATTGGCATGGGGTGTGAATTTACCAGCACATGCAGTAGTAATTAAAGGCACTGAAATGTATGACAGTAAAAAGGGTTCTTTCGTGGACATTTCAATGCTGGATATACTTCAAATTTTTGGTCGAGCTGGTCGTCCACAATTTGATAAGTCAGGCGAAGCTTTCATCATAACTACTCATGATAAACTCGCCAATTACTTGACCCTTTTAACTCGACAGGCACCAATAGAAAGTCAATTTTTGAACAGTCTGGCAGATAATTTAAATGCTGAAATCTGTCTTGGTTCGGTGACAAATGTTCGTGAAGCAGTTAAATGGCTTAGCTACACATATTTATATGTACGCATGAGATTAAATCCTCTAGCCTACGGAATTACTTACAGAACTATGGAAAATGATCCTGGAATGGAAATACATAGGGAAGACTTGGTACGCATCGCTTCCAGACTTCTTGACAAAGCACACATGCTCAGATTTGATGAAATGTCTGGCAACTTGAATCCAACAGATTTGGGCCGTACGGCCAGTCATTTTTATATTAAATATGACACAATCGAGCTATTTAATGCCCATCTAAAAGATACTATGACTGAAAAGGAAATTCTGGGTCTGATATCTCAATGTAGTGAGTTTCAGCAACTGAAGGTTCGTGATGAAGAAATGCCAGAATTGGATTTAATGCATGAAAATTGCATTTTGCCAGTGATGGGTGGTATTGCCAACACTCATGGTAAAGTCAACTGTTTGATCCAATCCTACATTTCGAGGAGCCGTATTGAAGGTTTTTCATTAATAAGTGACATGGCTTATATTTCGCAAAATTTAAGCCGAATAGCTAGAGCAATTTTTGAAATTTCCATTAAACGAGGTTGGGCACTCGTGACAGGTAGAATGTTGACTGTTTGTAAAGCTATCGAAAAGCGTATGTGGCATTTTTTAAGCCCGATTCGGCAGTTCGAAAATGTGCTCTCGTATGAAATCATCGGAAAAATAGAAGATAAAAAGCTAACAATTGATAAAATGAAGGACATGGATAGCAAAGAACTTGGTTTAATTTTGCATCACCAAAAAATGAGTGAAAAAGTTAAAATGTGCATTGAGGGTTTTCCTGTAATAGATATTGACACAACCATTCATCCAATAACTAGAACTGTTTTGAGGTAAATTTAAATATTAATTATTTAAAATTAAATGCTAAATTTTAATTATTTTAATTATTTTTGTTAATTTTTTCTTTTTAATAAAAGAGTTAAGATAACATTAACTGCTAATTTTAAATGGAATGACAAACTTCATGGCCAGTCAGAATTTTTTTGGATATGGATTGAGGATCCAATACACAATCACATTTACCACCACGAGCATTTTAATTTTCAAAAAAAATTTGTCAAAAACCAAGAACCCCAACTGATTGTTTTCACAATTCCGATTTTCGAGCCACTTCCGTCACAGTACATTGTTCGTGTGATATCCGAAAAATGGCTTGGAGTCGAATTCACTCATTCAATTTCATTTAAGCATTTAATTTTACCTGATCAACATTTACCGCACACCGAACTCTTAGATTTGGATCCACTTCCTGTTACAGCTCTTCAAAATCCAACCTATGAAAGTCTCTATTCTTTTTCACATTTCAATCCAATTCAAACTCAAATATTCCATTGTTTATATCATACTGATAACAATAGTTTGCTTGGAGCGCCTACTGGCTCTGGTAAAACCATAGCAGCAGAGCTTGCTATATTCAGAGTTTTTAACAAAAGTGAAAGAAAAAAGGTAGTTTATATAGCTCCTTTGAAAGCTTTAGTTCGTGAAAGAATGTTTGATTGGAAAATTAGATTGGAACAAAAGCTTGGAAAAAAAGTGGTCGAATTGACCGGTGATGTGACTCCGGATATGAAAATAATCGCTGAGGCTGATGTAATTATTTCAACTCCTGAAAAATGGGATGGTATTTCCCGTTCGTGGCAGACTAGAAGCTATGTTAAAGATGTTGCCTTGATCATTATTGATGAAATTCATCTGCTTGGTGAAGATAGAGGTCCTGTACTAGAAGTAATTGTGTCACGAACGAATTTTATATCATCGCATACAAATTATCCGGTTAGAATTATTGGTCTTTCTACAGCTTTAGCAAATGCCATTGATTTGGCAAACTGGTTGGGCATTAAAAAAATGGGGCTGTACAATTTCAAGCCATCTGTTAGACCAGTTCCTTTAGAAGTTCACATTAAAGGGTTTCCTGGAAAATTTTACTGTCCTCGGATGGCAACTATGAATAAGCCATGCTTCCAAGAGATTCAAATTCATTCTTCAGAAAAGCCAGTGCTTATTTTTGTGTCCTCTCGACGACAAACTAGATTGACTGCATTAGATCTAATTAGCTTTTTAGCTCTTGATCCTAGACCTAAACAATGGCTGCATATGCCAGAGAATGAAATGAGCTCACTGATAAATCAAGTGACTGACCAAAATTTAAAACTTACTCTTGCCTTTGGCATTGGTTTGCATCATGCTGGTTTAAATGATAAAGATAGAAAATTGGTTGAAGAACTATTTGTAAATCTAAAAATACAAATTTTGGTTGCTACATCCACTTTGGCATGGGGTGTCAATTTTCCGGTAAATTTATCTTTTTTATTTCAAGAAAGGGTTTATAATTTAAATTTGTTTTTTTTTAAATAGCAACTTTTTTAAAACTTCTTTTTTATATTGTTTTAATTTTTTTTTTAATTTATATTTACCATAGTTAGTGTTTCGGTTTAAAATATAACAAAGCAAGAAATTCTTACGATCTGTGAGACTTTATGTGGCCTTGAAAATTTTTTCGGATTTTTTTAATTCAAATAATGTAAAAGATTAATTTCATATTTTTTAATTAAAAAATAAAGCTAAAATTTTTGGGATAAGACTATCCAAGATTTTATGCTAGAGAATCTTTTGAAATTAAATAAAACCTTTTTCTTTCTTCAGTTTCACACGGAAATATTAAATAAAATAATGTATTCCTGTTAATCGTGTATTTTAAATGTAGATGAAAAAAATGCAAATAACTGAGCGTTTAAAGGACTAACTTAATTTGTCTGAGTCCTCTTTTAGTATCCTTCTTTATGATAAAAATATTCAAAAATGAAAATAATCTTGAAAATAAATGAAAAATATTATATTTTATTATATACAATGTATTTTAGTAATTCTAACATCTTTAGGCCAATAAAAGAATATTGTATAAATAAAATATCATAGAGTACCTCAAAAGTCTAAAATCAATTAAAAATATTTTATTAAATTAATTTGTGTTTTTCAGTTTGAAAGTCTTTATATATCTTTCGCCCACTATCTCTTTCCTCTAAGAGATTGGTTGAAAGGTTAGTTAGCTAAGACCTATTTTTTGAATGCTAGTTTCTTTATTAGAAACGAGAGCTTTTATGAAAAAGAAATTTTGTATTGAAAAATTTTTTTTGTAGCTAGTAAGAGAAATTTTGTTAATTTAATTTTTTATCGAAAAGATAAGTCAAAATATTGCACAAATGAAATTATTTACAATTTATTTGTTATTATTTGATTAATAAAAATTGTTTAAGTTTAAAAGATTTTATAGAATAAATTTGTAGTAAAAATGCTCATTTAAATGATTTTAAATATTGTTTTAGCTAAGATTACCTATTGACAATAAATTCAGAAAAGTCTCCTTAGTTTTATTATTAACATTCTATTTATTTTTAATTTAAAATTAATGTATTCATGACATTTCGATTTTAAGAAAATAAGATATGACTCTATTCATTAATAATATTTCATGCTAACTATTTACTTTAAGTAATTTTTATGTTATCTATTGAATTCTTATAATTCTATTTTGAAGCAATTCATTTCTTTTACTTTTCCATCTTAAAATATAATTGAAAACTCTTTCCCTGTTAAGAAAATTTAAAAATATAACATTAAATAAGCATAGAACATGAATAAAGTATTTTGAAGTGATATTTATTCCTGTAAAAATAAGATCAGATTATCATTTTTTCTTTATATTATTGCCAAACCACGGCTTAGATATCTAAGCTTAATGAATTGATAGATTCTATCAAAAAATGTTGAGTCAAAAAAAAAATCAATTTTAAATTTAAATTTATTTGTGAATAAATTAATTTTTTTAAAGGCTCACTTAGTTATCGTTAAAGGAACAGAATACTACGATGGCAAGACCAAACGTTATGTAGACTTTCCGATAACAGATGTATTGCAAATGATGGGTCGAGCAGGTCGTCCACAATTCGACGATTCTGGAACCGCAGTCATACTGGTTCATGACGCAAAAAAACATTTTTATAAAAAATTTTTATACGAGCCCTTTCCAGTCGAGTCCAATTTGTTATCTGTACTTTCCGACCATTTGAACGCCGAAATAGTGGCTACAACTATAACCAGTAAGCAGGAAGCAATGGAATATCTTACCTGGACCTATTTTTTCCGCCGTCTTTTAGTAAATCCGACTTATTACGAACTCGAGTCCGTGGAAAATCTTGATCTTAACAAATATCTAAGCAAGCTGATTCAAAACTCTCTAAATCAGCTCGAATCGTCTGGTTGCATTAAAATTGGAGAATCTGGAGAGCTTGGTGCCACAACTTCAGGCAAAATAGCATCATTTTACTATTTGTTGAATACAACTATGAGAATGCTCCAGGATACACTAAATGACGATATCGATATCGAGTCTCTGATCGATATAGTATCGCTATCAACCGAGTTCGATGAATTTCCTGTTCGTCACAACGAAGACAAATTAAACGAAATTTTAAGCAAGGAAGTGCCATACAAAGTCAATCCATACTCCCTTGATTCACCCCACACAAAAGTAAATCTGATTCTTCAAGCTCATTTTACCAGAGCTAATCTTCCTATTGCTGATTACATTACGGACACAAAAACAGTATTAGACAATTGCTTGAGAATAATGCAAGCTATTTTGGACTTCTGTGCTGATAAAGGTTGGCTAAAAGTCTGTCTAAATATACTAAATTTGATGCAAATGTCATGCCAGGGTCGATGGATACACGATTCAGATGTCTTAAGCCTGCCACATTTGGAACATGAACATTTGGTTCGATTTTACAATTATAAGCCAAAATTGGACTGTTTGCCACGCTTAATTGAGCAATGTGATAGAGAAGAGGACTTGATTAATAAACTAGTTGGAGACATTCTCGATAAAAATCAGTGTAAAGATATTCAAAATACTTTAGCTTTGCTCCCCAAATTGGATATTAGCATCAGCATGTCTGGAATAATACCTGATAAGCGGGCTATGAAAGTTTTTGAAAATTCAGAAGATGAAGTAAAAAGATTGAATTTTAGAAATTTTAAAGATCAAATTTTTGAGTTGTACCAAGATGAAGAATATGTGGTCAATTTAGATATTAAGCGAATGAATAAGATTAGACGAGCTGGAAAAGACAATAAGGCTTATGCACCGAAATATCCCAAGCCAAAAGACGAGAATTGGGTAGTAGTATTGGGCTCTAATGCCTGTGATGAGTCCGATCACGAACTTATTGGCCTTAAAAGACTAACAAGCTTTAAAAACCACCAAACTAGTCATGTCATGTTCCGGACTCCATTAATAGATGATAATCCAAAATCTGATTTGTTTGATTTGACTGTTTTTTTTATGAGTGATGTTTATCTTGGACTTGATCAACAATTTGACTTCAAATTTAAGCTATGCAGAAAGAAATAGTTACTTTTTTATTAATATATTCTATTTATTTTATTAAAAATAAAGACCAAATTTTTTAAATAAACATTCGGTTTTAGATTTGATTTGCTTTTTTTTTAGAACTTGCTTAAAATAATAATGAGTGGTATTAATTAATAACTAAAATTAAAATAATAAAAAGCTATAATTAAAATATGCATGGTAAAATCAATCAGTTATCAGAATGTTTGATATGGCAAAAAGGACTGAACAGAGAAATTAACTAGTTTTCGAAGGTTTTTCGAAGTTTTTAATGATTGCTGGAAAAAAAAGAGCTTTAATTCAATTAATATTTTATTTCTGTTGATTGGTTTTGCCTCTACTTCTACGAAAAAACGTTTTTTAGAAATTCTCATAAAGAATTTAATCCATTTTTTATTCTGTGAAACAAATAGTATTTTTTGGAGTATTTTTAAAAATTAAAAATTGATAAGTTTCAAAAGAAAATTATTTTTCGACTTTTTATTAGAAGTTAAATTATTCAAAATTCATTTTTTTTATTTAATTAAAAGTATATTTTATCAGAATTGACACTTTGTAGCAAATTTTCTGTAGTCTTAGAAAATTCAATTGAAGAAAAACCCAAACTAAAAATCACTGATTGGTTTTACCCCGTTTTACGATAATATTTGCATTCTCATTTAATAAATTAATTAATTTTTTTAATTTCTAAAAATGTAATAAAATCTAATTGCACATATAAAATGTTTTGATCATTTTTGAAATCTGAAATTTGACCAAAAATTTTCTTTTTCCTTTTTTTTTGTAATAATTTATATAATACACGTTCGATCATTTTTGATATGAATAAAACAAGATTTTTAAAAAATTTTATTTGAAATTAATTTTAAGCTGTTAATATTTAACTTTATTAAATTCAGACTCGTCAATTTCATCGCTTTGATTTTTCCAACCATAAAGAAAAATTTTACTGTCAAGATCCAAAAAGCGTAATTGACTTCAGCGATGACAAATTTTTATCAATGTTTTTTGATGCATTTAAAATTTGATGCATATTTCACGAAATTGTGTTAAACTAATCTTCAATATTTATTTTTTTGTTAATTTCCATACTATCTATAATTATTCTAATAAAAGGATCCTGACTCAAGCTTTAGGTTCATTAATGAAGTTTTATGGTGAAAATTTACTGATTCAAATTGCAGTTGGTATCTAAATATTTAAATCATAACAATTTAACTGATTCTGTGAAAGTATGAAGATACTACTTTTGTTTTATCAAACCCGACTCAAATATCATTATTCTATGAATTATTCATTTAATATTTAATTTTTTCAACAAGATTTTATGGAACTCATAACACTTTTCAGAAGGATAATTCATGTAATTTGAGACATTTTAAATTTTTATATTTACAGTAATAATTTGAGATATAATATTCCTAAATCAATAGTTTCTGTATAACCATAAAAAAATAGATGATTAATCGTCAAATAGAAATTTATTAAATGCGCAAGGCATCAAATTGACTAAAAATAACACTTTAAAAATATTATAATTTACTTTAATTATAATTACATTCTAAATAGTAAAAAATATGATTTATTAGTCTCTTAATGTTTCTAAACTCAAATTTTAAATAGTAAAAAAATATTTATTCTGAATTTAAAATAGATAATTATTAATTCAACTAAAGAAAACCAATTTTTTTGATTATACTACCGATGGCGACGAAAGCAATCATTATCCTTTTTTTAAGCGTCTTAAGTCAATTATTAGCAACCAAAGTTGACCAAAAAAATGCTGAAAATACTGTTCGCTTTCACATATTCAATCCAATAAAAAACACAATAGATTTAGTCAGAGAAAAAAATTTCAATATTGCAAAAATTTGTGACCCCAAAACACGATTCAGATACAAGTTTATTGTTCATGGATTTGCAGAAACATGGAATATGACATTCAGATGGGACTGGGTTAAAGATATGATTGAAGAAATGCTTATCTCGGAAGAATCAAAGACCTTATGCATTATAGCTGTAGACTGGGCTGAGCTTGCTCGAGGGGGTACACTTATAATGAATTATTGGAAGGCAATAGATAATATGAAAATAGCATCTGTAATAATGTCCAATTATCTTAAGAAAATGGATTTAAATGAAAAAAATTTTCATTGTATTGGATTTAGTTTAGGAGCCCACATGTGCAGTATATTCTACAAGACTTATTTTGAAATGTTTAAAATACGTCCTGGAAGAATCACTGGTTTGGACCCTGCAGGACCATTTTTTGCTTCCAAGAAAAATAACGAAAAGTTACATTTTACTGATGCAGATCTCGTTGATATAGTGCATACCAGCGATGAGCTTGGCTTGAGCGAAAAAAATGGACACATGGACTTTTATCCCGATCTAGGAGATGTAAATGCATGCAATGAAGTTAAGCAAAGATTTGACAACTTGGAGAATGTGATTTTATATGAAGAAGCAAATGGTAAAGATGATGAATTTGAGGATGTTAATTTAACTTCAATTGATGCAAAGGATACATTCAGCGTTGATAATCTAAAAAGTAAAATAATCAGTATATTTGGTAAAATTAAAGACTTTTTTGATAAAAAGCCAAAACGTATATTCGTGAGTATCCATCAATTTTTCGGATGTTCACATTTAATGGCTGTCAGATATTTTATATATTCGATTAATGAATGTGATTATAGAGCACATTTATGCTCAAGAAATGAAGATTTCACGACTAAAAAATGCCTCGATAACAAAAGAAAGCCTGATTTTGCAAGAATGGGTTATCATGCTGATAAATCTAATGCAAAATTTTTAACTTCTTTCGGAAATTTTTATCTGGGAACAACCTCGAAACCACCTTACTGTGATCCCAAAGAAAATTATAAGCCTGGATTTTGGGAACGTCTTTGGAACAGAATCAAAGGTTAATTTATTCAAGATAAAGCTACTTATTATTCAACTAATGGTTTAGTAGAAAATATTTTGATTCTTATCTTTAGGAAAATAAAATAAAAGATTATAAAAATAAATCATTTAAATGTATTCGTTTAAAAGCTTTTCTTCGTAAATAGATAGATTTTTTAAGAGTAATTATCTACTTGATTAACAAAGTAAATAAAAATTTAATTCAATTTTATTTAAAAAAGCTTAAAATTTTTATTTCTTAATTTAGCACTTTCAAATTTAATTTTTAAAAGAATGCTCTAAAATTTATTAGAACAAAAAGAAATAATTTCAGACTAAAAATTGATTTTTTTGAGACGGCTGAAGTCAAAAATATTGCGTCATGAATAATTTTTCAGAAGCATTATGAAATTTTTTATAGTTTTTTAACAGAAATTATAACAAATTTGCTAAATTTAAGCTTTTATCCATCTCATAAGCTCACTTTTCCGTTTAGTTTGTAGATTTTGTAAATTTGTTTAATTTTTTGAAAACCATTTGAAATTTTCTTTTTTTCAAAAATTAAATAAAAAATCCTTTTTAGAAATTTTTTTTGTAAAACTATTAATGTTGATTTTTAAGAGCATAATCTTTAAAATTACCAATTGATTTATTTATTTTTAATTAACTGTTTAAATAAATTTGTTAAAAACTTAGTAACTCAGAATGAATCAAGGCCCTTCTTTTAAGCCTTTTGATAAAGATAGAAATTCTGATTAATAATATAAATGTAAAAAAATACATAATAGATAGTTAAAAATTAGTCACTAATTATGATTTATTAATTTGATTATTTTTCATTTTTTATTATCGAATTTTAAAATTAAAGTATGGAAGCTTAAAATATTAAAAAAATTTTATCAATTTATTCTAAATTCAGTAAAAAAATTTAAAAACTCTCCTCTCCACCATAAAAAACTAAAGCTTCTAAAATTTTGATTAAATATTCTCTACATATGTCTGCTAGTGCCAAACGATTGACCAGATTGATTGGCACCCTTATTGTAACCAGCTTGAAGACCAATAACAGCTGAACCGGCTCTTAATTGTTCTTCGCTAAATTCACGCTTATTCTCTTCAGCTAATCTAACGCCCAATGTTGGACCTTGAAAACCATTTTTTTGGGCATAACGTCCCAAAGCGTGTATAGTCATAGTTACTTGTGCAATATTTTTTTTCTCAAATAAATCTACGGTTTGAAATAATTCATTGTCTGGAACGCCATATTTATGAGCAGCATTGCAAAATATAGCAGCATTTTCCCTCAAAGCAAAACCGCCACCTTTAGTTGTAATCTTTGGGATTGCTCCTGGTTGGATTTTGTTCATTAGTCTTTTATTATAGATATAATTAACTGCTTCAATTATTTAAAATTTCTGTTATATACTTGCACAAAATAATTCCATCCTTAAGCGCATCTTCATAAGGGACTGCTGGAAATTTCTCACCAAGAATCGCCTCTATCCATTCCTGGGCTTCTTTATCCAATTTTGGATCGCGCTTTCCAGCCATTTTAGCATTTACTTGTGCAGTTAAAGACATTGTAGCTTGAGTCTAAGTTAAACGAAGTTTTTTTTTTATAAAATTACTAATATAAAAATTGATAGAAGAGTTTGAGATTTAAATAGATAAATTTATGATCGAAAATTGCGTAGGTTTATTAAGCTTGGCTTGAAATTCTCTTAGAAAACGTAAACTTTTAAAAATGGTTTATTCTAGAATATATTATCTATGTTGAAATAATCAGGAGCTTTTAGTGAGCGTTCAGGTTAATTGAATATTATTCGAATTCTATTGGGAAAAATATGTGAAAGCTTTGAATAAATTGAACTCGGCATTAAAAAAAGATTGGTTCAAATTGGTGAATCTAAATTTTTTTTATAATTTTTGATGATTCATAACTATCATCTTTAAGATTAATAAATAAACTGAGAGATTACGACATAACTCGTGCTTAGCTCAAAATTTTGCTTATTTTATCATTTCAAACTCAATTTAATCTAATTATTAGACTATGGTGTTAGTTATGTGAAAAATATTTGCTCGAATTGGGATTAAATTAATTCTGAGAGGTATTGTATTTTGATTAAAATTGCAAAAGAAAATTCTTTTCAAAAGTTTACTTAATATTCTCTGCTGAAAATAACAATTCAATATTTACTTTTATTAATTTTATCGATTGTTAGAATTTCAATCATTTATTTTCAATAATAAATTTTATATTTGATTGATGAAATTATATAATAAGATTGAATTTTAAATAAGATAAAAATGTTTTTCATTTGTTCGTATTTTTTACTTAATAGAATAAATAATTACACTTCTTTAATCATTAAACAAAAATCGACAGCATTTAAAAAAAATTTATTCAAAAATTCAGCTATGATTTATTCCAAAAATCGATAGCTTATTTAGCTGGCTTGGAAATTTTACAAAAATAATAAATTTAGTATTTATGGGTAAAAATTTATTTTTAAAAACAAAATTTTATGCAACAATTTATATTAAATTCTGAAAAAAACGCCAAATTGACCACAAATCCATTAAAAATAGGACTTAAATGAAATTTTAATAGAAAACAATCATAAATAAAATTGTAACCAAGAATTTAAATTTTTTTGCACTAATTTGGACAAAAATATTATTATTTTGAAAAAATTTATCGTTTTCTTTATATTAAATTAAAGTATTACTCGAGACAACGAGGGTTGTGAAGGATTGTTGATGATGGTATCGAAAGGTAAGTAGAACAACAAACAGGCGGAATCAGCTGTATCCCAAACAATCAAGCAACTTTGAAAGGATTAGAAAAACTTTTAAGTTTTTTTGACATAAAATTATTCATGACACTATATCGAGCCTTCGTGATGGTGCATTAGTGGTTTGGAACTCTATGTCGAAGAAGGACACATTATTTTAAATCAAAAAGACAACACACAATAAATAAAAATTGTAAAGTTAGTTTCAAGAGTTGAAAGATTTCAAATCTATCATCAATTTTTAAATAAAAATTTTTAATTCTTTACAATAAAAATTGTGTCATTTTTACTGAATTTATGTAAAATTTCATTATTTTGATTTAATTTAACAAAAATATATTTTAGTATTTTGTAATGAATCTATTATCTAATTATATATTTTGTGCAAAATTATTAACAAAAACAAACTAGAATATACTAGAATTGAAATTTCATTGAATTCCTAGTGATAAAATTTATAAAATCTATTAAAATATACTCTGCAGCTATACCTAATATTTAAGTTTTTTAATCGAAATATAGTAATTAACAATACAGTTGCTAAATTTACTTATTTTTAGAAATTGAATATTTATGATATACTCTAAGTTTCACTTTGAATGTAGGTTAATCAAAAATAAATATCTTAAAATATTATTCAAGGATATTAAAAATTTCTGCTCCAAAATTATCAATTTTCAATTGAATTTATACTAAAAATAAAGCCAAAATTTGTGTACTTAAGTCTAAATACATGAATTCATAAATTTTAATTTTAAATTAAAAATAATAATTTTGATTAATACCTAAACCTAAAAATTAATCAAAATTTTTTTTATTTTAATTAAATCTACCTTATAAATGGGCAAAATAAACGTATTTGTTCTTGGCTTTCTCAAGTTTATCGACAACGTTCTTAAACCATTGATTTCTTACTGTTTCAGAATTTATTATCGCAAGCTAGATGTTTCTTTTCCACTACCCAAATGTTCAAATGAACTTCTGCTGACACCTGGACACCAATTGGCCAGAAAAATACGAAACAAAGAAATAACTAGTGAACAACTGGTAACGGCCTATATAGATCGAATCAAGCAAATTCAACCACTAGTAAACTGTGTTGTCCAAGATAGGTTCGATGAAGCTCTTAAAGAGGCCAAAGAAGTGGACAAAATTTTATCTTTGACAGATATTCCGGAAGCATATACCGAGAAAAATGCGCCTCTATTGGGCGTTCCGTTCTCTTGTAAAGAATGCATATGGGTAAAAGGAATGTCAAATAATTCTGGTCTAGTATGCCGCAAAGATATCCGAGCTCCAGAAGACGCAATAGTTGTAAAATATATGAAAGACTCGGGAGCAATACTTACTTGTCTAACAAACACAAGTGAAGTTTGTATGTGGTTAGAATCAAGTAATTATGTAACTGGTACCACACGGAATCCATACAATTTATCACGTATAGTTGGTGGTAGTTCAGGCGGCGAAGGTTGCATTGTTTCAGCATGTGGTGCTATATGGGGCATAGGTTCAGATATTGGAGGCTCGATTCGCATGCCGAGCTTCTTTAATGGAGTTTATGGACACAAACCATCTAAACATCTTATCTCCAATCAATTTCAATTTCCACAAGGAATTGGAATGCAAGAAGATATGCTAGGCACAGGTCCCATTTGTAGATATGCATCAGATTTAAAAATAATGTTCAAAATTTTGAGTGGTCCAAGATTTTCCGAGTTTGAAGACAATTTTGAAAAAATTATTGATTTGAAAAAATTGAAGTTTTATTATGTTAGAGATTTGCAAGGTAATGTTTTGGTTACAAAGCCTTCAGAAGAAGTAGAGAAGTCATTAGAACGCGCAATTAAGTTTTTGGAGACTGATTTAGAAGTTGAAGTTAGGGAAATTAAGTTAAGAAAATTGAGATCTTCTTTTCAAATGTGGACTAGTATGATGAACAATGGAAAAAGTAGCTCTGACTCATTCAGTACTTTGTTAAACGATGGAAAAGAACCCATAAATCCATATAAAGAATTGTTTAGGTCAATAATTGGAATTCAAGATAAGCATACTCTACCAGCTATTTCATTGGCAATAACAGAAAGGTTTCCATCATCAAGACCAGAACACCACATTGATCTTGCTGATTCTCTTCGTGAAGAAATACAAAACATTATCCAGAATGATGGAATAATCATTTTCCCATCATTTCCAGTAATTGCACCTTACCATAATCAAGCATTGTTTACAAATTCTCTAGACTTTATTTATTATGGTATTCTAAATGCAATGGGTTTTCCAGTTACTCAAATTCCAATGGGACTAAGTAAAGAAGGGTTACCAACAGGAATTCAGTTGGTCGCTAATCACAACATGGATCATTTGACAATAAAACTGGCAGAGTATTTTGAAAGCAATTTAGTTGGATGGGTTCCCCCTTTTTAGATTTTTAGAAAATTTTTTAGGCCTTTTTTATAAAATATGAATTTATTTAGAAACTTAAATTTTTAAAATTAATGAATAAAGAAAATACAACTTTTTTCTGTTTTTTTTTTGAGTACAGATTTAAATTTTTTTATTGTCGAAAAAAAGAAGTTAAATATTCTAAATTACCGGACTACCTTACTAGATAAGAAAATGCATCAAATTCCATCAAAATTCAAAAAATTGATATTACACTGGGCGAATGTTGCTTTCAAAAATTCATATTCAAAGTCACATTAAAAAATTTTAATTGGACATTAACCTTATGTAAATTCAAAAATCGTTGATAAAAAAATTGATGGGTAAATAAATAATTTTTGTCTTTTAATTCAAATTAAAGACTTAAAATTAGTATTTTTTTATTCAAAATTAAACTAAAATAGAATGCTAAAACTTTTAGCAGTGAAATTTAGTTTGAATAGATAAAGAATTGTTAAAACCCAAGCGATCTATTTATTACAAAAGCGACAAACTGCTTTCTAAACTTAAAAGCATAAATTTTAATTGAAAAAAAAATGCTTGAAAAATATATTAAATTGTATTCTATATAAGAAAAAAAATTCATTTAAAATAAATTTAGTATTGTTAGAATTTTTCAAGTTCAAAACTAAAAAGTTAAGAAACGAAATTTAAATAGAATTCAAATTAATGTAAAAACGAACATTTTTAAAATTCAATATAAAAACCACCCTGGTTCTTTAAATGCTGAATAACCTTTCGTTGAGAATACTTGAAGCATTAATATTTGATGATAAAATGCCTTGACTTGAAATTTTAAGATTTCATCATTGGATTCATTAAGGACATTCGCTTCTTCCATCTCAACATTATTTTCAGTTTGAGGGATTCACTCAAAATTTCAAAAATTTAAAGCAAAGTAAAATTTTGATAAAATTTCAAGCGCTCAATCTTGCTCAAACATTTTTAAATGCGCAATTAAATTTAATTGCATTTTAAGAAATTATAATTCTTTTTCAAAAGTTTACAAATAAAGCTTTGAAATGTTAAAAAAATTGAAAATCTGCGATGAAATATAATTGCGCATCTAAAAATTTTTGAGCAAGATTGAGCGCTTGAAATTTGATCAAAAATTTAACTTCGCTAAATTTAAATGACTTTAAACAGAAAATATCGATAATTTTATAAAAGATAAAATTTCTTCAAAATTATAACTTAATAGTAATGTAGATTATATGATTACAAAAAAAATAAATCTTAAGCATTTGAAAAATTTTAAAATTTCATGAAACTTTTTAATTAAAAATTAATTGCTACAAATTTTATTTAACTAGGAATTTAAAATTATATTATTCTAATTAAAAAAAAAATTATCAGCTTAAATTATTTAACTAAATTATCAAAAATTTTTCGAGCTTATAAGCAAAATAAATACTACCGAAATAAAACTACCAAATTGAACATTTGAAATCGCCGAATTACCTGGCGAATTGTTTTCTCCTCCAAGATTATCCATAATTGGAAGAATTAACGGGGAATTAGTAGTGGGTTCAATTATTCTCGGAACATAGTTTAATTCACGAATTTCAATTTTAAACTGATTAAAGTTTGTCAATCCTTTTA
The DNA here is from genome assembly GCA_025491095.1 of Brachionus asplanchnoidis. Lineage (NCBI taxonomy): Eukaryota > Metazoa > Rotifera > Eurotatoria > Ploima > Brachionidae > Brachionus > Brachionus asplanchnoidis. The sequence continues at coordinate 3,955,086 of JAILYF010000013.1, read as the reverse complement.
CTCCAATATACAAATGTTCAAAAGTTGAATTTTGTAAAGGTACATTTGAATATTTACTGTCGGCACTTCTTTTCACAATATTCATGTCAGCCACTTCAAAATCGTTTGGATTTTGGTTCGTAAAAGAACTAAACACTTGAACGTCTCCAGCTAATGGAATAACAGTTAAGTCCAGCGATTTTGTCTCATTCGTGTTGTTAATAGGATAGGAAAAATAAATTGCAGTGTTTAATCCGACTTCGATTGAACTTGTTGATGCTGGTATAGTTGCTGGCTGCAAACATGATAACTGATTTATCTCGTAAAATATTAATGCTGCTTTTTGATAATCATCAACTCTAATAAGCTGACTACTTCCACCAGAAATTCCCAAAAGTTCTTCAAAATTTAAATTTGGACCTACACCGACACTAATTATACTTATTCCAGTTTGGCGAAGTGCATCCGCAACTGGTATAGGCTTTATTAACCCGTTGCTTTTTCCATCCGTAAGAACTATAATTATTTTGCCAACACCCAAAGATGAATCCCTCATTCCACGTTCAGGAGAATATACCTCAAAAGTTTTGTTTAATGCCTCACCAGTATATGTCATTGACCTCATGTGATGTATCATTCTAATTCTCTCAATTAAATCATTTTTAGAATGTGTTGTATTTAGATATTTTTCAACTTCAATTTTAAAGGAAAAATTTATCAGAGAAACTTGAGTTTTGTCTGGTCCAATATTGGTACTGTTAACAGCATTTTCTACAAATTCTAATGCTTTTTTAAAATCACGTTGATCTATACTTCCAGAAGAGTCAATCAAAAATGTTAAATCCATATTACTTGAGCATTCCTCAACACAACATCTAATATTTCGTGGACCAGTGCACATTCTATTCCTAGTATCACCATTGCATCCGCAAAATTTTCTATCTCTTAAGCCTTGAACACAAATTGGTTTGCAAAATCCATCATTTCCATTTATTTTACAAGCTTCTCCTCTTCCTTTCAGCAAAAAGCCACATTTTAACTGTTCATTTGCTGATTCAAGTAGTTTAGTTCGATCATTCAAGCAATTAATATCACCCGAAATAGCTTCAGTCAATAATGAAAAGCCATAAAATGTGCCATCTGCAAAGCTATTTAAATCAACGCCTTTAGCTGTTTGCCAGTACCAAACAGCTATTCTAGCAGCTATTGATGGAAAAGCTGCCAATTCAGGATTGTCCAACAATGGAATGCGAAGATAATTTCCAGCGTTTTCATAATTAGTCCTTCCAGTTAAAAAAATAAATCCTCGTCCCCTATATTTAGCACCTTTTTAAATTAAGAATTTATCAAAAACTCAATTTTTTTTTTAAAATAGCAAATTACCTTCATTTCGATCTCTATTTCCAAGAGAAATTATTTCTTCGTATTTATTTTTCAGAAATTCTTCATCACCTGGCTCTTCTAATATCATGAATCGTTCACTTTCATAGGCCAATTGACTTATAAAAAAAGCCTTTTGTGAGCATGACGGATTCGATGTTGGTTCCCTTAAAACTTTACTGATAAAATCTATTCTGATGTTATTTCTAGATACAATTGCTTTCAAATCGTCTGATGAAACAAATGTTTGTTCAACGTTCAACGTTTGTTCTTCAATACAACACAATTCTCCATCAGGACATTTGTTATTGATTAAAGCACCTTTACATCTAGCTGGAACCATGCAAGTACCATTAAAATATGGCTCATAGGTACTTGTACAAGACTGAGCAAAAGAATTAGAAACAATTAATCCGTAAAAGATAAATAGTTTATAAATGTATTTAACCATTTTGAATCTTTTCAAACTTTTTAAAATGCATTTAGAGATTAATTCATATTTATACTTTAACCATATTAGTTTAAAAAAAATAATTTCATATTTATTTCATAAATGATGTTTTATTTAGTTTGCTTGCAAAATTTTTATTAAAAAAACAGGAACGATTTCGCGTAGCAACAATTAATTTCATTTTTAAAATTGTTATCATATGTAAAATATTGTATTTTCATAAAATGAGAATTATAAAACAGTTACTTTAAAAAAAAGCTATTTGTTTAACAAATAAAAAAATATCATGTAATTAAGGTTAGTTGAATGATCATTTTAATACATTTTTTTTCATCATGATGTAATTTGTTTATAATTAAGCTTATTACAGTCTAATGATATTTATAGCAGGAAGGGATATCAAAATAACCACATTTTTATTAAAGTATTGAAGTCCAAGTCTTGACTAGACTTTAAAAAATATCTATTTTCAAATTTTATATAATTTATTAAAAAAAAGCATTTTTAATAATTTTGTATGATATTAAAAATAAAATTATCCGAATTGTATCTAGCTTTGATAAAATTACGATATTTTAAGTGTAAAAGATAAAAAATTTTAAATAAATTCACCTTTTTTACCTTATTTTCTATATAGAATAATCAATTGATTATGCTTTAGTATTTTCTTTTCAATCTCAAATTAAAGGGAGGAACTTTAACTTTTTCAATTATTTAAAAAGGGCAATGGCATTTTATTTATTTAGTTAAGATCACAAAATACTTATAATATACTTAAAATCTAAATTTAGGAGTGAAAATAAATTATTCAGGACTAATAAATCTCTTAAAAAAATTTTAATAAATAATTTAAAATTAGAAAATTTTATTTTTAGAAAGACTTGAACCAAAAAAAATGCAAAAAGAATTATAAAAAAATTTTTTTAAACAAATAATACAAGCATAATTTTCAATAGCTTAATATTAAGTATTTTTTCTAATTATTTAATGAAATTAAACACGTTGTCATTTTAGTAAAAAAATGGCCCAAGAATTCTAATTTTTAGGCTAACATTGTAACTACTTTTATCAGTCACTATTTGTTCAATAATTAATTCTTACTATAAAATTAAGAATTCAAAAACTAAATCTTAAAATTCATAAACTAAATATATGTAGATGTCAATCAATTTAAATACAATTTAAGGACTAGTTATTTGTGCTTCTTTTAATCAATAAAACATTAAAAATTTAACAGTTTAGTTCATCCCTTAAAAAAAGAAATTAATTCAAGTCACTTTTTTAAAAAAAAAATTGCATTGAGTTAATTTGCTTCAAGCGGCTTTATTTGATTAAATTTTCTTTTGTATGATTTTCGGTTCAGTAAAGATATTTACGTTCAAGTTTTATGTCATTTATTTGTTAAATAAAAAAAAATGCCAAAATAAAAGGAGAAATTATTTATTATCAAATGTTTTTGAAATAAAATAAAAGATTTCATTGTTTATTAGGTAGAACAGTAGATTTGATTGTTTAGTTCAAGACCCAAAAAAGAAATTAATTCAAGTCACTTTTTTAAAAACTAAAAAATGCATTGAGTTAATTAAAATAAAGACTTGAGTTAATACGAAAAAAAACTTGAGTTATTTTCGTAACTAACTCAAGTAACTAATTAACTCAAGTCAAAAATTCACTCCAGATAAATATTATTTAAATTCTGAAGTTGTACATTTATTCAAAACCAAAAAAAGTCTTACTGAAATTATGTCTCTAAAAATCTTTATTTTCTTAAATTTTTAAAATTTAAAAAATTTCAATTTTAACTAAAATTAAATTAAAATCAGTCAATTTCTATCCTTGATAAAATTGCTGCTATAGCTTTGACTTTGGTATTTTAATTGGTTCAAAAGCTCCATTTGATTGAATCATGGCATTATACAAGTTTTCATAAACCAAACCATCCGAATTGCCCAATACAGAATTAAGAACATAATCTGGTGGAGCTATTGCATCAACCATGGCAACAGCCTCGTTTTTCATTTGTCTACACAATTCTAGTATGGCTTCTCTAATCAAAAACACCGGTTTTTCACTTGAAAAATAAGAACCTTGATAAAAGATTCCTACGTGTTTGTCAAGTAAATAAAAAGCAGATAAATATAAAATGTTGTTCAATATTTTATGCAAGCTTTCATCTTTGTTTTCATTTATTTTCGTTATGAATCTCTCTATCAATTGTCTTTCCATAAAAATTGTTGCCAGTGTTTTTGAAAAGAATATTTGATTTTCATTTCTAGCTGTAAACAAATCTAAACCTTTGTCCAAATTGCTTTTTAATTTTTCATACGATATTTTTGTCACATAACAAATAAGCCAGTCAAACATTTCCATTACAACTTTGATAAAAAAAGAAAAAAAAATTTATTAATTTTTTTTTTTAAATTTTCAAAAAACCTTTTTGACTCAACAACTCTTGTCGATCTTGGCAATTAAATTTTAGACTTATATTGGTTTCGAAATTATTCAAGAACCCAGCTATTCCGAGCGGAGAATCAGCTATTTTTTTAGTTTTCAAATACTCTTCAAAATTAGATAACAAAAAATTGCTGGTTTGCTGAAGCAAAACATTGTTGTCTCCTTCAAATGTTTGTATTGGGTCATTCGTATTTCTTAAATAGGATAAACGACTTGCTTTTAAATATCCATGACCACCACAAGCTTCCCTGCATTCTTGGATACATTCTTGAGCCATCCAAGATGCATACGGTTTGCTTGCTGATGACAGTGCATGAATTTCTTTGCCAAACTCTGCCTGTCTTTCTGAAACGTCACCAGAGATCATTCCAATATAAAATTCAACCAAATTATTAAACAAAGAAAAAGAATAATTTTTCAAAACATAACATAGAGCAAGCCGTGGCATTAATCTGTATTGCTTAAAAAAATAAAAATTTATCTCTTAAAAAATTTTGATTATTTACTAAATTACATGGAGTTGATACTCTATTATAGGAATTTCTGATTTTTCATCTGGACCAAATTGTTTACGAACAGCTGCATACCTTACTCCAATGGTTAGAGCCATATTCATAAAACAATAAGAAAAATATGTCAAACCAACTCTACCATTTGACAGTGCTCCCAAACTAATACCAAATCTTTTTTTGGCATCTTTTATCGGACTCACATATTTACCCTCTGGAGTCACATCTCCTATTTTATTCAACATGTTCTCCCTTGGAATGCGAACTTTATTGAATGTAGCAAATCCATTGTCTACTCCATTTAAGCCTGCTTTTGGTCCCATATCACCACAAACAACGCCTGGCATCAACAACATTGTATATGGATCTCGAATGGGCACAATAAAAATATGAAGACCATGACATTGTCCATCTGGGGTATACAATTGAGCATAGACTGCTGAATGGGTAGCTGTTTTACCCATATTACCAACCCATACTTTACTATCTTCTAATGAAGGAGTATTGATTACAAATTGCTTTATTTTACAGAATATCAAAATAAAATTTAATGATTCAGTTTTTGAAATTTTTTATTACCTCTGTTTTGGGATCATAATGTGCTGTTGTTTTTACTTGCTTTGTGTTCGATCCGTGGCTTATTTCAGTAAGGGCAAAACAGCCAAAAATTTCTCCTTTTTCACATTGTTCAATCAAATTGACGTGCCTTTCACTGCCCATATTTCTCATTAGCTCCTTAAACATTTGATTGTTCAGCGAGAATTTTACATTGCAATCATTGTCTAGCATAATAATTGCTTCATCAAATATCAACTCTTTAATTGGGTTACTCAGCATTTCATTTTCAGGTAAGAAATCATACTCTTTTAGCTTTTGAACTCTCTTAAATGTTTGTTTTTTCAGTTCATTTATCGGTAGGTCATCGATGGTAACATGAAAATCTGGATCTTTTCGAAGTGTTCTCCAAATTTTATTCTAGAATAAGGTTTTAAAAATATTTTATTTGGTATCAAATGTCCCATTTAATTTACTCTAAATTCTATTAGTTCGGAATCTTCCAAAAATAATTTTAGTTTTTTCCAGTTGAATGAAGCCTTTTCACGATAAATTGCCAAAGGGCCTCCTGTTGGTACATCCTCTATCAAATTATTTAATTCAATCATATTTGTATTTTTATAAGTATAGTGTCACAAGTATTTTTATCTCATAACAGTTTGTGTATGATTTAAATAAATTGGATTTTTAATTTTAAGAAAGTTGCTAAATAAACTCAAAATGAGCCTTGAAAAAGTAATAATAATTATGCATTATTTTAATAGAATTTTTGAGTCTTAGTTTTTAAATTTCTTTAATTTTTTTACTATATATCGTTTAAATCTCAAGATAGAGATGTTTTGTTGTTTGAGAAGTTGATTATAGATCTTCTAGATAATCAGTAAGGTTTTGTCCCTGTGATTGATAATTTGAAAATTGCACTTGCTAATTAATCTTTTTAAATTTCCAAATCTCGCTAATTTAATCCAATATCGAATCAATAAATAAAAATACACCGTAACTCATATGAAAAAGAACAGCTATCAAGTGTGCCCATTGCCAAACAATTCATTGTCTATCCTTGATTTGAAACTGTTGATTGATTTAGAACTGACATTGTCCTGTGACAGGTTATTCCATTTTGACACTACTCGATTTGTGAGGAAATTGTATCTGTATGAGCCGCGTTTGGTCAATTCTCGTGTAAGTCTCATATTATTTTCCCTTCTTAAATTTAGTGCCAAACTTTTAGCAGAATTGATACCATTTACTAGATTAATTTTCTCAAAGCCATTGATTATTTTGTACATTTGAATAAGGTCTCCTCGAGTTCTACGATCTTCTAGACTTGTAAGTCCCAAGGTATTTAGTCTATCCTCATATGAAACGTTCCTCAACGATTTGACTAATTTTGTTGCCCTTCTTTGCACCCTTTCCAAAATTAATATTTTGGACTTTGTTGCAAGACTCCACATACTCACTGCGTATTCAAGATGTGGTCTTACGAGACTAGTGTATAAAAGTTTCAATGTACCCTGATCTAGGCATACAAATGAGTTCTTGATTTTTCCAAGAACTCTATTCGCTTTCGCCGCTGCCGCCCTGCATTGCTTGTTCCATTTGAGGTCATTAGATACAAATACACCCAGATTTTTTTCAACCAGTGTTTCTATTAAAGTAACATTTTTTCCTTCATTAAATAAAGTATATTCCATTTTCTCTCTGTTTTTTCCAATGTACATTGTTTTACACTTTAGAACATTTAGTTTCGTCGACCATCTATTTGACCATTCATTCAATATGTCTAAATCTTCCTGTAATTGCTTTGACATCTTCTCAGCCTTGTTATTTATGACTCCAATAATTTTAAGATCATCTGCATAACCCAGGCATGGGCTTCGAATATTATCTAGCAGATCGTTTATTTACAAAACAAATAAAATAGGTCCAAGAACCGACCCTTGAGGAACTCCACTTGTAACTTCAAACATCTCTGACGATATGTTGCCAAGGACAATTTTTTGTTTTCTGCCTATTAGAAATGATTTTATCCACTCAAGAGGCTCACCAACTATACCATAAGCTTTTAACTTGGCTAATAATTTTTTATGTGACACTTTATCAAAGGCCTTGGAAAAATCAGTATACACAACATCAATATAGTTACCTTTTTTTTTCTATCTCACAAGTAACCATATCAATAAATTCTAATAAGTTTGTGTTGCATGATTTGTTTGGCATAAACCCATGTTGTTTTTCGCTTATTAATTTATTTTCAACTATAAAAACTAAAAGTTCATCACTCACAATTCTTTCCATTATTTTACAAACAATAGATGTTAGAGAAACTGGCCTATAATTGGCAACCTCAACCTTTGAACCACTCTTATGCAAGGGTGACACATTTGCAGTTTTCCAGCGGTTGGGGAGAACACCTTCAGCAAATGATTTAGTGAATATTTTAGATAATGGAACTGATAATGAAGTTGAACAATTTTTGAGTACTGACCCGACAATTTTGTCCGGTCCAGGCAAGGTCATTTAGCTTATTTAAATATTTTACGATATTCAACGGGCTAAAAAATGTAAAAGGGTTTAACTTTAATGTTTTGTCAGTTCGAGGTGACAACACTTGTACTTCTGAAGGATTATCCTTCGTAAAAACCGACTTGAAGTACTCGTTTAAATGATTGGCAATACCATTTCGGTCCGTGATCAGTTTTTCTTGTATTTTGAGTGCATTAATACTATCGTTAAATTTTCTCTTTTTATTCTTATAACTATTAATTAGTTTAGGGCTTTTTTTAGTCTGACGGGCTAAATAACGCTCAAAACTACGTACGGCTCTTCTTATTTGGCTGTACATTTTTTTTATCTCATTGTACTGTGATTTAAGCTTTTCATTCCATATTTGAATCTTCTTAAATTGTAGAAAATATGTGGAGTTTTTGAAGGAAATAATAAATTACGATTATTTAAAAATTGATTTTAAAGTTTAGTTTTGAAGAGTCGTTAATGAATTGATTTGTTATTTTTATTTTAATAAAAATATAATTTGGATGAACGAATCGATCCTGGCAAGTTGGAATAGAACTAAGACTTTCCTTTAAGTCATATCAGCTAGTGGGACTAATAAGTCCAAAACTCAAAAAGAGCTATTTTCTATTAATTTATTGCAATTAAACCTTATTTATGAAATTATATTAAATGTTGCTTCTTAAATATGATGAAAAATTTAAAAATAAAATTTTGATGTTTAAAAAAAGTTAATTTGAAGATTTATCTTGGAAAAATCAAGTTTTACAAAGTTATTAAAAAAAAACGTGAATAAAATTTTATTAAAGCAAATATTTTTAATTTCAAACTCAGACAACTTCCCAAAACCAATTACATAAACAGCTTTTTTTCTTATAAATATAAGCTTATTTTAGGACGTGTCATGGAAAATAAGTTATTTAAGCTAAATAGCTATTTTTTTTGCTAATATGCAAATCATTTTTTTATTTTACCTTAATAAACTTTAATACCTGTAAATCAAACTAAACCTACAAAGATTTTATACTTAAGCTAAATCTAAACTCAATTAAGCAAAATTTTTTTATATTTTTTTTTCTCCCTTTCTCTTTTTTGAATGATGTTTTAAGACATTGTATGGAAATTTTTTCTCATAATTTGAAATTAGTTCATATACGGCTCTAGTTTGTCACAGACTCACCTGATATAACTAATCATTTAGATACGGTTGAATCTACTCAGACCTTTTTAGACTTACAAAATAGAAATATTTTTGGCAGACTTCTCATCATGTTTTCTTGGTGTATTCCCAATCCAAGTTGTGTTCCTGCTTTGCATCTTTTTAATGTTTTAAAATAATTATGGATAAATTAAGTATACGTTCATATTAAATTTTATATAAAACAAAATCTTAACATCATGACTAGAAATTAATTTATTATTTATGAGGCTGTTGAATGTTGTAAGCTGCTTTTAAAATAAGCCTGTTGAATTGATGTGATTCTTGATGTTTTTAATTTCTTTTTTATCATTTTGCAGACAATTAAGATCTGAGATTCTGATTTATAATTAAATTGATCCTTTCTCTGTCATTTACCATTAATATAGGGACTTTTTAATTGATAAAATGGTGGATATTATAATTCATCATTGCTTTTTAATTTATTAAAATATATTATAGGTTCAATTATATCGAAAAAATTTAAAATTAGTAATCAAGAACTTTAAATTAAATTTTTATTAAAATTATAATTTCAAGAGAAAATGGAAGCTAATATCATTAATTATTATTAGTTTTGATAAGTCAGACCTGGTCATACATATGACAGTGAATTATTTTAAGATTTTTAGGTTAAAAAATAAGAGAAAGGAAAAAAAATGAATTTAAATTATTTTTGGAATCAAAATACTCATTTTTCTACAAACAAATAAAAATCTTTAAAATATTAATATTTGGGTATTTTTTTTATTTGGTAAAAAGCTTTTTCATGGACAAAAAAATTATTTTAGTATATTTAAATTTATCAATCTAAAAAAATAAATTCAATTTTTTTATTTTTAGATTTATTTAGATTAAGATCTTAATTAATATTATATAAATTGATTGACACTATTCATGATAAGGAATTATTGTTTTTTAAATAGCAAAACATTCTGTTAAAAAAATTGAGTGATTAAATTTAATTAATTAGTCCAGTCTTATGTTAAAAGTGTCAATTAAATTCTCAAAATTGATAAAATGTTTTATTCCTCAAATAAAATAAGAATACAATGAAAATTTTGACCGACGTATCAAAATTTTTTAAGATCATTGTTAATAGATTTTAATGATAGCTGTCATATTTTTAGGTTAAGTTCACGATTCTTAATTTTAATTTTGGATAGAAAATAATGTGGTGCAAAGGACCAAATTTAAATTAGTCTAACAAATATTTGGAAAAGCTTAAAAATTCATTGAACTAAATAATTTGCATTTTTTATTCATTTTAATTTTAAATTTATTTGATTATAATAAACGAGGATTATATAAGATGCTTTTTGGACTTTAAACTAAGAATTTTAGTTTCTGCTTGTTTTAGAAAATTAAAATTAATAAAAAAAATGAATCAAGATTTAGCTCAAATAGAAGACATGCCAAGAGGAGGCCCATTGGGGCATTCTCGACAAAATGCTTCCTTCAATTGGAAAAAATTAAAGCTTTTTATTGAAGACTTAGACTTACATAATTATAAAGTGAGTGAACTTTCACGTAATAAACATTTTAAAAATATGTTAAAATTTTAATCTAGAAAAAAATATGGGAAACACTAAGAAAAGATAGTTTATTTAATCGACCATTAGACGAAATACCACATTCCGAGCAAAAATTGCTGGCTCAAAAAAGGGTCCTAAAAATCAAAGAATATAATTTTTTGACTGATGACGACATGCTGGAGCGACCAGTAAAAAGAATTTTGTTTGATGAAGCGATTGTTTTATGGGAAATAGACTGTAGCATTAAATATAGTCTTCATTATCAAATGTTTGAACAGCTACTAAGGACTTTGGGAACTGAACGTCATGACTTATTCGTAGAGCAATGTGAAAAAGGAGAAATTTTTGGCTGTTTTGCCCTTACTGAAATAAGCCACGGATCGAACACAAAGCAAGTAAAAACAACAGCACATTATGATCCCAAAACAGAGGTAATAAAAAATTTCAAAAACTGAATCATTAAATTTTATTTTGATATTCTGTAAAATAAAGCAATTTGTAATCAATACTCCTTCATTAGAAGATAGTAAAGTATGGGTTGGTAATATGGGTAAAACAGCTACCCATTCAGCAGTCTATGCTCAATTGTATACCCCAGATGGACAATGTCATGGTCTTCATATTTTTATTGTGCCCATTCGAGATCCATATACAATGTTGTTGATGCCAGGCGTTGTTTGTGGTGATATGGGACCAAAAGCAGGCTTAAATGGAGTAGACAATGGATTTGCTACATTCAATAAAGTTCGCATTCCAAGGGAGAACATGTTGAATAAAACAGGAGATGTGACTCCAGAGGGTAAATATGTGAGTCCGATAAAAGATGCCAAAAAAAGATTTGGTATTAGTTTGGGAGCACTGTCAAATGGTAGAGTTGGTTTGACTCATTATGCACCATGTATTCAAAGTTTAGCACTTTCTATTGCTGTGAGATATGGTGTTGTTAGACAGCAGTTTGGACCTGAAAATGGGCAAGAACAATCTATACTTGATTATCAGTCACATGTAAATAAAATAAAATTCCTTTTTGTAAATTAATTTTTTTACTTAGCAATATAGATTGATGCCTTTGCTTGCTCTCTGTTATGTTTGGCGTGTTTTTTCTCTGTCATTTTTTGAAAATTTATCCGAATTTTTATTTGGTCTAGCAACCGGAGATAAAAGCGACAGACAGGCAGACTTGGGAAAAGAAATACATGCGATTTCTTGTGCAAGTAAACCAATTTCATCGTGGTCAACTCAGGGTGTTATTCAAGAATGTAGAGAAGCTTGTGGTGGTCATGGATATTTAAAAGTTGCCCGTCTTACTGACTTAAGAAACTCGAATGATCCCTTATTGACATTTGAAGGAGACAACAATGTTTTGCTTCAACAAACCAGCAATTTTTTGTTATCTAATTTTGAAGAGTATTTGAAAACTAAAAAAATAGCTGATTCTCCGCTCGGAATAGCTGGGTTCTTGAATAATTTCGAAACCAATATAAGTCTAAAATTTAATTGCCAAGATCGACAAGAGTTGTTGAGTCAAAAAGGTTTTTTGAAAATTTAAAAAAAAAAATTAATAAATTTTTTTTTCTTTTTTTATCAAAGTTGTAATGGAAATGTTTGACTGGCTTATTTGTTATGTGACAAAAATATCGTATGAAAAATTAAAAAGCAATTTGGACAAAGGTTTAGATTTGTTTACAGCTAGAAATGAAAATCAAATATTCTTTTCAAAAACACTGGCAACAATTTTTATGGAAAGACAATTGATAGAGAGATTCATAACGAAAATAAATGAAAACAAAGATGAAAGCTTGCATAAAATATTGAACAACATTTTATATTTATCTGCTTTTTATTTACTTGACAAACACGTAGGAATCTTTTATCAAGGTTCTTATTTTTCAAGTGAAAAACCGGTGTTTTTGATTAGAGAAGCCATACTAGAATTGTGTAGACAAATGAAAAACGAGGCTGTTGCCATGGTTGATGCAATAGCTCCACCAGATTATGTTCTTAATTCTGTATTGGGCAATTCGGATGGTTTGGTTTATGAAAACTTGTATAATGCCATGATTCAATCAAATGGAGCTTTTGAACCAATTAAAATACCAAAGTCAAAGCTATAGCAGCAATTTTATCAAGGATAGAAATTGACTGATTTTAATTTAATTTTAGTTAAAATTGAAATTTTTTAAATTTTAAAAATTTAAGAAAATAAAGATTTTTAGAGACATAATTTCAGTAAGACTTTTTTTGGTTTTGAATAAATGTTAGTTATGAATATGTTTATTGTTAATTAAAAGAAATATGATTTAAAAACAGCTTAAGTAAAATATTTGGGATCTATATTAAAATAACATTAATTAAAATACACACCTTTTATTCTATTTTGATGAATTTTATTTTGTGATTTTTGCATGTTTTAAAATAAACTTAATTTCATTTCAGTCTTGAGTACGAACACATTCTATTTTATAACTTATATAATAGACATTATAAATTGTTTTTGAAAAACAATTTCAAATTGGATTATTCATATTGAATTCGTTAAATCTATTTTTTTATTGTTAAAAATTGACTTATTTCTTGTATTTTTTGTTTTAGTTTATCAACTTTACATTCATTTATCTTGTATCTATCTTGAATTTATCATAAATTAAATCATATTTATCAACAAATTTTTTTGCTATTTTGAAAATTTTTTATGCTATTTTGATTACAAAAGAATATTTTTATACCATTTTATGATAAAAAAATGGTGTGCTATTTTTTATGCTATTCTAATTAATGCTATTTTGTTCTAAATATTTGATAAAAAAAAATGAATATCAAATTTCTTAATGTTTTATTGATAAGAAGAAACAAAAATAAAGGCAAATGGAAGTTTCAGATCAAATTTTAAGATCAAAACAATAATTTAAAATTATAAAACTTAATTTATCTAATGATTTTGAATATTTACATAATAATCATTTGTTTTAACCGAAAGAGCAAACATTCCTGTGATTACTGTGCAAGGGTATGCAGTATTAATAAAAAATAGCCTTTTATTAATTTAATTTACTTTATTTAATAAAGATGAATAAAAATTTTACAAAAAAAATTTTTTTTTCTATATTTATATTTGTTAATTTGATTCTATACTAATTGACGATTTTGCAGTGCTGCTTAATTTTTTCGCTTTTCGATTGTTTTTTACGAGCATGTATGACCTCCGCTTATATATAATATAAATTGCGCCGAAATATCCACTTTGTTTAAAAATTTATTGTTTTTTACTGGTTAAATATTATAAAAAATTTTTAGATGTTGTGTGTAAAATTATATACAAAAACTATTGTGAATTTCTTTTTTGGCTCTTCGAGTGTACTTATTTAGAGCATTTGTAACCTGCACTGAAAAAAAAACGCATCGAACTTTCAACAAAATTTGAAAAATAGAAATTATTTTGTTTTTTCTCGCTTTTGGCTCACAATTCGTTTTTGGCCATAAAAATGTTCTCAAGATTAATCTCGGTCTGGCACGCCATCTTGAACAAATGCGTAAAATTAATTCCCTTTTGACACTGGTCCTGGGCTTTCTGGCTTAGCATGGGCTCCTTGGCCCAACTGGGAATCGGCTTGCTGGGCTCGTCCTCGTCATCAGTGTCGTCGTCTGAGTCAATATCGCCCACATCATAGTTGTCATTGTCCTTGAGCGTGGGCGCCTCCAGCGGCGTAAAGTCATAGTTCGAGTCGTTGATGGCCTTTTTGCACGGCGAGTCCAGCACATATGTCTGCTCCATGTTGTTTTTATCCTCGCCTTTGAACAAAGTAACAGTATTTTGTCAAAATCAAATTTACATCAAAATGATTTATATCTAATTTATTTAACAAAATCAATCAACAATTTAAATAATTCAGGTTAAGTTAATTCACAAATTCATATTTAACTTTTATATCCATCCATTTAACTTTTATACAAATTTAACTTTTATACCCATTCATTCAAACAAAATTAATTTCATTTTTCCACTTAAATAAATTATAAATTTTATTACATTAAATTTTTTGTCTTTAAAAGCAAGTTTTCAATAAAATAATTAAAAAATTTAAACCTAGTAAAGATATTTAAAAAAGGACATTTTATAATTTTAAATATGAAAATAAATTTTAAATGGCATGCAAGTAATTATTTTGGAAAAAATTTATTTTTTCTCTATTATTAAAAATAATATTACAATTTATATTTTGATATTTTGATCCTGATCTCATACTTCAATTTGTTAAAATAACTAGTCCTTAAATTGTATATTGATTGACATCTATATTTAGTTAATGAATTTTAAAATTTATTTTTCGAATTCTTAATTTTATAGTAAGAGTGAATTATTAAACAAATAGTGACTGATAAAAGTGGTAAAAATGTTATCCAACAATTAATCAATATTATTAATTTAATTATCAAATAAATAATTTCTAATGAATCTTTTTTTCTCATTTCTTTAATCATTTATTTTATTGTATTAAATTATTTGGTTTTGTTGGAATTTCAGTTGACCAAAACTAGCTTAAACTGGATTTTCAGCATGTTTTTCAGTAGGAATTTTTACAATAGTTGGTTGTATCTGGAAGTGATTGTTTTGGCCTTTTTCTATTTGACAAATAAAAATTTGACTATTTGACTTATGTGTCAAGCAATAACAACAATATGTTCACACATGGATTTTTTCTTTCATATTTTTCTTTGAAATTTTGCATAGCCATTTTGGAAATTCATAGATATCCTCCCTAATCGATTAAATAGATTTACACTTTTTGTTATCGTATTGTAATTAATTTATTTTGTAACAAAAAACAAAATTGGTACTTTCAAAGAATATTTGAACATCGTTTATTTTTTTTTATTAATCAAGGTGTTAAATTTATTAAATTTTATTTTTAAGCAGAAAAATAATTTTTTTACTATCAAAAAATATAAGTCTTTCTTTAATAATTTATTTTTTAGATTAAAGTTAAATTTTAAATTTAAACTAAAAATTTAAAATTTAGTATTTTTAAAGCAATAGAATTGTCTCAAACTAAACTTTTATAACCAAAATTTTTATCGGTTTCTTTGAACTTTAAATGTCATTTATTTAAGATTTTTACGTAATGACCACAACGTCTTTGATTTTATCAGATTTTACTTAACATCATTAATATCCAAAATTCTGAAATCAGTATTAAAAATTGTAGTTAGAAATTTTATTTATTTTAAATGAAAAGTTGACAATCACTTTAAAAATAGACATTTTTTGTTATAAAATTTAAAAAAATAAACATTACAGAAAGAAAAATTACAATTTTTTGTCAATCAACTTATTTGAATCATGATCATATAAAGAAAAGCCCTAGCCCGCAAACGACCCAACACCATCAAGGAAAAATCTAAATAACAATGGAACTTTATAAACAATATTTCAAAGATTTTTTCTCAACTGCATGAACGACTCTTCGCCATTAATTCCATTCGTGCTCCAAACGGGCGCAGTAGTCCAGATGGCACTCGACGACCTTTCCACAAACTTGCGTCGCCTGGTCTTAAAAATATTCTCCAGATTAATCTCGGTCTGGCACGCCATCTTGAACAAACGCGTAAAATTAATTCCCTTTTGACACTGGTCCTGGGCTTTTTGGCTGAGCATGGGCTCCTTGGCCCAGCTGGGAATCGGCTTGCTGGGCTCGTCCTCGTCATCAGTGTCGTCGTCTGAGCGAATATCGCTCACGTCATAGTTGTCATTGTCCTTGAGCTTGGGCGCCTGCAGCGGCGTGCAGTCATAGCTCGAGTGGTTGATGGCCTTTTTGCACGGTGAGTCCAGCACATACGTCTGCTCCATGTTGTTTTTATCCTCGTCTTTAAGCAAAGTAACAGTATTTTGTTTGTGCAGCTTTTGAGCAGTCTGAAACTGCTGTGACATCTGCATGCTTTTTTTGAACGAGTTGACAAACTCACTGCAATTGTCTTTGTTTATGAACATTGTTGACTTGGTCGCGTTCAAATTGATCTGGTTGAGAACATTTTTTTTTTGGGCCGACTGCATCACCAACTGCTTGGGCGCAACACTTGAATTGTTCAATTTTTTTATTCTTTCATTTTCTAAACGTTGCTTTTCTTTGAGTTCCATCTCTTTGGCCTTGTGTTCGGCGTCTTCCTTTTGCTTTTGCTTGGCCTCGTTCACTTTTTTGAGCTTTTCGTCGCGTTTCCTCTTAGCTTCATTCAGCTTCTCTTGCTTCAGTCTGTCCAATTCGGCCAAACGCTCCTTCTCCTTCTGTTCTTTGAGCATCAAGTCGACCTTTTTTTTCTCATCAATCTCTGTCCTTGTGAGCTTGGACGGCGTGTACTTCGAGTACAGATGTTGGCTGGTCAAATTTCCGACCGAGCCGAACATGGGCTTGCTAGAAGTGGCCTTGATGGCGGATGTGGACACCGCTGACTTCAAGTTCACTGGCCTGTACTGCGACAAAACGCTTGAGTTATGCAGCATCTCTTTGCTAAATCGGTGCTCACTTTTTTCCATCATTTTTCCGGCAATGTTTGCCGACACACTCTTCGGCTGGGTCAAACTGGCGGGCATTTTGGCCAGCACCAGCTGTGGACTCTTGCTAATCATGTCACTGACCAGACTCTTTTCTTGCTCAGTTTTAGCATTGATCGAGATGCGATTGTCGGCCTGGTCGGTGAGCACCAGTTTAGAGTCTTTCAAATCGCTTAGAAACGCTTTCACTTGCTTCTCTGACTTTCGCTTGGCGGCCAATTTGGCCAGTGACACAGTGCTCTTGCGTTTGTCGATTGATGAGCGAAGCGCTTTTAGTTTGCTGATGGTCTTTTGGATGGACGATTTAGGCAGCAGTTTGCGCTCGGTTTGTGGAGTGGGTTGAATTTTTTGTTCGATGTGGTTGACCATTTTTTTGACGTGGCCGTTTTGGGTGGACTTGGCAGCGGCTAGCGCGGCCGCAGCTCGCCTCGTCAGCGGCTTTGACTTGACTGTTTTTTTTATCGAAGAATGAATGTGGATTCGACTGCTGAGACGATTGGTCATGGGAGTTTTGGGCACTAGTTTGTTGAGGCGGGCGAGACTGGGCGATTCCAGCTGGCTTTTTTTTTTCTCGTCCAGTTTGGCCTTTTTGGACGGATTGTGCTGTTGGTTGGTGTCCGTCTCTTCTTCTTCTTTTGGCTTGGCTGCTTTGGTCTTTTTATTTTTTTTGGTCGTTTTTTTTGTCTTTTTGACCTTGGTGTTTTTGTGGATGGGTAGCGGTAGGGCTTCTTCGGCCGTTCGCTTTTTGGACCGGTTCGACTCGGAGCTGGACGCCTGGGTCTCCTTCGGTATGGCCGAGTAGGTGCGCTTGTCAAACGGAGTCTTGTATTTTTCGGCGAGCATGTTCAATTTGGCCTCTGGCTGGTCCTGAGACGTTGACGAGCGTTTCTGCTCCAGCATCTGTTTCAGATCTTGTTTGAGGCGTTCGAATTTTTGGTCGATTATGTCATAGGCCGAAAAGTCTGAAACAAGCCTGAATTCTTTTTCGGCTGAATAGAAAAACATTGTCGATTCACCGTATTCGCCATTGCGGATTTTTTCTTCGAGTTGGTATTTTTTTCTATTCATTCTATAGCTTTTAAATTGATTTTAAATTAGTTTTTTTTTTGTTGATTCGAATTTGTGTATTAAGCGAAGTTTTTTGTTTTTTAAATTGCCCTGCTCAACGAACTTGAACTTTGAATAAAGATAAACTTTTTTTTTGTCTTATTTTTTTTGGAAATGGATAAATTTTTTGTCAGTAGATGAATTATTTGGTAACGTTTATTTTAACACATTTTATGGGTAATTAAACAAAAATAGATACACACATTATGTGGATATACAAGGATTTACAAGTTTAATTTTTTAAGTAATTTTTCAAGAATATTTAATTTAATTAACTCAAAATTATTCAATTTTTTTTGTATAACATTTACTTTTTGCTCTAATTTATGTTTTTTTTTCAATTTTTTAAAAAATCAAAAATAACTTTCACAAATCTCAAAATTAACGCTAACGTGGCTGAAAGGGAGAATTAATATTCATTCCAAACAGCCAGGAGATTTTGTCCCAAATTATTTTTTAAATAAATAAATAAAATATGTGGATATGGCATTGAATTTTTTTTATTATTATTTTATTTATTAAGCCACAAGTTATTAGAAAAAAAAAATATTAACATGTTCCGATTTAATTAATTAGTATTACAATTAGCACAAATCTATTTTGTGATCTTAGGTGCATAAGCTTTTTTAAAACATTTTAAATGTAAACATTTATTACAAAAACTACAAACGATAAACTTAGAGTCGCAAGATAAAGAACATAAATTGCAAGAATTAGATCGACCCTCTGATCTCAATGTTGTTAAGTTATTTTGCAACATTAAGAGAGCGTCTGTAATAAAATAACTTGAAAATAAGGTTGATAGTTCATTGTTTAAGCTAACTAAAGAAGAGTTAAGGACACAAGGGCTAATTTTTAATGGCAAGACTTGAATATGCTCTTCATCAATGACTCGCTAAAAAATCAAAAACTTTTCCAATAAAGAAATCTTGTTCCATTTTTGGTTGAAAAAAATGAGTGATAAGGAGTCATAATTTATGCTGTAGAGGTTGTTCATTCTTACTTACAAATTAATTTGCTTGATGAATTCCGATTAGTCTTTTTTATTGATGGATTTTAATCAGGGTTGTTTTTAAGTCACAAGTCTTAAGTCAAGTCAAGTCAATGACTTAAAATTTTTTTTTTTAGAAAAAGGCTTAGAAAAGCCGGTCAGCTTGGCGGTCAAAATTTTGGACAGCTTAAAAAATCGGTAAAATAAAAGCGGGCAGTCAAAGATACGGTCAACATTGTGACGGGCGGTCATTTATCAGTTCAGCTCGACAGCCAGAATTTTGGACTGTCACGCTGAAAAAAAAGAGGTTAAAAGATCATAAAAAAATAAAAATTTAAGATAATTAAATATATTTATTGACATGAAAAAAAAAAAAATTTAAAGTCAAGTCATGACTTTGACTTAAAAAAGAAAAAAAATTTAAGTCAAGTCATAACTTAGACTTAAATTTGTGGCTTGTTCTTTATCTTTATCTTTAACTTAAAAAATTATTTTAACTATTTTAATATGTGATCATAAATAAGTTTTGGTGATCAAAGAACAAATTGGCGATGAAAAAAAATTTATTGAAATAAAATCTTTAAAGTCCAAATATTTATATACTAATCGAAATATTATAAAAAAAAAAGTGTACTCTACGTAAATGAATAAAGAGCCTTTTTTTAAAACTAAATAGTAAAACTTTTTTTTCTAAATTTTTTTTATTTAAAAAAAAAAATGTATCATCATCGCTCAAATTTTCAATGCGAATATTTTAAATTTACAAGAATTTTTGTCAATCAAATACTTTGTCAAATTTTTTCTATTTTTCAAAAATGTGAAATATAATAATTATTTTAGTTGTAAAAATTTCCTTACAAAAAGATGAGTGTCGAATCATTCCAGTGGTTGATCTCACCCGTAAAGAGGAAATCAGAATCAATTGCTTTAGTCTCAAGTGAAATTTTCGTCTGAATTTTTTACCACTGAGCTATGGCTCACCTATAAGCAAAAATAAGATTAGCTAAATTTAAATTCATCATAAAATTTTTTTATCGTTGTGAAATATAATAATATTTAAAGCTGAAAAAATTTCTTTACAAAAAGATGAGTGTCGAATCATTCCAGTGGTTGATCTCCCCCGTAAAGAGGAAATCAGAATCAATTGCTTTAGTCTCAAGTGAAATTTTCGTCTGAATTTTTTACCACTGAGCTATGGCTTACCTATATTCAATAATAAGAGTAGCTATATTTAAATTCATCATAAAATTTTTTTATCGTTGTGAAATATAATAATATTTAAAGTTGAAAAATTTCCTTTTCTTTTAGATCAAATTTTTTATTGCTCACCAGTTAGCAACATTAATTTTAATTAAACATATAATATCAATCATATTTCTTTTTTCGTTCTTTTAAAAGATTTTCAGTGCTATAACTCTCTTTTTTTAAGTTAGCTTTTTAATGAACGAAAATTTTTCATAAGATATCTTTAACTTTATAATGACATTTCACATTTTGTTTCAAATATCGAGTCGTAATTTTACACGTAATATTATTTGTTTTCAAAATTCTAAAATCGTGTATAAGGCTGATTCAATTTTAACATTTTTGAACACAATGAAATTTTGGGTATGCTTAATATTATTTTGTATTTCACTAATTAGAGAAAATCTTGCCAATGATTTAATTTTGGTGGACGATTCTTCAAATTTTGATAATAAAGATGAGAATTTTGAAATAATAGATGAAGAGTTCATTCCTACACATGAATGGAAAAAGGTTAAACCAGGTCAAGCTATTCCAAAGGGCCTTCATGTCCGTTTAAATGTTCAAACAGGAGAAAGAGAAGCCAAAATCCTCGAAGAAGAGAAACATTCAAACAAAGAATTTGAAGAATCCTTAAAACGAATTAACAACGAGCAATTGATTCCGGGAAAAAGTTTGGATGAGGTGATTCATGAAGACCAGGTTCACAAAAAATTTATGTCATATGATCAACTTAAAAAAGAGCTCAAAGATATAAATTTTAATGTACAAACTGACTTTGAAATAATTAAAAACTTACTTGAACAATTTAAAAGTTCAAACCGTGATCAAAAAATAGCCATCCTTAAAGATCTCGAATTTTATGTTCATCAGTTTGACAACGGTTTACTTTTGTGCGACCTTGGAGGTTTTGATTCAATTCTCAATGAGCTTAACTCTACACTTTTGAACCAAGATTCAGAGTATGCTCAAAATTTAATTATTGTTCTTGGTTCAGCTGTTCAGAGTAACCCTAAAGTAAAGGTATATGCAATTAAAACTCAATTGTTACAAATTATATTAAATCGAATGTCAACCCGGGTCCTAACAGATGAGCTGCAATCAAAATTTATTTTCACATTATCTGGTCTAATGAGAAATTTTCCTATGGCTCAAAACGAATTTCTCAAATTAGGTGGTGTCGAAATTTTATCAAATTTGATGCGTATGATAAATTCTATTAGGTTAAAAACTAAAATATTAACTCTAACTGATGACTTAATACGAGAAAAGATTTCTGTAATGAAAAATGAAAATGATGAAAAAGTTTTAAGCCAGTATGAACAAATAAATCTAATCGGTGAATTAATCGAAAAAAACTGGTGTGATCATTTTAGTGGTTTGCTGGCTGTTGCAGATGACCATGACAACAGGGAAAAAATCTTGGTCTCTATGATGACATTACTTAATTCATGCCAAGTTAGACTCCAAAGTGAAGAATTAGTCAAAATATTAAAAAAATTAATGGACGTTTATGCAAATTTAGCCAAAATAGAGCAAGACGACGACTATTTTGCTAGAATTGCTAAAAATATTAAAACGATCTTAAATGAGGTAAAGTCTAAACAAGATTTGTAGAAAAATTTTTGTTAAATATTTTGTCAAAATAAATGTTTAAAAAAATCAAATTTAATAATTTAAAATATTATTTATATAGGTATTAAGTAGCATCAAATCTTAACCAGGAGAAAACTGAAGTGTTCACAAATAAATATTTTCTTCTGGAATACTTTTTTTCTGCAAATCATTTATCATTAGCTTATATTAATTTTAATTAACACAAGTTTTTCTCATATGAAAAAATTTAAAAATTTTTCTTTAAAATTTTTTGGCCACACAAAATCAAACATGATTTAAAATTTGAACTAAAAAAATTAAAAAAAAAAGTGGTACAAGATTCAAAATTTATTCAAAGAATTATTCAAAGTTTAAAATGGTGTTTTTTAGTGTCAAGAGTTACATTTATAATAAGCTACTTTTTTTTTATTTATTTAATGGCTTCAAAAAATCTAAAAATATTCTTGGAATGCTTGTGTGTTTTCCAAATATTCTATAAAAAAAAATTGAAAAGAAAAAATATAGAAACAGCTTAAAATTTAAAATAGAATTATTTTAAAATAAATGCTTGATTTTAAAATTTTATTGATAATAAACAATACCAAAAAAAAATACACACTTCAAAACTTTTTTTCAAACATTTCCCTTAGTTTAGATACACTTGTTATTTCTTCTTTTGAAGAAATTTTTTTACAATTATTGTCATGATCAATTGTTTTTTTCGGTGGAGGAGGCCTAGATGGCTTTAATTTATGCTTTGCTAAAAAAGCACTAGGAGCCCATCCCTCCAAACGAGTACCTTCAATCGTCACATACCACCACCCAGATTCATTTTCAGTATTTAAAACGCAACATTTTTGGCCCATTTTTAAGCTGAGTCCTTCATTTAATGGATCTTCATAGTCTTGAATAACGTAATAAAAATCATCTTTTGGAATTGGGCTGAGATTTTTAGGATCGATTGAATCTCCTAGACTGTCAAAACTAGCAAAACTTAGTACAGACTTTGAATCGCTATTTTTTTGAACTTCCTTATCTAATTTTGTTTTATTAATTAAACTAATGCAAACTGCTGGAGCAAAACCCAATTTATTCTGATATTCAACCACCCACCACCCATTTAATCTTTTCTCTAACACCCGGATATAATCTCCTTTTTTGAGACTAATTTCATCTGATTTATCTGCCTTAAAACCTTTATTTATTATAAAAATTTCATTCTCATCTACTGGTAAAGCTAGTTTATCTTCGTTTGAATTATTTAAAGAGCTGAGTATACTTTGTGGTACAAAGCCTTGCCCATCACTGGAATCAATAAACCACCATCCATTGAAATTTTTTTCTAACACTTTCACAATTTGATTTTTTCGTATACTTATCTCATTTTTTGTCATGGCTTTAAAGTCATGAATACATTTGTATTCTTCATTTTTTGTTGGTAAAGATATTTGAGTTGGAAGCTCATTTGAATTTGTTTTAGTTAAAGAGTGTATATCGTTTTGATTTAGCTCGAAAAATTTTACAACTAATTCACAACATGAAATCTCTTTTTTAAGTCTAATTAGTCTCTAAAGAAAAATTTTAGATTTTAAATTCATTAATTTTAAAATTAATGTACTTTACTATAAGCGTTTAATTGGTACATCCTTTCAAGAGCTACTGTAGATATTTGGCTTCTTCCAAAAAGCTTTTTTCCTGGCAAAAATGGAATTTCCCTTTCATTCGGATTAAAGCTTCCAGCTTCCTTTTTAAATTTATCTAAAAGTTTACACTAAAAAAAAGATATAATAAATTTTTTTAAAAACTGTAGTAATACTGTACTTGTAAATCAAAAAATTGGGAATATCTACGAAAAATCTTGTATTTATTTGAGTCCGACCAGGTGACCCAAATGCAATAAACGTAATATTTTGAGGAATCATATCGTTTTTCAACGTTATTCACATCTACATCAACGATATATTTAACGCTCATTATGCGATTTTATCTTAAACACTAGTCATATTATTAAATTAAAAATTTTTAAGTATATTTAAAATTTTATTTTTTAGGCTTTAAAATAATTTTTAAGAAAAATTGAAATTTAAGAAAGTTTGTTAGGAAGTTTGTTAAATAGGAACAAATAATATATTTACGAAATAAATTTGTTAGAACTGAAAAATATAATATACAAATTTAACTAATTATTCAGTTTTATATCATATTTTTAAATGAAAAATGATAATAAATTCTGCAAAAAATAAATTAAATTATTTTCTGGTTATAGATATTCTATCAACTATAATTTCTACGGTCAAGAAAAAAATTTTTTCATTAAGATTATTATTAATTAAAATTTTAATTTCAATAAAAAAAATCAAAATTTAATTTTAATTTTCTTAATAAAGCTAATTCTTTCATAATTGATGTAACCTAGTTTAAATAAAGAAAACTTTACATTTTCACAGCGTTCAAATTCAAATCTAAAGATTTTATTTTTTTTGTCTATCAATTGAAACTGATTTTTTAGCTCTACAATTTATTTGAATTCAACATTAATGCCTTCCTATGTAAGTCATTTCTGCGATCATAGCTTTCAATTGCTTTCTACTTGCTACCATACATCTTATTATTTTCGATTCTAAAATGAAAATTTCATTTTTCTTGACTAAATTTGAAAATATTATTTCCAAAATGATCGGCAACTTGAAGTTGAAGATCATGATCAAAAGATCAAAAATTAATAGATTATAATCTTAATAAAAATTGTTCAAATTAGAATTTTTTAATATTTTTTAAATTAAACATAAGATGCTTTTTATTTTCGTTGAAAAAAAAAACAAATCTTTTTTTTCTGATTGATTTTTAATTGATTTTTCTAAAATCTTTATTTGAAAAGTTTAAAGACAAATTTAATATTCATATTTAGGTATCCAAATAATGGCTTTAAATGATATTTTAATACTAATAAAAATATATTACGGCGAAATAAAATTAAATTTTGTCTTGCAAAATTTCAAAATATTGATTAAGATTTTAGTTTACTTTAGATAAAAATTCATACAATTTTCTATCTAAGCATAGATTAAACAAATCATGTTTAATAAAGTTAAGAAATTTTTAATTAAAAAATTGAAAAAAAAACCTTTTTATTTAAATCAAAAACTAAAAATTTTGATTTGAAATTTAAATTTGATTATGAACTTCAATTTGCCAAAATGATCAACTAAGTTTTTAATAGAATAATACATTATTTGTTTCAATTTTCATATTTAAAATAATGAATATTTTTTTTAAATGGATCAATAGAAATTTCTAGTCTAAATACCAAAGAATACTTTTTCGTCGTAACACATTAATTCGATGATAAATTTTACTCTAAGAAGTTTTTATTTTTTGTATATATAATATTCATTTACTTTGTTTTTTACATATAACTTATTAATTTTTTTTTAAGATTATTATTTAATTAATTTTTTAACAAATATTTATTGAAAAGTTAATTTTTTTGATTCAGCAAAATAGGATTAAAAATATATATTAAAGATCGGATTACATGTGACTAGATTTGTTAAACGACTAAGAAGAGCAATAAGTTTTCCAAAAACTATCATTACAATATTGAATTGTTTATTTTAAACATTTTTTGGTCTTTGGTCTTGCCAAGTCAAAAAAATAATAATGAACACGTGAAATTCATTCTTAATCTGATAAATTGAATAAACTTTTGGCTTTAAATAGATCAAATTATTATTCATAAGTTCCTAATGATCAACTAGTTGTCAGATTGATTATTATTAGTAATATGATTATTATTATTATGATTAGTCTTATTTTTAAAATAATATAAGATTTAAATCTTATATTATTTTATTTTATTATCGACTAATCAACTTTTGAAATTTCAAAAGTTTGTCAAATGACGTTGATTGTTTAACGAGCTGAATTTAATGGGTTTAATGAGACATTTAATCTTTTTTACTTATTAACTTTAAAAAAGAAACTTTATTAAAAAATTAATTATTAAATAGATTTAAAATAATTTAATAATTCTTATCATAACGATAGAACAGTTTAAAAATTTAATTTTTGTTATAAAATTTCAGATGGTATTTGCTTTGGACTGATTGAAAACTGGGCTGGTTCTTTCGTTTCAAATCTAAAAATGATGCTAACTAAATGTATTAAAAAAAGTTTTGGTAAAAATTATAGAATCTTTTATAAAAGCCAATATTTGCCAATATTAATTAAAAAAAAATTCATATACATCTATTGCATTTATACGGTGATATTGAGACATATTTTTTATAGAGCAGATCATTTTAGAAAATTTAAATCCTAATTTTTAAGAAAAAATTCAAAGCTTTTAAAAAAATATTAACTTGAGCAATTTTCAAAAACTTTGTTTAGTTAAAAATTTCATATTGCTTTAGATTGGATTTCTTAAAAAATTAATTTTTTTAAAAATTTGGTCTGCTTTTGAAAAATTTGCTCCCTTTAAACCGATTATATTTAAATATTTGATAAATAAATCTAAATAAGAAATAATTTTTAAAATTAAAAAAAAAATAATTCCTTCTAAAGCCTTATAATTTTTCTAATTAAAATTGAAATTAATAAAAAAAAAATTTAATAATTTTTAGAAAATTATATTCATCCAAAAGTTTTCCAAAAATTTAAATGGTCTTTGCATATTATTAACATACATTGATTTGGAAAATTTAACTGAACAAGGGTTCACCAGGACCCTAGTTATTTATATTCAAAAAAAAATAAAATGGAATACAATTTTAGATTATTTATTCTGAGTTTTGTTTTGGTTTTGAGAGCACCGGCATTTTAGTTAAAAACAAATATAAATAACATTAAAAAGATAAAATAAAAAAATGTCTTAATGAATTAAATAACAAACATGTCTTTTTTAAGTTGTTATTTTTGTATCTTCCCTTTCCAGAGCTATATTGGCTAAGCCGAGCAATCGATTATCCTCTTTGGTCATTTCATCACTTTTGTTCATACTTTCCATTTGACTTATATTTTTAAAACGCTTGGTTGGTGGCAGATTTTTAAAATCAAGCTGAATTTTGCTCACTTCAACCTTCTTGCTCTCGTCAATTTCGGCACTTGGTTCTGGCAAAGATAGCTTGGACTTATTTTCACATTTTTCATGATGTCTTTTTTTATGAATTTTAAGCGTGCTACTCTGGGCTGTCGCATACTCGCAATGCGAACACTTGAATGGTTTTTCTCCCGTGTGAACTCGGACATGCACTTTGAGATGGGACCTCTCAACAGTTGAATAATTACATTCGGGGCATTTGAATGGCTTGATTCCCGTATGCTTGGCAGAGTGTTTGGTCAAGTGAATTTTTTGGTTAAAAGCAGCATTACATATGTCACAGAAAAAAGATGCATTTGTCTTAGATCTAGTTTTTTTCTCTCTAGTTTCTGCAGATTTTAGTTTTTCATCTTCTTGTGCTTTTGGATCGGGTGGCTTCTGATTTGTGTTTTGACTAGAATCGCATGAAGAATTGGTCGAGTCATTGTGGTCCAACGAGGCCGAAGATTTACTCAGCAAGGCCTGATTGCCACTCTCGTTATTGTTCGCGTCGACATTGGATGACGAAACTGTAATGTTGTAAGAGTTTGAGTGATCCAAAAACATTGAATTAGTTTCAGATGGAATAACATCTATATATATTTGGTCTTGCTTTTCTTCTTTGGTCTTGGTCTGGCCATTTTTGGTCTCACTGGGCTTTTCAATAAATATGTTTATGTTATGATGGAATTGAGCGTGTTTCAATAGGCCGTCCGCAGTGCGGAAACTTTCGCTACAATTTGAACACTTTAAAATGTTTTCTTTTTGACCTAAAATGAATTTGAAAATAAATGAAAAATTTATAAGCCAAACAAGTCTACTATTTGGTCTATGGTACAAGCTACAAGCTTTGGTTTTGTGCTGAATGAAGAAGACAATGTCGGACAGCAGAAATTCGGTGGAACAAGAGCCGCATTTGAGTAGATCAGCCGGATCCGTATCTGCAAGCAAAAAAAGGAAAATCTGAGTGCTGTTCTGCATTATTTAAGAGAATACCTAAGTTGGTCTGTTCGCTTGGTCGAAATAGATTTTGTGTGTTTGAGCCTAATGGAGTTAGGACCTGCATCGTTCAGTCTAAATTAGTTTAAAAAAATTGTGAAAAAGAAAAATTTAAAGCGATTCATAAATGTGAATCAAAAACGAAATTAAAAATTATACAATCAATCTTATTGAAAATTTTAATGTAATTCAAATGCATAAAAGAGTTAAGTGAAACCCCATTTGCAAGTATTAAATGGGAAAATGAAAACATTTCAAATTTTTTTGGTTATTTAGTTCGCTTTTTATTGTTTTTCTCAAAAAAATTCAAGTTTAAATTATTATAATTTAGATTATATGGAATAGATTGCAATATACTTAAGCTAACTGCAAACAAAAAATAATTTTTTTCTACTAAATTTTAAATTTTTTATGTTCACTTTATCTTTTGTTCTATTACAAGCTAGTGATAATACTAAAATAGTTTGCGCTCGGCTCTAAAAAAAAACTCTAGCTTACCTATACAAGAAGCCAGTGTCTCTGTCTTAATATTTATCTATGAAAGTATCTGACAAAAACTAACAACTCTTCACTGGATATCAAATAGATTTATTAAAAATGTTAATAAAATTTTTCATAAACAAAATTCTCAATTTAAAGCTAATAAAATTTTTAATCAATTAAACTGGATTTTTAATGTGTCATGGAAAATTTTAGCAAAAAAAATTTAAATCTTTAAGTCTATCTGCAGGAGAAAATTTTTCGAAATTTTCAAAAATTTAAACAAAAATAACATCAAATTTTCAAATTAAATGAGTTAAAAAAAATCTTTATTTTAGTTTCGATTAACTTGAATTGTTCAAAACTAAAGTTTTTAGGTTAAATTTGAAATGAATTTCAATTAAAATAATTCTGTCCTTTTTCTTTTAAGTTCATTTCAGACATTAATAAATTATTTTATTCTGAATTGATTTTTATTCTAATTTAGTGTAATACTTTTTGGAAAGCCAAACTTAAAGAATATTTTGTGCTAATTATTTTTTTTAAGCTTTTTTTTGTTTTTGATAAAGAATTCATATGTGAAAAAAAAATAATCGAAAATAAAAATGAAAAAAAAATACGATTGATTCTTTTAAAAATTAAAGTTTGGAAAAATGAATGATAAATTTGAAAAATAAATTAATTAGACAAATTAAAAATAGTATAGAATGAATTAAGAGAAAAAAAATATAAAAAAGATCAATCGAATTTGAATTTTGTTTTTTAATCAAAGATAATCAAATATCTTTATTCAATAATCATTTATAAATTCATAGAATTCAAAATAATTTTTTCTCAGAATTTTTAAAAAAATTTATTATTCCCAATTATGGTTCTTTTAAAAGTGCTAATTAAAAAACTTAACATTAACTTATTTTGTATTTGTTGAAATTTTTTCCAAAAAATATAAATGCAATTTTTTAATTTTAAAAAGTTTATCCTTGATGAAAAAGCTTGTTCGTAAATGGTTATTTAAAATAGAAAATAATTAAAAAAATTTTTTTAATCGTCAAAGGGTGTCTTATAATTATGAATACATCTAATTACCAAAAATTAAAATAATAATTATTAGGAAAAATGATATGCTTTTCGATTATAATTAAATCGACACAATATACCGAAACTTTCAAGCATGATCAGAATCGTTGCATAAGTGAATGAAAAATACCAATCATTTCTTTAAAACCTTAAATTAACTTAATATGAAACTATTATTTAGATATTTAATATCTTTATATAAGTTTATCACATTTTTTTTATTTTAGAAATAGAATCAAATGTGAAATCGGATTTCTTAACAGTTTCACATTATTATCTTAAGAAAGATAAGAAATACCTGATAAATTTATATTTAGATAGGCATTTTATAATCTTTATATTAAAATAAAATATATTTTTTCTTTTTATAATAATGATTAAATGTTTGAGGTAATTATTCCAACTTAAAAAATAAAAAACTTAAAAGAAAATTCTAAATCTTTTTAACTTTAACAATTCTTAAAATGTTCTTCAAGAACATTTTAAGAATTTATTGAATAATTGATATATTATTGAATAATTGATTGAATAATGACTCGAAAAATGAGTCATTTTTCGAGTCATTACTCATCAAAAACTGAAATCCATATATTATACCCAAGCAAAATCCATATATGCCCTCATTTACCCTATGTAAATGAGGTCATAAATTATTACCAAAATTTTAATTAATTATTTTTAAAAATTTTCAAATCAATTGCGCAATATAATAAGTGAAGCTATCAAACTTACTACAAAAAAAAGGAAATGTTTTTTATTAGTCAATTTTTAGAAATAAAATTGATTGGGATATTAAAATGAATTACAAAAATTTAAATAGAATAACTTTTTATTTAAACTATTAAATTGGATAACTACTTTACGAATAAAAAATGACTAGATTTTTTTATTAATTTAAACTAAAATTCCAACATAAACTTTGGGTCTTTCTTTCAAATAATTTAAAGTTCGATTGAATTGTTCGATTACCATTTCACTTTCATTCGATTGATCTAAAGATGACTTATCTTGCTTTATCTTTGAAATTAATTCATTTAACATTTCAACAGTTATCTAAAAAACAATTTATTTAATAATTAGTTTTACAATATTAATATTGATTTAAGTCTAATTAAATGTTCGTTTCAATAGGATAAATTTTGATAAATCAAGAAAAAATTGATCTTACATTTTCATTGTGAGCCGCATAATAGTGAATAAAATAGTTAAGTATTTCTACATGTAGCTCGAACTGGGCATTAGGATCAACACACTGAGCAGCTATTTTGAGACATTTTTTCAAACATTCGTTTACCTTTTGACCATCTCTGAGAGAAACACCGTCTTGTTTTCGTGCAGTACAGTTCCAGAATAAATTGGCACAGAGGGCTACTGCGCGACACTGATCTGGTTTTTTCAATAACTTAGCTGCTCTAGTTACACAATTTTGTCTTAAAGAATCGCAGTTCTCTTCGCCAAAAATGTACAAAATTTTTTGGCATGTACCAATTATTAGAGAAATTGAATTAAATTTGTTAGTTGCTATGTCGTCATCATAGAGGGCAATTGCTTGACTTATAAATTCATATGCTATATTCTCACAGGAGTCGTAGGCTATTTCACTCAATGTTAAAGCTCCATTTAGGAAAAGCCTAAAAGCTAATTCGGCTGGAAGTTCAGCTTTTATCAAAGCATTTATTGTTTGAAAGCAAAACTTGAAAATTTTATCGCATTTTTTGTCCCATTTTTCATCAGAATCAGCTGATTTTTTGTAATTGTAGGCCAATTCATAGGCGCGGAAAACCACTGGTGGTAAAGTAAATCGAATTTGTTCTTTGGTAGAAGTTCCAAAATGTTTTCTGACTAGATTTAGGATTAAAAATTGTTCGTCTAAATTGGACGATTGCATCAAGTGAACCAAACGAGCGACTAAAGTTTGTTCTTCTATAAAATCTTCAGCATCTTGTTCATAATCAGCTGGTTTGTCACTTGGATCAACTATCAAAGGATTTATCAATTGTAAAAGACCTTCTGCCTCATCAGGACTGGTTATTTGGGTTTCGTGTTCCAAAGCATTGTTGAGCAGGTATTGACACATTGTTTTCCGGCCAACATAATCCAAATGCTCATACAATGCTGTGTAGTGCTTGATTTGCAAAAGATTTAAAACATTCTTGTACAAATCAATTGGAATTTTTAACATTTTTATCAATTCCTTTGATATTTGTGAGTTTGATTGAATACTTAAATTTAAAATGTTTAATACATTTTGATTTTAATTATTTTCAAATAAAAAATCTAATTGATCCATTTATTGTTATTATTTTCAATTGAAGCCTTGTAGGCTATGTAAAATTAAAGAGAAAAAGGGAAATTATTTCATTAACTTCTGATTAGATTTCTGAGAATATTTTTTAGCTGTATTAATGAAGATTCTTTTGATTGTAATTTTTTTGTCGCTGAATTTTTTTTTTCTAAATTAGATCTATCTTTACTAAAATATACCAAATTATTGACTTTTAAAAATTGAATTTCTTGTGACCACTTTTGATCATCATTCATTAAATCTATACAGATTTAAAAAAATACAAAGTCTTAAAAATCAACTAGAAAATATAAAATTAATAGTTTGATCTTTAAAATTTTCAAAACAATAAACCCAATGAAACACTAAAAAAAAGAGGACACTTGAACTTAATTATTTAAAATTTTTAATCGATTCAATAATCAAATTTTAATCTAACTTTTATTTAATTGTAGCTTAATTTAAAAACATTATAAGATAAATTTTCTTTGCACTAAGTCCAACAGAAGTCATGACTTAATCTTGTTAGTTCTGTTCAACTCTGAGACACTTTTTACTAAAATACGCCCAAATTATTTTTACTCTTTCAAAAATTTAAGTTCAAACAATGAAGGAAATTAAAATTTAGACAAAAAAATCAAAAATTTGTTAATTTTAGTAGCCTATTCATATTTTACGTGAATAGAAAACTACTACAGTATTTAAAACTGAAATTTAGATTTTTTTGTTTAATAAACTTTAGAAAACTTACTGATCAAGATTCATAGTATTGAATATTGTGTCTGTAATTTCGAGTGTCTTGTCCACGAAATCAATTCGATCTGGATAGCATTTTATTGCCAAATTAAGTACTGTTGTATGTAAAGCTACAATATCTTGAACAGGCATATTTGGTCTTGACTTAAATTAAGAAATTTTTAGAAAAAAAAAATAGATAAGCTCTTAAAATTTTACACTTATAATATCGGAAACTTTTCTTGAAAAAATTTCAAAAATACTAGGCTGATCAGGCGCTAAATCCGAATCCAATTTAACTGGAGTTTTAATAAATCTATCCACCAAAGATGTAATAATATTTCTAATATTGACATCTTCGTTTAAATCGACACAGGTTCTGAGAAAAGGTTCCAGAGTTTGTATGTGAAATTCATCTGGAAAGACCTGAATTATACATTCCATTAGATATTCCTGAGCTATTTCATCATTACAACTAATGACTTGTTCTAAAACTTTGGGCAACACAATTGACGAATACAAATCAACTGTGATTGATTCAAGTTGGGAAAGACGAACCAAATTTGTTCCCACTAGTAAACGTAGTTCTCGGCGTTCTTGCTCGCGTTTTTCTTTCATTCGTGTGTGACCCTGGTGCTGCATTCGAACCCATAATTTATTCATTTCTGAAAAATTTAAAAGAATAAAATCTATAGAATCTTGAATATTTCCATCATCCTCTTGCTCTTCACCGACTGGAACATCAGGCAAAAGATTTTTAGTGCATTGAAGAAGGTAATTGCGTAGAAAAAGGCCCCTAAGAGGATGCTGAACTCCACGACACATCTCAACCAAATCCCGCAAGATTGTCTTTCTTGAATATTCTTTAATCTTTATGTAAACAGTGCCAACTGTGATCAATAAATATAATCGAGGAATTATTGACGAAGCATATTGAACTGTTTCGTATAGATCATCAAATTTTAGCCCTTTTTGAAATTCATCAATCATAAAAGTTTCCAAGTGTCTTAATTCATCAGTAACATCAATATCTATTTTAGAAAAAAAATTAATTTTTTTCTCTGCTTAACAGACTTGGAGCCTACATAATTCATAGTAACTTTTGGGAGACAGGTTCATAGAGACATCAGCATTGTTTATTTTAGCAAAACTTGCCAATTTATTGAGCATGTCAGAAGCGTGCTTTATGCCTTCAAGGAGTTCTACTTTGTCCTAAATGTACACACTAAGCATTTAAGAAAAAAAAAGTTAAGAAAAAAATTACCAAGAACTTTTTCATTGCTAAAGCGTCCAATTTGATAGATGTCTTGGCATCGTGCAATTGTTTTTCTTGATTTGAAGTTAAGGTTTGTGAACTCATTGGATCACTTGCTGGTGGCATTTAATAAAATCTAAAATAATTAAAAAATTCTAATTTCTCTATTGAAAATTTTAAGTGCCATTTAATATTATAAACTTGCAGAAAATTCCCACTAATTTATTTGAGCATATTTTATCATATATTTTAATACAATTTTAAGAATCGAATAAATTTTATTTCTATTTATGAAAAAATCCTATTTGAGTCTAAATAAATTTTTGAATTATTAGAATTACTTTGGAAAATACCTCATGTTTCTTATTTTATTAAAATTTCAAAATTCTAAATCCATTGTTTTATTTGTTTTTGCATTTTTTTCTAAAACTAAAATCGATAGCTTGATGCAGATTTAAAACAAAATTAAAAATATACTTTTATAATATAAATATTTGCTTTTCTAAAGTAAAAATACTTTTTTCTGGTATTTAAAGGAAATGATAGTAAAAAAAAATATTTCGATTAAAAGACACAAAAATCCATGAAAAATCAAAATTGAAATTTTCTTTAAAAGAGTAAAAGAATTGAAGCAAAAAAACAAAACAAAAATATAAAAGTTCAATTTTTTTTCTAAAAACTGGAAATAGATTCCTAAGGTTGTATGACCGGATAAATCTAAAGAATCATCAAAATATAGCCTCTGCAAACATTCTAAAAATTGCAAACTTAATAAAATTAATGAAAATATTTCTGCGGAATATTTGCAGAAGCTAAATTTAGGTGAAACATTAATTTGAGCTGACAATTTACCAATTGAACCAATTTCGTGATTTAGAAAAAAATTATTGTAAAAAATTATTTCATTATTTACAATTAATCAGATAGCTTTTTATTTTTAACGACTGTCAAAGAAAAAAAGTCCAAATTTTAAACTAAACAATTTCTTAAATCAAACAATCCATGCTAATCACACAAAAACATACTTAGTGAATTACCACTAATTTAAAAATAATCAAAAAATGAAAAAAAAATCTATTTTAATTAATGTATTTAATTTTATTAAATAGTATTAAAATTGACAACAAACAAATCGAAACAAAAAATCTCTTACATTGACATAATTTTTACTTGTTTCATTTTGGACATGTTTTTTTTCTTCTCTCGCTTAAGTTCCCTTTCTTCCATTTTTTTCTGCTTTTCCGGATCCGACTCGTTCATTATCTTCTCTTTTTCAGCCCTTCGCTTCTCCTCCTTTCTTAACATGGCTGCCTCTTGTCTTTCCTTGTGCTTAAACTTCATCAACTGCTCACTGATATCCTTTCTCTTCTTGATCGCCTTGGTCTTGGCCTCTTTACTCAATCGAATCCTCGGCACTCGATCAATTAAATACAAAGCCAACTGGAGAGCAGGCAGCATGCTTTCCATGTCTTCAACACTGGTGTTCATCCCCTTGCCGGGCACATTAAAACAGATTACTAGCACTGACTTCGACTTGGGCAGACCCACACTCGAACCATCCACAGCCACTGTCTGCTCCTCACTCTGGGATCTAAAGCCCGTATATTGATCTGACACCAGGATAAAATCTACCATTTCCGGATACTTGTTCATGAATGCACACACAGTCTTGTCCAATATGTAGTTGGGAATCTCTCCAATTTCATTTAGAACAACATACTTTTGATTTACTTGGGCGGACAAAAGGTCCACAAATTGAGATTGGACAGAACTGGACAGTTTCTTTTCCACACAAAAACTGGACAGATCTTGATAATCATTGAACATTTGCTGAGATTGTTTCTTTCCAGTCAAACAAAAAACAAAGCTGTCAATGTCCTCTTTGTTCGGGTATTCGACTGAAAAAATGAGTTGGTCCGATTTGGGTTTGATCATTTGCATGACCATTCCGTTTATTAAGTCTTGACGTTTGATGAGCTTAAGCTGGATGAGCAGACCTTCGCAGCCTTGTCGTCCAGAGCACCACAGGCCGTAAGAATTGTCCGAGTCCTTGATAAATGTACCCTGTTCTGAGCTACTGTTTATTTCAGATGACTGGCCATCGTCGCCGACTAGAGAGAAATTTTTTTCAAGTAAATCTAGGTTTGCTTGATACCAAGCGTGAACCAAGCGGGAGTTTTTGGATTTTCCAACCAAATAAAATACCAAGTAGACAGCGATGACTGCCAGCATGACTATTTCATAGACGTAATTAGTCCAATTTCCGCTGGTCATTAGATGAATGGGAACTTGATTGATTTTTAGGTTGACTGGTTCTTCTTTTTTTTTTGACTGTTGAGTTGGATTTTCGAATTCTTCGTCATCAAAAAAATGCTCAAATTCTTCATTGTCTAGGTCCAATGATGACGGGCTCTTTGTGGGAGTTTTTTCGCTCACAGGCTCCTCGTCAAACTCTTCTTCGATTGTTTCTTCTGGAAAAATTTGCTGAGACTTTGTGGCCGTAGGGGTTTCTTCGACAAAATCAAACTCTTCAAAATCGTCATCCGATTGCGGCAACTTTGCCAAAGTAAATCCAATCAAACATAAGATAATTAATATTCTCATCTTGAACACAACTAAAAAAGTAGAAGAACTAAAAAATCTAAATATTAAGGCACATGATTTATCATATCTTGAAGAATAGATAAAAGTATATGCAAAAGCTAGAGGATGTTTTTAAATCCATAGTCTTAATGAGACGTATGCAAAAATTTGATTCTAATTCTTATTTTTAAAGGTTTTATTATGACGCTATACCCCTTCTAAACTGAATGTATGGTCTTTACGGCCTAGACGGTTTTATTGTCCACTTTTGAAAGAACCGGTTTTTTAGTTTTAAGTAAATTTCTAAACTGGGTTATTTTGTTTTTTTTGAAATTTAAAAAAATTATTAAATTTTTATTAGATATTATAAATGGAAAAATAAATTAACATTAAGGTATGTAGATTTGTATTTTAATTAAAAATTTTATTTTATTTTTGTTTAGATGCTAAGAGATCTTGAGCAAAAAAAATTAACTAATCTTTATTCTTTAAAATTTAAATTTTATAGATTTTATTTTTTTATCATTTTGATTTTTACTACTAAAAATAATAATAAAAGCTACGACAAGCAAGCTTTCGGAGGTGGCCTTCTAGGGGGTAGCCAATTGCG
The DNA here is from genome assembly GCA_025491095.1 of Brachionus asplanchnoidis. Classification (NCBI taxonomy): domain Eukaryota; kingdom Metazoa; phylum Rotifera; class Eurotatoria; order Ploima; family Brachionidae; genus Brachionus; species Brachionus asplanchnoidis. The sequence continues at coordinate 3,917,928 of JAILYF010000013.1, read as the reverse complement.
CTATAAAAAGAAAATTACAGAAATAAATGAATTTTAAGTTTTTAGATTCAATAGACATTATTTACAGTACAAAAGTAAGAAGCAAATTAGAAGAAACTGAGAGGGGTATATAGTAGAAATTGTTTCTAAAATTAAAATTGTTATGTGGCAAAAACTTGTTGGCTGGTCATGAAGGCATCGTAGCGTTTCTTGAATTGATTGACTGAGTTGGAGTATGTGACTGCAGTGGATAAAATGCTTTAATTTTATTTGTATAATAATGTTGAATAACTTTCTCTAGACTTAAATTTCAAGGTTAATAAAAAAAAAAGTGCTATGTAAGATTGATTTTCACTTCATTTATTTGAATTCATTAAAGAAATTTATTAATGAAATCGAAAATAATAAAAAAAAATCTCAAAATGCAGAGTTATTTGAAAAAAAGGATATTTGGCAATCAGCTTTAAAAACAGGTGATAATGAAAATCTTTACCTATAGAATTCGATGTGGTTATTAAGAATATACAATTTTTCAATATTTAGACTTTTCTAAATTAAATTATCAAAAATCGTGAATTTAAATTTATATTGACTTATTCTTTTCTTCTTATTTATATATATATTTTTTAATTTAATTTTTCTTATTTTATTAACGCCAAAATTGGCGTTAATTGAATCAATAAATAAATATGTTTTTTATTGACGCATCGTTCTTTAATTTTTTTATTTCACCTTTTTTCAGGATATCAACTCATTTTTTTGATACAGAACAAATTTAATTATTAATTTTTCTTCCAAAAAAAATTTCATTTGCTCAAAACTAAATCAGGGATTTGAAAATTTTATTTTCAAATTGAATATTATTTCTATCGAAAGTAATAGAACATTTAAAAAAAGAGACATTTTGTCTTCGAGAGCTTAGAGATCGAAAGCGCATTAGTTAAAAAAAATTGAAATTAGCTATTGAATGAATTGAATAAAAAATTAAAAACAATTATGTAAATCCTTTACTTGCTTTTTTTAAAAGTAAAAATTTATTTTTATTGTTAAAGTGTTTTTAAAATGCTTAAACATATCAACTATCATTAAAAAAATTCAAGGTCAAAAATAGAAAACAAATAATTTTAAATGACAACCAAGAATATTTTTTAAAATTTTATTATTATATCTTCATCTGAATTACTTTTTTCAAATATACTTGAATATTCGTTCTCGATTATTTCTTTAACACAAGGCATCAAATAATTTATATATTACTTAATTGGCATGAGTATGTTTTTCTATACTTAAGAACCAAATTATGCTTATTATTACAGTCACACTATTACACTACCACAAAACCATCATGAAATTCCATCCTGATTTTTTAAATTAGAGAATTTTACCTATGTATCATGTACAATGCTATTATGAGCATGTGTCCAAGTTACAAGCATAATTATGTTCTTAGGTATAAAAATTATACTCCTGAAAATTAGGTAGATAAAAAATTTTAATAACTGTAAGAAGATAAGATTGATTGTAATTTAGCACTAAATGAATTTAATACTTAATTAGAAATAAGAAATTTAGTTCTAAATGAACATAATACTAATTTATTTTGAAACTATTCGAGTTTAATACTAATTTTTTTCTCTAAATAAGAATTTAATAATTTTGGATGATTTTACTATAAATCTGTTAAAAGATTAGGTAATTTATTAGGTCCGATAGTTTATTATAGATGAGTATGCTGGAAGATTGTAAAAAGTGAATGGTAATGAAACTGTAAATGCCAAAAAAAAAATTTGAAATATATGACTCATTAAATACTCTGATGGAATCGTTAGATGCTTAAAAGCTTCATTATTTCATACAAATGTTTAAACAAAAAACATTCGAACTGAAAGTGTGTGTTAGTCCATTTTTTCTGAGAACAAAATTCGATTTTTATAGTGCTTTAAAAATAATGAAAATTCACGTTAGAAATAAAATTTTTATCAAATATTTACAAAAAGAATTATGAATAGGAATTTACAATGAATGATCTTTTATTTTAAAGAAACAAATATTTGTCAAAATCTTGAAAAAGATAAAATGTAATTCGATAATTATTTATTAAAAATTAGTATAAAAGAGAATTCTTATTCAAAAATTTTATAACTAAAAATGTTTAAAAATTTGGTGCTTTTGTGTCTTTTGAACTTGATACTTTGTCAGCAACAGCAGCAACCATTACCGTCTCCAAGTTTCGGTCGTGTATGCAACAATTCAATTAAGGCTAGAAATTTTTTTTTTGATGGCAGTGTATTGGTATGTTCGAATCCAGCATCTTATGGTTTTATTCAACGAGCTGGTACCAATAAATACTATGCAACTGCTGACATACAAATGAACTGGATCGATGCTGAAAATTACTGTCAGTCGTTCGATGCTCATTTGTCTGTTGCCTCCAGTGAAAATGATATTAACTTCTTTAGATGTAATTTAATTTTCAATTAGCTTTTTTACCTTTTTTTATAATGCAGTAAGCAATAATCAAATATTCTATCTAAAAATATAAGTGCTGTTTAGAAGTCGTTGGTTTCACAGAATTTATTAATCTGCTTGATTTAGAACTGGGTTTTAGTCATTAAGTGAATTTTAAGCCCATGAAATGCCTTGAATTATAAAAATTTGTAAACCAAAATTTTACAATATTTTTCAATTTAAAAAAATCACTATTAACAAAAAAAAATGGCACTTTAAATTGAATAATTTTTCAGAAAAATTAATTATTTCATTAACTTAAATTCGCTTAATGACTTAAATATAACTCAAGTCTGATTTCAAAGTTTGAGCTATACATTTTCTATATTAAGGGTTTGTTGGAGGTAAATTTATGAAACCATCTTATCACTTTAATAATGGCTATAAAATCCTCCCATCGAGTGGATACTGGTTGGGAATGTATAAATCATTGGAAACAAACTCATGGAGATGGATTGATAATAGTCCTCTAACTTATGTTGATTGGGACAAAACTTGGCCAAATGATCCACAACCAACTAATGGTCTTGAGCTTTTTGGATTCGACCTTTATGATTTAACTCTAAAAAAGCATAGAGGCTGGCATGATGTGTATATGCTTTATTTTAATATAGTTCTTTGTGAACTTATATGCTAATTTAATTAATTCAATCATTAATAATAATTTAATTAATAATATTTACAATCATTTTTTATTACAATTCAATTGTTTTTTATTAGCGTAACTCTATTTTCTATTTTTAAATCTTCCTTAAAATTTGCCACTTTTACAAAAATTTTAGCTTAGTTTAATTGATAAATTTTATTTATGTTTTAGATGCAATATGCTACAACGCTTAAAATTTTAAACCGTTTTAATTTTTTAAATAATTTTTTTTTTAATTAATAAACATTGAATCACTTTTTTATTTCATAATATATTAGAAAAACGGGCAAATTGAAGTTCGTGATCAAATGTAAATTTCAAATCAAAATTTTTAGTTTTTGATTTAAATAAAAATGAATTTACTTTCAATTTTTTAATAATAAATGACTAAATTTTATTGGGTTTTGTCACCGCCATGGACAATAGAAAAATGTCAGTTTCCGTGGACAATTTTTTTCCAGGTTAAATGATGGGAAATTTAGAAAATTGGCGGACAAATAAAAAAATTCATGGACAAAAAAAGAAATTTATTTGATAATCGAATTATTTAAAAAAATTACTTCTAATTAATATAAAATAGCAAATAAAAATAATTTTTTTAAATTTCTTAAGTTATATATTATCGGAGAAGTCTTTTCATCAGGAACTTTATTTACAATATTTTTTTTGGGACGGCCTCGAGAATTGATCTGGGACGTCAGAACGTTCAACAAATTTGAAATCTTTGTTACATTCTTGACAAAAAATAGATACCTTAATCCTAAATTTGGATACCGTATTGTTGTTTTGAAATTTGTCTTTTAACTTATCAAATAAAGATTTTAGACAAAGCAATTAAAGATCAATTAGAATAAAAAAGATTTGTTTTTTTTTTAAATTAAAATAATAAACATCTTATGCTTGATTAAAAAAATAAATAAAAAAAGCTAATTTGGTCATTTTTATTAAGATTTAATTTGACCACAAAGGATTCAATAAATAAATTACAAAACAACTTAATTAGACAAATGTTTGGTTTAAAAGCCTACTGTCACATGTCAGTCTTAAAAGTCCTACTGTCACATGTCAGTCTTAAAAGTCCTACTGTCACATGTCACATGTGAGTCTTACAAGTACTAAAAGTATTCAACTTTGATGAACTTTATCTATTTTCAAAACTAACTTTTATTGATACAATTAAATATAATTATCTATCATCACAATTTTTAAAATATGTGCTAAATGAGCTAATTCAAAATAAAAGAAATTCATAATTTTGGTCCAAATTATCTTGCTTTCTAACTTTCATGTCTTTTTCTATTTTCGAACTAATGTTCCTTTTTTAATTTTATTCTTAGGTAATAATTTTTTTTTTCATTTTTAAAAAAAACATAAAAAAACAAATAAATTTTATTTTTTATTATTTTTTTTTCCTTTACTTCTCCTTAAAGGAGGTTAATTGAATTCAATAAATAAATAAATATTAAGATTTTAATCTATTAAATTTTGATCATTTGATCATGATCATGAACATCAAGTTGAAACCATTCATCAGAAAAAACTCATAACACCAATCAGTGAATTAAAACTGGTAGAATTGAGAAAAACGTTGAAGGAATAAGAATGATTAAGATAGGGCAGCGAAGATAAACATTCGCTACATACCGACCAACATTCATTATTGTGGACGGTATTTCATCATATTAGATTGGCTAATGACGCTAATATGCAGTTACAAGCATTTTGTCCCTATTTAACAACCGTGTATTTAATGCCAAACTCTAATGTAGATTATTCAGAATAACATTGAATTTCAAATTCAATTAAAAATCAAATTATATTCTAAAATTTGCTCGGATTTTCCTTAAATTTCTTGTTCTTTGATTAGAAATATTTAAAAAAAAAAAATATTTTTTAATTATTTTATTTTCAGATAAATACAATTTTTATTATACCAATAAGACAGCATTGATACATCCATCATTTTCTGGGTTGTTAGTTATTTGAGCGTATTTACCCCAAACAACTTTACCACCTTGTGTTACGAGACCCAATTCACTTATATTGACTTCAATAATAGTACCTTTAGTTAACACACCCAATGAGGTGAATAGCGCTGAGCTTGGATTTTTTTTAACACCTATAATTGGTAAACAAAATGTAGCTTTCAATTCAGGATGTGTAACATGAGCCTTTGAGTATCTAAGACCCATTGGTCTTATAAAACGCTCAAATTTAGGTGGTTTACGGGTGAAGTTTTCGCCAACAAAGCATGGTTTGGTAACCATTCGTTTCCAGGCTTTTTTTTGTGACTTTCCGGTTTTGACAACTTTGAAAACTTCACTATCACTAACAGCTTTTACTTTAGGTAGTGGAACTTCCCATTTTCCAGCTTTTTCTTTTCGCTTTTGCTTAATCATATTGGACAAAACTTTAGCTCTGTTTTGTTTCTCACGATCCAAAAGATAAGCTGGTACAGCACCTTCTTGAACATTTTCAGTACTCTTTTGTTTGGTTTGCTTCTCCTCATGGGCCTTGATGCTAAAAATCAATTATTTAACTTTTTTTAATAATTATTAATAGTGAATTAATTAATTTACGTTTTTTTCATCTGAACCTTTTCATTGTATCGCTGTTTGTTGAATATTTTAGCTCTTTAAAATATTTAAAGTTAATAAAAGAAAAAAAAAATAATAGTTAAAAATTTAATACTTGATTCCTCTTAGTTTTTTTGCTTTAAAAGCACGTTGGTGAACCAAACGGCTCTCCTTCTTTCTCTTTCTTTCGAAGTAATCAAAGCGATAACCATGTCGCTTACGATGTAATTCAATATGCTCGTTTTGAGGCTAAATTATTTTACATTAGGCTATTTTTAAAGTTTTTTTTTAAATAAAAAGAAATTTACCATGTTATTAATTTATACTTTAGAATATAAAAAAAATAAATTTTAAATCGAATTTTGAGCACATGCATTTTTTTCTTATATGCTAATATTTAAAAATGCAAATTTTACTAATTTAAATTGAAATATTATAATAAGGTAAACTCAATTTTAAATGGAATTAAGGAAGGAATAAAATCAATTTTTTATAATTCGCTCAATAATATGAGGATAGATCAATATGGTCCATAAATAAGGTTTTTTTGAACAAATTCAAGAATTTTCTTCTAAATCGATTAATAGCAGTATTAACGTAACATTTGTTTACTTCATTCAAAGATGCTTTTGTCTCATGGCAATGATAGATTCAAAAAAATTTAAAAGTAAATAAAAAAAAGTTCTTAATCGAAATTTCTTTAAAAATAAACTAGTTAATCTGAAAACTAAAAAATATAAATATAAAGTATAGTTTTTAAATTAGATTTTAAGGGTAAAATTAAGAAATGAAGTTAATGATAAAATTTTAATAATGATTTTTTTTGTTTTAATTATTTTTTTGAAAAAAGCACTGTTTTAAATTCAACAAAAATTTACATTGTATTTTTTCCTAAAAAGTGAATTGAAAAAATCATATTTTACAGAAAAATTGAGTATTGAGTGAATTAACTTTAATAAACTGATTATTTAACATTTTATCAGTAATAACGAATAAAAATAGCTTAAAACTGCGGACTTTCTAAAACTAAGGGGACTTAAAAAAATAATGAGTCAGTTTTATTAAGGTTATTAAGGTGGCGACGAAAGCAATCTAAGCTGAAGTCTAGTATTTTTATAGAAAATAAGAGTTAGTTATTTTAATAAGATTTCATTTTTATTTTACGTAAATTTACGTTTCGATAAATTTTTCAAAAATCTAAGATAAAATCACTTCTGCAAGTGATATTATATGTATATTACAAGGGATAATTAAAGTTTTCACCAACTGCACTCTCCAATTAAACAAAATATAAGATACTAGTGTTCAATCTAATATTAATCTTTTTTGCCAATTATTCCATTATTTCTGTTTGTTGAATTTTAATGATAATAAATTTTTGATAAAAAATTAAACTGTTTGAATTAAAATTTTATTCTAATTATTATTAAACAAAATTAAAATTCCGTTTGCTATTAAAAAATATTTTTTATTGTCTTAAAAAGATTTATTAAACAATTTTGTGATTTTTTTTAATTGATTGAAAAACGAAATAAGATTATATTATATTAGTATATTTATAAATTGTATGATACATTCTGGAAACATTATTTTTCTTTAATTTTCCAAGCTTGCCTACACATTGGACACGATTGGTTTGATTTTTGGTGACCATTTACCCATTTCATTATACAATGCATGTGAAAACAATGTGAACATTGGCCCCATACCTTAAAAACAATTTAAAAAAGTTAACCTTTCACGCATTAATTTAAAAATTAACTAACTAGTGGACAATCATCACCAGGGTACTTGCAATCATTGCAGCAAGAATCGAATGGCATTCGACATATACCACACGTATCATCATTAGCTATCCATTTCCAAACAGCTACTCCCGTGTACCTTAAATAAATTCATTATTATTAGTAAAACACAATTTGAAAAGTTAAATATTTTTTTTACCCTTTAATTGTTACTTTCATTTTAAATTTTAAGTTTATGAAATAAATTATTATTTTATTTATTATTAATTATTTAATTACAAAATCAGTTTTAATATAACATTTTATTAGCTTGAAACATTACATTATTTATTTAATTCATATAATAAAAATTCAAATTTTAAAATAGCAAAAATCGTATTATGTCTCTGGTATCAAAAAGTCTTCTTTTGTCAATAAGGACCTCGTCAACTAGATTGATGAGTAGATGCCTTTCAAGTGGTTTGACCAAATCAGTAATAAATTCACAATATTTAAAAGTTGCACAACCGAAACTTTTACCAATTAGACAAACAATATTAGTAAGATATTCGACTGAAACCAAACAAAAAATTGATGAAATGGTCACAAGTGACGATGTGGTAATATTCATGAAAGGTACTGCAGATCAACCAATGTGTGGTTTTAGCAAAGCGGTTGTTGATATTTTGAATATGCATGGAGTTAAATTCAAATCATATAATGTTTTATCTGATGAAGAAATTCGTAGCGGAATTAAGGAATACTCGAATTGGCCAACGATACCACAAATTTTTTTCAAAGGTGAGTTTATTGGCGGATGTGATATTTTGCTTGAAATGCATCGGGGTGGTGAACTTATTGATGAATTAAGCAAAATTGGTATCAAATCAAAATTAGAAGAAGATTAATAAGATAAATCTTATATTAAAAATTTAAAACTTAAATAAAATTTTATAATTTTTATTTAAACTTTTTTATTTTGCTTGTTTTCAGTTCAATAATGTGGAAATCATCGATTTATTAAAGATATCGGAAATAATTCTGTTTATATAATAACTTTTTATTTTTATTGAATTAAATTTGTAAAAAATGCTTATTAATGCAATGAAGTTATTAAGACAAACTCACTCAATGTTTTTCTAAATTTAACAAAAATCGAAAACAAAAAATAAAAGTTAATTCTAATTTTTTTAAATTATAAATTTTGGAAGATTTTTTTTTAATGAGGACACTTTTCAACTTATTGATAATTTTTATTGAAATTACTGAAATAAAATTAAAAAAAAATTAATTGATTATTTAAAAATGACATATTTTAAAACACTCAAAGCAAAAATAAAACTTTGATTGTTTTTAAAAAATTTCATTTTTCAACACTAAATATTACCGTAAAAAAATTGGATTAATATTTTTGCGAGCTTTAAATATTTTTTTTATTAGTTAAATAATCAATTATTTATTGCCTAGATGATTAATAAAATAATCAATTCGGTATAATAATCTTCTCTTTAATATTTTTAATTTTGCTATTTAAATTAAAAATTTGATAATTTAGATTTGTTCATGAAATTTTATCATTGGTGAAGTTATTCATCCTAACTATGTTAACTAGAATTATCAATATTAATTTATTTTCTATAAATAAAAAATTCAATTAAAATTAATTTAAAATAAATATTTGTTAGAATTTTAATTTAAATTTTTCTTGCATGTTACTTGAGAACTAAAATTAAAAAAATTCTCCATATAAATCAATCAAATTTAAAATAAACAATCTGTTTTACAACATTTTTTTTACTTTTCACTGTTGACTTTTTTTAAAAAAACAGATTTATTAAGGCATAAATATAAAAATGACTTAATTTAAGTAATTTTTGTGTATGGAGAGTTGTAAATTAATTAGATTTAAATAAAAAATTATTAAGAATCACTTTATTAAAAAAACTGATGGAGAACAATCTATTTTTGAACTCAACAATTAGTAGTAGTAGTAGTAGTAGTTTTGACTGTAGCTGGCTAGCCAGCGAGTGTGCTGATAAGGCACACTAAGACAGCTGATGTGATTGATTGCTGCTCATCCAGCAATCAATGCCTGCTTTAAAGCTGTTAACATTGGGGGCTTCAACTAATTCATTTGGCTGCGAGTTCCATATGTTAGCGGTTCTGTTGAAAAAAACGTTATCTCTATGTTGGAGCCTCGATATTTCTTTGTGATATTTGAGGCAGTGACCTCTTCATTGGTTTTTTGTGACATTAAAATTGTTGCTTTTTTCAACCGATTCTATTCCATGCATGAACTTGTATAATTGAATTAGATCACCTCTTTTTCTTCTTTCCACCAGATTTGGAATGTTCAAAGCCTTCAATCTGCTTTCATACGGTTTGTTTCTAATTGACAAAACAAATTTCGTAGCTCTGCGTTGAATCCTTTCAACATTCTCACAGTCAGACTTAAGAATTGGAGACCATACAGGAACCGCAAATTCCAAAAGAGGACGAACAAAAGTTAAATACAAAGATCTTAAAAACTTACAATCAAAAAGAGTGAATGACTTCCTGATGCGACCTAACATTTGATTTGCTTTGTTTGTAGCCTCTATCACTTGATTTTTCCATTTAAGATTTGTATTGAAAATAACTCCACGATCTCTTTCGGTATCTGACGTTGCTAACTGCTTACCATTAATAAAATAAGGAAATTCTTTGTTTTTATGACCATAATGCATAACCACACATTTTGATGTGTTGAAGAGAAGTAGCCAATCTTGAGTCCACTTTAAAATTAAATCTAAATCTGATTGTAGTTTCGCGGCGCTTATTTCTAATACCGTTTGCGAGAAAATTTTAGTATCATCTGCATACAATTTCACAACATTCTCTATTCCTTTAGGTAGATCATTGATATACAAAACGAACAATAGTGGACCAATCACTGACCCTTGTGGTACACCGCTAAAAATCTCAACCCAATCCGACAAAATTTCACCTTGGATAACTCGTTGTCTTCTATTTTTTAAGAAAGCTTCAATCGATTTTAGTGTCAGACCATCAAAACCAAACGCTTTCAATTTAGCTATTAGTCGTCTGTGCGGAACAGTATCAAATGCTTTCGCAAAATCTAGCAGAATCACATCAACAGGAATACTTTAGTCTAGACTCATTGAGATGAAATCTAGTGTTTCCAGAAGATTAGATGTACATGACTTTTTCTTAACAAATCCATGCTGTTCTTTAGATATAATATTATTCTTATAAAGATAGTCTTCCATTTTGGTTCTTAATATGCTTTCCATAATTTTGCAAGGAATTGAAGTTAAAGACACAGGACGATAATTGCTTGCCGTTGATTTATCACCTTTTTTATATAATGGAGTAATATTTGCTGATCTGAATTGAATTGGAAGCTGACTATTCGATAATGATTCTCTGAAAATCAAAGTTAAAGGAACAGTAAAGGCTTCTGCACAGTTTTTGAGCAATAACGGATGAAGCTTGTCTACACCACATGATTTATTTTGATTCAGGTCTTGTAATTTTTTGAATACCATTTCATAACTAATGTCATTTGGCTCAATGTCAATATATTCTGACCAGTTTTCATTAAATTCAACTTCAAAAGGAGGAAGCTCACCATCTTGTTCAATAACAAAAACATCTTGAAAACATTTATTAAGAAGATTTGATATCTCTTTCGGTTCTTGCGTTAATTCATTGTTTGACTTTTTTAATACTTTGATAGATTCTTTGACTACTTGTTGATCATTTAGGAATTTGTACAATATTTTTGGATTCTTCTTAGCTTTTTCAACTAAATTCTGTTCATAAGTTAGTCTGGCTCTTTTTATTTCTGATGAGACTAATTTACATATACGCTTGTAATCACTATATAGATTCATATCCTTCCAGTTAGATGCACAGTTCCTATATCTAAGATTCTTTTTATCTCTAATTAAGACCTTGAGTTCATTTTTTATCCAAGGTTTTGAGATTCTTTTCTTTTTAGAGTTATCCTTCACTGGAATGAATCGATTACTAGCTTCGCTGACATAGAAAATTAACTCATTGTACATTTCCTGAATATTTAAATTCTCAAATAGGTGCACCCAATCAATATTTGATAGAAAATGAGAAATTTTTCCAAAGTCAGATTTATTATAAATAAATTTTTTACAGGTATATGATTCCTTACTAACCTTGTTTTTGAGAACAAAATTGAAAAAGATAACCAGATGTCCTTTATTAATGTTGCCAAGAACAAATTTTGTATCGATTGCATACACACTGCCCGGCTGAGTCGTGAAAATCAAATCCAAAGTGTTGACAGCTTTTTCGTTTGACATTTGAAAAGTTGGGATATTTACATGCTGATATAGAAAAGTATCGCTTAGTGTCTCTCTGAATTTATGTTCGAGTCCATTTTCGTTTAAGATTTCTGACACACAGCCATTTGACCAGATGATTGATGGAAAGTTAAAGTCACCCATTATTAGAAGATCCTTATAACCTCTCTCGTCCACATAGTCTTTAGCTTGTTTGAAGACTAAATCGAAATCGTTCATATCAACAAAATCGTTTGGCCTATAAAGACAGCCAACTAAATATTTTTCACAGTTAAAATTTACTACTACCCAAATTTGTTCTATTTTACTTAAATTAAAACCTGCATCATTTAATTCAAATGAGTCGATTTTTTCATCAATGTAGAGACATACACCACCGCCTCTGCGTCCATCACTTCTGTCCTTTCTGTACAAATTGTATCCTTTAACGTTCGTAATTGAGATGCTCTTGAACCAAGTCTCACTAACTGCTACAATTTGTGGGCTATATGTTTCAATAACAACACTGAATTCATCTAGTTTATTGTCCAAAGAAGTAGCATTTAAATACATACATTTTAAAGATTCGAGACTATCTACACGTGATGGCGCTTCTGATGAAAGATTATTGCTTCTTGAATTTGACGATCTGATTTCCACGGATGCCATATCGAAAGGGCGAGTCATGTGAAAGACCATTATTTGCTTCATTTCTTTGTTTTCTCAATTCATAGTCTAAAGCTCTTTCGGTTTCAGTCAAATCTGGACTAAGATAAACAGATTTGAAAATATTTGAATCTCTCAACTTTTTCGCTGCTAGTAGTAGTGGATTTCTGTTTGCTTCTTCTTTGAGTTCTACTAGAATTGGTCCTGGTTTACTTTGGTCTTTAGATCTCAAACGTCTCGAATACGCTGGCTTGATATCACTTTTTCCAATAGTGGATAGAATTTCATTGATTTTTGCTTCATCTTCTGCTTTCTTGTCTGCTAAAATCTCTTTCTTTGATTCTGGCACACCATAAATAATCACATTTTTTTTTCTTCTATTTCTTTCATTCATTTCGCTAATGGTTGCATTTTCTACAGCTATCTGATCCGCTTGTTTTTTAGCATTTTTTGTTCCTTGTTTTACCGTTTGAATCCACTTGCTACTGTTGTTTGATGAGTTTGCTGTTTTATTTGCTGCTGACAATTCAGATTTCAGTTTATTTATTTCAATGTCTTTCTCCTTTTCTCTTTCTTCTAGAAGTTTCACATGATTTGAAAGCTCCAGGACGAATTTCGAAATATTACCACACCATTCATGCAAAGTTTTCGAGTGCCCAGATACGACACCTTGTCCAAACGTTGGCCAGTTTGTTTCAAGCAAAAAATTTGAGTCCATTAGACAAAACTGCGTGCTTTTTATTTTGGTTCACTTGTGCTATTCCTTTCCTGACTTTTGGCTTACGTGTGCTTTTTTTAATTTAAAACTTTTTCTTTTTTGTAATTAAATATAAATTTGATTACATTAAAATCAAAATAAAAAAAAAAGGTGTGATAGGAAAAAAATAAAATTTAAAAATCTACTTCAAAAGCAATGTTGAAATCTGTTGAATATTTTATGAAGTTTTAGCTTATAACTATATTTAAGACAGAATTTAAAAATTTTAAAAATGAAATGAACAGTCATAAATATTTAAATTAAAAATGGTAAAATTTTTTTATAAATTCAAATTTAAACAAATTATTTTAAAAAACTAACAATTAAAATTTTTTCATTTAGATGTTTTAAAAATGATAGTGAAGTTTATTTAAATGGTTTATTGCGACGAAAATAAAAATGGGTAAAATCTGATTACAAATTATGTACAAGAAATACAATAAATAAATAAATAACATTGATAAATAAGCAACAAAGACATGCTTAATTAGATATATAATAAAAAATAATTAAATTAATAATTTATAAGTTTGTGTCTATTGGCACTTTAAAATTATCGATAGATTGACTACATCAACTCCAAAATTTTTCCAGTCATTCATGACAGGATTTTTAAGTTGTTTCTTTAAGCAAAATTCTTTATTATTTCTCTCTTTAACTAATAAAGATGATCTCTTATATATCTGCTTGAAATCGTTAATGGAAGTCTCCTTGTCTACGAATTTTTTCGTAAGTGACTTAAGACTTAAATTTTTCCCTTTCTTAATTATATCTTATTATATCTTTTCGACTTTTGAAATATTATAAACTTAATAATTAAAAAATTGATATTTTTGTTGCTTTTTTTGAAATGAACTAAAGCAACAGGATTTTTATTTTAAAAATTCTATTAAAAAATAAGAAGAAGTTATTGGAAATCGCCAACAGACTTGATCTATGTTTTTTTTTAATTTTAAAATTTTAATAAGGTCAACGCTCATACGCCTTTCAGTTGAATTGACCAAATTTAAAGACTTGGGTCTTTAACTAAAGTCTAGATTTTTATAATCACTTAAAGCACGATTAAGAGCCATGATATTTTTTTTACCATAAAAATAGTAAGAAATACCATAAAAATAAAAAATAATACCACAAATTTAATAGAAAATCCATATTTTTAATATTATTTATCTAATTTTTTATTTTGAACAAATATAATAAGAAAATAACAAAATTCTATTTTTAACCATATTTTATATAAAAGTACCAAAAAAAACAAATTTTATTAGTAAAAAAAAATTATTGTTTACATATATTCACACAATAAAAGTATTTTCTTTTTTTCATTAGCGTCTGACAACTTTTATATTTCTTGCATTTGTTGGCATCAATATTATCCATTACCGTTGAGCTTGTAGTTGGAATATCAACTGAGTTGGTAATTTGAATATCTGAATAAATTCTTTTATTTGGAGGTTGTGTTTCTTCTTCGATTCCTTTCTCTTCTTCATCAGATATCAGATCAATAGGTTGATATTGTTAACTTTTTAAATTCTTTTTTGAAGCAACTTTTTATCGTTTGTTAATGTTTGGTAAATCCATTAAGATGTCGTTGAAATTAACAAGTTTGAGTCGATATACTACATCAATTGTATGAGAGCATTTATAATGTTTCAACCAAAATACACATGTACAAGTGCTATTTTTCCAGTTTGCATGATCAAGTTTAATCAATCTTGTACTATAAATACCATTGACCATTTCATAAAAATTTTTCAATTACGATTAACTAAAATTTTTATGTCTATTTTAAATATGGGGACCACACTGTGTTCCCAACATACTCTGAATTCATTTATTTGTTTTTTTTTATCTGTGACCAGCTAAAGCTCCTTAAGATTAAACCAAAAAAGTTAAGTAAAAATATAATAAAATAAAAAATGATTAAAATATTGAAAAAATTTTAAATAAATAAATTAAAATAAAGAAAGATAGATTATATTCTGAATGAGGTCTTACTTTACTTTTATATAGTAGTTAAATAACCATCTGTGATCTTTAAACAACATTATATTTACCATTCGTTTCAAAACCAATTCATGCATAACGTAATCCTTTAGAGCCCTTTGATTTCGACAAAAACTTTTAATTTCGCATATTTTTAAATTTAGATCCATAGATCACTTATCACACCAGATACTTAATAAATGAATAAATATCTTGAAGTAACTAAAATGATAAAATTTATATTTATTTATTTGTTAACTGTACCCAGCTTAAGCTCCTTCAGAATAAAATTAAAAAAAAAAAAAATAAAATAAAGTAAAAATAGAGAAAATGATAAAATTGGATTAGTGCTTTCATTAGTACAAAAAGTCTTGCAGTACTCTGCATAAAGTAAACATTTATTTTTTAGCCTAAAGAGATAAACGTTAATAAAGATAATGAAAAAAAGATATTTTCAAAAATATAATTATATTATGCTTTAACTCTATGAATTTAAATTTATTAAATTTATTAATTAGTTTTAGATATTTTATCAGTTTTATTATTAATTAATTTCTAAAAATCAAAGGCGAAATTTTTAACTTTATATTTTACGCTATAGAACACATTCGAAAATTCTTTTAAATTTTTTTCAAAGGTGTTCGATGTATTTAATATAAATTAAAAAAAAAATAAGGATATTTGTTTTATTATTTCCTTTTTAAATATTAAATTTTATTTAGTTTTTAGTCATTCATTTGAAAATACATTTTTACTTCTTAATTTTCTAATTTAAATTTTTTTATCTGCATCTATTCTATTTTGTTTATAATTTTATTAAATAGATTCAAAAAGAATAGTATGATGAATACAATAAAAAATATTTTTATATTTTCTGCCCCTTTTGTTTTCACGTTTGGTCTATTTGGTAACATATTAACTCTTTGTGTTTACTTGCGGAAAAAAATGCGAAAAAAGAACTCCGTATGGTTCTATTTTTTGGTAAAAACATTCATCGACTCGTTAATTATTATTCATTCAATAAGAGAATTTCTTAAAGAAAAATTTAATTTCGATTTTGTCACTTTATCAAGTTTTTCATGCAAAGTATCCGAATATAGCTTGTATTTAGCAACACCTATTTCTGCTTGGACTTTAGTAATAATTTGTCTTGATCGGTTTTATAAAATAAAATTTCCCCAAAAAACACTATTCCTTTCGCATTCCAAAGTACAAACATTAACTGTAATCAGTTTATTTGCTTTTAATATTGGATTTAATTCACCATTGTTAATTATGAGTGAATTGGCTAATAACGGAACCAATTCCAGTCGAGAATGTGTTCAAGATGAGTCTTTGCAGTTTTTTTGGTGGATGGACATATTCAATTCAACGCTCATTCCATTCATAGCTATGACTATTCCAACTGTGGCAACTATAAATGTATTGTTTAATTCAAGAAGAAAATTCAGCAAAATCACCACCAAAGATTACAAGTTTGCCATCACATCAATTAGTTTAAATTTTTTATTTTTTTTGCTAAATTTGCCAATTACTTTAGTTTTTTTAATCGAAAGTTATGTTGAAATAGACGAGAAAACAAGTTATTTAATATATCTAATAACTGATTTAATTTATCATGTATATTATGGATCAATGTTTTACTTAAACTGTATTGTAAATTCAGTTTTTTTGGTTGAATTTTTAACAATGATGGGAATTCGAAAAATAAGTGAAAAATCTTTGACAAATATAAACAACTCTCACGAAGCAACGACATCAAAACGCCCTAACTAAGACTCAAAAATTATAAGATTTTATTTTATATTAAAAAATACCAATAAAAATCTTTTATTTTTTTTAAATATACCCGATAACTGTAGGTATTCCCCAAGGCTCCGTAATATTTATTTACAATATTCCTTAACAAAAATAAACAAATAATTAAAATTCTCTTCTTTTTGCTGACGACCTGGTCATGTATTTTATTTAAAAGAAACAGATTTATCTGGTAAATAAAATCAATTATTGTTTAAATGAATTAAAAAATTGGCCTTTAATAGCGGAAAATAAAGATACCAGTTGAAAAGTCTTGATCAATGCGGGGGAATGAAGCTCGTTTAAATTTTGATTTCAACCTAATAAATTTTTATTTATATTATAATGATGATGATTCCTTTGATAAAAATGTAGCAATTTTTTTCATCTGGATTTATTTTATTTAAAAAAAGAAGATTATTCAGTTGCTCCTGGTTAACTAAAGAAATAACCAAATAATAGAGAAAAATGTTATTACCCTATTTAATCAAAAAAAAAAAGTTCGTACATCAAAGGATTTCTTCTATTCGAAAATTGTTTACTCTAAAATAGTTACTCAAATAAGAGAAATTTACCCTTTTTTCTTCTAATATAAAAAAGAAAATAGATTTTTTACATGACAATTGACTGGTAGCTTTTCTTATAAATGTGACATATTTTTTTGAGAAAAAAAACTCAAATAAAGGCAAATTTTTGACTCAAATAATAGCAACTTTCTTCTATTTATTTAATTCGTTCAAAATTTTTTCAGAAAGTAAATAAAAATTTGGGGCCAGGGATATTCCTCCGACGAGAATCAAAAAAAGGGGAAAAATTATTTAGCTTAAAATAAAGTTAAATTCCACTTTGGATAAATTGAAAATAGGTCCTAAATTCTTTTCAAATTCTTTTCTCTTCAAGAATATTTATTTATTTTTATTTTATTATTAGTTTAAGGCCGTCAGTCGACCAATGCCATTACTTCTATTTGAGGTAATACGGTATTATTTTTGGCTTAAAATAATGTTAAATTCCACTTTGGATACATTAAAAATAGGTTCTTTAGTACAAATTTTTTTTCTCTTCAAGAATATATACAGATATGAAGACTTTTGAGAAATGGTTCAACTCAAAAAGTTAAAAACCTCAACCACTGCTTTCAAAAACTTCAAGACCACATACGATAAACGTAGATTAAGAATTTACTATTACTGTTCGTTTAAGATAGAGCTGTCATTTTGCTACGCGCCAACCTTAATTTGATTATTTTTTTAATTAACCATTGTAGCAATTAAGGAAGCTTCATTTATTAAAAAATAAAATAAATAAAGTGAAAAAATTTGTTAAATTTTTAGCATCAAAAAACTTATCATCAAATATGATTTCAATAAAAAATTATTAGGAAAAATCTGAAAAACTTCAATCAATATTAATTCAGATTAATGCTCTTTTAAAAATAAAGTATACAAAATGCTGATCATAACCTGAGAAACTATGGAAATAGAATCAAAAGTTAATTATAAATTAAATTTTAATGAAAAAAGAAATAATAAGGAACGTTGAATATATTTTGAATTTTTCTTTCACTTGTTACATCCAATCTTAGAAAATTTTATCAAAAGAATATAGGTAATTTAGAATTCAGATAATCTCTCCAACTTTATGCATCACGAATCCTTCAATAAACATAAACTACTAAAAGCTTCGAAGAGTTATTTGAGTTGATTGAGAGATATGTTAGGGCACGAATAAGAAATTCTGTTCCATTGGTCGTCAGACTGGTGGGAGAATAAAAATTAGGTTTTGAATAAAAAAATATTGAATATCCGACTCCTCTGCTACCTTAATAATTATTCTATTTTTTACTGAATTTATTAAAAAATTAAATATTAAGTACTTAAAATAAGACAGATTTAATAATTTAGTTTCACTAGTTCTCTATTGTTTGTATTTTTATTATCTCCAGTTACTCAGCTTATTAATATAAATATATATAAAATTACTTTCAAAAATTTTACATGGTTGTATTTAACAAATTAATCAAAACCCGTTCGCCATGTTAAAAGATATGTATACGAGAATGGGCGGTGCTTCTCATTTAATATAAAAAAATTAATTGAAAGAGACTTAACAACTGTCTTTCTCTTACTATTAAAAATAAATTGTTGGGCCTTTATTTAAATTGAATAAAGCGCTAATTAAAAATAAAAATTTAAATTAAAAAAAAATTGAATTATTGATCAATTATATATAAATGGATTGAAAAATCAAGCTAGCTTTTACAAAATTGACTGCTCCAGCTCTATCGCCTCCAAGATCAACTGTTAAATTGAGTTGAGTTGTTCCAGGCTAACCAAGCGAGTTGTACCAGGCTAACCAAGCGAAATGTACCAGGCTAATCAAGCGAAATGTACCAGGCTAATCAAGCGAAATGTACCAGGCTAATCAAGCGAAATGTACCAGGCTAATCAATTTAAATGTTATTTTAAAATAACAAAATTACCTACATAGGAAATAATTATATAAATATCCTTTTGTACCCTTTGTACTAGCTGATAATTAAAAAAGTTAAAAAAAAATCAACGCTAAACCTAAAGCAAGAAAAACAAATATTGCAGGGGAGGTGCGGAGGGGGCGCAGCCCCCTCCGCGACTTGTTTTTAGTATAAAATAATAAGTATTTATATTACTTTACTAACCATTTTGATTTTCAATTTTCTATCAAAAAACAACAACTAATTACATAAATGCCCAAGTTCAGCTCTGACGGACCAAAAAAAGTTCTGTAAATTGTAGCAATTGATGCATTATCTATTCTAACAATATTCTGATTCTGAAAAATTCTACAATTAATCGTAAAATTCAGTCCACTGTGAATTTAGGATTATTAATATTTTCATATTTATTGCAGAGTTCTGCAAAAACAGTATATTGGTGAAACAATCTACAGGTATGTTTTGGAGCATCAGAACTTTGGCAATTAAAAAAAAAAGAATTTGGCTGGAAGATACAGTATATCCTTTAGGTCGGCTCATATTTTTGTTTGAAAATTTAAACCCTAACATTAACATTTTATACAGACCATGTAAAATAATGAATTTTTTAAAGCTGTCTTATACTTTTATCAAACTGTTCCTGGCTAACTAAGGCTTTTATGTACTTAATGCACTTTATACCATATGAGCCCATGTAATAATTTCCTAGTATGTTATCTTTTATGTTACTTTTATCAAATTATTTCATCTTATAAAATCTTTACGAACCAAAGTTATTAATTTTTAGTAAAATATATTTAAAAAAATTAGTACTACTAATGACTTTATAAATCTTATAAAATTTATTGCTTGTTCAACCTTTGTTTTTATCTAATATGAATTCTAATAAAAAAAACTTTACCTTACCTTACCCGAGTTGCTAATGTTTGACACATAGGCACATTTAACAAAATCGATTTTCTTCTCACACGTACACTCTCTTTATTAAAACCCTCTTCTTCGTTCTCGCACAATTCGTCTAAATCGAATAAACCACCTAATCACCTTGTTTTAGACTTACTTGCCAAACAGAATTCATTGAAAATAGTGAAAACAAAGGTTTGTGTTTAAAGCTCTTTATTATAACTCCAAAGCTCCACAGAACTATACCAAATATAATCTTCTTTTTTAGACATACTTTAGTATTATATCTCTAAGCCACCAATTACAGTAATTAATAAAATATAAATAATAACTAGGGAATCATAACTAAGAAGTGTAAAGTTAGCTACGAACTAACCAGTTCATTTAGCCGCTAACACAATCCCCCTTGTTAAATAGCAATGTCCTCATCGAAGACAGTATTGGTTTAATCACAAAACCAGTTTTATCTGCGTCTACTACGGGTGCAGGCCAATCTCGAGGATTGGGGTATTACATTCCGTCTTTGGTTTTTTGAGGGACGCCTGGCGATCCCTCTTCGGGAAAGTAGCCGATCGTGATCCACTACCTTAGGCGCATACCCATGCTCTATTAGGCTACTGATTATTTCCCTAGTTTTTTTTCAACTTAAATTAATGGCTTTCTTATCTTATCTTAATTTTACTATTTTTTTTTCCTTTTTTTGAATCATTGATCAAATACAGTAAAATTTTCTTACTGGTTGAAGTATTCATGTACCGGGTCGTATTTTCGCATTAGCCATTCGTAATTTTCATAGGCTACTCTAATTTGGTTTGAATCATTATATAATTCATCAACTATCGTATCTCAGTATTCAATACTCTCTTCTATATTTGGCTCCCGAGATCTTCTTAAGTTGTTTCTGAGTAATTATTTTTCAAATTTTTAATTAACTGCCCGGTCAACCGCCTGTGTGAATCTTCCAGCCAACTTTGGTCAACCCATAAAGTCAGAAGTGACAAGTCGTGACAACATGACTTTATTTGTACCAAATGGCAGAACTCCTTGTTTTGAGTTTCTTGATTGATGACTATTTTTCTGGCTATTATTGACCATGATTTGTCCAAATCTCAGTTGTAATAAATTCAGTTAAATAATATTACTAAAAAACGCTCTTTATTTCCTTCAAAATTTATTTCAACTATTTCCTCAATCATTTTTGTTTTATTGCCATTAAAATTATAGGCACAGCGTATCTACCAGCTCTAAAGGAGCCTCATAGATCATTTAAACAAATCCTAGGAATCCAATTAACAACCTTTTAAAATAATATTCAAAGCTTATTGCGTTAGGTTCTTCTGACTGAACGAAAGACAATAATCCAAATTTTGGCAAAATATCAGGGAATTGAACTGCTTTATTAGCATTTTAAGTCTCTGAACTGAGCCTTTAAAATATTTCCAATTCTGTTTTCGACATTAGTCTTACACGAGAAGAAAAGCAACAAAAATTGTATCAACTCGTCAAATGTAACCTAATATCTTTATATTTATCATCTCCCTCCAATGCACTGTCAATATCCGCATTTTAATTGTTAAGCAAAATTTCTTTGTTTTTTTTTTTTATTTTTTTTATCAGCAAATCAAATTTCAGTCGCCATGTGTGCATAAAAAAATAAAAATATTTAAATTTATAAATGCTTAAATTTGGAATAATTAATTAAAATAATTATAAAACTTAATGTCTATAAATTAGGTCCTACAAGGAAAAGATTAAAATTCTTACTTACGACATTTATTTCTAATCCTAATTCCAATTTTCAAGACAAGTTATATATCCATTATTTTTACTTCAATTAAAATTGAAAATACTCAGCAACGTGACACAGTTACACTGCACCACCTCATATTATTTCACTTTCCAATAGTTTCCTATATTAAATTGGCTAGTTCAAAGATTTTAGTTAGCTAAGAATAAAATTCCTAATCATATCTATTTTCTTAACTATTTATCTTTTTAAAGTAATATCTTTATTGATTTTTATTATAATTTATTATATTATAAACAAATTTAAACAACAACCTCTCTAAGAAGTTTGCTTAAAATACACTCCAATTTTATTTTTTTTGTTATATAACTTATTAAATCTACTTAAAAATTATTAATTTCCTAGTTACTTTTTTTTTTAATAAGATTTAGACAATGTAGAAGATCTACTTGGTTCGTGTGAATAACAAAAAAAATTAAAAATTAAAATTAATTAACGAGACTTGGCTGTAAAATCGATGAAAAATCAAGCTAGCAAAATACTCCCAAATCTTTCTGAAACTTCTTTCTTTCCTAAACTTAACAATGAATCATCAGCATTCATGTCTATCTTATTATAGACATAATCTTGGAGGTTGAACATAAATAATAGCATTGGACTCTTTTCTTTCTATTTCTATTCAGAATTAGTACCTAGTCTCTTCCTACACTTTGTTCATTTGTTTTTACTTCCATCTTAATGTTGTATACTTTCTTCCGCGGTTCTTTTAGTCGCAGCGCCATTATGTTGTAGACTTACTTGCCTAACAGAATTCATTGAAAATAGTGAAAACAAAGGTTTGTGTTTAAAGCTCTTTATTATAACTCCAAAGCTCCACAGAACTATACCAAATATAATCTTCTTTTTTAGACATACTTTAGTATTATATCTCTAAGCCACCAATTACAGTAATTAATAAAATATAAATAATAACTAGGGAATCATAACTAAGAAGTGTAAAGTTAGCTACGAACTAACCAGTTTAATCGCGATAAAAATGTTATTTTTATTTTTTTATTTTATTTGTTTTCTGTACCGAGCTAGAGCTCCTTCAGAATAAATTAAAAAAAAAAAAAAATAAAAATAAAATAAAAATAAATCCTGATATAAATGAATAAATCCTAAATCCTGATTGCTCATGTATCAGTAATTTATTGTTCTCAAGAAAATTATATATTCTGGTGTAAATAATACGTTCAAGTAGTTTTCCAAGACAACTTGTCATACTAATTGGACGATAGTTGTTAGGGTCTTGAGTAGGAAAAGATTTCTTAGGGATCATGGTTATGCTTGCTATTTTCCAGGATTTTGGAACCTGGCCTATTTCCATACTCTTATTAAAGAGTAGACTAATTTCAAATAAAGTCTCTATAGGTAAATTTTTTAACATGAGGTTGTGGATACGATCAAGACCAGACCCCCCTATTTCTTTTAATTTTTTTAAAGCTTTTGTAATTTCTAAGAGAGTGATAGGTTCATATAGATTATTTTGTAATTTATTTTTTACTATATCCCTTATTGTGTGTGAAACTTCACAATTTTCATCAGATTCAACAAAATCAAGATGAGGGCTAAAGGTTGTGGCTAAAAGATCACCAAAAATTTTTCCTTTATCTGTGTCTGAATTATATTCTTTGCCATCTTTAAGTAATGATGGTATTTGTCTTGTAAGTTTTTTTGTCCTGAACTTATTTATTTTCCTCCAAAAAGGTCTACTTGAAAGTGGATTTTTTCCTATTTTATTCATAAACTCGAGCCAGTTTTGATTCCAAAAATCTTTAAGAGCGAGACGTAGCTCAGAAGTAAGCTTATTAAATGATACCTTTAAAGAAGGACATCTTGATTTTTGGAAAAGTTTTCTTATTTTCCTTCGTTCTTTAATTAATATTACAATATTTTTTGGTAAGCTAGATTTAAAAAACTTTTGAGAGTAGAGGGGTATACTTTTTTGAGCAGCATGAATGATCTTTTTTGAGATGTGTTCATTTAGCTCGTCAATATTTTCCGTATTGTGTTGACTTGAAGACTTAAGTAGATCTTGGTAGAGTCCCCAATTAGCTTTTTTAAAATTAAAATTAGAATTCGAATAATTAACTGTAATAGTATGCTCAACTGAAATGAATGCTTGAATAGGAAAATGATCACTCAACATATCATCATCTATAAGAACCTTGAAGTCGTGAACTCTATCTGAGAGTGAAGACGGGATCAAAAAAATGTCAAGGACTTCATAATATTCCGTCTTAAATCTATTATATGTTATTATATGTTATTATATGTATTATATGTTATAGATCACATAATCTTTTATTAAATCTGGAATTAAATTATTACGAGTCCAGCTTCACCATTGATAGCTTTCGTAATGAAACGATTCCTTGAAATTGTTTGAAATTGCTTGAAATTGAAAAGCCATCCGTTACTTGAAGTCTCGATGACCTTTAAATAGTCACAAATTTCAAAGCTTGATGAGTTTCGATACAAATAAAAGTGATATAATATTTTTTAACTTGATCAAACCAATACATCAGCGCATGATCAGCTTCGCCGTAATTAGATAATTTATACTAAAAAATTATAAAATTTCTATGACGACTTTTTTAATTGTCAAGATGTTAATTAACGGATGTCATTTTATTTTAATTCGCTTTATAAAAGTTTTTTTTCTTAAGTAGAGTTTTAGTCATTTTTTTTTAATTAGTTCATTATATCGGTATTTCTTCAGTTCATCTCTAAACTGGTAGAAAAAATTATAGTAGCAAGCTTCAGAACTGGATCGAAACTAGTGTTGGATGCGTCCAAGACAAACCGGTCTATTACACGGACGGTTTTTGCGGTCATTTGGCCGTCCAGCTTGGCGGTCTAATTTTTGGACCGCCAAAATAAACGGTCTAAGATATATGGGCGGTCACGAAGACGTGATAAAATAAAAAAAAAAATTAAAATTTAAGATAATTTAATATGCTTATTAACAAAAAAAACAGTTTTTTAATAAAAAAAAAATAAATTCATAAAATTAAAAATTAAAAAATTTTATTCAAAAATTGAAAAAAAAAAATTTAAGATTTTATTCAAAAATAAATAGAAACTGGTTGCTTGTTGTTGGTATTGTTGGTTATTGGTAGTCGGCCGTTGGAATTTGTTGGCCGTTGGAAGTTGTTGGTAGTTGGAGGTTGTTGGTATTTGGTGATTGGCCGTTGACCAACAACCAATAATCAACAACTTCCACAACCAACAACTTCCACAACCAACAACCAATAAAAAACAACTTCCAACGGCCGACAACCAGTTTATATTTTTTTTTTTCTTTTGAATAAAATCTTTACTTTACTTTTTTGATTTTTGAATAAAATTTATAATATTTTTTTTTTATTTTTGGATAAAATTTTTTATTTTTTTTTCTCAAATTTTTGAATAAAATTTTTAATTTTTTGTATTTATTTTTTTTGTAAAAAACTGTTTTTTTTTTAATAAACATATTAAATTATCTTAAATTTTAATTTTTTTATTATCTGATCACGTCTTTTTTGTTTAACAGTTTTTTTATACGGTCCAAAATTTTGACCGCCCGTATATCTTAGACCATTTATTTTGGCGGTCCAAAAATTAGACCGCCAAGCTGGCCGGCCAAATGACCGTCCGCCAAAAAGTTGGCCGGCTAATGCGAACACGGTCACGGTTTCTGAAAAATTTGACCGGTTAAGTGTCCGCTTGTACGGATCCCAACACTAATCGAAACCAAAGGATTACTTCCGTCGGGTCAATCTGTATTTAGGAAAAAAATGAGCATCCAATATCAAGTATTTCGCTTAAGTCAATCAATAATTCTTGGTTTTAGCAAAAAGGAATTCACAAGATCAGTCTTTTTCGATCAAGAAAATACTTTTGACAAATCGTCCCATAGTGGAATTCTTTTAAAGCTTAGGAAGCTAGGCATAAATTGATACTTGTTTGAATGGATAAAGCAATATCTCACCATCAGGAAATTCATAGTTTCAGTAAACAATAAACTTTCAAACGAATATGAAATCTCAACTGGAGTCCTACATGAAAGCTGCTTATCTCATACCCTTTTCTCGTAGTTTCTTAGCGACACCGTTAGTGTCGTTCCAAAAATGGTAAACATAGCTTTGTTTGCAGAAGAATTGTGTATTTGGTTTTCACATAAATCTCTAAGAGAAATTGAAAATACGCCAAATCTTATCATCTTTAGTATCAAAACTTATTGCGAAAGATGGGGCCTGGTTATAAACACTAACTAAACTTTTCACACTTTTTTAACTACAACTGGCTACATACACAACTACGAAGCAAAGTATAAGCTCAATCTGGCAATTGACAATCATAAAGTCCCACTAGATCCGTTTCCAACCTTTCTAGACATTCGTTCTGATTCTAAGCTCAACCTAACTCGCTTAAACTCGATAAATTAAAATTCATCTTCTCTCTAAAAATTCCGCATTTTCTCTAAATATAAACTCCGTAATAGAGTATTATGTTAAAAACACCAAATGGAGTTTTTGAAGAGGCCAATTTTAGATTTAAAATTTATTTTTCTATTCTTGCATATTTGTAGCATCTTCATTATACAGTTACAGTTGCTAAAACTGCTGAAGTTTCAAAATATTTTTTTCGTCATCAAAATTATTATTTTTTACGTTAATAATCTCATTAAAGTAAACTTAATAATCCTACTCTGTTGAGTATTTTAATCAAAATCAGTGGCGAGTGTTTGATAGTTAAATGTGATTTTTTTTTCAAATGAATTTCTAATTCTAATATAGAGTAATATAAAATCAATTATAATTATTTGGTTATGTTTCGAATATTTTTAAATAATTTTATTTTTTAAATAATTGATTTTTTTTTTTAGAAATTTAAATCTTTAAGTAATAAATATTAAATATAAGCGTTAATACTTAAATTTAAACCAAATTATAGAAAACCATTTATGTAGAGCAGAAACCTCTTTGATTCAAATGGGGCAAATTTACACTAATAAAAGTTAGGATACAATGGACCAAAATTTCAAAACATTTCTTCAAATAGCTAAAAATATTTAAATTCTAAAATTTACAAAAAATTTGTCAAGACTGCTACATTCGAGAATCGAAAATCATTTGAAATCAAACATTTTCCAAAAAATTGACAAAAGATTTGTATTTTCTTTTGAGATATTTGATATTATCTTCAGTCTGATATCCATCAAAATTCATGTTATAAAATAATTTTTTTTTGAAAAAATTTGACAATTTCAATATATATTTTTAATATATTTTTAAAGACGAATAAAAGAATGATCATTTGAGCTATTTCAATAAAAAGAGAATTAAATGTATCAATTAAAATTAATTTTAACACTTTTAAAGCTTTTAGCTGATTTCAATAAAATTCAAATATACAACAAGGTTTTAAAGAAGGTACAAAATATATAAATATAATCTTATTTTTTCAATTTTATATCTGAATTTCAAGATGAATGCTTTCAAATTGCTTCTAATATTGGCGACATTCATAAATATGCTTTTTGTTACCAACCAGAGACACGAAATTGTGTATGATGAATTGAAAGAACTTATTTCGATAAAACAATTTAAAAGTTTTTCGGATATTAAAGATATTCAGGATAAAGTTTTAGGTCATTACACAATAATTCCAGTTATTCAATTCATCCCAAGAGATAAAATTATCTTAGGAGATGACTTCACCTTAATGATTCAAAATATCCACTTTAAAAGAAGACTAAATTTCCTTTTTTTATTTCTTAAGATCCAAGCATTTGGCTCAAAAAATTCAATTTTTAGAAATTTTTTTCAAGGTGACAATCAAATTAATTTGAAGTTTTTTCATTCTAACTTTTTATATTCAATAAACTGCATTGATAATGAAGTTGAAGGTATTTTTAAGCATATATTTTCGATAGTTTTCGCTTTTAGCGTGAAATATTTACCAAATATGTGTCCATTATTATTCAAAAATTCAGCTCTAGGTAGCATAGAATTTCACGGTATTACCAGAAGTTTGCTAAGCTTAAATCAACTTGATTTCAATCATAAATTGGAATTAAGATCAATCAATTCAACTATTTATTTAATCAATTTGCATTTTTATAAAGGAAGAATTACTAGAAGAATGATGATATTTAAAAATTTCACCAATCTAATGATAAATGGGATATTAGATGAAATAGAAAATGACAGTTTAAGCGAAACAAAAATAAAATTTATCAACTTTTTAATAGATAATGAAGTAAATTTTTTTAGTAAAGGTTTTAACTGGATGTCAGTGTTAAATCCAAATTTGAGTGTTAATTTTAGCGATTTGAATGATGTTCAAAAAAATCTTAAAAATTTGATCCTTGTAACAATAATGTCTAAAAAACATTCAATATATAGTGATAAATACTTCTATCCGGATCATGATTTGTGCTTTTTCAAAAACTTTCCTGATCATAGATTAATTTTTTTTCAACCAAATTTAATCAAACACAGTTTTACATGCTTACAAATTTGGCTTTTAAAAAAAACCTGTATAATCTACAATCTATCAAGTTGTTTTAGAGATATTTGGCTATGTAAAAACATATCATACTTTAGAAAAAAAATGGAGGAATGTAATTTTAAAGAAAAGTTAGGAAAATGCAATAAGTCAGCCTTTTCAATGGAAAAGTTATCGAAGAACTTGGTTTTATTTTATGCCGAAGTAGCAGATTATTATTTTACAATAATAGTATATGTTCTTGTATTTATAGCTTTTTTGAGTAATATATTGAGCTTTTTTATTTTAATAAAATTGATAATGGATTCAAAATATTTAAATTACACCAAAAATTCAATTGAAACTATTATGCTTGCAAATTGCTCGATTAATCTATTGTATTTGATTACTCGTATTATTCACTTGATCAGAAAGTGCGTCTATTCAAATAATATGTTTTGTCCTGAATTTCATTATTCTTATGAATCACAATTGATTGAAATAGTTTTTGTGGACATTATTGGAAATTTACTAAAATTTAGTTCTAATATAATGCAAATTTTAGTCTCAGCCAAAAGATTAATGCTCCTGGATCCAGTTTTTAAAAATAAAATAATGTTCTATTTAACTATGAAGATTTACCGAATATTTGTCATCATTTTTTTTTCAATTTTTGTGGTAATTACAATAGTAAGTCAAATGATTATGACGCAGGTAAATGATTCTCCTGATCAATTGGATCATTTGGAAAATTATTTTGAGTACCCAAATAAAAAATTCTTTTTTATGAACTATTTGGTACAGATAAGCCCAAGAAGTTCACAAGTCAAGAATTCGTCTTTATTATTTGCCTTTTTTATTGCGAATATTTCTATCAGTAATATTGTGACTATGGGTTTTTTTTGTTTTGCTGAGATACTATTTTTTATCAATGCAAAATCAAATATCAGAAAAAAAATTATTCTGGATTTAAAAAGTGACAGAAGCGATTCAAAAAAATTTAAAAATATGAAAAAATCACTAAATGCTGTCATAATCAACATAATGTTTTTGATTTCCTTCAGAATTCTGAGCATAATAGTGGCTATATTTATCATTTACCAAAAATCATCTAATTATTATTCAAAATATAATGTTTGTTCATCTCACCATAAAGTATGTACCATTGTTCAAGAAATAGATGAAATATTTTTTCTTTGCACAATATCGGTCATTTTGGTCTTCTATTATTATGTTTATCAACGCTTTAGAAATTTTCTTTTTAAAATGTTTTGGATTTCTACGAATAAAAATGAGAAGTAACAAGAAAAATGTCGAAGATTTTTTCTCTCTAAAAAGTGAAAATATAATTTTTTAAATTTAAATATCGTCATGTTCTTAACATGTTTTTCGTAAGTTTTTGGTAATCTTAACTGCACAAAAACACCTCTGGAATGATTAAAAGTAAAGAATGAATAAAAAATCTAAAAAAAATAAAATAAAATTAGCAGGAAAAAAAATTTAAACTTAACAATATTTTTAAGTATTTTATATCTTATTTTAATTTTAATAAATTTATCATTTCAAAAATTTTATATTTTTATTTTTTATATTTTGTTCACCCTAATATAAAAAAAAAAGTCGATATATACTTCGAAATACAGATGTAGAGTCGAAACCTGGAATTTCAGAACCATGTCCGAAACATCAATATGCGCTCAAGCCGCACTGGTCATGGATAAATACGGTTTAGAGGTGCTAGGTATATATGATAGTTGCTGGACAGGATCAGGCCAAGTAAACAACAGTAGATGGAATGGACCTTCCTGTATTCTGGATCCGAAAACACAAGACTAAAGTTCTAAATAGACCAGAACCTAAAGAGTCTTTAAGGCCTGAAGCAGCTAGCACTGACCTCGATATTAACACCGAAGTGCCAAGCCTTAAAGAAATAGAAGCTGCGGTAAAGGCTCTGAAGAACAGAAAAGCCCCGGGAATTGACAGAGTCACAGCAGAAATGCTGAAAGCTGACGGTAGGATCATAATAGGGATATTGCAAAACCTCTTAAGCTTTTAAAATTTTAATAAGGTCAACGCTCACACGCCTTTCGGTTAAATTGGGCAAATTTTAAGACTTGAGTCTTTAACCAAAGTCTAGAATTTTAAAATCACTTAGAGCATGATTAAGAGCCATAATATATTGGGGGCGATTTATTTGAGCAATGCTTAAATTAGCATATTCAAATTAGCAAGAGATAAAAAAAAACTAATTAAATTAGCAAGTTTATTTTAGCAATTAATCAATTAAATTTAGCAATTAAAAAAAAATTTTTAGCAAGTTTCGGATCAAGATATATCGAATATCCAACTCCATTGTGTAATTGCTACCTAGTAATTTCTTCTTTTTTTCCTGACTTATAATATATTAAAACATGTCTAACTTAATGTCCAATTGAAGAGAAAAAAAAAAAAAAAAAAAAAAAAAGCTGTAAAACATTTAAAAATCTATTCCAAATCATGTCTTCTAAACTTTCATTTATTTATCTTATTTTAATTTTTTTTTTTTTTTTTTTTATCTCATTTTATTAACTTTAATTTTATTTTTATTTTTTTATTTTTTTTTTATTTTATTTTTTTTTTATTTATTCTGAAGGAGCTCTAGCTCGGTACAGAAAACAAATAAACAAATAAACAAAAAAGTTTAATTCAGCAAGTTTTTCTCTAAGAATCTAAAATTGCTGACAAATTTTTGCTATATTATGCAAAATTCTCTTTTGAATACATTTTACTAAAGGCATTATGCCAAGTTTCGGTAAAATTGTTTGTTCTGGGCAAGCATTCTTTAATTCTACCAAAAATATCCCATAGATCGATAGCATACCTTGGCTTAATAAAAATATCGGTAGTCTTTATCATGCACTTTTTTCATGCATTTTTCCATTCTTTTATTTTTTTAAAAAAACCAATGACATCCTCTGGAGGAACGAAAACCAGAACTTAAGCAAATTTTAAAATTTTTGTATTATACAAATGAGTTTACATATAAAACACTCAAGCTAAAGTTTTTAATGTTAGTATTTATTGTTGTTCAAATAGACTTGCTAATTATTACTTAGCACTAGAGCTAATTTGACTTTGCTAAATTTATTCCAAATATTGCTATTTTTATCATAATGCTAAATCAAACTTGCTAACATCAATTTGCTAAATTAATTTTGCTAATTTAATATTTGCTAAAACAATACAGAGCCTAATATTTTTCTACCATAAAAATAATAAATTATACACAAATTTAATAGAAAATCCATATTTTTAATATAATTTATGTAATTTTTTTTATTTTGAACAAATATAATAAGAAAATAACAAATTCTATTTTTAACCATATTTCGATTACAATTACCATATTTTTTATAAAAGTACAAAAAAAAACAAATTTTAATAAGAAAAAAAAATTATTGTTCACATTTATTCACACAATAAAAGTATTTTCTTTTTTTCAATAGCGTCTGAAAACTTTTATATTTCTTGAATTTGTCGGCATCAATATTATCCATTACCGTTGAGCTTGTAGTTGGAATATCAACTGAGTTGGTAATTGGAATATCTGATTAAATTCTTTTGGTTGAAGGTTGTGTTTTTTCTTCGATTCCTTTCTCTTCTTCGTCAGATACTAGATCAGTAGGTTGATATTGTTAACTAAAAAATGTTTAAAAAAAGGTGCTTCAAGAAGAAATTTAAAAAGTTTTTAAATTCGTTTATGAACCTTTTTTTCGTTTGTTAATGTTTGTTAAATCCATAAAGATGTCGTTGAAATTAACAAGTTTGAGTCGATATGCTACATGAATTGTATGAGAGCATTTATAATGTTTCAACCAAAATACACATGTACAAGTGCTATTTTTCCAGTTTGCATGATCAAGTTTAATCAATCTTATACTATAAATACCATTGACCATTTCATAAAAATTTTTCAATTACGATTAACTAAAATTTTTATGTCTATTTAAAATATGGGGACCACACTGTGTTCCCAACATACTCTGAATTTATTTATTTGATTTTTTATCTGTGACCAGTTAATTTTTCTATCAGTAATATTGTGACTATGGGTTTTTTTTGTTTTGCTGAGATACTATTTTTTATCAATGCAAAATTAAATATCAGAAAAAAAATTATACTGGATTTAAAAAGTGACAGAAGCGATTCAAAGAAATTTAAAAATATGAAAAAATCACTAAATGCTGTCATAATCAACATAATGTTTTTGATTTCCTTCAGAATTCTTAGCATAATAGTGGCTATATTTATTATTTAAAATTTAAAATTTTGATTTTACCTAAAAAATTTTTATTTAAATTATGATGATTATTTTTTTGATAAAAATATAGCAATTTTATTCATCTGGATTTATTTTATTTAAAAAAAGAAGGTTATTCAGTTGCTCCTGGCTAACTAAAAAAATCACCAAATACCGTATTGCATCGAATAGAAGAAACTTGCTTTTATTTGAGTCAAAAATTTGCCTTTATTTGAGTTGTTTTTCTCAAAAAAATGTGTCTCGATTAAAAGAAAATTCACCAGTCACTTGTCATGTAAAGCATGTATTTTTTGTTTCCAATAGAAGAAAAAAAAAAGGATAAATTTCTCTTATTTGAGTAACTTTTTTAGAGTAAACAATTTTCGAATAGAAGAAATCCTTTGATGACCGTACTTTCTTTTATTTGAGGTAATACGGTAATAGAGAAAAATGTTATTTGTTATTTGTTATTTGTTAATGATATTTGTTATTTGTTTTGTTATTTGAAAAATGTCTTTTATTTGAGTCATTTTTTTGAAGTGAAATATTTTCGAATAAAAGAAACCCTTTGATGACCGAACTTTCTTTTATTTGAGGAAATACGGTATTTTTTTTAGAAAAGCAACTCAAATAAAGGCAAATTTTTGACTCAAATAAAAGCAACTTTCTTCTATTTATTTAATTCGTTTAAAATTTTTTCAGAAAGTAAATAAAAATTTGTGGCTTGGGATATTCTAATTATTTGGCTTAAAATAAAGTTAAATTCCCCTTTGTATACATTGAACATGGGTCCTTGTACAAAATTCTTTTCTCTTCAAGAATATAAACAGATATGAAGACTTTTGCGAAATGGTTCGACTCAAAAAGTTAAAAAACCTCAACCACTGCTTTCAAAAACTTCAAGACCACATACGATATACTTAGATTAAGAATTTACTATTACCACTGTTCGTTTAAGATAGAGCTGTCATTTTGCTACGCGCCAACCTTAATTTGATTATTTTTTTTAATTAACCACTGTAGCAACTAAGGAAGCTTCATTTATTAAAAAATAAAATAAAGAAAGTGCAAAAATTTGTTGAATTTTTAGCAACACAAAAATTATCATCAAATATGATTTCAATAAAAAATTATTAGGAAAAATCTGAAAAACTTCAATCAATATTAATTCAGATTAATGCTCTTTAAAAAATAAAATAAACAAAATACTGATCTTTACCTAAGAAACTATGGAAATAGAATCAAAAGTTAATTATAAATTAAATTTTAATGAAAAAAGAAATAATAAGGAACGTTGAATATATTTTGAATTTTTCTTTCACTTGTTACATCCAATCTTAGAAAATTTTATCAAAAGAATATAGGTAATTTAGAATTCAGATAATCCCTCCAACATTATGCATCACGAGTCCTTCAATAAACATAAACTACTAAAAGCTTCGAAGAGTTATTTGAGTTGATTTAGAGATTTGTTAGGGCATGAATGAGAAATTCTGTTCCATTGGTCGTCAGACTGGTAGTAGAATAAAAATTAGGTTTTGAAAAAATATTGAATATCCGACTGCTTTTCTACCATAATATTTATTCTATTTTTTACTGTATTTATTAAAAAATTAAATATTAAGTACTTAAAATAAGACAGATTTAATAATTTAGTTTCACTAGTCCTCTATTGTTTGTATTTTTATTATCTCCAGTTACTCAGCTTATTTTGTGTATAAAATAATAAGTATTTATATTACTTTACTTACCTTTTTGGTTTTTAATTTTCTTACAAAAAACAACAACTAAATACATAAATGCCCAAGTTCAGTTCTGACGGACCAAAAAAAGTTCTGTAAATTGTAGCAATTGATTCATTATCTATTCCAACAATATTCAGATTCTGAAAAATTCTACAATTAATCGTAAAATTCAGTCCACTGTGAATTTGGGATTATTAATATTTTCATATTTATTGCAGAGTTCTGCACAAACAGTATATTGGTGAAACAGAGGATCTATCAATTGTTACAATCTACAGGCATGTGTTGGAGCGTCAGAACTTTGGTAATTTTTTGTTTTTTGATTCAAAATTCACAATGCTCTTAGTATGATAGAGATGAGCATAAAAATATATTAAATAGATTATTAATTCTGAAAATTGTTTTCTTATCTAAACTGTTGTAGGTGGTTCAAAGTTAGTACCAGCTCATGTATTTTTTAGAGCAATTTTAAGACTCAAATTAAAAAAGTTATTTCAATTTTTTGTTATTTCAGTTACATCAATTTAAATTTTTTTTTTTGTTTCGAAGTTCACAATGTCGTAAATCTAGTTATTATTTGTTATTGTCTTCTTTAAAAAAGTTTTTGGTGACTTGATAATAATCAATCAAACTTAATTCTTAACCAATACAGTCAAACCTTAGAATAACGAACTACTTAGGCGGATAATTCGGTATTTGTTGCATAGAATATCCC
Organism: Brachionus asplanchnoidis; assembly: GCA_025491095.1. Classification (NCBI taxonomy): domain Eukaryota; kingdom Metazoa; phylum Rotifera; class Eurotatoria; order Ploima; family Brachionidae; genus Brachionus; species Brachionus asplanchnoidis. The sequence goes on along the minus strand of JAILYF010000013.1, from coordinate 3,882,592 downwards.
ATATAAAACTATGGGGATAATTAAAAAATTTTAAAAAAATTTTATTGATTAAAAAAAATTTAAATTAAAAATTAGAAAAAGAAAAATAAAAGTTAATTTTTTTAAAAAAATCGGTAATAGATGGTTATTTGGTAAGGCTAGTTTCAATTATAAAACTTTCACTATTTTATAATAAATTAAAATAAAAAAGTTTAAAAATTGTTTTAGTTCATTAATTCTATCGTTTGCTTCTTTTGAGCTAATCAGTTGTATATTTGCATCGTCTTGCCCTTTGATTTCTGTATTACTGTCTTGCTATAGGCACATTTAACGAAATCGATTTTCTTCTCTTATGATGCACTCTCTTATTAATAACCCTCTTCTTCGTTCTCGCACAGTTCGTCTAAATCTAATAAATCACCTAATCACGATAAAAATGTTATAGATCACATAACCTTTTATTAAATCTCGAATTAAGATATTACGAGTCCAGCTTCACTATTGATAGCTTTCGTAATGAAACGATTCCTTGAAATTTTTTGAAATTGCAAAAACACAGCTCCTTTGCTTAAAATAGCAAATAACACATTGAACCTTAAAAACAAAAAACTTTTTTTAAGAAAAAAATAACTTGATATTTTATTTTTTAAGAAATTCAACTCGAAATTCAATTCGATTCAACTCTAAAAGGAAGAAATTTGATCTAACTGTTACTTGTACTATGCTCAACGAATTCACTTCTTCATTTTGAACCATTACACTTTTGATACAAGCATCATTATTACAATCTGGCTAGACGCCCTCGTGACCCCATATTTAAAAAAGCTGCTATAAAAATCACATCGATCCACAAAAAGAATCAACTTGTTAGTATTTAAGTCAAAAATTTGCCTTTATTTTATTTGTTTTTCTCAAAAGAATGTGTCTATTAAAAGAAAATTCGCTAAATACTTGTCATTTAAAACATGCATTTTCCTGTTTCTTATCTAGTGTTTACCCAACAAATGATGCTATTTTTATTTAAAAATTTTATAATTGTTTGGTTGATAATTTTAAAATTAAAATGTTATTTAGAATAAATCAGGAAAAAGAATCATTAGTATACCTGCGCTAAACATATAAAACTATTTTTAGACAGAAAACACAAAAATTCAAACAAATAATTACTAAATTTTCGATTTAGAATACTCTAATTATGTAGATTATTTATGTCTTATGTGACTTAAACTTTTAATTTAAATAATCGGAATTATCGAATGATTCGAACTTTTACTTTAATTTTAAAGATTACACTTCATTAGTTAAGGCCCGAAATAGATATGGTGGAGGAATAGCTATGTTGGTAAGAGACGGTATTGAATTTAAACAAGATTACTCATTTGATGAGTTTAGTGCAGAGCTTCTTTGTATTAAAGTGTATCTAAAAAATACTCAATTTTTTATTTTTAGCCTTTATAATCCACCAAATACTGTACTTCCTTTTAAACTTTTCTTAGAAATCTCAAGTAGATGTGGAAAATTTATAATAGGGGGTGATTTCAATGCGAAATCTAAAAGTTTAGGTTGTTTGGGAGAAAATGAAAATGGTTTAATCTTGGAGGAAATTTTTAGCAAGCTCAATCTTTCTGCAATCAATGACATAACACCAACATATAATAGATTTAAAACTGATCACTTTGAAGTCCTTGATCTATTCCTAATACCGTCATCACTATCGGATAAGGTCCTTGACTTCAAAGTTCTTATAGACCATGATATGTTAAGTGATCACTTTCCAATTCAAACATGTATATCAGCTGAATATTTAATTACAGTTGAACCCTTGAAAACTAGTCTTAATTTTAAAAAAGCAAATTGGGGACTTTACCGAAATTTACTGAAGTCAACAAATCAACATATAAGTTCTTTTACAAACATTGATGACATAAATAAACACATTTCAGAAAAGATCGTTAATGCTGCCCAAAAAAGTATTCCAGCTTACACTCAAAAGTCTTTTAAATCAAGCTTACCAAAAAACATTGTCTTATTAATAAAAGAACGAAGAAAAATTAGAAGATTTTTCCAAAAAACCAGGTGTCCTTCTTCAAAGATAATTTTTAATAAGCTTACATCTGAGTTACGTCTAGCTCTTAAAGAATTTTGGAACCAAAACTGGCAAGATTTTATAAATAAAATGGGAAAGAATACTTTATCAAGCAGGCCTTTCTGGAAAAAAATAAATAAGTTCAGATCTAAGAAATGTTCAAAACAGATACCATCATTACTCAAAGATGGTGTTGAGTTTAAGACAGATATAGATAAAGGAAAAATCTTTGGAAATATCTTGGCCTCAACTTTTAGTCCTCATCTAGATCTTGTTGAATCAGAGGATAGTTCTGAAATATCACAAACCATTACAGATTTCTTAAAAAATAAGGTACAAAATAACTTGGACGAGCCTATTACTCTTTTGGAAATAAGAAATGCTTTAAAAAAATTAAAAGAAGAAGCAGGCTCTGGATTAGATCAAATCCACAACCTAATGTTAAAAAATTTACCTAAAGAAACTTTAATTGAACTAAGTATTCTTTTTAACAGGAGTTTGGAACTAGGTCAAGTGCCAAAAGCTTGGAAAATAGCAAGTGTAACCATGATCCCCAAGAAAACATCTCCCACCCAAGATCCTAATAACTATCGTCCAATTAGTATGACAAGTTGCCTTGGAAAGTTACTTGAACGCATCATCTTCACAAGAATATATAATTTTCTAGAGAACAATAGTCTACTTATTCAAGAACAATCAGGATTTAGAAAACATAGACGCACTGCAGATAATCTTTACTTTCTTATTCAAAAAGTTTCAGAGTCCTTTAATAGAAAGAAGAGGGTATGTTGTCTATATTTTGACATTTCTAAAGCTTTCGATAGAGTTTGGCATGATGGACTAATTTACAAGCTAATAAAAATAAATCTACCACCTTATCTTATCTACTGGATAAGATCATTTCTGCACTTAAGATCTTTTAAAGTAAATATAAATGGTCATCTAAGTGATCAATACCCTATTAAAGCAGGAGTTCCACAAGGGTCAGTAATCAGTCCGCTTCTTTTTAGCATTTTTATAAATGATATACCAAAAAGAAACAAAACAAACTGCCAATACTCTCTTCTTTTTGCAGATGATTTGGCTACCTTTTTTACTTTTAAAAAGATAGGAAATCTTGAAAAAGTGATTAATAAGTATCTAAAAGAAGTTGAAATATGGCTTTTCAAATGGAAAATGAAAATTTCTATTGAGAAATCATGTTATATGATCTTTGAGAAAAAAACTAAAGTTAAATTTAATCTTGACCTTAAAATTAATAATAGTAATCTAAATAAAGAGGAAAAAGTTAAATTCTTAGGAATAACATTAGATTCAAAACTTACTTTTAGTCCAATGGTGGATGAATTAAAAGAGCGTTGTAATTCAAGGCTTAACTTAATAAAATATCTTTCAAATAAAAAATCGGGTCTAAAACCCAAAACATTAGGTAATCTTTACAAATCCTTAATAGGATCAATTTTGGATTATTCTTTTCCTTGTTTAAATTCATTCTCAGAAACTAACATCAAAAAAATACAAGTTATTCAAAATTCAGCAGTTCGATCTATTTTGAAGCTAAAATATGATACCCCCTCCAATATTATACACCAAGAGGCCTTCAATAAACTTAATCTCGAAACAATTTCAAATAGACTTTTTGAGTTGAGTGAGAGATATGTCAGGGCAGGATTGAGTCATTCTGTTCCACTGGTTGTCAGACTAGTGGAAGAATACAGAGAAGGTTTCGGATCAAGATATATCGAATATCCAACTCCATTGTGTAATTGCTACCTAGTAATTTCTTCTTTTTTTCCTGACTTATAATATATTAAAAAAAAAAAAAAAAAAAAAAAAAAAAGATTTTTACCTAACTCACTACATATCAAAAAAAAAAAATAAATAAAAGCTGTAACACATGTAACAATCTATTCCAAATCATGTCTTCTGAAATTTCATTTATTTAGCTTATTTTACTTTTTTTTTAATTTTTATCTCATTTAATTAACTTTAATTTTATTTTTATTTTTTTTTTTTAATTTATTCTGAAGGAGCTCTAGCTCGGTACAGAAAACAAATAAATAAAAATAACCATTGATAGCTTTCGTAATGAAACGATTCCTTGAAATTTTTTGAAATTGCAAAAACACAGCTCCTTTGCTTAAAATAGCAAATAACACATTGAACCTTAAAAACAAAAAACTTTTTTTAAGAAAAAAATAACTTGATATTTTATTTTTTAAGAAATTCAACTCGAAATTCAATTCGATTCAACTCTAAAAGGAAGAAATTTGATCTAACTGTTACTTGTACTATGCTCAACGAATTCACTTCTTCATTTTGAACCATTACACTTTTGATACAAGCATCATTATTACAATCTGGCTAGACGCCCTCGTGACCCCATATTTAAAAAAGCTGCTATAAAAATCACATCGATCCACAAAAAGAATCAACTTGTTAGTATTTAAGTCAAAAATTTGCCTTTATTTTATTTGTTTTTCTCAAAAGAATGTGTCTATTAAAAGAAAATTCGCTAAATACTTGTCATTTAAAACATGCATTTTCCTGTTTCTTATCTAGTGTTTACCCAACAAATGATGCTATTTTTATTTAAAAATTTTATAATTGTTTGGTTGATAATTTTAAAATTAAAATGTTATTTAGAATAAATCAGGAAAAAGAATCATTAGTATACCTGCGCTAAACATATAAAACTATTTTTAGACAGAAAACACAAAAATTCAAACAAATAATTACTAAATTTTCGATTTAGAATACTCTAATTATGTAGATTATTTATGTCTTTTGTGACTTAAACTTTTAATTTAAATAATCGGAATTAAAAATTTTAAATAAAAACAAAAAATCTTTTCAAATTATTTAATTGATTTTAAATAAAGGAGAAAAAATTGAATAAAAAGAGATTGAATTATTAGATTGAATTTGATCACTGATAATAGTAAATAATTAAAAAAAAAAAAGAACAAATTAAAACAAAAGATTATCAATTAACTTTAAGATGTAAAAAACAAAAATTTTTTTTTTATGTATCTAATTTTTTTTTATATTATTCTAATTGGTGGATATATGGGTGAAAGCTCGAATCCCAAAAATTTTCTGAAATAAAATTAAAAAAAATTATTTAATTCATCCATATGACGGAATCAGCAGAATTAAATTGTTTTCCCTATCACATCTATTTAAATATATATATCCGTTTTTTACAAAATTTTAATTTAACTTATTTAGGCATGAGGCTTTTTATTTTTTTCTATTAATACGGAAATAAATTTACTTAAATATAATAGGATGTAATTGGAGTCTTTTTGAAAAATTTAGTCATTTATCAAAATGATTATTATTTTAACATGAACAGCTATGAGATTGTAAAAGAAATTGTACTTAATTGTACTTGGTGGTTTAGTGGGTAAAACAACAGCTTATTGCGACTGAGAGTCCGGGTTCGAATCCTAGTCAAGTCAAATAAAATGTAACGTTAGAAAAAATAAATAAATTATGGATTTGAGCTTGTGCTTTCAGTGTTGTGCTTCTATTTGCCACCTGATTTGAGTTCATCGCCAAATCGTTACTCTGGATGGTTGTTACCATTCATCTAAAAAATGGAACCTGGCATTAGAACAGCGATTATCTTCCCATGGGAACGTGTCAGGACTCGCGAGTCAAGGGGACTTAAAATAATGGCGTCGAAAGACGTAAGTAGCGAGTATAAAAAAACTCTGTTATAAGCAGCAATGCTTCCGCAAGCTAACCAAATATAACTTGGGATGTTCTACAAGAGGTTAGACTTGTCGCAGAAAACTACTACTACTACTACTACTACTACTACTACTTTATCTATCTCTCCTGGTATTTGTGTTTGGAATTTTAGGAAATCTCCTATCATTGATTGTCTATTTTAGAAAAACTTTTAATCAGAATTCTATAATTTTTTATCTTAAAACACTAACAATATTTAATACATATGTAGTTATTTTCACTCCACGAAACTTTATTGAAGACAGATTTTTATTTTATTTGACACCTTATAATGATGTTATTTGTAAAGTGAGTGACTATTCGATTTATTTTGGCTGTGCAGTATCAGCATGGACGCTAGTCTTTATTTCGCTTGATAGATTGTTCAAATTTTATTATCCTAGTGGAACATTTTGGCTTTCAAGAAAAAATCCTCAACGGTATGTGGCTATTTTTTTGATAACATTTAATATTTTATTTAACTCACCATTGCTCATTTATCCAGTCGATTTTCCTAATGCCTCTAACATTTCACAAACATTATGCGAGTATAAAGAAGATTTAACATACTTTTGGTGGATGGACATATTCAATTCTACTCTTATCACATTTGTAATAATGACTGTTTCAACAATAATAACGATCTATTTATTGTTCAACTTAAAAACAAAACTTAACAAAAAGAATGCTAGAGATTATAAATTTGCCATTATCTCAATCAGTCTAGATATTTCCTTCTGTGTCTGTAATTTTCCTACGACAATATTTTTTTTGGTGTCAAGCTACGTAAAAATGAAAGAAGATGATTATTTTTTGTTTTTCGCAATAACAAATTTACTTTTTTATATCAATTACGCTATGATGTTTTATATTAATATTTTGTTTAATTCTACGTTCAGGCGAGAATTATTTAAAGTTGTAAGATCTGATTTATCAAGTAAAAATTAATTTTTTTAATTAAAAATATTATTTGAAAAATAATTTGGTTTGATAAATAAAATTTTAAAAGAAAACACATCTAAATTATTATTATTTATTTATTTATTTGTAAATCTGTATCGAGCGTTAGCTCCTTCAGAGAAAAAAAAAAAAAAAAAAAATATATAACAAATAAAATAAAAATATAATAAAGTTAAATAAAATAAAATAAAATTAAAAATATATAATAATAAAAAAAAATCGTTTTTTTGAAAGAGGAAATAGACATAAAAGAAAAGTTTCTATTTTGATTTAGTTAGTTGAAAAGAAAGATTCAATGACAAGGTAGCAATTACAAAGTGGTGTTGGATAGATTACAAATCTAGATTCGAAACCTCGTCTGTACTCATTTACCAGTCTAATAATTAATGGGACAGAATTACCAAGTCCAACCCTGACATACCTTTCGCTTAACTCAAAAAGTCGGTTCGCAATTGTATGAATTTTTAATTTGTTTAGAGCCTCATGATGCAAAATGCTGGATGGGGTGTCGAACCTCAATTTAAGAATGGATCGAACTGCTGAGTTTTGAATAGTTTGAAGTTTTTTAAGGTTAGAATCAGAAAAAGAATTTAGACAAGGGAAGTTATAGTCTAGGATAGAACCAATAAGCGATTTATACAAATTCCCAAGTGTTTTGTGATCTAGGCGCCAGTTTTTGTTGGATAAAATTTTACTTAAATTTAATCTCGAGTTGCAACGCTCTTTTAGTTCATCTATCAATGGACTGAATGTTAGCCGTGAGTCGAATCTAATGCCTAAAAATTTAGTTTCATCTTGTCTAATTAAGTTGTTTCCATAAATTTTTAGATCAAGATTGTGTTGCTCTTTTGTTGACTTTGTGAAGATCATGTAGCAGGACTTTTCAATTGAAATCTTCATTTTCCATTTTGTTAACCAAGGTTCTAATTCTTTCAAGTAGTTATTAACCCTAAGTTCAATGTTTTTTTTGGATTTAAAGATAAAAAAAGTCACTAAGTCATCAGCAAAAAGAAGAGAATATTCATTATTTGTCTTGTCTTTTCTTGGTATATCATTTATAAATATACTAAAAAGAAGTGGACTGATTACTGAGCCTTGTGGCACTCCGGCTTTGATTGGGAACTCATTGCTATTCTCCCCATTGACATTAACACAGAACGATCTTGAGTCCAGAAAAGACCAGACCAAATAGATTAAGTATGTTGGCAGTTCCATTTTGATCATTTTGTAGATAACACCCTCGTGCCAAACTCTGTCAAACGCTTTGGAAATATCAAAAAAAAGGCAACATATTTTTTTTTTCCTGTTTAAGGATTCAGTTATTTTTTGTATAAGAAAAAAAAGATTGTCTGCTGTACGTCTATGTTTGCGGAATCCTGATTGTTCTTGAATTAGCAAGAAATTTCTTTCAATATGGTTGTAGAGCCTAGTATAAATAATGCGTTCAAGTAATTTGCCTAAGCAACTGGTCAAGCTAATAGGACGGTAGTTGGAGGGGTCTTGTGTCGGTGAACCTTTTTTTGGGATCATTTTAACTTGGGCTTTTTTCCAGGTATTTGGGACTTGACTGGTTGTTAAACTCTGGTTAAAAAGCTTTTGAATATCGTTGAGAGTACATTCAGGAAGGTTTTTTAGCATCAGATTGTGAATATGATCTTGACCAGCTGCTGCATTTTCTTTAATTTTGTTAATGGCCGAAATAATTTCAGTAATATTTATAGGTTCAAAAAGTTTATTTTGGTCTTTTTTAGAGAGAAATTTTTTTATGTTACTGTTGACTTCAGATTCAGTGCTTAGATTCTTCAAGTCGGAATTAGGACTAAAAATTGATGCTAAGATTTCTCCGAATAGTTTGCCTTTTTCTTCATCAGTTTTATGGAAGATATTGTTCGAAATTAAAGTTGGTATGAAACAAGAATTTTTTTTTGATCTAAATTTATTAATTTTTCGCCAAAAAGGCCTAGTTGATAAAGGGTTTCTTCCCATTTTTTGAATGAAATTGAGCCAGTTGTTGTTTCTAAATTCACAAAGCTTTGTCCGAAGTTTAGCAGTGAGTTGATTGAATTGTGTTTTCAGCTGTGGACACTGTGTTTTTTTAAATTGCCTTCTGATTTTCCTACGCATTTTTATAACCTTGATAATATCCAGGGGGAGTGTTGATTTAAAAGATTTTTTTGATTGTTTCGGAATGCTTTTTCGTGCTGCTTCAAGAATATTTTTAGTAATTAAATCGTTAAATTCATCAATATTTTCAGGTGTTTGGTGTTGATTTGAGTTTAAGATTGATCTAAACATGTTCCAATCAGCTTTTTTGAAGTCAAGTTTTTCCTGAGCTTCTTTATCAATTTCAAGATATTGAGATGAGAGGCATGTCCTAATTGGAAAATGGTCACTGGTCATATCATCCTTGTACAAGACTTTAAAATCAACAACTTTGTCCAAAAGAGAGGGTGGTGTTAAAAAAATATCCAAAATTTCAAAGTATTGTCTGTTGAAAATGTTGAAGGTTGGCGATTTATCGTTGATTATTGAAACATTGAGCTCATTCAAAACCTTTTCAAGCAGTTGTCCATTTTCATTTTCACCAATGCATCCGATTTGTTTTGTTTTAGAGTTAAGGTCTCCACCAATGAGGAATTTAGGGCAGTTTTTAGTGATTTCACAAAAAAGTTCAAAAGGTAGAGGCTTATTAGGAGGATTATATAAGCTGAAAATGAAGAGAGGAAAGTCTTTAAGTTTTACTTGAATGCAAAGTAGTTCAAGAGAAAAATAGTCAAAAGAAGAGTCTATAGTAAATTCGATTCCATTCTTAACCAAGATAGCAACACCGCCACCTTTTTTATCACGAGGCTTAACAATAGATTGATAATTTTTTATGTCTAAGTAGAAATTTGACTGGGTTAAGTCCATTTTTATTTCGTTAAGCAAAATTATGTCAGGGGATTCCTTAGTCAAAAAATGTTCCAAGAACTGGGTAAAGAACTGGGTAAATGATTACAGTTCCAATGAATAATTACTAACCTGTCATATATTGAAGATTTTATTTTTTTGTTCATCGACGTCATTTAAAAAAAAAGAAAAACAATAATTAAATAACAAAATAAAGTAAAAACTAATTGATCGGTTTATCGGTTTTATTTTGGATCAGATACTGATCCGAATTCGAAGTTGACTCTTGTGAGATAAAACTTTCAAAAGCATCGTCGTCTTCTTCTCGATTGATTAAGTGTTTTTTTGGTTCATTTTTCGATTCGGACTCTGATTGAAATTATTATTTTACAGTCATTTTTCAGAAAATTTAGAAAGGATGTTAAATTTACTTTTAATGGCTTATAAGCCTTTAATTAGCATGAGAAATCAGTTTAAAAAATTTACTGTTTATTTAGAGAATGTGCCAAATATTTAAGTTTTATTTGCTACCCGTGAAAATGTATAACAATTATATTTTTCGAATCAGCTCATCGAAACCTACAAGAAAATAAACAAAGAGTTCATTTTTGGAATTTCTATCCAAATTGTCCTCCGGAATTGATGATCGACTTTGTGCCCAACTGATTAGAGCTTCTATCGACTTTCCAGTATCATCGCCAACTTGAGTAAACTTAAGGCGACATACAATATTGTTGATTGTTAAATCTTTGACTTCTAAATAACCATCATTTAAATTATTTCTAAGCCTTCTCCAATGTCTTTCTTTTTCACGCATTCTACTTATGACTCTTAAGTTTTGAACGGATCATATGGAAAGTTTCCACCTCTCCTTCTTTTTGGTGTTGGTGAGTCAACATCATGCTCAGTATCGTTTCATTGTTCCATCATTCGCTCCTCTGTCAATAATAGATGAAGACGATGGCTCATCCGATTCAATTATTTGAGACATTTCTTTTCAATAGCAATTTTGTTTTTGATTGGATAACTCCAGAATTTATAAAAAAGAAATATTTGCTGATAACATACTAAATAGCTGATGTTAAAGATTAATTAATTAGCGAACTTATGAGTAAAAACTTATCAATTTATCTACAAATAATTTATTTTTGTAGAATATTATTTCTTCTTTCTTTCCTGAACTGTTCAATACTTAAAAATTTTGCACATGTCACCTCTTACAATTTATAAATTTTTACTTTCTTTTAACTTATTTTAAATTTTATCTTATTTTTTCTTCATTTTTTTTATTTCATTTTGTCTTGATTTTTATTTTTTTTTTAATCTGCACAGATAAAACAAATAAATAAATAATTTGTGAGGAACGAGCGGTCGCGTGACGAGTATAATAAGCAGAATTTTTAATATAAATTCTTGACGAAACTAAGATTAGTATACGCACAATAAAATAAATTTACATTTTTATTTTTCAAAGAACACAATATTTATGCACATAAAACCTAACATACCCAGATCAAAAGCAAGTATTTTCTTTTTAAACAATCAATAATAAAAAAGTTATTTTTAATTGTTAATACGTTTTAAAGACGTAATATTGTTTAATACAAGTAATTTTGTTTCAAAAAAGTATTATTATAAAATTGAGCTTTTCTGATTATAAAAAAGTGAAATTAGAGCTAAAATGAATAATCTTTAGCTACATTGAAAGGTTCGTACGTTCTTTAAATTCTGGCTTTTTTACTAGGCCTTGATATCTCTTCTGCGTCATTGTCGGTTTCGTCTGAATCGGGATTGTTTATTCTAACACTGACGTTTAATACCGACGAACTTGACTGAGTAATGTCATCATTTTAGTCAAAATTAGGTAATGTTATTTTAATTTTTTTTATTATTTTTTTTTATTATTTATCAAATTAAAAAAAGCATTTGACTTTTATACAAAATAAGATAAAGAAGCAGAGCTTTATATTGCGAGTAACGAGACGTTAACTTTTTTTGAAAAATTTTATTTATAAAAAATTTAGTATTCAATATATACAGTGCTATTATATTACATGGTTCTTACACCAATATATGTAATTTTACGTAAAATGATGTAATTTTACGTAATCTTACACTTTCTTACTTAAAAAATCTATATGAGATTACGTAAAATTACATCAATATCTGTAAGATACGGTCAATTAGATTCCGGCCGAAAAATTGTCATTTTTTGCTCTTTTTTTTATTTTTAATAGTTTTTTATTATTTTTTAAACAAAAAACATTTTCAAATACAAAATTTTTTAATTTATTACATTATTTGTTGTAAATTTTGGTAATTTTTTGCAAGAATTTAATAGTTGTTGTAATGGTAAGAAATAATTAAAAAATTCACAATTTTAAATTTTAAATCATTAATTTTTTAAAAAGTGCATTCTAAATAATAATAACATGTCCCTTTTGATCCTAGTGGATAAAGGGGAGGAGCTCAGTTCCAGTACTTTTTTGAGCAATGGCTCCAACCTGAAACAGAGGTTCCTGCATCGAGTTGATCATCTACACCACTTTTATTACTCAGTCGAAGCCGGTTTCGCTTTTTATGATGAAAGGGGTTTAAAAATTTATCTCTTACTAATATTTTGAAGATTTTCCACCCTCAGTGAGTTTTGAACCCTGAATGGTTAGTACTTATATTTTTAATACTTATTCTAAATTAAATTCAAAAAGTATTTATCTATTTGACAAAAATAAGCTTCACAACCTGACTTTCCACCATTTTTTCTTATTACCACATTTCTATCTTTTTTTGGTTAAATCAGAGTTGTTTAAAAGTCCCAAAAAAAGTCTTAGTCTTTAAAAATATTCAAACCTCCATAATTACCATATGAACTGAAAAAATCCAGATGTAAAATATTAATTTTGACTTAAAAAATAAATTTAAACTTTGAATTATACTTAAAAACAAGTCTGATTCTAAAAAAATTGGGTCTTGTACCCTTCCCGGACAATTGTCCATGGACAATCATATATGTCTGATTGGTGGACAAATTTTTAATAAAAAAAATTTTTTTTAAATTACCTGGACAATTAGAAATACAGGTGGACAATTAGAAATATAGGTGGACAATTAGAAAAATATGTGGACAATACACAAAAAAAATGTATTTATTTTAAGTCAATTATTCAATATATTAATTATCTTTTAAACTTTTTATCTCAACCAAACTTTTTATCGCAACATTTCTTAAGCGCTGTTGGTAAGAAATGAGGGTTTGACGTTCAACTGGAAGGATATCAGCTTGATCAACTTGACGTACTTGAATTGCCCAATAGTGAACAATTTTTAGAAATTTCTAGAGATAATACGGAAGCTTTCTAAGAACGTTCCATCCCGAATACTAGCCCGTTTTATTTCTGTCAAAGCGTCATTTTTTGTTTAATAATTGAAAATAAATATTTTTAAGCGCTTTTATTTCAAAGTCTAATAAGCAATTTTTTTATTTATTCTTAAAAGCTGTTATAAGTTAACTTAATTACCTTTTTTTAATTGGACATTTTGTAAATTACCTGGACAATTAGAAATACAGGTGGACAATTGAAAAAATACATGGACAATAAAATAAAAAATTTGTCCACCAATCAGACATATATGAACTCCATGGACAATTGTCCGGGAAGGGTACAAGACCCAAAAAATTTTTGAAAGTAGCAAGGTTGGTCAAAGTATAAAGTCAAAATGGTGAAACGTTAGTGTCAAAGTTTAAACTTAACTTTAAAAAAAGTCCGGGCTTGGACAATATTTGAGACTACCTACTTTTAAACAACTCTGGGTTAAATGAATGAATAAATTTAATTTTTAAAGTGTGCGATATACAGAACAAAATAAAACTTACTTCATTGTCTCGTTTAATATTTTTATGACTACAAAGCGATTGATATTATTTGTTAAAATTTGCGAATTTAGTTCAAAAGACGGTACTTATAGATTAAATTGGATTAATTTTCTAGTTTTATTTGCTTGAAATCTAGACAAAGATAAAAATTTTGACCCATTTAGGCTTCTCCTCTCCAAAACCGATATTCAAATTCAAATAAATGCACTAAATTTGTAAATTGTTTAATTGAAAGAATTGTTCTTTTTTTTTTATATTTGTTATTTATTTTATTTTAATTTTGCTTCTAATAAAAAATATTTCTGCTCCTAAATAATATAATAATTGCTTCTTTTTATTGCTTCTAAAAAATAATAATTTTCTTCTCGAAAGTATAAAAATTGCTTCTACAATAATTATTTTCCCTTTTAATTTTGCCAAATCTTCGATTGTGAAAACAATTTCAGACTTGAAGATGCAAATAAAGTACCGGATTTAAAAAGTCGCTTAAGAGAAAAAAGATTGACCACAACGATCTTTACATTGACCAAGAAGAAACTCAATCAGTAATTGAACCTGACCAAAAAGACAATGATGAAAATATGATGCCAAAAACGCATGGATATCAGCCAACAAATTTCAATGACTTAATATCACAAATTAGTCCCCAATTACTTAAAACTCCAGTGTAAGAAGACCATTAGGTAAGTCGTTTAAACGATCTTCTACCAATAAGTCAGATACCTGTCAATGTCCTCTCAAATGATCAGAATGAGAAAAAAGCTTTTTTCCAAACCAAGAATCAAATCAAAAGATATTCCGAATCTGATCCACATGAAAAAGATTCAAAGAAACCATTAATTGTCTCCGAAGATGCAAACGACAATATCTTTGAGTCTGAATCAAACAGTTCAAATACTGAATGTTCAAATCAAGAAGATCAATCATTGAGCGTAGTCGCTCAGCATACTTCCAGTCAAAGCAGCTTTGAAGAAAATTTAGAATTAAAATTATTCCTTTACGCAGGACTGAGTCATTCTATTCCATTAGTTGTCAGACTTGTGGAGGAATACAAAGAAGGTTTCGAAGCAAGATATATTGAATACCCAACTCCATTGTGTAATTGCTACCTTACTATTTCTTCTTTTTACCCTGAAAAATCAGACATTTAAAAATATCCTGTTATTCTCAATTTCAATATATAATTTTAATTTTCTTCTATTTTTACTTATTTTATTTTATTTTCTTTTTTTTTTTTTATATTTTTTATCTTATTTTAACTTTATTTTATTTTGATTTTTTTTTTTTTAGTCTGAAGGAGCCTTAGCTCGATACAGATATACAAATAAATAATAAATAATAATAATTGCAGATTTTATTTTAGAAAATTGCATTTTTTTTTATATTCAAACTTTAAATATAATAAAGCATTTTGTAAATGAGACTATGTGGTATAGTTCAAATTAAATAAAATATGTCGCTTAAAACATGATATATTTTAGCTTAAAGTTAATTTACATTTTGTCTCAAAGTAAATTTGAGTATAACTAAAAAGCAGTTTTTTTCTATTTTTTCAAGTTTGCAGGTTAATATTTTAAAGTAATCATTGAAAATTCAGACAGTTCTGGGTTTTACTAAGTGCAAATCTTAACTGGTTACACGTTTTTTTAAGCAATTAAATGAAACACCTTTTAATTTCCATGAGAAATTATGCGAAATTTTTCATTTTTTACAAACATTTTACATTAATACCTTTAAAATATTTCAGATAATTTCCCAAAGAAATTAGAAATTAAAAAAATATATTGAGTTTCATAGAATAATCAATAGGATAATAAGACGTGTTTCCTTTAGTTTCCAGGGGACATTAAGTGAGGAAATACGGTAATGTTATTTCGAGACCAAGTGAGGAGTTGGAGAGTTTTTAAATTAAACATTAGAAGAGCAAAATTTACTCAAAATTAGAAGTTATTTAAGAATTAATGGGTCTTGTCTGTTATGTGACCAGTTGGTCACATATTATGGGACCAGTGACTTTATGTCGATTTGGTGACCAGGTATTTTTTCTGACTGGTCACCTAATATGTGACCAGGCAAAATTATTTATTAGGTAAAAATGTTTATAAATAATTTAAACCTGGTCAACTAAATAAACATTTGGTCACGAAAATTTTGAAATTGGTCACGAAAATTTTGCAATTGGTCACATAAATTTCTTTTTAGTTAGATAAAATTTAATTGTATTTATAATAAAATAATTGCAATTGGAACTATACTTGCAAGATTTGATGTAATATGAAAATTTTTTAAGCGATGATGTAAATTTGAAGTTATATTAATAATAACCAAAAAGTCTTTACTATTATTTAGAAAGAAATGGAAAACGAGAATAATGAAAAAAAAATTTTAACAAACTTGTAGATTTAGGCTTAATATTTGCTGTACAAAAACCGATTCAGATCATGAAGAAAATTGTGAATCAGATTTTGAAGAGGTTAGTGAAGCCATTTGCAAGCTTAATATAAATCCAACAAAAAAAAATTAGAAAAATTGTCAAAAATTGCATCGGAAACTCCAATAGCATCTGAAGCTACACAGTCTGCTGTAAAAAAGGCCTTAGCAAACATAAAAACCCAATAGCTTGCCCGGAGTGCGGGAAATTAATTAAAAATGAGTGTGGTGTAAAGCAACACATCACAAAAATGCATAAATATTTTTTTTTATTTAATTTTTATAATTTTAAATTAATATTTAAATTGATCATGTAAATAAAAAACCAGGTCACATAAATTTAATAACTGGTCACTTAAATAATAAAATTTAAAAAAAAATTCTTTATTTTAATAATAATATTGCCTGGTCACATATTAGGTGGCCAGTGAATATGTGACCAGTCAGAAAAAATACCTGGTCACCAAATCGACATAAAGTCACTGGTCACATAATATGTGACCAATTGGTCACATAACAGGCAAGACCCGAATTAATCATAAAGGTGTTAAAAAAGGTAGCAATGGTTGCTAAAACTTTTGGATTACCCGAATTTCTAAACTTTTGCACCGACTTTTATTTTTTATTTTTTAGGGGAAGTTTTTTCATTGTGAATATTTAAAAGTTGATTTTATTTTTATGCCTAGTGTCATATATCAAATTGTAGAGAAAAAAAAAACCAAAAATTAGTGCTTTTTTTTTTTTTTCTTTTGCACTCAATTTTTCGTAAAATACAACAAATAAACAATTTAAGATAAATAAAATAATCAATTTCTAAATTTTTGCAAAATACTTAAATAAAAAAATATACTACATATATAAAATATTGATCAAGGGCCACGATCCTTATGAATTCAATTCAGACGAATTAATTCATATTATTCGTTCATTCATCTTGATAATTTTTATATTGATTTATAAAGAAAGTTTTTATTTTATTATTTATTTTTTAATACCGAGTGAAAGATCATTCAGAATAAAATGTACACAAAAAAATAGAATTAAATAAAACAAAATTAATAAATAAATAGTTAAATGGAGCAATTCTAAATAAAATAATCAAAAAAAAAGACAATAATAAATAAAAATTTAATTAAAACCCATTTTTTAGGGTATTTAGAATCATTTGCAAATATTTTTGTTTTAAAAAAATTGATAAAAAATTTTAATTCGAGTATTATTTTGAACAAGGAATTCTGACTAAGTTCATTATTCAACCGTCTTAGACAAAGAAAAGACATTAAACCAAATTTTAGGTTTTCATTCAAACAAAGCTCATTAAACAGGTTGTTTAGTAACACCTTGATATAATTTTGTTTTTTAGTCGTCCTTATCAACCGAAAATAATAATTTTACTTAGACTGATAATTTATTTTAATTATAAATCCAAGCTCATGAATAAAAGAAAGAAGGTGAACTAATTCGGTTGCTGGGTTGCAGTATTTATATACTTCATTTGGTGTGTTATCGCTTTAAAAAAAATAGCTAAATTATTTTTTAGAAAAAAGATTATTTACCGCAAATCGGCCCCCTCTGATTCACATAAATGTTAAATTTTAATTTTAAGCAAAAAATTAAAAATAAAATTTTACAAAACTTACCATTTTTAAATTCAAAATTTTCGTCTTTAAATTTTTAGAATTACGTGCTTTTAACTTATGATGTAATGGCAATCAAAAGACGAGGTATCCATTCAAAAATTTGTTTCCTGATCCACTTTTTTTACTCAATTTGTTAAAGATTTTCAAAAATTATCTTCAACAGTTCAGGAATTTTTGCTTAAGCTTCCTGATGAAGAATCATCAGCTCGGCTCCGTGACAACCTATTGCACGCTCTTCACTCTTTACAACTTTACTATCGCGTACTGCAGAATAGAGACCGCAACACCGACAGCTTGCAATGGACCATAGACCATAGTCTGAGCCCGCTAACTCCATTCAAAGAAGCACCGGACAAATTCGAATGGGAATGGTTGAATGTCGAAAGCCAAAAAGTACGCCAAAACTTACCAAAATCTTCCATCGAAAATTTAAAGTCTTTACCACCAATAATCGTAGCCATAAAAGAGGGAAATGAGGACAAAGTAAATTCGCTTCTTGAAAAAGACCCTTCTTGTGTAAATAGCACTGATTTATTCACTCGAGATTGTCTCACCTATGCCGTCCAATTCAATCAGCTTGAAATTCTTAAGCTTCTGCTTAAAAAAGGCGCTAACACAAACAATTTAGCTTCGGACTCGTCCACTAGTCTTCACAGGGCTGTCTATAACTCTAAGCCCGAAATGGTTGAACTATTGCTCGAGCACAAAGCCAATGTAAATGCCCAAGATTGTTATTATAGAGCTCCGCTGCACTGGAGTGTTGTAAATAAGGAAACCGATTGCTTAAAAGTATTATTAAAATACGATCCGGATATACATATTAAAGACAAAGATGCCATGTCGCCATCAATGTGGGCGTGCTATTTGGACCACTTGAACCATTTTAAATTAATAAATAAAATAGATAAAAATGTAAATAAAAAAATTGATTTGAATAATTTGGAAGTAGATAATGAAGGACGCTCTTGGCTACACTGGGCTGTCAGGAAAAATGAGCCCCTTGAATGTCTGAAAGTAAGATTTTTTTCAAGTTAAATAAAAAAACAAAAGATGAGATTTTTTTTTTAATCTGTTTACTCTTTTTATTCTGATTTCTTTTTGTAAATATTAAAATTGAAGAGAGTTTTAAAAATGAAGCTTTTTAAATGTGTCGAAAAAATATATTTTTCAAGTTAAATCGATTAAAAGAGAAGTTTTTATGATTTTAAATTCTTTTTTTTTAAATAAAAATGTTTAGAAAACTATTTTAGTTTTTAGCTATTTACTGATTCAAGGTGTTTTAGGAAAAGGAAATTATAATTTTTAGTCAAATATTTAAGCAGATTCTAAAAACTGACAACAAATAACAAGCAATATTTATTTTAGTGGAAAATAAACCTGAACTTTTAAAAAATTTTTTAAAAATTTTTGCAATTAATATATTTCTTTTCTCTATATATTTTTAATAGTTTTTTCTATTATTATCTTAAATAACATCAGCAAAATTTAATTTATAGATAAAAATTAAATTTTTTAAAAAATGAAATTAGTGTCTGCTACTGAAGTAAGATTCATGATGAATTTGATCAAATTTTCAGGGTCATTTTTTAAGGAAAAAATGAGCTAACAAAATAATCAAAAAGAAAATTTTGGAAATACGAAAACGAGATATTTGATGAGGTTTTATTGTTCTTAATGGATCAAATTATGCCATATGATTAAAGTGCTTGCAAGAAGGACAGAGTAATTTTCCAAATAATAGAAGTTTAATTTATATATTGAAAAGACACAACGAAGAGAAATTAAGAAAATTAAGAAATAAAAAATTTGGACTAAAATACCATGAATTTGATTATTCCAAACTCAATTTTATACTAAAATGTAATTTAGACAAGTGACTAAATGAAAAATTATTATTTCATTAAATCATTATTTTATTGATGAAATAGAATTTATTGAAAATGGTTTTTGAACCTGATTCCGCACTAAAAAGAGTAAGAATTCAGTAAGTTAAATATTTATTTTCTCATTAAATAAGTAAAAAATAAATTAAGCTAATAATTTTATTTTTTTACTAATTTTTCAATAATGTTTTTTTATGTTTTATCCAATTTTTCTATATTAAATTGAGATCATTCAGCTCAAACCATGTTTTATTAAAATTAAAAAAAATTGACTTTGACTAATAAAAATGTTTAATTAACTAGCATAAAATATTTTTATGTTTTGATTAGAATTTTTTAAAATTTAATTTTAGTTTTTGTCAGAGTCAAATGGACAAAATGTAAATAATTTAACTTTCTTAAATTTTCTTACTTTTGTATTTTTTTGTGAAATATTTCCGAAAGTTTTAAAAAAATTTTCATTTGATAAAGGAAGATCAAAAAAAAAATAATATTTTTTTCAATTTTATGATGCGTTTTGACTAAATGAATTTCTTCAGGTATTATGACTGAAAAAAAGAAAAAAAAATTGATAATTTTAACAAGAAAAATGTTTTTAAAAAGAAAATTTTTTTAATTTTAAGTAAAAGTTTATAAGATCAGTTTTAGTTGATTTGCGAATAAAATACTAAAGTTCACGAAATTCAAAACTATTTAATTTTAAATTTTGAGGAAATAAGTTTTAAAAAGATCCTTTTAGGTAAAAGAAAACCTTGTATATATGATTATTACCCAGAATTGGAAACTGAAGCAAAGATTTATGTTGACCAACAAGCTACTAAAAAAGGATTTTTTTTAAACTTATTTCCTCAAAATTTAAAATTAAATAATTTACCACCACGACCATCAACTAATAAATCAGTTATTTTTTTATTTTTAAAATTGGCTAGTTGCTGAGAATAGCTGTTAGATGTAAGTAAGCTCAACTGTGAAAGAAAGAGATCTATTTCACCAAATGATATATTGAACTGTCTTTAAATAAAAAAAATAATTTTTGTTCTAATTTAACTCAAAAATTAACTTATATTTTACCTGAGAACACTATAGATCAAGACACTAATTCAACGTTTAGTAGGCTTGTTTGTTTGAATAAAATCGACTAACTGTGTAATAAGTGAAATATCTATGGTCACCATCTCTTCTTCTGGGTAAAAGTCTTCATTTTCCGATTCTTCAGATTCGGATGAAGTAAAAAAATCATGGTAATTATTATTTACATCGGGTTCAACGTCTATTTCCATATGATCATCTTCATCTTCTTCCTCTTCAATAAATTTTTTTTGGCCGAAAACTCCAAGGTTACTAACATGAGATTGATTATATTTTGATTTTTTAGGCATTTTTCACGAAATTTTATTTATACTTAGATAAGTTTTTAGTAAAATTTAGAAAAAAAATATCAATAGAATATTAATATACAAATTTGTTAAAAATCACATGATTTGAAGAGATTTTTTAGAAAAATAAAGCAATAAAATAAAAAAGTAAAACCATAGAATTGTTCAGAATTTTGTCTAGATTTGAAAAAAAAAATCTGGTCATAATTGATCCCTCGGAGGAGATACGATTTAAACCAGAAAAAACACATTTTTTTCCTTTTTTAGCCAACAAAAACCGCCACACCCTTTTTGTTTTCTAAATTACATCAGCATGTAGAGAATTTTATGCTCTTTCAGAATATATATACTTTTTTAGTATATTTAAGTTTTATCTTTGAGATTTTGAGTCTTAAAGAACAACAACTTTTTAAAGGGTTTGCTATTTTGGAACCCTGGGTGTAAAAAATTTTTTTTTGCCCCTTTCAAAAAAATTTTTTTTTTGAGGTTTTTGAGGGCGTAGATTACGAATTTTGAGTCAAAAATGTGAAATTCAGATAGCACTAAAGTTATGAATTTCGTGAACTTTATATTTTTATTTTATTGACACTTTTTAAAAAAAATGATAACTAATAACCTAAATTTAGAATCTAAATTTTATCATAAAAATATAAAAAAATGATTTTATTTACTAAAAAGACAATATACATAACGATTTTAATCCTAAAATAATTAAATTATTTAAAGCATCATTTTTACTATAAAGGACTGAAAACAAGTTAGAAAGGGACCCTGCAATCCTCCTAATTTTGAAAATTTATAATATCTAATTTTTTAGAAATATTAAAATATCAAAATAGAAATTTTTATATTTATTTTTTTTAAGTTTTTAATTAATAATGAAACAGCATTACTTCGTGATAAAGAAGGTAAAACATGCTTGCATGTCGCTGCAGAGCAAGGAGCTATACAGGCCTCTAAGCTGATACTAGAAACGTCAGGCGTAGATATAATTAACGAAAGAGATAACAAAAAGCAAACTCCCCTACATTTATCTACACTGAACGGTCACGCTAGAGGGATCAAAATCCTAATGGACAATGGCGCTGACCCGAACATAAAAGATGTGACCGGAGCATCGCCAATCGACTATGTCACCAAAAGAAATCTCTTTTTTTGCAATTCAATCATTGAAATTTGCTTGCGAAACTACGATAAAAAAAATCGCCTACAAGGTGCTAGCTCCCAAAACTCAATAGCCTCTAGTTTTAATGGCAGTGAGTCCAACTTGACGCCTGCTCCACCAACTACTCCAAAAAATAATCTCTACAGATCGTTTCAAGTGGGTCTTGGGCGACCACCGAGGCCCATTAACACAAACTCAATGAGCAACGAGTTTAACAAAACAGCCCCCGCTAGTCTAAATAACATGAACTCTACTGAGCCAGACGAATTAAGGAACACAATCGCTATTCCACCATCGCCACCAACCGGAGTAAAAACCCGGCCCAATTTACGCAATGGCTGGAATTCGACGGAGCGAATCCAAAGTGGTTCAATAAGGCTGAGTCGTGCATCGACCAGAACTAGTCTGGCAAGCGACGATTTGGAAAATTACATGAATGGCAGCCTAACAAATCTAAACAACCCGCCAAGCCAAGTGCCAGTGCTGAAGCCAATCGCTCCTCCACGAATTTCGTCTTCAGGCTCTGGTAATATGAGAATGTACTCCAGCAGACCACATGAATCAAGTGCTTCGTTGGATGCACCCGCAACTCAAGCACCACCGCCCATAAAGCCAAGAAAAAGCTCCTCAATCACCAGTTTAAACAATGCTGATAACAGATTAGCCCAGATAAATGGTAAAAACTCGCTGGTAAGCTTGAATAGCAACAATCTAAATGTAGAAGATATGAGTGATGAAGAGTATAGCATAACATCGGTGAAGGGAGAGGGTTTTGCCAGTGATTTGAGTGATACAGAAATAAAGAACCAAGTGAATCCAAGAATGAAGACAAAAAAAATTGCCTTTGAGCACAATCCGAAGCGGCCGTCTACGCCCATGGATATTAGGCTATCGGAGCAGGCCAAGAATGAGCGAGACCCGGTAAAGAATATCAAACATCATCATATGTCCGATCCGGCAGTGACCATGACTAGGTTCAATGAATGGGATCCGTTCAGACAAAAAGAAAACTTGGAAAGACAAAAATCTCCACTCAAATCCAAACATCAGTCGAATTTTGCTCAAACTTTTTTAAATGTTACCGATTCCTCGCCAAGACAATTCAGTGGCAGGGTCCAAGTAGGCTCGGCAAGCCAAAAAGCCCAACAGACAACACAATTTGTAAATGGAAGTTCGAGCAATCAAGAAACCAATTCGTCTGCAAATCTTGACTTGGTAATTTCGGGACAGAAATTGGGCTCGCGCAAAGACTCGCCCACAAGCACTCCGCGAGAAGTGTCGGCGCATCCGGACAAAAAGAGAATATACAGCCGGCGACTGCAGCCTTTGGACAAAAATTCAGAAATGAACAGCAGCAACGAGGGGCAATTTGTGCGACAGAAAACTTCCAAAAGTCACACTGATAGAAAAAAATTGGAGCCCATAAGAGGACCACATCACCACAACGGACTGAATACATCTCATCTGGAAAATTTGACTCATAGCATCACCGAGACGGACCCGACCAGTCAAACAATTGGCAACAACGACGATGAGCCAAGTCTGTCCGAGAATACTATTTCATCTGACAAGCAAATAATTTATAATGTGAGGGTGAATAAGAAAAAGGTGATAAAAGTTTGGAAAATTTTTCTTTTTTTAGCAATTGAATTTTTTTTTCTTTTAGGCCGCTTTTGGCAAGGGACGCAAAAATTTAATTGGACCAATAATTGGAAGCGATGAAGCTCTCAAGATGTAGAAGCAAAAGCAACCAGTTTGCCGATAGTTTTGTGCTTGTTATTTTACCTCCCAAATCGAAATGAAGAAATTTGCGTTTTGGAATGTTTTTTTTGTTGGAATCAAAATTTAAAATTTTTATTTTTCAAAAAAAAAATATTTAGAAGCTTTTGAATGATTTCTATAATTTTGTACCGATTGAATTTTTTGATACAAAGTTTAAAAAAATTTTATTTAGAAAAATATTTACAAAAATTAGAACAAAAAAGCCAGTAAAAAATTAGTCAAATTTAAATCATCAAAAATACATTATATGATTAATGTTAAATCTAGGTTATTTAAAAATATATTTTTTTAAATGAATCAAAATTTCAATATAATATTTTCAAAAACATAAAATTAGTGTTGAATGCGGTCAGAACAAACCGGTCTAATTCACGGATTAGTCAGTTTGATGGCTCTCTCGTTTTGAAGTCCCGAAAAATACGACCAAATTTTTTGTAGACGGTCACGAATAACTTCAGAAAATTTTTCAAAAAAAAATAAGTCTTAAAAAATATTATTTTTGAAAATACTTTGAGTTACTTAATTTAACAGTCTTGTACTTATTTGAGATCTTTAAGTCCTAAACAAATCAATCACCTTTAATTCATCTTTTCTTGTTCTCAAAAATTATTGTGATCATAGTATTTAGAATAATTTAAAAAGTAATGACCATTTTTTTAAGAAACTATAGTAAGCAGCTTCAAAATGTGCTTTTAAACTAAAGGGTGGTAATCTAAATTTATTAATTAATAAAGCTAGATTAATGCTTAAAAATTTAATTTTGACTCAAAAAAAAATGTTTTTGATCTTACTTTTAAAAGAATTAAGGAGACAAATAAATTAAGATCTTTTTAACAAAATTTTAATATAATAAAGGTTTCTTTCTTGGAATTAATATCCAGTATCGTCGAGTGTTAAATACCAGTTTTAGTGATCAAAAAAATTATTTAAAAAATTAAAGACACTTATTTCCTATAGCTTTTTAAGATTAAATTTCAATTTCTTAAATTTCCGATAGATTTATTATTTAATTTAATACTCCATAATAAAAAAGCTTTATCAAATAAATTTAGATCACCAGACTTTAGTTTAAAACTGCTTATTCAAGTTATTTTAAAAAATCATTTTTGTATTTTTTGCCTTCTTTTTTTTTTCTTGACTTACTTATATCATGCGATTTTTTTTATAAATTAACAAGTGTTGGGTGGCGGCCAAGCCTAGCTGGTCCTAACACGGCCAAAATAGAGTGGCCAAATTGGATGTCTGACCAACGACCAAAATATTGGGAGGCGATGTTAACTATTTTTACGAAAATTTATAATATTTTACATAATGAAATCAAATTTTTTTGAAAAAAAATTTGGAAAATTTAAGTATTTCAAGGATTTTTTTAAGAAATTTCGGAACATTTTTTTAATAGGCCAAAATTTACGTAATTACGACAATTCACGTGAATTACCATAAATTCGTGAATTTTTCTTTGGGGTTTTACAGTAATTTATGTGAATTATCGTATCTTCAGGAAATTACAGAAATTAAATTTAAATTTGGTAAAATTTGAAATAAAATTTCTTACTGCCAAACTAGTCGCCCGTTTAAAGTTGACCGTACATTTGGCCGTCCGCTTATGATTTGGCCGGCCAAAATCGCGGTCCAATAATTTGGCCGCTGGTCTGACCGCCAAATTAGTCGCCCATCTAGGCGGTCTTGCTCTTGTTTAAAAATTTTTGGCCACATCAACGACCGCTTGTACAGTTCCCAACACTAAAATTAACCAAGTTAAATATTATGAAGAATATACGATTTCAATGGTAAAGTAAAATTTTTGATCAATTTTCTCATTTTTGCTCAAAAATTTTTTAGGCAATTGAACACTCAAAATTTGACGACTTTCTTTTTCTATTCTAAAGTTATGACCAAAAATGTGAAAACACTCGAATTCTTAGCATAATTCAAAATTTAGGAAAATTTAGTGTTTTTTTTTTGCATGACTTTTTAATGGATCATTGTGTCAAAATAATTAATATGTATTCATAATCCTTGTAATTTTTTCTATAAGACGAAATATTATTCTAATCTTTCAAAAAGGCAATGTTTCAGCGACATTTTGGTTTAGAGATGAGAAGTTATGTCATTGGCCTTGTTAAAAATTAAGCAAAATTTAAATTAGCTAATAATTATTTTTTAAAGATTAGAAGTAAAATAACCTGTATATAAAATTACATAGCTGTCTTCATGACACGGTAATGAATACTCTTTTTGATTAACCAATTCAAATAAAGATAAGATTCGTGGAAGATTTCAGCTCCATGATCCAATTTTTTAAAAAATTTACTTATTTAATGAGTAAGGATTGAAGAAACATATAAAATGTAAATAAAGTCATATTAAGAGTGAATGATTTCATAAAGCATGATTTCATTTTTTTAAATTGTGACCAAACACATAATTTTTTTTTTCATAAATATTAATACAACATATTTTTTTTGTAAAAATTAAAATAATAAATCAAATCAAATAAGTAAAAAAATCAATTAAAAAAAAGAAAAGTATCATTTAGATTTTGAAACAAAATGATAAAAAGGAAGTTCGATTTCAGAATTAATTTTGGTCATAAAAATACATTCGAGTTTTCCCCTCATTTTTGTTTTTAAAGTTTTGTTTTTTTTTTAATTAATATTTAACTTTATGTTTTAGTTCTCTTTTTTAAAGATTCAAAATTAAAAATTTTAGTTTATGTTGTTCTTTTTTTGATTCACATTTAATATGCTTTCTAAATCTCCTTCCTTATTTAATCATTACTAATACTAATCATTTTTGAGGATATCAAAAAATTTAAACAAATATTCAAGAGTCAGGATATTTTATAAATCTAATAACAATTATGAATAAGCACTTTTTTCACAAGAAAGATTTTTGGATAGAAATAGAATTGAAAAAGGCAGTTTTTCACGATCACGAAGATTAACGTCGCTTTTAAAAAAATTAAATCAACTTGCACAAAAAATTAAACTAAAAAAAAAATACAAAGATTTGTTTAAAATTATATTAAAGTAAAAATTCCAATCAAAGTTAATGAAAAATTAAAGATTTATTGTGGAATTAATGTGATTAATTATCTAAAAGAAATATTTACTCTTTTTTATTAACTAATAAAATTAAACTTAAATTAAAAAATAAATTTATCGAATTTAGATTTCCCTGAAAAATTTTCCAAAGACATTAAAAATTTTAGACGTAGTTTCACGCCTTTATTTTAAAGTATACTATTTTTTTTTAATTAGAAGGCTAAAAAAAAACATTTTTTAATTATGAAATAATTTAATTTATTTATTCATTGATATTTTGAATAAAAAATAAAATGAAAGAAGTAACAGTTGGTATTTAATATCTAAAATTCTGATTGAGGATTTGATATTAATTGAGTATTGATAACATTTTTTTGTCATGGTTTTCCTGAGTAACGTGTTGTTTAAAAATTTGATAATTAATGATTTAATTAATATTTTGTGGAACATCTATTTAAATTATAAAAAAAAATACAACAAAAAAAATTAAAAAAACCCATATTAATTTTTTAATATTTCAATGATTACAATTCGATTTTTCTTTCTGTTTATTGCTCCATTAGTTTTCTTTTTTGGATTTTTTGGAAATGTGATTACAATTTGTGTTTTTTTGCGCAAAAAACTACGAACAAAAAATTCATCGTGGTTTTATTTTATGATGCGATTAGTGTCCGATACACTTGTAATAGTTCAATCTATGAGAGAATTTTTTAAAGAAAAATTTAACTTAGATTTTGTCACCCTAAATAATTTCACTTGTAAAATTGCTGAATTTAGCTTGTACGTCCCCACAGCTTTATCAGCATGGGCACTTGTAATACTTTCAATTGATCGGTTTTGTAAAATACGACATCCAAACAATTTGTTTTTCCTATCATATCCAACAACTAAAGCTATTACAGTTATATTTTTGACTATGTTCAATTTATTATTTAATAGTCCTTTGATTGTATTTGCTCATTTGGAAATTAATGGAACCAATTCTACTCGAGAGTGTGTCCAAAATCCTTCTTTACAATTTTTCTGGTGGATGGACTTATTTAATTCGATATTGATTCCATTTGTTTGCATGACAATACCAACAATAATTACAATTAAATATCTTTTTACATCTAAGGCAAAATTACATAATTTAAAAATTAAAGATTATAAATTTGCTATAACTTCTATAATTTTAGTAATAATTTTTGTTTTTCTTAATTTGCCAATAACTTTGCATTTTTTAATCGGGAGCTATGTAGAAATAGATGCCGAGACTGATGAAACTATTTATGTAATTACGGACATCATCTATTATATGAATTATGGAATAATGTTTTATGTCAATTGTGTAGTCAATGCTGTATTTTTGGATGAATTTTTGACAATGATCAAAATAAAAAAAATTCTATTTCGAGAGCTATAAACTACAAATTCTAATATATCAAACTCGAACAATTGACTAGAATGATATTATCGGTTTGATGCCAAAATACTCAGATAGCCTAATTTTATTAGTTGAAAAAGCTCTAATTTTAACTAAATTTTTAAAGAAATAAAAAAGCCTTAATGTTTTTGACGAATAAATCTTTTTTACTTTTTTGTTGTATTTTTTATCAATTACCACGGAATTGTGAATTTGAAAAAATAATAATTGAAAATAATTGGAAAATAAATTTTTTTTCAAAAACCTAAAGCATTTTCAAAGAAAAATATCAGTTAAAAAATCGAATAATTCAGTTGAGTCCATTTTCTGTATGCAAAAGACTTGGTCAAAGTCAATTTTTTTAGTTTGAAATTTCCAAACAAATTGGATTTAAATGATTTATTTAATTTATCAACTCATACAATTTACAGAACCCTATTTTTTTTTCTTTTGTTCTAAAAATCACAATATCATGAAAAGAAAAAATATTTTGTTTTGGAATAAAATTAACTTATTTCGTATTTAAAATTGGGATTTTAGCTTCAATCATGATTCGTTTCGTTTCAGATTGCTGCCAAACTTAATCCTTTATAAAAAATTAAATATATTTACTATATAAAAGATCACAATTTTAAGGCAAGGTAAAATTTTTGTTCAATTTTCAATTTCCTTATTTTGCTCAAAAAGTTCAAATGCGCAATTTAATTGCATTGCATATTTGCAATTGAGCAAAAAGATCAAATTGAAAATTGAATAAAAATTTTACTTTGCCAATTTTTATTGAAATTTATATTCAATTTAAATTTAATTTTACTGCGGTTAAAAGGAAATTCTGATGTAAATCCAATTATAAGTACACTACCACTAAGCCGAATTAACAATAAAAAAAAATCTAAGAAATTTTAAGATAATTCAATTTAGTGAAGTTTAGCTTCGGTTTACGACAAAGCTTTGTATAAAATTTTTTAATTTAGATGCAAAAATTTCAAATGAATAATACGATTCTTTACTTATAATTCATTAAATATTAATAAAAATGGAATTTTTTAAGACTTTAAATCATCAAATATTTAGAAATCTTGTTTTAAATATTTTGGCAGAATAGCTTTCAGTGGATTTATTTTTTCAATTTTTTAAAAATTCACAAAAATCTAAAGACGATGTAAATGAAATACAATATCTAAAAAATTTAAATAAATAAATATGAACATAGGTTTCTCCAAAATGTATCCAACATCTAAGACTAAATTTTGAAACAAAAATCTATCTCTAAATATATAATATACTAAGCTAAATATTTCATAAATAATTTTTAAGGTTTATTTAAAAATTAAATAAATGAAGCTGATTTTTTTAAAGTAAAACAATAACAAAAATTGAAAAATCAACAATTAATTGAAGGTTGCTTAGAAATTAAAAAAATTATCTATTAGCTTTTATTCAAATTAATTATTGAAAAAGTTGATTTTTAAAAATCGAAAAAACTAGAAACAATATTGATTTAACAGTGACTAAATTGAGATAAAATAAATATCTTATTTGATATAAATATAGAAGTAAAGAACAATATTCAAAAAATGCATCTTAAAATGTTATTTTTATATCAATTTTTACAAATAATTATTATCACTTCAATAAAGTGTCAAGAGAGCTCAACTACAGCTTCAAGATCAGTTGATGCAAGCTCTACAACAGGATCAATTATTGGAAGTACTAGCAAAGGATCAGTTGATGAAAGCTCTACAACAGGATCAATTGTTGGAAGTACAAGTAAAGAATCAATTGATGCAAGCTCTACAACAGGATCAATTGTTGGAAGTACTAGCAAAGGATCAGTTGATGAAAGCTCTACAACAGGATCAATTGTTGGAAGTACTAGCAAAGGATCAGTTGATGAAAGCTCTACAACAGGATCAATTGTCGGAAGTACAAGTAAAGGATCAGTTGATGCAAGCTCTACAACAGGATCAATTATTGGAAGTACTAGCAAAGGATCAGTTGATGAAAGCTCTACAACAGGATCAATTGTTGGAAGTACAAGTAAAGGATCAGTTGATGCAAGCTCTACAACAGGATCAATTATTGGAAGTACTAGCAA
Source organism: Brachionus asplanchnoidis (assembly GCA_025491095.1). NCBI lineage: Eukaryota > Metazoa > Rotifera > Eurotatoria > Ploima > Brachionidae > Brachionus > Brachionus asplanchnoidis. The sequence goes on along the minus strand of JAILYF010000013.1, from coordinate 3,852,240 downwards.
AGGATCAGTTGATGCAAGCTCTACAACAGGATCAATTGTTGGAAGTACTAGCAAAGGATCAGTTGATGCAAGCTCTACAACAGGATCAATTGTTGGAAGTACTAGCAAAGGATCAGTTGATGAAAGCTCTACAACAGGATCAATTGTCGGAAGTACAAGTAAAGGATCAGTTGATGCAAGCTCTACAACAGGATCAATTATTGGAAGTACTAGCAAAGGATCAGTTGATGAAAGCTCTACAACAGGATCAATTGTTGGAAGTACAAGTAAAGGATCAGTTGATGCAAGCTCTACAACAGGATCAATTATTGGAAGTACTAGCAAAGGATCAGTTGATGCAAGCTCTACAACAGGATCAATTGTTGGAAGTACAAGTAAAGGATCAGTTGATGCAAGCTCTACAACAGGATCAATTATTGGAAGTACTAGCAAAGGATCAGTTGATGCAAGCTCTACAACAGGATCAATTGTTGGAAGTACTAGCAAAGGATCAGTTGATGAAAGCTCTACAACAGGATCAATTGTTGGAAGTACTAGCAAAGGATCAGTTGATGCAAGCTCTACAACAGGATCATCTGTTGGAAGTACAAGAGTGTCATCTCCCAAAAATAGCTCGAATTCGAATTCTTTAATGTTGGAGCATTTTTTTTTTTTGCTTTTTTTATATTTTTTTTTAATTTCAATTAATTAGAGCTTTATTAAATTTTAAACAGTATTTTTTTATTAAATATCAATTTTATTAATATTATGCTATTTTTGATAGCATTTTTGTCTTTTTTTTTAAATTGATAAATTTTAAATTATTAGATTTTTTTGGGGAAAAGTTTCGTCTTTTATTGGTCAATTATATTTTGAAAGTTTATAATTAATAATTGGAAAGTTTTTAAGAGATAGTCTGAAAACAAAATTGAGTTTTATGATTGACTTATCTTTTTGGTTATTAAAATTTATTTTCATTAAAAATTTTTGAAGTAAAGCTTAAAACTTAGTTATTAAAATATCGTTTAGACCACTTTCATCTTCTAAAAGTTGTTGACTTTGGCTAATCATTGAATTGATGATTGAAAGCTCACTTTTAGCCGATCCATTCAAGCTTTCTGAGCTCGAAATTGAATTTTTTCTAGCAAGATTAATTAAACATACAGCTGGCGCTATGCCTGTCCGACCATTGTTCTCAATTGTCCACCATCCGCTCAGTCTTTTCACTATTACACGCACAAATTCACCTTTTTTTAAATCAATTTCATCATGTTTAATTCCTATATAATCTCGCAGAACTTCACAAAACTCATCAAAGTCAGCTTGAATAATCTCCTGGTCGTTTCCAACTTCACAACAGCATTTTAAAACAGCTTGCGGAACATAACCTTGACCATAACACGAACTCACAAACCACCAACCATTTAAATTTTTCTGATGGACAGCAACTTTTTGATTTTTAAATACACTTAGCTCAGATTCTGTTTCACCTTTGAAGTCATGAGTGCAAAAATACTCCTGGGTTTTAATTGGTAGCGATATTTGTACCACAGATCTCAAATCTTGTCCTTTAGGCTCAAAAAAAGCTGAAATAATTTCAGAACAGCACAAATGTGCTTGATGATCCATTAAAATTGTCTTTAATATTTTCTAGTTAAGTAATTTTATATTTTATTAACAATTTTACCTTGCAAAAATTGATGATGTATTCTTTGCGTTTAATTGCTTCGGAAAACTTTTCAAATCTACCCAAATACTTGTTTTCACTTGGCTCTGGTAAAAGGTCACATAATTCTTGGGTTATGCTTTTATCAAGTTCGCGCTAAAATAAAAAAAAATCTTGATTAAATTATTTTTGTAAAATTAATTATTGAGTTACTTTTAGATCACAAAAATGTGAATATTTTCGAAATATTTTGCTTTCAGTTGAATCTGGCCATGTTACCAGAACACCATACACATAGTGTTTTGTAGGAAAGTTCCTTTTTTCTACACTTTTTACATTAATATCAATAATTATTCTATTATTTGTGTTCATTGCTTTTAATTATTCAAATTTTCTTAAAAAAATCTTCTGTTTTTTTTAAACTGATAATGTTGATTATATATTCCACATTACAACCAATCTACACAGCTTAATTTAGTAGCTCTTATGTAATATCTAATTTAGGTATCTTTAGATTTAAGAGGAATCAATAAGCTTTGATTTTTTTAAAAACCAGCTTGGTCAGTTTGAAAAAAAAATTAATAAAAATTGTTAAGATTAAATCAACTAGCTTTTTTGATAAAAGATTTTGTTGACACAGAGATTTATTTGTACTTCCTTTCGAATAAATGTCTTTGTCGTCCCATTTTGACAAAACTAGTTCGAATAACTAGACACAAATGAACATAATTGCTCTTTCGTGTTTAACTTAATTGGCTTTAAGTGAAAAATTGTTTAAAAAAAATTTGTAATATTCTAAAAAATCTTAATAAGTATGTTTATTCAATTAAAAATTATCAAATAAAATTCTGTCTAGTTTGAATAATAAAAAATGCAATGAATAAGCAAAAGTTTTTAATCCTCCTACATTAGCTTCTGTCGGGTCCAAAAATCAACATGAATGAGAAAGATTAGTAAAAACATATATTATTTATGATGTGAAGATTTAAATATCACAAGGATTCAAAAATAATTTTTTGAACAAGTTTAAAGATTAACTAACAGATAATGTTACTCTAAAGTGACGCGGCTTTAAGTCAAATACTCAGTTTAAGAACATAAATTTTTGTTTTTTTACTTAACATTTATTAAAAATTAGCAGAGTTGTTTAAAATTCCCTAATTAAAATCCCAAGTATACTACTAATTAAAATCGAGCTAAGATTTTTTTTTAAATCCGGACTTGGTATTTAATTAGTGACTTTGACTTAAAAACCAAGTCATTTTTAATAATTGAATTTGAATTTTTACCGTTCCATGCAGTAATGATAAATTTTGTAGGTCTTTAAATGATCAACACTGAAATATGCTTGGTTGGGTTGTGGCATGTGCCGAAAATATGTGATCTGTGGTTTAAGCTGGTCACAAAGTGAAAATATAGAAATTTGTCGCCGAATGCTGTAAATCAGTTTTCGATTGTAGAAGAAGAATAGAAATAATGTTAAATTTCAGAAAAAATGAATTGTCACCTATTGCATTTCAATTCTTAGGTCTTGATGCCAAACAAACGTGGTGTCATTAATTTTCCCTCATGACATGGTGAGAAAGAGGTTATTAAAAAAAAAGATTTTTTTAATCTTGACATATTTCACATCATATTCTAGGTCTCAATGTGATCTATCGATGTATGGCGTGCTTTATTTGACTCAATTTTTTTCTAAATATTAAATATTTGTAACAATTGATATGTCTAAATGAGACCTGTAAAATGAAATCTTTTGCAATATTGTCAGAACCCTTTTTCAAATTATAAAGTAAGAAAATTAGGAATTTTTTAGAGAAAACATTTGCATATTACATTTTGGTTAGAAATAACTAAAATTTATTAAATTTCTGAAATTAGGAGCAATTTATATGAAAATTTTAAAAGGAAATTTTAAAAATATGTAGATGTTGCAAAAACTTAAATGGAACTATTTTATTGAATGCCTGGGTCCCTGATCCTTTTTAAATTTTCATATGACAATTTATGATTATTTCATTTAAAATGATCAAATTAATTAAAAAATTTAAATTGTCAAAATACTAAACTATCAGAAGTTAAGTGAAATTCAGTACAAATTAATAAAAAGAACAGAAAAAAGATTTCAAATCTTTAGAAAAAAAAGTTTACAAAATTAAGTGTAGTACACTTAATTCTGTAAATGCAACAAAGTGCAGCATTCTAAGTTGCATCAAATATCAATGTCTGCTAAATTTGCAGAGTTCAGTAGAAATAAAATTTCAATATAATCGAGCGTAGTGCATTTTGCAGAGATTTTGCGCATCATTAGCAGACTTTTACAGTTGATGCAACTTTGAATGTTGCACCATGCTGCATTCACAGAATTAATTTTAAACTTTTAGAAATAAAGTTATTTATTTTTTTTACACTTTGTTCTGTTCTTTTGTACTGAACTTCACAAAATCTAGAAGTTAATGATTTGATTTGTGAATGATTTAAAGTAATTTTATACAATCATTTTCATTTCAAAAATTTCAATATATAGTTTTAATGAATTTTGGGAAAAAAGAATAGAACAAGCAAGTTAAAAGTCTAATATTTTTTTTATACTAGTTTAAAAATTATTATTAAAAGTTCATCTATTATTAGTTTGCAAATAATGTGAATTATTTATGCAAAATATTTTTTGAATCTTTTTTTATTTCAGAGAATTAGTTTTTATAAATCAGAAAAATAATATTGTAATTTTATGCCTTTTATTTTTAATTTACCAATTTTTAAAGATTAAAACAAAAAGCATTGATAATTACTATGATTTCGGCTATTAATTTAAAGCGAATTAAATATTTTTTTATAATTTATTATTTAGATAAAAATTATTTTAAAAAATGGTTAATTTTCCATTGCAACACAACCTTTAAATGATTTAAATCTCTGATCGATTTCTCCGTCCTCAAGCGGATCAAAACTATATATTTTTTCATAGCACTTTTTCGAAACACATTTTAGGACACAATTTTGTCTACTAGCTAATTCTTTTGGGTAAATTGAACACTGAATATTTGACTCACACGAATAGATCAAATTTTTCAGTCGATCTTCGAATCTTGAGTTTCGAGAATAAGCATATTTTGGGTAGTCGAAATTTTTTTCCAATCTCACAGTGGCACTCATTGTTGCAATTAGAAAAAATAAAAAAATAAAATAAAAACTCATTTTGATTTTATTTGAAAGTCTAAATTTTTAATTTTTGCTATAAAAAAAATAAATTAGAAAAAAAAAAGAAATTTATTTTAAGGGAAAGAACATTATACCTTTGCACTCAACCAAAGCTGATTTAAGTTCTGTTCGAAAAAATATATTCGAATTTGGAAGCTGTTGGTACACTTGGCGATTTGGTTTCAGAGTTTCAAGCTCACCTTTTAGTACTTTTTGCTCCTGAAGCTTAAAAGATAAAATAATTTAGAAAATTAAATTCTTCTAATGGAGAAAATTTATCCTTTTTTATTTATTTTTTCAAACTTTTAGTAAAAATTTTCTATACAATTAGCATTACTTTTTTCTCAATATTCTTCTTCTCCAATAGTTTTGCCATTAGAAAAAATAAAATCAACCTTGCCAAAAATAGATTTACAACACGACACCAAAACATTCAAACCATAGTGAAATGGAACATTACTTCCAAAACAGTTTAAAAAAAAATTAATACAATATAAAGATTTATTTATTAAATTTCTTCAAATTTATTTTTATTTATTTACAACCAAGATTCATTTACTAAATTTCTTCAAATTCAATTTTTAATTATTTACAACCAAGATTTTTTTTAACTAATCGAATTTCTTAATAAAAATGAAACTATTTTGCTTTTTTATAATTGCTCTTTTTGGCCTTTTTCTTCTCATTTTCTTTTGTGTCATCGGTCTTGCGCTTGTTCGGTGTAGTGGAAACAGTAACTTTAAAAAACGAATCTAATCTAACCTGAGTTCCAGTGGTTCTGGCTTTAAATATTTTTTTGACTCCATTTCTCATTTTATCTTCATTAAAACCCTTTTCGTTGCACATATATTGAACAATGCCTTCCTCGTCTGGTTCAGACCACTTGAGTTCAATTTCTTCTGGATCAATAATATCCGGGTGCACAAACAACTCTCTAGCTTCTTTAAACATCCAATTCTCTGGCAATGGATACTTGTTTTTGTCCAATTTTTCAATCGCTTTCTCTATACATTTATATTCCCTGATCAACTCAACAGCTCTCTTTGGACCTATTCCTTTAATAGTATCACAGTAGTCACAGCCTAAAAGGATACAAAGATCAATAAACTGGTCATGTGTGAATTCCAAACCAGCAAGAATTCTGTCCAGATGAAACTCTTTAATTGGCATTTTGCGCGCCTCGCTAAATGTCAGATGTCTCAGGAGAACATTGCCACCAAAAGTCAACGCATCCATATCCTCAGTTCCGACTGCGTAAATTTTTCCAGATTTTACCAAAGCACAGCATTGGGCTTCGGCTTCACAAGGCGCCTCTACAAACGGGACTCCCATTAAGGTCAACAGCTTGCGACAATCGTCGCCATGCTCTTTGGTCACCTTGACTAAGCGACGCGAGAACTTCTCCACATTTTCAGCGTCACCTGTCTCTGTGGCTTTTTCCAGACCCTCTTGTGCTTCAGTTCGCCTGTCTTGGCGCTTTTGCAGCTCACCGCCTTTCAGCTGAGGTGGCTTGCCATCAAAAACATACACTGGCTTTATTCCGTTCTCAAGTAGCCGGATTGTGCGGTAAAATATGCCCATTAAATGAGACGTGGTCTCGCCATCCTCATTTGCCAAAGTGTTGCCCTCTTGTCTAACTGCTATCAAAAATTGGTAAATGCACATGGACGCGTCAATGGCAATTTTGCGCCCAAAATAATTCTTAATCTCACTTTCCTTGATTGCATTGGGAGCGTAATCTGCAATTACTTTGGCTAAACCGTGAATACCCATCTAATTCCTCTTTTTTTTTTTAATTTTTATTAAATATGAATAAATTTTAAATTGAAGACCAGGTTGTAACACCTGACAAAATTTTTTTTTAATTCAATAATAAAGTAAGCCCAATGTGAAATCATTTATTCAAAACAAAAAAAGAAAAAAAGAATTCATCAAATTTATTTTTAATGTGATAAAATAGAAAAAAAAAATAAAAAAGCGATTGATCAATAATTTAAATAAATTATTTGCTTGACTTTGGTCCTGGAGATTCAGGCTTGCCCTGATATCTGACTTTGCCATAGGAGAATGGCACATATCGGTGTTTGATCATGTGTTTTATTTGACGTTTCATGGTAACTACAAATAGAGTGATAAAGTACATGACGAGAATGGGCCAGAAGACTGGAATGTCGAACATGGTGAAAAATGTGCATACTATGGATGCTACTAGGGATTTGTAAGTGGTGTACCAGAACTTAAATTCGGGCAGACGACGCATGAATGGTCGGAACTCGTCGCTGGACCGTGTGGGTAAACCTGGCTCATCCTCGTCTTCGTCTAACTCGTCGACAACTGCCGGAGTGAGGAAAAGGATGAATTGGTTGAGTAAAAATATGCCTAGAACATAAGCGATGATGTAAAAGCCCTGTAGGCTCACTACTCTATACATAAAAAATATTAAAAGTAAAAAATTGGCCAACCATCGGGACAAATAGAATGGCGATACTTTGTCGAGTATGCGCTGGCTGTGAAAACAATATCGTTGGTACATCCGAGCTAGAAAGTTGTCTGATGAGTTGGTCGACTCGTCTGCGTCCATTTTATCCGGTCTACAATAAAAAGCAAATTATGAATTAGGAGAAAAATGAATGAGAGAGAAATGCATTCTTTTTATTCTATGTTTAAGAATTTTTTTTATGAAACATCATCATTATTTTTTAAATTGCTAGCAAATTTATGTTTGCATTTTTTCTGGTTTTTTATTTTCATTAAAAAATTTTTAAACTTCAAAAATTTTTCACTAATTTCTTAAATTTATTTTTTTATAAATGTGATAATTTTTATTTAGATTTATCGGGTAGAATAAAAAGAATTGTATAAAATTCAAACACAAGCAAATTATTCGATTATTTTCAGTTTTATATTTTTTTAAAGCCAAAATTTTTAATTTAGCTGAATGGTATTTTTGAAAAAAACTCTATTTCAAAGTATCTTTAATTCAAAGAACAAAAACTATAATAACATTACCGTACTCTGAAAATTACCAAACTGATTTCCTCCAAACTATTAAAAAAATATGTAGAAAATCAGCCCAATTTTCTTTTGAGTATCATACGAAATGTTCTGAATGGAAAAACACTTTTTACTCACAAAAAAATTATAAAAAGTCATCATTATTTTGTAGAAAATAGCAATTTAAATGTTTGGTCAACTCATTCAAAAAACGCTCCTAGAAAATAAAGAAAAATACAGAAAATATCACGATTTTTTTTGATTAATAAATCAAAAGATTATTCAAAATTAACTAAATAAATCGATTTTTTTAATTTCCATTAAAATTTATAACTAATCATGAAGGAACTCAAAAAAATCTTTACACTTGATATTTTGTAATTTTAAGGCACTTTGAAAGGTTAACTATTTATTAATATTTGGATTTATGCTAATAGTCTAAAAATAGAAGAAATATTGAGTCAGAAGAATCATTTAGAAGAGCATTAAATATTTTTTGTCCAATTTATAATGTGACTTAATGTTTTAGTATTATAAAAAACTGGAATCAATAGCAAGGGACTAATGAAAATTGTAACCCACTAGTAATATTATTTATCTGAATTTTTGCTGAAGAAAAATATTACAATCATAGACACTTTCTTGATATCTCGATCTGGAATTTATTTTTTGATTAAAGAATGTGGCCTAAAAATTTGGATAATTCTGTTAAAAGCATTTTTGGTAATGTTTTCTATCACGAATAATTGTCATATTAAATAAGACCACTTTAGTCAACAAAATTCTTAGGCAAAACATGGTAAAATGTGGGTAAATTTAAGGTTTGAATTTATTTAACAGTTTGAATGATAAAATTGAAATTTTATATTATTAATTAATTCAAGGAAATAATGAAATATTTTTATATTTTTTAGATAAGATTTTAAATTAAAAAATTGAAGGACGATTCTAAATTTAAGTTAAATAATTAAAAATTAATTTTTTAAAGAGGAGTCAATTTTCTGACGAAATCATTATTTAGGTAAAAAATAATTTTATTTCGCATTTCATGCTCAACTTTTAAAACTACATTGCTAAGGCAAGTGTGAATTTTGTTTACAAGATGCTAAAAGAGTTTTTTTTCTATGGTACAATTGTTTTTGACACTGGCTCAATAATGTGAAAGCATCCTATCTAAAAATCATTTTAAGAAATGGATATAAAATGGCAAATTTGAGTTTGTGATCAAAATTTACTTATCATGCTCAAAAATATTATTGAAAAAGGTTTTGAAGAATTTATTAGACTATAAAATTAATTTCAGAAGCATTTTTTATAATAAACCATTAATCCTTTGCTTAATGTTTGATGTCTGCAAGACTCTAAAAATTTTTTTTGATAAATAATTATTCATAATACTTGGTAGTGGTTAAATATAATCTGTTTAACATAATGATAATGTATTTTTTCGTCTTTTGATAAAAATTTTCATACAATTTTGAAAAAGCATGAAAAAAGTGCGATGTTTCAAATTTATTTTTTAAAAAAATAAATGGGAGTTACTTTTGCAATCTTTTAACATTATAAACATTTTATCTAATTTACTTATTAATTAAAATGCTTAAATTTAAAATTTTAAATAAAATTAAGAAATTAAGCATTTTATATTCTCAGATATTAAAATTTTAAAAAAAATAAAATTTGTTTATTTTTTGATTATTCTTTATCCTTTATTACTTTGGTACATTTACATTTACTTTTACTATCTTGAAAATTAAATGTTTCTAAATTGAAGGTTTTTTATTTGAATTTTTTTTATAAGACTGTAAAATATTTTTCGGTTAAAAAAATTCTAATTTGCTTTATTCTTAAATATCTTATATTTTTCAATAAATTTATCATTTTTTTACCATTTCTTTTTTAGATTAAAAAATAAATAGAATTTAAAGATTTTTGTTTTAAAACAATAAAAACTAAATATCTATATGTTCAAATCAAAATGTCAAAGTAGACAAAATGTTACAACAGATTTGAATGCTTTATCTGAATTTATTTTAGTCGATTTACCAAAATCGTATAGCTCTCATAAGCGTCGTATTGTATGTTTCAAAAACAATTCATACAAAAAACTTTATGTTGTCCCTCCCGAAGCGAGAGTACAAGCATTGATTGATAAGAATATTTTTATACCTAATCAATGTAGAACTTGTTTTTCGCATCTGCAAGGAAATCGTTTTAATAAAGAAGACATATCTATTAAACGCGAATTGAGTTTTCCAAAAGAAAAAGTTTGTTTGATGAATTTGGTCACTTGAATTCAAATGATGATGATAAATGCAAAGAAACCACTGGCTTTTTCAAAAAAAAATTTGAAATGATAAACAAACATCTTTGTGAAATGAAAAATTCTACAATTCGAAAAAAATTACAAGCTTTAGCTATTTATTTATTTGGCTTAAGACTGGTTTAAATCAACAAGCAATTAAAGCTCATTTCAAACTTGATAATAGAACTGATGTTACTCGCTATTGTGAACTAGTTAGAAAAAACTTAACTGAGTATTTTGTCCCAAAGTTACTTTGCTGTAATTCTTTTAAAAGAAATGAATTGGTCAAACAAAATAGGAGATTGCAAAAGAACTTTATTCCTTATCTGATAACCAACTTGTGGTTATTTCTGATGCTAATAATTTTTAATTTATTTGTTTTGTAATTATTTATCTAAATCTTGAATTATAAGGAACCTACATTTATTGCCAAAAAATAGCAACATTTTTTTCAGAGATTAGATGATCATCACGGTTACCATTGCGCTATGGCTTCTTACATTTACCTACTGTTTTATTATTAAATTTAAATGATTAAATTAATAAAAAAACATATTTTAAACATAAATTTGAATTTGAAAAATGATACAGCTAAATTGAAGTTTTAAATATCAATTTACAATTTTTAATTTTATTATTAAATCTTAGGAGTGTTCAATTTAAATATATTGAACTTTTAAAAAATTAAGAAAAAAGGATGAAATAAGTATCTGAAATCATGAACTGGTGTCTTTTAAAAACGTCATTTTTCTTATGGCTACCAGTACTTTACGACTTTTGCCTTTCTTTTAAGAGTCAGAGGGGTTGGTTTGGATACCACTCGCCCGGGTCGAAGCGGTCTTTCCGATTAGACCCTCACGAGTTGAGTCAGTGAGGCTATGTTGTCATGGAGGCAGATAGCTAATGATGCTGGCGATGACCTCTGCCATTTTTCCACAGTGTATTTCATAGTTAGTATGAATACAATAGCTGTGGTGGCCATAAAAGATTGGGTAAAGTTTTCTTTAAACGTTTATTCTAAAAAAGGGTTCCCGTGTGACGACATACCTTGATAAATAAATTTAAGCTGCGGGATGCCCATTTTTTCTAACTGGATCTCTGTATCGTGCTATAGGCATTCTTATAATGTGCTATGTATCGGATAGCATGAAACAGAGAAAATAGTTTTTAAAATTGAGATCAGGCATCGTGATGAGCGCGGCATGGAAAGGAATTTTTAATGGATTTGTATGGAATGGACTGGAATGAATGACTGGAATTGAAATGGATAGAATTATGGTTGGATATTGGACTGGACTTATTTGTTGAGCAAATTCATAATTTGTCTTTTCACGAAAGTATCATCTCAGATACAGAAAACCCAGAATTATCCGAATATGAAAATGTTGAGGAATCCAGTCGTAGAAAAAAAACATCGAAATTCTGGAAGCCTTTTAAAATTAAAAAGTTAAAAAAAAACTTCTTTTGCACTTCTAACACAAGTGGCAAGTTATTACCTAATCGAATTGTCAAATGCATGGTAAATACAAAAAATGAAGTTTGTAATTTTCAGATTCTCATAATGACAATTCAACTTCCAAAATATTTCGACATTTGGAACAAAAACATGATATCAAATTGAATAACAAATTTGAAACTGATGAAAGAGAAAAAGATCCGTTCTATTTACTCTTGATGTTTATCATTACTGCAAGCCTTCCTTTTCGGTGTGTTGAGAATAAATTCTTAAGCTATTCTGTCATTTTTTGAATCCGAATTTTAAACTGTCTACACGGAAGGACCTTTCCGAATTAGCAAGCGTTTATTATGAAAAAGAAAAATAATCGACTATATCAGGACTGGGAGAAATAAAAAGTGTTAGCCTTACAACCGACTGCTGGACATCTGTTCAAAACTTCTCATATAAATGTTTAACAGCTCATTTCTTTGACGATAAACTTTACTTAAGGTCTATTCTTTTGTTGGTTGTTCGACATATTTTAGGTGGTCATACAGCAAGGAATCTCTCCGACATCATCACTTCTTTCTCGATGAGTTTTAAATTCTTCGAAAAACCAAATTTATTACAACTGACAATGTGAGTTCCATGCTTCGAATGTTAAAAAATCTAGGTTTGTAAAGGATTCCATGCATTGCTCATTAATTAAATTTGATTGTTTCCAATTGCTTGAAAGCGATAAAACAAACAATAATACGAAATGAAGAAAACCCGTATAGAAATATATTATTTTTTTATTTTTAATAAAAAGATAAAAAAAAGATTGAATTTTAATTGTTTATTAAATAATTGCTAAAAAAAGAGTTTAGTTTGGCTTATTTAATTTTTCTTGCAAATCAAAATATTCGTTGCAAGTTTCCTGAACTTCTCAGCTCTCCTCATTAACGACCACTTTCTAAACGGAATACGGTCTTTTTTCCGGTAAAATTATTTCTTTTTTTTTCTTTTTTTCGTACTTTTCAATAAAAGAATTCAAAAAAGAAATTGCTGAAGCGTTTTCCCATGTGCTAATATAGTAAGAATTAAAGTTTTTGTTCAGAAATTGAAATGGAAAATAACTTTCTCAGGAAAATGTGCACCATTTGCATCTTTCCAGCGTAGTTTAAGCTGGTTTTTTCCATCTTTTACTCGGTCCCCAACAATATAAGAAACCCTGCAGAAGATTAATTCTATTAAAAAAAATTTGAAATTTAAAGTGATATTTACCTGGTAAGCAGCGTCTTGGATCACTGAATCCGTTTGGATGGTGAATTGCTCGGCAAGTTTATCCATTTATGTTATAATTGTTTTTTCGAGTTTCTTTTTGTTAAGTGAAGAGATTAAAAAATTAGACTTAATACGAAATGAAATAAATTTAATAACTTTCTTGTTTTTTGTAACTGCCTTGGCATCTTTGACTTTAATATTTTTACTTTAACTACGGTAAATTGAGAAAATTTAAAATGAAAAAATACCTTTGTTCTTTTTTGTCTCCACATATGAACAAGTTGATTCCTATTGCAAGTTTTCGCAGGGTAAGGGTTCAATCGAACTTTCGGTAGTTAAATTTTTGAAAATAATTAAATTGAAGAGTCAAAATTATTTTATTTTATCTTCTTGCATATCGCTTTCCTTTCAGTTTCAAATTCGATCCTTTCCAAACTAAATTCTGTTCGATAAAACAAATTATTTTTTAAAAATAGTAAAAAAAATTAAAAATATTACTTTCTCTTGAAAAACAAATTCTCTTTTCAGCAGGATTCCATTGTAAATAACACATGTTTTTAGCCATTCACAAAGGGTGGGAGAACAATAGAACCCGCTATCATAAAAAAAATATTCAGCTAAATTGGAAAAAATTTGAATTTACCAATTGGATTGTGAGTGCAGTACACGGCTGTTGCTTAGTTTTTAAAGCCAGCGTAATATTTATTCAGCTGTTTTTTTAACTTTTAAATAAAAATAATTAAAAATTAATTTAAAAAATACCAATAATTCGGGATTATAAAATAGCACCCCCTTTCTTACAGTCGATGAAATGCTTTCTATTTCAGTGACTTAAATTGAAAAGAATTCTAAGTGCAAGTAAAATTAAGCTCGCTCATTATCGGTTTAAAATAAAACAAATAATTATCTAAATTATTTGTGAAATCCTATTAAAAACTTTTTATCTTAAGTCTTTAAATTAAATTAAATGTAAATAAAGATGGTAGGTAAGTTTATGCATACTTAATACTGGACAGTAATAACTGAAAAATATTTTTTTCTCCTTTCGTTAAGGATATATTTTAAATGAAAAGACTCTCCCTCAAAGGGAATAAAGCATATATTACAGACGAGTTAATCTGTTTTTAATAGCAAGTTGTATTTTTTCAAAGATGATATACCCTTAAAAAAAAGAAAAATTAGTATTTTTTTCTCCTTTTGTTTAGTATATATTTTAAATGAAAAAACACAACTCTCCCTCAAAGGGAATAAAGCATATATTACAGACGAGTTAATCTGTTTTTAATAGCAAGTTGTATTTTTTCAAAGATGATATACCCTTAAAAAAAAGAAAAATTAGTATTTTTTTCTCCTTTTGTTTAGTATATATTTTAAATGAAAAAACACAACTTTCCCTCAAAGGGAATAAAGCATATATTATAGACGAGTTAATCTGTTTTTAATAGCAAGTTGTATTTTTTCAATAATGATATTCCCTTAAAAAAGGAGATATAAAAAATAAAACTATTTATAAAAGTAATTAAAAAAATTAAATATTTGCTTGATTTTCTCCATGGCCCGTATTGTATTTTGAATAATTCCATTATCCATCTTCGAATTAATTGATTACGATTGATTATAATTAAGCAATAACTAAAGATTTATTCGTGAATTTTTTGTGTAAAATTTTTTAACAATTTCCTAGTTTGATCAAACGAACATTTAACTAAAAAAAATAAAATTATAAGAATTCTTTAAACATTTGTTTTTCTCTCTTCAATCAAATGTTTGGTGTGCATGTGTGAGTGAGTGTGTGTGCGTGAATTTAGTTTAGTTTTGTTGGAGTTGACTTTATTTCGCACAAATGAAGAAAGTTAATGTTTTATTTTTATTAGATTTTTTTTTAATATATTTATGATTTTGCGAATTTCAGTACAAAGTAACAGAATAAAGTGTAAAAAAATTAAATACTGTCTTTTCTATAAGTTCAAAATTAATTCTTAAATAAAAATTTTACTTATTTTTATTTTATACAAAAATTTAAAAAAAAAAAAAAAAAAATTTAATTTTAAAATAAAAAAGGAATGAATAAAAAAATTTTATTCAAAAATAAAAAACGAAAAATTAAAACTTTTATTAATTTAATTTTTTATTGGTTGTTGGCTGTTGAAATTTTTTTTTTATTGGTTGTTGGCCGTTGGAAGTTGTTGGTTATTGATTGTTGGAAAACGGCCAATCACCAAATACCAACAACCAATAAAAAACAACTTCCAACGGCAAGCAACCAATAACCAACAACAAACAGCCAGTTTCTATTTTTTTTTATTTTTATATAAAATTTTTAATTTTTGAAAAAAATTTTTATTTTTTCTTTTTTTATTTATAAATAAAATTTTTAATTTTTTATTTTTATTTTTTTTATTTTTTAATAAAATTTTTTATTTATTTTTTTTTTTTAATAATATTTTTATTTTTTTTTTATTTATTAATAAAATTATTTAATGTTTCTTTTTTTTTAATTTTTTTAATTTAAGCAAATTAAATTATCTTAAATTTTATTTATTAATATCTTTTCACCAGACCGTATAATTATGACCTTTTATTTTGGAGGTCTAATTTTTTGACCGCCAAGCTGGCCGGCCAAATGGCCGCAAAATAATGGCCAAATAGCGTCCGTGTAATGGAGCGGTTTGTCTTGGCCGCATACAACACTAATTTTATACTATGGATCTTTAGTTTGTTTTTAAAACTAGAAAGGCTTTAGTTTTTTAGACCCTTTTTTGGTTTAAAAACCTTAATAAAAAAAATTTCGATGTCTGAATTTAAGGTATAGTTTGTCCCGGTTTTGAACTTTTATTTAATTGTTAAATTTATTTCTAAAATTATAAATTTTTATAATTAAATGTTAAAAAAAATTGTACATTAAGGCCTGGGTTTTTGAACACCTATTAAAAAATTAAACTATTACCCTGTAATTAAATTGCTGAAGCATCTAAATAATAAAATCAAATAAAAAAAATTTTAAAATGACAAGACGAGTGTCAGCTTTACGTGTATTGGAACCCTTAACTAATGCTGATGATGCGGATTCAAAACGCCTCAGATGATTCAGAATTTGAGTTCGACAATGATGAGGATATGAATCTTGAAAACAATGATAATGAAGATGATGATTGTGGCATTGAGGATGGAGATCCTAGTGGTGATGAAAATAATGATCAACAGCTTGGTGCCCAGTCTGGAATAAATCAAGCATTAGATAGATAATCAAGAGCTGGTGTAACTGGGGAAAATTAAAATGACGGTGATGAAACAAGAAAGCGGAAAAGAATATTTTTTAATGAGAAAAGTGGTCCTACTAGCTTTTCTGCTTCTAGAGCTGACAAGAGAGCTATTTCAGCATTTTTGGTTATATTCGATTTGACAATGATAAAAATGGTATTTGAATGAACAAATATTTATGCAGAAACACTTTATCAAAACATCTCTTTTGTAAAAGATGAAATAATTGCTTTTATTGGATTTTAGTTGTGTAGAGGAGTTATTTTTCCAGGTACACCAATCAAAGCATTATGGTCCAAGAAATACGGAGTTCCTATTGCTTTTTGCAGTTTTAATGTCTAGAAACAGATTTTAACTTCTTATGAAATACCTGCGTTTTGATAAAAAAACTACAAGATCTTCTCGAGTCAAATTAGACAGTTTTTGCATGATTAGAGATTTATGGGAAAGATTGATTGAAAACTCAAAAGCTTGCTACCGTCCTAATCAATTTATTACTGTTGATAAACAATTATTCACATTGAAATGTAGATGTAGTTTTATACAGGATATGCAAAACAACCAGACAAATTTGGCATAAAATTCTGGTTATTAGTCGATCTTCTTTCAAGTATTTTGTAGATGAATTTCCGTATTTAGGTAAATCTCATGATAAACCAAAGAATGAACTACAGTGAGAATATGTTGTAAAAAAGCTAATAGAACCGTACAAAAATAAAGGCTACTGCGTTGTGTCTGATAATTTTTTTACAACATATAAATTGGTTGTACAGTTGTGCGCAATGAAAACTTCATTCATAGGAACTTTAAAAAAAACAAACCAGAACTACCAAATTCTGTCAGTTTTAAGCAATAGCTTTATCATTAGTCATTTTTAGAAGATAAAAATGGTTTAGTTCTCACCGTTTATCGAGGGAAAAGTGACAAAAACGTGTCACTGTTAAGTTTATTTCATGAAAAAGTAACAAAAGATCACACTTAGAACGAACGAACGTTGATAATGAATACAATAAAATAAAAGATGGTGTTGACTGTGTAGACAGTATTTTACGCATGTCCTCGGCAAAAGCACAAACTAGAAGATGGCCAGTACATGTTTTCTTCAATAAATTGAACATTGCGAAAATTAATATCTGGGTTTTGTTTAAAGAAATGAATAATTTAAAGCTATTAAGAAGAAACTTCATTTTACAACTTGTTGAAAAGCTTCTTGTTGAAAAAAGAAGTTCAGAAGGTGCTGAATCATCAATGGCTATTACACCCACGGTAAGAAAACGGCTAGCATCAGTCGATATCAGTATAAATTCAAAATCAACTCCATTAAAAAAGTTTTGTACTAATGAAAAGAAGAAAAAATGTCAAATTAGACTGAGTAACTAAACATAATAGGAAAAATATTACCTGTTCTTCATATCTATATATATATATCGGATTTAGGTTCATTCTTGAAGAAGCATTTACCAACCAGTTGTTTAAAGCTTCCTCAATTAAAAGTGCTTTACTGACTTTATATTTTTAAAAGTTTTCATTAATGCCTAATTCATGGAGATCACGATATTTTTTTTCATTTTTTTTTATTACACAAACTGTTGAAGGATGAATGAAAAAACTCTCTGCGACTATTTTGCTTTTATACTCATTTGCTAATGAATTGAGAATATCAATTTTTTTTGTAAGCTTATAGCAGCTCGCTTATTATTATTTTTATTATTTCTCGCTTCTTCTCCCATACAAGTCGACATTTTATTGGAAAAATGTATATGACGCATAAAAAAAAAATTATAGTAAAAAAAAAAATTTAATAGCGCATAAACCACAAAAAATTAAGTAACGTATAAAGATTGTGTCATTAAAGCATATAAAAATTAGTCTCGCATAAAATAAAGCAAGTTAAGCATAAAACAAAAATAATTTAATAAATATTTAGAGTCGACTTGGCCTTTGAGGGTCGACCACGTCTTTTTTTAAACTGAGTTTCTTAGATATTTCTTTCAACGTTAGCCTTACGTTTAGATGGACGACTTCGGGTTTTGTGAAGTTCAGTACAGGAGAACAGAACAAGATGTAAAAAAATTAAATATCTTTTTTTCTAGAAGTTTAAAATTCTTGAATGCAGAATGGTGAAAGATTCATGGTTGCACCAACTTTAAAAGGCGTATACACATAGCATAGGCCAAAAACCATCGACAGGTACAAGTTTTACTTGCAATACATATAATATGAGTTGAATTTTGACCAGAATAAACAATTGTTAAATATTTTGATTTTTAACCATTCGTATTTTATTTTACTCTTTTATTTTATTTTACTTCTTTCTGTAACCTTGGTAAACAGAACTTCGGATGAAACTTCCCATTTTTAAAGTTTTTTACTTTTACTCTTGATTTACGATTAAAGACCTAAAAATTGAACTCGTCATTGAAGATGACTATGTACCAATCTTTAACTGTCCAATTAAGTCTCTGTTTATACCACTCATATCTTTTTTTTTGATTACTTATGCTTGAAATTAAATATTCTTATGCCTTCAAAATTTTATGCTTTAATAAAAAAAAATATGCGAGAAAAAAAAACAAAAAAAAAATCTTAACTTTTTTATTCATTATGCTATGGTTTAATTTTTTATGCTTTATTATTTGTATTTATGCGTCAAAACTCCCCGTCCCCCATTTTATTTTAGAAATATTTATTATTTGGGTTACGCACGCTTTCTCGAAGAAAAAACAAACTCAAAATCAAAACCAGCGACTTTTTGTCCGATATATTTCGGAATGAGTACATGGAATCTACCGATGATGAAATCGATCCTGCTTCTCAAAACACGAAGACCAAAGGAAAATAAATAATACTCAAAAAAAGTCTAAAACTGAGATTTTTTCATCCGAAACAGAACAATCGAATCTTGAAAACGACGACGCAGGCCTACCGTTCAACCAGAGCTCGGGAATCCTTAAAGAAAATTTTAATTTTATTTACAAAAGAATTATTTATTAAAGTCAAATATAATGAAATTTTTTTAATTACTGGGAAATTGATTGAAAAAGTCTTAATTAAAAAAAAAAACTAAACAAAGGTGTTAAAAAAGCTTCATTTTCTTTAAGGAAGAATAAGTTCTGAGCCGTTTGGTATTTCAATTGGCGTCAATGTTGTCTTAAGATGTAGCCTGTTTTACTGTAGAAACGCTCAATTGAAGCGCTGGTAACAGGAACACTCAATATTTTTCTTGACAATTTTGAAATAATAGTAAAATTCTCTTCATTCGACTTCCACCACTGAAGTGGATCAATATTATATGTGTCTTTGTCACGCATTAAACATCGAGCTTGTTTTTGGCTTTCAAAAAAACACAAGTAAAACATCATTTTAGCGTCAAACAGGGTCGCTTCAACAGGATTACCTAAGAAGCTTTCAGATGATTGAGTTTTTGGTTCTTCAGACATTTTTAAGAAATAGAATAAAAATCATGATTGATGATGATAAACGTCTTTATTTAAATAAATAAATAAATATTGGCTCGAGCTTTCGCTCCTTTGCCAAGCTTAAATAAAATGTTTCAAAAAACAAAAATAAGAAATATAAAATAAAATTATTATCTCATAAGTTTTTTTTTTTTTAAATACGAAAAAAAAGAAGTATAGAACATAAAAAAAAAAACAAAAAAAAAAAAAAAAAAATAAACGGAATATTTACAAAAAAATAAAAAAGTAAGATAAATTAAAATAAAAATAAAGAAAAAATTATTAAAGTAAACGAAGTTAAAAAAAAGATATATAGTTATGTAATAAATACTAGACGAAGACAAGATATTACACTATGGTATTTATATAATGGATTTATAATTTGAAATGTTAATTTTTTTTAATTTTGAAAATTATTATTCATTTTTTTTTTTTTTTTTTTTAACCGAACCAAACCGAATCAAACCGACTCAAGCCGAACTAGGAGTTAGCATGAGCAGTCCAACAACGGTGGAGATTCATGATTACAAATTTATTATTATTTATATATTTGTTACAAATTAATTTGCTAACAATATTAATAAGTGTCAATAAGTGTCAATTAATTTATCTTAAAAGTGTAAATCTAATGAGTTTCTTAATAAGTGTCAATTAATTTATCTTAAAAGTGAAAATCTAATGATTTTTTTAATTCTAATGAACCAATTAATGTTATTTTTATTCAAATTAAGGTTGTTTTAATCAATTTAGGATAATTTTCTTTTTTCTATTACTTTTTTATTCAATTTGATAAATAACTGTTAAGTTTATTCTATTTTTAATAAATTTATGGAAACTTTATTATATTTATGGTCATTTTTAATAAATTTATGGGTATAGATTATATTACGCGAAGATGTAATTAAGATTTCTGATAAAGAAATACATCGAGATGACAATGCGAAATTCAATTCATTTGACACATTCAAAAATGTTCAATTTGGTATATGGTGTGTTTGTATTCCCGAACGACGATTGGAAAAAAAGTACTCCGGACTTTGAAAAATTACATGTGCAAACTTATCAAAGGGATGTCAATAAGATTGAAATATTGCAAACCACCTCCGGAGGCTAAAAATGTCGAAATTGGTAGCAAAGGTAAAAGAGGCAGACCTGCAAAAGCTAAAGGTGCTTTATTAGTACAATAATGGTTTTATTAATGTTAGTTTGTTAAAAATTTTATGTTCATTTACTGGTTTTAAAATGCTAAAAAAAATGTTCTCATTGTTAATGTTTAAATTTATTTATTTATTTATTTGTATATCTAGACCTCCTTCAGATTAAACAAAAAAAAAAAAAAAAAATTAAAATAAAGTTAAATAAAATAAAATAAAAATAAAAAGTAAGAAAAAAATAAAGTTAAAATGATATAACTTAAAAAGTAGATAAATATTAAAATTAAAATTAGATAAATTTTGATAGAGAGTAACAGAATACATATTTTAATTATTTGATGATTCAGGAAAAAAAGAAGAAATAGTAAGGTAGCAATTACACAATGGAGTTGGGTACTCGATGTATCTTGATTCGAAACCTCTGTTATATTCTTCCACCAGTCTAACAGTTAATGGAACAGAATGGCTCAGTCCTGCCCTAACATATCTCTCACTCAACTCAAAAAGTCGATTTGAGACTGTTAGTAGTTTAAGTTTATTATATGCCTCATTATGTAATATGTTGGAGGGAGTATCAAATCTTAGTTTTAGTATAGATCGAACTGCTGAATTTTGGATTACTTCTAACCTTTTGATATTGGTTTCTGAAAGAGAGTTAAGACAAGGAAAAGTATAATCTAGAATAGATCCAATCAATGACTTATAAAGGTTTCCTAAAGTGTTTAAGTCAAGGCCCCATTTTTTATTTGACAAGATTTTTATTAAATTTAGCCTTGAATTGCAACGTTCTTTAATTTCTTCTATCATTGAAGAAAAGGTTAATTTAGAATCAAATCTAATACCTAGGAACTTTATTTCTTTTAAGTTTTCGATTCTATACCCATAAATCCTTAAATTAAACACAGAACTTTCTTTATTATTCTTAGTAAAAATCATTGAGCAAGACTTTTCAACCGAAATCTTCATTTTCCACTTGAAAAGCCACTTTTCTAATTCAACTAAGTACTTATTCATCTTACTTTCTATATTTCCATTTTTTTTATAAATGAAAAAAGTGACAAGATCGTCTGCAAAGAGAAGTGAATATTCTTTATTAGATTTATTTCTTTTAGGAATATCATTAATAAATATACTAAATAATAAAGGACTAATAACTGATCCTTGAGGAACGCCAGCAGATATTTTGAATTCATCACTAATGTGATCATTTATATTTACTTTAAATGTTCTACAGTTAAGAAATGATTTAATCCAATAAATTAAGTAGGCAGGTATATTTATCTTTATCAGCTTGTAAATTATACCTTCATGCCAGACTTTGTCGAAAGCTTTAGAAATGTCAAAAAATAAGCAAAATACTTTTTTCTTTCTATTAAAAGATTCGACAACTTTTTGGATAAGGAAAACTAAATTATCTGCGGTTCTTCGATGTTTCCTAAAACCAGATTGTTCCTGAATTAGCAAAGAATTTTTTTCCAAGAAATCATATAACCTTGAAAATATAATACGTTCAAGCAGTTTACCCAGACAGCTTGTAATGCTTATTGGTCGATAATTAGATGGGTCTTGTGTAGGTGAAGATTTCTTAGGTATCATTGTGATATTGGCACTTTTCCAAGCTTTAGGAACTGTACCTTCTTGGAGACTAAGATTGAAAAGATCTATTATTTCTTTTAACAAATTTAAAGGGAGGTTTTTTAACATTAAATTGTGGATAAGGTCAGGTCCGCAAGCTGCTTCTCCTTTTAACCTTTTTAATGCTATAATCATTTAATTAAGGCTAATCGGTTCGTTGAATATTGGCTGACTATTATTCTTAAAGTATTTTAAATTTAAATGAGTTATTTCTGTGTCTTTTTCATTGTTTTCGAGGTCAGAATTAAGACTGAATGTTGAGGATAATATTTTTCCAAATAATTTCCCTTTTTCCTCATCTGTTTTGAAATCTTGGTTGTTCAGAGTTAAAGTTGGGATTAAATTTGATCCTTTTTTTGATCTAAACTTATTTATTTTTTTCCAGAATGGCCTACTTGATAGGGGGTTTTTCCCCATCTTTTTGATAAAATCAAACCAATTTTGATTCCAAAATTTTTTCAGGCTAATTTTAATTTCCAATGTTAAATGATTATATCTTTGTTTTGTCATTTGACAGCGAGTTTTTTGAAAATATCTTCTTATTTTCCTACGTTCTTTAATCAAATCTACAATAAAAGGAGGTAGACTGCTCTTGAAAACTTTTTGAGACTGAAATGGTATACTTTTTTGTGCAGCTGATAATATTTTTTTGGTAATTATTTCGTTTTGTTCGTCAATCGTCCCTGCAGAAGCCACTAAGCAATGTCTTGGGACATTTAAAACTTCACGAAATAAATGCCAATTTGCTTTTTTATAATTAAATTTCTTTGATAGAGATTTCACAGTTATTATGTAATCGAAAGCTATGGAAGTTTCGATTGGAAAATGGTCACTTATCATATCCTGATTACTGAGAACTCGAAACTCATTTATTTTATTTGTTACTGAGGATGAGACTAAAAACAAATCAAGAATTTCAAAATATTCTCTATTAAAGATATTAAAAGTGGGGGTTTTATCATTGATTACAGAAAAATCTAATTCATTAATTATCTTTTCCAAAACAATTCCATTTTGATTTTCTCCTAGACAGCCTAGTTGTTTTGTCCAAGCGTTAAGATCACCACCAAGAATATAGTTTTTACATTTCCTATTTATTTTTTCAAAAAGATCAAAATTAAGAAGTACATTAGGCGGGTTATATAGGCTAAACACATAAAATTGATCGTTTTTTCCATAATTTAGCTTAATTGAGAGAATTTCTGAAGAAAACTCGTCAAATGAAAAGTCTTGAATAAATTATATGCCTTTCTTAACTAAAATAGCTACTCTTCCTCCATATTTATTTCGTGGCTTAGTAATTGAAACGTAATTTTTAAAATCAAAATAAATATTAGATTCACTTAAATCAATTTTTATTTCGTTTAGTAATACTATGTCAGGACTTTTCTGAGCCAAAAAATTTTCTAACAGTTGAACCTTACTAGGGAGATGAGCACAATTCCAATGTATAATTACTAACCTTTTTTTGAAGATTTTTTTTTTTTACAATTAGTAATATTCATTCTGAATTTTCTTCAAACTTGTAAGGACTAGCTGGTTGTTGAGTAACTGCGTATGTTTTCATTGAGCATTTGCTTTCTGGATTTGTACTTTGTTCTGCATGGTGTTCCGTCGAAATTGTCATTTCTGACTCAAAAGTATCGTCGTCTTCATCTGCTGAATCTAGATACTGCTTTTTTGGGTCGTTTTCCACTTGTTCTGTTTCAGATTGTCTTTTGATTTGGTTACTAGTTTGAACATACTGAACATACTTTTTCCGATCTTTTTGAACATTTTGAAAAGATGTTGGGACATGAGGTTGTACTGGAATTTGTAGAGTATTTAAATGGTCCTCTAGAACTGGAGTTTTTAAAATTTGAGCACTTGAGAGAAGTAATGCTATTGAATCTTGGTCATTTGATACATTTGGTTGATATTCTGGGGTTTTTGGCATTTCATCCACATTTTCATCAGTGTTTGTTTGAATTCCTTCTTGTTCTATATAGAGCTCACTGTAGTCAATTTTTTGTCTTTCTAACGACTTCAATTTCTCAGCGATGGTACATTTATGTGTCATATGACCCTTTTGATGACATTTTCCGCATAAGGATTCCTTAACCGGACATTTTGCTACATTATGATTTTCATCGTCACAAAAATAGCATTTAGGCTTTTGACCAACAATAGAGACTACACATCTTAACCCAAAAATATTAGCGGGACCAGAAAGGTTTCTGATTATGTTTTCCGTATGTTTTGGGTAAGAAATTTTCACCCTTTTAACTCCATTTTTTAGAAACCTATCTTTATAATTTTCTTCTGAAATGTCCTCGATTCTAAGCCCATCAATTCGAAAGGCATCAAAAAAATTTTTGAGTAATTCGCATTTGAAATTACTGGGTAAGAAGTGAAAACGAAAAGTACTGTACCTTCTAAGATCCGGTAATTTGTTTGCGTCTTCAAGATTAAAATTTGTTCCGTTAATATTGAATGTCCGATTGTAAATATCTTGTGAGTTAAACGCCGAGTTAAATTCGATTATCCATACTTTATTGGACCAGAAATTGTAAATCGACGTGATTGCATCATTTTCGTCTTGGTTTAAGGCGATATCGAGCGCACTGAACAGTGTCTTGTGGCTAACTGGTTTGTCTAGCTTCTTCAAATTTAACTTAACGGAATTCTTGAAAATCCACCTAGGAATTTCGCTTTGATTAGCTAGCGACATTGCTAACATTCAAATTTAACGGTAAGACTTGACACGTGACAACGCTATTATTTTCAAATTTCAATTTTGCTAAGCCAAACGATTTT
Source organism: Brachionus asplanchnoidis (assembly GCA_025491095.1). Taxonomy (NCBI): domain Eukaryota; kingdom Metazoa; phylum Rotifera; class Eurotatoria; order Ploima; family Brachionidae; genus Brachionus; species Brachionus asplanchnoidis. The sequence goes on along the minus strand of JAILYF010000013.1, from coordinate 3,827,087 downwards.
TTTTTGATTTTGATCGCTTTTTTGTTAAAATTAAATTAATTAATGCTTGTTTATATACAATTTAGTGCTAAATAAATGATAAATTAATGCTCAATTAGAGATTTTTTGATGATTTTAATTTACTGCTAATACTCTAAAAAATTAATGCTCATTCAGTATTTTTTTAATGCTCAGTTAAATACAAGCCTTATATTAACAAAATTTAACGAACCTAACTTTTGTTTTATCAGATTTTTAACTTTGACTTGTAAATCTGGGATAATTGTGTTTTTTAAAGTTTGAGAATTAGGCACTCGATATCGACAATCAATGCTAGCATAAAAACTTTTAAATTCAGATGAGTAAACGATTGATAAAGGCAATGATTTTGACACAACGAAATTACATAATTTAATGTCGAGTTTTATTTTTTTTACTATCGCTAGGTTTTTATTCGTCGAAATTTGCTAGACTCCGACCAGCATGGAAATCAAACAGCTACAGCAATGGAACAAATCTTAAACTATACAACAGTTTAGTAAAAGCAACACTGATGTACGGAAGTGAATGTTGGGGGATGTGTGAATCTGGCAGGAAAAGCTTCAACACCTTCCATACTTAAAGCCTGCGGAGAATTCTCGGGATACAATGGCCTGAGACATTGTCGAATGCTGACCTATACAGAAGAACAAATTCAGAGCCATTAAGTCAATTCATTAAGAACATAAGACTGAAAGATCAATTACTTCAATGGACACCTCAACGGCGACGTAAGGTAGGACAACCAGCAATAACATGGAGGTCAACAATCATGAAAGAGCTCATCGAAATGGGAATGACACGGGGAGAAGCAAGGGTAAAGGCAAAAGATCGACTTGAGTGGAAATCAAAAGTAATGACTCTATGCTCCACAAGGAGTGAATAAGGAAAAAAAATGATTAATTTGATGCTTCACATCAGGATTTGTTTTTTAACCTCTTTGATACGTGTTTTTTTTTCAAAGGATACGATTTGAAATTCTAAACTAAATGGTATGTAGCAACCCCCTGTACCCCAGGCACTGTCTTTCTCTCTCATTCTTTTCAATATATATATATGTTGTATTTAGTTGTTAGTTTTAGTTTCTGTTTTGGTTTTAAATAAATATCTAGAACTAGAAATTCTCTTTTAATTTTATTCAATAGTCCCACACTTTTAAAGGTAGGATAAAGAATATTATTTTAAATAAAATCATTAATTTAAATATCTAAAAAATTAAAATTTTAATTTTTTTGCACTTTTTTTAATGCTTTTTCAAAATTGCATGAAATTTTTCATTGAAAAACGAAAAAATGGACTTTGACTTTTGACAAAATCTGGTAATTCTGTACTATTAGTTGTCCAACTGGTTCAAGAACATGCGGATTTCAAATCAAGACTCTTGATTTGAAATCCGCATGTTCTTGATATACCAAATATTCGACTCCATTGTGTAATTGCTTCCTTACCATTTTTTTTTCCAGAAACGTTCAATACTTAAACATGCAGCATCTCTTATTTCAATTTGTCTTTTTTAGCTTACATTTATATTTTATTCTAACTAAATATACTTTAAATCTCAATTTTATTTCAATTTTATTATTCAAGAAGCTTAAGCTCGACACAAGTAAACATATAAAAAAATGAAAAAAAAAAAAAAAATTTTTGAGATATATTTTTTTGATAATCTATTATTCAAATTTTATTTTAAAAACATCAAAATTAAACACTTTGTCAATTATTTCCACCATTTTTACAATATACAAAAATTAAAGTGCAGTCAGAGTAGCTGACTGATCGTTTTGATCATTAGTCTGCATAATTTCCTCCTGTTCCTCCTGAGTCCTGTCCATTTCTTCATCTTCATCATCGATCAACTCTTTATCAATGGTGACCGCGTCCTGCAGCAAATAATAGCGAAGTGACAACAAATTCTGCAACACATCATTTGACTTGGCATTGTCAATCCAGTTGGTTGGCAAATTTTGAAGTCTGCTCTCTTTTACTCTGTGTCCCGTTGCCTCAATTCCATTGTACCAGTCGGCAGTGCGCGTCAGCGAAATGCTCGCCATGGGGTTATAAATGGCGCCAGTTTGATTCAGCTGCTGATTCTTCCTCAAGTTGGCGATGTATCTTACATAGGCGTCGCGGTGCATCACTTGTTTCTGCGAGTCAATCGCCTTGACAGGTTCGGCCACAAGCACTTGGGCTGGCTGAGCAGTTGGCTGCTGAGTTGTCTGCACAATGTGCGGCACGGGTACAGCAGTCATTTGAGGCATTGTCACGGACACATGCACTGGCTGCGCTTGTGGCACTTGAGGCTGAACGGGCGCCACCTGTCCGCTATTCTGCAATTTTTCATTTTCCTGTGCCGCTCTCTCCTCGTACACCTGTTTCTCTTTGTCACTCAGCGCCTTCCATCTCGCTCCCACTTCTTTGCTCATGTCTGTAAAGCTGAGCGATGTTTGGGTGTCGCGCGCGGCCTTTCTTACATCGCGCGAAAACAACTGAAAGCCGGACTTTTTGAGGCGTTTAACGCGAACTTTTTTCGCACTTGCATCCGTTTTAATCGCGTCTTGTTCGCCGAGAGAGTGACCCGAATTTTCGTCGTCCTTGGCCGGCTCGGTCCACTCTTCGTCCTCGTCCAAATTGAACACTCTCAAATAGTCCGTCGAGTTGTGCTCGTAGTCAATGGCCAAATGCATGAGCAGAGGCGAAATGTGCTTGCGCAAAACAAGCTCTTGGCTCATGAAAAAAATCTCGTCCTCCAAACACCTCACCGACAGCTCAAATTTGGTCAAGCTCTTGGCAAGCTTTCGGAATGTCTTGTTGCTCAAGCAGTACTTTGACTCGCACACAAAAATGTGCTCTTCGTCGATGTGGGTGGGACGCGATGTGGCGTAGGCCTTGGGGCTCATGACCACGCATTTGGGCGCGTCTAGCACTTGGTCCAGGCCGATGGTCAAGTGGCCCGATATCTCTCTGAACACTTCGTTGCGATAGAAGAGGCGAGTGGGCTCGTGGGGCACGTCTGTGGCGTGCAAAAACACAGTGCCTCTAAAACTAAAGTGTGGCAAGTTGGTGGACCAGATGCGGTCTATGCGAAAAATGAGTGCTTTCTTGTCACCGTCCAGCTGATTGGCATGCAGCTGTCTGTGTTTTATGTACACATAATCACCCAGTTTGAATAATTTGTCTCCATGAACTATTTGCTCAAAGTACTTGGCGGATTTGACCAGCTCAGTGTCCTGTTCGGCCTCTGGCGCCTCTTCGTCAAGTTTAGTAGCATTAGACGGCAATGTGTCCAGCGGGACTGTTTCTTTAGACATGTCGGCAAACTTGCGCACTTCTCTTGACTCAACCTGCTCCATTAAATGGCTCACATAGTCCTCGTGTGTCCACTTGCGCTCCACTTTCACCAAGCACTCTCTTTTCTTCAGCACAAAATTGTACTTTAGCTCATCACTGCTGCTATTGTCGCCAATGAACTGCAATGGACACCACTTTTTGAAGGTGAGGCGGCGCACAAACCCGTCCCGTGTCGAATACATCGACTCACACACAAACACATCTTGTTTGTCCACTTCTACTGCATCCTCACTTTCCACATCACAATACTCAAGTTCATATTGCTCAAAATCTTTGACACTTGTCACATAACAGGCTCGCACACGCTCAATACCGGCCACATCAATTATTTCATACAAATCAGTCTTGAACACTTCATTTTCGAACACTTTTACACACTTAAAAAACTCACTATCATTTGGAGTAAAGTAGCGTTGGACCAGTAATTTGGAGCCAGTTTTGTTCTTCTTCAAAACACAGTACAAATGTTCGCCTATGAAATAGAAGGCACCTGTGTGTATTCGCACATGTTTGGTGCACTCTGTTTGGTCAGATTCGAGATCGGCCTCAAGGCGCCGATACTCGGTCTCGACCAAAAGAGCATCGCTCTCGCTAAACTCGCTGTCTGCACTTGGCTGCGTGACATTCAGCGCATTTGTCAACAAAACTTCACCATTCTTGCACAAGTCATCTCTTGTTCTGCAAAAGTGCTTGAACAAATGTGCCACATCGGCAATTGTTTGGCTCATGGGGTGCATTAAGACTCGTGGCTGATCAAACAATTGCAGCATGTGATGCTGAAACAGGTCCATGCGAGTATAAGTGTCAATTGTGTCCTTGAGTTGTTTGAGAGTGAAAATTGACTGGTTACAATCAAGGGCATGTTTGTACAAAGGCAACAGTGAGTCTGTCAAAAGACGATTATCCTGGTCCCGATAGTTGCACACAGAGTCGAATAATTTCCTTATTAGTTGGTTGACTTGGTGGTGTGGGGGTGGAGAGACGGGCTCAGTATGACAAAGAAGTTGGTCGCGTTTGGCGAACAGCTCGCGCTGAAGCGTCAACGCGTCTTTGTACAGCACAGAGCTCGGCTCGTTGTACACGCATGCATTTTCAAACATGAGACAAAAATCAGCGCACATATCCTCAAGTGTCTGATACATCTGATTGCCTATTTTGGCCAGTATTTTGACCATGTCAATGGGCTTTTTGATTATATTATAGTAGTCAGGATAGTCGGACTTGGAGGGAAGGTGGCGAAATGGCGGTGCCAATTCTCTGCCATCCAACCTAAACTCATTGATGTGATTGTACAATAAAGTGAACTTGTCTTTGGTTTCGTTGATCTTGGCTTTTTCTAGTCTTGGCTTTTTGGACCTGGTGGGAGTCGACGGCGATGCCAAATTTATTTTTTGCTCATGCATGTCGCTTGTCTGCGCCTCCATTTCCTTGACCTTCGACTTGAGAGCGGTGAGAAACCGCTTGGCATTTTGGTGTATGACACTCTGCTGTATGTTGTAGGCGATGGCATTTTTGAACATTGTCTCAAAGTCGTCGACCAAGTCTCTGAACGACTTGTACAGTCTTTGGTTGAGCTTTTTTTTTATTGTGCTAATGGCAACGGGGCTCTTTATCTCATCATAGTAGTCTGGGTACATGCGCCTGGGCGGCAGCTGCAAAAAAGGCTCGATTATGTGCGCGTCTTGATACTTGAACTCTTTTACATAGTCGAATAGACTCCACATGGACGAGATCAACTGCTGGTTGTGTTTGTTGGCGGCGGGCTGTTCGCTCTCGTCGGCGTCCAGCTCGCTCTCGTCCGACTCGGAGCCCTCGTGCATCAAGGCCTCGCTGGGCTTGTCCGCTTCGGTCAGCTCTTCACCCGTCATCTCGCTTATTTCTTGCAGCAGTTTGATTTTTTTGTCGCGGTTTTTTTTCGACTCGCACAGCTTGTGTCTGAGCTGCAAGTCGCCGAGCTCTTTGACCGTTTCTTTGAGCAGTTTGCGCAGCTTGCACGCGTCCTTGAAAATCATGGACTTGGGGTCGTTGAAGCGCTTGGCATTGTCGAACATCAAGGTCATGTCCGAGTCGAGCTGTCGCAGCGATTTGTATTTGTTGGCGAGAATGTTTTTGGCCACTATGTTCAAATCGATGGGCTTTTTGATCAGCTCGTAGTACTCGGGATACTCGTGTTTGGATGGCAGCACGTAGAATATGTTGGCCAGGTAGCGTTGGTTTTCGTCCTGGTACGAGCATATGATGTCGAACAGGTCCTCGTAGTACTGGACTTCTTCGATCTTGGGCTTGTGTCGTGTTTGACGATCGCTGCCGGGCGATTGTTTGGGCTCGGGAGGCGCTGGCTCTGGTTTTATTGATGGCTCTGGTTTGATTGATGGCTCTGGTTTTATTGATGGTCGGGTCCGCTTGCTGCGTGTTGAACAAAGATTGATGTTCTCGGACTCTTCGGGCTCTTGGGCCTTGTCACTTTCGGACATTTTGGCACGTTTTGCAGGCATTTTTTTATTTAAAGTCTACTATTATTCATTTTTTTGATTTTCAAAAAAAAATTTAAATTTTATGTCGACGTACTTTTTGTCTTGTGTTAAATTTTTGTAATACTCAATCGCCGGAATTTTTTTTTGAACTTTAAGAAAAGGGGTGCAAAAAAACCTTTTAAAAATTTTGCTTTTTAGGTAGCATAAATCTAGCATAATTATTGAATATATGTTGGAAAATATACTGAATGTAAAAATAAATGTCACTCATTAATTGAGTTAATATTAAAGCGTCATTTATTTCGAAAAAAATATAAAATCCTCAATTAAAATAAAATTCAATTAAATGTATTATTCGTAAATTAAAAGTTTTGGTGGCCACAAAATTTAGTCAAATGTCATTAAATGTATGGTCGAAAAAAATAATCAATTAATAAATTTTATCTGCTAAAAAAATCAAAAAATCAATTATATTAAAAATTTCAAAAATAAGAAATTAATTAATTTCTTGCTTTAAATTTTACTAATTTTTTTGACTGCTTTTTTTTATGGATGGACAAAAAGATATAACTATTTAATAAACGTTTTCCTTTTTTTACTTTTTCTAATTAATCTATTTGGCCCTGTTACTCTTTGTGGTTTTTTTACTTTATGTTCTTTTTTGGCTTTTTGTACTTTTTTTACTTTTTGTACTTTTTTCAGTATTTTAATAAACATAAAAAAAGATTGAACGGGGTCCGGGGTAGATCCCTGGTTTAGGGATTCGGGTTTGTTTAAGATAAGATAATTTTTAGTTCAAATTAATATTAATAATTAAAATTTTAAATATTTATAATCTTTATATTTAATATGAAAAAGTACAGAAAGTGCAAAAGGGATTTTTACTTTTAAATATTTTCATTGTCTATAGCTTCTTTTTTTTGCTACTCTACTCCTCCTTATTTCCTAATTATTAAAATTATGTGGCATGCTTCAGCTGGAACATAATCAAATTATTCTTCACCATAAGACTATATTCCCTTTGAACCGAATATAATTCTTGGAATGATTCTAGTAAATATTTTAACAGGAGATGATGAGAATTTTATTTGACACTTGATTTTTTTAAAAACACAATTAAATATTTATGCCTAGAACTAGTTGAGGAAGAATATCATGATATTATTAATGAAATTTGAGAAAAAAAATGCTTAATACAGAAGAAAATGATCTGCAAGAATCATATCCAGCTTACTGACATTTTCCTTAGAGAAGATTTGGACTTTGAAATTTTGAAAACATTTTTTCAAAAAGATGCTTGGAAAGATGCAGAAAAATTATGTACTAACAAAAAAAAACAATGAGCATGTATACAGTGTGTTGTAAAATTTGCTTAGAAAAATCAATTGAACGTGACTAATGTCACTTCCGGTATCATTTCTCTTCTAAAGTAATTAGTTATCACCGAACTGGCAAAAGTAAGACATGGATATGTAGTAAATATGAATTTGAGTGCATTCCTGGTAAATAATATTAAAGTTTAACTGGAATTAAATTTGAGTTTTTGTATTTTAATAAAGATTTTTCTAAATTAATTTCGCATTTTATTTTTCCGCTGTAAATTTCCGCAAGTTTTCATAAATTGTCTAAAAAGCGGAATTTCGGCTTTAAGACACTGATTCTGCAGAACATTTTTTTAAATATTAGAAAATAGTTGCGGAATTCCGCAATTCATTTCCGGTTTCTGCGTTTTAGGCATTATTTATTTTTTGGCATTTTTAGCCTTTATTAAATGTTATTTTGCAAAAAAATAAATTTAAAGATTAAAAATGTTTTGATTTTGAATTTTTTTTCTATCTTTATATTCAATTAATAATATACTTTTTTTATCTATTTATATGCTTTGTTCTATCTGTCCCCAAATAATGCTCTGAAGATGAAGGATAAAATGAAAATTCATTGTCAAATGGATCGAAAGCTTGCTACAAGTTCTTCCCAACATTATACATTTCCAATTTTTACCAAAAATTTTCTAAGCGTTTTTAGCCCTCACAACTAGTCTTAGGTCTAAATTAATATACCTTTATTAAATTCAAAGCTTGAATTAAAATTTTTTTTATTAAAGAATAGGTTTAAATCAGTGGTGATTTGACTCGAATATTTGACCAAATTTTACGTAAATTTCCGTAATTTGATTAGATTTTATGATTATTCACGTAAGATAACGTAAAATCCTAAAAATCGAGAATCAAGAATTAACGAAAATTTTCGAAAATTATCCTAATTTTACGATATTAACGGTTAATTAGTAATAAATGAAAATTTCCAATTTTTTTTGTTGCTGAAAAATTTCTAATTTTTAAATTTTTTTCTTACCAAATTATACTGGAAAAAAATTGAACAAATAAAAATAAAAAAAAATTCATTCTGAACTAAATATACAATTTTTTTAAAATTTCTTAAATACAATTTGATTTTTTTATATTTTTTTTTGTTGTGTTTTTTGTATAAATAAATTTTGACCAAAATTTACCAATTTTTAAATTTTGTACCCAAAAATATATATTTTTTACGAAATTTTACAGTGAAACATAACTTTTTTCCAGCATAATTTGGTAAGAATATAATTAAAAAATTTGAATTTTTTCCAAAAAGCTTTGGCAATTTTCATTTTTACTAAAACTAACCAAAAATATCGTAAAATTGCGATAATTTTCGAAAATTCTCGTATATTCTTGATTGTTGACTCTTAGGATTTTACGGTATTTTACGTAAATTATCGTAAAATTTAGTCAAATTACGGAAATTAACATAAAATTTGGTCAAGTCCTCGTGTCAAATAACCACTGTAATGAAATAAAAAAAAAATTTGGCAAAACCTCTTGAATACAGCAGCATAAATTATTATCTAAGGCTAATTTTAAATTCTCATCGTATAATCTGACAGAAAATTTTTATGACTATAATATTTAAAAATAATATCTAGCATTTTTTTACAAAAGATTAAATCAGTTTTGGTAGGGATTTTATTCTAAATAGCACTTATCAAAATTTTTTATTTAAAGATTGAGTTTATTAGCACTACAAGCAAAAAATATTTTTTGGTGTTTTTTTAATCCATAATAAAAAATAACTTTTTTTTAATAAAATGATAAAATCTCCATTATTTAAAAAAAATTATTTGAAAAATAGATTATGTTTTTAAATTCAAAATTAGTGTTAAAGAAAAAAAAAGCTAAAATTGCGACGAATTTTTACTGAACTCGCATATGTTATTTGTAAATATTTTGGGAAACATATTTTCAGTTATTATTAATAATTTTCTGATCTGATTTACATTTCACGGTTAAACTATTACTTACAAAAAAATATTACAATGAAAAAGATAAATGAGTTTTTTACATATCTATGATATTTTTACCTTAAACCAAATTTAAATGATTATTTTCTTTAAAAATTAAAATATGAATTATTCTAATTTTTAATCTCTAATCAAAATTTTTCCTTTGTTTTGATTTCGATGGCCATAATTTAGGCCATCGATTTTTGCACATTAGGGACATAATTATTAGACTGACCCAATTCCGAAAGTATACTAAATCCTCGGGACATTCAGATACCATGTAAAATGACATTGAATCTTATCGGTAAGAAAAAAATAATCTATTATATTTCTTTATGAGCTTTAGGTGTTTTGAATTTATAAAAGTAAAATTAGTAATGTCAATTTCAACGAATGACAATTCATTTAAAATTTTTAATGCATCTTAAATTTATGTATGTGACTAAAATTTTATGCTCAATAGTATTAATTGTTGCCGTGCAATTTTAGATCCAATTTTAGCTTTAATTTCAATAAAAAAAAAACTAAACTAACTCTCTCTTTATTTGAATCTTATTTCGCTAATGCAAAAATACCAAAAAATTTTATAATTTTTGTCATAATTTAAAAAAAAAATTAACGAAAAATATTTCATGACTATGAACTTTAACAATGCTGCCGCTGGTCAACCGAACAAACGCTCGATCAAACTTAGTAAGTCAACTATTATTAATGCGGAAATCATTTCCTAATAAATATTTTAGATGAATTTATTGCTCATGGATCCGCTGTTACAGCATGTACACTCGGTCACAAGTCAAGCTGTCTGGCTGCTACAGGCGGCGATGACAAAAAAGTCAATATATGGACCCTGAACAAATCAGCATGCATCATGGCAAGTCCAACAAAGTTAACTCACCAAAATAAATAAAATAATTTTTTTTTTAAGAGCCTTAATGGTCATACATCTTCCATTCATAGTATATCATTTTCATCTAATGAAGACAAGATAGTATCGGGCTCGGCGTCCGGATCTGTCAAAGTCTGGGATCTGGAATGCAATAAACGTACAATTTTAAAATTAAATTTATATTAAATTTAAATTGATTTTTTTATTCTAAAGAAATATGCAACTTAGTTGGTCACAAGACAAGTGTTACATGTCTTGAATACCACAATTATGCCGATTATATAGCATCTGGATCAATCGACTCTCAAATTAGAGTAATTTAAAAATAAATTTAATTTTTAAAAATATTTTATTTAATTTAATTTAACAATAAAAAAGCTTTGGGACCTAAGAAAAAAAGGCTGCATATTTACTTATAAGGGACACACTAATTGCATAAACGCGTTGAGGTTTAGTCCGGATAGTAAATGGATCGCATCGGCCTCTGATGATTCTTTGGTTAAAATTTGGGATTTGAAAGCGGGCCGTTTGTTGGTAGATCTCAAGGGCCACCAATGTGCTGTTAATAGTTTAGAATTTCATCCGAATGAGTTTTTGCTGGCGACTGGTTCGACTGATCGGACTGTCAAATTTTGGGATCTCGAAAAAATGGAAAATGTATCTACAAGTCCAATTTTGTTAAGTTCTGTCAAAATAGTTAAATTTGAAACAAGTGGTCGCTGTTTGTTCTCGGCATCGCATGACAATCTTCAATCAATTTCATGGGAGCCCAGTGAGATACATGATTCTGTGTATTGTCAATGGAAAAATGTGAGTGACATGTGCATTAGTTCCAATAAATTGGTAAGAATTGTTTAGATGAGCAATTTTCAGGAGTTGGTTTTTAAATATTTTGTCAAAAGATAGCCTCATCTTTTACAAATAATATGGTTAGTTTTTTTGCTGTCGATCTTTTACAAGTAGCTCCTATAGGTTCACCGCCTCAAAGCGAAGATCGGTTTCAATTTTTGCCAAATATTGTCAACAAAACAGTGAGCGCTGCAAATAATCACAGAAAAAGTTTTCGACATTATGATAAATTTGAGTATGTAAGATGATTATATTGTATGTTTTTCTTGAGTTTTATTTAAAGAGCCTCAGAACAACCACAAGAAGATTATGTTCCAACAAATGAAGTTGACAATTTCAAGGCGGACATCTTTAATCCAGAAGAATACAATCGTATATTCAAACCTAAGCGGGAAATTATGAGACGTAATTATATGCTTTTTTCTTTCATTAAATTTTTAATTAGATGTAAATTTTTGAAATTAACAAAAAAATTTAATTATTTTATTGAATTTCATTTAACAAAGTATTAAAAATTTGTTGGGCTAATTTCTAAAAATTAAATTTTACAGCATTTTTTAACAATGATCATGATTGACATCAACTGATTGAATAAACCTATTTCAGAAAAAATTTTGAGGATGTAGGCTTTTTGAAATGGATTTTAGTACTCAATATTAAATCAAAATTATAATTTTGTATATTAAATTAATTATTACTATTTACAGCTTATCCATAGCTGTCTTTTATAAATAAAATAATGAGACCTCTATCCATGTGATCCTCTTTTTTATTTAAGTTTTATTATATAGTATTTTTATTTAAGTTTATTTAAATTTTATTAAATAAAAAACTTTAAACTATAAAAAAAATTAATACTTTGTTTTTGAGAAAATTAAAAAATTTACTAAAAGAGTATTTAAAATGGAAATTTTCAAAATTTTATTAAATTTTTTGGAAAACAATTTTCTTATAATAAAGCTTTAAAGATAAATTATATTAACAACTATGATCAAATTATTCGAAACATAGAATTCGTAAATTTTATTATTGATAAAACGTTGAATAATATTTGAAAAGTTCAGATAATTTTTTAATTTTTGGTTTTAACTTAATCGAGTTTGAAAATAAAACTGTAACTTTAATTTAAATGACTTAAAATTTTCTTAAAGATAGTGATGAAGATCGATAAAAGATGCTCCTATTTTGCATCATGTCAGCTAAGTGATCAAATGTTCACAAAAATCTTATCAATGGTATCATGTGCAGAATATGATCATTTAATATTGATCAAATTTTATGTGATCAAAAAATGCCAATAAAATAAAATTTTAAAATGGGTAATTTTTTTGTCATCATTAAACGTATCAATTACTAATTGCAAAATATAATCATATTTAAAGTTTATAAAGTCTTTTCAATCTCGATTTTTAAAATAAATATTAAAAAATGTTTAATTTATTTATGTTTCTTTGACGTAATTTAACACTTAACAATCTTTTCATTCTTCATAAATTCTCCACAAATTGTACAAGGCAATGGATTTAAGGTCTTTTTAATGTCTAATTTAGCTTCTTGGGTCGCTTTTACTATTTCAAAAATTTGACGCAAATTAAAATTTTATTGCAAATAATTTCTAAAGTTAAATTGAATTTTTTTTCTTATTTTTTATTCAACATACGCTGAATATTTAAAAAAAACTAATATAGAAATTAATATTTGGTCATTATTTTTCGATCACATTTGAACATGAAATCAATTATTACAATCGTCTTAATTGGTAAAAAATAACTAAATCTAACTTTCAAATAGAATTTTATTTTAATTATTTTAGGCACAATCTAAATTATTCAACGAAATTTAATAAATCAAAATTATAAATAATTGAATTCATTTCTTTAGAGTGAAAGGAATATTTTTTTGATGAATTTATTTTAAAATAATGTAATTATTATTTTAATAGGAAAAATAACTTTCTTACTGTTATTAAAATTAAAATTTTTTGTTATTATAAATTAACAATAAATTAAATTTATTTTTAAAAATGGAATTTCAGCCTCGAATGATACAAATGGACCAAACGCTAACCTCCTTGAGCCCAAGCGTTCCACGCTCAACCGTTTAACCAAAGAGAACTCACCGGGAGACAAACAAAATTTTTTTTTAGATATCAGAACCAATCAACCACCAACCCAGCCACAATCTCAACCTGCTGTTCAGCCTGCTCCAAGTTCTAGACAAACATCAATTCCACTCTCTCCAAATTATAATTCAGACAATATAAAGCAAAATTTGTTCAATGAAGCTTATGGTCCAGCTAATGGTCCTGCTAATGGTCCAGCTAATGGTCCAGCTAATGGTCCAGCTAATGGTCAAGCTAATCGGCAATCAATAAAAGAAGATCCGGTGCAGCCAGTTAAAATAGACGTAAAAGAAAAGCCAAACGATCAGGTAAAGAATGAAGTAGTTAAACTTTCCGAGGAAGCCAGAGATAAAATGAACATAGAACCAAAAAAAAGTTTGCATGTTGATAAAATCATTGATGAAAATGAAAACCTTGCTGTTGAAATTGAAATGGGACATGAAAATTTTATGAAAGAAATGAAAATGAGAAGTAGAAAATTGCAGTCAATTTGTGTAATGTGGAATTCGGGAAACATAAAACCAGCTTTGGACCATGCTGTCAATTTAAACGATGTAAAAATTATGGCTGATATTTTAAATGAAATAAACTCGCTAAATAGTTTATGGAATCTTGATATTTGTACAATTCTTTTACCTTCAATTAGAAACCTAATTGATTCTAGATTTGAAGAGTAAATTTTTTATTCGTTTTAGATAGTTAATTTTTTGATTTTTTTCAAGGCATATGCTGATCGGATCTGAGAGTTGTAAATTAGTATTTAAAAATTTCGGTAAATTGATTAAATCGAATTTAATGAGTGTGGCCAACGTCGGTGTGGGTGTCGATATATCAAGAGAAGAAAGGTAATTATTTTTTTTAATTTAATAGAAGAAAGGATTAAAAAAAGTTGAATCAAATTTTAATTTATAAAAAATAAAGCAATTTATATATTAGCTAATATAATAAGTAAAATTTTTGAAATGGGAATTTTGGGTGTAATTTGTTTAAATATTTATTTAATTTATTTGTATTTTTGTTCCGATTAAAAAAAGGTGGTTAATGAATCGTAAATAATTTTTGAAATTTAAGATAACAGATCAATAAATCAATTGAGTTTTAAATGACATATGTATATTTTTAATGTTAGTCTCTTAAAATGAATTTTAAACTAAAATTGATTCTTTCAAGGATTTGTAAAGATTACTCAATGTTTCCTCTTTTTGAATTAATCATTAAAAAAGTAATTTCGAAAGTTGTTATTTTATCATTTTATCATATTTTAATGATCCATTTATTTTTTAAATAAGATAATTTTTCTAATAATTAAATTTTTTTAAATTCGACATATTTGCCTCAAAGGCCTAGTGTTATCATTTTGACACTAGTTACAAATTTTATGGTCCATTTATTCTTGATTGATTTTTAAAAATCGTGTTTTCTTATAATAATTTTAAATCTTTATTCATAGATCTTTAGAAAGTTTAATAATTAATGATGGAATTGCTTTGGCACTGGGAAGATCATTTTTCATACTTTTTTTAAACTTTATTTATCAAATTTAAGCTTAAAATTTATTCTTTTTGCTTCAAATTTGTCAAAGAAATAAAAAAATTATTATGATAAAAAGTAAATGATCTTAAGGCATAGAATTAACTTTTAATTGATTTTGTCTTGATTTCATGGATTAAAATCTGATTCTCTCATGAATTGTTCAATAAAAATTGTGAAAAACTTGCGGATGATTTCCACTAAAAAGTTCTTGAAATCTTGCTCAATTCTCACGACACACAATCCATTTATTCTTACGAAAGAAATAAAGATTTTTGACCAAATAATTTTACTTTGAATCAGATGGAGAATTTGAAATTAAAACTGAACATGATTATGTTGAACGTTTAATTTAAGGTAATTCGAACCTTAGAAAATGGTCCAAAAACGATGCTTTTTTTTACTTGACCAGACACAAAAATACATAGGAAAGTGATTTGAAGTTTTAATGTATTTTAATAAAAATAAAAATTTTTAATCAGGTTGTTTGTCTTTAAAATCTTATTTTGAGGAAATGAAATTTAACAATCAAAACTCTATCCCATGAAAGATGATTATTCAAAGCTTAAGCGTTTTAAAACATGGAATAGACGACACTAAGTTTCGGTATGTTACCGGTTTAATAAAAATTTAATAAATATTGTTTATTGTTTTATTTGAATAAATAAATATTCTGAAGTTCTAAGAATGAGATGTTTGATTTCAATTTTTTCTTTGACACTGATATTTAAAAAATGAAAAATTTAAGATTAATGTTCCTCACAAATTCAAATGATTGAATTTCTAAGTTTTAATTTAATTTTTATTATTATTTACTGAAATAGAATTTAGACTGACTATCTTTTCGTTTATACAATTTATACGGGTTCTTAGAAAATTCTGATGAAAAAAATTATTTCAATTTTAAAAATTGAATAATAAAACTTGCTTTATTTGAAAATTTATTCAAGGTATTAAAAAAATCAAAAAAGGTTTTGCTAACTTTTTTAAAAAAATTTACAACTTTCTTTTTAGACAAAGTAAATGTCGAGCTTGCTACCAGAATTTTGTCGAAATTATCAACATTATAGAGAAAAAGATGCCAATCGTTCAATCAACCAAGTTAATAAATAACTTTCGTGAAATAAATCTTCTAATGAAAACAATCGAATAAAAACACGTGCTTATTAATCCAGAAATAATTTGTAATTTATTTTTGACTGAAGAGATTTTTAAATATTCAGAAACTCATCTCATTATATCATTTTATTTTTAATCAATTTATAAAATAACTCTATTTTATATTTTTAATAAAATTTTTTTGATAAAGAAAAAAATTTTTTTATAAAAGCCTAAAAGAAAACTCAGAAAACTCAGAAATTTCGTATTTCCTTTAAGAAAATACGAAATTAAATTGCCTGTCCTAAAATTGACTCACGAGCAATTAATTGACGCAAAGCGAATTTCCCCCTCAAACTTAGTAATTAATGCAGAGTATACGGTTTCTATCGAAGGCTGTTCTTTCTCCAAAGATTTTGTTTAATGCTGATTGCATTTTTTGTGTTACTAAGTTCTTGAATAATCGAGCTCAATTCAAAAAAATTTCATTTAGAATTTTGTGCTTTTAAGTGTTCCTGCGTATGCCTCTCTAAGGATCAACACGACCACCAAGGGAAGGAAAAATTGAAAATGTCTTTAATTTTTCTTTTCAAATTTAACTCTTTTTATTATCTCAAAAAATTAAGTCGTCGCTTCAAAAGTCTTAATGTGTTTAAAAAAATTTTATTTTATTTTGTCTTTATTGTAAGCTTGAAAACAACTATTTCTTTGGTCAAATATCTGAGACAAGATTTGCTAACGTCAGCTCTATTGTATCAAAACATTTCTCGTTACCAAATTTCTTGTACCAGTGACAATATATTTGATCCAGCCAAAAAATACAATCTATTCAAATATTTTTATCAAAACGATTCCACTTCTAACATTTTTTTCCACAACTTGGAATTGCCAAGCAATTTTTCTCAGTTTAAACTATGCAAAACAGGACATTTTAAAACTTGGTTTAAATCACAATCAGTGCATGGCTCTAGTAAATATTCATCTTATTTTTTGAATTTGACAACATCAAATTTGAGCACCATGGGGCACATTGGCCCAACTCTTTGCATCCAAGAGTTGTTTTATTACCTAAACGAACCACTTCAAATATTCCAATCGAACAACTTGTCCCAAATAAGTTTAAAGGCTTTAAAGTTATTTAAATACAAAAAAAATAAAATTCAAAAATTTATTCAATACAAACAAAATTTGACAGTAATCATCATTCCATTTATGAATAGGCAACAAAACTTGGTAGACATGCTGCACAACTTGCATCCTTATCTTCAGAGGCAATTTTTAAATTACAAAATAGTCGTTGCCGAACAAATTAATACTCAAGATCCGTTCAACAAAGGCCGCTTATACAACTTTGCCTATGACTACTTGAAGAATAGATATAATGACTTAAGTTGTTTGATATTGCAGGATGTGGATTTGGTTCCAGAATCTGATTATAATGTTTACGAATGTGGCGAGCATCCGAGACACCTGTCTGGTTCAATCAGGTCCGAATTGGATACGGAGTATGGAAAGAATATGTATGAACTATTAATTGGTGGAGTTTTGTGCATAAGGCCGCAATCATATGAAAAAATAAATGGATTTTCGAATGAATTTTGGTACTGGGGTGGAGAGGATGATGGTATTTTTTTTTAATTAACACATATTTTTTATTTTTTGATTAGCATATATTTTTTTATTTTTTTTTTCAAAGATATGGTTATTCGAATGCTTGCTAAGGATATGTGTATAACGCGACCAAAGCCAGAGTATGCATTGTACAAAATGTCCAAGCATCAAAAGTCCAAACGAAACCCTAATAGAAACAACCTTTTGTATAGCTCAGTTAACAGAATGACTTTGGATGGTCTAAACAATCTTAATGATTTGGATGCTGGTGTTGTTGAAGAAGTTGAATTCGGTATGTATGTCAAATTAAAGATCAATGTTGGATCATTTAATCGAAGCAAAAAATCTGACAGGACTTCTGGAAAAATTTGACTAATATTTATGTTTTATTTTAATTTTTAGTAATTGAATGTTTTAGATTGAATAAAGTGATATGAAATCTATAAATGTGTTCATTTGGAAATGAGATATGCATTTTCTCATTATTTTAGTTCACATTCATTCTATTTTTGTGAAATAATAATTTTTAGCTTAATACAAAACAATTGGTTTAGTTTTGTGAAAAAAAGTAAACGATTGCGTAGTTACAAGTTAAAGCAATTTCTATAAACTAAAAACTCAATTAGAAAAAGAATACTAAATTTAACAGGATTTAATGTTGTAAGAAAATTTTTCCAAATAATACTTTAAAAATTAGACTAAAATAATAAAATAAAAATTCTTTTAATTACTATTTAATATTTAAAAATTTAGCTTTCTAAAATCTGATGATGAAATACACTAGTGATTTGATTTTAGACAAATTATTTAATTTTTGAATATTAGCGTGATTTTAAGTGAAATTGCCTTACCAAACATTGATTGAAAATTTTTATATGAATAAATTTAAAAAAGGTTGGGCGAAATGTTCAAAAAGAATTTTCATAAATATTTTTCTTAATTTTAATTTTCATTGATTTTTAAATTCTGATTCATTTAGAAATCATTAATAATAAAAATAATTATAAGCTACAGAAGGAGACCTGCGGAGCGATACTAAATGTAGTTTTGCTATGGTAGCTATCTTTCTACAAAAATAAAAAAAAATTAGTATTCCATAAATATGTCATTCAGTCAAGTTCATTAGCATACTAAATTTAACTATTTATAAATCATTTGTTTTATTAGTTTTTTAATTTTCGAATTATTTATTTGATTTTTTTTTTGATGGGTGTTCCTTTTTTTGTTTCAGCATTACTTCAAATTTTTAAAATAATTAAATTCTTAAAATACTAAAATCTTTTAAAAATTAAATTAAGATTTTAATTAAAATAATAAAATAATCAATACTTTCTATTATTTTGATCAGTAATTAGAAAAATTATTAAGTTTAGGAAATGTTGGCTTAAAATGTTTTTTCAAAATTTGTTAAATTATTATGCATGTTTTATATTTATTTTATTGAAAAGCAGAATATTTGAAAAATTACAATTTTTGACAATTTTATTAGAAAAAATTTGAAAATAACTAAAATTACACAAATTGTTTATAATAAATGAAATTTAATTGTTGTTGAATTAATTTTTAGAAAATTTGTAATTATCAAGTCGAATATAATCGACTAGTTATTTTAATAATTATCAGAACACTTTATAACTTTTAGTATTTAAATTTTACTTTTGAACATCGCCTCAAAGTCGTTCATCTAAATAAATGATAATACTAATAATAATCAATTTTTGATGAATTGATTGAATAAAATATAAAAATCGATATTAATTTATGTTTTTTTTTCAGTATAAATAATTTGGTGTATTTCTTTTTAGAAACGATTTTTTTCAGAGTATCTTGACAATTTTATATTTACATTGTTTAAAAAACTATGTTTTTTACAAATAAATTTGTGAATAAAAACAAATCAAATTTATGTAATAATTCTTATGCTGGGAAGCATGCTTTTTAAAAATCCAAATTTTAAATTTGCCTTAAGTGTCTAAAAAATAATTATTGGCCCTGAATATTTTATCCAACAAATTTAGTAAATCTTTATATCAATTGTCATGAAAATGAATATGATCGTCACATTGATAATTTAATTATATTAAAAATTTTAATTAATTAATAGTTTTATTATTGGAAAAAAAGCATCTATCCCATTTTACTCACAATACTTCAAAAAGACATAAATTTTGTTTTTATTTTTTTTCGCAATATTAATGAAAAAATCACCAATTTGAGAATTTGAGCAACTTTTTTCACAATTTAATGATTATATTAATTTAAATTAAATTAAATTTATTATTTACCATCACTTATTAATTGTTCCAAATTTTTTTAAGCATCAAAACAAAAAATACTTATTTAAAATTATCTAAATTTGATTGATTTTGAAATGGTCACAATTTCACTCAAAAGATGAACATTAACTCACTAAAAATTCTTTGAGGACAAAGATCAAAGTGAAAATTATTTGAAAATATAAAATATAAATCTCCCAAAAACTCTAGTGTCTGTCAGTTGTAGATTTTCTAGTCAAATTTAAAAACTCTGTTGAAGATTAAGATTCAAATCCTTTTAGACTATAAAAAGTCAAATAACTGGACGGTATTATCTCTTATGTGACTGATTGGTCCCGTAATATAAGACCTTTTATTTTCGCGATATACGAAAGTTTTATATTTTGTTTCATGATTTGACCAAAATATAAAGTACTTATGTGATCGAAAAAATGTTAAAAAAGAGCTTAAAAAAATAAATAATTCTTATTTGTTAAGTGCATTTTGCTAAGATTAATTTTCAAACTGTTTTTTTTTCAAGATATTTCCCGCAAACTTTTAGAGAACGTTTTTAAGTTTCGAATTTTATATTATTTCACTTGTCATATTTAAACATAAAAAATTTCAAATCAAATATTTTAAATTTGCCTTTCTAATTTTTTATTAAATACCACAAAATAATATTAACAATTTTTTTTTAGATCAAGATTTTTTTAAGGGTAGTGTTCAGTTTATTACCGACTAATTTTTTTTATGAGGTCATATTTTAAGTTACCCTAGTGACGATTGTTTAATTCGAGTAAGATTAGATTTTGGTAAACAATTTAAGTCACAAAATATGTAAGCATTCACGAGAAAGAAACTTAAAGACCGAAATTTGAAATTAAGTATTTTATTTAGAATTGCTTTAATACATTTAAAAGTTTATAGATGAAAGAATAATTCTGTAAAAAATATAATTTACAGAATTATTAAATTTGATCAATTTGTTTATTTTGAATAATTTAAAAGTGATTAATAGAATGAAAACTTATTTTATTAAATTTTAATTTTTATAAACTTTTTGATTGAAGAAAATAATCAAAGAGAAATAATTGACTATAATTTTTTTTAATAAAAATATAAAAATCAAAGTTTTTTACTGATAAAATTTTTCGAATTGAAATATTAAATTTATTTTGGCGCAAAATCTGCAATTTAATCAAATTTTTAAATTTTTTAAAAATGTCGATTGATTTCTTTATCATTTTCAAATGAGAAATTAATAAAATTTAATTCTTCTTTTTCTGTAGTCTGTGAATAACACTTTCGATTGTAAAAAATTGACTTAAAATAATTGGTGCATAATAACATGCGTTCACTACAATTACATTTTTTTAAATCGTAGCAATAACAAGGAAAACAAAATTATCAAAAATTTTAACATGATAATTGATTTTTCTTTTTTGACACATAATTTTATAATTGCTTGAAATTAATAAAAATAAAATATTCGCTTAAAAATCTAAATTCCGAACTTTTTCTATTACTCATAGCAATCTCTAATCGACTTTTTGTTGAGTTGAACGAGTAATATATTAGGACAGGTATGAGTCAGTCTGCTCCAATGATTGTCAGACTGGTTGAAAGATATAAAGCAAGTTGTAATGCAAGATTCATCATATACCCGACATTATTGTATTTGCTCCCTTAATGTTTCTTCTTTTTTTACAGAAATTTTCAATACTTAAACATAAAGCAAATTTCTCATTTCAATTTATCTTAAAATTATTTACTATATATTATTTTACTTTAAATTTTTTATTATATTTTTTTCTATTTGATTTTATTAATCTAAATGAGCTTTAGCTCAGCACAGATAAACAAATAAGTTAAATTTAATTAAATTAAATTACTCAAGATTATTTTTTTGTGAAATAATAGTCAACTTTGTTCTAATTGATAAAAATATTTATTGCATATTAATTTTATCGAATTTTTCTTTAATTTGAAATCATCTAGAGGAAGGCGATTTAAGTTTTCAACAACTTTTTTCTAAATAAAATTCTTTCTTTGACCAATTTTGTAAATTGCTTGACAAATCTGTACTTGGATATTATTTTCTATGTCTTTAGCCATTAGTGAATTCGTTAATTTATTTATAGTGTGCCAGCCAAAATATTAATTTACCATTTATAAATCAATGATTTTATCTATCTTTCAATACAAGATGTTACCCTTAATAATCGCTTCAAACTCAATAAAAAAAGATATTCAAAAAATCCAAAACAGGGCAATTAGAACAATTTTTAAATTGCATAAATTCACAAGTCAAAAAATCTTAAACTCAGTTTCTGAACTGGAGAGGGTAGAAGAGAGAATTAAAAAATTAATAAAATCGTCTATTTCAAATTCGTTTACAATGAATAACCACAACCACAATAAGAAAATTGTTGACAATTGTAACCCAGAACTACTAGGCAAAAAATCAATTTTAAAAAATATTTTCTAATTATCTGTTTTTTGACATTTTTTTTATACTTAATTGTTAACTAATAAATTAGTGATGAAATCAAATTAACTTTTTTTATGCAAATCGAAACTTGAAAAAAAGCTAATTCCGAATTTCGAATTTAACAATCAAGATTTTTGATTTTTAAATTTGAAAATCACAATTTTTAATTATTGAAATCGAATAATTTCTACATGATTTTGAAAATTTGATTTCTGAAAAATTCGAATTAATTATTTGAATTGTAAATAATTCAAATGCATTATTCGAATTTATAGGAATTCGAATTTATTAAACGAATTTAAAAGAAGCCGAAATCAGTATTCGAATTTCAAAATATTCAAATATTGAATTCAATATTTTCATTCGAATTCAATATTTGAATTTTTTAAAATTCGAATAATGAAATCGACTTCTTTTAAATTCGATTAATAAATTCCAATTGATCAAGAATCAAAAAAAAATTCAGTATTTGATAACGGGAAAAAAAAAATTCTCCTAAAAAAATTGATCCAGTTGAGTTTTGAAAAACTAATAAGATAATTATGCTATTCTATATTTTCTGGCTTTTATTAGAATATTTTGCACTCAAGCAATGTCAGTTCCGTCTGAACAGCTTTTTTCAAGTGCTGGGTACAGCGTCTGGGACAGGAGAGATAGGATAAGCCCAGAAAATTTTGGAAAAGTTGTTGTTATTAGTGAAAATTTATAAATAGTTTAGTGATTAATATAACTCTAGTCTTTAATTTGTATTTTTTTTTGTTATTATCAACATTTGATTCGTTATGTATTTTAATAATTTTTCAATTTTATTTTCAATTTTATTTTAAATTCAAATTTTAAATTCGAATGTAATTTTTCTAAATAGTTTTTGTTTAAATTTTTTTTATTCAAATACTTGATTCGAATATTTAAAATTTGATTTTTATATGCGATTATTCAATAATTCGAATATCTGATTAGATTTTTAGAAAAATCGAATATACAAATCAAATATTTAGTGAAACAAATATCAAATTTAATTTTTTGGTATTTAAATTATTATTTTAAATAT
The DNA here is from genome assembly GCA_025491095.1 of Brachionus asplanchnoidis. NCBI lineage: Eukaryota > Metazoa > Rotifera > Eurotatoria > Ploima > Brachionidae > Brachionus > Brachionus asplanchnoidis. Next base: position 3,804,026 of record JAILYF010000013.1, on the reverse strand, counting down.
TGTTCAATTTTAATATCTAATTAAAAATAAATCGTTTTTCAATTAACTTTTTTGGATTTTTTTTAAAATATTTTATTTGAATTACATTTAATTCCGAATTCTTTGTTATTTGAATTTCGTTCCGAATATTGAAATTCGATTTCATCACTATATAATAAATAAAAACTTTTTTTCTTTTTTCTGTAAATTGAATTTACAACATTTTATTACTAGAAATTTTTTCTATATTAATTAATTTTAATCTTTATTCTGCTGAAAGAAGGGTGCTCTACCTTCAAGCAGCTGAAGTAAAGTCAATCAATTTTATAAATAATTAAAAAATAATTATGCCAAATGACGAATTAAAATTTTAAAATTCTAAAATTAGCTTTTTTTGCAATATTTTATAACTTATGTTGAAAAAATTCCAATAACAAAAAAAACGCACAAACCAACTAAGACTATTGTCAAGATGTGATTTTATTTGGCAACAAAAAAATTGGAAAAAAAAAGGTGAATCAATTCAACTGTTTTGTAAATAATAAAAAATACTTTGTTTTGTTTTTTGTTAAAAATTTTATAATTTTTTATTAATTTTGTTCAAGTTAAAATATATTTAAAAAATTCAACAGTAAACTTTGCGTGTTTTTTTTTTATTTTTTGCTCTTAAATTTGAATTAATTGATAAAAAAATAAATCCTGAATACACGTTCTCTTCAAGCAGTAGCAGCAGCAGCAGCAGCGACGACGACAACGACGAACAAAGAGTAACATAAAGAAAGGAATCCAAGCAGAGAAAAAAAAAAAACAAAAAAAAAAACCAAAAAAAAAACTAAGTAATCCGGACCCGTTTCCCGGGATCACAGACCGGCGATCGCTTTATATATCCACAATTTTTTATAACATAACAAAATATCCAAAACAGAACCTACAATTTACACTGCTAGTACGGAATATAATTTAAACGAAAGTGATGACAAAAAAAAAAGTGAAAAAAAAAGAATGGAATAGACCGTCAGCCCTAGACATCATAAATCTCCATGTACAACTTTTGACACAACTCAATATAATTCTCTTTTTCCTGCTCGTTCATCTGGTTGATGAGCTTGGGGCTGACGCGGTCGAACCGCACAGGCCTGTTGCGCACCAAAACCCTGGGCACCAACAAGTCCTCGTTGGGGTCCACCAGCAGCGACAAATTTGCCTGCTCCTCCTCATAATCCTCATCATACTCATCACTATTCTCACTGCCATCGCTGTGATTTCTGCCAAACGACTGGTTATAGTGACAATTTCTCACCGGCTTCTCATCCGACTCTAAATGTTCAAATTTTAGAAAAACAAAAAAATCATTTTCCTTAAGCCTAGTAACCAACCGCCACTATTCAATTTTCTTTTCTTGAACTCATTCTTTTGCTCGTCGTTCAAATTCGACCTTTTCCTAGTCAAACCAAACGAACCAGCCTCGCTCACATCGCTCAACTTTTTCTCATGCTTGAGCAACTTTTGCCAAATGATCATCTCAAGATTACCAGTCGGCTCCACGTTCACCACCGGCTTGCACACACTGTTTGTCTGCACCAGATTCAAATTGGCCGAGTGGTCGGCGTGGAGGCCGCGTGCCATTGTCTGGTCGGCGGCCGACTTCAAACTGTTCAGCAATTGAGAGTCGCGGCTGTTCGCCTGCTCTTCGGGCATACGATTCAGCAGCAGAATGGAGGGCAGGTCTTTTTTTTGGGCGGTGGCTGTGCCGGCCCCGCCGCCAGACTGAAAGTTGACGGTGATGCGGGTCTGGCCGAGCAGGTCGGTGTTGCGGGTCTTGTCGCCCGACCACTTGTCGAATTTGTTAGTGGCGGCGCGACCGCTCGTCTTGGCCGCCGAGGTCGGGTTCACTTTTTCCAGCACTTCGGACATGTCCGAGGCCTCGGGCCGCAGCAGAAACTCGGCGAGGCGGACGTGCTCCACCTTGCTGAGCAGCGCGAACACGGGCTTCATCTGGATGTTGAATTTGTGCAGGAGGTTGCGGGCGGACTGTTTTGGCTGGCAGCTGGTGTCCTCGTCGATGTCGCCGCCGCAGTGGGTGCACCGCATCGTCAGGAATATGTCCTTGGTGTCCAGGTCCGAGTAGGTCTTGGAGCACTGGACACACTTGAAGAGGAAGCGGGTGGTCATCTGCTTCTCGTCGCTCTCGATCTTCATGCGGATCTGGTCCAGCTTGTACTTGATTACGTTGACGATCATTTTGAAGTTGATGAAAAAGTAGGAGTACTTGGTCTGTTTGCCGTCGGCCGACGTCTCCATGATCGACTTTTCGCTCAGGAACTTTTCGGCCTTCAGGTTGACCAGGTGCTGATGGACGAGCTTGAGGTCGAGGCGCAGCAGCTCGGCCAGGTCGTCCTCTTTTATGCACGGATAGATGAGCAGCATTTCCATGCACAGAGACAGCTCGAATCCGTAGAAGTTGCGCATGATTGTGCGAATGAGGCTTTTGAGGTCGTGGGGAACTTGGGTCTGCAGCGTTTCATTTGGCTGTTGGTAATTTTGGCTCGAGCTAGCACCGTTTTGCATGTTTAGAGTGGATTCAGAGTTAGATTAGCAATCAAGGTTGTCGGCAACAAAATGTCCAACTTTTAAAATTCAAGTCAATTAGATAGTTACTAAGGCAGTTGATTTAGAGAGAGAGAGAGTGTGTGAGAGAACAAAAAAAGTTAGACTCTGTATAGTTTATTTAATTTTTATATTTTTTTTACAAATAACAACAAAAAAAAAATTACAATTGACATAATTTATTCAAAATTTAATTTGTTTAAATAAAAAGGCTACCCCCTCTCCCTTTTTTTTTCCCCATTTTTTTTTTCTCTTTTTTTTTCATAGAAAAAAAATCTTACTTGAAATTTTAGCTGAAGAAAAAACTAATTTTGTTTTTATGGTAGATATTTTGCTTGTATTTATAGTCGTTGTGTTTATGGCAAAAATAGACTTTGTGTGTTCGAGCAACGAATCATATTCGTGATCGATGCTGAACGTGTTGGATTGAGCGAAAATAATTTATGATAAGAGAGCTAGATTTTGCTGGAATAAAATTGTTGTGGGGCGAGGCGACAAGGTTTTTGTCTTTTATTCAAAATGTTGCAATTCTAAGGCCTCGTTTTTGAGTGAGCTTTTTTGCATTCTACAGATTTATCTTTTCATAAATTATATTTTATCTAATGATGCAAGTTATTTCGTAACCAAATAATTGTGAAATTAAATAGCTTTTTTTTTTGTTGCCAAATAAACACCAGCGCATTTTATTTCGTCATTCTAGCTATTTTTATGAAGGTATGGTAACCAATGTAAATTTTTGTTGTCAAATTTTAAAATTTAACATTTTTTGAATTGACAAATAAAATTATTTTTTTTAATAAAAGAAAGATAAAATATTAAATTAATCTGATAGCTTGATCATCGCTTTGATTGTATGAGGTCAAAATTACTACTGCATTGATACTTTGGAAAAATTCACTTTTTCTTTGCGATTTTAGAAAAAAGTAATAATCCAAAAAATTCTGCATTTTTAAAAATATTATTTCCGAAATTATCTGTCCCTTTATATTAGATTGGAAAGGAAATAAATTCAGAAAATTAAACATTTTTAACTTTTTTTTTTAAATTCAGTTTTATTGTTTTTGATTCACTCACAAGATTGTCATAATGATGAGGCTAGAAATTTTCATCAATAAATTTTATTCATAATATAATAAAAATTTTTGTTCCAAAAACATATCATTATAATTAAAATTTTGCTTATAATAAATTACAAGAATCATTTGTTTTTTTTATAATAATTTGCTAGGCAATTTTCTTTTGTTTTTCAAATCGGCTTTTAAGATTACATAGCCAAAATTATTTCAATTAGAAAGGTTTAGAGTTTTTTTTTTCTATTTCGATTTAATTATTATCTGATTCGTTGGAAACTTAATACGAAAAAAAAAACGAATAAAGAAATTAAACTTATTTGCACCCTTTTTCAGTCACGTTTAATGAAGTATAAATTTGCAACATTTCACGAGGAAAATAGAATTCATAATTCAATAAATGTTTCTCTAAAATATTTGTTATATAAAAATACCTTTTCATAAATGTTGCATTTTTGGTAACATTTCAATTAATTTAAATTTAAGATTATTGCTTTTTTTCTAAATTACAGCTATGATTGCTACTAAGCTTTAAAATAAATTAACTTTTGATTAAAAAGGATTTTAAAATATTTAAAAAAAAAAATTGAAAAATAAATTTTTAAATTATGGCTAACTTCCTTAATTATCTTAACAAATTAGACAGATTTTAAAGTACATGTAAATAAAATAAATTAAAATTTTGAAATAAATTTAACAGTTAATTTAATTTCATAGTTGAATATAGATTTTTATAATTTTTAGGCTTAAATTAAAACCTCTTTTACAGATTAATCTAAATAAAAAGATTTTAATTTTGAAAAAAAAATTGAATAAAAATGATAAAAGAATATTTTTTGAAAACAAAAATTCAACAATTCAATACAACTCATTATACATTTAAAAATTGAAATAAGGATCTTTTTTATCAACAGAACAAAAATTCTAAAAATTTGATATTGTTATTGTTTTTTTTGCAATATTAAAAAGATAAAAAATAAATCATTTTAAATGATGCTAAGCTTTATTTTGAAAATTTAACTTTGATCTTTTATTAAAGCCTTTTGATAATTCAAAACAATCTCTTTTATTTTAAGCATATCTTCTTTTTCTCTTAAAAAATTAAAAATCAATTGATTGGATTTACAATAAATTTGATTCATCATCTTGGCCTTTCACAAGAGCATGTTGAGATAATTTTAAGTTTTCCAAGATTAAAGGCGAAAGCTGCGAATCATCTTATATATACATATTAAATCAGTAATATAAATAAATTTTTAAAATAATTGAATACCCATTCAATAATGGGTAAATTATACTTATATTTTGTAAACATTATATTTTCTCTAAATTAAAATTAAGTTTTAAATAGACTTATCCATACCGTCGACTCATTTTAATCCGAGCAATTATTATCCGAATCTTTTGATATTCGAGCAAAAATTTTTAGTTCTATCCCCATGAATCTATATAATTCCATATCAAATTTTTTCTTTAATTCGAACAAATATGTTCGGATTAATTCACAATATGAACTTATTTTTTAAGGACATTGTTCAATAATACTAATTGTTCAGAATATTGCTTTAGTCGCACAAAAAATTTTTAATTAAAAAATTAAATGAAAATCAATTTTTATTATTACACAAGTAATATTTCTCTTCCATTATGTTCATTTTTTTCCAATGTTAAAAAATTAAAAGATTAAGTTTAAAACTAAAAAAGCAATAAACGAACTGAAAATTTAACAAAAAAGAAAAATCTGTGAATTTCACATTGATAATCCATCGATGACCAAAGTCAACATAATAAAATTTAGAAAAAAATCGGATTTTCGATTCTAAATAAAAAAATATTATCTGAACTTACTATTTCTAGTCAAGAAAGAGTTTGGATTAAAGTGAGTCTACTTTATAATGAATTACTTATCTATTAGATTTTCATATAAACAATTTTAGTGCTTCTAGTGTTGTTTTAGAGGTCATTTAAATTGAGCATTGAAGTGAAAATAATTAGAGGAACTAAAGTTAAAGTCAAGATCAATTTTTTTTTAGACTCGTTATCATTTTAGAATTTTTAGTGAAATATGAGAAAAGACCTTAAAATTTTTATTTGCTTCTTTTTTAATGATGTTATGAATTAGAAAATTATTGCTCTTTCCATGAATTTATCGACTAGGTTGTTTTTGATTGAAGTAATGCTTTATAAAACAAAATATTTTTTTTATAAAAATTGCTTTTACTAATGACAGTCTTAACAATTTTTTCCTATTAAATTTAAAAAAATGGTTTGCAATTTTTCTCTTTTTAAAATTTTTCACATTGGAACATAAGGTGTCTACGCTTCCTTTCTATGCTGATTCCATGTTATTTCCACTTTAATATATGTATACTTCATCTGTTATTCAGATTTTATTCAACTTTTCTCCTCCAGGCCATCTTACAAGTTCCTGCATTACATTTCAATTAAAATTTTTCAATAATTTAATGGATTGCATTATTCTAAGTCAAAATAATGGGTTTTGTGAATTTCAAATACAAATTGAAGAAAAAATCTTCATTTTTTAATTTATTAAAATTAAGTTTAATTAAAAATATTAGAAAAAATACTGCAACATTGAGCAGCATACTTTGTTGCACCTTTTTTACCAAAAAATAAAATTTCTATTTTCTTCTTTTTTAGTAAATCAAATCAATTATCTATTTAAATCTTATTGATTCGTTATTTTTTGTCATTTTTTACATGAGAATAATTATTTTAGGTAAAAAAGGCGCAACAAAGTATGTGGCAGTATTTTTTCTAATATTTTTAATTAAACTTAATTTTAATAAATTAAAAAATGAAGAATTTTTCTTTAATTTTATTTGAAATTCACATTTCCAAATAATGCGACTTAAGTGTTCTGTCTGTCAGCATTCTGAGGACATGTTCAAGCCATTTGTGTCTTTTCGCTTGAAATTAAACCTCACCAAAAGATTTTTATTATCTTCGGCTGATATCAATTATGAAATAAAAGTATTTCATCATTAATTATTTTTATTAATTGACCAGCTTATTTTTTTAAATAAATAAAATAAATATTTTTTTAAAAATAAATATAATATTGTATTAAAATAAACTTTTGTAGAAAAATCATAAAAGACCACTTGACATTTCGGTTTTTTTTCTTCTTAAGATTCTTGTAAATTTTCTAAATATTCTATGACCGATCCTAACTTTATACACTGATAAACCCAATTCGCTTACTTTTAAATAAAAAATATTTTTAGTTGTATCAAAACGTTCTTAAATTCAAAGCCTAAAGCTAATGAAAATACAACATAATTTCCCCAAATTTGTTTCATTTTCATTATATTAAACGAAATAACACATTTTTTTTTAAATAGAAAATTGTACTCATGATTACCAAAAATTACGAAAATTAAAATAAATTTTATTATCAATGAGTAAATGAAAAATAGTGAGTCATTTGTTTAATGGCCAAACAATTTCTATTTTTTTGAAATTTCAACTTTTCAAATAACAACAGCATATTTTGCCGTAGTCACCAAGAATAAAATATTTTCAAATTAATCTTTGTAGATATTCAGAAAAATTATTTTCACCAAATTTTTGTTGGATTTTTTTACAAAATTTTACAAATAAGTAAATGATTTACTTATTTGAAGAATTTTGTTGGAAAAAAAAAGCTAAAAATTGAGTTCTTCTATTTTTTTTAAATTAAATTTTAGCAGCTTCCCACCCAATCCTTTTAAGTTTCATCTCTTTCTCTTCTGTTAATAGTAGACGCTTAAAAATAATCATATTATTTAATTAAAAAAAATTGGTTGATTTTAATCAGACCTTAACATATTTTAATAGCCCATAAACTAAAAATTAAAATTCGAGCTTCACCTAAATAATGACATATTATAAAAGCTAGTTTAACTTTATCAATAAATTCATTTCACTAACAAAATGTAATTTACATGTCATTAAAAGTAAAAGCAAATTAACCCAAAACAAAAAAGCAAATTTTTGAAAAATTTTTCAATTTGAAAAATTAGTGTTCTGTTATGAGCAAATTTAAATGATTTGTCATCCCTACACACTAGCATCTTTTAAAGCATTTAAATATAAAAAATATTTGACATTTTTTTCTGTTGTTTTACAATGTTTATACAAAATTTTGAAGATTTTCTTACACCGTCAAATGAATGAAAATAGACTATTTATAATTAAATCACATTTGAATTATTTATTATCCTCTCTTAGAACAATATAAACTAATTAAAAATAAAAATTTAAAATCTGAATAAAAAATCAAGCTTTTTTTATGTTTATTAAATGATAAAAAAATATCAAAAAATCACGTGATTCGAGCTTTTAAATTATAGTAAATAATTTTTGCTCAATTAAATTTTGAAATGGCTTCACGAGGTAAAACAGAAACAGATATTTTAGAGAAAAATCTTTACAGTCAGTTGGACCGTTTGATTGATCAACTCAAAGACATTGAAGAGAGCAAGTGGGCTTTTTTATTAAACAAAATTAAAAATTAGAGAAAAAAATAAGAAAAAATTTTATAAATAAGAGATGACATGTCCGACGAAGAGTATACTGAACAAAAACAGGAAACTTTGGAACAGCTAAAAGAATTAAATGCATCTGTGGCAAAGTTCAAAGAAGGAAATTTGAGTTTAGTGGACCAAATGAACGCAATTCAACTGGCCATTCAAGCAGCTGTATCCAACGCTTTTCAAACACCAGAGGTTATCCAAATGTTTGCCAAGAAAGAAAAACCCCAGCTGCGTCAACGTTTGGCCGATTTGGACGAAAGGATTAAATTAGGCCAAGTTGGAGACATGAAAAGTGCACTTAGGCAAAAACTCGAAATTTTATACGCACTTCAGAAACTCGGCGAAAAGCTCACTGACGATCAAAACCACTTCTTACTCTCCAACTCGAACACAACAATGAAAGAATTCGAAATTGCGTCAACAAACATAGGTACATCTAATTAAATTTCTAGTCCTAATAAATTAATTAATTAAATAATTAAATAAAGGCACCGGATTGCTGAACGTGGCCGGCAATCAAATTCAAGAAGCTAAAAATTAGTTGCTATACCAATGACCCAATAGTACTTAAATAATTTGTTTTTCAATTTTTTTTTATTTTTTTAATTTTAATAAAGCATTTAATAAACTTATAATTTTTGAGTATTTCATTTTCTAGTTTTTAGTCTAATTGATCAATAAATCGCAGGCTGTTTCCATAGAGACTAATTTCTTATCAGCTTATTTTTGCTTAAATACAAATTCAAATACAATCTGAGTTATTTGTGTCCTGAAATAGACGGTTTTTTTTTCACTCACTGCCAAAAAGGAAACAATTTTTTATAATTTTTATTTTTTTGATTTAAGATATGCCTAGTGAAGAAAACAGGGACGTAATCGACGATCTAGTCGAAAATGTGGTCAAACCTGAAAAGTCCTATAATTCGCAGTCTTTGTCCGCATTGTCATTCGCAAGGGACAAAGGCGACGAAAAAAGAACTAGAATCAAGTCTATTGAAGACAGTCTGGTGATAAACATGGTGCAAAGCGAGGTGGAGGAAGATGAAGATGAGCGAACCAAGACAGATGTTACAGTCAAGCGCAATACTAAAAATTCCTACCAGGACTCGGATGTTTCGAGTAGCTCACAATCAGAGAACCTTAGCTCGAGTCTTAGCTTGGCCGTGAAGCAAGAAACTGAAGACTATGGTTTAGTGCTGAGTCGAAATGAAGTGAAAAATGTTCGAGTCTTTTATTTAGATTTTTTTGTTGTTGAAAATTAACCTTTATTTTTTAATTTAAATTTTAAATTTAGAATGACTATTTAAATGTGCTAAAATATGAATTGAAAGAAAAAGACCTCGATATTGTTCAGCTACAAAAAGAAATTAATGAATTACAATTAGAAAACAAAATGCTCAAAGCCAAAATTCCTTTGTATAGCACTCAGTTCGACTTGCTCAAAGACGAAACAGCCAAGACAATGGACATTAATAACCCATATGTAAATTTAGAGTTTGTTGTTGGCATGGACTGGGGGCAATTTATTTTTTTTTTCAATTTTAGATTAAAGAGATGCTGGTGTTTAAACGAGAGAAAGACGTGGCTATGGAAGAATTGATGAAAGCTCAAGACACTGTGAGTCGAATGACTTTGGAAAAAAATTGCAAGACTATTGACATGTTTGATCCGAATAGTCCCGAAATAATGAAAAAAAAACTCAAGACCTATGAGAGGCAAATAAGAGAGCTGGAAGCTGAAAACGAAAAGTATTCTACCGAGTTGACCAAGTGTGAAAAAAACCTGTCTCTACTAAAACAGGAAAATGCTGAGATTCGCGCCAAAATTGGAGAGAATAAAATTTTGTTCGAACGAGAACAAGGCTTACTCATCGATCTGGCTGATCTTAAGAATGAATTAAAGTATTTATGAAATTTATTTGTTTATATTAAGATTAAGGCTTTTGAAAAAATATAATATAAAATTATTGATCTAAGTCAGATTAATCCCAATAGAGATAGTCAAAAATATTGTAATATAGACCGATTGTGTGAATGATAAGCTTAGTATTTATTTGAACACTTTATAAAAAAAATTGTGGAAAAAACAGAGTTTTTTTAAGTAACAAGTTTTTAAAAAAAAATTTGTAAGTCAATCTTTATTAAATTTATTTTGCCCTTCATGTTGGTCAAAAATTCATGTGGTTGCCAAAACACAACCTGGAATGGCAAAAAGTTCAAATATTAGTTTTGACTTAAACATGAGATGATTTTTTGCTTAATCATGACTTTAGCTTTAGCTTGTGACTTAAAAACAAGTCTGGAAAAAAAATTACTGAGTTCTGTTTAAAAACAAGTTATGTATTTTTATTGTTTTAGGCAAAATGTAAATAATTTTACATTCTTACATTTTCATAATATTATATTTTTAAAAATTTTCTCAACTGTTGCGCAAAAAATTAAAAAAATATAAAATCATGTCACCATACTAAAATATAAATGATTTAATCATTTATTTGTTTTTGAAATGTTCCTTCAGAAGAGTTTGATGAAAGGAATTTTTATCCTAAAAGGCTTTTTATAAAATTTTTTTTTTTTAATTGAAATTAGATTTTTTTTGTAAGTGAAACCACATGTGGTTAATCCCTAAACAATAAATTAGTAGAAGCCCTACATACATTATCGTGAATTTACTACAACTTGTAAAGTGGGCTTTGAGTATTTTTTTTCAATCATTAGAAAAAATTTTGCTAAAATTTAATTAAGAGAAGCTGAAAAAATAAAACTAAAAAATCTCGTTTAAATACTTTATTTTAAGTGATATAAAAATTATTCTTAAATATATTTTTAATTTTTTTTATAATCAGGATACAAAAATACAGAAAAATAAATTAAAAAAAGATACATTATTCCAAAAATATTACAAATAAAATAAGAAATTTAGTGTTGTGTTTTTTTCTTCGACAGTAAGTGGGTGCTGGTTCAATAACTGATTGAACTGTAGCTATATTTTCACTAAATTTCTCGATCCAGACAAACAAACAACACAAACAATTGCTTTTTTTCTAATCTGTATCATCAATATTAAATTATTAGCCTAAAAAATCAAGTGTTTACAATTTATCAAGTTTTAATTCAATTCAGTTTCAATTTTATCATTCTAAAATTTCCCAAAAGAATAGAATCAACAAAATTTGTTTTGGATATGCATTAAAAAATCAATCGTATATAAAAAAATTAATGATAAACTTTATCTATTCAATTAAACAAAAATCAATTTAATTAAAATAGCCAATTTATTTTTTTTGTCAATTTAAATGATATATATATTATTAAAGTTTTAATTAAGTTTTTTTTAAAGCTTGTATCTTTTAATCATTCAAACTAATATATTAATTTAAATTTCAATTTAACCAACAATTTTCCCATTTTTGAAAATTTTACAAAAAAACTTATCGATTCAAAGTGGTTTATTTTAAACGATTGTTGTTTTTTGGTCATAAATGTTCTCTTTTTTAAAACTTTTACCAAATTTAAAGGTAATTTTATGATAAATTAAATTAATTGCACAACGAGATCTTAAGTCTTTAAAAAAACATCAGTAATGTTTTTTTAATAATAAAATTTACCTTTAAAAATAAGTCAGTTTAATATAATGACCAAAAAATTAGTTATCCCAAAAAATATCAAAATTTATTTATTGTAAATATTTTGTTCACCTGAGCCATGTAAATGATTTGATCACATATATGATGAAAAAATGCCCACCACTTTAACAAGGAGACCTGTTATACTAAGTTAATAAATTTTTTGTCAATTTTTGTTCAATTTAAGGTGTCGAAATTTAAAAAAAATTATGTTGATGATTTGCATTATCAAAAAAAGAGACGATACACGCAAATAATCGTAAAATGGTGTAATTTAGTTAAATTATTGAATTGTTCAAACAAATTCTGAAAAATAATTAATTTATTTTTAATTTTCAATAATTGAGATTTAAATTTTATATTTTGCCAAGTTTATCTGTGTAACTATTATTAAAAACATTTTTTTTAGAGAGAAAGCTTTTATTTTTGTTTTTTGAAAAGCCAATTTTTAAAATCTTACAAATTCAATTCTAAAAATAAATATAATTTTTTAAAAGGAAATTAAAACAAGCAAATGGTCAAATTTTAGAGGTAAATAAGCGTCTGGTTGAGGAATTAAATTTTAGACAGGAACAATCACCAACACAACAAGATAGTATAACCACTTCAACGCAGACACCAGTCGACCAAATCGAAGTGTCTAAATCTAAAAAATCTCACAATAATAATGTCTCTGATGATGATCTAAATACAACTTATTGTATTCAACAAAATTCTGATTTAAAAAAAGCTTCAAAACAACACAATTATCCAACACGGTCTGGTTATGAAACCAACCAATCTAATTATAATTTATCTAGAACAGACGACTCCATAATAAACAACTTTAGGCCTTTTAGCCATACTGGCTTCCATAGCCATCAACCAACTCATATTTCTGTGTCACCTAAAAAATACCAGAGCCAACGACCAGCTGATTACGAGTACGAAACTCATTATCATCAAACTAGGAACATTGATCCTTATCATCCACCAGCCAGACATAGCAGACAGAGCTACTCTAGATACGAAGAACAGCATGAATACTTCAAACCTGATTCAAGCGGTAAATTTTTCTTTCCAGTGATTTTGATGCTTTTTTTGCAGACGCAATAAAACCCGAATTGTTGTTCCTTTTTGTTGCCTTTTTCAACCTTAATTATGATCAAAATGCAAGACACTTTATTAAGCTGTTTTCAAATCTTAAGATCTGTTTTAGGATTTTTTTTTCTTTTCAATCAACTCTGAAAATTTTTTATAAAAATTCAGATAAATTTAAATGGATTTTTTTTTAAATTGAATAGGAAATAATTTTGAAAATGTTACAATTTGTAGCATTTTTGAGTGAAGAAAAAATACTTAAATTTTTGACCTCTTTCAAAAATAATTAACATCTCCTATTAAAAAAGTTTTACTAACTGAATCTGATAATACCAATTTAAAAGGAAGTATTATCGGATATTTTTATCCGTGTAATTCTAACTAAATCATTTAATGAAATAAGGTACACTTTTTTTATTCTTATGTTAAAAAAATTCAATATTTTAATTTGAATAAAGAGATATTATATGATGTGCTGAAATAAAAAACTAACTTTCAAGACTAATTTTAAATTAATTTTAATTTTCAGCATTAAGAAGTGCAATAATTGACCTATAAAATTTTTAAAACTTCAAATAAAAATATCATATGGTATTATCAGAATATGTGATATTTAACGGAACGAATAATAAAAGTCCAATTTTTTTTCATTTATTAAACTTTAATCATTTAAATTTAATAATATTTTTAAAAAAATTTCAATTTATTTCAATATTTATTAATAATCAAACTTGCTTAAGCTTTTCAAAGACTAAACTTTGGTAATACAAACTTTGTATCTGCTAATAAATTTTACACGACAATCTTTTTAAAAAATTTCAATTAAATTCCTATTAGTTGTGATTTGTGGAATTCATTATAAAAGAACAGAACCAAATGATAATAAAAGTAAAAATTTTTGATTGTTTTTTAAATCAGCAATTTTTGTTGTATAATTTGTCATTGACAGAACCTCTTTGAAATCACAAAAAAAATGCTCTGTTTTTTGTTTTCAGAAATTTAAAAAACTGTTTTTTGGTTATAATTTAAAGATCATGAAAAAATTTCAAATTTTTATTTAAAAAAACTAAAATTTATTAATCATAACTTGTATAATCTTAAAACATAATTGTTTTTTAAAAGTCATTTAAATTGACTAAAGAATTGTGACTTAAAACCTAACTCTGCATTAAACTATTAATAAATTGAATGGGTTTTTATCTCAAGTAAAAATTAAATATTTAAAAAAATTTTTAAATTTTTTAATACAAATAAAGCTTTGTTTGGCTTTTTTTAAAAATTAATTTTGAAATTAAATTTAAGTTGTTTCTTAGAGTCATAACTTGGTTTACATAAAGTTTTTTTTTTAATTTATTTTTCTTTAATCTTATGTTGATTTTAAATTTGTCAAAAAAGTTTTAAAATTTTTTATAAATATTAATTAAAGATCAATAAAAAAAAATTTTTTTTTTATATTAAGTAATTAATTTTTAAACTAAAAAAAAAATTATTCCACCATATGTGCTCATTAAATGATCATGAACAAGAACTTCAAGTTGCCTATTTTCCGAAATTCACATGGCAGTATATTAAAAAATTTAAAATCCTGAATTTTATTTTAATTTCTAAGTTAAAAAAAAATTCTTAATCAAAATTCTAATCTTCCCACTGGCTCTAAATAAAAGGAAAAGAAATAAAAAAAAATTCGACTAGATCAAAAAGCTTTTATCTCCAATAAAAATTTGTATCCTAATTTAATTTTAATTCTTTATTAGATTCATTAGGCTCTAATAAAACAAGAGAGACTCGGTCTAAATCGTTGAGACAATATTCCTCTAACGAAACCGAGGAAGACGAATATGAAGATCGAAAGAAAAAAAGTCTTAGAATAAACGTAATGAGAGATATAAAATCAGCCCAAAAGTTAAAACTTAAGCGCGACGAGATTTCAGGATACAAAAATTATCAAAACGAATATAGAAAAAAAAACAGACAACCTGAAGAACAGTCTAGAAGAGAAAGTGGCCTTAGACGCAGTATGACTTTTAGTTCTAAGAGTTCTAAGAATACTTATGAAATCGAGTCCGATTTAAATTCAACACCATCTGCTAGCCAAAATAATCTTTACAATCCAAACTACCAAGGTATCATTTTTTTCCAAGCTAACTTGTGCTAACCAATTTGGAGTGAAAGCATTTTTGGACTTTAAAAATAACTTTTTAAATTTAAGATGATGAATGTGAGTACATAAGCCGCACAATGCCTTGTCGAAGCAAAAGTGTTGACAGAGTCACAGCGATGGAGCGAAAATATATGGAAAATAGAGATGATGAAATAAATCAAAGAGAATTAATGGCAAAAAAAAGACCATTTGTGCCAGGTAAACCCGACGACATTCGAATTGGAGATGTGATAAAATTTTCTAGACCTGGGGGTAAAATTAGCAAGGGCATGGTAAAATATATTGGTCCTTTGCCGGAAAGAAGTGATGTCTATTTTGGATTGGAGCTAGACACCGAAGAAGGAAAACATGATGGAATCTACAATGATAAAAGATATTTTCAAGCGTAATTTTAGATAATTTTTTTTAAAAATAAATTTTTAAATTTTGGACATTCTAGGAGACCAAACAAAGGTGTATTCGTAAGTTTCAGTAAAGTAGTAATGGCATGGGGATAGAAACAATTAGTCAGTATAATTAAGTGTTACCAAAATTACCCTTTAGTTTTTAGACTTATATTTTGAATAAATTTTATTTAAAAAAAAATCAATTTTTTGGTTTATTAAAATTAATTATTAAATTTGGCAATGAAGTCGTTTGTTTTTTAGGCGAATCAAACTCTTTTCGTGCCTTAAAATGGTTAAACAAAACTCTTTGTCTACAATAGGCTTCTTTCTTTTGTTCTGTTTCGAAAAAAATACGTCGTCGATAATTTTCGGTTAAAATATATGAATTGAGGACTTCGCGGTTGTAAATATGACTGTTAATGATCCATTGATTAGGTGCTTGGGTTCCGTTGTCCAGCAGACCCCTTAATGGCGGTCTTCCAGTTTGCTTTTTGCCAAATTTGGGCAAAATACCTGCTTGTGGATGAACATAACTTCGAAAGGACTCTTGACCAATGTCTTTGAAAAAATTAGCCGAAGAATTGGTTAGTACATCGGGCTTATTTGGCTTATTTTGATTGAAGAATGTGTTCGAACGAGAAACCAAGTGAACTGGTGAATGGACCAAGATTTCACTTTTTTCCAAAAAGCTGTTTTCGATGCTTTGCATTTTAGTTAATCTAAGTTAGATGATTTTTTGTTGCTCAGCATTGCGTTTTTCTAAGGAAATAACAAATATTAAATCAAAATAACAAGTTTTATTGTTGAAAAGAAAAATATAAGAAATATTTATTGTCGAAAAATAATTTTAAAAATCAATATTTGTTTTTTTTTCTTAAAATTTTGATTGAAACTAATCTTAACGATGTTTACAGCAACCAAGAACTAATTAGTGGCATAATTCTGAGTCCGATGTGGTAAAAACCTTTTACTTTGTGCTATAAAAATAATTAAATTTTTGTAAAATAATATTTGTCTTGAATAGTTTTAAAGTTTATTTTTAGAAATATTTGAAATATTAAATGAGGTCACTTGAGCAATGATAAATTAATTTATCTTTTAAAAATTTTCCAAATATAAATGAAGAGTTTAATTTTTTTAATTTTCATATTGGCTTGTGGTTATGCTTCTCAAAACCAGCATATGCAGGAATTATGGTCCGATTTTAAAAGCAAATATAACAAAAATTATCCAAGTTCTGCCGAGGAACAGCAACGATTCAATATTTTCCGTACTAATGCTGAGTTGATTGAAAAGCACAATCAAGGAAAGCACAGTTACACTCTTGGAGTTAATGAGTTTGCTGATATGACACAAGAAGAATTCAAAAAGAGAAAAGGATATGGTTAAAAAAAAATTCTAAAAAGTTTTTTTTTTATTAATAAATTTTAAAAGAATAAAATTAAAAAAAGGAAAATTTCTAGACGATTAATTTAACTTAAAAATAACGCAAAAATATCCCATGTTATTTGATTTAAAGTTAGGGAATTTACTTGCTTGCCTGTAAATTTTTAACGAATTTCATCGATAAAACTATTTAATTTCATTCATCATTTTTATTTCAATTTTTCAAAATTATAGACTAAATTTAAAATTTTTTTGTTAGATTTAAAGGCAGTATGTGATGACAAAACCGTATGATTATCTTCTTATGTAAGGTGTATATTTTTTAATTTATTTTAAAGTAGTATATATCAGCAATCGTTTCTTGCTTCTTAAAAAATTTCTAGAAATAGATAAAATCAAATAATTAAAAAAAATACGCATCAATACTTTGATTTAGCAAATTAAATTTAAAAAAAAGCCTTTAATATAAACTGAAAAGTCTCGAAATGAATTTCAGGCGGGAAATTATGAAAAAATAAGAGTTTAGAAAAATTAAATTTTTTTATCAAATAAATTAATTTATGAAATTAACTAAATACACATTATTTTCCTATTTTTTTTCTAATAATTAAACTTTTTATAATATTTTTTGTTTGCCATAAAGGCAGCAATAATGAATTTAATGGCCTCGGAAGGTATCATGCTAAATACCTAAAATAAGCGCATGGTCTTAAATTAAATATATATTCTTCCAGTGGAATTTGAAAAACGTCATTATAAACTAATAAACGAGTAAAGTCATCGGATTATCTGTATTTTTTAATTCTGAATAAAAAAAATTAAAAAATTCCTGTCTTTTTTATGTACAATAACAGCATTTTTAAAATAATATGTCCCTTTTCTATCCTAGTGGATAATGGGGAGGTGCTCATCTCCTTTTCTTGTACCTTTTTGAGCTACGGCTCCAACCTGACACAGAGGTAACTGCATCGAGTTGGTCATCTACACCGCTATTATTACCCAGTCGAAACCGGTACCCCTAAATTTAAATTTAAAAAGGCAAATGATTAATGAATCTATAAATATGAATGAAACTTTTCCGAAAAAAAATGAAAAATTAAAGTAATATTTTCATTGATAACTAGATATTTAATGAAAAAAATTTGAATTAGCTGATTTTTAAATAAGTCAACTTATAAAAATAAAAAAAAAAAAAAAAACAAAAAAAAATATGATTTTCTAATTAATTAATCTAATTGGCAAAATTTTTCTTTATTTAATCAATAATTAAATATGTTGTTTGTAATTTAATATTTTTATTTAGCATCAGTTTATTTATTCTGATTTAAAAAAAGGTTTAATTTAAAATAAAATCATGTATCATGAATTTAAACAAATAAAAAATATTTTTCAAACGTAAGTTAAAAATTTAAAATAAGCTTTTGAAATAAAAATTTTTAGATGCAAAAATATTCATGGCTTCTAATTATTTAATTAAAATACAACAAAAAAATTAAGTAATAAAATCAATTTTACAAACAACCATTTAATTTCCAAATATCAAAATTAATATTTTATTTTGTTAAGAGAACCCATTTTTCGTTCATCTGGCATTGTCATTTCTGAAAAATTTGAAATGAACATTTAAGCATATAGATAACCAAATAAAATAAAATTGTTTTTGCGACAAATCTATAATTGAAAGATAAATAATTTTTATTGTCTTAAGCTTTAATAAAACTAAAATAATGAACACAATAAAAAAAATTTTAAAATAAAAATATAAATTTTAAATAAAAACACCAACATAATTTTAGGATCCTAAATATTATTTATTTTTTTGTCAAACTTGATTAAATAAGATTATTTAAAAAAAAATTCAATTGATTCTAAATTTTCGAATTTAACATCTTAATTGCAAAATAGAATTTTTGAATTTTTGATGCACATAGAAATAAAATACAATAGTGGTCGATATGGTAAAAAGAAAAAATATTTCTTCCATCTCTTGAACAATAGTGCATACTTTATGATGAGTCGAACAAATATTAAATTTTGATGCGTAGTTAGATGATTTCTGATATATGATAAAAATTGCCACCAAAATACTTAGAATTCGAAAGACCATTAGAAGCATTATATTGATAACTATCGTATTTAGGGATTTTCTTATACTCTTGAGTTTTTTTAGCTTTCCTTGATCATTATTAAAAGTAAGTAGATTTTTTTTTCTTAAATTTGATCTAGCCACTAAAACAAATAGAATTTCAGCAAAACAAAAAATGACCATGGTCACAATATTTCGGACGGACACATTCACTATAAAAAAAAACAATTGAACCAGAGATGAATTGGTTACAAAGTCTATACTGTTGGGCTTTATTGGCACCAAATAGTTCATAAAAAAAATTTTTTTGTTTGGATACTCAAAATAATGTTCCAAATGATCTAGTTGAAAGGGAAAATCATTTATCTGAGTCATTATTATTTGACTCACTATTATAATTATTACATACAGTATTAAGAATAAAGCAAAAAACAACCGAAAAACTAATGAGCTTGTAGTGGTCATAATTTTTGAGCTTAATTCAGGATCAATGAGCATTAATCTTTTGGCTGAAACCGAAATTTGCAGCAAATTAGAGCTGAATTTTAATAAATTACCAAGTATATCCACTACCACTGATTCAATTAATTGTTGTCCATACGAGTAATGAAATTCAGGGCAAAATATATTATTTGGATAGATACACTTTCCGATCAAGTGAAAAATACGAGTTACCAAATAGAGCAAGTTGACTGAACAATTGGCCAACATAAAAAATTCAATTGGTAATTTATTTTTGAGTTGTTTTAAGTTAATGGTTGAAAAACTTAAAATGATTATGAAGCTTAAGCTATTGCTCAAAAAGGATGCAAACACAAGAACATATGAAACTATGACAAAATAAAAGTCTGCCACTTCGGTAAAATACAGGACCAAATTTTTGGACAATTTTTGCCCTTGATATTCTGATCTATTGCATTTTCTAAATTTTTGATTGAAATCACATTTGTCCTTGACGGCTTCAAAATTTGAAATATTCCTACATAACCAAGGATTTAAATGAATTGATAATAAATTGTAGAAAATACAGGCTTTTTTTAAAAGCCAAACACTCAAACATGAAAAATTTTCAATTTTTAATTTTACATTTAGGAAAATTAATCTATGATCAGGAAAATTTTTAAAAACACAAAAATCTTTGTCCGGAAAATCATAAGCATTGTTAGGATCAGAATAAACTATGGATACAAAAATTGCTTTATCCAAGCTCCGTGTAATATCATTTACATCACTAAAATTTAGAGTTAAATTTGAATTTAAAAAATTCATCCATTCTAAGCCTTGACTAAAAATTTCGAGATAATTATTGATACATAAATTAATGTGTTTAGCTTTTATTTCACTGAAACTGTCACTTTCTATTTTATCAAGCAGTCCATGTATCTTTAAATTGGTTACATTCTTAAATATCAACATTTTTCTCGTAATTCTTCCTTTGTAAAAAAACAAATTGAATAAATATATTTGACTATTGAGTTGTTTAATATTTACTTTATAATCAAAATCAAGTTGATTAAAACTTAAGAAATTTCTAGTAATTCCGTGAAATTCAAGACTTTCCATTCTTGAATTTTTGAATAATAATGGACACACATTGGGAAGATATTTGACTGTAAATGCAAAATATAACGAAAACACATGCTGGAAAATTCCTTCAACTCCATTATCATTGCAATCGATTGAATAGTTAAAAATAGAATGATGAAATTCTAAATTAAATTGAATATTTTTGAGATGTGTTTGTCCAAAAAGTGTCCTTTTGGTGTCAAATGTTTCAATTTTTGAAAATATAAAATAAAAAATTCCACTTTTTACATTTCTTATATTATTAAAAATCATTAAAAAATCTTCTCCTATTGTTAATTGAGTTATGGGAACAAATTTAATTAATGGAATCAATTTTATACCAGTTAACGAAGATTGCAAATCAATATCGGAAAAATTTTTGAAATTTTTAATCAATAAAAAAATATTTGATTCATCTGAAGATATTTCGCATTTTAATTTACCAGTAGCACAAAAAAAATTGATAATAAAAAAAGTAAATATTGCTAAAAATTTAAATAAAAACATTTCAATATTTAAAAAAATTTGTTTGAAATTTTTCAAATTCTAATAAATTGTCTTGAAGGGTCTAAACAATTCAATTTTTGTTGAATTTTTTATTTGATTTAAGTTAATCTAAAAAAATTCATTTACATTTTTTTACAAAATAAGTTTTAAAAAATAGCGAAAAAAAAATTTTAGAAAAAATTTAATCAAAATTGCCACAAATTACATAAAATTTACATCAAAGATATTTGTTTTTTGGGAAAATCGCATGATTTTTGAATTATTCAATTCATTTGAGTCTAATTTAAGGATAATAATAATTATTTTTTGGTGAATTTTTTTTATTCAAATTAGATATTTTAGTAGTTTAATGTAAAAAAAAAGGATTTTCTAAGAAAATATTACAAAAACTAAAATATTTTACTTCCTCATACATTCTACATTATGGGAAATTAATCTTGAATCGACTTTTATGTTGAATGAGTTTTTAATTTTATTCTGTTTTTATTTTTTTCAAGAAGGCACTTTAGATAATTACAAATAATCTAATAAATAAATATTATAAATATATTAAATAAATATTATAAATTACATGGAATCTAAATACTCTTATTTTCAATCTCATAAAATCTATAAAATAAAATTAAATTCGATGAATGTTGGGTTGTAGAAAGCTTCGACTTTTTTCCTTAATTATTTTGAAATAAAAAATATTTGGAACAAGAAATATTTTATCTAAAAGTCTATAATGAAGATTGAATCCGAGAACACCTGAATATTGGCCAAACATTACTGCTCGATTATTATGTTGAAAGAACGTAAAAAAATAAAAGCAATTTTCAGAGAACTCATTTTCAGATTAAAAGACAAATTCAATTAAAATTTAATTTTTTAAAAGCTTCAAAACCAAAAAAGGTTCGATTTTTTAAAAAAAGATGCAAAAAATTCACTGTCAACCACGCCTCTATGGAAAAAATAAATAATTTTATACCAAAAACAGGATCGAAATTAATTTCCACTTTGATTTCAAATAATAAGGACAGATACAAGAACAGATCTAAGAACAGATATAAAAAGGTAAAATATTTTTGGAGAATTTTTTATCCCAAACTCTGATTTAAATAATATTGAAAAGGATAGAGAGAAATTTGTAATTTAAACTTTTTTAAAGAATTAATCAGTGTAAATTTTAAGATTTTGAGCATTTTAGCTTGGTAGGATAAGTTTTGGTGTCAAAACATTTGATGTGGAAAGCAGCAAAGTACAGCTTAAATTCATAATCTTATGTTAAAAAATTACCTCAAAACACTCGAATCTTTTCATTTTTTTCTAAAATTGATTTTATTTTTTGAGAAAGATCTTTTTTTTAATTTAAATACATGAATTTTTTGTTAAAAAAAAATATTTTATTTTTAAACATAATTAAATTTGACTAATTCTTTTAGATAAATTTAAATATTCTGCCATTTAAAAAAAATGTTATTAATCAATTATCAAAAGTAATATTGTTATTTGATAACTGAAAAAGTCATTTTTTTGTGATGAAAATTATTATTTATTAGAATTAAGTCTAAAACGTTTTAACAAAGAATTTTTAGATTTTAAATCAAAAATTACATTTTGAAGCAAATTAATTATTTCATGTTTAAAAATATTTTTTAACGATGAAATAAAATTATTTTTTAGTTTTAAGCACTTATTTTTTAAACGGCAAAATTTAAAAGCATTATCGAAAGCCTTCCTTTTTTAAAAGATAAATAATAAACTATTATTAAAATTTAAATTTCTTTAAAATTTTTTTAAAATGCTACAATTTTTGTCAAATTTGAAACCTGAATTAAAAATAATAATTTTTAGAAAATATAAAAGAGGATTTAAATTTTTGATAGTATGGGAATTGGCAATCAGATTAATAATGATTAATGTTCCATTTTTAAAATAAATCAGTTAGCCTGAAAGCAGAAAAAAATTTCTTAATATTTTGGTCGACTTTTTTAAAGACATTAATAAAATTTATTGCGTCCTTCATATAAATATAATCTTTTTCTTACAGACTAAAAAAATCTCATTTAAAATATACAAAACATTTGATAAACAAAATAAAGATCGGATTTTGATACCAAATCCAATTACGGAAGTTAACTAAGCATTAGAACTCGCATTTTTTACTTCAAAATCATATTATCAAATCAAAATATAATAATCACAGAAGGAAGAAAAGTAAGATAATTCCAAAAAATTAAAAAGGTCCAAAAAAAAAATCATTTTATTTATGTATTAAGTTATTAATTTATAGCGAAATAAATGTATTTCCGAAATAAAAGACTAACAACATTTTCTTCATCACATCATTTAAAATTTTTTCAATAATTCAAAAAAGAGCTTCTTCTTTAATAAAAAGGTAAAAAATTTTTTTAAATAAGTATTTTGAATCAATTTAAAACTGGTTAATAAATTTGCTTACTCAGCTCAAATGTAAATCAACTCGTTACATTTAAAAAAGCTTTTATTTAAAAATTTTTGAATAAATGTTTCGCTTTGAATTTCAAATTTTTTAAAGATTCGAAGAACATTTTCAGGATTAATATTCAAAGGATAATGTATCTAAATTTTGACTTATATTATTCAAAAAATTGATAAAAAATTTGAAATAGAAATTAAAATTATTTAAAAAACTATTTTTATTTTAATTTGAAATACTCAAAAAATACTTCATTTCTTATAGATTAAACTGAAGTTTTAGACACCTTATTGTGTTTGTGGAAAATCGAAGCAATTTCTTTTATCAGAATAGATGGAAGGTAAAAAAGGTCACAAATTTTGTCTTTGGTCGATATGACAACCAGTACAGAAATTTAAGACAAAAAAATACTATCAGCAAAAATTTTAATTTGAAATTTTTTCTAAATTTTAATACAAAAAATGAATAACTGGGACCATTACCAGTCTACGCCAAAACTTCTGCCCCCTACAGTATTTGAAAAGACAGGTGATTCATCCTTACCATCTCAGTCATCGCTAAACGACGACTTTTATCCGACCGATTCACAAATTCTTCAATTCACCAGCGAATTGGACAAACTAAAAGATGAAATAAAAAAACTCCATTCCGAGAATGAAGCGCTCAGGCACCGAAATAAGGATTTCATCGAACAAGCTCAGCTTTACACCGAAGTATCCGAACATCGCAAAATCAGCATCACCGCTCTGGAAGACCTCATTCACAAACAGACCAAAGAAATCCAGAACTTAAAAAGTGAACTAAACTGTGAAAAAGAGAACAGTTTAATACGAAATAGCAGCCTTGAGTCAAAATACAACCAACAAATTGCCATACTTACCGAACAATTAGCTGAGGCCAACAAACAATTGACCACCGAACAAAAAGACTCAGAGCAAAAAATCCAAGTACTGAAATCCGAAAATAAGAGCATTACTGACTCATTCCGAAACGAGATAGCCACCTTGCGTTCAAATTACGATTCACTCAAATCAGAAAGTGACCGTCTTTTGTCCGTAAAGGACTCGGAAATCGAAAAATTGTCTTTAAATAACCAAAAAATTTCATTAGAACTGGACAACTTGAAAAATTATGTCCAAAATTCAATGCCTACCATTGAAACAGTCAAAGAAATGACAGGTGAACGTCAGCTCTATGAAAATGAGATTTTTAAATTAAAATCTAAAATAGAATCTCTGAAAAATGACAATTCTAGTCTTCAAATTCGATTAAAGTCAATGAACGAAATTTTGACTCTTCAAGAAAATCAATTGGAGTCAGGCAGTACCAATGTGGAAAAGCGGCGCATTGGCCTTTTGAATAAATGGAGGTGCAAAGTATATGAGTTGTTAATACAGCTTAAGAGTCAGGAAATAAACTTTAAGCAGGAAAAAAGCTTTGACCAGAAAGAGATAGAAAGCTACCGTCAGCAACTTGGTGACCAGTCAATAAAGACAAAAATTTTGGAGAACATTATAGAGGACAAAAAAGCCGAGATTAGTGTGCTCAACAACGATGTGACAAGCTTGAACGAACAGGTAAGCATACTCAAGGATCAAAATGAAAATTTGGAATCCAAACAAAAACAGGACTTGCAGTCTTCAATGGAGCTAAAAAATTTTGTTGACGAAATAATCAAAAATTATCAATTAATTGAGGAAAGCTTTAGAACTGCGAACAAAAAGCTAAATCATTTGGACCAAAGGGTCGAATTTGCCAAGAACAGACTTGGAGTCATAAAAGCACTGTACACATCGAAGCCAGAAAATGCCCGAGGCAACATCTTGGATATGACTGTTACTTTGAGCACCATTCAAGGCTCAATGGAACCACAACACATGCAGCAAGCCGATGACCTGGAGGACAAAAATTTTGTCATGTCCGAACTGAAGCGGGTCACTGACGAGCGCGACTTATTGGCCACTAAACTCCAACAAGACATGTTGGCAATGAATGACAAGCTTGTCAAAATGAAAGAGGAATATGAACTTATCATAGAAACATTGAATAATGAACTGAAGGAATTGAGGCTTTCGAATGATGAAAAACAGGATAAAATTGACCAAGTAGGACGTCAGTTGGAGGAAAAAGACAATTTGTATGATGACATAAGCCGCAAATATGACGAGCTTAGTTCCAAGTTTGGACAGCTAAAGACTGAATTGAGTGAAGAGAATGAAAAGTGTTTGAGAGAACGTGAATCTCAGTTTATGGAAAAATTGGCCAAAATGGATGAGAAAATTAAGGAAGCGAGACGAGAGCAAGCAAAAGCAGTGGTTCAGATGCGGCAAATGGAACGAAGCACAAACCGGGAGAAGGAAAGAATCGAAAATTTGTGGAAATCTTCGGAAAATTATTACAAAGAACATGTGAAAAATTTACAAGATAAATTGATTTCTATTGAGAAAGAGAAAAATATCCTAATGAATTCATTGCGGCAACAAGGAACCATATTTCCCGAAGAGGACAAGGTAAATGACTATGCTGAAGAGATAACGTCATTTTGGATGGAATCCGGACAGCATATTGAAGAGGATGATGAAGTGAGCAAAACTTCTGAACAGGACGAACAATGTGATAATAGTGATTTGAGTAAAAATTCGGAAATTCTTCAGCAAATTAGGAAAATTATGGGAAATTTGGAACTAAGTGATCTTGATGATGATGACGATGATGATAACGAAATTGATGAAACCGATCTCAAACAAAAAGGTATTTTTGCAGCACATTAATTTAATAAAAAAAATACAAAAAAAATTATTTTAAATTAAAAAATTTGATCAAAAATATTTTCTGTATCTTATCATGTCAACAACAAAAAACGAAGATTATCTAAATAGGTGTCTATTAGAAAAATTATTAAAATACAAAATTCGTAATTTATCATTTTTGTTTATTTTTTAGTTTTTTTTATTAATTTTTACTAGGTTTTACCTTAAAGAAGTTTTTTTGTTTATTTAGTTTTTTCTCAAAATATCTAATTTCATGCAAAATTTCCTAAGAAAATTAATTGCAATATTTTTAAAATATTTTATAATTCTACAATTAAAGGATTTTCAAATTTTTTTTGAATTTTTGATTTTCTTTCAAATTTATTTATGACAAATAATAAAGATATTTTTTAAATAAAATAACATACTGTCAAAAATCAAGATTTATTTTTTAATTTTTTTTTACAGAAATTTAAATAAATATACACGTTGATTTTTCTCATGAATTTTCAATTAGCACTGTTTCATCCTAAAGATGGCAATACAACGTGAGTTTTGTTTGGAAAATTAAATTTAATCAGGAAAAAAATAAAAGCCTGACAACTTAATTAAATTATTAACCTTCAGAACAGTTATTTAAAATTTAGTTTAATTAACTTAGATTATCTTATAATTTCAATTTTTTAATTATGTATTTAACTTTTTTTTAACCCTTTTTTCTAAATATAATAATATAAGTTTAATTTTTAATTTCTGGTTTAGATTCCGATGATGAAGATAGAAAAGAAGAAATATCTTATCAAAGTGAACATGTTCTAGACGATTTAATGCACCGTAAAAATCAATCTTTCTAATCAAGAATTTCCTCAATTGCAATTTTTTTATAAAAAATTTTTTTATAATTTTTTTAGACAAACAAAATTTAATTTTTAAATAAATTCTTATTTTACGCTAAATTAATTGAATCTTTGCCTAATGATATACAAAAAAATCTGATTAAAGGTTATTGTCAATTTATTTTATTCTTATTAGAAAGAAAATTTTTAAAAAATTTTGAAATCAAATTTTTTAAAACTAAAATTAAGATGAATTTTACAAATTTAACCCAAATCGATTATTTATTTGAAGTTATAATTCGAATAGACCATGTGTTTAGATATGCAAGTGTTTTCGTGCATCTAATATACATTCTTCTGTTGATTTGGATGAAGGAACTACAAAAAAAAACTATGATATTTGTAAATCATACATGCATAGTCAATCTCATCTATTGCTTAATGACATTTTTTTTTATGTTCGGTGACCACCCATCACTTGGAAACGAAAGTATTAATGAAATTTTGTGTTCATTTTTTGAAATAGCATGGGTATTTGCTTCTTACATAAGAAGTTATTCAATTTTACTGATCGCAGTACATCGCTTAATTGCAGTCTACAATATAAATGTATATAAAAAAATGAATTCATCTAATTATTTATTAATGAGCCCAATTTTTACCATTTGGTTTATTTCCATTGCTTTACCTTTAGTTTCCAAAAATTTATTCGAAACCACTAGGAGCTCGTTTATGTGTTTAGATGGATTTTCAACTAAATTCATTAAAACTTTACTGTATTTTTTATTTAATTATTTCTTTATGGTAATTGGCCCTACACTTGCAGTTGTGGTAATCTATGTGAGCATACTTAAAAGGCTGAAACGAGTTGGATTTAATGTCAAGCAACATTCAATAGTTGACAGAATTATTTTCTCCGAATCTGAATTGAGTCAAAATGAAAAAAAATTCGAGTCAAAAACTTTGAGTGACTTAAAAAATTTTAAAAAACAGAAGAGATTTGCTAATCAGTTTATACTTATGTGTCTATCTGTGATAGCAACTTCGATTATTTTATCAATTTTTACTCTACGTAATATAATACCACAATTTTTGATTATTTTTCATTATTGGAGACCATTTTTTAGGGCCTATATTTTGTCGGCTATTTCTATTATACCAGTAATTGCTGTTTTGTATCATCCAAATAGAGCTACTATGCTCAAGAAGATTAACCAAATTAAAGTAAAATTATTTTGTTTGGGAAAAAAAAAATGAATGTCAAAAAATTATTTCAAGCTTATAATTTAATAAAAAATTATATTTTTAAATGAATTTTTTTAGTAGAAAATTTTTTTAATTTTTAATTTATAATTTTAAATATTATTAATCCAACAAAAAGTTTTGGCTTCATTCGAAAATCTTGATCAAAAATGATAGAGAAATTAGGTTTTTATAAAAACATGTTGATTGATTTGAGCACGACTAGGAAATAGATGATATTTTAATAATCTGTGGGATTTAAACCAAGAGTAATTGATAGCAAACAATTCAAATCCAAGTTCTAATTTTAAGACTCTTTTGACAAGATACATTCTTAATTTTTAACCATAACTTTAATGTCTTGATAATTTATTTTGTTTTATTTGTTTATGGCTTAAAAATTATATTTTTGAAAATTAATAATACTAATCATCTTAATATTTTAAATATGAAAAATAAATTTTACTAGTAATATTCTTTAAATATCGCTCAATATTTTCATAGGAACAAAATTAATTTTTTTTCGAAAAAAAATTATAAAGGATCATAAATAAAAGATTAAAAATTAAAAAACAAATAAAAAATTTTGACAACAAAATTAAAAACTGAGCTATTCGTTCTTTGAAGTTTTAAATTCAATTAATTTAAAATAAAAAAATATTTGAAAAATTGTATTCTTTAATTTTTTTTGCCAGAATATAAATTAAGTATAACTGATCAGATTTGATTATATGCTTACCAAAAAAGTGATCAATTTAACTATATAATTTGAAAGCTGGTTAGTTTAAAAATAAAATCATAATTATAAATACAAGTTATTTTATGTCTTTATTTGCGTTTCTTTCTTATATTAATGCTTACTTATTTTTGGTCTATTTAGTGTAATAATTATTAAAAAGGACAAGTTAAGTTTTTTTTTTATTTTATTCAAAGTAAATCATTATTTATTACAAATATTTAAATCCATTAATGTTCATATCAATTTTTAGTTAATCTTTTCAAATATTTTAAAATGTATTGAAATAAAAAAAGAAGACTAAAAAAATAATAAATACGGAATGAAAATTTTAAGAAAAACCGAATTCTAAATTACAGACTAGTTATCTGCTTTAAATTTTGATTATTTTTTTATTATTTTTCTATTTTTTTATAGCTTTTCATTTGAAAAAAAAAGTTGAATCGTGATATTTCAACTTTTAAAATTGAAAGGGTTTGTAATTTAGATTTAAATGTAAATTTTCAACAAAATAAATACAAATTAAATATTTTATATTACATAACAATCAATTGTTGACGAAAAGAAATTTTAAATAAATAGATAAATAAATATCAATTATATATCTTTTATTTTAATGATAGAACTTTTTACATAATTATTGAAATAAATTTTTTGATACCTCAAAATTAAAAAATATATTTTTTCTAACCAATTTAGAATAGAAAGCATTCAAATAATACTAATTAATTCAAATAATACTTTAATATGAAATTATAATAATAATAATAGGCTACGACAGGTTTTATCCTGTAGAGCAAGTCACTAGGGTCTCACTATGGTAGCTTAAACGAGTATAAATAACAATATATGCTTATTTCTTGTTTGATTTGAAAAAGTCATCAACTAATTCCTACTGTTATATAAAAGAAATTTGAAATAAATGGGCGTATAAAGCATTTCAAAAAATTTTTTAATTAAATAAACAAAAAAACACTTTGTTATATTCAATTTGTTTAAAATTGACTTAAATTGTTCTTTTATCTAACTAAAATATTTATTTGGATTTTTTAGGTTTTGTGAAAAATTGCTTTTTTTCCCTAAAAATCATTCTAGGATAAATTTTCCCAAAACATGAACGGATCATCAATCAAAGTGATTTTTTCATTTATTTAACAAATATATGATTCGAAATTCTATAAAGAAAATTGTTGTATTAGTAGTAATTATTAAAAAAATTATTTTAATCAACTTTTTCTGTATTTTATTTTAAAAAATAATAATTTTTATTATGAATATTTGTTAAAATAAATATTTTTTAATTTTTACGAATATAGAGTTTTTTGAAAACTTAAGTTATTAAAATTACTAGTAGTGTGGTAATATTCAAATTATGAATACTTCTGAGCTATTTTACGCAGAATATTGTCAAACTACGTAAAAATTCTTAATTCACGTAAAATTACAAAAAATTCTTCAATCAAATGATCAATCTTTTATAATTAATAAATTATAAATTTTAAATATCATCAAGTATCATGTAAAATATTCTGTTTTATATTAATTTTGTGGTATTTCACACTTTTTTCTAGAAATGTACTATACATACGCTTGTGTCCCCATTCACTTCCTTAAATATTTTAATGATAGTACAAAAATAATCCCTCTGCTATTTTTTAATTTTATGCTTTGTTGGTTCAATTTTGTAAAATAAATATTAAAAATTTAATTTTATCTATTTTCTTTCTTAATACAATCCATAAATATTTTTATTCAATAGAGTAAACAGTCTAAGAAAGCTTTGAGTAGTATCAATTTAGTGCAAAGGGTGTAAAAATAGTATTTTAATAGTAATCTTTTATAAAAAATAGACAAAAAAAATGATTTTTTGTTTAATAAAAATTTATTTCAAGTTTTTTATTTTATTATAAACTGACCGGTTTCGGCTATATGAAGCCTTCTTCAGAGTCTAAAAATTGAAAATCATGATAATTTAATTTAGTAAAAATTTCATCTTAATTTAATTTATGTTTTTTATGAATTTTATAAATACACAAATTTTTAATCATTAGATATAGAATAAATTTACAGAAAAAAGAAGAAAAAAAAAGAAAAAAAAAGGAAAAAAATAGAAAATAAAAGAATTAATAAAAAATTATTTTATTATCTAATATCAGAGACATTTTGAAATCAAATTTTGCATCATCATAGTGTATTATAATTTATAATATTTTTATTTTAATCTTTAACTTAACTAAATTTACAATTTAACAATTTTATTTCAGGAAGCAAAAGTTATTTATCTTTTCAATATGGGTATATCTAGCTTAAGGAAGAAATTTATTAGATTGGTTTCAATTGATCTGCGTTTATTTAATTCAACTATATTTGAGTCAAAAATAAAAACTAAAATCATCAAAAGTATGAGTATAAAAACCAAAATGTACTGCTTTGAAAAGTAAAGATAATATTTTAATAATTGTAAATTTTTTAAAAACTATATTTAATTTTACTTAGCTTTTTTCCATTTTAAAAAATTATTTTTATTATTTGAATATTTTGAATTTGGGATCTTCCTTCCCCAGGACTACTTTTAGGTATAATAATTTTTGCCTATCCGATGATATTCTTTAGATTAAAAATGAGAATTGAAAAAAATTAAAAATCGATTTATTTTAATTAAAAAGTAAAACTTAAAAAAAAATCATTATATCTTATTCCAGTAAATACCATAAGGGCGATGGTAGAAAAAAGTTTATAAATTAAAAAAAAATTCCAACGAATTATATTTTCGGAAAAAAAAAAATCTAACATGTTAAACTAATATTTAAAAAAAGATTTTTATAAAGAGATATGAAATATCACATCAAGCTAAAGTGATTCAAAAATTCCAAAATACACTAGTATTGAGAGAGAACAAATTAAACTGATTTTTAAAGATTTTTATAATATAGACCAAGTGATTAAAATATTATTGAAGTTTATTATTTTTTATTTATTTTTAAATTTGCATGGAGCAATAGTTCATTCAGATTTAAAAAGAAAAGTTGAAGTTATATTATTATTAAAATGAAATTAAAAATCATTTAAAGCTCAAATAAAATATGTTAAAGACAAAATAAATAATAATGAAAGTGAGCTAATTGAAATGGTCATTTTGTCGGCAAAATAAAATAAAATAAAGTTTGAAAAAAATTTTATTATAAAAATTTATTTAGTGTCAATTTAGATTAAAATAAACTTTAACAAAAAAATTCCCATCTTTTAAATTGTATCAAATCTATTTAATCAAAAAAGAAAAGAAGTGATCAAAGATATTAGATCAAATTAAAATGTTTGATACAATGAGTCACATATTTTAAATTTTCGGTAGCATTCAAATAATAGTCGGTATTAATAATTATCTAATTCTTATTTTTCTATTTGCTCTTCGATTAGTTTAACATGTAAACTCAAATAGTAATCGATCATTTGAAAGGACAAACAATATGATTCGTTTGAAAGAAAAAACTAATTAAAAGATTAGAAAAATGAAAACATTTTTTCTTGTTATTGAAGACTCAAAGTATCGATTTAATTGTTTTAGTAATCATAAACTGAGCAAATATTTTGAATAACAACACGGAACGAAATGACACGAAAGATCAAAGAGATAACCGCGATAAGTGTAATTACCAGTAAATTACAGTTGTATAATTGAGTACATGTGATCGTAGTGTCACAAGACTTGTTTATTCAGCCAACTCGGTCGGAATAATTTGGACCAAATTGCTCGTTTCAGGTCAATAAGCCGCATTGAGCACATTTTTATGTGTCCAAGTATTTCGATAATTCTCAAGTAAATATTTACTTGAGCACTAAACGAATTAAACAAGGGAATAATCAGGTTTGGACAATCGCCCCCGTTAAAATCTTGTTTTGATCTAGAACAAAAAATTAATTAAAATTTTTGTTTTTCTTTTTTACAACTTGAGCTGAAATTGAATACTTTAAATGACAGGAGTTTGTTTGTCCATCTTAAAGTGTCAAAAATAAAAAAGAAAAACTAAATGCTCATCATCTCCGTGGACAACTTGAATGATCACTTAATCACTTATAAACATAATTCCACTTAATTCCTTAAAATCGTTACTAATACAATTTTAAATACTACTCTAAATAAATCCATTACAAATTATGCAACACTTAATCTTGGCTTAAAACAAAGCAGTTACTAAAAGCTCACTGGACCATTCGCTTTTCAAACCATTATCTTAAAGGACCTAAAAATTGATCAAAAAAGAAAATAAACAATCATTTTTTTCAAACTCTTAAAATTACTTTTAAACACTTGAGATTACTCAACCTTGAGAATTATTTTCTTCTTTATTTTTAATCAAGTTATTTAACAAAATAAAATATTCAAAATTGTTATTAGACCATTCGATCATGCAAAGTTAAAATTTTGAGGCGTTTTTTGAATAGACTTTTTGTGGAAGTTAAATTATTTAAATGTAATAAATTGCTAATTAAAATATTCTGAGCCAAAACTCTGGTTAATCAAGGCACTTTGAAAACATGTACTTTTTTGAGCTAATTTTGAGAAATTTAATTTATTTATTCTAAATTATAGTTCAATTGATATTTTAATTCATTAAAGAATATGAATTTTGATACGGCTGACTGAATATATATTCTGTGAATCTAAATTTTTTTTTATTAATCTGATCCAAAATCCAAAATAAATTTGATAATTTGATATTACATTTATACAAGATTTTAAAAATTTTTTTAAACTGAATTAAAAAAAAACCGTAAGAACTTTTTTAATTTAGATTCTTTTTAAAAAGTTAAAATTGCTTAAAGTTTATATTTTTGATAAAATACCATTTCAAATTGCTCGGGTTGCTCCACTAACTATTATTAAAAAAAATTGAATAAAGTATTTAAATTTTTAAAGAGTTTTTATTTTAACTGTATTGATGTTTTAGATTGAAGAAAAAGACCAAGCTCCAAACCAACTTGTCTTTCTTTATTCAAAAAATGCATTATGAAATAAAAATATATATGGTCTGTGGGCAAAATAATTACTGAAAAATAAATTAAATTTAAGTACATTTTTCTAATAACAATGAAAAAACTCTTTTTTCTATGGTCTAATTAAAAACAATTTAATTTTAATTAATTCTGAAATAATTATAATTGCAGTTGAGCTCTAATGACTCTTTCGAACGACTATTAGCTAGACTTTTCTGTTTAGATTTTTTTTTAATTAAGTAAGTTTAAGAATAAGAATCATGATTAGAGAATTTTTTTGCAATATTTTGATAATGCCTGCTAAGATTATTTTTTTGACAACTTTTTAATCAAGTTAACTGTTAGGAGAATTTGCTGGGGGGTCTAATTCGATATCTGATTCCCAAGTGTTTTTAGTTATTTTTGCACAATCAATTCCACAGACTCTAGAGTGGCATTACATGTATATTAGATTCTTGTTGCATAAGATCTTTAAGACCTTTTTTAGCTCTCAATATCATTCTAAGACATATCAATCAAAATTGTGACAGATATCCACTGAGCACTCAAAGATGACATCAAGTAAATAAATATAATTTAATAATTTTTTATTAATCTTATAAATTTTAGTGAAAATAACCTAAAATGCAACTCATGTAAAATCAAAATCAAATATGTTTTTAATTAAAAATTTAAATATTTTTCAACTTGACTTTAGAATTTTTAATTAATTTAAAAGATCTGAAAATTAAAACGAATCAAATTTTTTAAGTCTTTTTTTTTTACAACAAAAAAGTGGTAGAGAGAAATCAACTAGTTTTTTTGTGAAAACCTTTACGTTTTGAAATGCTCGAGAAAGAGATTAACAACGAAATAATCAAATTTGTCAAGTTTCATTCTAAAGAAAAAAATTAATTTGATCATTAATATTTTTTGTGACAAAGAAAACGATTTGTCTTTTTATAATCCGCTTCAATTTAATAATATTTATTTAATTTCTAAAAGCCTGGATAAAATAAAAAAAAAGAAAAAAAAAAGAAATAAAGAAAATGTTATATTTTTATTTATTTAAAATTTTTTTTAAATCAGACAGTATGTCGAGATTTCATTGTAAACCACTCAGTACCAACATATGCATTAAATGATAAAAGTTTTTTGGTCATATTTTAAGAGCCCAAGTCCTGAGGTTGCTTTATTTTGTATGTTACAGGTTAAGAGATGTTTTTATGAATCAAATATCGCCTGTAGAAGAACAGCAGAATGATAGCGTATGGTAACAGGAACAGTCGTTATAAGAAGGAGTTTGTGTGTGTACGATAAAACAAGACTTGGATTTAAAATTTTTAATCCTAAAATATTAAATAAATCAAGACCCTCTCAGCGTTTACACTTTATTGTTATTTTTGCTAGATTTTTAGTTTTTATTCGGATCAGTTGACTCTCTAATTCTAAATAAATTACCTTATCCGATTTTCTAAAATATTTTAATTTTAAAAAAACAAAATTATTCTTTAAATAGCCTAATTCATTAAAAAAAAATAGAAAATTATTTTTTGCATACTCTCACTGACGTATTCAAGTTCCCTTGACATGTTTTCTCTCTGTTAGTTTACAGATTATCATCAAATCTGTTCAATAATTTTTGAGTCACTACTAACCTGTGCAAAAAATTGTCAAAAGCTTACACCCGAAGCACAAAAACATTTCTTAGAGATTCATTTGATAATTTTTATCTTTATATTTCAATTATCGTTTTATGAACGATGTAAGAATTGAAAAAAAATAAGACTCAAATAATTTTTGTATCATGTTTTTTAAATTTTTGCACTTTTTTTTTTAAATATTAAATGCTTAGCTTAAATTTTAATGACAGCAAATTTCTCCAAATATTCTATTTTTGATTCGTTGCCGTGATAAAACTTGATCTGTTTAATATAAAAATATTTCTCTCTATTAAATTTTATAATAAAAAATTTAATTTATTTTTATTTATTAAAAATGTTAAAAATTTTAATAAAAAAAAATTATCAAAAAATTTATATGCTTTTGAAACAAATTAAGAAGCCAAAGTCGCAATTAATTATCATGTTAAAATTTTAAAATTACTTATAGTTTTTTTTTCATTATGTATTATCTTTTAATTTTGAAAATTCAAAATATGTTTTCTTGTTTTAATATTTGTTTAAATATTTAATTATTCATTTCCTGAATGGTCAAAACTGGAAATAGCTATCACTTATTTAAAAATAAAAGCTTTTTAAAACTAATTCTGGTTTTTATTTTAATTTATATTACCTTAGATAATATGACACCTTTTTTAAGTTTTTAGTGTTAAAATTACGATTTGAAATTCTTGTTTTTTTTTATTTGACAAAAATAAAATAAAATTTTGTATTCAGCCCATCAAAATCTATGTCTAATTGAAAAAATAGCACCAACGCCTTCAACAACAACAATCAATTAATTATGATAGAATTAAAAGCTCCAATGAAAAAAAAATAAAAACTTGTTATTTGATTTCGTTAGACTTTTTAGCTTTGAAAACAATTTGCAGCCATTTGGAGCATATTTGAAGTTAAAAAAAGTTAATTTATTTAAATATTTGAATTTTTATTTTCATTTACGAAGAAAAAGTCTATGTCAAAATTCTAAAATGAAAAAAAAAAAAAAGAAAAATCAAAAT
Organism: Brachionus asplanchnoidis; assembly: GCA_025491095.1. Lineage (NCBI taxonomy): Eukaryota > Metazoa > Rotifera > Eurotatoria > Ploima > Brachionidae > Brachionus > Brachionus asplanchnoidis. Next base: position 3,767,374 of record JAILYF010000013.1, on the reverse strand, counting down.
TAAATATTTTCCTAAACAATATAGAGAAGGAAAAAAAAAGCCCAATTGAAACAAAATTAAATTTTGTTTTTCATCAACATCATCATTATCATAATATTCAGGTGAATAAAAAATCAAAAATCAAAAAAAAAAACTCAAATTTAATTAGAAAAACGAAACGATTCGGTTCAAAAAAAGTAAAAAACAAAAATTAAAAAAAAAAATTCAATGATTAACTTGAGATTTGTACATGTCCAGTATAACCCTGTCTATTGATATATCACCAATAGTCTTTTTGAAAAAAACCTGTTCGATTGTTTGCGCACTCACACTCTTTAGCATCGGCAACAAAATTAACAATTTGCCGAATCTGAACGGCTCAGTCGGATACACTTGGCTCTCGTACTTGCTCAGAGTCATTTGAGTCTGCTCCTGGATAGTTTGTATTTGGCTCAAGTCCTTCAGTTGGCTGAGCTTTTCGGCAGGCGAGCCGGGCCTGGACCCGCTCGAGTCGAGCGTGGACGTCGACGAGCTCGCCGACGACATCTCACTAGTCTTGAACAAACTGACCGCTTTTAGACACGCGTATTCAGTCGCGTCCACTTGACTCTGCTTGAACTTGAGTATAATGTCCTGCAAATTTTTGATCTCGGTCATGATTTTGAACAGGTTGTCGGGGCCGCACTGGTCCGGCGTGAGGCCCGCATTGCTCATCAATGGCCCCATGTCAATCGACAATTGGTACTGAGCTGCCGACAAAATGAATATGTCTCTCCAACTCTCTTCCAGCAGTGACAGCTTAATAAAAATAATTTATTTCAATTGTTTTATATTGTGATGTAAAACGCAAATTTTAAAAGAAATAAAATTAAAATTTTTTTATGAAAAAGAATGTGTCCCTCCAACTATAAATTAATTTTTTTTTTCAATTGTCAATAATTATTATTTTATTTCATTAAACGCTTTAAAGGTGATGAAAAGTAAAAAATTAAAAAAAAATTAGATAGTTTCTAAATAAATAAGCAAAGGGTTATTTTATTTTTAATTCCACGTATTTTTTATTCAATTTTCTTTTTGTTTTTCAATTGAAAATAAAATAAGAAACACAAAAAGCGATCCAACATCGATGGGCTTTCATTAATTTTTTTTAAAGATGGTGATTTAAAAAGTAAATTTTAAATGAAATAAAAATTAAATTTTTTTTTTGACAATGAATATGTCCCTCCAACTATGAATAAAAATTATTTATTTCAATTGCCACTAATTATTGTTATCATTTTATTTCATTAAATGTCTTAAAATTAAAAAAAATTAGATAGCTTCTAAATAAATAAGAAAAATGCTATTTTATTTTTAATTCATAGAATTTTTATTGAGTTTTCTTTTTCTTTTTTCTAATGATAATAAAATAAAGCAACACAAAAAGTGGTCTAACATCGATGGACTTCCATGAATTATTTTTTTCTAAATATGTTGATTTAAAAAGTAGACTTTAAATGAAAAAAAAATTTAAAAAATTTTTTTTTTTTTGAAAATAAATTTGTCTCTCCAACTCTAAATAAAAATAAATTTTTTATTATTTCAGCAATCGCCTCGAGGCGATCTAGAGTAAGATAAAGAAAAAATAGAAAATAGTAAATAATATTTCGAACAGTTTGGATTAAATGAATTAAAAGTGAAGTCAATCGATTAGAAAAGCATGTTCACTTGAGCGTCAATTTGAAACTATTGCATAACAACTCTCAAGTGAGAAGTGGTTGCTAAGTAAATAATAGAATAGCACATACTTGATCGGACATGTCCAAATTGACGAGCGATGGTATGCTCTTTGCCCAGCGGACACACATAAACAAAAGTCTGGCGGCTGTTTCGCACACTGTCTCCGGACTGGTTGTGCAAGTGTCGTAGGCAATTTTGGCCTGGTGGATTGTTGGGGAGCGCGATGGCGTTGCCAGTGTGTACTCGGGGCCGGGCGAGGTCGGCTGGTTGTTGGAGGGTGGCGTGTGATGCTGGTCGGATTGAGAGGGCGACAGGGACGGCGGGGTGCTCGAGTCGGACGTGTTCAGCTCGTGATGCTGCGACTGCATGGCGAACTTGTGAAAGTTAAAGGCGCTCGAGGCCGGCACTTGCAGGGACAGAGCGGCCGCCTGGTGCAGGTGGACAGGCGGAATGAAACGCTGAAATAGAGAGGGTGATGTTCGGTACACGCTGGACAGTATGTCGTTGGACTCTTTCATCAGAATGGCCATTTGACGACGTATTGTTGAATTGCGCGGGCCTCGCTCATGCTGAACAGCTATTTAATTAGAATTTAATTAGATCGTGATAATGCAAAATAAAATAAGAGATAAATGAACGCAAATATCCGAAATTGTTTTCCAAAGTATTTTATTTATTTGTTTGACAAATAGAAGCTATTAGGATTTACATGTGAATTAGACAAAAAAATGAGATGTACAAAAATCAGCGAGGGTCTGTGAGGAGGGGGTCGTTGAAAAAAATATTTCTTCTTTGATTGTTTTTTAGTTTTTGTAAAGCCACATTTTGACATATAAAAAAAGGCGCGACAATGGTGCTTAATAATTTTTCCTTTTCTTTTTCAACAGGATATTGTAAATTTATTTAAATATTTTATTTTAAAAAATAATGTAGCATGAGCCTTGGGACGGTTGGAATGAAGCCACATAATTAAATTTTGAAATAAAAAAAATTAAACAAATTTGAACTAACAAATTTTTCGAACAAAAAAATAATTTTTTTTTAAATGCACACAAGAAAATTTAAAAACTCATTTTATAAAATTTGAATACAAAAATTGATTTTGAATTTAAATTGAAAAAAAAGGCTTAGTTTGTTTACTAGTTAAAGAAGACTGGATTGAAGAAGAAAACACACTTTGAAGTTTTTTTTTTTTATTTATTATTAAAATAATAGTTTGGGGAAGACCCCGGGCAGTTTGGATTGGTCGCTAATCTCCCTTTCAGCCCCCGTGATAAATAGATTCTGATAAATTAAAAAACCAAATTTTTGAAAAACAGAATCTAATAAATGTTCGACAAAATTATTTTAACATTTTTCTTTTTAACTTAAAATTTGTTTGTTAAGTCACATGGCAGATTTGTGTTGAATACAAGCATAATGGGTTTAAACAAAAATTAAATTATTTAAAAAAATAGAATTAACTTGAATTCGAAAGAAAGAAAAAGAATACAAAAAAAAAAAATTTCTGTGATTTTCAGTGACTTTGAAAAATTACAATCCCTTATTTAGATGCAAAAGGTTCATTCTCGTCTTGAGGGAATTGGATCTTCGATCCTCTGTTTGCAATACTAACACATAAATCATTTAGCTATACGAATTCACAGAGCAACTGCTAAAAGGCTTAAAGATTACTTCATCCTAAGAAAGGAGCTGCTTTCCGAACATAATGCATAAACAATCAAAAATGTAACCAGTGGTTAGTCATACAAGCAGAGAGTCATAGATTCCAACCCCACTTGCTGAGGCAAAATTTATTTTAAATGTATACGCATTACGAGACGCATGTCTCAACCCATTCATCTTAGCCAAAAAAAGACTAGGAGTAATTAAGGTGTAGAAGATCAACTGGATGCGAGCAATCTCTGTTATTGAGATCGGATCCATTTCTGCTTAAGCAACCGGAAAAGGAGATGACCACATCAACAAACTACTATCCTTGTTCTCCACAAAAAGCGTATAAAACAAAAGTATATTTTAGACCTGAAATAAAGTGCATTCAATCAAACATTCATTTTTATTATTAACTAAATTCTAATAAATATTAAATTTAATTAAATTGTTTTTTTTTTATTTATTCTATTCGCTTTTGGATAATTTTTGTCACTGTATGACAATGGATTGGAGCAAGTGATTAAGAATAGCCTTAATAAATCAATCTTTATATTTTATTCTCTCTAGTCTTTTAATTAATTATTTAAAGATATGAAAGTTTATTAAATTTTTTTTTTCTCTTTACAGACAAAAACCTTTGGGACTCTGGACAAAGGATTAATGGACTTACCATCTCGGTTCATGCCTGCCTCGACACATTTTTTAAGCCGGCACGCTCTGCACTGATTGCGATGGGTCTTGTCCACTTGGCATCCACCTTGACCCTTGTTCTTGCACACGTACTGACGATTGCGACGGATGGAACGCTTGAAAAAGCCGGCGCAACCGTCGCACGCAAATATGCCGTAATGTTTGCCGCTTGAGTTGTCGTGGCAGACTTTGCACGGCACGTCTGTCAGTATGCGGCTCGATGGTGTGTACGAATGGTGATGACTGTGATGATGGTGATGACCACTACTGCTACTACTCAAACCAGTGCTGCCAACCATTTTTTTTGCTCCTTTTTTTTCTTCAAAAAATCTATCACAAGCTATCTAAACACAAATTAAATTGTTAACTTGAACACAATTCAAGTAGAAAAAAAAAAGAGAGAAAAAAAAACTAAAAAGGTAAAAATTGGGTTTTTATTTTTTTTTGTTTCGAAATAGCAAAAAATTAGAAAAAGAAAAAAAAGGCTTTTTGCTTTATGTTGATTGGTTTTTATATTTTATTCGGGAGCCAAATCACTAACTTAAATTTGATTGGTTTTTTGTTTTTTATTAGTGTTCTCCTAAAATGAGTTGACTAATTAGAACAATTTAGAGCAATTGTCCAATTGAATCCCAAGCAGCTAAATCTTTTAGTCAATCAAAATTTAGTCGTCCTATTTTAGACAAATCATGGTCAGTGATAAGATAGCAACAACAACAACAAAAACGAGCTTATCGTCTCAAGTCTAATCTCGGATGAGTACGAGCCCTTGGTCGACAACCAAACGATTAATTGAAAAAAAAAAAATTTTTTTTTTTTACTTAAAAAAAAATAAATTCCTTTCCTAAATTGTCACTCCAATATATATACACTATCTTTTGTTCGATAAAATTCCTATTTAGTTTGTTTATATTTATTATTGTGTGTATGTGTATGTGTGTGTGTGGAGGGGGCTTAATCCGTACTTAAACATACGGAATATTTTTCACTTGTGGCCAAAGAATTGGATGAGAACTAGCAATTTAGCCGGATAGAAAAACAAATTGATCAAATCCTTCCTGAAATGCCAGTGACTTATAAAAACAAAAGAAAAAAAAATTGATTGCAATTGTTGTAATTATCTAACCCTTGTGTAAACAAAGTCAAGAGGTCCCACCAATCAATCAAGAGTCGAGAACTAGTTCTCAGCAAAGCAATCAGCTAGACAAACAAAAGCGATGCCCACCTTACCATCACATACACAATCCAGCTCGCTCCTAATTTCTAATCTCCACTCTTTTAATCTTGGTTATTTTATTATTTAAAAAAAATAATTAGCAAAATAACAAGTGAACTTTTCGAACAACAACACGTAAGAGCATATTTTCCTAAATTAATTCTAATCCAAAAAAATACCTGAGTTAAAGATTAAATAAGATTTTTGTTTGTTAAATGTCAAATTTTGTTTGCTCGGATCAAAGACGACCTGCCGAGTCCAAACACAGACTCAAAATGGTCGCGCGCATTCCAGCGCCAATTTAAAATTGCATAAGCCGGCACCACCATTCTTAATCCCCAGTCAAAACACGCCAGCTAACTGGCAATGTCAAGACCAACGCACATACAGAGCTAATTTAATTAGAATTTTTGATTAATTATCTTAATAGAAACAAAAAAAAACAAAAATTAGCATATTCTAATAATAAAGGTAAATATTAAATTTATTAGGGAAATTTATACACGTTTTAATGAAGGCACACACACACAAAATTCAAAATTCAACTTGTCTATTATCATTTTGATTTTTAATAAAAAAAAAAACAGAAAAAATTTCTTATTTTTGCTATTCATTCATTTTGTTTGACAAATACAAATACACAGTGTGCCTATCATTAATTAAGTTTCGATACCACTCACTCTCTCTCTGTCTCTCGGTTAACTAATTTATTCGAATTTCTCCTACAAGCGTATCGCGTTTACGTTCAAGAATTTTAATTGAGTTTGCTTTTTCTCTCTCTCTCTTGCTTTAATTGATCTTTACTTGATTGTTTTTCGAATAATTAGAATTAGAATAAATCTTTGCTTTGGCAACAACAACAAAAGAAAAAATATGCCAATTAGATTTTTGTTCTTTTGTTCTCACTTGGAAAAACAAATCGCCAAAGAGAACAAATTTTTTATTCGATGACCACTTCAAGAGCAAATGTTCGACACCAACCAAATAGAAAAACATTTTTGCTCTCTTTGTTTCGTCTCGATTCGATTGGTCCTCGAGTGCATGAGTGCAGCCCGATAAGGCCTTGACAAACGATGCACACACACTCACACAGCCAATTGTACTTGATCTATCTATTTGTGTTAATTATGTTTGCTAAATGGGTCGCAAAAGGTGTAAAATGATCGATTATTAGTCTAATTGATTAAGAAATTTTTGCCCAAGAATGTTTCTACAATGACTTTTGTGTTTGTGTTTAAGATTATGTAAATAAAATAATTAGACAAAATTAAATTTTTTGCTACAAATAATTAAATTTTATTTTTCAATATATCGTTTTTAATTTTTTTTTTGCTACTTGGGCTTATTTATTTTTATTCTGAAGAAGCATTAGATTGGTACAGATTAACAAATAAAAAAAATTTAATTCAATGATAGATGAAATCAAAGAACGTTGTTATTCAAGACTAAATTTAATAAAGATTATGTCAAACCAAAAAATGGGCTCTAAATTATAAATCTTTGGTTGGATCTATTTTGGATTAAGCTTTACGCTGTCTTAACTCATTCTCAAATTAAAGTAATGCAAGAAAATTGAAAAATTCAGCAGTACGATCCATTTTTAAGCTAAAATATGATATTCCCTCCAACATTTTCACAAAGATTTTAAGATATGTTGGGGCATAAATGAATGAGTTATTCAGTTCAATTGGATGTTAAAATGTTGTGGAAGAATACAAAGTAGATTTCGAATCAAGAGATGTCGAATACCCTAAACTTCATTGTTTAATTACTGCCTAAATAGTTTTTTTTTTTTTACTGAAACCTTCAATACTTAAACATGTAGCGCATGTCGTGACTCATTTCAATTTATCTTTTCTCTTTTAATTTTTTTAACCAAAAATCAAATGCATAGAAAAAAATTGCTTAACTTAATCAATCATTAACACGCCAAATTTTTAGCAAAAATTTAATTTAACAATTTATATATAATCTAGATATTAATTATACACATATAATTAATACATATCTTAATCATATTGCAACCATGTGGGCTGAAAAGAAGGCTCTGCCATTCGGAACTGCCCTGGAAAAAACTTTTCCTAAATTATTTTTTTTAATAATAAAAAAAAATTGCTTAACTTACAAAAAATTTTTCAATATTAAATATATTCTTAAATATCAAAAGTTACTGATGCTCTAATAAACACTTATAAAATGATTAAATTCCAAAATAATAAAGAATTTTGAATTCGATTTTGGTCAATTTAATGTACTCAATATATGCCATAAGAGAATAAAGTTAAATAAAGCTAAATAAAAATTTGAAGTAAAAATTATTTAATAATAGAAAAAATTATTTGGAAAATTTTGCAATTTTACATTGTAGCATTCAGCAGTTAACACTAAATTGATCCAAATCGGTATTTGTTTTAAAATTATTGGTTTCAAAAAGAAGCGTGGTAGGAAACCGTAAAGACCAGTACGAAAAGAATATAAATTAAAATTAAAAAACAAAATTTTCTACATCATCATATATATTAAACTGATAAATTGAACTTGATTAATAAATGATTTTTTGATTTTATTTTATGCTTAATAGTATATTTTTTGGTGGAAAAAAATAGTAAACCAAAATGAACCATTTTAATTTTTCCCAATAATGATGTACAAGAAAGCTTAAATCGATGTATCCTACGATACACTCTCAAAGCAATTTACAGCAATATTCCAAGACTCAAACAACTAAATAAATTAAATAATTTTTTTTCAAAGTGATTCAATTAAATAATAAATGAGAATCCATTGATGGAAGTTAAAAAGAGACAAGGGTGACAATCATTAAGAAGTTGATTTGAGAATATTTTGCTATTTAACAAAACTCTCTAATTTAGCTTTTAAATTGTCTTTTTTAAATTTATAATAATGATTATAAAAATTTAGAAAAAAAAATAATCTAAAACGATGAAAGAGTCATTCGATAAATTATTAGAATAAGAATTCACTTTTATTTGCCTAAATGATTTAAATTTAATTTAAATTGAATAATTTGAAGGAGACGCTCATACTATGTAGAATAGATCTTGTCCTTCTTTTGAGCCGAAAGATAACATTGCATATGAAGTAAATAAATAATTTTTGTTTTTATCATTCTATTCTAATGATTAAAAATAAATCTTGACTGAAAACATTTTGAAGTATTATAAAACAGTAGTTGAATAATCATCTTATGAGTGACATATATAAAATTCTGTTGATTTTAAAAGAGATGATGATGAAACAGTTTGAACAAAAAAGTCATTATTATTTATGTCGTTTTTCCTCACTATTTCAATTTGTCTTTTTTAATTTGCTTTTACATTTATTATGTCAAAATTCAAAGATTTTCATATTTAATCTGAACAAACTTTTGAAAAAAAACTCAATAACTAAAAAAAACAAAATAAAATAAAAGTCATAGAAAGAAAAGAGATTATGAAAAAAACACTTTGTGATTAAAGTTTATGAAAAAGTGACTAGAAAATAAAAACTGCTTATCAATTATAAATTTGAAAAAAAATTAAACCTTTTTATTTTAAATCATATAAACTAGTTTTTACTTTTGTAAAATAATCTGGGTTGAAAAATTTAAGATTGAAATTTAATTCCAAAAATCGAATATTTCAATTTCAAGCTATTTCATTTTTCTATTGACAATGTATTAGCACTGAAAGGAAGCAAAGCTAGATTTCCGAGAGTCTGTCTAAAAAACCCTGCTTGAAACGATAAAAGCAAGCTCAATAGTCAAGAAACTAAAGGATTTCTTTTGACATGGAATTAAAACCATGCGATTAAATCCAATGAAACAAGTATGACAGAAAACTTCTTGTCAAAAATACCTATGGGAGATAAGTCATCAAAACTCAACAAGTCCATCTTCCACTCATAACATCAACAATTGCTCTCAACAATTTGATATTTTTTCATTTTTTTAATTATTAAATAAATTTTGGGGTGACCCCTGGACCGGTCAAGCATAGGTCTCCTTTTGAACCCCGTGATTGAGAACCGAATAAAAGGTTGTAGATAAAAAGAAATAAAGAAGTGTTTTAAAATTTGAGAAGTGGGAAAATAAAGATTGCCATTTGCTAATATTAGCTTTGAAGTAAAAAATAAATAAATTAAAAATAAACAATTTACGAATAAAATATTTGATGTTTATCGTAGATAATAAAATACTCATCTAAAAATTTTATAAATTAATAAAAAATTTTTAGAAAAAAATCATCAAATGAGACTTGCAATTTGAAGACTTTTTATTTTCTAAAGATAAAATTTAGAATGTTTGAATGCTAGATAAAAAATCTTTTCGAACAAAGAATAGACAAATGGCTTAGCTGACAATATTTGTAGAGGCTGAAAATACTGCTATTGCTACTCTTCTTATTCCTTTAATTTAAAAGACTGAAAATATTTAAACTTCAATTTAAATACATTCAAATCTAACAAAAATTTGCCAAGTATACACTAGGTGATATTTAATCCGCAATTAAACAAAAAATGTAACTATAAGCCCATCAATTTTTCAATATTTACTTTATTTAATAAAATAAAAAAATAAGCTACGGTTTAAGACCTAGTGCATATTTATTTGTAAAATCTAAGAAAATGTGCCAGATACTGGAGTTTATCTAATTATTTCTCTTCTTTGAATGTCGCATTTTAATTGCTAGTAGTATCACATTACTTCAAATCTTGTATCTCTTACCTAAAAATTTTAGACTAAATAAATTCTGATTGTGATATGAAGAAATGATCCTTCTATTGGACACAAAACTTTTGATTTTTAGAAGCACTATCCGCTTGGTTTTGTTGTAATGGTCACGAATAGTTTAATTGTGCCTTCTAATATGCTTTATTTTGCACTTAAAAAAAATCTAACAAGATTATTTAAAAAATATCATTTATTTAATAATTTTAGTAAAAAATAATTATTAAAAAAAAAGTCTAGCTTAAAATCAACTGTATGAAAAACAATTAAAACCTGGATTTTGGAATAGAAAATGATCCCCTAAGGAATAAATCAAGAAGAAGAAAAGTCAAATATGAAAAATCAAAGTTTGTTAGCTTTAAAAATTTTTCATGAAAATTTCTGTTTTAATGATCTTGTTCTTGTAAGCGCTAAAATATCTACTATGGTCTGCAATCTTTTAATAGATCCCAGAATAGGCTTTAATTTCTTTGCAAATCTTTTTTTATCAAATAAAAATTTAAATCAACAAAAGAAATCTAAAATATTGTAATAAAATAAATTTTCAAACCGCCCAGTAGTACTAAGCATTGCCAAAAATAACTGTTAAAAATAACGACGAATGTAAAAACTTTGGTAAATAACTGGTCTAGATTTATTATACTCCACAATAACCTCACCAAACTAAATTTTTGATTTAAAAATTGACAATATTGAATAAAATAAAAATAGATCTAGAGCTAACAGAAAAATGTAAAAACTGATCATCGAATTTATAAGCGATTTAAAAAAAAATAAACTGCACCAAGCACCTTATAATGTCAAATCATTTGAATAAATATTAAAGAAATTTGGTGTTAACTTTAGTTTCACTGTTCAAAATTTTTCAAATGATTCTTCTTATTTATTAAACTTTAAATAAAATTATTTAATAAAAAAAAAGAATAAATATCAAGCACTTTTAAACAAATTTTTTTGCCACCAATAAAAACCATGAATTAATATCTCATGAGATCAAGAACTTCAAAGGACCTACTGAAACAACCAAGACCCATTTGATTCTATCTCAACCCTACCAAGAACAGATCAAAATTTCTTAAAAAGTTATGATACAAATAAACAAAATTTCTTAATAATTTAGCAATTAATTAAAATTGTTAGCAAGAATGATGAAAAAAAGGATCAGTCATTCCAAATTTCTGCCCTGTAAAATTTCTTAAATCTCAAATTAAAATAATTAACTAAATAGACATAATTAGTTTCAAAGTTTTTTCAAACATTTTAAATATTTTTTTTTTATCAATCTAGTGTCCATTGCTAATAATCAAGATAAAATAATCAAAAAAATGTGATAATAAACAAGTCTGGTTGTAAAAATTTAGTGAAAAAAAATTAAAAAAAAAATCTAAAAATTATTTTAAAGTCCAAAAAGCGATGTATGCGAATTAAAATTTTAGCAATTAAAAAATTGAAACTAAAAGGGTAACAGAAATTGAATTTTATCAAAATAAGCAAAAAAATTGTTAGTAACTTGTTTATTTCAAGAGTTGCTAACAAAAGATTATTTTATTAGTTGAAAGTCCAATTGATGCTATTAAAATCAATGGACACACAAAAATAGAATGGCTAGAGAAAATATTTATGTGTCTCGTAGTGAGAGTGGTTTTGGTTGTAGAGTTTTTAAATCACGAAGCCAATAAAAGAGAATTAGATTTAAATTTAATTTAAGTAAAAAACGAAAACATAGGAATTGAGTGCTTAGGGCTCATTCTTTTTGCTCAAATCGAATCAATCAAAAGAACAAGTCTTTAATTACTTCAAATTCTTATCTAATTAGAAGCAAACTTGTCATAAATCACCTCACTGTTGCCATACCAAATAAAAATAAATAAAATGCTTTGATCTTTTTTCAATTTCACGCTCGGGCAGTCTCCGAGCATTTCACTTTTCCCCTCTTTTCGTCGAATATTTCTACCAAGCGAATTATTTAGTTTTAACAATTAATTTAACATATCAGCGCTCGAGGGGTCGTACACTAAAAGGTGACAATTAAGTTAAAATGTATACATAAACTCTGAATTAATTAATTGCTGGTTCAGGTATTTAGATTACTCGATCTAGTTGTTCTCCTGCTGTATGTTATTTTTTCACTTTTAATTTTTTTTCTTTCTTTTTTACTCTTTTTTTTGTCACTACTCACCTTGGAAAAAGCCAAATTTAGAACAATTGTAATAAGTGGGTTTGCAAGTCATGTGGATTTATTGACCCAGCAAATTCCATTAAGCTATAATTAAACTTTCGTGATTTTAAAAATATTCATTGTGCAATCTAATGAGCATCCCAGTGATAATTCATTAGCAAACTTAATCAAACATTAAAATTTAATAAAATATTTGTGCACAAATCTCTATCATTAAATATCATTAAAGTCTTTTGTGCTGCATTTTGGTCTTGACGCTTTTACCGGTTATTGTACAAGTGTCTCTGCTGGAGACCAACTCAATGAATAAATTCCAATTGAATTAAATGAACAATAGTTTACGTTTCGGCTCTATTGTGGCACCGCGCGTCCATATCACGATTGCACATTTGGGAATCCATTTTTAGTTTAATATGTCAGACAAAAGGCAACCGTCAACACTTTAAAATGATTTATGCCAGTTTTTTTTTGTTTTAATTTTCAAATTCTAAATCTTGGCAAATATTTAATAAAGATTATTAAAGCTGGACTAAATTTTATTCTTTCTTTTTTTTCTAAACTAGCCCAGTCGGCAAAATAAATGGAACATAATCATATTTTAATGTTTTCCGATTTATTTCATGTATTTTGTTAAATTGAAATATTTAAAAATAATAAAGGCAAATATTTTAATCAAAATGCTAACAGTTTGCTTTTTTTTTTAACTAACCGTGAAAATAAAGTTTTAAATTTAATACTAGAATTCAAATTTATTATCTTTAATTAAGCAATCACTTGTTTTACTTTGGAAAATTTAGGAAATTTAAAATTTAAATTTTTCTAAGAACTTTGGGGTCAGTTGTGAATTGTGTGAAACAAGAATAAAACTTTAGTCACAAAATCGATGATCACACATCTTTTGATCATAAATAAAATTAAAGGCAAACAATTTTGAGGTTATTCTTTGGTAATTAGATACTTAATAAGAATATATCCATTTTCGATGAGAAATTAAGCTGTATCAGTTTTTAGAAATCATTTGATGTTTTATTTTTCTTTATAATTTGTAATTTTTTGATTTCATATTTTAGTACCATTTTTACTCAATAACCTTCAAAATTTCTATTTTTTTTTAATTCAATTTTATTCGATAACTTTCAAATACTTGACCCATTCCAAAAAACTTGAGGGTCCACCTATGATTAGTTTATCTAAATAAACAGCAATAAAATAAAATTTGGATGCAACAAAAAAAAATACACTTTTTTGATGGTAGGGGATGTTTGAAATTTTTTTTAATTATTTAGCAGCATGTACTTTTTTAAGCCAATAATAATAATCAAACTATTGGCTCCATTAATACTATCATTTTTATTTTGAAATCTTCCAATTTAAAAAGAATCTTAATCCTAATTCAAAAAGTTAGGGAAAACCACCTTTTAAGCAAAAAAAATATTTGATCAATTTATTTTTATTCTAACAGGTTAATAATAAAAGTAATAACTAAATTCTAAAAAACCCTAATAACTTTTTTAAAAAATGATCAGTTCTACAAGAAACTATATTTTTGTAGCAATTTTCTGCATCAAAATTAAATGCTCTGTAAGATAATCTTTTTTTATCTACAGTTAACTCGGGACTAAATTAAATTAAAGTGTTGTAAAAGATGACAATCATGTCAGTTTTTAAATGGATAATAGAGTTGAGATTCTAATTGAAAAAAATATTAAAATTTACATTTTATTTTAACAAAATTTTCAAATTCCATTTTTAAGGATTTTTCTTTTAATTTTTTTTCAATAAAATAATAAGCTTTTGAATTTTGTCTAATAAAACCTGACTGCTTCGGAGTCATCCATCAGTGAGTAAGAAAATTTGTAATAAATAAGAAATAAATTTTTGCTTTTTTTCCAAATATCCTGGGCAGAATCATTAGAACATTAATTTTTCACGGTTTGACTACATCACTGCTGAAGACTCATACTTTTTTCGTTACAGGCAGAAAATTTAACATTTAAAAAAATTGATACATCATTTTTATGTATTCATTAAAGATTTTTGAATCGAACTGAGTAAATTTAAATTAATTCAAGGCCTTTAACTGTAAAAAAATTAAACTATTTAAATAATAAATCTTTGTAAGCTGAAAATATTCTTTTATTAAGAAAAATAAGCGATGGCATTTTGATTGTGGATTGCCTCATTTTCCATTCTAATCATCTACTTCTTTGACATTATCTTCGATACAATTCAGATTTATTAGAAAAGTTAAAAGGAAATAATTTGATGAGATTTGATGAAGTTCATACTTTATTAATAAAATGATTATCAGAAAAATGTTTTGCAAGACAGGCAATATATTGCCAATTTTCAAAAAAAGAATTAGAATGGATACGAGATTTATTGACTGGTATCATGTACATCGGTGCAGGGAAAGGTGCTAGAAGTTATTATTCGGGATCCGTAAATGTTTCCTTCAAAAAATCATCTCACCTTTTCACGAAAGCCAGCATGGTTGTGTTCTAAACAATGGATGCGTCTAGAACCTTAATGGAACACTTTACATAATCACTAATGAGGCGGCAAAAGATAAAAATTTGGAGATGTTAAGTCAGGCGTTTTTGTTAAACAAGAATTAATTTAATTTTTATTTATTTGAGAAATTTTACAAAAAATAAAATGTAAAATAAAGAATCACTAAATCGATTAAATTATAACTTAATTTTAATTTTTTTTATTTATAAGATAAAATAAAAACTAAAATTCTATTAAAAAATCCATGTAGTTTTTATCATACAATAATTTTGTAAATAAACTCCTCTTTTTAAAAACAAATCTTAGTTTTAGAAAAATTTTACCAATTTCCGGATTTTAGTGACATATTGAATAACTTGATATTTCGATAGTTATTTGAGTTTTTCACCAAATAAAAGCTCGTAAAACTGTGAATTGGAAGGCCTACCAACAATTTTGAATCAGATTGGCATAAAAATCCGATTTAAAGTTATAATAAAGAAGGAAAATGACATAGGAATATGCCTGATGATAGATACCATTTAAAAATACACTAGCAGTACCAATGGAAAATATTTCCACATGGATGAGAAGAAAATGTGCAAGACATGTGAAGTGAATGGGAGATACACGAATGAAACTTCAGAAGAAGAGGTTGAATGTTCTAAAAAATTTTCCTGAGAATAATTTATCATTATTTGGAAATAGGTTTAAGAGGCACTACACATAAGGAGGCATTGTGAAATTTCATACAAAACTTCCGATCAGATCTTCTAGAACTTTTTTTCCAATCGCCTAAAAGTTTTTCTGAAGATGAATGATGAGTTTCGACTCCTGCCGAAGTCTGTAAAATTTTTGCCAATTATGTAAAATTTCTCGCAATTTAAAACTATTATAAATAAAACAAATTAATAAGAGCAGATTTTGCAGACTTCCGCAGTAGGTGAAACAAAAGTGTGTTTCAGCTGCAGAACAAGTTCTTTGACATTGGGACAAAAGTAATATTTTTTTTGGATTGGAAGCTTTGTATGAAATTTCACATAATGCCAAATAAGGACTCGATACAATCAAATATTGACTTGAACCAAATTTTATGATGTATCATTATTATCAATGGATTTTATTTGAATTATTTTTGTAAATCAGTTATATAAGTTGACTTGTTATTAAATTCAATTTTTTTAAATAAAATATATTGTGAACTTTGTTCTAAAACTTTATAATTAAATCATAATAAAGTTAATACATTTGAAATTTATTTTTTGAAATAGAATTTGAATAAAATAAAACTAATATTCATCGTAGATGTATCTTAAAGATTAACATTCAAATAAAAAACATGCTTTATTAGAACAATCTATAAGCTTTATTTCTATAATTTTGAATTTAACTAATATTTAGTAAATCGACAGAATTTTTCCTGTTTAGTTTTTTACTTAAAAAAATTTCAAATTAAAAACTAAGATTTATTTCTAGCCTCGATCTCAAAATTTGCTAATCAATACCATAATAAATTAAAATTGAAACAAAAAAAAAATTAAATATTAATGCATTTTATTTTTAAATTCGATTACAAAACATCTGACTAAAAATTGAAATTTAATTAAAAATTGAATTAATTTAAAAATTCGCGAAAATTGAAATTTTATAAAATTGAATCGATTCAAGTTTGTTTGTAAATTACAAAGCTAAAGCGAAACCAACATCATCTCGGTTAGATTTTGAAACAACGTGTTGTATTTGAGACCAGCAAAACTCATCTTTGATCAATAAGCCTGGTTGATTGACTTTTTCCGAGTTGAAAAGGGACAATGTAACCTGTTTGGTAGTTCCTGGCTGAATGAAAGTGAACAATCCACTTGATGCTCTTGACAAAATTCTGATAACATCGAAGTTGTTTGGCTTAACTGGAGCTAATTCCATATCGGCCAATCTGATTTCAATGTTTTCCATTTTTGGAATTCTTTCTTCGACTTGGCAATCGAAACTGCTTGACATACTGGCACATTGCAAGACTTTCAAATCACTTTCATATGAACAGAGAGTTTTGTTTGCCAATTCAGGTGGGATAGCTTGGCTTTCGAGGACATCGGCTTCTCGTCCAAATCTTCTATGTCCAAATCTTCTCATTCCAACTCTTCCAAAGCCCATGCCCCATCCTAAGCCCATCATGCCTAAACCCATGAATGGAAAGCCCATACCTAAACCCATTAGAGCCAATGGCCATGGATACACATTCTCGACTAGCAAAGCGCTGGCAACTAACAAAGCTAAAAAGGTTCTCATTTTTGATGTTGGCTTACAATTACTTTAGAAAATTTAATTGGATTTGAAAATAAATAAGAAATTTCTTATTCTTTTATACCAAATAAAGTTGCGTTCATTACAACCAAGCATTCTAGTCTTAAACCATCTTAATCATCTATCACTCGAATGATATTTTCAACAAACACTCTTTAGCTAAACACTGCGTCGAACATCTCTTTCAAAATTGAACAGAAATTCTATTCGAGCCAAAATATGAAGCTTGTCTTGGTGCTTTTTGATGCTTAAAAACGCGATGTATTGCGTCTGTATGATCTGAGTTAGTAACTCTTTATATCAAAGCTTAGCCAAAATGATCAAATACAGATTGATAGTGTTTGATGTCAAGTATAGTATATTTTGACTGAAAAATTTTAAAGTTTCAGTATTTTTTCAGGGAGTGGCTTAGTCGGAGCATAGTACCATTTATTTAGAGTGCCTTATTAAAGTATGATATGAGATCATTTAATCATAATGAAATGCTACCAATTATTTTGGTAGTTTTTTTTTAATACTTTCTGAAATATTATATATATGAATCATATTTGAATTCTTGAAAAATTTAAAAATAATTGATTTTTAAATAATGACTTAAGAATTAATCGAAACATGGTTTAAATAAACCGGATATTTAAAAACTGGTACTTTTTTTTAAAGGAAAAAAAAAAATTCAATATCGTATTGGATTAAGAATATTTATATTCAAGTAAAGTGAAGAATCGAATTTTTTTTATTAAAATTAAATTGAATTAAAATGAATTTAATTCATTTTTTATGTATGAAAATTAAAAAAAAAGCTAGTTATTATTAAATTATTATTTTAACAAGATAATTTATTGAAAACTGAAAATCTATTGAATATTTCCTACATAAAGATTACTCGAAATTTTAAAAAATTACAGGAATAATATTGATTTGTGTGCTTTTGAAAGTATTTTTGCAAGATTTCACTGTTAATGAAACCATAAATTAAAATTTTCAATATTTTAAAAAGCATAAATATAAATATGTGATCATTTTTCGAACATTAATAAATTCCTATTAAAAATTTTAATTTCTAGAGAATTTGAAAAAAACATATTTTAATTTATTGAAATCCAATCAATATATTCTAACTTAAATACTTAAAAGAAAAAAATCAAGTTATTTATTGCTAGAATTTACATTTATTTGAATTATATTTGAATATCTCATATATGATATTGTTCCTAATCTTTTTAGTCTTAAACTCAAAAAATTCTTAAATTCTTGTATTTATTATTTATCAAAAAAGTATATTTGCTGTATTATTTTAATTTCTAATTAATTTCAAATTTGAATACATGATTTTTTATAAAAATTCAAATGAGTATTTTACTTTAATTTATTCAACTAAAAAATAAATTCAAAACTTTCGATTTATCACTAATTGTTGAACACTTTAAACATTTAATCAATCATTTATAAAAAATCTTTAGCTTTATGGTTTGAGAAAATTCAATTTAAATTTTATTTTATTTTTTTGAACCGATTACTTTTATTTCGTAATTAAACATACATTTTAAAGTTGTATGCCATTAATTTGAATTAATTTATATTATGACTCTAAAAGAAATTTTCTAGAACTGTTATGGAAATTTTATAATTTTCCAAATTGATTCATTAAATTTTCATTGAACTATTAAAATTTTTGAATTTAAATAAAAAGAATATTTTTTATTTATTAAATAGTAAATTCATTAATTTAACGAATTTCATTGTTTGTTTTATTAATTAAAAAAAAATATGTCGCATTTTTGAATAAAGAGAAAAAAATATTCAAAATTTAAATAACTCTTTTTTGTTTAAATCTGCACTAGTTTTGCACAATCTTTAAAATGAAAAAAAATTTAAACACCCAAATTAAGACTCTGCAATTACTTTACAATATAATTTAAATAATTTTCTAGTACATACTTAACAAAGTTATATTAAGAACGAGTTTTAAGACAAAAAAAAAGTTTATCTAATTGTTTTTATTCTGGTTCTAAATTTCACAGTTAGAAAATTGGTTTTTAGCTTGATTTTTAATTAATAAAAAATTTATATTTTTAATTAATTTATATTAAGTTTCAATTTTTATTTTATTTAGTTTAAAACTTTTTTTGTTTCTGATTTGAATCATCTCGAAATTTAAAACAAGTTCATTGTAAAAATAATAAATTATAATCAAAAGGTTTTTTTAATATGAATTTCTTGATAATAAACATTATCAGTTTAAATTTTAACTCTATTTATAATATTAATTATAAAATTTAAAATTAAAAACTAAAAATTTGTTTAAGTTCTTCGCCATGTTTTCCAAATTATTTAGAAATTTTATCAGTTAAGATAACATAATTATTTTATCTTTAACTTTTTAGTAAATTTTAATACATAAAAATAAAAATTTCTTTTATTAATTTCTTAAATTAGGGAATAAAATCTAGGATTAACTCCAAAGGCTTTTATTCCATTTCATAATTTTAAATAATAAAATTAGCTTAATTTTTAAAATTAAAAAGTACCGAAAAATTAGCTTCAAGCTAGATTATCTTTTGTTGTTCAGTAATCAAGTCCTTCTTTTTATAGGGTTAAATCAATAAAAAATTTCTAATAATTAAACAAAATAAAAATTATTCAAGTTATTTATTAAAATTTAGGCCATTTGTTTAAAAATAAACAAAATATACAAAGAAAATCACACAATTCTTAATCCTTTTACATAAATCTCTTTAATATTTCTATCATCCCCGAGATAAATAAATTTCTCAAAAATTTCCCTTAACGAGTGATCATCACTAAAATTTGGTTCGTGGTGATCATCATTTTTATGAATAATGCTGGAAAAATCAATCATTAAGGCATCGAACTCTTTTCCCTCACTGAAATTTCCAATTTTTTCCTCAAGACCGAGAAGCTGAGCTCCTCCAACCGTAGCCAAATAGAACGCTTCCGATAAGCCAATCGGCTCTTCGTCATTTTTCACAAATGATCTATAAAGCTTAGAAACACCAATGCACTCTCTGATCACATGAATAATAGATGGTGTAAATCCGCCGGCAACATCTGTACCTAAACCTATTTTTAAGCCTTTATTTAAGTATTTCCTAGTGGGCATAATTCCACTCTGAAGAGAAGTGTTCGATGTCGGGCAGTGTGAAATCCCTGCGCCTCTTTTTTTTATTAGATCCAACTCATCATCTTCCAAATGAATGCAATGGGCTAATACTGTTCTATTATTTAAAAGGCCGTGGGTATCATAGACCGCAGTGTAACTTTCACTAGAAAATAACTCCTTAACCCATTTGACTTCATTTACATTCTCGGAAAGATGAGTTTGTACGGGAATATTGTGACTTTCAGACATTTCAGCTAGGGATAACATCAATTGACTAGAGCAAGTTGGTGCAAATCTCGGTGTAACAACAGGTTTTAAAATTGGATTTTGCTTAGATAAAACATAATCTATAAAAGTTTTATTATCTTCTAGTGATTTCTGAGTTTCTTCACGGTACCAATCTGGTGAGTTGCGATCCATGCAAACTTTTCCCACATAGCCTCTCATGCCAGATTTTTCTATTATATCTACTAAAAGTTTAGTTGCTTCTAGATGGATGGTGCCAAAAAAACAAATGGTTGTCGTGCCACAATAAAGATGACTTTTAACACTTTTTTCATAGACTTTTTTGGCAAAATTCAAATCACTAAATTTGGATTCACAAGGAAATGTGTATTTGTCCAGCCATTCTAGTAGCGGAAGATCAAGACCTGTGCCAGTAAAAAAAAATTGCGGAGCATGACAATGAGTGTCAACAAGACCTGGCATCAAAAATTGAGTTGATTTTAATTGATAAAATTTTGCACTATTTATGCAAGACTGGTCGCTGATTTCATCAATGTGATTGCAAATTTTCTCTATTAATCCTGTTTCTTGATTGATTAGCACTGTTTTGTTTTCTAAAATTTGCAGGTTGTTCAAATCAACCGAATGAATTAGATTGGCATTTTGAAAAATCAGGTAACTCATTGTCGAAATACAAAAATTTCAATTTAAATTTTATCTTTAACAATAAAAATACTATTTATATGACTGAAAAACTAATGTTTAATTATCAAAAGCATTTAGTCAAATCTAGCTGAAAAATGTCGAATCAACAAAGTTGATATTAGATATGTGAAATGTATAGATGATGTTAAGTTTTATATTTGAAATTTAAAATTTATCTTTATTAAAGTAAGGCTCAAAATTTATTTTAAAATCTAGAAAGAACAAACCCTAAATTAATATAATTTTCTGTATAAACTACTTAAATTCAATGCAAATTTTTTTATCGCACAATGTTTAAACTTTGATAAAGCTGTATTGTGATTAGAATTACTATAATTTAGTTAAAATAATGGAAAGGTGTTGTTTTTTAGCAAAATAGAATATATTATGTGTCGAAGAATATTTTATGAAATCAAAATTTATCTCTAAAAGTGATATTCGATTAAAAATTTAAAAATTTGAAGATTAATTTGAGCTTAAGTAATAATAATCTGAAAAAAACACACTTATTTTGTTTTAAAGGCGTTGTGAATTAACAAAACATGAGGCAGAACTTGTGATGTAAATTGCATGGATTAAATTTTCTAAGAGTTTAAAAAAGTAAAAAAAATATTTTTTTTTTAATTATTTTTTTATTTTGAGAGACAGAATATCTTTTTGTTCACCGAGTATATTTTTGTTCTTATTTTATTGTAGACTATTTACATGAAATAGCTTACTTATAGTAAAGCAAAAAAAAAAGAAGAAATTTAGTTTTTGAAGAAATTTTCAAGGTAATTCAAAATGTTTGACTCTTAACAGAATAAGAAGGCTTAGACAGAAATTATCAGTGATTTTTGAAATATTGGACAAAAGAACTGAAAAAAACTTTCAAGGATATTACTAAATAAACTGGTTCTAATAATCCAACATAATCAAACAATATTCTGAATTTTGTAGCTATATAAAGAAATTGAAATTACTTTTTTATAGGCTAACTCGTTTTTAAAAATTTATTAAGAATCTGCAAAAACACTACAAGTATGAGACCCACTAAATGTATTAGAAAATCATTTAAATTTTATTTAACATTAATTCAGAGGCTTAATTTGGTAATTAAGAGTTCGTATCATTTAAAATCTATTTTGATTTTACTTTGTAGAGTTTTAACAGAATGAAATTAATAATATCTAACCTAAATTCATTTAAATTAAAATTAACATAGATTTTTAATTTTTAAACTTAAATTAAAAACTGTCAACGCTAGGTGGAACGTAATTTTGAAGCTTTTGAAGCGGTAAGACACTTGTCAAATGAGGAAAGGCTGAAGTTTTAGGTTTATCAGTTCTACAAGGTAAAAAAGAAGATACTTAATGGACTATTTCAAAACTTTCTTTCAGAATCCGTTTAAAACTTCGTGAATGAAACAAACAACTATGAAGCAAATCTACTAGAGAGAGCATTTAAAAAATATCACAAAAAAATTATAATCAAATTAAAAAGATTAGTAAGGCAAAATAGAATAGCACTTTTTAACTTTTTAAGTATCTAGATAAAACTTCGCAATGGAATTTCTATCAAATTTTTGAAAATGTAATGAACCCATTCAATTTTCTCACACACAGCGCAAAATTTTTCATCCAATTTCAATTAACCACATTTGACCGGTTTCGTTGCTGTCCGAAAATATGGCCAACTTTTTGGCGGGTGGTCATGTATAAATTGTAATATTTTTTTAGAAAATCTTGTTTGATTTTTATTTTGTCATTTGTGTTATTTTGCTAAAAATTAAATAATTTTTTACATCCTTTAATTTTTTTATTTTAAAATTTAGGTCTTTTGTCTCAAATTTATTTTCATATTTTAATTAAAAAAAGTCGTTTTTCAAAAATCAAGAAAAATTTCTCTTAAGTTTATTGAATTTCTATTTAATCAAGTTCTAATTTTTTTAAAGTTAAATCTTAATGGTAAGGGAATTTTACTTAATATTTGGGGAAAAAATATTTTGTTCAAATTTTTCTGATATCCGAACTAAATTTTTCGGTTATCCCTAAAACACGGATCCGGATCGCCTGATCACTGGATTAGGAACCTTAAACACGGATTTTTTTTCCGGATTAGACTATAATTTTAAAACACGGATCGATTTTACGGATTTTTGTCGGGCCCTGATACACGGATCCGGATTGAAAAAAATTGAACTTTAACTTTCAATTGAAATTTAACCAAAAAAAATTTACTTTGTAAAAGTTGCAGGGAAAAAAGAAAACTAAATAAGGAAGAAAGTATCGCGACAATTCAGACGAAATTTTATCTATTAATATATGTTGCTTACAATGACTGAAGATGTTTAATGTTTAAAAAATTTAATTTTTTATATTTATTTCTATTAATTTTTTCTTTCTAATTGTTATAAATATTGTGTAATTTAAATAAAATTTTATTTTGAAACCTTTCATTTTTAAATCCGGATCCGTATTTTAGGCATTAAAAATCAAATAACGGATAATGGATAACCAAATTTTTATTAAATTAAAAATATTAAGAATAGTAAATCGGTGATGAATAGAACACTTGTAAACCATAATTGAATGCATAATTGAAATGTGAAAAATATATAAAGAGATTAAAAAAATTAACCCAAATTTTTCTTAAAATCGAAAATTTTTGCAAATTGTATCAGCTTAAAACCCTTTTTTTGCCAAAAAACCTAGTCGAGATTAAAAATTTGATTAACGATAAAAAATCTCTATTTAAATAAACTTACAAATCTTTATTACAAAAATGAAATTATCATTTAAATTAAAAAATAAATCTAGAAAAAAAATCTAACTATCTATTTTGAAGCCAACTGATAGTAAGATGGCAATGAAGAACTTTTTTTCATCAGACTTTCGTACGATGGCGGAGCTTCATTGACACTAAACAAATTTTTAATAGAAGATGAGTTTAAGTTATCTATTAATGGCTGTATTTGAATAGGTACTGTACGACTGTTCAGAGAACTTCTAACTGTGTCATAAGAACACATATTTCTGCTGTTTATTGGAACTCTAGATTGCTTTTTCAATTGTTGGAGACAATGCTTTGCCGCTTCCAAAACTTGTTTACTTTGCCTATTTGGTCTTTCGTTGTACTGGCTCAATACAGTATCCAAATTTTCGCGGTAATTTATAGATGAAAAAAAATGGTTATTTTGTAATGAAGCTGGTGATACATTTGTAGATGTAGATGCTGGCGATGTAGTATGCCTTGAGCTGCAGCTGTTCAATCTTTGCTGTTGTTCGATTAAATTCTGTTCATGTAGCGCCTTTCTTAAATCAGACTTCATTTTAATCCATCGCCACATTATAAAAAACACAAATATCGCTGCAGTAAGCATAGATATAAAAATGCTATAGAGTTCATTTGTTTTGTGATCGAAATCGTTTGCTAGTTGGTTGAATTTTGGAGCTTTGGTAGATAAAATATAATATTCATTATATTTTGACATTGTGGTTACGTGGTTATTAAGGTTCGTCTCTCTTGGAGAAAATTGAACATTTTCAACCAATTTATGATTTTGGTAAAAGTTTTTCAATTCGTTATAAATTTTGCTGGAAAAATTAGCTTGATTCTGTCTATTAATTAAAGAAAAAAGACGAAAAGTTAAAAAGTTGATCTGCGGATCAGATTCAAGATTATTTTCTTGTAACCTTGTGAATGGAAACTTTTCGTTTGACTCATTCAAGTAAACGTCATCTTTAATCATGTCCTTTTTTGAAAATTCTCTTTCGATTCTGTCGATTTTCATATCGATATTTAATAGTTTATTTAAATTTACATTTGTTTATCTATAAAATTTTGTATTTTCATTGTGAAAAACAAAAACAAATCAAATAAAATAAAATATTTTAGAAAAATCATTAACTTTTCTATCATTTGATTTTAAATTTACCTCGCACAGGGCTTTTTTTCAGTCAATCTCTAAAAAAGAACGTAAAAAGATAAAATTTAAATTTTTATTTTAATAATGTACAATTAAAGCCTAGCAAAATAAAATTTGTGAAATAATTGAAATGAGTTTAACTTATTATAAAATTTAATATTTTTTTTTGTTGTAATTTAAAATCAGGAAATTATTTTTTAAAGAAATAAAGATAAAAAAAAATTGATATTTAATTTTCAAAGAACAGTAGACTTGAAATAAATTATTTTCAGTATTTTTAATGACTAATATGATAAATTTGGCGAATTAAAAAAAAAAAATGTTATAGTCTCCTAGATTTGCTGGATTTTTTTTAATAATTAATATAATTTAGATAAGAAAAAAAATTATTTCAATTTAAAGGAAAAAAAATAGAAATTTGCAAACATACGTAAAAAAAAATGTTTCCTGAATAATTTTTTAAATAACTCCAGTTTTTTAACTTGTAAATTTAGAACTCAATTAAATTTTTTTTTTTATTATCTTACATATTTTTAATTTTAATTAAAATTATATAAAATACAACGTGAAATAAATGAGAATATTCAATTAAAACAGAGGTGACTGTTTGTAATAAAAAAATTTAATTATGAGATTCAATATCATAAAAATTTCGTCTTTTTACATACATTTACTTAAAATCTAAAAAGTTGACAAGGTAAACTTTGAAAAATACTTGGTAAAGTCGAGTTTTAATAAACTCTTTGTTGATGCTAAATCAAAGTTGCTTTTATTTTATTGTACGAAAACAAAACAAAATTTTAAATCGATAAAGAAATAAGAAATATTTTTATGATAATTTCTAATTCTTTGTTGGCGTTTTTCATTTTGTGCTTCTGTATTTAACAATAAAAAAATCAATATTAATTTTTTTTCATATCTAAAATCGTGGTTTGAAACTTTTTTTTAAAGTAAAAATGCATAAGTCTAGGTTGATTTTCAATAAGTTGTTAGATGTTTTTAGAAAAAAAAAACACAAAATTTAGCGATTGTATTAGTTGATTGTTTTCCAAACAAAATTGACTATCAATTTTAAATCTAAAAAAATTAATTTTACTATTTTTAGAAAAAAAAGAACAAAAAAAAAACAGTTTTTTAATTATATTGAGTAATAAATATTTATGTCAATTTATGTAAATACTAAAAATAAGCTCCTAGATTCACTATTTGAAAAATAAAAACAAATTCCAATCTTATTATTTTGAAAATAAGGGCTTTTTTTCAACTTAAAAAATTTGAAGGTCTTAAACAAAATATCACGTTATAGACTCTGGAAAAGTAAATGATTAAAATAAATTGTCGGTTTTATAGAATTATATAATATCTTTTCAAAATGTTGAATTTGAGTTATGAATTGAATAATAAAATTTAAATGTTTTAAATGACAATATTTTGAATATTTTTAATTTAAGATTGATAATTGTGGTATTTAAAATTTCCTCAAACTGGGCTCAAACTATGCATTTATAGTTGAGTTAATTTTGGAAAGAAAATTTTCGAGAAATAATTGAAACAGCTTCGGAAACATCAACAGAAAAATAATAATTTAACCATTTTGTATTGTCTGTAAAAAATAATATAAAACAAAGGAATTAAATGAATCCTTTGGGAAATTTGATACAGAAAATTATAATTATTGTGCTTGAATTTAATTGAAAATATTAAATTAAAATAATAATTTTTCATATCCTGGAATAAAAAAGATTTAATTCAATGTAAATTTTTTTATCATGTTTAAAATTTAAAATTTATAACAGAGATAAAAATAATTTCAAATTTAAATCAAAGATTAATAGTTTTGCAGATAAAACGATTAAATAAAATCAATCATTTATTTGGTCATTGAAAAAAAGATGTTTTTCACAAGAAAAACATATTTTTTCTCAATAACAGCTGCTAGTAAAAGGCAAATATCTTTGCAAGTAGGGATCATATAAAAAAAAGCTCTTCATTAGTTTGTGCGTATTGAGTAGATCTATCTACTGATATACAATATTAGATATATTCACCTGCCAACGAAGCTCGGCTCTCTTTTTTTTTTTTGTGAAAAAAAAGGTATAAAAGTAAAAAAAAAACAGGTAAATTAAGAATAGTTTTTATTTTTAAATCAAGACTAATAAAATTTAAAGCATTTAAAATTAGAAAATGAAAAAAAAAAATATACAAATTGGAGTATTTTGGGGAGAAAAAAGGGTTTTTAATGTTGCTATGCATCAAAAAACGCCTTTTTTCAAAGTTAAATAACTTTTTACCTGAAATAGGTAGAAACATAAAAAAACAACCAAACATGGGTTATCTTACATGGGGAACACGAATATGTAAAAAAATTTAGAATCCCAGAGTAGTGACTTAGCTTTGCCTTAAATGCACCTTACTTAAATCTAGCTGTTCAAACTATATAAGCTTTTGCTTACATATTTGAAATGAATTTCTAGCATGCCAACCTTCAATAATACCATGTTTTGTTGCTAGTTGATATAACTTATGATTATTAATTTTTGTGATAGCAGCAAGTATATTAACCGGATCAGCAAGTCCGCGGTCTACATTCGGAACTGATACTTGAACGGTATCTCTTACTTTGGCCTCATATAACTTGTGAATGTGTTGCATAGCCATCGCCTCAGTGGCAGTCTTCAAATTTTCACCGCAACTATTTTAGATATCCATTAATTAATTTCAGGCTTAATTGTATTAAGATTTAGTCTAAATTTTAATAAGTATTCAGGTAAAATTGCATTTTTTTTTTCATTTTATCTAAATAATTTATTTTTCTTGTTCTATACGACATATCTAATAATTTCAATATTAAAAAAACTTTATTTAAATTTTCCTTTTTATTTAACTTTTTTTCACTTTTTTTACTATTTTTCACTAAAATCAATAAAAATTTTCGAAAATTTGCGTAAAAAATTACAATTTTTTTTTATTTAAAATTATTTATTAATTTTGAAAAACAATTAAAAAAAAAATTGCAAAAATTTGGATTTTTTTGGCCCTTTTGGTTTTTACGAAATTTTACGTATAATCCGTTAAATTCTGGTAAATTTACGGGAATTCTATGGTAGCTGCTTTACATTGACCTAAGAGAATAATTGTTGTTTAGATCTCTTTAATACTTGAAGTGGAGACGGCACTGCTGTCTCGGCGGTATTTAATTAATTAAGGCCTAGTAACACGCCTCTTGTGCCCTCTAATACCTTGGGCTGGTCCGGGTTGGGAAAGCGAGCTGCAATACGGGGGAGGTCTGACCAAATCTATGATAATTAAGCCGTTTCTAAACTTAAACATTTGGACCATGTCTCCTCTGGTCCTGCGTTCGTTCAGAGTGAGAAATTAGGATAAAACATATCGAGAGCCACCATCAAATTTTAAAAATAAAATAGTATTTTTTAAAAACTTTTTCATTAATTTAGTTAAATTATAGATTTTAAAGACTTTGCTAAACTAAATGATGAGCTAAAAATTAAATTTTAAAATAAAAATAATAAAGGCCATCAATTAATGGACTGACAAAAAAACTACATTTGATGACAAATAAATTAATTGACTGATAAAATAATGATTATGAAAAAACTTTTTTCGATAAAAAGACTATTTTATTTGTGTATTTCTGTTAACATTCAATTTTTTAAATCATTTATTTTACCTTATTTTGATTATGTTTTTACTTTAATTTTATATTTTTCTAAAGAAGCAATACAGCGTTTAGCTAATTTCTTCTATTTGTGCATTGTAGATTAAATTTGAATTCATCGAATTTTAATGAATTAAATAATTTGTTAGAAAAATATGGTCTATTTGCTTTTCAGCATAGAGCCTTGGAACGAATGTTAACATTTTCTTTAAAATAATTAATTTGCAAATGTACCACCACTTTTAAAAGAACAGCTAGTCAAAAATGATACTAGAAATTTGAAATATGATTTAAGAAATAAAGATCAAATAATCGAATGTGGATCTCGATCAAAAAGTGACGAAAATATGTTTATTCAAAATTATCTAACAATTAATTGACTGATAAAATGATGATTTGAGTGACAAAAATATTTTCGATTGACTAATTTATCCTGGCGTTCATTTAGTGACTTTCTCAATTTTGCGAGCTTTGTTTAGAAGAGCAGCTTTGTTTTACCAAAATGATTGTAATTCGAACAGTTCAGATAATGAATCCGATCTCGAGAAAGCAGCTGTCGAACAAAACCCTTCTAACGAATCAACATTCTCTGAGAAAGAGTATGCTGCTAAAGCAACATTCGTTGAAGTGGCTTTACCAAGAAAATAAGGAAGGCCAAAGGAAATCAACAACTCAGGTGAAAAAAAAACAAAAAAACTAATCATTTTTAATTTTTTTGTTAAATAATTAATTTATTCACAACAATATATTTTTGTATATAAAATAGGATTTATTTTGTCAGTGCAAAATTATTATAAAGTCATCTCAATATATATAATTGTCAGTCGTTTAGTTTTTATGTCAGAAAAATTAGTTTTTTATTGTCAGCTAAAATAGATTAAATTAGTCACCACTTTTAGTTATTTTTGTCACCCTCACCCAACTTAAGCCAAAATTAAATAGATTGAAATAATCTATATCTACTTTTGGAATATTATTGCGAGGAACGAGCAAGCCGTGACGAGCTTTGTAAGCAATGTGAATGTGCGAATAAAAATAGGGGGACGATGTTTAGAAGAAAATTCATGTTGAAAATTGAGATTGATATACGTGAATAAAGTTAGGTTTCCAGTGTTAATTTCGAAAAATAAATCGAGAAATTATAAAAATTGCTTTATTACGTTAACAATAATTCTTCTATTGACCCCTGGAAATTAAATAAAAAATCAAACCATAATTATTTTAAATTAGGAAAAATAAAAAAACAAAAAAATAATAGCAAGTAGACATTAAGATTCAAATTTGTTGAGAATTGGAAAATTTTAATTATCAAAAAAATAATAAAATTAAGGAAAAAAAATCCATATCTACTTTTGGAATATTTTTAAAACTAGATTTTAAAGATTTTAGAGTTGAAAATATATTTAAATTTTTTTTGGTTATTTATCTTTAAATTTCTCTTGCAAAAAAATCAAATGAAAAATGGCTGGACTCTAAAAATTCTCAAAATAAATTAGAAAAAAATAAAGTTAAAAAATTTATTCTAAAACCATGGCTTTAAAAAAAAAGAGCAAAAGAAATTATAAATAAAACAAAAATAGAGAAAATGGAAATTTAAAAGTATCCATAGCCACCATAACCACCATAACCACCGTAACCACCATAAAATGGAAGGGCTGGTAATGCAGGGAGCATTGGAAGAGCAGGCATAATTGGTAAAGCTGGAGCAAATGGCAAGGCTGGAGCAGCGGCATATGCTGGATAACCGTATCTTGATCTTCCACAACCCATTTTTAATGTTCTAGTGTTTTTAATGTTTTTATTGATGATGAAAAAAGCTATTATTTATTTATTTGTATATCTGTACCGAGCTAGAGCTCCTTCAGATTAAACAAAAAAAAAAAAAAAAAAAAAAAAAAAAATTAAAATAAAGTTAAATAAAATAAAATAAAAATAAAAAGTAAGAAAAAAATAAAGTTAAAATGATATAACTTAAAAAGTAGATAAATATTAAAATTAAAATTAGATAAATTTTGATAGAGAGTAACAGAATACATATTTTAATTATTTGATGATTCAGGAAAAAAAGAAGAAATAGTAAGGTAGCAATTACACAATGGAGTTGGGTACTCGATGTATCTTGATTCGAAACCTCTGTTATATTCTTCCACCAGTCTAACAGTTAATGGAACAGAATGGCTCAGTCCTGCCCTAACATATCTCTCACTCAACTCAAAAAGTCGATTTGAGACTGTTAGTAGTTTAAGTTTATTATATGCCTCATTATGTAATATGTTGGAGGGAGTATCATATCTTAGTTTTAGTATAGATCGAACTGCTGAATTTTGGATTACTTCTAACCTTTTGATATTGGTTTCTGAAAGAGAGTTAAGACAAGGAAAAGTATAATCTAGAATAGATCCAATCAAAGACTTATAAAGGTTTCCTAAAGTGTTTAAGTCAAGGCCCCATTTTTTATTTGACAAGATTTTTATTAAATTTAGCCTTGAATTGCAACGTTCTTTAATTTCTTCTATCATTGAAGAAAAGGTTAATTTAGAATCAAATCTAATACCTAGGAACTTTATTTCTTTTAAGTTTTCGATTCTATTCCCATAAATCCTTAAATTAAACACAGAACTTTCTTTATTATTCTTAGTAAAAATCATTGAGCAAGACTTTTCAACCGAAATCTTCATTTTCCACTTGAAAAGCCACTTTTCTAATTCAACTAAGTACTTATTCATCTTACTTTCTATATTTCCATTTTTTTATAAATGAAAAAAGTGACAAGATCGTCTGCAAAGAGAAGTGAATATTCTTTATTAGATTTATTTCTTTTAGGAATATCATTAATAAATATACTAAATAATAAAGGACTAATAACTGATCCTTGAGGAACGCCAGCAGATATTTTGAATTCATCACTAATGTGATCATTTATATTTACTTTAAATGTTCTACAGTTAAGAAATGATTTAATCCAATAAATTAAGTAGGCAGGTATATTTATCTTTATCAGCTTGTAAATTATACCTTCATGCCAGACTTTGTCGAAAGCTTTAGAAATGTCAAAAAATAAGCAACATACTTTTTTCTTTCTATTAAAAGATTCGACAACTTTTGGATAAGGAAAACTAAATTATCTGCGGTTCTTCGATGTTTCCTAAAACCAGATTGTTCCTGAATTAGCAAAGAATTTTTTTCCAAGAAATCATATAACCTTGAAAATATAATACGTTCAAGCAGTTTACCCAGACAGCTTGTAATGCTTATTGGTCGATAATTAGATGGGTCTTGTGTAGGTGAAGATTTCTTAGGTATCATTGTGATATTGGCACTTTTCCAAGCTTTAGGAACTGTACCTTCTTGGAGACTAAGATTGAAAAGATCTATTATTTCTTTTAACAAATTTAAAGGGAGGTTTTTTAACATTAAATTGTGGATAAGGTCAGGTCCGCAAGCTGCTTCTCCTTTTAACCTTTTTAATGCTATAATCATTTCATTAAGGCTAATCGGTTCGTTGAATATTGGCTGACTATTATTCTTAAAGTATTTTAAATTAAAATGAGTTATTTCTGTATCTTTTTTGATTGTTTTCGAGGTCAGAATTAAGACTGAATGTTGAGGATAATATTTTTCCAAATAATTTCCCTTTTTCCTCATCTGTTTTGAAATCTTGGTTGTTCAGAGTTAAAGTTGGGATTAAATTTGATCCTTTTTTTGATCTAAACTTTTTTATTTTTTTCCAGAATGGCCTACTTGATAGGGGGTTTTTCCCCATCTTTTTGATAAAATCAAACCAATTTTGATTCCAAAATTTTTTCAGGCTAATTTTAATTTCCAATGTTAAATGATTATATCTTTGTTTTGTCATTTGACAGCGAGTTTTTTGAAAATATCTTCTTATTTTCCTACGTTCTTTAATCAAATCTACAATAAAAGGAGGTAGACTGCTCTTGAAAACTTTTTGAGACTGAAATGGTATACTTTTTTGTGCAGCTGATAATATTTTTTTGGTAATTATTTCGTTTTGTTCGTCAATCGTCCCTGCAGAAGCCACTAAGAAATGTCTTGGGACATTTAAAACTTCACGAAATAAATGCCAATTTGCTTTTTTATAATTAAATTTCTTTGATAGAGATTTCACAGTTATTATGTAATCGAAAGCTATGGAAGTTTCGATTGGAAAATGGTCACTTATCATATCCTGATTACTGAGAACTCGAAACTCATTTATTTTATTTGTTACTGAGGATGAGACTAAAAACAAATCAAGAATTTCAAAATATTCTCTATTAAAGATATTAAAAGTGGGGGTTTTATCACTGATTACAGAAAAATCTAATTCATTAATTATCTTTTCCAAAACAATTCCATTTTGGTTTTCTCCTAGACAGCCTAGTTGTTTTGTCCGAGCGTTAAGATCACCACCAAGAATATAGTTTTTACATTTCCTATTTAGGTTCGATCTATTTATACTCGTTTTTAAACCCATTTCGTTCAACAATTAATTGCATTTCATAACTATCTACCACCTAGCTTGCATTACAGTCATCTCTCTTTAAACCGAGTACACTTTTATCCGAAGCATTTGATATTCGGACATAAATGTGCGGGCTCGGAGCTCTTTACAATACCTTTACATGCTAAATACATTTATTAATTCGAATTTTTTGTTCGGTTAAATTCGACATTCGGACAAAAGTCTCGGGGTTAAAATTGGAAAATTACATAAAAAAATAAAAATCAATTCGTATATTCATGTAAGAATAAAAAAAATTTATATGAATGAAACATTTATGAGTGTTTGAAATATTTATTTAATTGTTCTTCTTTGTCTATTTTCTCCATATTAAAGTTTTGTTTGTTTATGGAACAATCTGGTTTAATGAACAATACAGATGTTGATTCAATAGCTTATTTTAAAACACGATTAAATGATGTTAAGGCTTTAAGCCTTCAACAATCAACTCTTGATAATTATTTTTCTAAAAAAATTTGATTAATTAAATTGATTTTTATTCGTTAATTTTTGTATTCCAATTAAAAAACTTAATTTAGTAAATTTAAATAAATTATTTTTGTATAATAAGCTTTATTTGATAATTCGAATATTTTAATCCGAATAAGTTTTTCCCGGGCGATTTATGCTCGGATTAAAGAGAGAAGACTGTACATCAATTTAATGTAATTACATCTCCTTTCAATCTGCACACTTTAATTTATTATTTCACAATTAGATATTCACGTTTTTAATGACATTGCTAAACATTAATAACAAGCTTGATTGAACAGGAAAATATATTCGATTATTGATTGTTTATTTTGTTTAAATATTTATTTTGAAATATTTTTATATTTTATAACAAGTCACTTCAAATAAACAAGGTAAAAATAATGGATGAAATATGATAATGTAAAAAAATTTAGAAACGAAAATTTAATGGGTTGTTTTCTAAAACTGTTTTAACTTTTAATTCTACTAATGCAAAAAATAAAGTTTGCTTGTTTATTTTTAATAGTTTTTCTTTTTAAATGTAATTCTAAAATTATTTATAAAAGTTAATTTTTTACATTCATCTTTTTTATGTTCTAAAATTCTTGTCTTTGACCTTTCATCATCTCTGAGATATTTAAAACAAGATATTGACTTCGGTTACTAGCTTATCTACTCTTATTATTCATATCCAATGATCAAACATTCTTATCAGTCTTTACTTATCAAGAAATAAAATAAAATATTATACTTAGTTCTGTGCTCGTCGTGATATCTTTTCTCTTGAGAATGATGGAATAAAAATATTTTTTTTCTAAAGGACTTTTTCTTGAATCTCTTATAATTAAATTTTTTCCATTCTTTTTGTACTACAGCGGTTCTAATGAAATCGTAACGCAGTTCGGCCGGCCGGCGCGGCCTCGGCCATTTTGTCGGCCCGGCCGGCCAACGGCGCCGGCGCGGCCTATAAACGGCGCCGGCGCGGCCTTCGAACGGCGTCGGCGCGGCCGGCCTAGTCGGCCATGTCGGCCAAGGTGTTCGGCCATCTCGGCCGGCCTAGTCGGCCATGTCGGCCAAGGTGTTCGGCCATCTCGGCCGGCCTAGTCGGCCATCTCGGCCAAGGTGTTCGGCCATGTCGGCCAAGGTGTTCGGCCATGTCGGCCAAGGTGTTCGGCCATGTCGGCCATGTAGGCCAAATTGTTCGGCAATGTCGGCCAAGGTGTTCGGCCATGTCGGACATGTAGGCTTAGGTGTTCGGCCAATTCGGCCAAGGTGTTCGGCCATGTCGGCCATTTTATATTTCATTAAAAATTTTATATTTTTATTTTAAAATTTTTTTTTTATTCAAGAAATTTTAATAACTTTTGTTAATTTAATATTGATTCAAAATATTTGATACCACTATTCAATTTTTTTTCGTGGAGTGTTTTACTCTTTTTTGTATCTCAAATAAAATTTAATTTTGCAAATTTATTTTTATTTTTTTTCTTAAGCCAACTCTTCAGAGCAATAAATGAAAATTTTTCATTTTTTTCCTTAAGCAAAGAAACTAAATATTTTTTATTTTTAGCTCGATTAGACACCAACACAGTCTGCCACTCGTTTGATCATGTCCACTATTTCAGACAACCAGTACAACCCATCCGACTCATATAACTTACTCAGTCAACCCGTCCAACCCATCCGACTCATATAACTTACTCAGTCAACCCGTCCGACCCATCCGACTCATATAAATTACTCATTCAACCCGTCCGACCCCTCCGACTCATCACCTTCTCAGTCAACCCGTCCAACCCATCCGACTCATCATTAAAAAAAATATTTTCAACTTTATTTGTTTTTTTAAATAAAAAAAAATAAAAGTTATTTTTCAATTTTATTTATTTTAAAAATATACAAAAAATAATTAAATTTGTTTTTTTTTTCCTTTTTTTCTTGCGTCGACGCTGTACGCCCACATCTTCTTCCAGTCTGACACATGTTTTAGGATACATTCTTTCATAAAAATATCTTAAAAATAAAATTAATTTTTTAATTAATAAAGATTTAAAATATATGTTACCTTTTATTTTTAATATTGAATTTGGAAATTCAATTTTTAATTTGTCCAGGCCTTGATTTTTTGATCTTTCCGGAATCTCACATTCGATGTAATTTATTAAAAGGTTTTTAAAATATAACCTATGCTTATTATCCTTTAAAAAATATAAAATTAGGAATGATTTTTAAATTTTTTTTTAAATTACTTTAAGTGATTCATCTTCAGCATATATTTCGTCATCACTTTTATTTGGTGATTCAACACTTTCTGTGCGCTGGCTTACTTTTTCAAGAGATTCTTCCGGTGCTCTTTTCTGTTGAATTTCAGTAGGGTTAGAACACTTAAATTAAAAAATTAATGGATAAAATTATATATTTTTTTTAACTTACATTTATGACTTTAGGATTATGCTCTAATGAGTCAAGTTTTTTACTCATTTCACCCATTGTCTGCTGCATTTTTTCCATCTGATGAATTAACTTATAAAATTTATCATAAAATTTTTAATTTAAAATAAAAAATCAGAAATTACTTTTTGCTGATTAGCAAGAAAGTCACCAGCGATCCTATTTATTAGATCGTGGGAATTTTTTCTGCTATTTTTGCTTGACCACTCCTGATCATCAGCAAAAGAAAGATTATCAAATGATTTTGATAATGTCAGCTTTCTTTTTCTTTTACTGGTTTGATCCGATGGTCCAGCCTGGATTTCTGTCTCTGAACCTTGGGCAGAATTTTCATCCACAATTTATAAATAAAAATTTTAAAATAAAAATATAAAATTTTTAATGAAATATAAAATGGCCGACATGGCCGAACACCTTGGCCGAATTGGCCGAACACCTTAGCCTACATGGCCGACATGGCCGAACACCTTGGCCGACATGGCCGAACAATTTGGCCTACATGGCCGACATGGCCGAACAACTTGGCCGAAATGGCCGACATGGCCGAACAACTTGGCCGAAATGGCCGACATGGCCGAACAACTTGGCCGAAATGGCCGACATGGCCGACATGGCCGAACACTTTGGCCGACATGGCCGAACACCTTGGCCGACATGGCCGAACACCTTGGCCGACATGGCCGAACACCTTGGCCGACATGGCCGAACACCTTGGCCGACATGGCCGAACACCTTGGCCGACATGGCCGAACACCTTGGCCTACATGGCTGACATGGCCGAACAACTTGGCCGAAATGGCCGACATGGCCGAACAACTTGGCCGAAATGGCCGACATGGCCGACATGGACGAACACTTTGGCCGACATGGCCGAACACCTTGGCCGACATGGCCGAACACCTTGGCCGACATGGCCGAACACCTTGGCCGACATGGCCGAACACCTTGGCCTACATGGCTGACATGGCCGAACAACTTGGCCGAAATGGCCGACATGGCCGAACAACTTGGCCGACATGGCTGAACACCTTAGCCTACATGGCCGAACACCTTGGCCGACATGGCCGAACACCTTGGCCGACATGGCCGAACACCTTGGCCGACATGGCCGAACACCTTGGCCGACATGGCCGAACACCTTGGCCGACATGGCCGAACACCTTGGCCGACATGGCCGAACACCTTGGCCGACATGGCCGAACAACTTGGCCGAAATGGCCGAACACCTTGGCCGACATGGCCGACTAGGCCGGCCGAGATGGCCGAACACCTTGGCCGACATGGCCGACTAGGCCGGCCGACATGGCCGAACACCTTGGCCGACATGGCCGAACACCTTGGCCGACATGGCCGAACACCTTGGCCGACATGGCCGAACACCTTGGCCGACATGGCCGAACACCTTGGCCGACATGGCCGAACACCTTGGCCGACATGGCCGAACACCTTGGCCGACATGGCTGACATGGCCGAACAACTTGGCCGAAATGGCCGACATGGCCGAACAACTTGGCCGACATGGCCGAACAACTTGGCCGACATGGCCGACTAGGCCGGCCGACATGGCCGAACACCTTGGCCGACATGGCCGAACACCTTGGCCGACATGGCCGAACACCTTGGCCGACATGGCCGAACACCTTGGCCGACATGGCCGAACACCTTGGCCGACATGGCCGAACACCTTGGCCGACATGGCCGAACACCTTGGCCGACATGGCCGAACACCTTGGCCGACATGGCCGACTAGGCCGGCCGACATGGCCGAACACCTTGGCCGACATGGCCGAACACCTTGGCCGACATGGCCGAACACCTTGGCCGACATCGACATGGCCGAACACCTTGGCCGACATGGCCGAACACCTTGGCCGACATGGCCGAACACCTTGGCCGACATGGCCGAACACCTTGGCCGACATGGCCGAACACCTTGGCCGACATGGCCGAACACCTTGGCCGACATGGCCGAACACCTTGGCCGACATGGCCGAACACCTTGGCCGACATGGCCGAACACCTTGGCCGACATGGCCGAACACCTTGGCCGACATGGCCGAACACCTTGGCCGACATGGCCGAACACCTTGGCCGACATGGCCGAACACCTTGGCCGACATGGCCGAACACCTTGGCCGACATGGCCGAACACCTTGGCCGACATGGCCGAACACCTTGGCCGACATGGCCGAACACCTTGGCCGACATGGCCGAACACCTTGGCCGACATGGCCGAACACCTTGGCCGACATGGCCGAACACCTTGGCCGACATGGCCGAACACCTTGGCCGACATGGCCGAACACCTTGGCCGACATGGCCGAACACCTTGGCCGACATGGCCGAACACCTTGGCCGACTTGGCCGAAATGGCCGAACACCTTGGCCGACATGGCCGACTAGGCCGGCCGAGATGGCCGAACACCTTGGCCGACATGGCCGACTAGGCCGGCCGACATGGCCGAACACCTTGGCCGACATGGCCGAACACCTTGGCCGACATGGCCGAACACCTTGGCCGACATGGCCGAACACCTTGGCCGACATGGCCGAACACCTTGGCCTACATGGCTGACATGGCCGAACAACTTGGCCGAAATGGCCGACATGGCCGAACAACTTGGCCGACATGGCCGAACAACTTGGCCGACATGGCTGAACACCTTAGCCTACATGGCCGACATGGCCGAACACTTTGGCCGACATGGCCGAACACTTTGGCCGACATGGCCGAACACCTTAGCCTACATGGCCGACATGGCCGAACACCTTGGCCGACATGGCCGAACACCTTGGCCGACATGGCCGAACACCTTGGCCGACATGGCCGAACACCTTGGCCGACATGGCCGAACACCTTGGCCGACATGGCCGAACACCTTGGCCGACATGGCCGAACACCTTGGCCGACATGGCCGAACACCTTGGCCGACATGGCCGAACACCTTGGCCGACATGGCCGAACAATTT
The DNA here is from genome assembly GCA_025491095.1 of Brachionus asplanchnoidis. Taxonomy (NCBI): domain Eukaryota; kingdom Metazoa; phylum Rotifera; class Eurotatoria; order Ploima; family Brachionidae; genus Brachionus; species Brachionus asplanchnoidis. Next base: position 3,728,382 of record JAILYF010000013.1, on the reverse strand, counting down.
GGCCGACATGGCCGACATGGCCGAACAACTTGGCCGAAATGGCCGAACACCTTGGCCGACATGGCCGACTAGGCCGGCCGAGATGGCCGAACACCTTGGCCGACATGGCCGACTAGGCCGGCCGAGATGATCGACTAGGCCGGCCGCGCCGACGCCGTTCGAAGGCCGCGCCGGCCGGCCGAACTGCGTTACGATTTCATTAGAACCGCTGTATATGTTACAAAAACAAGTTAGTTTATTCCCAAGAATAAAATTCCAATCTACATTTTTAAAGACTTGAAATGAGTTGATTTGTTATTTTGAAAAATTTCGGTCATGATTTAATTGACTGACAAAAAATTAGATGAAAAATAATCTTATTGACTGAAAGATTTATATTTCCGGGGTATATATTTTAACCAAAAATGATGGAAAATTTTATTGTTGAAGATGATCAAAGTAATAACTGAACAAGTAAATGTAAATAGCTATATAATTGATGATAACAAATGATAATGATGAAAAAAACATTACTGTTGGCTTTCGTAAGGGCTCATTAGACAGTTCTTAATTTTGTACATTTATTAATGTTTTAAAACAAAATAAAATAATTTCTCCATTTTGATGACATGAAAATTAGTAGGGCCAAGGAAATCAACTTTTGAATAACCTAAAAAAAATAAGTCATTTTTAATTTTTCTTTAATTCTTTAATTAATTTTTTTGTAAGATATTAAATCCTATTTTGCATCCAAATTTTATTTTTTTTTATTTAAATTAATTCACCCAAATTAGTTTATATTGTCGGAAATTTTTTGGTTTTGTGAAATTCAGTACAAAATGATAAAAAATTTTCAATTTTTTCTCAAAAAAGTTTTTAGGAATAACTTTTTTCTTTAAGGTCAAAATTATTTATGTAAATGCAACATGGTACAAAAAAGTTTTATCAACTATCAAAGTCTGCTAAAGTCTGCAAATTTAGTAGAAATTACATTTTAATATATTCGAGTGTTGTGCATTTTGCAGATATTTTGCACATCATTAGAATACTTAGACAGCTGATGAAACTATGTTTTTTGCACAATGTTGCATTTTCATAACTAATTTTGAAAGGAAAAAAAAAAGTTATTGAATTTTTTGTGATTTTTTTCTTTTATTTTCAAAATGTTAGAGCCCAAAATTTCAGGTAAAAATTTTAATTAACCTTTATAGAGAATTTATTTATTAAATAAATTATTTAATTATATAATCTTCATCAGGACTGTAACGACATGCAACTTTATGAAGCAAACTTTCATCTATTAAAACGGCTTTAGTTCTTATTATATCAAAATCCTTGTTCTGAACTTCATAGATACTTTGTAAATATTCTTTACAATATTCAAAGTTTAATAAATTTGATAAGAGCGAATTAGGCCAGTCAATAGCTTCACCAAATACCCTTTTCTCACATTCAAGACCACATTCTGAACTATTGCCTGAAATTTTATCATCTGAATCTTGTTGTTGAACTAAAAAAGGACTTGATTTATTTAAATCATTTAATCTGTGTCTCAAAACTATGTGTGCTGTCTCATGAACAACTGTTGCTATAAAATCAAGTTTAATCACTATCAACTTCTGTTCATCTGTGTAATATCTAAACTTTTTGCTCGTCAAAATTTTGATAATTGGCTTCGTATTTACGTAGATTGTGCAAATTCCAGCAAATCCATTAAGTCTTCTAAAATTACTATCGACAAATTTTAAATTCAAATTCTTGAAGTCAAAAACTTCATTTATCACAACAAGCTCATCTATAAGATTTTTAATTTTTTGTGTAATTTTTGAGTTTTTAAATACACACAAAAAAATGTGCTCCAGCTGTTTAAATATCTCATAATCATTTAATAAAGTACTATTTTTAATTGAACTGAAATTCTCAAAAATTTTTATCATAAAAATTATTTTTTTAAAAAATACTTTTGAATTAACAAATCTTCGTTAAAAGCTTCCTGCTTAATAAAGTAATACAAGTCTGTTAAGCAATCTGTCGCAAAAATTGGGTATTTATCTATGCTTGGATTAATGCAAAGGTTTCGAAGAATGACATCCTTAGATAAGTGAAAAAAAGCTTGATCGTTTAATTCCAATGTGAGACGAGTTTTATTTAAATTTTTATCTTGTGTCAATTGCTTTAATTCACTGGCAAATTCGATAAAACTAAACATGGTTTTATTCTTTTTGTGTTCATCGAAAATTTGTAAAAATTTAGTGGCTGACATGGCTTTCTAATTTTCATTAAATTTTTTCTTATTAAAAATTTATTTTTCAACTGTATTTGATAATTCAAACAATTTTTTTTAATAACTGAGTTTGAAAAAACTGCGTTTATGCTATTTTTAGCTTTTTAAAGTAAAAATAAATTAGGCAAGCAATTTTTTTAAAATTAAATTTGCTTTCATATTTCTCTCATGAATCTTTTTTCTTGCATGCTTATGAAAAATAAAACTCTGTTTAAATCAAGTTGAAACTAAATTTAAATTAAAAAAAAGGTTTTTTGCTGTTGATAGACTAATTTTCAACAAAAGCTTTTATTCTTTAAAATTTAATTACTATTGATTTGAGTATGAATTTTTGTTGATCACAAGATATGTATCAATACAAAATTTATGCATACAAAAACTTTATTCAAAATCGAAAAAATTTTTATTTACCATTTACATTCAATGAGCTCTGTAAAATTTTATTTGTCGCTTGTACTCAATAAACTTCTTTTGATTATTGTCAAGTCTTCATTTCGCTTTTTTAATTTTATAACCCCTCTCACAGACATTGGCATTCTATTAAGATCGTATGATTTAATTCTTGATACTAAGGTCATTAAAATTTAAAGCTTTTTTTTTGGGTTTCCTCAGTTTCATTCCGATTACCGACCAAACTAAAGAAATTTTTTCTTTTTTTCTTAAAAGAAAAAATTTCTTTACTTCATTACTTTCGAAATTTTACTATATATCTTTGTCGGTTTAGTTTTTAATTTTTTTAAAGAATTTTTGAAGATAAATAACAATAAAAACTTTAAAAAAAAAAGTGTTTTAATTCATTGTCTAATGCTTTTTAAATACATAAAAATGGTATTAAATATATAAGTAAGGATATGTAGTTATTCTTAAAAACCGAAATTTTACCATAAATTAAGGAATTTTTAGTAAAATGGTTCCAAAAATGCTTAGAGTCAAAAAAATGTTTTTTTTTTTGATAATAAAGGTGTAATAGTTATTTAAATTTTGAATAAATTATAATTTAAAAAATATTAAAGACTCTATAATGATATTTAGCTCACTCATAAGCAGCACGACTGTATAATTATGATTACAAAAAAACACAAATACGGTCAAACCTTAACAAATTTATTCAAATTCACTTAAATAGTATTGTTGTTTAGTGACTTGATCAGACTCTAAATAAAACAAATTACTTCAAGAGATAACTTGTTATTTCTAAACGGATGCATATTAACCCGTCATATCAATAATTAGATTGTCATATGAAAATAAATAAAATCGTCATATGAATAATTAAATTAACGATTTTAATTCATTAAAAGTTTAATTATTAATTATAATTTTAAATAGTAGTTCTCTAATAAACAGCATACCCGAATCCCTAAACCAGGGCTCTGCCCCGGACCCCGCTTAATTTTTATATGACGGGTTAATATGCATCCTTTCTAAACTTATTTTAAATAAAGTGTTTAACTAAATACTAAGCTTATTATTCACACACTCGGCCTGTACTACAGTATTTAAATGCTTTTTTAAACAAAACAAAACATTTTTAAACAAAACGATAAAACATCTTTCTGAATATTCTTGTGACATAAAATGAATCTGATTTTAAGAATCTTTTTAATCATATTTTATTAGTTTATAATTAAACCATAATTATTTTAAATTAGAAAAAATAAAAAAACAAAAAAACAATAGCAAGTAGACATTACGATTCAAATTTGTTGAGAATTGGAAAATTTTAAAGATCAAAAAAAATAATAAACATAAAGAAATAAATCTATATCTACTTTTGGAATATTTATAAAATTAGATTTTTAAGATTTTAGAGCTCAAAATGTATTTAAATTTTTTTTGATTTTTTATCTTTAAATTTCTCTTGCAAAAAAATCAAATGAAAAATGGTAGACTATAAAAATTCTCAAAATAAATTAGAAAAAAATAAAGTTAAAAAATTTATTCTAAAACCATGGCTTTAAAAAAAAAGAGCAAAAGAAATTATAAATAAAACAAAAATAGAGAAAATGGAAATTTAAAAGTATCCATAGCCACCATAACCACCATAACCACCATAACCACCGTAACCACCATAAAATGGAAGGGCTGGTAATGCAGGGAGCATTGGAAGAGCAGGCATAATTGGTAAAGCTGGAGCAACTGGAAAGGCTGAAACAGCGGCATATGCTGGATAACCGTATCTTGATCTTCCAGAACCCATTTTTAATGTTCTAATGTTTTTAATGTTTTTATTGATGATGAAAAAAGCTATTCAGGATCGATATATTTATACTCGTTTTTAAACCCATTTCGTTCAACAATTAATTGCATTTCATAACTATCTACCACCTAGCTTGCATTACATCAATTTAATGTAATTACATCTCCTTTCAATCTGCACACTTTAATTTATTATTTCACAATTAGATATTCACGTTGCTTATGACGTTGCTAAACATTAATAACAAGCTTGATTGAACAGGAAAATATATTCGATTATTGATTGTTTATTTTGTTTAAATATTTATTTTGAAATATTTATTTATTTTATAACAAGTCACTTCAAATAAACAAGGAAAAAATAATTGATGAAATATGATAATGTAAAAAAATTTAGAAACGAAAATACGATGAGTAGTTTTCTAGAAAAAAATGTACTAAAAAAATTTACAAAAATAATATTTGTAATCTATCAAATTTGAGTAAGAAAAACTTTGAGTTTTAAATTAAATGATGTTAATAATATTAATATTACTCCATTCGTATAAACATTTCTAGTAGAACTTGAACTGTGTCTTCCATACTTTTTACTCCAAAATCCTCTTGGATATCTCGAAATAGTAGTATATGGTCTTTTCGTGGTACTTTCTGGCTTTAGTAACTCATTTTTTAGAGTATTTAATACCGGGTATGGACCTTGGTTACAAACTGCTCCGCTCTTATCATCCATATCCAAAGACCACACAATCACTCCAGCTAATTGCATTCTTTTTACATAATTCACTTTATTTATCAAGCTTGGAATGTTATCAAAGCCGATCCAGAGACCTGGGCGATAAGCATAAGGGACATCATGCTCTTCGTGCCAATACACTTTTAATTGTTTGTCTTTATTCAAAATTTCGCATACTTCATAATAAGCTAATACTCCTGGTTCCATTGTGTACGGACCTGCTTCTGCCGCACTGGCTTTACTAGTTCCAATTTCATGGGTCTGGTTCTCGCTAAAAAGAGAAAACGAGCGTGCATATGCTGAAATTCCAACATTTAATTTTTCTCTTGGACAGCCACGTTCTAAAAAAAATTAATTATCTTTATTAAATATTAATTTAATTGTAAGTGTTTACCTATCCAAATATGAATTGAAGAATTTATATTCCATAAACGATCTTTATCTGGTTCGTTTTTCCTCCCATAAAGAGGGCTATTGTGTCCAGTCTTTCCATCCCATGCTCCATGATAATCGTAAGACATCACATTTATAAAATCAAAATATCTTTAAAAAAATAAGACAAATTTTCCTCATTAATTATTAGAAATTACTTGCAAATTATTTCTATTTCGTATCCAGCATCGATTCTTTCATTAGCGGCACCAACAGCAGCTGACAAAAGAAATCTAGGCTTGTCTTTTTCGTAAGCTTCTTTTTCAAATTCTTCCCTTAGCCTCTTTAAAATTTAAAAATTAAATATTTTTTTCTATTTTTTTCTATTACTTAGTTAATAAAAAAATTTTTTTACCATAACTAATCTGGTAAATCCTTCTTTCGTATTATTCGCTGCTTGACGATCAGTTGCACCTGGATATTCCCAATCAATGTCAAATCCGTCGAATTCATATTTTCTCAAATAAGTTATCACATTTTGAACAAATTTTTCTCTAAAAAAATATATTCTGTAGTTCATTTTTATTACTTTTTTTTTTATTTTAAATTAAATACTTAATTTTAATTAAGTCAAATTTCTAAGTTATTTCTCCGATAAAATTAATCTATAGGTTTATTGTTTCTAATAGTTAACCCATTTTCAATAAAATAATTTAGTCATTTTACTTTAAAATAAGAAAATTTTAATAAGCCTGAATTTTGCCTGAAAAAGTAAAAAATTTAATGAAGCATATTTTAATAGAAGTTAAGAAAATAATTTAAAAAGAGACATCCTAAATACAAACAAATATTTAAGAAGCTTGATTTAGCTCTAAAAAGAAGGTTGTGAAGTCTATTTGAATTCGATTTTTTCAATTCAGAAAAATTTAAACATATTTTTTACTAAATGAGATAATTTAGTTCTTTAAAATACTTAATTTTAAGAAAATTTGCTAAATGCAGTAAAAAAAAGTCTACACAAATCTCATGCAATTTTCTGCAGTTTGCACGCTATTAAAAATTAGTCTAACCAACTGTACAATTGCTTTTCACAGTTTTTGCAGACATATATTTTCGGATTAAGCAAAATTTCTAAAGCATTAATTATTTTACAGAACTAGATTATTTCTTTAATTAAAAAAGTTATTTCTGAACTGAAACGACCAGTTTGAAAAAAAAATTCATTATTTCCCTAAAGCCATTTACTATAGATCTTTTCAAATTATCTCTCGATAAAATGAATCGTTTTAAAGACTGTAGCTTTTATTAAGATAATTATAATTTTGAGTTTATTAAATAAATTTAATCGTTGTCCTCAAAAACAATTAATTTTTAATACTTTGAAATATTAAAAAGAAAAAAAAAATTCAGAAAATTTTTAACTTAACACCAGAAGCACCAAAATTTTTAACTACTAGAAGCACCAAATTTTAATTAAATATAATGGATAAAAATTTATTATTTGGATAAATCTATTCATAACTTAATTTTAATTGAGTGAAAATACAAACTTTATATTTTCACTTTTTATTACTTACTAATAAATTTTTTTATTATTACTTTTTATTACTTTTTATTAGCTAATTGAATTAGCTAATAAAAAGTATCTGGCAAAAATTTTATCTTCTAATGAATTCATTTCTTTTTGAACCCATTCTTCGTTTTTTATGTAAAATACGCAAACTCCAACTTTTGCATTTTTTAATTTGCTTATCTTCGTTCGAGGATTAGGGTTTGAGTCATTTTTTTTTTAAAGATTTTTATACTTTTTATTAATATTTTATGACTCATACATTGATTTAGAATATTAATTCAAAATTTTTATTAAAAAAATAAGACAAATGCTTCTAGTAGTATACATATACTTGATTTTGTAAGGAGGCAAATTTTTTTATTTGAATTTAGTTAATTAAGAAAGTCATTCTTATTTTTATGCTGAAAACTCGTATAATGTTTTACTTTATAAATCGTTAAATGATTAGTAAATATATAAATTCCTTGTTTAATATTATAAATTTTTTTTTTAAGCATTTTTTAAAATTGGTCATAATTATCAAAATTTTAGTATGGCCTTAAGATAATTTAAAAAAAATGTTTTTATACTTTACGTTAAAATTAGCTTTTTTTAAAAATATTTAAAATATTATCTATTTAATTTCATTATTTTTTATAATTGTTTAATGTCATTAAAAACTGCACTCTCTTAAATTTAGAAATAAATCAAGAAATAAATTTTGTTTGAAAAAATTCATCAATTTGAAAACATATTTAAAATTCTTATTAAAAATCTAAAAATCATTAAGATAAGACTTTCAATCATAAATACCTGACCTAAAAAAATTTCAATCTAAGACTTGATTTAAAATTTTGTATCCTGAATATCGTTTGGCCCGGTAAAAAAATAAAATAAATTAAATGTCTAATTCGTTTAATTTTAAAAGATATAATTAGGAATTTTCGATTTTAAGTGAACATCGAAAATAAATTTAAAATTTAAACTTACAATGAACTGTCATCTCGAACAACTTCGTTGAATCCTTTCGAAGCATGAGTCTTGAAAAAAAGATTAAATTTAGAAAAAGTAATTTCAAAAAAGCCTACCCATCCACCTATACTCAGCATTATTTTTAAATCAGAATTATTTTTACGCAAAGCGTTTACTCGATGATACATTCCAGGACCACCGACCCAACTAGCTGTATCATCTTCTTCATAAGGCTTTACGTCTAGATTCTGTCCAACTTTAGCAAATGCAAAATTAATGTGTGTGCATAAGAATGGATCAATTTCCTCAGGAACAACTCTACTTATATCGCTTCTTCTCTTAGCTTTTTAAAAATTAAATTTATTTAATTTAATTCTATTTAAATTTTTTTACCAGCCCAATTGGCAAAGTAGCAGACTCTCATATATTTGTAAGGCTTAAAATATTCATTGAGCCGATTTTCTCTAGTCTTTAGGTACCATTTTGTTTCATCTCCGTCTTCTGGTTCCATTCCGTCTAAATTAAAGATGTAAGCTAGAGTCGTAGAAATCAAAGATTAAGACTTTACACAAGACGTCTTCAGTGAGCTCATAATCTTCGCCATAGTCAAAGTAATCGTTAGTGATTACCAATGGTAAAATGGAAAATAAAACTGCAATCAAAATTTTGAAAAAATAGTTCATATTCTGATATCTGGCCATTTCATTTCTTTTCCAATTTTTCAATATTTGAAATTTGTAAGAAGATGATTTTTTTTATAAAAGATAAATCCGATGTTTTAGTCCAACATTAAGATTATATATTTGCCGATAATTGTGGTTAATTTGTAACTTTGTTTTGGTCAAAAAGAAATTAGAGATTGACATTTGAAGCTAGTCTCGAGATTTATAAAATAAATAAGTTGAAAACTTACAAATTATACAAGATACACATATGAATGATTAGGGTTTTATGTTTTTGAATTTTTATTAGGTATATTTTATTTAGTTATCGGAAAAACAAAATTTTGTTTATGTTTTTAGGAAAATCGGCGATTTACATTTAAATGGTTGGTCTTAGACTTAATGTGATATTTCTCAATATTTTGTTTTTGATAAAACATTTATTTCGTAAAATAAAAAAATGACTCAAGTTGTAAAATTGAACCCGATAAGTTTGAATTAATTGAAGGGTAAATGGTTTCATAAATATGGGAAGTTGAAATTATTTTTTTCATGTTAAAAAATTAAAATTAATTTTCTAAATCAAAAATCAAAAAATATATTTTTCAATTAGATTTATTAAAATGTTACAAGTCTGATATGTAAATAAATGAACAATTACATAAAACGTAATCAAATAAATACCTGAAAAATTAAGGATCTAAAATTAAAAAATGATTTTTTTATCACAAATACAATGAAAAAATTATATAAAATAGTTTTATACCGATAAATAATAACATTTCCAAATTTTTACATCAATTCATCGACCTTGTAAATTAATTAAAAAAAGAAAATAGCAAATCTTCAAAATTGAAATTTTTGTAACAAAATAACATGAATAAATGTCATATTAAATTTAAAATAAGATAATGAATCTCTTATTATTAGAGTCATAAAAACAACACGAAAACTTTTAGAACTTGTTATAAATAAATATTAAAATTTATTAAACAATCATTTAGATCCTGAAGAAGATCCTTTTTTTGGTCGAAACGTGTCGATTAATAAAATAATTTCGTTTTTGAAATTAAATTTTTTATAATATTTTTTGTTTTATATTTATTTTTATTTTAGAAGTTTATCATAAGCCTTTGATTCTCTATAGTCATTTCCAGCAATAGCAGATAAATATTAAAATTTAAGTAAATTTATTCAAGAAAATTTTTTTTTATCTTTGAAGTATTTTTGATCCATTCTTTCTTTTTTTATTTCTAATCGGTACACTATATGTACACCTTTGCAATGAGATGTGTGCATTAAGCCAAAATATCATGTTTTAAACAACTTTTTGACTACCATTGAACTCTCTTCATTAATTAGAAGATCATGTCTTTAATCTTGTTTATGAATTTTTAATCACGTTTTTCATCAAAAATCAAATATTAATTTTCATTTTTTTTTGAAAAGATTCCAGCACATTACGATTCTTTCTTGACAAATCAGCTTCAACTCGATAGTAAACATTTTCTTTGGTTAAAAAGCTGGAAATATTTTATTCGATTTTTTGAACTCGATTTTAAATGCACCGATAAAATTTATTTAAAGGAAATATATTGACGGCTTCTTTTTTTAGGAAGACTTAATTTTAATCAAGATTTAAAAAAATTATGGCTGCTAATTGATAAGCAAATTGATTTTTTGATCATTATTTCCTTAACCTCTTTTTTTTTAAATAACTTACTAAATTTAATTCATATTCTTATAAAATCTCTTAAATTTTTCTATGTTTTATTTTTTCTATATTTAAACGTTAATTTATTTAAATTCTGTGTTTTTATTTTTCTATTTTTTAATTTTCTATATATTTTCACCTTTCAATGTTTTTTTTTTTCTTTTCGATGTTTTGATTCATAATATTATTTGAATACAATTATTTAAAAATAATCATTTGGAATATACAAAACAATAAACTTCTATTTTTTATGAAATTATTTTATACAAAGTCAAGTCTTGAGTTAAAAATTCTTTATAAACAAAATTAAAGTATTAAGTATTTATTTCTCATCTTAGATTAAAATTTTTCTCAACTACAAATAAATAAGTCAAAATTCTTAAAGTTAATAATTAGCTTTTAACTTTAAAAAGATTTTAAATTATTTTTATTACTTTTGCGCAAGTTAAATTTAATTAAATTAAAATTAAAAAAAAATAATGAATTGATTATTTTCGATCATAATTTTCATGATAAACAAACGATAAGTCTATCAGTTAATTTTTATTAGCAAAATTTAACAATAGTTTAGTCAAAAATAAACTCTTTAAATCTTTAAATATTAAATTGAATTTAAAATTTTATTTTTCATTTAAAATAAATTTGGATTTTTAAATTTTATGATTCTTAATAATTTGCTAGAGAGTAAAGCTTCTATAAATCAATAGAATAACAATAACAAAAAAGTTCTCTATTTCTTTAATAAAAGTGCTTCAATTAAATTTATTTTTCTAAAAAGAAAAGAAAGGAAGAGAAAACCTAAAAAAATATGAAAAAATATTTGGTTATTTTTGTTAAAGTCACCAAAGACAAATAAAAAAGTGCTTTTTGAGCTCACAGATAATTTACTTACCGCATTAGCTTAGTTTAATATATATTTGCATTTATTATTCATTAATTTTGAAATTCTCAAATTGAAACGAGAATAATAAATCATATGCTTCAACTTTTGAGAAAGAAAGATTAGAAAAATATTTTCGAGAGGGCTAATAGAAAAAATTTAACCTGAAAATTTTTAAATCCTCCCATTATTCATTTAATTTAACATAAAAAGCTCTCGAGTTGACAAAATTAAAAGAGAGTTGTAATCATTTGTTGCTTTGGTTAACATGTCTCAAGAAAACTCGGAAAATCAAGTTGTAAATATTAATGATGAAAACGCGGCAAATCAAGTAGTGCAAAGTGAGCAAACTTCGGCGCCACAAAATCAAGAAGACAATTTCGATAATTTACAAAAAGCGGTACAAATTTTAGCGCAAGCTAAACAATTAGACGAGCTAAAACGATATGACAAAGCGCTCACTCTCTACAGGCAAGGTGTAGACATGCTCCTCGAGGAAATGATTGTAAGACAAGGAACCGAACAATCAAGAAGCTATCTTCGAGATAAGTGCAATGATTTTATGAATCGAATTGATCAATTGAAGATGATGCTTCAAAACCAAAGAGCTGAAAATAAGGAAAACGAGGCCAAGATTTAAATTCATTTTTTTCAGATATTTTTTATAAAATTTTTCTATAGATCTGACAAAATAAATTTTTTCAAAAATTTTAAACTTATTATAATTATCAATAAATGTGCCTTAATAAACTTTCCAATAATATAGACTGAAAACAAAGCAAAATTTTAAAAATAGAAGTCATTTGTGTATAAAAATCTTTATGTATAAATTATTAAACTCATTATTCAAAGTTAAGCTATCCCATAGTTATTTATACCAAATTATAAATTTGAATTTAAAAAAAAATAGTATTTAACCCCTCAATTAAACTAAATAGTATGAACATTTTTCTTTAGTTTTTGTTGTCTCATATCAGGTCATTTTGAGGCGTATTTAAAATATTGATCTCCTAAAAGCCTTAAGAATATAACAAAATAAGATAATGCTATCACTAATTAAGTCTGAAAAAAATTTTCTATATTCTTAATTTCTTTAAATAAGATTTACTATTTAAATTTTAATTAATTAATAAAATTTAAAAGAATAAACGACAAAATTTTGCGAGTTTTTTGGAATTAAAATAAAGAAAATATTTCTAATTTTAAAAATAAAAATATTATTATTTTAAAAAATTTAATTTATTTTAAGAATTAAAATATTTTATAAAAAACTAAATACGAGACATTATTTTGTTCTTTATTAATTTTTTTAAAAATAATTGAGACTGTTTTAAGTTTTGGTATAAGTTTTTTTAATCAAGGAAAAAAAAATATCATAATAGCAAAATAATGAATTTCTTCAATTTGAATTTTTTTAAAATATTTTAAACTTAGTTGTATTTGACAAATTTTAAATTAAATTTATTTTTAACTTTCTTTTTTTTAAGAATGTTTTGAAATAGTGTCAATATCTATTAGAAAAAAGTGTAAAATTTTATGCAAAAAATTTAAATAATTTGTAATTACACAATATGTAGCAATATATAAAAAAAAGAAAATTCGAATTTTTCTTCAAATTTGGAATCAATTATGCCAAAAAATTGGGGTGTCAACACCAAAGCTCAAGAAGCCAAAGCCCGAAAAGCTGAAGTGAGCCGTTCAGTGGCTGAAAAAAAACAAAAAGAGTTAGAAGATAAGTTTTGGGATGATGATGATAAAATAGCTTTGCGCAAACAGCAGCGAAAAGAAGAGCAGGAAAAAAAAAATTTGGAAAAACTGCAGAAAAAGGAAGAATCTAAAAAGCTTTTAGAAGAAGAATTAAAAAGTATTAAACCCGTTAAAATTCAAAATAATGAGCCCAAGTTGACTCAGTTTGAAATCGATAAAATCAGGGAACGTGAAGCGGCTGCAGCCGCAGAAGCCAAAGAAGCTGCGTTAAGAGGTTTTTTTTTAAATAAATATTTATTTTTTTTATTTTATTCTTTCTAGCCCAGAAAAATATTGAAATCAATGAACCTGAATTAGTTGAGAACGTAAATCGAATTCAAATTGAGGGAGATGTTGCTCGTAATGTGGACGAGGCAATATCTATCTTAAAGTACTCTATAAATATTATATTTTGGTTTTTTAAAGAAATTTTTTTTTTTAGTAACGACTCTAAACCTGCAGTTGATCTTCATCCAGAAAAGCGAATGAAAGCTGCCTTTTTGGAATTTGAAGCTGAAAATTTGGAACGACTAAAGAAAGAATATTCAAATATGAGGTTATCACAGATAAAACAAATTTTGAAGAAAGAATGGATGAAATCACCCAAAAATCCGATGAACAAACTTTTTGCTCAGCAATAGAAAATTTTTAATTGGACTCAATTTAGCAAGCTATTCGGTTATTTGAATTAATATTGTAAAAATTAATTATTAAAATAACAATAAAATATTTTAAATTATATTCTTTTAATTAAATTAAATTTAACCGAAATTTTTCAATTAAAAATTTTAATATATAATAAAAATTCGTTCACTTTTTTTTGCATGAAAATTCTAAAATGTCTGAAAGACTTTTAAAAGAAAATGATAAAATTATCTTTGATGACGGACAAGACATAATAGGTAATCGTTTATTTATGAAGGCAATTGTTTATCTGTGAGTAAAATAAATTAAATTAAAGACTACGTTTTGGTTTATACGAGAAAGAACCTATCGAATACTGAGCATACGGAATATTTTACCAAATTGAGAAAAAATTTCATCAATTTTTTAGCTGAAAAACACAAAATTCAAATTAAAGAAGTAATTGTTTAACTTTTTTGCTTTATTAAAGAAAATTATCTTAAATTCAAGCAAATAATAAAAACTGAAAAAATGGAGATTGGATTCTATTTGCTTCATTTGACCTGGGCAGTGTTAATAGAAGAAGCTGAACGACTGAAGCTTAAAGTTCCATTAAGAGTAAAAAATTTAAAAATTTTAATTTATTGATTTTTAATTTTTAATTTTTTGATAGAAACTAAAGGCTGAGCTCAGATACGAACTTAATTTTAAGCAAAAATTTTCTATACTTAAACATTTTCAGCATAAAATGCCGCCGATTGTTGAAAATAATAAAAAAGAAACTTTTCAAAAAGAAAATATTCACAAATACCACATTACCAAAAACAAAAATATTCATTTTCGGACTTGTCAAAGACAGTATATAATGAAAGAAATCCTTGACTCAATTGTTTACAAGGAAGACTCATTTTGTAGATCAAAATTTAAAAAAATTTTATCCTGGTTTCATTCTTACAATCGAAATGAAAATGTTCGCTTAAAAAGACTCTTAAACGATGGTGTCCTAAGCAGTGCTTTTCCACTTCATGATGGCAATATTGATTACAGTACATTCAATTATCCAAGCCAGAAAAAAGATAAAAATATTGACAGACAACTACTTTATGATCACTGGGCTTCGTGGTGCTGCATATTTAAATTTCAACCACTAGACGAAATTGAAAACTATTTTGGTCCCAAAGTGTCATTCTATTTTGCATGGCTAGGTTCGATAAGTTTCCAAAATTTTTCATTAAATTTATATTTTTTCAAAAAGGCTTTTATACTACATGGTTATTTCCAATGGCAATTTTAGGAATTTTGTTCTTTTTCTTTGGGAATTACGACCCAAGCTATGAAGATGTAAAGTAAGATTATCTTGAATTACTTTTTTTTTTAATTATTGCTATTGTAATTAAAAGTAATTTTGTTTGCGGAGAAAATTCAGATGAAATCATCATGTGTCCTTTGTGTAATGAATGTACTCCTTGGCATTTGAACGATATTTGCATGGCTACGCAAATTAATCGTCTTTTCGATAACATTTTTAGTGTCCTTTTTGCATTGATAATGAACATTTGGGGTAATTTTAAAAAAATTGAGTTTAATATTGAGCATAAAAAACTAAATGATGACTAGCTATATTTTTCCTAGAATTCTGGAAACGACATACCAAAAAACTAAGTCATCTTTGGGGTGTTTTGGACTATGAAAGAGATGAAGTAAAAAAAAAAGATAAACATATTGAAAAATAAATTTTGTTTTTTTTAGGAAAAACCAAGTCCAGATTATTGTTTTTATGCAACCAAAGAAAAACGCAATCCAATAACACATGAATTAGAACCTTTTTTCTCGCGGTACTTGGTTCTATTACGAAGAGTCGCTGGAGCTGCAGTTCTCACCTTATTTGTATTAATTGCCATTTTTTTTCACTTTGTTATCATTTTATTGAGACTAAGTATTCATCATATGCTTTTTTTAACCGAAGGTTTAAGGTAATTTAACCATAGTATTTAAATTTTCAGATTTTATTTTTTTCCAAGACCTTTTGCAACACTATTCTCAAACATTTTGTGTGGAATTTTGAATCTCGGATTCATTATTTTGTTCGATAAGATTTACGAAAAATGTGCACAAAAAATAACTCGTTGGGGTATTATACATTTATTATTATTTTTTGTTTTTATTAAGCAAAAAATAAATAAATCAAAATTTATTTTTAAGAGATGTTTCGAACTGAGAGTAAATATGAAGAGAGTTTAATAGTCAAGCTTTTTATAATCTTGGCATTCAATTATTATTCTCATGCATTCTATATCGCTTTCTTTAAAGGAAGGTAGTAAATCGAAAAATTAAATTCTAACGAAAATAATCTTTTAATTTAAAGGATAAAATTTCATTTTATTAATAAAACTTATATCGAAACGGTAAGTCAATTTTTTTTCAATTTTTTATTTCTAATATATTATAAGGTTAATTAGTAAAGTCAATTTTTTAATCTTTGAAATTTTAATCAATCAAGAATATGATACCATTAGACATTTTTTTATGAAAATTATTATTTTTTTATTTCGCAAAAATTTCAAACTTTAAAGGCACCTTGAAGTTGATGATCAATTCAAAATATCATTTCAATTCAAAAAGTTTATCTTTAGATATTAAAATAAATCTTTGACTTAATTTAAATAATTTTAATGTAATATGCTTTACATGCAATGTAGATTTAGAAAATAAAAATAAATTGTAAAAAAATTTTCGGAATCCATTGATAAAATCGATTTTCAATTAAGTTAACTGATTTTTTGTAAAGTTTTGTCTTCATTTTATAACTTATTTTGAATTTTGTTTTGAATTTCGTTTTCAAATTTAATTGTGAATGCTAAACACAAATACTTTTGAAATAAAAAATCTCAAATAAACTTTACAAAAAATCAGTTAATACATTTATATATTAAAATCGATTATCAATGGACTGAAAAAATGTTTTTTCAGTTTTTTTCTTATTTTCTAAATATACAATCTACATGTAAAGCATGTTACATTACAATTAATTAAATTAAATCATAGATTAAGTTTATTATCTAAAGATAAACTTTTTGAATTGAAATGATATTTTGAATTGATCAACAACTTCAAGATGCCACTTTAAAAAATGATTTTTTAAATCCCTTTTTAATTTAAATTAATTACCTAAAAAAATAATATTTTTAATTTTAATGGAAAATATTAAAAATCAGAAAAAAAATTCTTTCTAAAAGTCTAAAATTAATTTTGTAAATTGATTCAGCTAATATAATCAATTGTATAAATCTATTTCTGCAAATTTAAATTTGATAAATACGAATTTTCTTCTTTTTTAGTCTAGTCCCTGTCAATTTTTATAGCATTTTTTTTTATTTAGTTTTAAAACTGTTAAAAAAATTAATTTTATTAATTTAAACAATTTTAGCAAAAAGATTAGAAATAAAAATTTCGACTTGTTACAACTATACAAATTTTCACACAATATATTAAATTTTTTTAACTTGAAAATTTTTAATGAAATGTAATTAAGTGCTCTCATACTGGCTGTCACATTGAAGTCGCATTTTATCTTTTCATAACATTTGTAGCTAAACAGATGCTCAAAAGTGCCTATGATATAGCCTACCCGAGGTTTAAGCGTTTTGCCAACATTATCAAGAGCGGATTGCCTCATGCAATAAATCAATGGGAAAATGACTATCAATTGCATCATGTTGATAATTTGATAGACAATTATTTATATCTTGTTCTTCAATTCGGATTTGTCAACTTATTTGTATCTATTTTTCCACTTGGACCCCTGTTTGCCTTTATCTTTAATATTCTTGCAATTCGCATAAATGCTCGCAGACTTCTGTGTGAGTCAAGGTATAATTTTTGAATGTTTAATTATTTGAAAATTAAATGCATTTTTGGTAAAGGCGAATGGTAATGGTGAGGCTTAATGGAATTGGAATTTGGTTCAAAATTCTTGAAAATGTTTCTTATTTTTCGGTACTTTCAAATGTAAATATTAAAAAATTAAATAAAAATTTTTCAAAATTTTTAAAGTTTGTAATAATTAGGCTTTAATAATAGCATTTTCGTCGGATATAATAGATAAATTCATCTATTTTTTAGAGAATGGAACTATTCAAGGTTTCACAAAAGCAAATTTATTGCAATCGAAAATTCCATCAAACAATTTGACATGCAGCTATTTTGAATCCAAATACCATGGTGAATTGTCGGAAGAAAACCTTCATTTTTACAAGCTATTTGTCTACAAATTAGCCTTTGTAGTTATTTATCAAGTAAGCTGACAAATTATTTTTTATTTTTGTTTTATTATTCTATTCTAGAATGTGGTACAATGGATTCAAAAATATATTGAGCAATCGGTAACTGATATACCTCGTCATCTGGATTTAAGGATAAAAAAGGAAAGATTTTTAATTAAGCAAAATCTAAAGTTAGATACTTCGAACTCGAAAAATGAGATCATAGTTGACATGATCCAAAATAGCAAATAAATGTTGTTTAAATTTTTGATTAGAAATTTTTTTTATTTAATTTATTTTATTAAATAAAATTTTAAGAATAATTATAATTTCAAAATAAATAAAAAAATAAAAAATAAATTTTTTAGGGTAAATTTAAATTGGAATTATAAAATAGGAAAATATTTAGTTAATTACTAAAAAATACAACAAAATTTAGAACTAAATGTAATTTAGTCCGCAAGTATCGGGTCAATATTAAAGATCACAATAAATTTTGCATTTACTCAAAAAAAAAATGAAGCAAACAAAAAAATAAATCTAGAAACCGTAGAAATTAATGACTAGAATTAAGTTCTATTTAAGGTTTTTCCTATTAGATTTCATCAATTATTTAGTTATTTTGATGAGATTTTATGTCGGAACATTAAACATCACATAAATAATTTTAATTCTAATAAATGGCATGTGTATTTTTCTAGCTAGGCTTGCCATCCTCAGGGTCTTTTAGAGTATGCCACATGGCTATGGGTCGGCGTGGCGAAGCCAGCATATCACTCCAGTGCCGTAACTCTGAACCTTGTGCACTGCATCCAAGAACCGCTTTACCAATAGGATCCGAAGTTCCGATTCTATCGTAATCAACAACTGTCACAAGCAATGTTACTTTCTTTTGAAAAAAATTGATTAATTATTTAATGATTAATTTTACACTAATCTACAACTAAAAAGCATAGAGATAAAGAAAAAAATAATAATTTCTCTTTTTCTCTTAAACACTAAAAAAATACAAAAAATAAAACAGTTGGTCACAATGGGTCTCGAATTCGGGTGTCTACTACAATGATACTATTACAAACCTGGATTTGCTCAAATGGAACTTCGAACGAAAATGACTCATTGTAGTACGGATTTAGGGTGCACTTTTTAATTGAAGTCTTCTTTTTTTTAATACGCTTACCACCCATCATGAGAGATATTTTAACATAAGGATCTACAAAAATTTTTTTAAATTAAATAATAAATAAAAGCCAATGAGCTGATTAAAAAAAAATAAAAAAAAGTTAACAAGCAACAATTAATTTAAGAGAGCGCTTGGTTTTTAAATTACCCTTATGTCATAGGTGTTTAGCTTAATAAACGTAAACGACTCGTTGAAATACGGATTTAAAGTATTAGACTTAATGGAGGTTTTCTTTTTTTGAATTCGTTTGCCATTTTTATAAAGGCTTAGTTTAACATATGGATCTGAGTACAGTTGACAGTTATTGTTATTAAAATTGATTTTTTTTTAATTGAATAAATAAAAAATATTTACCTGACAATCCACCGACATCCATTTTTTTCAGGTTTTTCGCCTCTAGTATTACTACTGTTAACTTACCAGCAGTTGGTACATACCGTAACGAAAAACAAATATCTCCCAATTTGTTTTCCTTAAAATTTTAAATTGTTGATTTGAATTGGTAAAAAAATATTAACAGCCCAACTTCATTTTAATTGATTATTAGGTTTAATTTCAAAAAAAGCAAATAAAAAATATTAGCTAGAATAATGGTCTTTTATAAATTAAAGCCATTTCAAAAAAAATGGCTTTGATTTAAAGTTTCTCTAAAGAAATTGCGTCATAAAGTTGTGAATTTTGACGCGTATTAATTATTTTTGTCATTTTTTGAAAATAAATTCCAAAATCGTTTCGTCGAAATCCGGTTTTTGAATTATTTTTCTTTGAAACTCATTATTTTTGCTAATCTTTTTTATTCTATTCATTTATCCTTAGTAGGGTGAAATGTCGAGCTGTCAAGCCCGAAACCAGTCCTAAAAAACGCTTAAAGTGAAATCAAATTATCGAATTTTAGAATTATTTTAAGGAATCTTGGATATGAATAGAGAACAAATTTAAAGGTGATTTTAAGAGTTGTCCAAGTAAAGACTTGGAAAATTTTAATTGTAATAAGTCTCGAATACAACTTAAAGTTTTTTTGGATAAAGATTAAAAACAAGAGCGTATGAAATTTTAGTCAGCCGAAAATCGATATTAAAATCATTTAAGTCATTAAAATTTGCGTTATAATTCTTTACAAAAATTCATTTCAAAAAATAATTTTAAATCCAAGTCTTGAACTAAAACTTTAATGTTATTTTATTTTTGTTTTTTTTTTAAATGATTTATTTGAATTTCTGCTTCACACATACAATTTCCGAAAACAATTATTTATAATAATCTATGAAAATATGGGGATAAGTAATTAAACTTTATTGACCCTTTGAAAAATTTGGTGAATCGAAAACATGAGGTAAATTTGGTAACGAGAACTTTTTTAAAAAAAAATTTAAATTTTGCAAAATGTTATTAATCATGTTAAGACTGGTTTGCTAAACATTTATTAGCTGAAGATCTTAAGTAAATATTTGAGAAAAAACTCTGATTAAAACATCATATTATGCTTTTTCTAAAATATGACATTTATGAAATTCATACTGAATCTCCAGATATTTAAGCATTTTTTCGCATCGATTTTTTTTAGTAAAATGGCTGATTAAATAAAAATAGTTGAATTAAATTCCTTTTGATTTTAAGGGATCGTATATTCTACTTACAAAGCAGATAGAGAGATCAGTAAAAATTCAATTAAAAAGTTTGATTTTTTTTAATTACTCAATTTTTTAAACTTACAAAAAAAAACTTTCTTTAAGGCCCAATAAATTAAATAAATGAGCTAAATATTTTTTCAATTATAATCCGTAATTAATTGTAGCTGAATATAGCATTTGAAATCTAAAAAAAACACAAACTCAAGAGGCGTGAACGAGTTTATCGAAAAAATGATTAACTAAACTTAATCTGTTAATTTTTTTAGGAATTAATGAAAAAAATTGCTTCAAAAGATTTAAATTTTTTTGACTTTTTTTAATAGAATAAAATTTTTGTATTTTTTAAATTTTTTAATGCTAACCTTGTCAAATATCGACCATAGCCAAAACTTAACATCAAGGCACATGAATATTGATTTTTTCGAGAATTAAAATTTGATTTGAAATTAAAAAATAATTAATATTTAACTTGACTACTAATGATAAATAATTTGAATGTGATATTTAATATCAAGTGAAATAAAATAGTGTGGGCTGTACTGTTAATTACAAAATAATTACGTTTTCTTTATCCCCAGCAGGAGGCTGTATATCTCTCCATTCTTGTATTACCTTTCCTAAATCAACTTGTCCCAAAGGGACATGAACTTCTCCGATTTGATCATGTCTTGAAAATCTATCAAAATCGTAAATGGCAAAGACCAGTGTTTTACCGCTTATATCTCCATACGCCAAATTCTTAAATTAATTAAATTTTTCTTCACAATCAAAAAAAAAAAGTTCTTTTTTACTTTGAATACAAAAGTTTCATTGAAAACTGGATTTAGAGTTTTGCGGTGTACTTTGGTCTCAAACTTTTTCTTTTTGTCCGGCATTATGTAAACCTTTACATAAGGATCAGAAGTTCCACCCATGTCCATGGCCGGTAGCTCCTGAGCTTGGAAAACTCCGACTGTGAGTTCTTGCTTTTGGAAATCGTAGTCAAGTGAAAATTCAAATTTTCCTAAATTCACAATATCGGACTTTTTGGATTCAGCATCGTCATTTTCCTCCATATTAGTTGTGAGCTGCTCTACATCAGGTTGAACTTTTTCTTTAAACGAATTACCTAGTAAAGGCATAGCCTTTAAATCCACTGAACCCTTAAGACCGCTCAATTTATCGCTCTTGCTGAACAGCTTTCCACACATTTTACGAAAAAATAAATAAATAATACATATTATGATTATAACAATCATCAATATTATTAACATTGTGGCCCATGGTGGAACTGAATTTAAAGTTAGATTAAAAAATTTTTACTTAATTTAAAAAAATTACTTTTCATTTTTTTAGAAACTTCATTTATGGCATTGTTCACATTCTGGAGTTGTTTTTGACCTTTTTCTATAGCGGACAAAGTAGTGGTCTTTAATGCTTCTGGTATAGTTGTAGTTTCAATTGGAACCAGTTTAGTACCAACCACGGTTTTAATGGTTTCATACTCATAATCATCAGGCATCACTTCATTGCGCTTGGCTTGGCGCAATTTTCTCAATAATAAGCCTGCAGGTTCCATATTTTGTTGGATTTTCTTTTTTTTTTTAATGATTGTTATCTTTCGTTTAGCTTCGTTTTAATTCTATGTTTTTAAGTCAAATTCCGTCAACATGAAAAACAAGAAATCAATTTTTCTCAAATTAAAACACCGTAACAAACTAACACATAATTCTAAACTAGATTTTAAAATTTATCAATTAGCTAAGGTAATAGAGAGCGAATAAAGAGAAGTTTTTGGATAAAATTTTACAAAATATTGCTTAGAAATATCTTATAAGAAAGCAGTCAAAAATATTGATTTTTTATTTCGAACATAAATTTCTTATTATCAATTGAATAAGTGCCTTATAAAAAATAAAATAAAAACTTGATATAATTTTTTTTATTGCTTAAGGGAATATATTTGAAGCGTTGGTCTTGAAAATTTAGCTAAAAAGTCTTAATGTTTGTCAACCAACAAGAATAGGTTTTGAATTTTAATTTCTACTTTCAGAACACTGATGCCAAATAATTCTCAAAATTCAAACATCGTTTTTATTTAATTAAATGGTATGCTCTTAGCTTAAAATATTAATTAATTTGGTAAAAAAATTTCCTGCTACTATTTTAAAAATACTCTATTATTAAAATTGATACAAAATGTTCTAAATAATTGAATAGCTCAGCATTTATTTTCGGAAAATAATTAAAATTATGAATTAAAGCTACCTCCGCACCTAAATGAATAATCTAAAGGAAAAAGTGATATTTAACTATTTGTGAGTAATTAT
Source organism: Brachionus asplanchnoidis (assembly GCA_025491095.1). Lineage (NCBI taxonomy): Eukaryota > Metazoa > Rotifera > Eurotatoria > Ploima > Brachionidae > Brachionus > Brachionus asplanchnoidis. The sequence goes on along the minus strand of JAILYF010000013.1, from coordinate 3,705,280 downwards.
TTTAAAAATTATGTATTTTGCTTTTAAGTGACATAGTTTATCTGAAATTAAAAGTTAACTTATAACTAAATAAACGGCTTGGAAAAGCCTCAAGGTTCATTCTTCAACTATAAAAAGTCTTGATATTTTTTACACAAAAAAATATTGGATTTTATGAAATTGGATTTAAAAAAAGTTATTGTCAATTGATTTGAGCTGAAATATTTTATCAAATAATTATAATAAATCAATTTTCACTTATTTCTTCTTGAGCATTTTTATCTATTTTATGTCGTTTTATTAAAGATCCCATTTGAACCATTGAAATTTTTTTCGTCAATAGATCATGATCGTATTTATGCTAAATTACTGAAAGAATTTTGTCTCTTAGATTTCATCTTGTCTAGTTGCAAGCAATTCCAGTATTTTAATTACAACAATGGAATCGATTCTCTTTGGGGTGTCTCTTTAACAAAAATTAAAATTATGTTCATTTTTCTATGGATTGAAATTTTATATTTCAACTAACTTTTTGTTTTTAAGCAAAATTTTGATTCATTTTCTCTAGTTGTCATTGATTTTTGTTTTTATTAATGCTAACGGAAACTTAAATGACAAAATGAGGAAATGTAGATAGGTAAAAATATTTTTATGACATAACTAACAAATAAATCAAACTAAAAAAATTCGAATTTATTTAATCTTAATGTTTGGATGAGTAAATGTCTTTTAAACTATTCTTAAGCTTAAATGCTTCTCTTTAAAAATTCACTTTTGAGAAGGCGTTCTAGCTAAATACAAAGTCAAAATAAAAACCTTCTTTAAAAATCGATTTAATCATAAAAGTATGAATATTCTAAATGTTTTATTTGAATAAAATATTAAGCTTATCTTCTTAAATTAAGTCATGATAGTCAATGTTTTAGACTTGTTAAATAATCCTTTCAGTTTATTAACTGTGAATGTCTAAGCAAAAATTATAAAACTTATCAAAATGACTAAATTTTTAAATTATCAGATTATCAATAAATAAATAAGTTAAATATTTGATAAATATTTATTTGTTAATCATTTGCTTTAGGCTCGAAATTAGTAATTTTTTTGAAACAAAAATTATTTTAATCTTATCTGTTACCAAATTTCTAAGTCTTTACAAAAAGATACTCATAAAATTTCCGGCTACAATAATAGTTATAAATAATCAAAAATGAACAACTGAAGCTACCTAAATTTTATTTTAAACAAAATACATTTTCGCATAAAATAATTTTCTATTACACTTGCTATCAATACTTAAATAATTTGATTATGAAATAAAAGGAATCAACATGTTGCCATACGGAATATTTTACATATTTTTGTCTAAATTCTATGAATTCTCATTGTTCATTTTAAAAGCATTTTTATTAATTTAATAAATTGAATTAATTTCAGATAAGCTGTAAATTAGCAATCTATTTTGGACCATTTCTAGCACACAATTTCGCCAAAAATCTCTCAAACCAGATTTTAGTGTTTAACAAAATTTATACCTAAGTAGTCCGTAATTATATGAGTTTAAAAATTCTAATCAAAAATTCTGGGCTAATGATATAAAAAGTTATTAGATTGACAAAATTAAAAACTATTTTAGTCATAAAATGGTCTGTTAAATTAAAGCCCGACCTAATTTTAAAACATGTTAGGTTTTTGGGTTAATTTATGAATTTATTATTTTACAATTAATTCTAATTAAGCCTTGAAATTTGAAGAGAAGTTAAATTTTGACTAAACATAAAGAATGAAAAGAATACGAAATCTCAATATGAAAGCTTTCTCGTGAGATTTATAAATTATTAATCAAAAAGAATTTTAATTAACAAAAAAAAATAAATGTAAGACTTGAAACTAAAATCTTTTTTAAATTGTCTGAAATAAACAATCAATTATTTATTAGTGTCAAAACAAGCCTAGAAATAACATATAAATTTTTGAATTAAAAAATGCTTAATTTATTATTTTAATTTTTTAATTTTAGATAAATCAATGTGAAAATTTCGTTTGACTGTTTTTTTTTAATTATTTATAGCTATTTTATAAATTTTAAATTATATAAAACCTGGAAAATATATTTTTTAATAAAATTTAAATTGTGTAAAAATAAAAATGTCAAAAAATATTTTTCTTTCAAAGATTAATTTAAATAAGGGAAGTTAAAAATAAAAAAAAAAACCTTCAAAAAATTGAACAAGATTAGAGGAAATTCTAATTTTTATTTTAAATCTAGATTTAAAATAAAAAAATACATCTGTTTTTGAATCTTAACAGTACTTTGGGAGAAATCTAAAATTAAACCTTTATACTTAAATCATACAAATTTTAAATTTATAAAAAATTTAATTAAAAAGTATTTTTCAGCCAAAAAAAGTTTTCTTAATTTAATAACCCCTTGAACGAAAAGGAAAAAAATGTTATTTCTTGCAGATATACGGAACCTAAATGAACAACATATAAAATTCAACGTTTCTCAGAGATGAAGAACTAGTAATTGAAAATTTCTAATTTGGTATCAACATCTTCATTGATAATTAATCCTCATGCAAAATGAATTCATAATAATATTTTATGTCATAAAATTTAGCTCAAATTTTTGTTAATTTGAGCATACTTTTAATCAAATGCGCACAATATTTGACAAAGATTTATAGTTTTACCAAAATAAAAAAAATGACATAAACATTATAAATAATTATTTAATGCACCCAAAATAAAAGCAAATATAAAAATCCATAATTATAATATTGTAATAAATCGATATTTGTTGAAAACAACGACATGCAACATAGTCTAAGCGGCTTTGGTCGCCCAAAAACTAAAACCCTTTATTTGATTAGCAGTTTATATAAGCCAATGTTGAAAGTTTTCTAATGCCGAACTGGATAAATTCTATGACAATTTGGTTTTAGTAACAAAATTTATTATTATAATAATCTGAGCTGTTAGTTTGAGTTGCCAGAATTTATTGATTGGTAAAGTCACATCCGGGAATAAACATTAAAATTAAATTTAAGATTGATCGTCTAAAATTGCAAAAAATCACATTAATTCCCGACACTTTTATCATGAAATTATTATTGTCTAATGGTTTTGAATGCTTTTTAAGCAAATGGGTCTAGCTCATTAAACGTTGGGTTAAACAATCATCCGAAACAAAAAATCTTAAAATGTAATTAAGAAAAATTACGGTTTGTTCTAAAAATAAAAACATCTTTAAGACAAAACTTAATTAATAAAATTCAAAAAAGAATTTTTAAAATAGAATTCAAACGACTATAAATTTAAATATTTAATTTATAAATTTTAGCATGGTATTCTAGTAATTGAAAATTTTACTAATTTATTTAAATCTGAGTTATATTTAAATATTTAATTTGAATTTTTTATGATCGAATTTTTGTTTATTTGAAAATTTGTTTTAATTAAAAAATTTTGACCACAAGCTTCGTTCGGCTTTTGTATAAATAAAAAGTCAAAATAATTAGGTAATTTTTGAGCTTGATTTTCTGTTAAAATTTAAAGTTACTAAATTTAAAATATTTTTCATTTGAAAAAAATACAAATCATCAAAAATGCAATATTAAAACTGAATTTTATAAATAATAAGATATTTAGAAGCTTTTTTATTGAATTCGAAGTTGTCGTATTTTTTATTTTTCTATAGTGCAAAAATTAAATTCAAATTTTTTAAATATCGTTTATAAATAAAATTCGGTTTAATTACTCTAAACAATTATGCCTTTAAAATTATAATTTAAAATAAAAAGGTTTATATCCTATTCAAATGATATCAAGTTAGCGAAAAAGTTTAAATGGATTCTTTTAATTTTACTAATTTCAGTAAATTTTTAAAGACAATTTTAAAGGTTTTCATTTTACAATATATAATAAGGTAAGAATAATTTTTTAAAAATAATTAATTACAATTTTTAGAACTTCAAATTATTTTTAAAAAAGTATGCAATTTTCTTAGAGCCTAAAAAATCAATAGTTAAACCAAGCCTTATTGTTTGATTCACTTCACAGTCATATATTAATAAAATAACAAATTAAGTAAAATTAAGTTATAATTATTTCATTATTTGTAACAATAATCTCTCTTTTGCAAAATTTTACAAAAAAGAACACTTTATTCCGAATCAAAAAATGAAGTGAATTAATATAATTTTGATTATTTGAAAAATTCATGTGGTGTCAAAAGCATCAATTTATATAATTATTAGTATCTACTTATTAAAATGATTTACTTTTAAAAATGTCGTCAATTAAAATAAACTAGCTTTTATTTTAAAACAATTACCAATAATTTGCTTTAAAAAAGATTACTTTAAATTTAAATTTTCTATAAATATTTGATTGCTTTCATTACAGTAAGTTAGAGTCTATGAAGTCTTCCGTGGTGTTTTGTATCAGAATTTGCCTTAATCATCAAACAAAGATCTTAATTTTACAAATTTGATTTATGTAATTTTATTGCTTAATAAATTCATGAGTAGTTGAAATTCAAAAATAGTCTTGATCACCACGGTAATTTGAAAACATAAAAACCTGTGTGACTCAAAAGTACAATATTGAAAAAGTTTTCAAATAAAACAAGCTATTCAAAATCGTAAATTTTTTGAAACCTTTTTTGATAGAATATCAATCACTAAGCTTAAAACAGTCAAAATAATTTCAAATTTTTTTAATTAAAATATTTTTTTTTCTTTTTGAAAATTGATATCAGCAAAATAAAAAAAGAAATTCTTATTAAAGTTAAGCTTGCATAAATAATTTTTTTATTTAAGATTAATTTGTTAAAAAAACTTAATTAAATAAAAAAATGCGTTTTTTATTGCCGCTCTAAAAATTAGAGTAAAAATTAAAAAATTTGTCCTTAAATATAAGCTTAATCATTTTCAAATATAAATTTTTTTTTTTTGCATTTTATTATCTAACAAATTATATGAATGTTTTTGAATAAAAAAATATTCTATTTGTTTGTTCTTTGATTATTTATTATTGAATATACTCAAGGTCTTTACTGCAATTTAGGCTAAATAATTAAAAATAAAACTCTGAGTTTTATAAGCTATATATTTAAGAGGGCGTATAATTATTGCCTTTATTAATAAAAAATAAAAAAAATATCGAAACTAGGAACAAATATTTTTTTTTTTTATCAAATAAATATAAAAATGATTAAATTAATATATTTTTTATTGGAAAGAGAATTATTTAAGAAATTTTTTCTTGAACGGCTTAGTCTTTAGAATGTACAGATATTTCACCATTTTAGTTCTAGATGCTTTTATTTTAGTCAATTAAAGATATTAAAAGAGATTTAAGGAATATCAAAAAATTAAATCCGAAAATAAAAAAATATGAAAAATAAAAATCATGAATTAAGGATGCTTAAGGAATCTGGACGAGAAACTTATTGACTTCTCGAAGGCTTTTGATGTAGTACCACATCAACACCTTCTTCATAAGCTTCATGGTCATGGGTTGGGTGAAAGAATGCTGAACTAGTTAAAAGATCTATTGAGTAATAAAACATAACATATTGTTCTTGGTAAAACTGGATCTGAGCGGTCAGAGGTTCTCAGCTGCAATATTTAATGAGGTTTATGAGAGAAGAAAATTAAAAAAAGATTTTGAGGCAATTTGACAAAATAAAGAGAGAAAAAATGTAAAATAAAAATTTCAATAGATATTATTGAAAATATAGAACGAAAAAATATCGAATAAACAAATAAAACTCGAATTCTCAAAACCACTTTCATTAACTGATACTTCATTCACTGTCTGTTTTAGAATAAAACTTGGTAATGGATCAATAATTTCAAATTCTGGTTCAACATTTTGAGATTGTTGGATGCTTGATGGTTATTCTGGAACCCAAAACGTTTTACTTATCTTGGTCGTAAGAGAGCGTATTTGGTAATTAATAATTTTTAAAAAAAAATTATTCATTTTAAGCTTAAATCCAAAGAGGAAAATAAGTTAATTTAAAGCTAGTCAAAGTCTCTAATTTTTTTATATTATTTTTTCCATGTTTAGTCCATTCCATATTTTATCTTTCTATATTTTCAAAAAAATTTTACATTTTGGCTTTATTTTTTATGCCCGCCTTCTGATTTGTTTGCTTTTTGAGAAAAGATAGATGCATGATGCATGGATCTAGATGCTAAAAAATGTAAGGTGATGTCATTTTAAAAATTGAAAGAGACATAAGTTTGTAGCTCACAGCAAAAAAAAAAGTGAGAACATAACACTAGAGCTAACTAACTGTGATGGTGTCATTTGATTTGAAGTGGACTACTCTTGTGAAAAGCACGTGTGTAAAAAAAATCCTATAAACTCAGAGAGGTACAGCTTAGGAGATGAGATTAGCGAAAATGGGATTTAACAAAACTAAGTGAAAAATGATATGTTTATCTTTTGTTTTATTATTATTAAGAACTGGGAAAATTTGTCTGAAAGGAAGAACTAAGTTTCATTCCAATCTGTCATGGTATAACCCAAACAATATTTTTAATAAATATAAAAGTGAAAGAAGAGTTAGAGGACACCTAATTGAAATGTTCAAATTGGCAAACGGATTTGAGAAAGTTAAACTAATCAGAGATCCATTATCTATATATCTATCTAGGTCAGTAGAACAAGGTCCTGATGTAATATTAAGAGGAAATAGCACCAGAGTTCAAAAGAAGAGCTTACTTGCCAAGTTAAGAAATAATTTTGCAGTTGATTTGACTAATAACATGTTTTTTTTTTAAAGCAGAGTAGTTCAACACTGAAATGGGTTATTTGAGAGTGGATTTAAGGGTGATCTAAAAAGAATGTTCAAAAATTTGAAAACAAAAAAAAAAATGCTCTTATTAAGTGAATTTAACAAAATTTTGTACATTTATTTAATAAACTATAATTAAATATTTATTGCTTGGCTAATTAATAGCTAGGTACAGAAAAACAAATAAATAATAATAACAGAATCAGGCCAACTGGAACACCTTCGCCTGTAAATGACATCTGTCCTCTATTTCACCAGATTTAAATCCTCTCGACTTTTATCTATAGGAATTCATTGAAAAGAGGAAGAAGAACAAAAAATACTAAAATTTTAAAGTATTTTTCATATAGAAAGTTGCAACAAAATGAGATACAAGGAGCTGTGAAAAGAGTTTTAGAGTGAGGAAAATTGAAAATTCAAAAAAGTTAAACTAGAAAGAATTATATTTTTTCGAAAAGCTTACTTTAGAATTAATTAAAGGTTTCGTTGATAAAAATTAGAGTACATGTGTCATTTACAGGCAAAAGTGTTCCTAATAAACCAAGGTACAACTAAATTTTTTAGATTTCTAAATTATTAGAGTCTTTTAAATAAATGTATAAAATTTGGTTAAATTCGCTTGTAGGAGCATATTTTTTTTCTTTGTTAAACTTTATAACATTCTTTTTTGGAATGCATTTAAATGGTAGGCAAGAATTCAAAATACTATGAATTCAATTCAAGATGAGCAATCAACAAATACAAGACCAGCACTATTAATCGTCGAATTGAAAGACAACGGCAGCAAGCAGACAATTCTCGCCAAGTCGCGAGACTTGTGCAGAATTGAAGAGTTTCGAAATGTTTACATAAACCAAGACAGAACTCTATCTGAGAGAGCACACGAACGATACCTTAGAGAAACTAAGAAAGAAAGAAACATTCAACTCACTCACTTAGAAACTGTCGATGGTATCACACTAAGATACAAGATGGAGAACGGAAAGAGATGGTTTTGGGGCATTAGAAATGGAAATGTTGTCTGGGTCCTTCACAAGGATGACCGAAACAACTAGCAATCGATTCGAACTACGCACTTTTCCTCAACTTCATCAAACAATAACAATAATTTTTCAACTTCATCAAACATTAACAATATTTTTTCTACTTCATCGAACACACCAAGAGCAACCTCAACTGCATCGAGCACGCAAAACACACCCTCAACTTCATCGAGCACGCATAATGCTCCCTTAACTTCATTGAATACACAATTGAGTAACAGTCTTAGATGCTTGTACACAAACGCGACCTCTCTGAATTCGAACAAGCTAAAGAAATGGTCACTAAGAGCTGAAGTAGAGAAACCACACATCATTTACATAACTGAAACATGGTTTACTAGTATGTCTGTTCCAGCGCTGACAAAATACCATGTTTATCGTAAAGACAGAGATGGCCACTCCGGAGGTGTTGCTATATACGTTAGTGACGAATTAGACTCATCAGACCTAACTTGCCCAAACCTTATTTCTCAAGCAAAATGCGTTCATTCTGAACAAGTCTGGTGCACAATCAAATCAAACAATGAATCAATTATATTAGGATGTATATATCGTCCACCGCCTAGTACAAATTTTACCAAAAATTCGCTTATTGACAAAGAAATAAACAACTCTATAACATCCGTTAAACGTGCACTTGACTCTAAAAAATGCAATGACATACTTGTCACTGGAGATTTCAACTTTCCTTACATAAAATACCACACTGACGGGTCTGTAGCCGTCTATGGCCCAAACGATAGTCCTGGGAACTTATTTATTGACATGTTAAACGATGAATCATTAAGTCAAACAGTACACTTCCCTACGTTTCGTAAAGCAGACGGCTCAATGACAAACACTCTTGACTACGTCATCACTGAATCGCCAGATAGAGTAAGTCTCCTAAAAGAAACACCTCCACTCGGTGCTAGTGATCAAGCACATATAACTCTATCCTGGAAATTTGAGCTCGCAAACCGTTTAAACAACACGCTGTCGAGCACTAAATTCAAATTCAGACTAGGTGACTACAATAACATGTATAAAGTGCACAACAATCACGACTGGGAAAAACTTTTCGACATTAAAGATGTAGAAGAATGTTTCGAAATTTTTTTAAATATTTACAATTCAGCATGCAACTCGTTTATCCCTCGTGAAAAAGGCTTAATTCGTAAATAAAAGCCGCTTGGATGAGACATGAACTGTTAAACTTAATCAAGAGTAAATAAACTTTGTGGCACCAATTTCAATCAACTGGGGGAAAAAATCGAGAAATTGAAGCAAAATACAAGAAAGTAAAAAGAGAAATTGAAAAAAAATCGCGAGACTCAGTCAAAGCTTTCGAAATCGACTTGGCATCTGACAAAAACAATCCAAAACGCTTGTATGCTTACATAAACTCAAAACAAACGATCAAAAAAAGAATCAGCTCAATTATTAATGGAAATGGTGAGGTCTTGATTGATAAATTAGCCATAACAAATGCTTTAAACGAACAATTTAACTCAGTATTTGTAAAAGAGAATGAAAATGACGAAATGCCTGACTTCCAATCAAGAACAAACGAATCTATAAGCGATATCGACTTCTCAATCGAAAAAATAAATAACATTCTGTCTCTCACTTTGACATCAACAAATCAATTGGTAATGATGGAGTACATCCGCATGTTCTTAAAGAAACTGCAGCAATCTGGTCAAGACCCTTGTCTTTAATATTTCAGCGATCCATAAACACTGCTAAAGTACCCAAAGCCTGGCTTGAAGCAAACGTGTCTCCACTATTTAAAAAGGGAAATAGCTCAAACCCTTCCAACTACCGACCAATTTCGCTAACCTCAATTACGTGTAAGATTATGGAAAAACTAGTAAAATTAGAAATAGTTGCGTTCCTCTCCAAACATAAATTGATATCGTCGAATCAACACGGCTTCGTAAACAAAAAAACATGCGTAACTAACCTATTGAAGACCATGGATTTTACGTCAAAAGCGCTAGCATCTAAGCAATCGGTAGATATCATATTTTTAGACTTTGCTAAGGCATTCGACAAAGTTCCACATGCACGCCTCTTGTTTAAATTAGAGAAATATGGCATCAAAGGTAATCTTTTAAAATGGTTAAAAGCATTTCTCACCGATCGCAGACAGAGAGTGATTTTAGGAGAAAGTACATCTGACTGGCAAAAAGTGAATAGCGGAGTTCCTCAAGGTTCTGTACTAGGTACAACCCTATTCATCATCTACATAAATGATCTCGCAGAAGCGCTCGAAAACACCACTAAAATGTATGCAGACGACACAAAAATTATGGCTAATTTAGGCTCTAAAGACGCACAAACTAACTCTGCAAGACTTCAAACCGACATAGACAAAACAGTCAACTGGACTAAAACCTAGTTAATGCTCCTCAACGCCGAAAAATGTAAAGTAATGCACGTTGGCAAATCGAACCCAAAAACCATGTACACAATGCACAATTATGACTCAAACTCAATCGTTGAAATCTCTAAAATAGAATGCGAAAGAGATCTTGGCATATTAATCTCACACGATCTTAAACCGACCGACCAAGTAAACAAAGCGGCTTCAAAAGCAAAAACTATTTTGGGTCTTCTTAAAAGAACTTTTGTTTTACGCGACGCTGAACTCTGGAAAAAGCTGAACACATCCTACGTTAGACCACAGATCGAATTCGCCATCTCAGCCTGGTCTCCATATACTAAAAAAGATATAGAGACTCTTGAAAAAGTTCAACACAGGGTGACAAAAATCTCACATGAATTAAGACACCTTTCATATGACATAAGATGTAATCGATTAGGTTTGTCTTCTTTATTCGACAGAAGAATCCGAGGAGATCTAATTCAAAAATACAAAATCGATAAAGGTCTAGAAGAAATAAACTGGCATGAATCTCCAATATGCGGACAACCTCGAGGTGGTCATAGAGGGTATTTTAAACGAGAAATAGTACGATGCTGCAACCAGAGACATGAATTTTTTAACAATAGAATTGCAAACAGCTGGAATGCTCTGCCTAACGATATCACAGAATCGACAAACTTAAACACTTTCAAGAACAAATTTAACAAACACATCGCAACTGCCACAGGGCGTCAATCTCACGGTTGATGCGCTCCGCGTGATTCGTCACGCTGCAGTTTAAATTACTTCTACTACTACTACTACTTCTATTTTCAAAAGAAAAATAACTTAAAAAATAAAGTCCTCGGTGAATTATTTTAAATTTTAAGTTCAAAATGTTATTTTACCATTAAAGATATCCAAGAGCTAGAGTGAAAAAATAAAGCGCTTGGCTGTTTGATAAAAATGTTATATTAAAACAAGAAGGAAGTAATGGAGAGTCTCTTTTGGGTATTTAATTCATTGAGTAAAAGATTTAATAAAAAAGAGTGAATTTAATATATAATCAAAAAACAAAATGTTTTAGTTATTAAAAGTTAAAAAAAACTTGATTATATCATTTATAGTAATACAAATGATGGTGAAAATGATGCTAATATAAAAAACAAAAAAATGTATTCGAAATAATTATATAGAAAAATATTAAAAAATCATTTTGAAACAGCAGAAGAAGCTCTTCAATTAATATATTAAACATTTTGGGGTAAATGGCACAGCAATTCCTGTGTTGATTGTCATAAATATTATTATCGATGTAAATTATTAAAATTTAAGGAAAAACAATTTTCCAAGCGAACAAAAAGAAAACGTGGTCGTCTAGCTAAAACAATGCAAGCTCTTATGAGACTAAATACATTCTTTTTTGGTTATTTTCAATTTACTTAGCAATTGTTTAATTTTACCTAACTAATTTTTTTTAAACATTACATTTTTTCTAATTTACCAATCAATTTAAATAAAATTTACTTAGAAAAATCAAAAATTAATACCTAGCATTGTAAATTGTTTAACTAGCGTAAATAATTAAAGCATTTTTTTGAAACCAGTTTAATTTCAAATCAACCGTAAGCTTTAAGGTAGCTTTATATAAGTTCAACAGAAATGATCACTACAGTACCACACTGCTACAAAGCAGTGATGAGCTCAGAGATTCTATTTAAGGATCAAAAATGACTTCGCACTTATAACTACTAATTAACTAATTAAAATTGATAATATTTTCTTAAGCGAGTCACTGTATTTTTTCATTTACATTCTAAATAAATTAATAGAAATTTTTAATTTTTGAAATTAAATAATTAGAAAATTAAAAAAATAAAAAGCAAATTTATTCATTTATATAATTAATTTTTTAGTTTTGGTTTTTATAAAATTCATTAATTTAAGTTTACAACGAATTAATAAATAACTATATTTTCTGATTAATTTTCGATAATTGGATGCCAAAGAATTACCTTTAAAAATATTATTTAATCACCAACAAAGTAAAATAAGAAATTACATTTCGAGAAATTTTTTTTAACATTTGATTCCAATGAGAATTAATTGAATTGCAGAAAACGGGACCTATAAAAAATGAGCCGATCAAAACATTTCGATCACCTTTTGTCTCATAAACCATGAATCCTAGTCCAGAGTGAGCAAATTCCCTCGTCGATAAGTTAAAAACACATGTTTCATTAAATACTGGGTTGGAATTACTTGCTTTTGTGTCTGTTTTGAATGATTCAGATATTCTCCGATCATTTTTAAATAAAGTTATTTTCACAAATGAATCTGTAACAAAATTAAAACCAATTTAATGTAAATAATTTAAATTACTTCCAAACGTTTGATTATTTTCGAATTGAAGATCCCTAGCTTCTGCTACTACTACTCTCAATCTTTCGGCTGTTGGCAGAAAACATAAACTTATCAATAATTCACCTCTAAATTTTGTTATCTTAATTACAAAATTTGATTATAATATTAAAATAAAGTTTGGCTTTTACATAATCAAAATTGTAAAGTGGAAAATTTCTAATATGAAGCTTTTTAAAATCCAATATTGGAATTGTTGATTTTAGATATATTGATTCGATTCCATTAAGCGAATTAATGAGATAAAAAATGATGTTTATTTCTGAAATTTTTAAATTTTGTCTTATTTCAAAGTGAAAGTCTTGATCAAATATTAATTCATTTTCAAAAACTCTCATCTTAAATAAAAATATAAGGATTTTTGTATATTTATTTTAGGTTACTTTTGATTTTAATTTTGTTCCACAATTTAAACTTATCACAAAATAAATTTTATAAAATTCAACTGATAAATTCTGTAAAACTTTTTCTTGGTCTAATTGATTTTTGTTTTGAAGAAAATTATAAAAATTTTGATACAAATTTGAAGCTTTTAAGACTTTGACGCAAATTATATTTTCTAATCTAAAAAATGGAATTAATTTGAAATTTACTAATTCTCATTAAAACAGTTACTGGTCAAAGTTTAATTCCATTTGAATTTTTATATTCCAAGATTCGTAGTTTCTAAAATGCACATCAACTATTTGATCATTATCATCTTCATCAATTTCACATCTAGTTGCAAACTTAAATTGACAATTACTACATTTATTTTCAATCTCATCACTTGATACTTTAAATAAAACAAAATTAAAAAAAACTTTTTTTAATCTTTTTAATATTTATATTAATTTTTTTTTAATTGAATAGCAGATCAAGTTATTCAGTATAATTTTAATTATTTTAAGATTAAATTTAAAAATTCGAATTTTAAAATTTAATTTTTACTTTTTGTAAATTCCATGGTTTCTATTGAATTAATTTTGGGCAAAGGGTTAGACAAATTATTATTAGCCGTTTCTTCTTGTTCCTTAGAATGTAAGATTAAAATAATATTATTTTCCTTTTTAAATACCTTATAATTTTTTTCTTGGCAAAATATTAAATATCTAATACCCAACCATTTGAATCCGACAATAAAAATTAAAATCAAAATAGCACTGAGACCATACACTAAAAAAATAATTTCAATGTTGTTCATTCTAAAGCTTTTCTATTCCAAAAACTAATTTTTGTGGCTTTTCCATGAATCTTATCAAAAATTTATATAAAGATTCCCGGATATAAATTTCACTCAAAAACCCATCAAGATAATATGATATTTAAAACAAAATATTGATTTTTAGGAATTTCAACCTTAAATTATTGGATAAGAACCAAAAATTTCATTTATAAATTAATTAGACAACTAAGTATTTATTAAAAATAAATTAAGAGCTAAAGTTTTAAATAAGAAGTGGAGTCTGTTCATTTATATCATTAGAATCTTCAGAATGCTGAATGTTTAGATTTTGGGGCTTCTCGTTTTTCTTAGACAATTTATATGCATAATGGCTTGATATCAGAAAAAGAACAAATCCAATGGCAAATAATGTATACTTTCCGATAGTAATTCCTAACAGAGGAAGTTTGACCTGATAGTAAAACAGGTCAGCATTTTTTTTATCAATTTCAAAATGTTCATCTACCCAAAACAGTGGATACAAAATCTCTGGTAGATTTTTTGTCATCCTAAAATGTAAGTTAACTTTATTTTTTCAGAAAAGTCAGTCTACTTTATCCTCTGGTCTCGGTAAAGCTGAGTATTGAACTGAATTCGCTTGTTGGCTTTCATTAAAACTCCGGTGGTAGGCTCAGCATAAATCATTGTGGCATGTTTAGTGAAATTTGGCAATACACCTTCGACATCTTTTACCAATTTATCTTCAGAATACAGAAAATGTGGACAAGACATGATGATCGGGACTCCTTGAGTTCTCAAAATTTTAAAAATGAAAAAAAAATCTCAAATTACCTCCAACACATTCGGTTAAGTTTAGTAATCCCTTTGGGAGACAATTATTTGCTGGAGTGCAAAATCCGGCATTATCCGGATTGACGGTATAATTTTCATAAAAGTATTCATCGGGAGCAAAACCCAGCACTTTAATTCCATCTAAGACTTTGCCAGTTGTGTTAAATTTGGCATAGAGAGATCTTGTATTTTAATCTAAAATTTTGTTCTAGAAAAATCGACAAACATCTTCTTACCTACACAAATCCGATTCAAAAATATAAATTATGGTACTCTCGTTCAAAAACGGCGGTAAAATAGTTCCATCTAAATTTTTTTCAAAGCTGATTTTTTTTAAAAAATAATTTTTGTGGATTACCTGTTCCATTTATCATATTGGCTGTTTTTGTTGTCCAAATGTTAATTTTGCTAAAAAAAATTTAAATAATTAAATCCAATATAAAAAAAAATACTCACTCTTGATTATTAAATCTTTCAACAATTCCGACTTTGTTAAAATCGTCAACACCGGTATAAATTGTATACAAGCCATCATAAGTATCATTTTTCTGTTTTACAAATAATTTAAATTTTGGCAAGAAAAATTTTAAAAGCAATGTGCATTACCTGAATGAAAAGTCCGACTGTATCTGTTGGAACTAGATTTGGTAAAATTTTTTTCAATTGGACCAAAAATTTGTCTTTGTAGCCAAAAAGAAGATCTTTGGCAGGCATTTTATCTACTAGAAGAGTGTCTCCTGTTAATTGTAAAGCTAAATTAATGCCATCATGAACAATATTGTTTGAGTATTTTACGCCATTGATTACAGTAATTGGTCCCATATTTAAAGTGGTAATAGGATAATCGAATTCATAAGGAGACTTATCTTGCAAAAAATAATATTGTTTTTTTTCTTTATAAGATATTGTATAATTCATATTATCAACTATATTTTCTTTGATAACATATTCTCTGAAGACAAAAGGTCCAATTTCTTCGAATAGTGGCTTAGCCCCATTCTGAAACTCAATCGGATTCTTTAGATTAAAAATGTAAATGCTCAAATAGACTTCAATAGGCGGATTTAGCCATTGCTTGTAAAGATCACTGCTCGGGTCCAAATGGATGTTCTGGAAAAATAAAAATTATTTAAAATTTTTTTTGCTTTTAATAATTACCGAGGCTACAAAAGCATGAATAAATTTATCACCGAAAATTATTCCAATCAAGCCTATGGTAAAAAGAAGGAGACTAGAGACAATTCCGAAAATTGCAAGAGCGTGACCCATTGTTTTAAAATCAATGTATAAAGTTGATTTTAAATTTAATGTAAAATGCTTATAAATTAATTTAGCTATTGCATAAACTGATACTTGATTAGATAACTTGGAGGATCACAAGAGCTCGGTTCAATTTAAGCAAAATATTTTTACTCTTTTTGACATTTTTGCTATAGTTTATTTTAATTTCGTTTTTCAAATAGATACATAATTTATATATTTTAAATAAAGTTAATTAAGCATTTTGAAATCAATTTCAGTCAAGAAGTTTATACAAGAATATAACCATTTGATTAATTAAAAAATTTTAATTTATGTTTAAAATAGGTATTATAAAGTTCTCTTTTATACCTATCTTAAATAAACTCCTTTTTTGGCATTTATTAACGCTCTAATTTCTCTAATAAGAGTTTCTTTTGAAAATATTTGTAAAGATCATTTTGTTTAGTTAGAAAAAAAAATTTTGCTTATAAAAGTGCTAAAAAATAGTCTTTTAAATTTTTAAAATGTAAGTCTCAAAATTTATTAAAATAAAAAGAAGTTTATCGTTCTATTTTTAAATTAAAAATTTGCGATAAATTATCTAATCATAGTCTTAGATTAGTATTCCTTTAAAAAAAAATTTTTTTATTTTTTTATTTTATTCTAAATTTTAGTTTAATATCTTAATTGGCGCCATAATTCTAAATTTGAGCCTGTTCTGGACAAAACAATTAAAAAATATATCATTTATAGCAAAATATAAAGTTTTGATGCTGAGAGGTTTACGGACAATTTATTTCGGATGGGTCTAAAACCAAAAGCAAATTTTTTTAATCACAAAATAACAACGTGATTAATCAAGTAAATCTTGATTCAAATATTCTTCGTTTTTATACAAATGGTTACCAGCACTTAGCTATTCATACATTTTTCATTCAGCTCATTAAAAAGTTAAAATTTCAACATAAATTATTTCTAAATTTATACCAAATAATAAAAAGCTTGCTGCAAAATTTCATTTTTAATATTCACAGTAGATAAAAATAAAACATATTTTAATTGCCAAAAATGGAATCATCGAATTCAGATTTGATGAATGATTTGGTAATAACTGAGATCAATGAAGAAGAGACTATAGAAATGAATGGAAACAAAGGCGAGTATTTTATCAGTGAACCATTCGATTACATATTCGAACCAGGCCATTACCCACAACAAAAAAACTCGAGGAAATCGAAAATCTTCAAGCATGCAAAAATAATCCGGGACCGCGATGGAATTTTAGAATACGAATACGAAAGCTATACATACAATAAAGATATGGACTCAAATTTGAATCCTGAAGAGCTTGATTCATTCTATCTTGATAGCTTTGACTCCGAAACACATTTGCATGGTCTGATGAGAAGCATTACTTTACCAAAATGGCCAGGTGTTGGCTTTGGCTTCAGTTTGTCTAAGTCAAAATGTGATAACCAAGTCATGCTTTTTGTCAGTGAGGTATTTGCAGAGTCTCCAGCTGAATCATGTTTGCAAATTGGTGACTTACTTCTTGAATTAGACGATCTAAATTTGAAAAATTGCGACACTTTTTCCAATTTGGAAAAATATATGGAGAATAAAGAACATGTCAATTTAGTAGTAATTCACAAAACTAAGTACCCAAGACTAAAATTGGAAAACGAGATGAAAAACGTGGAGTATGATTGTGAAAATTTTGTCATTTGTAATTTAAGAAATAAATAAAATGTCCAAAAATATTGTGGTAGATTCGAAGATTAAATGTTTTTTTTTTTAAATTGCTATTTTTTTGTCTATTTTTGATTGATTATTTATTTATTTTTTGGCTTTCTTTATGATTTAGCCGTTCCAAGAATGGCAATCATAAAAAATTAAATTTTCAAAATGTATAAATAAAATTTGAAGTATATTTAATAATAATTTGAAACAAAATTTACTTTTTTTTTTAGTTTAAATTGATTTAAAAGCAGAAAAACTTTTAACAAGAAAAACTAAAAACTTGATTTTTTTAGCAGGTGAAAAGCAAAATTTTGTTGCAAAAAAAAAACAAAATGGAAAAAATCACATAACGACTTAAAAATATTAAATTAACTAGATTTGCAGAGGCTGTTTAACTTGTGACCAAACCAATTTTGAGACTTAGACGATTTTTTTTGCCACAAAAAAAATAAAAATTTCACTTAGCTTTGATCAACAAAAAATTTAATGACTTTGACTTTAATTTATGGCTAAAAATTGAGTTTTTCTAAATTGCCAAATAAAATCAGTCTTTTTTAATTTTTAAATTAAAGAAAAAAAAACCTCCTTAAAAAATTATACATCAAAGACCTAAATCAATATATTCTAAAGAAAATAAAGTTTATTCTTTAGCTTAAAAGGTGATTGAGAACCCGCAAATTTGACTTCAATAAAAAATTAATATTTTATCTGATCCATGAATATTCATCTGAAGATTGTTATAATACTAAATGATGATGACATTATCTTAAATTATTAAAATGCTTTTGTCGAATGTTTAATTGATAACGATTGATAACGATTGATGATGGTTAATAATGATGAAGTAGAGACAGTAATTTTTTTAAAAATGGTTTGGAAAAAAATTTAAATATATTAAAACTCTGGTAAATTAGTATTAATAAGATAAAAAAGTAAAGTAGCAATTGTTGTAAAATTTTATCAGTTGTAATGACATTAATAGTAATAATAATAGAACATTTTGAAGTTGATGATCAATTCAAAATGTCATTTCAATTCAAAAAGTTTATCTTTAGACATTAAAATAAATCTTTGATTTAATTTAAATAATTTTAATGTAATATGATTAAGATGTTATGAAGATTTAAAAAATTAAAAAAATTTGTAAAAACATTTTCTCAATTCATTGATAAAATTGATTTTTAATTTTTTTAACTGATTTTTTGTAAAGTTTTATTTCATTTTATTACTTATTTGGAATTTATTATTTGAATATCTTTTTTAAATTTAATTTTGAAAGCTAGATACAAAATACTTTTGCATAAAAATATCTCAAACAAACTTTACAAAAAATCAGTTAATACATTTAACACTAGAAGGACCAAGGGGTCAAAATGACACTTTTTTAACTTAATTTTGCTTGAAAATCTTCTTAAATTAAAATATTTCAATTTTGTTTTTTTTTAATAAAAAATATTTTGATATTTTTTAATTGATTTAAAAAAAATTATTCAAAAAACTTTTTCTAAATGCCCTAAAAAAAATATATACCGAGAAGGACCAAAGGGGTCAAAATGACCCCCAACTAAAAATTAATGTTTTCCTGATATGTAATCTGGAATCTGACGTAGCGCTTCTAAAGCCTTTTTAGCAGCCTCTCGATTCATCATTTTTAATATAAGATTGGAAAATTTAATCTAAAATACAGGAAAACATTAATTTTTAGTTGGGGGTCATTTTGACCCCTTTGGTCCTTCTCGGTATATATTTTTTTTAGGGCATTTAGAAAAAGTTTTTTGAATAATTTTTTTTAAATCAATTAAAAAATATCAAAATATTTTTTATTAGAAAAAAACAAAATTGAAATATTTTAATTTAAGCAGATTTTCAAGCAAAATTAAGTTAAAAAAGTGTCATTTTGACCCCTTTGGTCCTTTTCGGTAAAAAAAAATTTGGTCCTTCTAGTGTTAAATATAAATATCGATTATCAATCGATTGAAAAAAATTATTTTTCAACCTTTTTTTTATTTAAATCTACATTACATCTAAAGCATGCTACATTAAAATTATTTAAATTAAATCGAGGATTAATTTTAATATCTAAGGATAAACTTTTTGAATTGGTCATCAACTTCAAGATGCCAAAAATAGTAAAGATTATTCTAAATCTAGTATTGACCAGAATGATTAATTTATTTTTTGTTAGTGACGCGTCCAAACATGGCATCAAAATTCGATCGCATTTTTAGATTTCTCTTATCATTTAATATCTGGTTTGAAGTTTAAAGACTAGTGGCATTTAAAAATTTCATAAAAATTATAAATTCAAAAAAAATAATTTTTATTCTTTAGATCATTGTCTTTTTTGCAACACGTAATAAGCTTAAGAATTTCAATAAATAACCGGCTTTATGCTATAAGAAGATTATTCTACTTATTGCACAAAGTCAAGCTCAAGTTCTTCGATTTGTCCATACATCAACCATCATCATAAAAACATCGCCTAAAGACTTAAAAGAAGTTTTAACCAGCAACCGCTCGAAAAATATTGATTGTAATCTAAGAAATTCAAATGACTATCTTGTCCCTTCCAAAGGAAAGTTCAATGATTATGGTGAAAAAACGTTTGATTATTTTTATTCCAAGTTCATCAATAAATTACTTATTGATGATCTCCAGTTAGATTTTGCCTTATTTAAATAAGAATAAGCAATAACATTAATTTATTTTTCATAAAATTTTGTAGAATTTTTTCTAATTTTGATATTAATTTCAAAAAACAAATTTTTTGTTTATTTTATAAATTTTTTATATGTTTTTTTTTATTAATGAATGGGCTCAATCATCCCTTTATGGTTTTTGACCTTTGGTCTCTTTGGTTGAGTTGAATATATAGGTTCATGAATTAATAATTTTATAAAAAAAAACCTGAAAACAAATATGAAAAAAATTTTTTTCACTAAGTGTTAAAATCTAAAAATCTCTGAAAATATTTTCAATGATATTTTTTTACGAACTCAAAATTTAGAAAATATTGTACTTATATTCTGTAGAAATTTTCAGTAGCAGACATAGTTTCATTCGCTCAGGCGATTTTGGATCTAAGAAAAAAATATTTTAGCATTTAATTATTTGTTTTGAAAGTTTTAAATGGGACCAGATCAATTTTTTTTCTAATAAGTAGTTTATTTATTATTCATTAAAATTATTGTGATATCATTTTTAAAATCTTAGTTGTAGCATCTTTAAATTGTATCATTAGAAATAACAAATTAATTTTTTTTTCAAATAAACATCTTGTATTTTCTTAATTTTAAGACGCGCACTTAATAAGTTAAAGAAGTTTTGTAAATCTGACAAAATTAAATAAAAAAGTCGGTTTTTAAATTGTCAATCGGATATTTTCAAGCTTTTTTGAGACTCTTTAAAAATCAAGATAAACAATTATTTTTCTCTCTCTCTTTAAAATGATTATTTTTTTGGTTTGACTTATAGATTTTTATTCTATTACTTGGTAGAATAAAAATATCGAACAAAAAATAAGTTCAAGTGTTGGTCTTTTTATTAAAAAATATACATAAAATAATAATAAAATTATTAAATTCTGAAATATTCATATCAGCTGATTTAGAATCATTCAAAGACCATTTTTAAAGTTTTATCGATTTTTCCGGTAATTTTTTTTTTTAGTTTCATTTTAACTTTTTGATCAAAGTGTCCAAAAATTAAAATTTTTTAAAAATAGTGATTGACCTCTTTAGATCGGTTTTGGGGCTCGATTTTCCAAAATTGAGCATAATTAAATTTCAGTTTTAAAACAAACCTACATAATTCAGTCCAAACATCTTAACATATAATCTTTAATATTTATACAACTAAAAAAAAAACTATGAATAACTTTTCTAAGACTTATTTATTCAATAATTTGAAATTTTCTCAAATTTTCTATTCGATTTTCAAATTTTACAAATGAGCAAAGGTTCCAAAAGGTACATTTTTTATTGTCTCTTTTAGAAATTATCCTATTTCCTTTTTGTTTAGAAACAAAGACTCAGATTTTGAGGGTGGTGATAATAGCGATGACGATTTTGAAAAAGATTTTAGGAATAAAAAAACAAAAAAAACACGGGCTGATTCCGGATCTGGAGAGAAGAAACTCAGAGAACGGTAATTAATAATTCATTTTTTATCTAAATAAAAATTTTAAACTCCAAGGCGGACAACCAGAGCTGATCCATTAGACAGTGAAATAAAAAAAGCGATTGAATTATCTCTTAAAGAGAGCTCTAAAGATTATCAAAAGGAGAATATTCCGCAAGATGATCTTAGAACAAACGAAGAAGAAGGATTTGAAAAAGAAGTAAAAAAGGATATTGTCGCTGAACCTGAGAAATCCGAGATTGAAGAAAAGACAGAAATTTGTGAGCAAGATACCCAAGAGTCTGCTCAGAAACCAAAGAAAACAATTTCTAAAAAAAAGTCGAAAAAAATTGAGAGTGAAGAGGAAGATTGCGAGGCTGAAAATTCAGATGACGATTTTAAAATATCAAAGCCTAAGAAACGTACCCCACCAAAGAAAAAACAAACTCCAAATTCCAAAAAAAAGAACAAAAAATTAGAAGAAAATTCAATAGTTTCTAATGAACAGGACTTGAACGAGGAAAAGATAAAAGTTGATGAAGAAAAAACTAATGATAAAGAAAAAGAAAAAGCTGTTGTCTCATTAGAATTTGATGAGTTGAAAGAAGAGGCGAAAATTGTAGTTCCTAAATTGTCGAGTTCTCGAAAAAGTTTAGGCGCGATTGAAACCAATAAATCAGATAGGAAAAATTTAAACACAAGTCTTAATGCTAACCCGAGTCCTTTGGGCCGGATTGAAATAAAGACATCTCAGCCTCAGTATAGAGTTGGTTTATCAAGAAATTCTAAAGTGAAGTCCTTGCACCCCAATGTAAAGTTGTCATAAAGTAAAATTTTTCTAAAACTTTTTTTTTGTTAAATCGATGAATTCAATTTTCAATAAAATAAATTACCAATTTTGTAAATTCTTGTCTAAAATTTATAAAGTATCTTAATATCAGGAATTTAAAAGCCTGGTTTCTATGATACAAGATTTTAATAAGAAAAATTTTAATTAATAAATAGAAGGGTCGAAATGGGAAATATTATGAACAAAGAATGGACTCAACATGTGGATGATTACTCATCTAGTGAAGAAACATGCGAGGCAAACTCGAGCTTACTTGGCAAAAGGAATAAAAATTTAAATAAAGATTATACACCTGTAAATGATAGGGTAATTCAAGCTGACTTTGATCCAAGGTCTCCATCGAGTGGAATTGTCAGGTAGAATTAAAATTTCAAAAGTGAAAAATCTAAATTTTTTTTTAAAAAGAACACCGATTTGTTACATGAACGAGAATAATGGGGACTCAAACACAAAAAAATCTAATTTGGGAACTATTGATCCACGGTCGCCAACAAATGACTATAAGCGAACACCCATTCATTTAAATACAGTAACTATGGTTAGCAAGACTGATTCAAACGAAGATAATTTAAATGAATCTCACACTTCTTTGGATAATTCTTCACTGGTTATGGCAGAATCTAGCATATTGCTACAACAAGGTAAATGTTTAAAATAAAAAGATATGCTAAATTGAAAAAATAAATTAATAAATTTTAATCAGATTGCTAATATAGCGGGATAAAGTGCCGTAAATCCTTGTCAGATAATACGTTAGCTATTCTTTAATTCTTTATTCATTACATTCAATAGCGAGCATTGATCCAGTCTAAATCTTGTCAAAAAAAAATTATTTTAATATTTAAATTGGAAAATCCTCCAAAGACACCCATTGAAAAATAAAAATTCTAACTTGTCCTGACACTAATAAATTTAAATTAAAAATTAAATTATTACCCTAAAAATTCAACATTTTGGGCTAAGTGTTGGGTTAAATTAAAGTTAAAAAAAAATATAAAAATTCTTATTTTAAAAACATTGAGATTTAATTTTTTAATGCTGGAAAATTTTTTAGATGGGGCGATGTTCAAAAAAACGCTCTTAAATGAACATTAATACTAGAAGCACAAAATCATTCAGTGACTTTTGAGATTCGACTTTTTTTTAAATATTTAATTCTCAAATCTTTTTGAAGATTTTTCAAATAAATAAATTTTTTTATGAATTATGTATTTATTATCTTTTTCTTTAAAAATATTCAAAAGTCTTCAATTATTTTGTAAATTACTTAAATTTTTTTAAATATTTTGGATTAAAAAATTTAAAAACACGAAATTTTTTGGTACTCCTAGTGTTAAAGTAAATTAACAAAATAAAAAATTACTAGAAAAAAAAAATTGTTTTAAAATTAAAAAGAAGATAATAGGATTTTGCTCAAAACATTTTTGTTTTTGGTTTAAAATTATTTAATAGATAAAAATAATGAAATGTATAAAATAACTAATTAAATTAAAATTATTTATATTTTAATTTAAAATTTATTTATTAAATGTTCATTGATATAACAAAGTATCATGCATTTTTTAAACAACAAAAATTAAATTTTTTAAACAACAAAAATTAAATTTTTTAAACAACAAAAATTAAATTTTTATTTTCAAAAAAAATTTATTTAATAAATGAGGATTTTCATTTTTCAAGGTATTTTTACAATATTTTTTTAAATGAAAATGATCTTCAAATTTAAAATATATCATTTGAGAACTATTTTTTTGAATACAAGAATAAAAACAAACCTTATATAAAAATTATTTATTAAAAATTTAAAAAAAATATAATTTAAAATTTTTTAGTTCCTGAGAACACAAACTATAATTTGAATGATTCACCCGGACAATACGGATTAAAAATAGCCAGTTCAAACATGCCAAGACACATTCTACATCGCAAGCAGGTCGAAAAATTGAATAAGAAAAAACTTATTGATTTACACGATAAAGAAAATTAGAAATGCACAATTTAAATGAAATATTGGAAAATTTATAAAATTTTTAGAAATAATTTTTTTTTATAATTTTCAAAAATTTTGTAAGTCATGTAAAAAAAGTGAATTTAAACACTCGTAGTCTTTTTTTTTTGGACAAAAATTTTCTAATTGAACAATGAATAAAAGATTTTAATAAAATTTCAAAATCTCTTAGATTAAATTTCAGCTCACACTAAAAGATTTTGCATTTTTATGATATATAAAATTAATCTAAAAGACGATTATTTTATAAATTTATTTTAGAATCGAATCAATAATGATCAGAAACATTATATTAATATCAAATATTCTAGGTAGTATCATAATCGCAGATAAAAGTGACGAATGTAGGTTCAAATTAAGATACCCTTTGAAATAGTTTTAATAATTCAAAATAGTTTATAAGGTAATCAAAGTTTATGATGGAGATACAATTACAGCTTTGAATGCTTCGACAGGTTCTTTTTTTAGAATACGCTTTAAATGCATAGATGCACCAGAGATGAATCAAATTCCTTGGGGACAAATTAGTCAAAAAAGACTAAAACGAATAATTCCTGTTGACAGCTATGTTCAGCTTAAAAATGTTTCTTATGACACTTATGGAAGAACTTTGGCTGAAGTTTTTACAGATGGTGGAGAAAATGTGAATGAAAAAATGATCCGAGAAGGGTTTAGCTGCTATTATTTATTTCAAAAGGGATGTGATTACTATAAACCTTTGGAAAATCTTGCAAAAGCAGAAAAGTTGAATTTCTGGAAAGATTCTGATTTTTCCATGCCATGGGACTTTAGAAGAAATAACAATTTTAAAAATTTATCAAATAAAATTTAAATAATTCTCAAAATTTATTAAAAAATTATAGTTGCCTTGTTATAATATGATCTAGTTAGCTGGATGCTAATGAAAAATTATCGAAAAATTAACCATTAATTAATAAAGAAGGTATTCGACTAATTTTCCTGTTAAACTTTGATCAATCTAACTAATCATCATGGTTCAATTTTATAAAGAATTAAAAATAAAGAAAATATTCAAACATAAAAGAAATAATTAAAAAACCAAAAAAATCAAGACGATAGTCGGAATCCAGAAAAATTTTAAAATATTTTATGTTGATTTTCAGGTAGTAGGAAGAAATAACAGAGACTTGAGTGAGTTAATAAAATTTTACAAATGTAAGTTAATAAAAAAATACTGTATTGCTTTAATTTGATCAAAAAATAATTTTAACTTAACTATTCGTTTTATAATTTAAAATATTTGATAAATTTAAAAAAAATTTTTCTTGGTAGATTCAGGTTTGATTGATTTGATATGGTAACTAACGAAAATAGATTTTAATAATTATTTTAAATTTTAATAAATTTTTTATGTTTGTTATTGATCAAAATTATATTTTTATTTTGTTTTATTAAGAATAAATAAATAATGAGCGAAAGACATGAAAGAAATGATCAAGAAATAAAAAGAGATCAGCCGAGCAATTATAAAGAAAATCGGCCTATATTTACAAATTCGAATCTTAAAGAAAACAAAAAAACGCAGCAAGAATCTAGCCCTGACTGTTGCTTTATAAAAACATTTTGTTGCTGTTTAACTAGAATGGAGATTTAAAATAATCTATAAATTTTTAATTTTTTTCCTTCATTAATAAACTTCCGTAAAACTAATTAAAAATAAAAAAAATATATCAAGTTTTTTTTTAAAGCTGTAGAAATAAAACAATACAAAAACTTTCTATATATTTGGCGCTAATTAATTACTACTGACGCATCTTCATTTTTGATATGAATCCAACATGCTATTTTTAAATTAAATTAAACATTTTGTAAACCAATATTGTTTAAACCATGCTATAAAAGATAAGCAATTTATCACCTCACCTGCCATTTAAATTTAATGAAAGCTTAAATAGAAAAAAATTTATTTAAAAACAAACAGTTATTTTCCAACTTAAATTAAAAGAAAATGATCAAGTTTTGCGTTTTCCTTCTGATATTAATAAATGCTTCGATTAATGAATCAAAATGGTATAGGTATGATAAAACTAAAGCACCTTTAAATAAAAAAGAAATTTCATTTAGTACTATTTTATTTTTAATCTTAATCTTATAAATTTTAATTTTTTTATTCTAGGTCCAGATAGCTTTACAGTAATGAAAGTTGCTGATGGTGATACAATCACTGTAAGAAACAACTCAAACTGGAAGTTTGTTAGGGTTCGATTTTTGTGTATCGATGCACCTGAAATTACTCAATCGAAATGGGGAGCCGAATCTCTAAATAAACTAGCGTAAATATTTAGTTGATGTTAAATTAAATTAAAATTGATAAGAAATTTAGTAAATTGCTGCCTCTGAATTCAAAAGTCAAATTGGCCATCGACAAAATAGATTTGTATGGGCGAACTGTGGCTGTAGTAATAAACAACAAAAAAGAAAATGTTAACAAGAAAATGATCGAACTTGGTCTAGCGGCACATTACATATATCAAAGAGGCTGTGATGAGTATAAATTAGCAGAAAGCAAGGCCAAAGTTGCCAATCTCGGTATTTGGAGTGATAAAGAGTTTACATTACCTTGGGACTATAGAAAAAAAATGGTAATGATTTCAATGATTTATTTAAAAATTATAAAAATAATCAAAAATTTTTAGGGAATCGGTGCTAGAGGCAAAAATTCAAAGTTTGCCAATTCGCATAAGAAATACAAATATGAGTTCAAAAATGCTAATTAATCAGTCAAATTTTTATTGAAACAATTTTTAAATTAAAATTTTTGCATTTTTTTGTATAAACTAGAATAATTTTTAATAAATAGTTGATCTTTAAAACTTGAATGGTATTTTGGTAACTTGAAGTCTATTCATCAAAACTCAAAATGGGTAAAATTTATTATTTTAACTTTTTGAAAATTTTTGAATACAAACACTTTGTTAACCTAAATAAAAAAATTTTATGATCAATTTTTATGAATTAATTTGTAGCTATATGTTTGAATAAAATTGATACTTGAATGTTCATTTTTACTTAGATTTAGAAAAAAAAATTATTTTTTCATAAAATCATTATTTAAAAATTCCCATAATCATTAAATATTATTTTAATATTAAAAAATTATTGAAAAAAAATTAACTAATTAATAAAAAAAATTTCTTAACTACGATTTGAATAAGCAATTTATGTTTTTAGGAAGCACTTTCAGAAACAAATGAATCAATTTAATGGTAATTATAAATTATTGTAACATATATTTTGTTTGATTTAAGCTATAAAAATATAATTTGTAGAACCTAAAACAAGTTTTTTTTGTAAGAATTGAAATAAACATTAAATTTATTTGTATTGAATTGAAATCTTAATTTTTTGCCAAAATAATTGTTTTGCAAAAAAATATATTCTATAATATAATTAAATTTATTGAATCCTTTTAAGTAATTTTTCTCTTTCATTTAAACGATTCTAGATGAATAAGTGCAAAAATATTGGAAAATTATAATAGTCTATTGAGCGATAGTAAAATTACATGAAAATATTGCTCTCTTGCTTTGACATTATAAAATTATTAAGAAAAAAATTTGCGCAGTGATTTTTTATGAGAAAAATTAAAAAATGTGAATTTCTAAAATTCTAGAGATTGAGTCTTGCATTGTTAATTGTTTTAAAAAAAATTCTTTTTTGAGAAAAACAAATAATTAATTTTCGCATAAAAATTGAAATAAGTTTAATTCAATATTAAAAAGAAATATATTGCGATATGTAAAATTTTAAATTTAACTTTTCTAAATTTTTAATGATTATTATTAATTTTTCTTTAAATTTTGGATTTGTTTTTAGAATTTCAAAAATCTAAACGAAATATGGATTGAATTAAATAAAAATCATAGCATGAAATTTTATTTCTTAATTTGAACCATTTAATTTTGGTTTTTGTTCAAAAAAAAAAATTTCCAATTTTAGCTTATGTAGTTGCTTCAAATATTATTTATCTCACCATTAAATCAAGTAAATAGAAAGGTGTTTTAACGATTTTTAAAAAATTTAACAGAAAAATTGCGTAATCACGGAATTGAGGCAGCTTTCTTCATTATTTTTAATGTTACTAACGACTAGACATTATTTTTAAGGTATAAAAAAGTAAAATCAATAAATAATATTTTAATTTGACTTTAATTATTCTCAAATGGACTATTTTATTGAAAAATTTTACAGAAATATTGTTCCTTTATCTTCTCTAAAAATGATCTTTTTTAAATGAGTTTAAAATTTCTAAACGATTAATTTAGAATTTAAATATTTAAAAAACAAATTGTTTTTAAAATTGTTATTATATCTATCAATAAAACTATCAATTGACACATTTAAAATTTCTTTTTAACGGAGCATTATGTTTTTATTTGGCAAATAAAAGCATTTTATTTAAGAATTTTACTCATAAGAAACAAATGCGTTGAGGTTATTTTCCAATAAATTTAAATTCCATAGAAAACAAAAGATAAGATAATATTAAGATGTGAATTATCATTTTTTAAAGGTAGCATTCTTTAAAATATAATTGGTATTGTGAACTTGTGATTTTGATCATATTGCCATCTAAATATTTTATTAATTTTAATTTTATTAATTTTAATTTTATCTATTTTAAGATAAGATTCTAATATTTTAGATTATTTATTATTATTATTTTTTAATTTATTGTCATATTACATTTCAAAAAAATATTATTATTTGCTATTTTTGTTAATTTCTCATGTCAACCATTTTATTTTCATTTTTTTTAAAACGTTGCAGACATTCGAAATATTTTGAGCAAATTTAAAAAACCCACCAGTTTAAGTTTCATAAAAATCAATTAAATAAATGTGATCGTTTAAAAAATTTAAATTGTTGGCTCTAAATTACACGAAAATCTTTATTCAAACAATCTATTTATCTATGATGTGAACTGATTTTCTGAATTTTCTTTAGATTTTAAGCCTTGCCACAAATTAAAAAAAAATTTGGTTACTTAATATTTTCTTAAAAAAGGTAGCTAGGAAAATTAAAAGCAAATCATAATCAACTCTTAGCCTCATTTGATACCTTTCTCTCAGTAAATTCATATGGCAACTAATAAAAAAAATTTCTATTATTTCGGAATGGCTTTTATTTTCGGTTTGAATCGTGATAAAAATATGATTAAATTTTAAGGTTTATTTCAGTTGCATTATATTTAAAATTTGAATTATTCAAGTGTTTTTCTCATTTAAATATATTTTCAGTATTTATTTCTTCAAAAGTATGAAAAAATTCAAATCTGTATCCAATATTAAAAAATTTATTATGATTAACAATGCCAAAATTAGGGGAAAAAAACTCATCTTGGTTATTTTATTTTTAATATCTTGCGACTGCTAATTTTACATTTAGCCATTGTGTTAGATAACAAATTTGCACATTAGACCATTAAATCTTTTAAAATACTCCATGCAAAAAGTAAAATAAAAAATTATTCTTAATTTTATTTAAATCTAGTAAAAAAAATTTTTGGTATTGAATAAATTTTTTCGTTATCTTGTAATTTTTTTTATCAATTTTAGAAATTCAAATTGAAACTATGATCAAAAATTAGAGCAGTTAAAATCAATTTAAATTTTCTTTTATTCATAATGATTCGTTTCCGTCGCAATAATTTATTCAAGTTTTTATTTATTGTGTGTTTTTCTATCCTCGGGTTTAAATTGATCCTCAGGAATGATCACCAGAATTATAACAAAAGTAATTTTGCCAAATTGAAGCGTTTTGAAAAGTTGAGTGAACTCAATTTGAGATTAAGTGACAATCGTTTCATTTTAGACCTATCGATTCATCGTTTGAATAGATTGTTTTCAATATTGATGCAAAAAGAAAAGAAATATGAATCAGTGATCAAACATGTGGAACTAATTTCTTTTTCAGATTTCTTGAGCAACAAGGAAAACAGCATCTTATTCAAAAATTATCCGGTTGAGAGCGATTTTTTTTTGACTACTTCAAGTGATAGATGTATCAAGGCGAATGAAAATTTTGTCAAATATCTGTATAACAAAACAAAAACTCATTCATTTGATCGTCCAAGAAATAATGTTTTAAAAAGTAAAATGAATGTAAATATTTTTTTTAATAATTTTATTAGAAGTTTTTCTCTCAGATTTAAGTATATAAGTAGAGATCTCAGTACATTTATATCTACAAGAGATTAGGTCACGTATATTTGAATATACCTGAATAAAAAATATAAAATTTTTCTAAAAATATAATTAACCTAATATTCAAAATTATTATTTTTAGGCAGAAAATAAACCCGTAATTGTTACCGCGGCAAATTCAGCCTATTATAGCTCACTTCAAGCAACAATCTTTCATATTCATCAGTATTTTGGGGAATATCCTCTGATTGTCTATGATCTAGGACTCGATGAAGAATCGTACCAAACAGTAAAAAATAAATGAAATCAAAAATAAAATCTAATTTATTTTTTTAGACAGTAAAAAACTGTAAATGTAAAGTTATTAAATTCGATGATCATGGACTGTACTCTAAGACATCGGCACATATAGCAAACTTGAAGACTTATGCATGGAAACCACTTCTCATTCAGGAAATTTTAAAAGAATATGAAAATATTATTTATGTTGACTCTTCCATCCGCTTTAAATCAGACCAAATCTTGCCGATAATCAATGCACTTAGTGATATTGGAATGATGACTCAATTCATTGAGCTCAAACTAAATTGTTACACAAATCCCAAAATGTTTGACTGGTTTGAAGAGTCGGAAAAAAGTTATGAAGAATTTTTTACAATTGAAGCAAACATTCTTTTGTTTAGTCGAAGTTTTGTCACTGACTTGATAATGAAAGCATGGGTTACGTGTGCACTTGAAGAACATTGTATTGCTCCCGAAGGAAGCTCAATTAGTGGATGCTGTGGATGTCATCGTAAAAATAAAAAAATTAATTTAATTCACACAAAGTTAATTCTTTTTTTAAGGTTTTGATCAAGATGCTTTAACTATTGTTAATAGCTATTTTTACGGACACCCGAAAGAATCTACCAAATATTTACCAGCCTATTCTTTTACCAAGGAAGAGTCGTATTTTTTTGATGTGAGAAGATATGAAGGAATGGAATATTTTAAAAAGTTTTAGTAAAATTCATTTTTAAATTTTAATAATTTGTATAATATATAAAACTATTAAGAATAAACAGTAAAAGATTTTTTTTAAATATAAAAAAACTGAGCCACTCATAATGTATTTTTTATCGAATCAATTTTGGTGTTAGTTTATTTATTCAATTCAAATTAACCTCCATTAGGAGAAGTAAAAAAAAAAATAAAAATTAAAGTTTTGCATAAAAATAAAAAGAAAGTAAATTTAAATACAAATGAAAAGTAGAAAAAGAAAAAGATACAGTTATTATTATTGTTAAATTAACCTCCATTGAAGTAGAAAGAGTAAAAAAAATTTAAATTTAAATATATATAAAAAAAAAAAAAAAAACTAATCACCAATATTTGTTCCGCTGGAACTACCAAATGACTTAGTTAAATTAATAAGTAGCGTAAAGTACTTGTTGTCGTTAATATTTTTTAGGCAAAGTTTAACGGAGTCAGTTAGTCCATTCTCTTGCTTAAACTGTAATTTTAGATCCTTCTTGAGAGCTTCAACATTAGAATTAATAAAACTTATTTCTGAGGTAAAATGAGATTCCAAAAGAGCAATGTCCTGATTGAATGACTTTAATTTATTCTCCATAGTTGGTTTGTTTAGACACAAATCTTGATAGATAACAGAAACAATTCTGTTATTATTATTTATTTGTTAACTGTACCGAGCTAAAGCTCCTTCAGAATAAAATCAAAAATAAATTTAAAAATAAAGTAAATAAAGTAAAATCGAGTATGATAGATATGATACATGTTTACAGAGTTTAAGTTTCAGAAAAATGAGAAGAAATAGTTAGGTAGCAATTACACAGTGGAGTCGGGTATTCGATGAATCTTGATTCGAAACCCTTCGTGTACTCCTCGACCAGTCTGGTTACTAATGGAACAGAATGGCTCAGTCCGACTCCAACATATCTCTCAGCCAACTCAAAAAGTCGATTAGAGACTTTTAACAGTTTTAGTTTATCAAAGGCCTCATTATGTAATATGTCGGAGGGTGTATCATATTTTAGTTTAAGAATGAATCGAACTGCTGAGTTTTGAATAGCCTGAATTCTTTTTATGTTGGATTCTGAAAATAAGTTTAGACAGAGAAATGAATAGTCTAATATCGAGCCTATTAATGATTTGTAGAGATTACTTAATGTATAAGTATTTAAGCCCCATTTTTTGTTTGATAATATTTTAATTAAAGAGGAATACAGGATTTGCATTGAAAATTTGCCCCTGTTTTATTTTTGATTAGATCACTCACATTTTTTTATTTTTATCAATAAAGATACCTTGTTTAAACTGTATTCAGAATATTTTAAATATTTTTTAAATTTTTGTTCCAAAGTTTACCAATTTGGAAAATAAAATATTTTTCATTGACAAATCTAACTTAACAATAAATTCTTTTTTAATATTAATGTTGAATGAAACTAAGGAACAAATTTTTTACATTACTATAGTTTTCATATCATTAAAAAAGATGTCTAAGTTTTCAGGGATCAAGTATTTAGTATTAATTAAGAAAATATGACACTCTGTCCAACATAATGGATCAAGAGACTCAAATAAAATTCAACTACTAACACTCTTGATTCGACTTTTTGAATTCGGTTATAGATATGTTGGAGCTGAATAATTCTATTACATTGGTAGTCAGATTGGTGAAAGAATATGGAGAGGATTCCGAACCAAGACATATTGACATACTCTTAATTCAATATTTTTTTTAATTTAAACTTTTTCAATTTTTATCTTTTTATTTTATTTTAATATTTTCTTCTCAGTTTTGATTTGCTTTTTATCTGAAAAAGCTTTAGCTCGACATAGCAAAACAAAAAAAATAAATAATTTAATTCAATTTTTAATTAGCTAAAATTATATAATATCTCAAGCTATTCTTTTATGATTCATTTTTTTTGTGCTTAACTTTTTCGATTCATTTTTTTTTCTTTACTTTTTCGATTAATTCTTATTTTTTGCTACACTTTTACTATTCATTCTTTTTTTGCGCTATACTTTTTCGATTCATCAATTTTTATTTCTAAGGAAAAAATAGTTAAATAAAAATCAAACATCTCTTTAAATAGGTAATAAAAATGGTCAGATAAAGATATGTTCTAATTTTTGTTTTTTTTAGTTTGTCAATTTTTACATAAATGTTTTCTAAATCAAGACTTGTCAAAATTGAGGAAAAGAAATCAGAAAAAGTTAGACTCAACTAATGACCGACGTTTTTTATTAAAAGACCTAAATTTTTTAAGACTTGAATTTCAAAAAATTTTCAGGTGACACAATATTAAGTTACTCAAAAAAGATTTTGAAACTGTTCTATAAGATACGAATTCTAGAATAAATTGCTTAAAAAATTAGTGTTATTTTAATAAGAAAAATATTAACTTTTCTTAAATGTTTTGCAGGATTTTTATGAACAAAACATTTTATCAGGAAAGATTATTTATTGATATTTTTTTTTTTGTGCTTGACTTTTACGATTCATTTTTATTGTTTGCTACACTTTTTCGATTCATTTTTATTTTTTGCTACACTTTTACTATTCATTCTTTTTTTGCGCTATACTTTTTCGATTCAATAATATATATTTTTAAGAAAAAATTAGTTAAATTGTGAAGATTTAATTAATCAGTATGTTGTAGAAGATCAACTCGAAACTGTGTTGGATCGAAAAACTGCTTCTTAAAAAAAATACTCATTAAAAATCAAACATTTTGCATCAAAAATAGAATATTTATATTGTACTTTTTTAAAACAAAAATTCTTAACTTTCATATTTTTTGAATAAAGTAAAGAAATAACTATTGAAAAGGATCTTTTTTTTTAATTTAATTTTAATTTTGTTTTTTTTTGAATGACTCAATTTAAAGAGTTCATTTTTGCATTGTTAAGTTTCTGAAATGACTTTTAAAAAAAATTTTTTTTTTTTTTTCAATTATTCAAATTTTTTTTTCAAATAAAATTTATTAAAAGTATTGTCACAATATCCTGTGAAATCAATACATTTAGTGAATGAATTTTTATTCAAATTAAAAAAAAATAAAGTTTTTTTAAGAAAAAGGTTGATTATCTTTAAAGTTTAAAAAAAAAATCTAGACTTGTCCAAATTCATGAAAAAAAAACGATAAAATATTGCTTTGACAAGAAATTAATAAGAAAAATATTAACTTTTCTTTAAAATTTTGCAGGATTATTTTTAAACATTTTATGAAATATTTTATCCGGAAAGATTTGTTGTGCAGATGATAATTTTTTTTTGTTTTGTGTATTGTTTTCTGTTTTCTGTTCATGTATTTCGATTTATTTAAGACTTGCTATAAGTATATTTTTAACTTTTCAAAATAAAAAACTAAGCAAATTGAACACTAGAAAATTTTATAAAATTTTTTACGGAAATCTGAGACCTACAAATTAACCTTCAACTATGGCAAGAATTTCCTGAAAATAAAAATGAAAGTTTGTCAAAGTCAAGACTTAACTAAGATTTTTAATTTTATTTTTTCTTCAAAATAAATTACAACTTAGACATAAGGCTCTTTTTTGTTTGTTGAATTTTTTTGAAAGAAATTGATCAATTAAGATTATAAATAAATTAACTAACTTTAAAAAATCATTTTTTTTAGACATTTATTTCTTTTCATTGGACTAAGATGCTTTTTTGTAAAATTATGCTATATTTCAATTTTTCAAAAATGATCTTTAGAATTCAAAATCAAAATCTTGTAAAAAAATAAATACTTTTTCTATTAATCTGTATGATTCTTTATCAAAACTTTCGGTTTCGATCTCATTCCTTTTAACTGTATTCAAATTAAGGATTAAGACATTGCTGGAAAACTTTTTTACTCTATTTGCTTTATTGAATCTTTGTGAGCATTTTGAGTTTAGATTCCAATAATTTTTTCCTTTAATAGCTTCGGGTTTGTTAGATGAGAAGTTTCTGTAGTTTCTCTAAATTCACTGTAAGATACTTTTTTTTGTTTTTTAAAGATATCCCAGTCCAAATTTTTTTAATATTTTATAAAGTTTCTTTAAATTTTCTTCTTAAATCTCTTTTAAAATTTTGAAGAAAAAATAGAGATATCTTAGAGATAAAAAAAATTCTATGAATAAAAAATCTTTTCCTTTACTCTTAAATTTTTGTAAAATGCTTAATCTGTTTACTTAATCTAAAAAATTCTTTTGGATTTTTTGAAGTTTCTTTACAGATTCTTTTAAAAATCTTGAGTGAATAACATATTAAAGAAAATTTTGAAATATTTCAGAAAAAAGACAAATTTTAAAAACGTCTTTTTTCCATATTTTTTAATTTGGTTTAAGTTTTATTATTGAGAATTTTGTCGCAATAATTTTTGGACTGTTGTTCTGTCAATTCATCTAGATTCATTTTCGGAGTGGCAAAGTAAAACAAAGAATCCAAATAATATATCTTAATAACTTTTTTTTATGAATATTTCATTGATGAGCAATTGTTTAGTCTTCTGTTTATATTAAGAGTTGTGTTTAAAATTTGTTGGAAAAAATGATGTTGAAAAAAGAATTAGCATTAAAAAAAATGATTAGAATATAAATGAATAAATTCAATTTAGACTGTATTTTTTTTATTTTTTCTACTTAATTTATTTTTTTATTTTTTTTTTCCTATGAACTTAATCAAATTTTATAAATTAAAGAGCTGGTGGTCCACTGACCTTCCCAGCCTGAATGAATAAATTTTCCGTTAAAAATTAATTTTGCTGTTAAAAAGAAAAATTATCAGAATAAAGAAATATAGGTCATTCCTGAATTCTTTTTGAGAAAATTTTTAAAAAAATTTCCATGAAAAAAAAAAGCGTTTAAAAATGGCAAACAAATTAAAAATTTTTGCCCTGACTAATGACCGTTCACCAAAATGTTGACGGTATTTTTATAGTTTTTATTGAATAAAGCAGCATGCTAATTTGCTTGCTTTGGATTGTTAGCGGTTTTTTTTTTTTTTTTGATAGGTACCACAGTTCACTTAATTATTTTCCTATTTTTCAAGATACAGTAAGATCTACTTTTTAGAAGAAAATAATTAAATCATCATACGTGTTTTTATAAGGTCATAAGTTCAAAATTAAGATATATAATTCATGATCTTACATTCTAGCTTATTAACGCTTTTAAAAAAAAATAACCTAATTACTTTCAAATTTTAATTAATAAAATAAGGAAATTCTATTATTTTTTTCACAATTGCTAAAATGTCATAAGTCAAATCCATGTGCGAGTTTATTTTTTTTTATTTAGGACTTGGACTTCAATTTAATTTGTTTTGTCTTAAACTAGACCTCCAAAATAAATTGCTGGAACGGTAAAAAATTTATGTGCCCGTGATCATGACTGATCAATGCTCATTTTACCGTTCCACTTAATTATTTTGACGGCCTAGTTTAAGTCATAGTTACTAAAATTAAAGTCCAAGTTCGATCTTTGAATTTATTTAAGACTTGTTACTCTTAAGCAACTCTTTGCTATGTTTAGATAATTTCTTCTCATCTAATACACCAATTCCCCAAAAAGAAAGCTTCACACCTAGGATTTTTCTATTAATTTGTTTAAATAGCAAATAAAAGAAAAAATTATTCGGATCCTGACCAAATATACTCACATAGATTCAATTAGGCAAATGGAGTAAAAAAAGTTTTTTTTTCTGCATGTCTTTAATCCAGACTTGTTTTTAAGTCACAGTTTTAAGTCTAAGTCACAAAATTTTAAGTCAAAGTAATGACTTGACTTAAAGTTTTTCTTATTCGTCAAGTCAATGACATAAAATTTTTATTTTTTTTTGACAAATTCATCTAATAAATTATTCTGAATTTCGATTTTCGTAAAGTAATTGTTCTAGGAAAATTATATTTAATTGAAGATCACAAAAATTTCTACCTACTGTAAAATTTAATTCTCAACTACTTTAAAAATATTTTTTCCAGTCATTTATCATTGCTTAACATGGTCTTGAGATTTTTATTCCATTCAATGAATGTGAAGACTATAATGCTAAAATTGCAAGAAAAGAAATGAAATATGGCAAATCTATATGCATTAGACAACAATAGAGAATATAAATTTTATCATATAAAGCCTGATCTATTAAATTTAAATAAAAATTTAATCTAATTTCTTCATATTTTTGTCAAAAAAAAAAAAAAATTTTAAGGCATTGACTTGACTTAAAGAAAAAAAAATTAAGTCATTGACTTGACTTGACTAAACACTAGAAGCACTAAAATTTTTTACTCTTAGAAGCACCAAAACGAGTCATTTTGACTCGTTTTAGTGGAATCTAATATATAAAAATTTATTATTTGGATAAAACAATTCAATACTTAATTTTAATTGAGCGAAAATACAAATTTGGCTAAAAAAAGTATCTGGCAAAAATTTAATTTCAAATGAATTCATTTCTTTTTAAGCCAATTCTTCGTCTTTCATGTAAAATACGCAAACTATAATTTTTTTATTTTTTAAATTTGCTTATCTTTGTTCAAGTATTAGGATTTGAGTCAGTTTTTTAAAGATTTGTATACTTTTAATTAATTATTTATGGCTCATCCATTGATTTTGTAGATTAAGTCAAAATTTATATTAAAAAGCGGGTCAAAATGACTCGCTTTGGTGCTTCTAATAGTATATACTTGATTCTGTACAAAGGATTTTTTTTTTATTTGAATTTAGTTAATTTAGATAGTTATTCTTATTATTATGCTGAGAAAAATAAATTTTGTTCAAAAAAAAAAAATCGACTTAGATTTAAGCGGCTAAAAATCGAAAAAGAGTCATTTTGACTCGTTGATGCTTCTAGTGTTAAGACTTGTGGCTTAAAAACAAAACTGCTTTAATCTTGAATTTGAATAAAGTTTAAACTAAAGAGATTTAAACCAGAGACTTTGATAAAGAAAAATAAAAATTAATAGAAAAAGCACTTACTTCTACAAAATTATATCATCAATTTTAAGGATAATTTTTGAAAAAAGCAAAATTTTACGGAAAAACATTTTTGTCCATAAGTTTCTTTAAAAAACTAGCAGAATTTCATTTTTATTTACCATTTTTTTGGAAAATCTGGCTTTGGGTTGGAAGTTTTTAACTCTAGATTATCTTTTTTTTAAAGAGATTATTATTAAAACGATTTTTAAAGAATTTTTAAAGATTCTACAAAATGCCTTTAAAAAAATTTGACTGGGATATCTGTAAAGAATTCTTTTATCTATATAAATATCTCTATTTTCTCTTCAAAATAGGTCAAATTATAGAATTTTTTATAAAGTACCTTTTAAGAAACTTTATAAAATCTTCATAAAATGTTTGACTGGGTATACAGGAAATGTAAATAATCAAATAAAAACATTTAATAAAATTAAACAGTGTTCAATCTGCTTATATTGTTCAATTTGAAAAGTTAAAAATTATTTTTAAGCACGTGTATTAGAAATAAAATCTTCATCAATTAAAAAGACAAACAAACATGTTTTAAATTATTTTAATTCCTTTATTTTTTTTAAAGCTTATTTCCACGAAAAACACTCTATTTATTTTATTTTAGTTATCTTATTTAACTTTATTTTTAATTTTGTATTTTATTCTTAGAAGCTTTGGCTCGATACAGAAACCAATAAAAATTAAAAATATATCATTTGAACAACAATAATAAACAACTATTAATAATAATTAATAATAATAATTATTTGTAAGTCTCAGATTTCCGTAAAAAATTTTATAAAATTTTTTAGTGTTCAATTTGCTTAGTTTTTTATTTTGAAAAGTTAAAAATATACTTATAGCAAGTCTTAAATAAATCAAAATACATGAACAGAAAACAGAAAACAATACACAAAACAAAAAAAAATTATCATCTGCACAACAAATCTTTCCGGATAAAATATTTCATAAAATGTTTAAAAATAATCCTGCAAAATTTTAAAGAAAAGTTAATATTTTTCTTATTAATTTCTGTCAAAGCAATATTTTATCGTTTTTTTTTTCCTGAATTTGGACAAGTCTAGATTTTTTTCTAAACTTTAAAGATAATCAACCTTTTTCTTAAAAAAACTTTATTTTTTTTTAATTTGAATAAAAATTCATTCACTAAATGTATTGATTTCACAGGATAATTCTAGACAAACAGAAACTTAATGATATTGTGACAATACTTTTAAAAATATTTATTTGAAAAAAAAATTTAAAAAATTGAAAAAAAAAAAAAATTTTTTTAAAAGTCATTTAAGAAACTTAACAATGCAAAAATGAACTCTTTAAATTGAGTCATTCAAAAAAAAACAAAATTAAAATTAAATTAAAAAAAAATATGAAAGTTAAGAATTTTTGTTTTAAAAAAGTACAATATAAATATTCTATTTTTGATGCAAAATGTTTGATTTTTAATGAGTATTTTTTTTAAGAAACAGTTTTTCGATCCAACACTGTTTCGAGTTGATCTTCTACAACATACTGATTAATTAAATCTTCACAATTTAACTAATTTTTTCTTAAAAATATATATTATTGAATCGAAAAAGTATAGCGCAAAAAAAGAATGAATAGTAAAAGTGTAGCAAAAAATAAGAATTAATCGAAAAAGTAAAGAAAAAAAAATGAATCGAAAAAGTTAAGCACAAAAAAAATGAATCATAAAAGAATAGCTTGAGATATTATATAATTTTAGCTAATTAAAAATTGAATTAAATTATTTATTTTTTTTGTTTTGCTATGTCGAGCTAAAGCTTTTTCAGATAAAAAGCAAATCAAAACTGAGAAGAAAATATTAAAATAAAATAAAAAGATAAAAATTGAAAAAGTTTAAATTAAAAAAAATATTGAATTAAGAGTATGTCAATATGTCTTGGTTCGGAATCCTCTCCATATTCTTTCACCAATCTGACTACCAATGTAATAGAATTATTCAGCTCCAACATATCTATAACCGAATTCAAAAAGTCGAATCAAGAGTGTTAGTAGTTGAATTTTATTTGAGTCTCTTGATCCATTATGTTGGACAGATAGTCATATTTTCTTAATTAATACTAAATACTTGATCCCTGAAAACTTAGACATCTTTTTTAATGATATGAAAACTATAGTAATGTAAAAAATTTGTTCCTTAGTTTCATTCAACATTAATATTAAAAAAGAATTTATTGTTAAGTTAGATTTGTCAATGAAAAATATTTTATTTTCCAAATTGGTAAACTTTGGAACAAAAATTTAAAAAATATTTAAAATATTCTGAATACAGTTTAAACAAGGTATCTTTATTGATAAAAATAAAAAAATGTGAGTGATCTAATCAAAAATAAAACAGGGGCAAATTTTCAATGCAAATCCTGTATTCCTCTTTAATCTTGAGTTGCAGCGTTTTTTTATATCTTCAACCATAGAGTTAAAGGTTAATTTTGGGTCAAACTTAATGCCAAGAAATTTTACATTTTTTTGACTTTCCAGTTTATTCCCATATATCTCTAAGCTAAGATTTGAATTTTCCTTACTATACTTGGAAAATACCATATAGCAAGACTTCTCTAATGATAATTTCATTTTCCACTTGCAGAGCCATTTTTCTAGTTCTTTTAGATATTTGTTTATCTTATTTTCTATATTACCCTTAATATAATTTAACCTTCTTGAAATCAATTCGGAAGTCATAATATGCTCAATTGATATGCAAGCTTCAATAGGGAAATGATCACTTGTCATATCATGTTATGACAAAACCCTAAAATCACTGATTTTGTCTAAGAGATCGGATGAGACTAAAAATATATCAAGTAATTCATAGTATTCTCTATTAAATATGCTAAAAGTGGGTGACTTGTCATTTATAGTTGACATGTTTAACTTATTTATTATATTTTCTAATATATTTCCATTTTCGTTTTGACCAAAACATCCTATTTGCTTGGACTTAGCGTTTAAATCACCGCCAAGAATA
Source organism: Brachionus asplanchnoidis (assembly GCA_025491095.1). NCBI lineage: Eukaryota > Metazoa > Rotifera > Eurotatoria > Ploima > Brachionidae > Brachionus > Brachionus asplanchnoidis. The sequence continues at coordinate 3,663,576 of JAILYF010000013.1, read as the reverse complement.
AAGTTTTTACAGTTTTTACTGATTTGTTCAAAAAGCTCAAAATTTAGAATCTTATTAGGTGGGTTGTAAAAGCTAAAGATAAACAAGTAGTCATTTTTTATTTTTATTTTGATGCAAAGTAGCTCTGCTGAGAAGTTTTCAAATGATAAGTCTTGAGCAAAATCGAGTCCCTCCTTAACTTAAATTCCTACACCGCCTCGATATTTATTTCTAGGTTTTATTATTGATAGGTAATTTTTGTAGTTCAAAAAAATATTTTCTTCATTTGCATCTATTTTTATTTCATTTAGCAACATAATATCTGGGGAATTCTGAGCCAAAAAATTTTGCAATAGTAACACTCTACTGGGAAGATGAGAACAGTTTCAATGTGTAATTACTAACCTTTTTTTTGATAAAGTTGTTGATTTTTTTTTGTTCATTTTTATTTTGTGATGCTGATTGATCCGTAGATCTATGGATTGAATGAGTGAATTTCTACGTAGGTTTGACTGCGAAAGAAAATCTCCTGCTTTTGTTTTTTTCATCTATTTTTGACTGCTGTATTTGAGTTTTTGTCGGGTTTTGTTTAGGATGTTCGTTTTGTAGTGAGAGTTGTGTATTGACTTGTTTTTGATCAGTTTTTGTCTTTGAAATTGGAATTTTTGTGATTTCATTTTTATGTTCTGTTTGCTTAGTTGTATTTGGAATACCTGAGTTACCATTGTTTTGGATATTAACATTATATTGCAAATTCTCAAAACCATGTCCGATACTTAGGCGGCCATTTTTCGAGTTGGTATCGTCAGTTACCGATTTATCAAGTGCATCAATGTTACGCTTGTAACTTGTATTATCACAAGTTATCATTTTGTTCACTTCAGCAAACGACTTCTCGATTTCCTCGTTAGAGAAGAAACCAGATAGAGGATTTTCGTTTGTTTTTTGGCAGATAACTTCAGTTCCTTCACGATCAAGGTCATCTTCTGTGTTCATTTTGTCAAAATCACCGTCACGGATCATGTTTGCTGTAGTGTGTTCTTCGGTTGAGTGTCCTTTTTTTTGACAAATTCGGCATACCAGTGAAGAGCGTTCTCTATAAGTAGGACAATCAGCCTTAACATGGCCAAACTGATTGCAGCATTTGCATAAAATTGGATCACCGACTTTAAAGACAAATGCCTCTTCCCCATCGATTGTTTTGATGCCAATTATTTTTTGCTTTGTTTCATTTGAAATGGCAGTCTCGTTGACAATGACATGGACAATTCCAGAATCGATATGACTCATTTCAGGTTCTTTGCATTTAACACGAGTTATACGAATAATATCGTCTAATTTTAGACCAGATTTTAGGAAGTGTGATTCGATACATTTGTCTTCTACATTTGGTGGAAGATGAAGAACTTTAAAAAGACAAGTGTCAGTTAAAACATTAGGGTCTAAAATTCTGACTGAAACTGATTTGATGTCGATTTCTTGGCTGAAAAGTTTTTTGGCGTCAAATTCTCCGCTAAAAGTAACTAGCCAAGTTGAATTTGAGCGGTAGGGGCTAATTGAATTGATTGAGTCAAGATCTGAAGCGTTCAAAGGTTTTTTAAGACCATTGAAAATGTCGAGACGAGTTGGTACGACATTTTTTGGGACTCTTATCTTGATTGTATTGGTGAATTCACGTTTTTTTTTGCATCTGAGTCCTTGTGGGAACCCTGAAAGTGATTGAGTGAAGTAATGGACTTGTCCAGGTCCATTTGAGTGATTCATCATTTTTGAATTTTCAAATAAAATGAGTCACGTGATTAAAAGTTTCAAATTTAAGCAAACTTTTTTTTTTTTTCCCCTTCTTGAAATTGTTAAATTTGATTGTACTTATAAACGAAAGTTTGGAAAAAACGTACAGCTGATCAAAGTTGAACAACTGAAGTGCATTTAAAACGCTGGTCATGTGACACCTTGGTTTAAGACCTAATATTTGCCTAATTAGATTGTTTTGAGATATGTTTAGGTAATTTCTTGTCGATTTATTAAGTGTAAGCGTCTCTAGCCCATAAGTGAATTGTGATAAACAGTATGTTTTGTATATGAATGTTTGTAAAAATGGAGAAATTCCCCCTTTTTTTAACCCCAAATATGAGAGAGAAAACAAGGCGTGTTGTACTTTAATAAATTTATTTACTGCAATATTATGATAGTCAAAGTTATTTGGTATTTCTACTCCTAGATATTTAATTTTATTTACTTTGTCCAAGATATTTATTCCAAGAAAAAAAGTATTTTTAAATAATTGCCGACCAAACTCAATTATTGATGACTTTTTAGGGTTAAATTTTATTTTCCATTTGTTTCCATATTTTGAACAAATATCTAAGAGCTCCTGAAGATGAGAGTCTACTGGGCTAAGTAAAAGTATATCATCAGCATAAACAATAATACTTGTATTCATATTATTGTATAATGCACCGATATTTTGGTGTTAGATTGAATTTTAAATGAGTTATTAGAAAATAAATAAAAAACTCAAAAAAAAAATCAAATATAACTTAATTAAATATCAAAAAAAATGTTTATTATAAAGATTTTTAATACCGAATGGAAGAAAGGTCCTACTAAAACACTGACCCCTATTTATTTTATAAAACAAACTGTTTTTAAAAGTTTTAACATGTCATTTAAGTTGCAATTTTGTGCACTTTTCTTTTTTTTATGTCCAAGTTGGACATAAAAAACTAGTCAAATTTTGTAAAGCTTTTGAAATCCTCTACCGTTGGGGGTCATTGGCATAAAATTGGGTTCAGTAAGAAGCTTAGGTTTCAAAAAAAGTAAAATTTTATTTTTCGGTAAAAAAAATATTTAAATTAAGAAAACTTACAATATATGGTGAACTATCAAATGATAGAATAAAAATAAAGAAAAAAGAATACATAGAATTGCAACTTAAGAAAATAAAACATAGAAAAAAATTTAATATAGAAATTTAAATTGATAGAATTTTTTTTGAGTGTTTTATTTCTATATTATTTTTATTCTATATTAATTAATATTCTATGTATTTTTTTCTATCTTTTTTTTCTATAAAAAATCGATTCTAAATTTAATCAAATCAAAATTTTCTAAATTTTTTTTCTATCAATTGACAATTCTATAATGAATATATTATATCTTTTGAACATTATATTTAAAAAGTAGAGAACATTCTAAATGGATGGGTATGCCGTATTCAAATTTCTAAATTCGATTCACGAAATAACTGAGATATTTTATTTAAATCCAAATATCTCAAAAACTAACCTTCCTGCATAAAAACTAGAAACATTTCGGGAAAAATCTTGAAATTCTTTACAAAAAATTTGGATCAGTCGTATAAGATTGGGAGTTAAATTTTTAAAACTATTAAAATTCAATTTTCATAAAGAATAAGAATTTTAGAAAAAAAACTAATTTAAATTTAAAAAAGTATAGAAAATTCCAAACTTAATGACAAGTAAAATTTTTTAGGAATAGTTTGAATTTTAAAATAAGTGGGGATCAGGAAATTTTCAAAATTTAAGGGCCTGTGTTTAATTATGACCCTTGATTGTAGCAGTAATATGTTGTATAGTTTTATGCGCTTCAAAAAAACTTAGTAATCAAGCAAATCGAAGCTGAGTTGGCTCAAACGGTTATTTTAATAAATTTATCTTTAATTTATTAAATTATCGTTTTTTTAGTTAATTGGAGTAATGATAGGAAAACAGAAATACGGAAAGGTCAGATTTTAACACGATATTTCATAATAATTTGGAGATGAAGAAAACTAACATCGAACCGCCTCCTACTTATGAATCATTGTTTTCAGGTAGATCAAATGGTTCAAGAAATCAAGATCAAATACAAATAAGTTAATCAACATTTAAAACATTTAAATCTAAAATAATAAATTTGGATAATTCCTGATCAACTATGACTTAAAAAATAATTTTGACAAATGAAAAATTACTTCATATCTACTAAATTTTCCAAGAAAATTATCAAAAAAAATTTTTCAATTTCTAAATTAAAAACATGTTTTTATTTAAATTCCACGCTAAAACCAATATTTAAAAAAAAAATAATTTTAAATTAATGAAATCCCAGCCAAAATATTAAGTTTTCCTTCGTATTTTGAAGTTTTTGTTGCTTTGAATATTGGCTTGATATTTAGCCGGATATCTTGATGGTAGACTGGCCTTGTTTTTGTTAAATAAATTAGAGATCAATCATTTTGAGGTTTATTTGGTAATGAACCATTATTAGACAAAACATGTCTAGTAATGTTTCGTATTTATTTTTTAAAAAATATCAAAATCAATAGATTAATTAATTTTAAAAAATTTTAAATGATCGTTTTGATCTTAAAATTTGACCTGAAACTTTAATTTCCCGTTTTAAAACTCGAAATTTTGAAACTTTTAACACCAAATAAGAATTGTTTTATTGTTTAAAATTTACTTTTTTTAAATTTGTACAAACTTTACTTTTTTTAACTTTTTTTACTAAAAATTACCACTATTAAATAAAATTTCACGTAAAATTACGTAAAAGAAAGTAATTTTTTTTTCGAATTCAGGACCAAAAAATTTCAAAATAATCAAAAGATGTTAAATTTCTCAAAAAAATTAATATTTTTTGGAATTTTTACTTTTTACAAAAATTTACGTAATTTCCGGTAATTTTACGTAAAATTATGTAAAATCCGGTAAATTTACTTTTTTTTACTTTTGGAATTTTACGTAATTTCACGTAAAATTACGTAAAAACAGTTTTTCGTAGCAGTACTGTATATATCCTTTGTTTGCCTTAATATATTTATTAGGTTGTTTAATAAGTTTTTTCGTTTTTTCCAGACTTTATTTATTTATAAAAACTAAAATAAAATATAATTAGTCACTAAAATAATTTCCTTCGCTAGAAATACACATCTCCCATCTTTCTGGCATCCCATCATTTTGATTCCTCGCTCGTAGAAGCTGGCTGGTTTTGAGGTGAAATATTGACTGATGTCTTTTTTGATTTCCTCCAAGTCTGAGTAACTATTTTCACTGAGGAAGTGCTGCATGGATCGGAACAAATGGTAATCTGAAGTAGCTAAGTCTGGTGAATAAGCTGGGTGAGATAAGACTTCCCAGCCTAGATTCTCTATCGTATTCCAAGTCGTTTTTGCAACATGTGGCCTAGCGTTGTCATGTAAAAGAATCACTTTTCGCTCTCCTTTAGCTCTGTGTGGCCGTTTTGTTTCCAAAGCGTGACTCAAACGTATCAATTGTTGTGAATAAAGGGCTGCGGTTATCGTTTGCTTGGGTTGCAGTAGCTCATAATAGATTATACCCTTCTGATCCCACCAAACACAAAGCATGACCTTTTTTCCAGAATTTCGCGTTTCAGAGAAGGTAATGGCTCTTGATCAGGGTCGACCCATTGTTTTTTGTTGACCTGGTTATCGAAGTCTTTTCATCTCCAGTTACGATTTTCCACAAAAAACTCTTTTTTATCTGCCTAGACAAGAGAGAAACGCAAATGCTCAATCGTTGCGCATTATTGATTTCTGAGAGTCAGTGCGGGACCCATTTACCGGCCTTTTGGATCTTTCCTAATGCTTTTAATCTATTCCAAACGGTGCCATTTGTTACAGACATCCAATACAAACCAATTTTGACAAGTGCGAACAGTCAGAGCGTCGTCGCCATATACCAAAATGCATATCCGCCATTGCATGTTATTCAAGTTTAACGAAGGAAAAATGCGACAGAGGCTACCGAATCGATTTGGTAGCATCTGTCGCATTTTTTCGTTCGAACTATTAAATTTCCAAATTAAATAGTTCTTTTTCACTATTTAATATAATTATAAGATTATAGTTCACAGCTTCTGTTGACTCTTAAATATCGATTAATATTCAGTTACATATCAATAGAAATATTTCTTCTTATTTTAATATTTTTTATTTTTGAAAGTCAATATCATTAAATTACAATCTTTTTTCACGTAGTTCTTTAGGAAAAAATGAGCAAAACTTTGATCATGACATACAACTGTCAGTCAGAACTTTGAAAGATCTACTTAATCAAAGATATGAAACGGAGGATAAAGTTTCCTAAAACTTTTTACCAAGTTTGACTAAAATTTTTTACCAAGATAAGATTTTGTTTAGCAACGTGTTCAAAGCTGGTTATAAATATTGGCCAGTCTTGTGATCATCATAGGGGATTGATTCGGTATTATATAGAATTAAATTATCTTTTATTATGATAAAGTTCTAAAAAATTAATTTTTGATAAAACATTTTAAATGAATCTTAAAATTGAATTTTTTATATAATGTCTATGAACACTTGTTATTCGTATTTTGACTCTTATGGTATATTTTATTCTTCATTCAAGTGCAGTTTTTATTGCTGTGGAACATGTACGAGAAAATACTGCTGCTCTTCATATTTTTACAAACTAGATCAGTCGAAATGTGAAAATGCACCTTCCATCAATAATGATTCTACAAATAATCTTATTCTTTTTGTATTGATATTTATTCCAATAGTAGCAGCAATATGCTGTATAGTTTTTTGCGCTTCAAAAAAACTTAGTAATCAAGCAAATCTAAACAGAGTTGGCTCAAACGGTTAATTTATTAAATTTACTTTTATTTTATTAAATTATCGTTTATTTAGAAAATGGAAGTAATGATAGCAACAGAAATACGGAATCGTCTGATTTTAACACGATATTTCATAATAATTTGGAGATGAAGAAAACTAACATCGAGCCGCCTCCTACTTATGAATCATTGTTTTCAGGAAGATCAAATGAGTCAAGGGATCAAGATCGAATACAAATTAGTCACATTTAAATATAAAATAATTAATTTTTGATAATTTCTGATCAACAATGACTTTAAAAATTAATTTGAAATTTCTTATAATTTATTTATTTGATTACAGCCCAAAAAAAAAGAAAAAAAAACACTCATAAAGAGTTTAAAATTCTTTAAATTTATAACAGATCATTAAAATTATATTTTTTTATTTCTTTTATTTTATAAAAATCTAAATAAGAGATGGAATTATAATTTACTAAATTTTCTATGAAAGTTATTAAAATAATTTTCTCAATTTTTTAATTTAAAAATTGTTTTTCATTTAAAAACCAAATTTTTTTTAATAAAAAAATGTTTTTTTATCTCAATTAAATTGCCGGGACAAATGATTTCTTATTTTTTTTGGATTTTTCCCCTCTACTTTTTCAAATAATATTATTTAATTCAGCAGTAAATTCCGAAAATTTATATATGGAACAGGTCTTACAAGTTAAAAATTCTATAACATGGATAATATGGTACTAAGCGAAGGCCCTAAAACTGAATTTTCGGGTAATTTTTTAATATGCAGTTTACTATTGAAAGATTTTTTCTGGTCCAAATATTATTAATTATTATTTTAAAATCATACCAGCATATTTAAAATGGTTTCATTTTTCTAATGATAAATTAAATAACTTTTACTTGAACATTTCAAGAATTTAATTTTTTTTTTCTTTAGATCATTGATGAAAAAATGATAATATATTAAAAAAGAGTAAAGCTTAATAGGGATACACAGGTTAGTTTATGGGTAAAATAGGTAAGCTTTACAATAATATGACAAAATATGGTAACCCAATTAACCTCTTAGAAAAATCCCTTAAAATATCAAGATTAAGAAGCTATATTATGAAATAACCTTTCTGAAATAACATAATTTTATTTTGTCTTTATTTATTTGAAAAAAGGCATTTGGAACCAATACGACTTGCCAAAATATGTATTTAATAATCTTAAATATCTTAAATGACTTTCCAAAATAAATAATTAATTTTTTTTATAAAAATACCGTATATAATTGTTTTTTAACACAAATTTGGTTTTGGTGCCTCAAAAAAAATTAATTTTTAAGACTTTGGAAAGCAAAGATAAAAATCAATGACTACGAAAGCAACTAAACTCCAAAATTTCCTATTTTGATTTGAATTGATAACAACTCGAAAAAAAAATTACTTTTTGAGACACCAAAACCAAGTTCATGGGCTTTTAGATTGGAGTTAAAAAAATAATTATTTACGGTAAGTTAACTGAGTTAAATTATTAAAGTTTTATATTAGATATTTCATATCCAATAAAAATAAATAAATTAATCAATTTAAATGATGGTATTAAATATTTTAAAAATTTTATTTGTAATTTTTCTTGCACTATTTTCAAATAGAAAGAAAAAAATTTGTTTTCTGACCAAATTTTTAGTTTATTTGTTTGCTTTTATAATGTTTCCTTTGATCAAAAATGAAACAGATGTGTCCATAATTTTTCGACCCGAATAATTTAAAAACCATATCCCAATTTTATTTTATTACAGATAGAAGGAAGTTTTTTTTCAATTTTAAAGAATAAAATTTTGAATTTTATTTTATAAATAAATTAAAATATCAAGAGATAAATGTTTCGATTTAATTGACTGAAAATCATAAAAAAACACAGACTTATTTCGATTGTTGGGCTGCTTTTTCTTTTGCCAATTTTTCAGCCTCTAATTTAGCTTGTTCCTCTTCATAGTGTTTAATGAGCTCAGACACTTCTTTTTCTCCAAGAATTTTAATCCTAGTCTTGCCATGCTCCCGGGTTAATGTTGCAATTTCAACTATTTTATCAAAAGATTAAAATTTTGTATTTAAAACAACAATTTACTTTTTTCCGAGCTGAGTTTGGTTGTGTCCAAAGTTTTACTCATTATTTTAATAGCCAATTTCAACGCGTCGGTCAACTTTGTCTCTCCTATTTTATATTCTTGCTTCAAAATTGAAATTGCAGTCTAATTAAATTAATTAAAATACATTTTTTTTTATTAAAACTTAATCTGATTTCATTAATAAAATATACTTGATTGTTATTGCCAATGCAAGTAGCTTTCCAGCCTCCATAATTACCGGAAGGATCACTCTGATACAATTGATAACCAAATTGTTTATCCCATCCCATGTATAAGATAGAAACGCCAAACGGGCGCTTTCCACCAAATTGAGTGTAAGCTTGTTTGATATTACATAAACTGGAAACTAAATTTTCGCATGGTACTGGCTCCTGGTAGTTCAATTGGTATCTTTGGGCAATTAATCTCAGCTCATTTATAAGAACATTAGCATCTGAAGTAATACCAGAAACCGAACAGCAAATATCTCTATTTAATTTTTTAAATAAAATTTTAAATAAAATATTTTTTTTTAAACTCACTCGTTTAGTTTGTAAATTTTTTCGGAATAGTTAAGTTCATCTAGAAGTTTGTTGGTATTACGTTTTTCGGCCGCTAATAAAATACCATCATTAGCAAGTATTCCTAAGCTGGTACCAGCATGTGAAATAGCCTCTAGGGCGTATTCAACTTGGTACAAACGTCCTTCTGGAGAAAAGATTGTAGTTCTTGTATCATAACGTCTTGACTTGAAGAGAAAAAAATATGATTTATAAAATTTTAATCATTATTGAGCAGTATACCATTTTTTGATTAAGTGAGGTTTATATCTGAAAAATAATGGTTAATCAGGTTAATAATTCACGCTAGCAAACTAAAAAATTCTGAATTTAGTTTAAAAAACAATAGAAAAAATATTTCAATTTAGATGACTTAACACAATTTAAAATAGTGCATGTATTACAGAAACTTAACATGAATTTAAATTTCAAAATTTTCGAATGTATACTTATGAAAATGATTCAAAATTTTGTTCAAAAAAATTCTCAAACTGAATGGCTCGAAACTTACTTTCTGTTGCATTATAATAAAAATTATCAAAAAATTAAATGCTGAAAAAATAAAAAAAAAATTTGTTGGTTGTTGGTCATTTTATGTGGTCTAAAGACATGAATTTTGTTTTGAAATACTGGTATTATCCGCCATTTGTTAGACCGATTAGTTAGTGCTATAAATAATGATAACTTTAAAATTTTGTAAATTTATTTTAAGTTTCTTCATTCAATTTTTTTAAGATCAGAAGGTTTTGCAAAAAAAACATTTTTTGAAAAATTCGCTAAGCAGATTGATGGTTCAAAATTTAAAAAAAAATGTTTTTAAATCAAAAGCAAAAATTCTCAAAGTAATTTGGCCTTTGATTTTATTTTTTCAAATTTAATAATTTTAATCGAGCTAAAGAATCATTTCTGTATAAATAATAGCTTTTTTTAAATAAAAGAGAGAATTGTTTCACTAAATTTTCAAAGCTGTTAAATAGTGAATTAGTTAATGTGTAGCTTTGCTAAGTTAACAAATGAATTAATTCAAAACAAAATTCTCATGTGTTGTAATAAATTAACAACTTAATCACAAATGACTTTATAAAAGTATATTAAAAAGATTTTATTATTGGGAATCAAAGAAAAATTAAATATCACTTGCATTTTGAAATTGCTAAATGAGTAATAAAGGTTGACTAGTACAAAAAAATTCGATTTATTTATACAGATTCTTCTAAAGTTGTTTAAAAGATCTTTCATTAAAACTTTTGATAAACTGTATTTTTGAAGATTTTAAATTTTAAGATAAAACAAAAAAAAATTAATAACTTTTTCCTATTAGACCTAAATAGATTCTGTAAATAAAATTAATGTATAACCGAATTATAAATTTTAAAAAAATCCACACACTTGACAATGTATGGAAATTACAATGCTGTCTTGTTTTTTTCTTACAGAGTATTTGTTGAAGCTAAATTTAGCTGAAACCACATAATCAATTAAAATCTCGTAGAAAAAAAGTTATGTTTTTTCATTTTTGAATTGTGTTCTAAAAAAAACGATGCTTTTTTTTGCTTAAAAAAATTGTATTGCAATCTGTTGAGATTCATGTGTCAAATAATAATTATCTATCTTTTTTTCTTAAATGTCCTATTTATTACAAATTTTGTAACAAAATTGGAAATCAATTAATTTTTTTAAATTTTTTATTTTAATAAAAAAATCAGAACATAGTAAAATAAATAAGCAACGTATTTTTTTCAAAATGAAATAAAAATTTTTACTAAATATCTTGTACTTTTAAAATGTATATTTTTATTAATTACTTTATAGCATATTTTTACAATTTTGGAAATTATTATTCCGTAATTTAATTTTTATCAAAACTTTTATTCACAGAAAGAACAATTTAATTGTATTAATAGTTCATTTAATTAATTGGTAAAGAAAAGCTTTCTTGTTTTAGATTTGACTAGTTTCAATTGAATTTTGGTTTTTATATTGATTAGATTTTTCCAAGAATAATGATTGGTATGAAGGTGGTAATTCATTATTATATTGTTTGGTTTCCATTTGTATGTCTCGACCAGGTATTGTATAAATCTGTGGAATTTGAACATTTTGATTGTTAGAAATCATCTGATTATCTTTAAGAATATAAAATATTTACTAAAATTGAAAAGCTATTAATGTTACTGTATGGTTGAAATCTTGAATCTAAATTTTGACTTGCTCTAATTCTTCGATTATCTAATTAAAAAAACTTAGAAAAAACAAATCTCAATTTATTTTATTAAACTAAAAACTTTGCATTTCATTCTTCTTCAAAACAAGGCAGCACATGAAAAGAAATAAACTTAAACCAAAACTCAGAACTATATACAAGTAATTAATTGACATTTTTGCAATTAAATTCTTTAAAGACTATGATTTTTAGTTTTTCAAAATATTTGATTTATATACTCTTTAATAAAAGAGTAATTTTTAATTTAATTTAAGAAAAATTATATAATTTTTTAATTATGTATTGGTTAATTATTTCGCAATATTTTATCTTTCAACTTTATAATAATTCTGTAAATAAAAGATGTAAAAAGCATATCATTTAGAAATCCTAATTTCTTAATAGCTAAAAGAATATTTTGTCATTAAAAATATTTTAAGTAACTTATCTGAAATATTAAAATTATGAGTATAATTAGCATTTAGTTGATATATCTCCTTAGATACGCAATAATTTGAATAAAATTTGATGTAATTTTTATATCAATTTAAAAAGGAGATTATTTCAAAACATTGGTATTATTCTGAACAAAATAAGCGTATATTTTGTACACAAAAATGAATTTCTTTTAACAGTTTCAAATGGTAAAGGATGTTTAAGTTGTTTAATAATTTAAGTTATATGAAGCATTTAACAGTTTTAATACATACTCTTGATTATTATTTTCTGCTCCGAATCTGATTAAAAAAGAAATTGCTTGTAAATAAATTTTTCAAAAAATTTAAAAATAATTAAATTAAGAAAATTTTTTCAAATTAAAAAAAAATTAAAGAAAAATCCATCTATTAGCTTTAAATTACTTTAATATACTAAGTTGAAATAATTAATTTATCACCAAAAATCAAATCAAATTTTGAAAAATTGCAATAAAAGGCTTGACTAGATATTTTTATTGGTTGATAGGAAAAAAATTAATTTTTATTAATATATTACAAGTGTTTATTCTTTATGTTTTACACCATAAAACTTAGTCAGTTAAAAAATAATTTTTATAATGTTTTTAAAGAATTTGATTTAAGTCTGCAGCAAAAAAATTTAGTTTTAATCTTGTTAGGTTAATTTTAATGTTAAAATTAAGTTTGTTGACTTTGATAAATTTATATTTGGTTTACATGTGTTATCTCTTAATTTCTTAATTCATCAGATTTTGAATTATACAATGATTCATATGAAGGTGGTAGCTCAATATTTGACGCATTTATTTGCATATTTGGTTGAGTTATTACATGAATCTGTTGCATATGCTGTGTATTCATTGTATTAGATGTTCTTTGATTTACTTTAAAAAAAATATTTAAACAAAAAATAAATTTGATTGTTAATTTAAATAACTTGGTATCATAGAGTGGCTATTTTGATTGCTATGCGAGGACCTTTGACTTCTTTTGCATGCTAGACGGCAAAACGAAACGCAGCAGACGAAAAATATAAAAAAAGCAAAGATAGGGAGAAAAAATTCCACAAAACGTGAAAAACTATTCGAATGGGGATAATCATTAGTGTAATCATTACAACTTGTTTGATCTAATCCTAAAATATGTGAAGAGCAGCAGTATTTACTTGTACATGTCCCACAACAGTAATTTTCACAAATAAATGAATAAAAATAATCTCCTCGAGAGTTATAGTACGAAAGACAAGTAACCATAATATAAAAATTTTTAATTATGTTTATTCTTTAAATAAGATTTTTTTTATATATTACCTGACGATTTTATCACAAAAGAGATAGTTAAAATTTTTTATCTTTTAAAAAAAAATAATAAGTTGAAAGTAAAGATGAGATTGATTTTATTAACTAGGTTTAATTTTATTGCTCATAGGTACTGGAGTGAATTATTAAATTAAATGAATTTAGCCAAAGAATGAATTTAGTTCGTCAAAAGTCGAAAGTAAAGTCAAAATCATTATCAAGGAGGACTTCATTATTTGCATCTAACTTTAAATCACATCTGAATTCGACAAAAAAAACACAGAAAATTTTATTTTTATCATTTTTTGTCCCAAATTTGATTAAAAAAATCACAGAATTTAACATAAAACAAAAAAGATAGGGAGAAAAAATGATACATTGTACAATATTGATACAATGCATTCTGTGATACATTAAATTTCCATTTAAATTTGACATTTGCTAAATTCAAACTTGTATAATAAAAATTTGATTACTTTTAAAATTTTAGAAAACAAAAAAAATGCTTTAATTTTGTGCTCTTTTAGTAGTAATATAATAAAGTTTTATATTTTTATTGTAAAATAATTTTTTTTTTTAGAAATTAGAAAATTAGAGCTAAGAATCAAGAGAGTCACTGATTTTGGAACAAAGAACAAAAACAAAAATTTAAAAATGAAATAACTTTTGTATTATGAGTCTAAAAATTTTTCTGCAAAATGTTTGAGCTGATACAAACTTTGTATCATCCAAATTTAGTCTCTGCAAAAACTTTGCAAGTCTGCAAAGTTTTAAATGTATTAGAAAATCATTTAAAATTAAATTGCAGAGTTATTGCAGAGACTAAACTTGGACGGTACAAAGTTTGTATCAGCTGATAAATTTTGCAGAATAATTTTAAGACTCAAAGTAAAAAGGTTATTTCATTTTAAAATTTTTGTATTTTTTACTTTGTTCCAAAATTCACAATGCCTAATTTCTTATGAATATTTTCTTTTTGATCAGTATTTATGCAATTTGTAGTACAAATTTATTTTATTGAAAAAGCTAAACTATTAATTTAAATTTATTATTATTATTTTATTTATTTGTCTATCTGTATCGAGCTAAAGTTCCTTCAGAATAAAATATTCAAAAAAAATAAATTTAAATACAATTAAATTAAACTTTAAAAAGATAAAGTAAACAAGTAATAAGATAAGTTAAAAAGTAAAAGACAATTTCAAAATTTGAAGTTTCAGGAAAAAAAAAGAATCGAAAAGGAGCAATCAAACAATGGAGTCAGGTATTGGATAAATCTTGATTCGAAGCCGGCTCGTTATTCCTACACCAGTTTGACCAATAATGGAACAGAATGACTCAGTCCTGCCTTAATATATCTTTCACTCAATTCAAAAATTGGATTCGAGACTGTTGGAAGTTAAAGTTTATTTAAGGTTTTGAGATGTAAAATGTTGGAAGGAGTGTCGTATTTTAGTTTAAGTATAGGCCGAACTGCTGAATCTTGGATTACCTATATATATTGATATATAAAAAATTTGATATGGGAATGTTGATATATAAATCAGAGTTGCTTAGAAGTCCCAAAAAAAGTCCAAGTCATTTAAAAAATGTCCAAGTCAGGGCTTTTTTTTTAATTTGCTAGATCAGGCTTAATATCAAAAAATTTATATACTTTTGAGTTGTCTATGCAATAGATTTGCAATAGATTTGCCATTCACAGAATTTTTTTGCAATTTCAGCATAAATTTCTTCTTCAGTATTCAAAATTCTAAAGTCTGGACTTGGACTTTTGAATGAAAATTTAAAAAAAGAGTCCGGACTTGGACTTTTTTTTTGAAAAAAAAATTAAAGTCTTTGGTCGGACTTTGAAAAAAAAAAAATTTCTTGACTTGATGCTTGTCTTTTAAACAACTCTGATCTAAATTTATAAGTTCCAGTTTTTAATAGATATTGAAAAAATTTTTGCTTAAAAGTTTTTTTTAGTATTGAACAGTTTTGAAAGAGAGTTAATCTTATAAGTATTCTTATAAGTTATACTTGTTTTTATAAGTTATATAGTGTTGAAATGTAATTTTTTTTTAAAAACAAGTGATTTAGAAAAAAAAAATTTATTTATATCTAGATTTCATTGACAGATTAAAATATTAAATTTAAAATGAAAAAAAAATAAAAATCAAGGTTATATATTTATGCCATTATTTTTACAAAAATCATCAATATTTATAATTTGATTGTGTATACGACTATATTCAGCAGCAAAAACAATTAAATGACTTTTAAATGAGTCTTCAAAGTCAGTTAATACTAGAGATTTATCGTTTTTGCTGCAAGCTTCAATAAACGAATCCATCAGAAAGTAATCAGACCCACCATGTCCATCTAACTTAATATTTTCATTCACATTCATGGCATCAAAATGACGCTCATTTTGACAGTCAATAATCTCAGATGTATTGTTTAAAAAATTTGTATAAATAACTTTATTATAGAGGACAGCATCATCCCACTCAAGCATACCTTTAGTGCCATAAATCTTAGTCTTTCTAGTGCATATGTCTTTGGTAAATGCTATCATTGTCATCGTTGCAGTAGAGCCATCGTCAAACTGTAGGTTGACTGTTTGATTATCGCATACATCATTATCTGCCATCTTATAAACGCAACGACCATACTGGGTCGAATCATGACTAAGACATCTTTTAAGCAGTTCCACTTTTTCAGCCAAGCTCTTATTCACAAACAAATCCTCCATATCTGACTCACTATCAAAAATGTTCTGAATTTCTGAATTTAAAACAACTTTAGCTGGCCACCTAGAAGGATCACTGGTGAGATATATCTTTTTGGCCGAGTAACAACACTCGGATTCAACTGGACATTTCATGCACAAGTCTGCTGAATTTTCTGGCGCATTTGATTTTTTGAAATGGTTCAATGATCCAAATGACTGTACCTGAGTACATTTTTTGCCCTGCATCCAATACATAATCAAATCAATGTCATGACAGCACTTTGCCAATAGTGAAAAAGAACTTTTTGACTCATTATTCCAGTTTCCACGCACAAATGAATGGGCAAAGTGATAGAAACCAACAGGCTCTGTGTGGCTTATATTCACAATATTTCCAATAGAACCTGAGTCGATTAGCTGTTTCATTTTGGTGCAAGGTGCCAGATATCTTAGCACATGGCATACTGCATTGATCTGTGATGGATGTGAGCGAATGGCAGACGTTAATTGGAAACAGTTATCTAAAAGAGTTGCCATAGGTTTTTCCAAAAGAATGTGATAGCCTTTTTTGATGAAATTGATCGTAGCCTCTTTGTGAAATTTGTCTTGCAAAGCGATGATGGCACAATCTGCAACACGTTCCTCCAACTCGATTACATCACGCCAATCAGAAAAAATGTATTTATCGTTGGTGAGTTTATGGATTTCTTTAATTTTTCTGCGCAAATGAACTCGTGGTTCGGCAATGGCAACCACTCTGGCTCTGTCCGGATGTCTCAATGCATAAGAACCATACACTTCACCCCTGTTACCACAACCCACTACCAAAATGGACACAAATTTCATACTAATTTTGTAATTTAAATTTTATTAGTTTAGAAAATAGCAATTTAGATTTCAAATTAAATTGGATTTCTTTTTAAATTATCATCATAATATTCGTGATGGTAAAGACACGTTTAAAGTGCCACGTACACTAATAATAAAGTAATAATAATAATAAGTAATAAAATTCAATAAAAAGTTTATTGCTAAATTAAAGGTAGAGCTTATTTTTTTAAATTTAAAATTATAATTTCTAATATCAAACAATAAAATACTAAGTTTAGAGTAAAATGAACCGAAATCATCAAAACTGCATCTTAGGCAACCGTAAATTCATTTGTTACACTCAAGGGAAAATTTATTAGTTTATAAAATAGAATCAAACATTAAGTTTTAAAAATCATTAAAAATTTTTCATTGAAAATTGTGCCAGTTCTTAAACGCAATGTCTGAGGTAATCTTTAATTTTTTTACAGCAGCTTTATGCAAATAAACTGGACAATGTAATTTGCTTTTCAAATTATCAATTCTTATCATTCTTATCATTTGAGCAAATTGAATCGAGTTGAAGAAGAGTTATATTTTTTTTTCTAGGAAGTCAAAGCACCTTCAAGATTAGGTTCAGCAAGAGTTGGGTCAGCAAAAAATAAAGAAAACAACGAACCGGTAAATCGGGCTCAATCTGCACGTTTATCTAATGAAAATCAGGTTGTTGAAAAAGTGGTAAGAATTAATTTTTAAAATTTTTAAATTAATTGCTTCATTTATCAGAATTTATATTTAAATTAAAAAATTAATTGATTTTGATTAAAAGAGTCAAATTTTTTTGTAAATATTCCAGTTTTACTATTAGGTTGTTTAATAAGTTTTTTCGTCGATTTTTAAATGAAAAAATCTCATCAAAGATTAAACTTTTTTATGCAATGTTGTACATCATTTGAAAGAGCAACTCTTGTTCTTTCAAATGATATATAAGATTATATGTTTGCTTTTTAAATTTCTAAATAATTAACTAAATAAAAATGTATGACAAAAAAATGCATATCCGCCATTGCATGTTATTCAAGTTTAACGAAGGAAAAAATGCGACAGAGGCTACCAAATCGATTTGGTAGCATTTGTCGCATTTTTTCCTTCGTTAAACTTGAATAACATGCAATGGCGGATATGCATTTTTGATATGCATTTTGGTATATGGCGACGACGCTCTGACTGTTCGCACTTGTCAAAATTGGTTTGCTCGATTCAAAGCTGGAGATTTCGACCTCAATGACAAAGAACGCGTTGGGAGAACCGTCGAAGCTGATGACGCGTATTTGCAAGAGCTGCTAAAAACTTATTAAACAACCTAAAAAATAGATATAATATTTTAGATATTCAAATTCATTCAACATAAAAAGTGAATCGTAAATTTTCCTTTTTTGAGCTAATTGTTCAATTATTTGCTCTAGAATAAGATTTTGGCAAAAAATTTTACCTATAATTGTTTTGTTTAAAAAGATTAGAGATTTAAGTAAATTGAACAAACATACTTCAAATGAACTCTTTTTGTTTATTTTTACTTTACCATTTATTTTTAGGAAAACATTGATCCCCCTCCAGTTGAAAATGCGACTAGCAACGAAGTAATTTTAGAATAACGAATTAAGTATTAAGTTTTTTTTTTAATTTTTTATTTTTTTAAGGTAGAAAACAAAGAACAAGAAAGCCTAAAACTTGAATTAAATGTAAAACTTAAAGTAAATAAAAATATATTAATTCATTATTTTTTAAAGCAATTGGAAGAAACAGGGGAAGGAGAAAATTCGCAAAAGACTGTTAGAAGTCAATTGAACAGTGCCAGATCGGTAAGAAGCAACAAAAATGAGTCTAATGAAATTTCAGAAGAAAATCAAACAGAGGAACATGTGACCAACAGAAGCAGCAAAAATGATGAAAAGAAAAGTGCAAGAGGAACTGATGAAAATAATGATGAGGAACAAAAAAAAGAAAGAATTAATTCAAGCAAAATTTCAAGTAGAAGCGAAGCAAAACAGCCTTCTGCAAGGAACTAAGAGCAAATTTTTCTTCCTGATATAAATTTAAATATATTTTTTTAACCCCAACAAAAAATATTCAAAAAAATTAATAAATACCTTCAATAAAAAGTTACCTTTAAATTATTGTAGAGTTTTCTAATTGAGATACTGAAATTTTCTAGGATATATTTTATTATCAGTTGACCGATTGAATTGAATTATTCAATTTTTTGTAAATTTTTTTTTTATTTTTCAAGGTTAATCAACAATTAAAATTAAAAATTAAAAAGCTACCAAATCTTCTTTAAAAATATTGACTGAAGATACGTTTAATTTTTCTTTTGGCAAAGTGTTCCATAAATGTGCGCCCCTGTCGAATAAAAAAATTCCTCTGTATTTAATCTTTTATTTTTCTCTATAAGATTTATGTCAGTGAACACTCAATTTATTTTGAATGAATTTTTATCTACTACCTTTAAAATTATTAATTAATTTAAAATAATATTAAAATTAAAAATAAAATTAATAAAAAAAAATTTTAAATTCAATCTAATTGAGTTATGCTTCATTTTTGCCTGCTCTCAACTTTAATTAGTGATGGCAAACGGAGTGGCGATGTAATCTTAAAAGTGCTCAAATCTACATTACTAATATTTATTAATTTTTAGCTAATTTTGTAAGTATTTGGTCAAATCAGTTAGATTCTTTTTCATTTAAATAGATAAAATAAATGATACCGACAATGCCACCGTCATACGTTTCCCAACACTAACTTAAATTATCAGGTTCATATTTTTTTAATTTAAAATATTTCACCATTAATAAATAAAAATCTTAATTTCTTAATTTTCGTAACATATTATTCGTATTATTTATGATAAAATTAATAATCAAATTAAAACCGTTACAATCTAATAATTCTAATTTTTCTTATAAAATTATATAATAGATTTTTAGATGTCAAAATGATTGATTTTAGAAAAATGGTATATTCTAGACTCAAATATACATCAAAAGATGAAAACGAATGCATTAAAATATAATCGTAAGACGCTCAAGAAAACAAAAAAATAGTGAAAATATATAAAACACATTGCCAAATGTATCGGCGGCTAACTTTAAGTCCTTACTATATTCTTACTCATTATTTTACATAATATTAATTTTATTTTAAAATTAAAGAATTTTTCTGGAAAGAAAATGATGATACCATTCAGAAAAAAGTTTTCTTTTATTGCTTCAACTAAAAATTTTTACATAAGTATAGTTAAAAAATGCTATATTTAAGAAAACTAATTGAACTTACCTTAAACTTTTATTTTTCCTCAATTGAACGAATAAGTAAAAAAAGTAAGATTATATTAAAAGGGGATCCAAAATAGTTGTGGCCTTTATTTTGTTAATTAAAAATATAATGATTTTAAGTTTTATCTGATTATTATATACTTAAAATGTAGCTATAGAATAATTTCAAGTGCTGTATAAGATTAAACATTGAGAATTTCTGTAATAATTTTAAGTATTTTTAAAAATAATAACAAAAAATTAATAAGAATGAAAGTTTATTGAGTATTTATTAGTTTTATTATTTTTTTTTTAAATGTAAAAATATGAAAACTAATTGGAAAATACAAATCGAATAGTAAAGATTATTTTGAAAATTTTTATTATTATATTCCAGATTGCTTTACTTTTATACCAAAAATTTGAATAAAAGTAAAATTATAATAATTTTTAAATATTGAGACGTAGCAAATATGTGATTTGTTTTTATAATAAATTCTAATAAAATTTAAAAACCTGCTTAAACATGTATATGACAAAGAAAATTTTCTGACAACTTCAATTTTTTTTTAAATCAAAAATATTTAAAAAATACAACAAATAATTTTTTCTTCCAGATGGATGACGCCTTCGGATTCGAAAATGATTTCGACGAGCAAAATGAAGACCAATTTAACTCTTTTGCAGTAATTTAATATTAATAAACAATATTAGCAATCTTTTTTAAATACTTAAGACTGGTTCATTACGAGATAGCACTTTATTTCTGGTAGATTGCTCATCGACTATGTTTGCCAAAGCACAGTCTGAAGACAAGACCTTGTTTGAAAAATGCATGAAAGTAAATTAAGCTTTTCATTTGAAGAAATCATTTGCTTAATTGTAATTAAAAAGGCAATTCAAAATATGTACCAGCAAAAAATTTATGGAAGTGATAAAGATTTTTTAGGAATTGTTTTTTTCGGAACCGAACAAAACAACACCAGCGAAGATTTTCCTCACATTTATACTTTACAAGTAAAACATTATCTTAATTTCAAAATTAATTTTTTTAATTCAGGATTTGGATCAACCCAGTGCTGAACGAATCAAAGAAATTGAAAAATTTAGCTTGAGTAATTTTTATCGAACTTTTTATTTAATTTCGATTTTTTTAAATTAATTTAAAGATTTTGATTTTAAAAATTTTCGCCAAGACTACGGCAACAGCAATGACTTTTCGCTTGACAAAGTTTTTTGGTGGTGTTCAAATATGTTCTCCTCAATGTTAGTTTTTGACTTAATTGATTAAATTAACAATCAATTTTTATTTTTCAGAACTCAGAAATTAGACACTAGGCGCATAATGCTTTTTACTCGAAGAGATCATCCTCACGAAAATGACAAAACTTTGGAAAAATTAGCCAAAAATAAATCAAAAGATTTATATGATATTGGTATTATTTTAGAAGTTGTTCCGGTAGTTCTTGAAGGCGAAAAATTCGACTATTCGAAATTCTACGCTGTAATTTTGCTTTAGAATTTTTTAATTATTAAAATAATAAAATTTTCAGGACGCTCTAATGCTTTCCGAAGAAGACATCAAAATTTTGCCCGATCCTGCGGAAAATTTCGAGGAACTAGAAAAAACGTAAAATTATGTCCTTTTTTTCAATTCAGATAATCAACGAAAATTTAAGTGTGCGATCCAAAGACCATAAGCGAAGACCCTATACTCATTTAAATTTAGAATTTGATAACAATTTGTCAATATCATGTAGTGTGTAAGATAAATCATTTTTTATTAAATAAAAATTTAAATAAAAATAATTTTTTTTTTAAAATAGATTCAATCTAGTCAGAGAATGTGCCAAACCATCTAAAATAAAGCTTGATAAGAAAACCAATGTTGAGACTAAAACTGTTACTCGACGATTTAACCCGGTAGCTATAAACTTATTCAAATGTAAATTATTTTTCTATATGGTTATCATTTAGGACACTGGAGAAATTCTTTTTGCATCTGATACAAAGCTTGCTTTAGATATATTTGGCAAAAGAATTGCTTTCGAGCAAGATGAAATAAAATCAATCAAACGCTTTGGTAATCCTGGACTTAAATTAATTGGTTTTAAAGATTTGAAAACAATTAAACCTTACATGTTTGTAAAGCCAGGTCATTTTTTATACCCAGATGAAAAAGTGAATAAATGGAATTTTTTTTGTAAAATATTTTAAATTTGATTATAGTTGATTGAGGGCAGCACAACTTTGTTCAGGGCATTGCTGGACAAATGCTTAGAAAAAGAAAAATATGTCCTGTGTGAAATGATAACTAGGGTTAATACACCTTCGAGGTTGGTTGCCTTATATCCTCAGCAAGAGCAAATTGAGGAAAAAATTCAAATTGTACCGCCAGGTTTTCATGTTTTGTTTTTGCCGTTTGCGGATGATATACGCCAAATTGACAGAGTCGTTGAAACAAGAAGTACAAAGTTAAACAACAAAAAAAATTAAGTAAATAATTTTTATTTCATAGAAAATCCAGAAGTTGTAGAATTATTCACAAAATGTATTAATAAACTCAAATTTAAATATAGTCCAGAAAATTTTAAAAACCCCGCTTTGCAAAAACTCTGGTTTGAAATCGAAGCTATAGCCTTAGCCCGAGAAGAAACTGAACATGTTGAAGATTTGACTTTACCTGATTTTTCTCGAATAGAGAAAAGAGCTGGACCGTTTCTTGACCAAATAATATCCGAGTTGAGGTTACCAGAAAAACCAGCCCAAGCCAAAACGAAAAGAAAAGTATTCAAATCTTATTGAATGAAATGAGTAAAATTTAATTTTTTTTCGAATTTTAGACCGATGAATCAGGAGGAGTTTTGATTAAAAAAAACAAAAATGATGAAGATTTGGATATAGTCTCAGAAGCAAAAGCTGGAAGAGTAACCAATTTTATATTTTTTTAAATACAAAATTTTATAAAAAAAGCATTATGTCACCTCTTCATCTATTTTGAAAATAGGAACTAAAATTAAAAATCTAATAATTGATCACTTGGTCGTGAATTTAAAAATATTTCTTGTTAAGTTTTTTAAATTTTTTATTAATTAGATGCCTAATTTATTTATTCATTTTTTTTTTAATTAAAAAAAAAATTGAATGACATCTAAATTTAGCTTAATTACATAAAAAATAGCCCTACATAAAAAATTAATACTACAATTAAAAAAAAAAATCCTCGTTTAGTAGATCATTAAATAATGATTAAATTTTTGCCTTTGATGCTCAGTTTAATCAAACATAGAAAATAAAAAGAACATAAATTTGACGGTGACAATGGCTTAAAAATGACTATAAACGAAAGAAACAAAAAATTAATTAAAATTTATTTTAAGCTTGGAAAGCAAACAGTGGCCAAATTAAAAGAATTTATGAAAGAGCAAAAAATTGTGGCCAAGGGTTCAAAAAAAGATGATTTAATAAGAGAAATAAATGCTTATCTGGGTCTTTCTTAAACTCAATGGTCGAATGGTAAAAATATTTAGACTAAAAAATTTAATTTGTGCAAAAATTGTAAATCAGAATTTTAATTATTTTCAATAAATTTTTTCAAAACAAACAAATTATTCACTCAAATAAAGGAATTAATAGCCTTTTTATTAAAATATAAAATTTTATCATTTATTTCTTTTTGCTTAGGATGAGCAATAGGTTTCGTCATAAAGAGTCCAATTTAATAGACATGAAAGAGACAAGCTTGGCTCAATATTTGTATATTGATTACAATTTAAAGGAGGATGAAACACTGCATACAATATCAATGAAATTTGGTATTTCTATTGCTGATCTGAAGCGGATTAACTGTCTTCAAAATGATCGAGACATATACGCACTTAAAATGGTGAAGATACCCATAAAACCAAATTCGTACTATTCTGAAAAATTTGTCAACCAGCTCAAAATTGCCGATTATCCGATCACTAGGCTAAATAGCAGTAATTTACTGTCCATTCATCTTGAAACAAATAGTATTGAAAGTGAGGATGACAAATCCTCCGAAGATAATAATCAAATAAATAATTTAAATTCAAAAAATGAAATTGAAACTGATGCAAATTCTGAACTTTACTCGTCAAGTCTGGATACAGCTCTTCTTAAAGAATCAAGAGTTATCAACGAACAAGGTGTTAAAAAATCTAAACAAGCTAGACAAGCTAAAAGATTTCTAAAAAAATTTGACCACAAAATTGAATCGTTAAAAAACCATAATGATCAACTTATAAATAGTGTTCAAGATCAAAATTTAATTCAAGTTGCTAACGCGACATACTATAGAGAGATAAGATCTGATATTAGAGCCAAAGGTATTTTTAATCTAAACGTTAGAGATATTTTAATAATAGCTGTTGTAATTGTGGTCCTATTGCCTTTAAGTATATTTTTTTACAGAATACTTTATTTAAAAGAGCATCACTTGATGCCTTAATTTTAACTTAAAATATTCCTTAACTATTCCCATACATCAATAAAATGACCATTTATGGTTTGTTTTATTTACAAATAGTTGTTATTTTTAAAATTGACTATTTCTAGTCTCACAGAAATAGATCAATCTATATGACATTTTTAAGGTAATAATTGTAAAAAATATAAAGATTCATTTTTTTTTAATTTTAATTTAAAAAAGATTCTTTTTTTTTAATAATCTGAAAATTAATAAAGAATATTATTTTAATAATTTAATTTTTTTAATTGATTATTTGAAAAAAAATAGTTTCATCATTGGATTAAGCTAAAATTTTAAGTTTGAATTTAAAAAAGGGATTAAAATTTTTATTAATTTTTTATTATACAATTGTATTTCCTATTTTTTGTTCTTGAATAAAAATTCAAAATTATCATTCAAGCTTTTTAAATTAATGGTAAATTGTATTCAATATTTGCGAATAAAATTAATTTTTTTTTATTTCTAAAACAAATAAATTAAAGCTTTGAAAGTTTGTTACTTTGTTTATATAAAAAATCCGCAATGAAAATTTGACATCTTTTTTCTACATTTGTCTGAAAAGAAATGCTTTCATTCAACCTTTATTTTTAAAAAAATTTAGATATGAATTAACATTTAATCTAAATGCGATCAAAATGAATTTAACAAGTGCCTTATAATTATTAGAGAAATTTTTTAATTATTAAAATGCATAGATTGATCATGAATGCGGAAAAATTACAGGACAAAGGCAAAGGTGGAACAGTGAAAACTGAATTAAAAAAATAGTCAAATTAGACAAGTCAGTTAAATTAAAATGAGAGCAAAACAATCAATTAATAATTTAATCATTTTTATATTGGAACAAATTATTGAGTTCATCAATTTATTTTTATTAAGGTATATTGTCTGTTTCCAACTTTTTAGCTCAGAAACTCAACATAACATATTGAAGAATATTTTTAAGGATTCTTAAATTGCTTGGGCATAAATTTATTTAACTGTAATATATAAATATAATTATTTATCTAAATTTTCAAACCTCAAAGATTGAGTGTCATATTAGTCATAATTATAAACCTCAGATGCTGATTAAAATTCTTTTGTAAGATCTTGTAAGATCGTCAGATAGCTTGAGCGATTTTGGTAAAAGATATTTAAAAGGTGTTAAAAAAAATCGTTCCAAAAATTTGTTTTCGTTCTTAATTTTTATTAAAATACAAGAAAAATTAATTGTCTTTTTAGACCTACTGGGAAATATTAGGTTCGTCTTTATAGAATTTTTTTAAAATAACTATTACTACGTTCATATTGATTCTGCAGAAAGCATTATGCAAAGATGAATTGAAGGCTTTTAGAATGGTGAAGATAGGTGGATAAAAAAGACAAATAATATCAATATATAAAATATAAAAATTTTATCTTTAATTTTCAACAATTTTGCTTTTTCATTTTTAATTTTATAAACAAATTTTTTTTATTATAATTTTTCTAAAAATGTGAAAATCCAGAAAAAAATTATTTTTAGTGTTTTTTCCTTGAGAAATTCAAGTCTTGCGTTCTAAGACTAGATAAAGAATATTTTTTAAATGATTTTTACGATTACTATATTGTTCTTGGATTTTTGAATATTTTTCTTTATATAAAGTCAAAATTAGTAGCTTTGTCAGTTTCACAAAAAAACAACACCAAATGAATATTCAAACGGCATTTTTAATAATTTTGATTTTATCAAGAGAATACAAATTCAAATTGGCCGCTCTATCTAAATTAATTAATATAGTAAACAATAATTTCTATTGACTCTAAAATCTCATCAGTTTTCTTATTTCTGTAATTTTCCTTTTATAGCACACTGTGCTACCATAGGCGATCTCCCAGTAGACCGCCACCGCAAGCTTGATAGCCGTAGCTTATTATTATTATTATTTTTATTATTATTATTATTTTTTTTTTTATTAGTTCAATTCTCGACAAAAAATATCTTCTTTTTTAAGTTTTGAAAAAAAAATATTTTTTTTGTTAATTTTTGCTCTAATAAATTAATAGTTAAGATTATTATTTTTATTATTATTATTATTATTTTTTTTTTTATTAGTTCAATTCTCGACAAAAAATATCTTCTTTTTTAAGTTTTGAAAAAAAAATATTTTTTTTGTTAATTTTTGCTCTAATAAATTAATAGTTAAGATTATTATTTTTATTATTATTTTTTTTTTATTAGTTCAATTCTCGACAAAAAATATCTTCTTTTTTAAGTTTTGAAAAAAAAATATTTTTTTTGTTAATTTTTGCTCTAATAAATTAATAGTTAAGATTATTATTTTTATTTAAATAAACTAAGAAATTGCGTCTAAAATTAATTAGTTAAAAAATCAGCTTTAATTCGCAAAATAAAAGAGAAAACCCTGAAGTTAAGGCTATTTTTATTTAATGGCATTGCAGAATTAAGTCTTTAGTTCACAAAATTCTGATTGAGAAGTTTTCGCGGAACTAAAAAAGCAGTTAGCGACAAGGGCTCTTTTGCACAAACATGCAAATTATTTCTCTATTCTATTATTAAAATTTATTATAATCACAACGATCATCAAATGCATATGTTATGTGTCTACTATGGTAAAAGCAAGAATTGCAAATTTTTTCTTCATAAAATATACTGGGGTATATAAAAAAAATCGTCTATATGTTTATATGTTTTTTATGTGTGCGCTACAATGTTTATAGATTCATCTTTGTTCATTTAGAATTGGCTGCATGTTTTTCTCTCTTTCTCCATTTAAAAAATTCTACTTGGTTCAATTACTAGCACAGAGCACATAAACAGCAATGGCAAAATTAATAGAAATAAAATTTTAATTTTTTAATCGATTTCTATCCGAATCTAGGCGAAAGCTCAACTTTTTTTTTTCCAAATTCTTAAAAATTAGCAACAAAAACCCATCAAAAAAAAAGAAAGAATTAAAAAAAAAACAACTTTTGATTTATATTTTTTAATTTAATGACAGAATTTTTATCAATTTCAAAATATTTATTATACACATAAACAATGAAAATGGAAGGATCCAATAGTGAATTAATAAAAATATCCTCGACCAAGACTGCCGACACTGGTGGACTCACATTTGGTCCAGCTTGGTAAATTTGCTTTTTATTTTATTTTTCCACTCCCCCTTAATTCAAAGCTAAAACTAATTGATGACGTGTTATTGCTCAGGTTAAGACAACTATCGAGTGGTGACAGCACAAAAATGTCTGTTTTGCCACCGTCACCCGGTCTCACCTTTCAACTGGCCAAGCATCGCTATGGTCGCGAAGAAATGCTCGCCATTTACGAAGCCATCGAAAAAGTTCTGTTCGACCAACCACCATCTGACGCTCTCTTTGCAGAATTTGAAGACCTGCTCAAAAAAGACCTGCAAAGGCCGGTTCTTCTGTCACAACCAAGTCAAGATGAACAAGTATATAAAAATTTTAATAAAAAATTAAAAAAAAACAAAACTTCTTTTATTTATCATTTATTTAGAAATATTTATCAACTTGTGTAAACAGTGGTGCAGCTCTGGCGGCCTATAGCAAGCTCCAAGGAGGCCCGCCCGGAAGTGGAGGCCGTGGCGGAGAAACAGGCTCGTCCAGAGGAGGCGCGGGCCGGGGAAGCCGCGGCGCAAATTCAGGTGGTCAAGCAGGCCGCGGTTCCTACGGCGGGGAGAGGGGCGCTGGTGGTCGCGGCAGAGGCAGGGGCCGCGGAGGCAGCGACGCCCACAGTCATGCGGGTAAGCCGCCCGCTCTAGACGAGGACGGCAACCCGATACCAGTCAGCAGCTCGACTAGAGGCGGAGGCCGAGGTGGATACAGCCGAGGAGCCTATAACCGGTCTGCCAACTGGGAGGAACGCGAACCAGCGCCCAAAAAAGACTTCTCAAGGGCAATGGCTGATGAAAATTGGAGAAGCAAGGCGTCCATTTCGGAGGCCGAAGAACTTGATGACAAAGATTTGACGCCAGAGGAAAGAGAAGCGAGTGAATCGGAAAATGCCGCGGCAAATTCCGGTTCGTCAACTGATCTCAAAGGTGACAATAAAAGTAAAAAAGAGTGGAGAAATGGCAAAGAGTGGTCGAGTTTTAGAAAGAGTGACACTAAAAATAAAGCCTATGAAAAGTGTGAACCTCATCCGGAATGGTTGATGGACGATGATGACGAGAGGCAAACCAATTCGGACGATATGCAAAAAAGAATGACCTTTGACGAGAGTGGAAAATTTGTGCCGGTCAAAGAGGACAAAAATGAAATGGAAGTGACAGAGGCGAAACAAAATGGGCCTGTAGCTGAAGCAGAAAAATTAGATGACAAAACAAATGATGTGGACGAACTGGCTGAAAAGATGACTCAAGCGGTCATTAATGAAGCTCAAAATGGTGATGCCACTGAACAAAAAATAACACAGAACCAGGCTAACTTGTTGACTTTGTCGAATAGTGCTGTGCAAAAAGGTGATCCAAAGCTAGTGGCAGTGGGCATGGATCATCCGGAAGCAGAGCGCTGGTTTTACTTGGATCCTCAGAATCAAATACAGGGCTCGTTTAGTTCGGAGCAGATGGCGGGATGGCTGACTGCGGGCTACTTTAGCACGAGTCTGATGGTCAAACGGGGCTGTGACGAAAAATTTGTGTCCTTGGGCGCGCTTAGTCAAAATCTGGGCCGAATGCCGTTCTCCTCGCCGGCCAAACCCGTTCCCACACAAGCCGCCGCCAACTCCCAACAATGGTCACATGAACAAATTCAAATGTTTCAACAGACCCAGTTTTTGCCCCAGAATTTCCACCTGCTACAAGCATACATAGTCAGTCAGCAAAAGGCCGGCCAAAATACGGCCAATTTGAACAATATCATTCAGCAAATACAGCAAATTCAGCTTCAGCAAAAAGCGGTGGTGGCATCTCTGGCAACTCTGGGAGTGAATGGTGTTCTAAGCAATTTGAATGAACTGCGCAAAAAGCAAGAGGCGTTGATAAATCAATGCAATTTGAATTTGAAAACAAAGCAGGGCGAAGCTTATGCCGGGCTGGACCCGGCCATTTTGGACGCTGCACTGCCCAACCAGTCGGTTTGGAAAGAGCAACAGGCCAGAATTAGTCCCAATTTGAACCCGACTCCTCCGTCATCCATTTCGCCCATGAACCACTTGATACAAGGAAACACGAACACGCTGGCCCATTTGAACCCGCTTATGAGCCAGGCAAATGTGATGCTTGGCCATCATCAGATAAATTCCAATGCGGATTCGCATCCCATAAAGGACAAAATTCAGGCTTTGTTCGAAATAACCAAGATGGAAGAGGAGAAGAGGCGAAAATTGGAGAAAGAGCAACAGATGAAGTTCAAGTTGGAGGAGGAGGAAAGACGAAGGCAAGAGGAGGCAAAGTTTAGGCAGCAGCAAGAAGAAGCTGTGAAACGAGCTGAGGAGGACCGGGTCCGTGAAGAGATGAGAAAGGAACAGCAAAAGAAAAAACTGCTGGAAATAATTAAACTTCAGGAAGAGGAGAAAAAACGCAATGAAGAAATGAAAAAAAAGAAAGAGGAGGATAGAAAAAAAGCTGAAGAGCTAAGGAAACAAAAAGAAGAGCTCAAAAAATTGGAACTGTAAGTTAACTTCCATTTGGTCAAGGGATAAGAAATAGTTGTAAAGGATTTTATTTTTCTAAATTAAGTTTAAATCAAAAGCAAATTTTACTAAGTTATGTTTTTGAATTTTTTTTTTTTGAATTCGTTGACAGACATGATTTTAGCAGATTTTAATCAAATCGCCTACGATTTGATAAATGTTAAAAAGGTCTTTAACACTAGAAGCACCAAAACGAGTCAAAATGACTCGTTTTAATGGAATCTAATGGATAAAAATTTATTATTTGGCTAAATCTATTCAATACTTAATTTTAATTGAGCGAAAATACAAAAAAAAAAGTATCTTGCAACAATTTTATCTTCTAATGAATTCATTTCTTTTTGAGCCAATTCTTCGTCTTTCATGTAAAATACACAAACTATAATTTTTGCATTTTTTAAAATTGCTTATCTTCGTTCAAGTATTAGGATTTGAGTCAGTTTTTTAAAGATTTGTATACTTTTTATTAATATTTTATGACTCATCCATTGATTTTGTAGATAAAGTCAAAATTCTAATTAAAAAGCGAGTCAAAATGACTCGTTTTGGTGCTTCTAGTTGTATATACTTGATTTTGTACAAAGGATATTTTTTTTATTTGAATTTAGTTAATTTAGAAAGTTATTCTTATTATTATGCTGAAAAAAAAAATTTTGCTCAAAAAGCAAAAATTGACTTAGATTTTAGCGGCCAAAAATCGAAAAAGAGTCATTTTGACTCGTTGGTGCTTCTAGTGTTAAATTATTTTCAATAAAAAAGGGCATTGTGAATTTTGGTACAAAAAACAAAAACAAAATATTAAAAATTCCAAAGCTTAAGTTCTGAAAGACAAAAACATGTTCTGTAAATTGTAGCAGCTGATACATCCTTTGTACCACTAATATACTGATTCTGCAAAATTCAGAATATTGTGAATTTTAGTACAAAAAACAAAAACAAATTATAAAAAACGCTTGCACTTTAATCTGGACCGACTAAAACATGTTCCGTAAATTGTAGCAACTGATTCATCCTCTGTATCATCACTTAAAGTTAAGTTGGATTTTTAATATGATATAATATCCCAAATTCACAATTCTCTGAATTTTGCAGATTTATTGCAGAGTTTTGCAGAATCAGTATATTGGTGGTACAAAGGATGTATCAGCTGCTACAATTTACAGAACATGTTTTTGTCTTTCAGAACTTAAGCTTTGGCATTTTTAATATTTTGTTTTTGTTTTTTGTACCAAAATTCACAATGCCTAAAAAAGTTGATTTATTAATACGTGATTTTTTAAAATTTGAGTACATTTTTTAGTTTTAAGGAAATTTATTTAACACTTTACATATCTGATACACTTTAGGAAGTTTCAGAAATTTCTGTATTCTTATGACGAATAAATAAAAAATTATATATTCAATTAAAGCTCATTCAAAGACCTTTTTTTCGCATATAAACACTTGCTATAAATATTTGGTATTTATTTTTAAAATTTAGTCCGAAGTTCGTTCATTTTATAGTTTTTTGATAAAAATTTTTACAGTGATTTCAATTATTTTTTTTATCGTTCCGTGAGTTAAATTTAAAATATTAGACCATTGATTCTTATTATATATATTCTTATAAGTAAAACACGAGAAATCTAATGGTATAAGTATTTTTTTATAAAAATTATCCCATCAAGAAATACATACATACCTTTCCAAAAGTTTGTATCATATATGATACAACGGAATTAAGAGTATAGCTACCAAATTAATTTTTAACCAAACAAATATCAAAATTTTATTAATTTTAAGCAAAATTATATTTAAAATTTATAATAAAGTCATCTTGTGAAAGAAAAAACTTATTTCAAAATCAAAGCTTGATCGATATTGAAATAGATTTAACGCTTTTTGGTTCTAAAATGAACCAAATAATTAAAAAAGACACGTCTTCACATGTAATGTAGATTTAAAAAATAAAAAAAATTTGGTAAAACATTTTCGCAATCAATTGACAAAATCAATTTCTAATTTATTTGACTGATTTTTTGTAAGTTTTATTTTCATTTTATTACTTATTTTGAATTTATCATTTAAATTTCTTATTTAAATTTTATTTTGAATGCTAGATACAGATTCTTTTGAAAAAAAAATTTCAAATAAACTTACAAAAAATCAGTTAATACATTTAAATATTAAAATTGATTTTATCAATGGATTGAGAAAATTTTTTTTAATTTTTCTTATTTTCTAAATCTACATTTCATCCAAAGCTTGTTACATTACAATTTTTTAAATTAAATTAAAGATTAAGTTTAATATTTAAGGACAAACTTTTTGAATTGAAATGATATTTTGAATTTTACTTCAAGATACCTTTCAATTTTATCAGTTCAATGTTGCAAATTGTATAATCAAGAACAAAAATCATCATTTTGTAAGAAAATTAAAAAAAATCCAGTCTTGTTTTCTACTTTTTTTCCTTTGTATCATAAATGATACAAAAAAAATTATGCAATGCAATAGAATTTTTCAATTATTTTAAAGCTTAAATTTTGCTGAAAAATTCAAAATTTTTATCCGATGTCTTGAAGTGGTATGATAACTGAATTTGCGTTTTCTTTATCGTAACAAATTTGATCTGTAAATACAAAAGGTATTTCAGTATGATTATTGATGCTACCTTCAGAAATTGTGCAAAAATTAAATTTTTTAAACATTTTTAACATTGAAAAAATGTTCAAATTATTTTGTATTGAATTTTTCTGCTGAATTTGGCGGGATCCCTACATTGACTACAGACTTTATGTCATAAATTAACTAGCTATAAAAATTTTCAGTTAGGTTCTAGAATCGTAAGTTTATCGTTATAAATAAATAAAAATTACCGCTAGCCGAAAAAAAATAAACATAAAAAATAAAGTACCTAATAAGTTTAATAATTTAATAGCTAATTCATCAGAGAGAACAAATTAAGTTCTTGAGCGTAAAAAAACGTAATTATTTTTTTAGGAAACAAAAAAAGGGAATTTACTTTTTCATGCTATTACTTTTTTGCTACTCAAATATTTTTTTTACAATAAAAGAGGTTTGAAAATTTGGTTCAATAAAAAATGCATTTAATTGCTTAAATATTATTTAATTTTTTTAAATATTTGTTCTTTGATTTTAAAAGTGTTTTTGATTGCACGAAAAATAAATGCCAATTTCAAGTTACAAAAAAAAATTCTTTTTCATTAATTAAATTCTAAGAAAATTGAAAATAATGAATGATGGTGAAGCGATATTAAGCTAAATATTTTTCATTTAATTCAAAAGATAAAAATTGATTTCAATTATTATGTAAATTTTAATTGTTGAATAACATATCAATATTTTTCTATGATCTATTCTAAATAGTTTTACAATTGTTAAATTTAATTAATTTAAATGTCAACATAAACAGTTAGTGGATCAAAGTTAAAAAAAAAAGATAATCATAATTAGGTACCTGTTGCAATTAACAGTGAATCCTTTAAAATTAAAACACCAAAATATACTCAAATAATCCTGAATTTGTAGGTTTTATTTAAAAAAAAATTTGAATTTAGATTAATAATTGAAAAAAACATAATTTGAAATTTTAAATAAACATACAACTTGATAAAAAATAATCAATTTATTGGAAATTTTTCTTATATCTTTTTGACCGGATGGTTAAATCAAACATTGTCAGAAAAATAAATAATTAAAAAACTCATATTGATTTTAACAATTAAAATCTGTATAGAAAAATTGGTTTAAAATTTATAATGCCATATAAAGTGAAGAAGACAGATAAAAAATAATTTCGAATATAAAAGTTTTAACAAATATGATGTTTTAAGATGTGTTTTTTTTAATCAAATTAAAACAACTTTTTTACACTTTTTAGAAAAAAATTGTTTTCAACAATAAATATTAAATTAATTTAATTTGAAACTCAATAATTGTATTTAATCTTTATTTTTGATATTAGTCAGTATAACTGAATTAGAATACTGATTGTATGGAAACAAATAAACATATCTGAAAAAGAATTAATGTAAAAAATGTAACCTCAAATTTCAGAATTTTTTTCATGATTAGTTTTTGAATCAATAAGTGCAGATAATTGAACTTAATTTTAAATTATCATGTTTATTTTATTTCCTTTTATCAATTTATAACATCACGGAAAAAATTATTAAACATTTAGTAAATCTTATTTAAACATTAATTTCTATTGAAAGGGATTATTGAACCGAACAACTATTTCTTAAGTCTATGAACATAAATATTTAATTTAATAAATTAACTTACTAGATTACAAAAGCAACAACAAGAAGAGGCTGAGAGAAGACGTGAAATGGAACAGCAAGTAGAAATGTTCCGAAAGCAAGCAGAATTCGAAAGGCAAAAGCAAAAACTACAGCAAGAACAGCTTAACAAGCTCAAATTGCCTTCACATGCACAATGGGCTAAACAGCAAGCTTCCTTGCTTCCAAATGTAAACCTCAAGTCTGTCCTAGAGCAACAGGCTCTTGAGCAAAAAATGATCGAACAAATGAAGCAAGTTGAAGCGCTAAGTCAGCAACAAAACAGTTCGAGCAGTACATGGAGCAGTCTTTTCCGTGGTCAGCAGCAATCGCCGCCAAATGTTGGCTCCTCACAGACTGTCTCGCTGACCAACATTCAAAGCGAACAAAAAAATACTGAAAAAATTGTTGCTGCTGCTCAAAAATCTCAGTCTAAGTCAGTTCAACAAAGTTCTTCGAAACAGCCATGGACTTCATGGGCCAATACTACTACTAGTGGTCCTAAACCGCAGACAAATGACAGCAATGAAGGATTTTGGACCGAGGTCAGCGAAACAAAACCGAAACAATCAAATCCAAAGCAACAGGGTCAAGTTAAGGCAACATCTAAAGAGCCTGAACAAAAAAAAGCAAACAAAAAATTACAAGAAAACGCATCGATTCAACAAAAAATTTTGCATAACATGACCATTTCTGAAGAGTTCATGAAATGGTGCCATGATCAGCTCAAAGACTTCCAGGCAGATTGTAAACCAAAACATCGAAATTAACTATTTATTAAGTTTGAATGGTTATTTATCTTTTAAGTGCACATTCCAACTTTTGTAAATTTTCTGCGTGAAATAGAGACTTGTGCTGAAATAGAAGATTATGTTATCAATTATTTAGGAGAATCTAAACAAGCAAAGGACTTTGCTCAGCAGTTTTTTATCAACAGAGAGGGTCAAGTAAAAAATGTTTTTTTTTTTTAATTTTAAAAATCTAAAATATTCAAAAAAATAATTTTAATTTTAAATAATGAGAATTGTTTTATAATATGCAGAAATTTCAGTTTTTATTTAAAAATTATATTTTTTTAATATAAAAGCGAAAAATATTTTAGATCAAAAAAATTTTGGAAAAATTATTTGATTTCCTTTTTCCTTTACAGCTCAGTCAGCAAACTAATTCCAAACAACTGCATGATGATCCGTCATCTCAATTTAATCTACGTGAAGGCAGCTTTTCGACAAAACAAAAGCAAAAAAGACGTTCCAAAGGTCAAAAATTAGATAGTCAATTACTAGGTTTCACTGTTCAGCCTGATCCTAGTTTGAAAAACCGCGGCGATTTTGATATGTTGTAGATATTTTTTTTTAATGAAAAGGAAATTTTTTTTCAAAAAGTTAACTTCACATTTTTTGCTTTCATTTAAAATCGGAAATAAAAATGTTATTTTGAATAAAAAAAATTGAGCGATCCTAGAGACTGAATATTAGACATTATTAGTTCCGAACCGGTTTGACAAACACCATTCGAGTCATGCAAATGTTTAAATTGATTAAATTCGATGTTGACTCTTAGTAAATTGTTGTCTTTTTTTTTTATTTGTTCAGTAGATGAGTTTTTTTGCGTTAGTAGGTCTTATGGTATTGTATCAATTATTTATGTCTCGATGTTCATATTGCACCAAAGTTCTTCAACGAACCTTAAAATTTCACACAGTATCATTTTTAACACATGTTTAATTATTTTTATTTTTTTGATTTATTTTTGATCTTTATTGATTATTATTATTATTATTAATATTTCCTTTTGACATTTTTGAAAATTTAAATAAATTTAAAATAAGATTTTTTTTGTATCTTGTTTAGAGTCAAAATTAATAATGAACTTAGAAAATTTAGTTTACCTAGATTCAGTATTTTTAAAAGTTAATTAATTTCTCTTTTATCTAATTTATTTAATTTATTTGACTGATGCTTAAAAATTAAAATAATCATCATGGTTGGAACGATTTAAATCGTAAATTAATTCTGTGAAAATAATTTTTAGCAAAAATGTTTGAACAAAATTTATTTCTTGATAAAAAAATTTATCTAGATTTTACTTTATTTCCTTGTAATTATTTTGTTTGAATCTTATAAAATAAAATAAATTAAAATATTTTAATTGTGCATGGTTGCCTTACAAATTTTCAGACTCTTCTCCATAAATTACTTTTTTGATATTTATATAAATTGAGAAAAAAATTTTATTTCGTATTAGCTAGCTATGGTTACTATAGCATTTTAAGGATTACTAGAATTTTTGAATAAGAAAAAGGTATCCAACGAAAAAAAATCATGTCACCACTAGGATAACAAACATAATAACAATATATAGAGTAAAAGCTTAATTTTTTTATTAAGATATAAAGTGTTAATGTTGGTATCTGGTTATTTAATTAATCACAAAATTTATATCAAATTTGTTTTGATCAGTTTTTGGTTCGAAAAGTATAGAAAACTTTATTTTAAGTTTTATGTTAAATATTTTTATTAAATGAAGAAAAAATTTTTATACGAAAATTTTAACAAATTATGCAAAAAGACGAATCACTCAAATCTTCTCAACCAAGTGATCATTAATTTTAGTAAATTAAAAATTCTAGAAATTATTTATGACAAGAGAAAAATAATTTTCAGGTATAAAAGTGATTCTAAAATGAATTTTCATAGGATTTTATAATTTGACCCAAATTTTAAAAAATTTTCTTTTAAAACTTCTATTAAATTAAGATTATAATTGATGGACCAAAGCTAAAGGACTAAAGGTGACGAAAAAATAAAGAAAAAAATATATCTCTTCAAGCTCAAACAAAAATAATAAAAATAAAAAAGCCTGCACAATTCCCTTAGGGTTTTAATCAAGAGTTAAAATGATACATTTGTTCTAGATTGACATGTTTTGACATCAAAATTGCTAGAAATTAAAGCGTGGCAAATATAACCCAGATTAAAATAATTTACAACAAAGAATTAAAAGTCAAATTTTAGTTTTAATTGATTTAGAAAACCTAGTTTTGTTTTTTAATATCATACGCTCGAACGATTTTAGCTTAACACTTAAGCTAAATTAAAATTATTTAAATCTTTGTTTTATTTAAATCATCTTAAAATAAGAATTATGAGCATAGAATTTGGTTACACAACAAACCCGGGTTATACGGATCTTGTTGTTGGAGTTTACAAAGCAGTCAAATGGCACTATCGTTTTGAAGACAACAACTGGGAAAATTATAGCTTTCCGCAAACATTTTTTCAAGAATTATCCCAGTACTATCGCTTTCCGTATGAAGAACTCTTGTCAACTATTTATTTGGTGATTGGCTTTACTTTAGTACGATACATATTTGAAATTTTTATTTGCAAGGTAAATAGAAGTCATATTTTATTTTTTTATTAATCATTTTAGCGATTAATTTAATAATTAAATTAATTTTAGCGATTAATTGCTAATTTGAAAATAGACAAAAAATCGGATAGAGAAAAATTTCCGGAAAGCTTATGGAAAACAATTGTTTACACATGTTTTTGGTTTTACACATGCTACTTGCTCACATTTAAATATGACTATTTTAAATATCCTGCAAATTTGTTTGATGGTAATTTTTTTTTTTTTTTTTGATTTAACAATTTAAAAATTTAGGTTGGCTTAACGAAACCCAAGTTCCATATGATATTAAAGTCATTTACTTGGCCGAAGCTAGTTTTTACATTCATTCAATTTATGCAACTATTTTTATGGACTCTTGGCGGAAAGACTTTGTTATAATGTTAGTTCATCATTTTGTGACCGTAACTTTGCTGGTCGGATCTTACGGTTTGAGGTAATATTTAATATTCATGGCTAATAATAAAATTTAATATTTTAAATTTTAAATTTTAGATTCCATAGATTTGGTATTTTGGTGCTTTTTTTTCACGATGTGAATGATCTTTTGCTTGAATTCACTAAATGTAATGTGTATTTGAAAGAACGAAATGGAAAATTTTATTCTTTCCACGAGACCATCTCTTTCATTGGATTTGGCACTTTTACAATAACATGGTAATAATAATTGTTTTTAATGTGATGAAATTAATTAAAATATTTTTAATTTTTATTAAGGTATGTTTTCAGGCTTTACTGGTTCCCATTAAAAATATTGTACGCCAGTGGAGTAATTACATGTCACAGAGCTTATCAATTGGCTTACAAAAATGGGGCTAAATTTTACCCTCTTTTTAATGGCCTTTTGCTTACATTGTTTCTTCTAAACGTCTATTGGTTTTATGTAGGATTTTAATTAAAATTTTGATTCAAATTTATTTATTTTTTTAAAGTTAATTTTACGAATGCTTTTCCGATTGTTGAAAAATCGTAAAGCTACAGACGATATAAGGGATTATGAAAGTGACGAAGATGATAAGAAAAAAAATTGATGTCTGATTTTAAAAGTTAAAAATAAAATTTTCGACATTTAATTAATTCTGCTTTATTTAGCCTTCAAGAAAATTAAGATCAACTTCTATTTTAAATTATCATTTAAAGAAATCCGAGTTCATAAATAATTTAGTTATTAAATAAAATAGTTAAAAAAATTTACTTTTTTATAAATTATATTAAAATTTGTGATTTTTTTTTTTAATTTTGGTGGTAAAATTTGATTTTCAAAATAACTTATATCAGCCAAAGATTCTAATGCTGGACTTAAATATGAACAAAGTTAACCTTATTATAGATTTAGACTTTGCAGTATTTTTAATTCGTATGAAAGCAAATTTTTTTCTATTTTTTCTAAAGTATATTAAAATTTTTTTTCTATACAACTCAATTATGAACATATTAAATAAAAACATATTTTAATCAGAGCCTCTAATAAAAATATATTTTTATGAAACTTTTTAAAAGTGAAAATTTTACTAATAAAAAGTTTTAAATCTAAAGTCATTAAAGTAAAAAGGTCAAAATATTTTTTGCCTAATAATTTTAATTTTTTTTCAGAGATTAAAAATCATGTTTCATAATTAATTTGTTTTTCAAACATATTAATGAAAATTTTTATTTATTGGTCCGTTCATCGGTACGGATCATCTGAAGTCATTTCTCTTTCAGATAAAAATATAAAAAGATCATTTTTAAAGTTAAGATATAGTATAATATGCTGTTTATTTAAGAATGATATATTTCAATTAAAATTGAAAAGATAATAGATTTATCAATTTAAATGAAAAGAAAATAACTAAATAAAAAAGTAAAATTCCATTTTTATTGCCTTTAAAAGAATTTAAAATATATAGCCACATAAAAATAAATAATTTGTTAAAATGACGATTAAATTAAGTCTAAGTTGAATTACTTTGGTAAATTTAATAAATTTTTTCTAACAAAAAATTAGCATCATTTTTTCTCTTCAAATCGAGCTAATCAAATAAATAAAAATAAAATTTTACTATATTTTCTTTTCTCTTTAAGAATAATTTCTCTTAAGTATTTAAATTATTTTAAATTAATTGCCAAATTTAAAGCTATTTACTTTGATCAAAAATAATCAATTGATTAAGATAAAATTATTATACATTTTCTTTAATTTCATCATCTGAATTGACAATTTTATACTGTAAAGAATCTAAATTATCAGCATCTTCAAATGATTGAACACCTTTAGTTTCTAAATCGCTTAATAATTCTCTATCTGCATCGCTTGATTTCCTCCTAAGCATATTATTTGGTGTTAATGAACCAAGTCTGAGCTCTGACCGATTTAAATTAGTTGATTTTTTGACATTTTCTCTATATTCACTCAACTTTTTCAATTTTGCTAATATACGAAATTTGATTCTTTTATTTTCTGTAGAACTAAAAAAAATTTCCTTATCATCAGCTTCTTCATCTGATATTTGATTAAAAATAGCCAAAACTAAATCACTAAATTTTTCGAAAATGAAGGGCAAAGACCAAGTAAATGCATTCTGAAAATTTGGCAAAACAAATGGATGTTCAGCTGCATTAAACAATTTAATTGAAAATTTATCATCAGAATATTTTATTATGGCTCCTTTATTTTTATAGACATCACAGTAGTTTGGAGCTGAAAAAATGTTAATTAGCGATGGAAAACCAATTGACTTGGATGTTACCGGGTCGACTATATAACAGCTGCTCAAAGAAATACCTTCGCGTTGAACCTGATGAGCCCGAATAACTGATATTAGATCATTTTCTTTTAAAAACCTTTCTATGGCATTTTTGGTGTAAAAAAATGAGCATCCTCTAATTGAATTGTGAAGAAAAAAATTGTTTAGATCAGAAACAGATTCAAGACTTGACTTTTCTTCCCTATCAATAAGCTCTGAGTTGTAAATCGGGTCTGACCAAGTCAAATCGCATAAAACTCCATACTTGGGTATCTCTTTAAACCTGTCTTCTTTTTCAAGTTCACTAACCAACGAAAAACTTGGGGATAATCCACCATGGACACAAACTTATCTTCAATGGTAATTAAATTATATCTAAAAAGTAAATAGGAAAAAAAATATTACAAAATTTAGAATCTACCACGGCTGCAATTGGCAAATAGTCAAAAGAGCTCATAAATTTTTGGTATATTTCTTCGCTTGCTTTAAGTAAACATTCATCTCTGAACGTAAAAAATTTGGTCAAATGTCTACTCTCATGATTTCCTCTAAGTAAATAAATTTTGCGTGGGTAGCGAACTTTTATGGCATAGAGATAGCACACGCACTCAAAAGAAAATACACCCCTATCTACAAAGTCACCCATAAAAAGATAATTTGATTGATCAGGGTGTCCGCCAAGAGATAAAATTGTCAATAGATCATAAAATTGTCCATGTACATCACCAACTATGGTAACCGGGGGCTCGATCTTCAAGACATTAGGCTCTTTTATTAAAATTCTATCTATCATACTAATAATTTTAATCACTAGATCATGACCCACTCGACCCTCGCCTTCCAAATGAGTTTTAAGCTTTGCCAAGTTAGGAATATCAGGATCAAGCAAATTATCGAAAATATCGCTAATTTGCAATATACTTCGAATTGGTGGTGGAACAGATTTAATTATTCTCTGATGAGTAAATTTTTTATTTTTGGACACTTTGACACCCATTTTATTTTTTAATAAATAAAAAAAATTAAAATTTTTCTTTATTTTTTTTGTTTCCAAGGTTTATTTTCAAATTGCATATTAACTTTTACTTTCGTCTTATTATTAGTCAGCAACAAATTATTATTATTATTATTTTATTGTTGAATAATTTAAAATTTAATTGGGAGTTACAACTCATTCACATATTTTAAACTTCAAAGCCAACAAAACAAAATCTGACTGAAAATTATGAAAAAATAAAAATAGCTTGAAAAAAAATTATTTCACCGATTCATTTTTTCTAAATTGATAATCAAATTTTATTAAAAAAAAAACAATAAAATAAAAAAAAAAGTTTTAATTTAGAATGATCAATTAGCAAGTAGCTGTTTAAAGATGACATTGGATCCAGTTCGGAGAATCTTTAAGTGGCTTGTTTTGTTTATGCTTTTTTGGTCAACAAATGAACTGCATTTAAAAGGAACTTTTAAAACTGATGAATTTTTCAAATTCTTAACCCGTTTTGGCATTCAGTCGACCAATACAATAGAATTAAACTCAACTCGAGGCTTTATTTACGGCAATATTTGGCTGGTCGACAGTGTGAACATCAACAAAACAAAACCACTTCCTCGAAATCTTCAAATAATGCTTACGTCAATGGACATCAATTATTTCATTGACTACTATGAAAATAGGCGAATAAGACCAAGATCCGATGCTTGTAATTTAATGTTTGAGAATATAAACCAGAAAGCTTTTTTTTTCGGCTGCAATGAAAATGGCAAACTTGATTTTATAAGACATGTACCATGCTTTAGAAACGAGTTATGCAATGACGAAGACAGAAAGGAAAATGTTATTCCAGGCTACCAATTTACATACAAAATTCAGGATGTAAATCAACCAAGATTTTGGTATTTAAGTCTTGTTGCATGTGTGCGTGATGACTGCAAATGGAAGGACCTTGGAAGCATGATTGGCAATGAAAAGTCGGTGAACGGAGGCAAAAACCCATCGTACACAATTGCATATGATATTTGGCTGGTCAATGGAAATCCAAAATCTGACCACAAATCTCTCTTTGGATACCAATTTACCTACGAATTACAAGACGTATTCGAAATTTACCTGTGCTCATTTTTAATTTACTTTTTCGTCTTTCCATTTATTGTTCATAGAATTAAAAATCATTTTCACTATCTTTATCTATTGTTGTTCATTTATGTCACAATTGAACTGATAAGTCGCTTTTTATCCATGATACACACTTTGGTATTTGCTTTGGATGGAAATGGAGTTTATTTTCTGCTTTTTGTGGGCGACCTGATGGAAGAAATCGGAATTTCAATCCTAATCTTGATTTTAATATCCATAGCCAAAGGATGGACTACCAGGTCCAAGGAATTGAGGGTACACAAAAAATCAATCATTTTGGGCATGGTGCTGCAGTTTACTCTTATCACAAGCCATTTGGTCTCTTTGGTAGAATAAAATATTTTTTTTTGAAAATCAAAAATTTTTATATTAAATTCTAGGAAACTACAGATTCAATTTTTAATAAAAACTCATACGAAACATTTGCTGGCTATGTAGAATTAGGCACAAGATTTCTATTCATGGTATGGTTTCTTTTGGAACTAAAAGAAACGTTTCGAAACGTCGACTCGGCCATCTTGAGAAATGAATTAAGTAAAAATTTAGAAAAAAAAATAATTTTTTTTATTTGTTAATTAAATTTTAAAAATAATCAAAAAATTTTTTTTAGATGAAGACGATGATAATGCATCTGTGTTGACTAAAAATACTAATGAATTTAGTCCTACTAATTCGGATGATGAATACGAAATCGTTGATAAAACTATTATGACAGATAGTCTTGAAAAAAGTGAGAGTTTCTTTGATAACAGTACCAGAGAGGAAAAAGTCGAGAAATACATGACATTCTATTTACATTATGGGGCGTGCTGCTTAGTTTGGTTTATCTATTTGCCAGTTCTTATATTCATATGTTCATTTGTATCTGAGTTATTTCGATTTAGACTTATTCTGGGTAATAATTTGACGAATTTTTGGTCTTTAATTTTCAAAATTTTTTAATTTTCAAGGCATAAGATTTTTTGTTAATTTTTTATCAGTGGTTGTTTTATTTTACATAATGTGGTCACCAAAGACACCACTTAAGCTCCCCGGTAAAAAGAAAGAAAAATATGAATTTGCTAATTTACAATACATTTATAACAATGATGGAATGGCTCATGACGATGGACAGTTAATAATAATTAAAGAAAATAACCAAGGAGAAAATTTAATCAATCTTAATGGTATCAGTTAAGTTGGTAAATTGTTCATTTCACCTTTTTAAATAAAAATTTACGTTATTTTCTTTAAATTAGATTAAGTTTTTTATGATTATTTTTGTTTTAAAATCTTAAGCAAATCGAATAAAATATTTTTACAAAATTTGTAAATTTTATCAAAATTTTTATATTTTTAGAATTGAATAAACCGAGCATTAAATAAAATAATAAATTATTGCACACAATTTAACTAAATTTTAATTTAAAATTACTAAACAGTCGTACATGTAAATTTAAAAAATGAAATTAAAATTTAAGTGAAGATATTTTCTTAAATTTTGAAAAATTAAAATAAAAATCTACCAAATTTCTATTAATTTTTAATGGCTTGTATTTAATGTTTCACTAAAAATTAATCAGAAGTTGCACTTTTTTTAATACCAAACTGCACTTTATTATTTCCAAAAAGTACTACATTATTTTATGTGCACTGAATTCAATTCAGTGCACATAAAATAATGTAGTAACCGAATAGTATATAAAAAACCGAATAGTATTCGGTTTTTTACCAAAATAATTCAAATCAGAACTTTTATATTTCAAAACTTTACTATATAAATCACTTCGCACTTAAATAATTTTTGATTTTTACTAAAATAATTTATGAGTTGCATTAAAATAATTTTCTTATTTGAACTATAATAATTTTTGAGTTACACTAAAATAATTTGGACATGAACTAAAATAATTTTAAATATTAATTTAGACTTTATTTTTATTTTCAAAAAAGCCTTTTTTATTTTATTTTCCGTCTCTTTTATAAATTCCTTGCGGCTACTAATTTATAAATTAAAACAATTAACAGCTTGTTACTCTACGGTAGATCATCATGGCATGGTAATTTTTTGTTAAGTAATTTTTTACGCGGCTTCTCCTTAAATACTATGTTACTTCCTGTCTCTCTAATTTCCTTAATTCTTATTTTCTATAAAAAGCCCATACTCTAAAAAAAAATAAATAAACAAGCCATTAGGAAAAAAACGTAGTCGAGGAAGACACACTTTGGCA
The DNA here is from genome assembly GCA_025491095.1 of Brachionus asplanchnoidis. Lineage (NCBI taxonomy): Eukaryota > Metazoa > Rotifera > Eurotatoria > Ploima > Brachionidae > Brachionus > Brachionus asplanchnoidis. Next base: position 3,618,616 of record JAILYF010000013.1, on the reverse strand, counting down.
GCAGCAGCAATAGTGGTAGATCCTACTGGATTCAAAAAAGCTTAAAAGCTTATTTAATTCGTTAATCTTAAATAAGCTTTAATAAATACAATATTTTTTTTTTAAATTTTATTCTTATGTATGTATTGCTATATTTTTTTTCTCTCCAAAATTAAATCACATATTTGAAATTGTAATTTGTATTTTCTTATGTTTAAAAAAAATAAAGTTTTCGAAAAAAATAGTGCTTGTTGTATTTATTTATTTAAAGATGAATTAAAATAGTTCAAGTCCAAAATTATTTTAGTGCTTTTTAAATATTAATTTAGTGCTTATTAAAGAATATTATAGTGAAATAATGTTATTTATAGTGCAGCCTTGATTAATATAGTGCATGTAAATATTAAAGTGCAATTTAAATATTATAGTGCAACTTGTGATTATTTATAGTGCAGAATGTATTTGATGCCATTTTTAATTTACCAACATTGTTATGATAAAGGACTAATAATTAGAAATTTTTTTTTGTTTTTTTTTTATAGAATCATGGCAAATTTCTGAAAAGAAAAAAAATTTGACTTTGTACAAAGTGCGAAGAATCGATCACAAAAATTTTCTAAAAATTAAAATGATAAAAAAATTTTAAGTATTTTGGTTTTGTAAAGTTCAGTACAAAAGAACAGAACAAAATGATGAAAATTTAATAACTTTTTTGGTAAAAGTTTAAAATTAGTTTCGTAAATTCAATATGTTGCAACATTAAAAGTTGCATCAACTGTCAAAGTCTGCTAATGATGTGCAAAATCTCTGCAAAATACACTGCACTTGAACACATTGAAATATAATTCCTGCTAAATTTGCAGAGTTTTTCAGACCTTGATAACTGATGCAACTTTGAAAGTTGCACATTGTCGTAATCACGAAACTAATTTTAAGCTTAAAGAAAAAAGTTTTTCAATTTTTTTTTATTAGTTTCTGTTCTTTTTATCATTTTGAACTGAATTTCACAAAACCTAGTATTTTATGCATCTATTTTGTAAGCATATTATTTGAAAAATTAAAAAAAAAAATCTGTTAAGATATTACGGTGAGGCCTTTACTTAAATATAATTGCTAATTAAGATTTATAGTAAAATCATAAAAAAATAGACGGGATTATTTTACTATTTACGGCTTATTAAACATGACTGCAATTAATTGTAAGAGTGAATTTAAGTAAAATAAAAGGGAGCTAAATTTATATTTTTAAAACATGCTAAAACACGGATCCGGATCGCCGGATTAAGTACCTAAAACATGGATTATTTTTCAGGAATTTTAATGCCTAAAATACAGACCCGGACTCTGAAAAATCGCCTAAAACACGGATCCGGATTTAAAAAATGTAAGGTTTCAATATAAAAATTTATTTAAACTACACAATTTTTATAACAATTGGAAAGAAGAAATTAAAACAAATTTAATTTTGTAAATTTGAGTACGTTTTGAGTTTAGAAATTTTTATTGACATATGTGACAATAAAACATTTAAATTTTCAAAACATTTTTCTTCAAATATATATTTTTATATTTTACAAAATCAACATTTAAAGCACCATATGTAGCATCTTCACTCATTGTAAGCAACATATAGTAATAGTTACAATTTCGTCTGAATTGTCACGATACTTTCTTCCTGATTTAGTTTTATTTTTTCCCTGCAACTTTGACAAAGTAAATTTCCTTTTTTTTGGTTTCAATAAGTCATAAACACCAAGGCTTATTTGAACAACAACTATATGTACACAATCAATTTTTTCATCACACGTACAAGTCGTTTTGGGATTCATTCTAACCAAAAATACATTGTTATTTTCATCTTTAACATTAAAAGTACCAGTCTGAGAACAAAAGTGAATAAGTCCCTGTGAACTAAACCACTTAGCTCGCATCAATTTTTGAAGATTTCTGTGTAATTATTTCAATTTAATTTAAAATTTGATTTTAAAGCTTAATTGGCAAAATGAAAAATGAATTTTTTTTTAACAAAATTTATTTGGAATATACAAAAATTAAAACAATGTAAAAAAGGCAACTTTTAAACGGAAAATTAAATTTAAATCTAGCTCTCGATGATTTGGTCATTTTTTGGCTCAAAAAATCCTTTTTTGGCCGATAGAGCGGCAATATCATCCGAGAATTTGACTGAATTTTGTTTTCCCTGATCACACTGGAATTCATTTTCTTTTCTTAACAAATCCGTAAATGACTGATCATTACTAAAAGAGGAAAACTGTTGACCAGAATAATATCCCATAGCATTGTTCATTCCATATTGTTGAGCATTCAACATTTCCTTTAATTTAATCTGTTCCATCAGCATCTTTTTTTCCAATGCTTGTTGTTCAAGATAACTTGGAAGATTTTGATTTATGTTTAAATTTTGTTGTCTGGCCAATTTGGACATGATAATCAATTGTTTTATCCTAGCTTCTTCCATTAATCGTCTCTTTTCCTCCTCTTGCTTCAATCTTATCTCCTCTTCGATCATGCGTCGTTTCTCTTCCTCTTTTCGCTTGATTTCCATCAAAGCCAAAATTTTCTCTTTCAAAGGATTGGCCGCGGCACCAAGCTGATGATTCGACAAAGATCCTGATCCTTGGCCAACCCAGCCCGGGTTCAAATTCAAACTCTGCTGCAAGATATTGTTTATAATCGGGCTATTTTGCTTGGTAATGTTTATTTGGCTGATCAAACTTTCTTGCTTGTTTCTCAACTCTTGTAAAATAGAAGCCACTGCATTTACACCAAGAGTATTCAATGAAGCGACTGCAGCCTTCTGTTGAACTTGAATTTGCTGTAATTGCTGGATGATGTGACTTAGATTCGAGTCATTAAACTCTGAGCTCGGTTTGTTAAAATTTTGTGGTAAATTATGACTTTTAGTCTGGCTTTGAGATGTCTTAAATGAGCCACTATTTTGTTGCACTCTCATTTGATTTAGATTTTGAACAATTAATCCCAGAGGTACAAATTTGTCATCGCATCCGCGTTTTACCATCAAATTCATGCTGAAATAGCCCGATGCCAACCAATTGGCCATCTGTTCTGAGCTGAAAGGTCCTTGGGTTTTGCTGTGCGAGTCAAGATAGAACCATTTATCATTGACCGAAAAATCTGCTGATTGAAGCCTGTTGACCATCAATTGGGCCTGGGCCTGCTGAAATTGTTGATTGAGTTCATTTATCTCAGGATTTTCTTCAGTCTCATTTATTAAGATATCTGTCATTTTGGAAGCAAGATCACCATAATCGCTCTCGTCTGCATCACGAACACCTTTAGAACCCATGCTGTCATTGTTTGCTTCAGTTTTACCAATCGAGTCTTGATCAGATTCGTCCTGTATGATAAACTTTCCATTCTCATCAAAAGTCATCGTTTTGGACTCATTGAGTTCTTTTTTTTCAATTTCTTCGTCATTAAACCATTCAGGCTGGGATTCTTTGGTGTCATTAGCGCGGTTTTTGAAGCTGTCATCATTGGATTTTTTGCTTCCAGACCACTCTTTGTTGTTTCTCCATTCTTTTGGGTTTTTTTTGGTTTTCTGTTCTTTGTCGCGACCACGAGTTCCGCTCTGAGTTGGCACTTTGTTGCTGCTTGCTTTGGCATCTCTGCAATTTTTTTTGCTTTCCGAGCTTCTATTTGCCGCAGAAGAGACGCCCTTGGCTTTGTTAAACGCATTCAATGCAGCTTGACTATTCACGCAACTCGACATCAATTTCTTTAATAAATATTTTAATAAATTAAGAAAAAAAAATTTTTTTTTGATAAAAAAAAAATTATTTTTAAATTTTTAGAATTTACAAACCTGTTCTTCAGTTGTTGGAGCAGACAGCAAGATTGGTTTCTGTAAGTCCTTTTGGAAAAAACCCTCAAAGTCGGCCAACTCCTTTGGCATCGATTTGGAGAGGAGTTTTTTCTCAATGGCATTGTAAATAGCCAAGATGTCCTCGCGTCCATACCGATGCTTTGCCATCTGAAACGTCAAGCCATCTGGCTCGTGATTTCGCTGACCATCAGGGTTGGCAAATTGCTTTAACCTTTAAATTAAATACAAATTAAAAGAATATTTTATTAGAAAAAAAAAAGACTCAAACCATGTGGGGCCAAATGATAGATTATTGGCAGTGGGTTTGGAATCAGTGCTCGATCCGTCCATGTCTAATTTCGTATTAAATTAAGATATCAAAAACAAATTGAGTATAAAATTATCTGTCGAAATACTAAATACGAATATTTTTTTTTCGTAGTTATTTTGGAAGATTTCAAAATTTTTAGGATTCAAATGAAATTTAAAAGTAAAGTTTAAATTTTTTTTTATTAAAAGAAGGCATGTTCAAAAAAATGGATGCTTCTCGCAGTTTTTTTGATTTACTTGATCAACTGCATGGATTTGTTTGTTTTATAGCTTTAACTCGTCAGTCCCATTCAATTCATCTAGTTTTTTATTCAAGTAATTTCAAAAATATGGAAATTATGGAAGTGTAAAAATTCAAAACTTATTGTTCATTTGGTGATATCGCACTAAATTTTAAAACGAAGTACATTAATGAAAATTGCACACTATTCAAATTAAATATGCTGGCTTTGAAAAACAAAATGGACGAGATTAAGGAAATCTAATGATTTAAAAAAATTATAATTTCACTTTTTAAAATCAAAAATAATTGTTTTTATTTTTAATTTTGTTTTTTAAATCTTGAGAAACAAATTCTCAAATAGCTAAAATTGATTTCATTTTTATCTTCGCTACCTTTTAATAGAATTATTTTGTGAAATTCAGTATTTTATAAGAATTTTTGAAATTTAATAAATGAAAAATTTAAACACTACGAAAAAATTATAAAATTAATTGATAGATTGTTTATTAGAAAATCATATTTTGAAAATTTGCTTTTTTTTTTTAATTCGATAATTTATAGCTGAGCTGTAAATTTTAATTTACATTATTTTAAATAAAAAGCAAACTAAAATGACAAAATTCCTTAATGTTATCCATAAACCATGGATATTTTTGAAAATAATAAAAAAATAATAATTTCAAATTTTTGTTTTAAATTGATATGTTCTAAGCCAATTTTATCAATTTATCTCAACAAAAAAACGTCAAAAGATTCTTCCCCTTTTTAACATGTGAACTGAAAATTGGTATTTTGGGAAATGTGAAATTTTAAATTTTTAGAACAAAAATAAAAATTGAAATAAACGTTCTCACACTTTTTTTTTCATTTCAATGTGGAAATTAAAAAAAAACTTAAAAATATAAAATAAAAAATCGAACTTATTTTTACCATTTTTCGATATAAATTTAGATTCTTTTAATAAATGTTCTAAGCTTTCAAATTGACGGTATTTTGAGCTAAATCCGACGTTAAAACTCGAGATTGAATTTTAAATATTGAATTCACTCTTCTCACTACTGTAATTGCTACCTTATTATTTTCATTCTTACCTGAATAGTATAGTACTTAAACATGTAGCATCTTTCAATATTTGAAGGAGCCGTACAGCTAAGAAAATAAATAATAGAACGTGGTTTCAACTCATTAAAACTAAATTTAGATGCAGCACCAAAAAACAATTTTTAAATGATTTAATTATCCATATACCAGGGACAAGAGAGAATACTAGTTTAAATTTAATTTTTGAATTTAAAAGAATAATTTACCTTATTTTAAAGAATAATTTTTGGGTATGGAAAAAACATTTTTAAAGCCAACAATCTTTGATTTGGATAAATGCATTATAGCTTTCAGCAGATGTTTGATTAATAATGGTGCCACTCATGCATCATTCTTAACACTTGAAGCTCGTTTTAAAAAATTTAAATCCTCATATCTTTTGAACATATTTTTTAAATCTTATTTGAATTATGTAGATTTTATCTTATTCTTTAAAAAAAATTTATTACTCTGTAAAATTAATTTACAAAAATATATTTTTACCTTAAAAAAAAAAGAAATCATTTTGTCTTCTAAATTTGAACCCTTTTTCAGTGATCCATTTATCAAGTAGGTTCTCCAGTGCTGGATAGAATAACCTATCAACACTTGAACGAATCGCATATTTTTTTTTCAAATTTTGGGCTCACTTATAATTCAACGACAGATCATCATATATTTAAGCACATATAAATAAAAAAGGCAATAGAGCTTGGCTTCCTAAAAATTATCTTAAATAAGAATCACTCATTTTAACTCAGGATCTTAAGTCAAAGTTTAAAAAATATTTTCATTTAAAAAAAAAATTTCAAAGCTCAGTTTTAAATTGAATTTCAGGTTTAGACTTCAAAACCAAATCTAAATGCACGCATTTAACATGGGAGGGATGCAATCTAATGCGATAGTCAAAAAATGTTTTTTAGATTTTAATGCATGCACCTAATAGCAAGAGTATACGATAAATTAAAAACTTGTTTTCTTTTTTTGATTTTGTTTTACTTTTTTTTTAATTTTTAAAAATACGATAAACCTTTTTTTGAAGCAAGATCAGTGCAAAATAAAAGCTTGATAGAAATTAAAAGATCAACACTTGGCAAAATAAACTAAATTTTTTTTAATTCAATCAATTTTTGAATTTTTTATTTACTTAAAATTGTTTTTAGAGCAAAATGATTAAAAGTTAAGATAAATATTTATTTAAATAATTTTTTTATCAACTGAGTAAATTTGCAGAAAGGAGAAACGATTCTATTAATGAAAAATATTTATAAAAATTTTTTTATCAGGTCTTTATGATTAAACGAAAATTTTAAAATTTAACTTTATTTATTATTATACTAAAATATTTATCTGATTTAAAATAAAAAGTAATAATTAAAAACACTTTTCAAAGAGATACATTTTGATCATCAAAAAATTTGTATGTTGGGTTTTCATATCCATTTATTTGCATTTGATTTAGTTGAGAATCTTGATCCTTGTCAATTTGTTGACCAAGTCTTTGTCTCAAAATGTCACTTTTTCGATTTTTTTTAAAAGTTCGACAAAAAATAAAAACAAAAACGGTCATAAAAAACCCAATGAGAAAAAATGCTGTTGCATAACCTAAAAATTTGAATTTTTCATCTTTTTTTGATTTATCTATTAGTTTAACATTGTAAACAAGACTGTTCGAATCCAACAACTCCACATCATCAGAGAAATAGTCTGTGGCAAACTGCTGACTGTCGATATTTTCATCCTCAATACGGATATTTTTTAGTCTGCTTGGACAACAAATAAATTCAATTCCATTGAAAGTTTCTATGCCATCTTTAAAAGCATCGCACCATTGTATCATTGAATAGTTTGTGACTTGAAAAATCTTGTTGACAGATTGACATTTTTGGTTTGCCAAATTTTTCCAAATTTCTGTTGTCTTGCATTCACTTTTTCTGACCAAGTGTTCAAATTGACAGTCTATTGGGACTTGTAATTGTGTTTTGGATATATATGCTCCATAAAGACATTTAAATAGCGCTCCATGCTCCACTGAACATGTTGTTGAGTCACAAATTTTGAAACCAATCTTTTCAGAAACCAATTGGATATTTATAACGTTTAGCTTTGGATAAACTCGCTGGCAGTATAAAAGTATATCATTTAGTGAATGGAGACATGAGTCTGCTGATGAAAATGTCCATTTGTTTATCTGGTTGTCAAAGTAAAGAGAAGTAATTGCATTCGAACAGTTTGTTTGAACCACATAGGCATCGTGATCTGAATTTGGATTTTTGTCACCAAGAAAGGTCACATACTTTTGACTCAGAACAAAACTTGTTTGAAAAAGATAAAACCAAATTAGTGCAGCACTCATGTTAGAGCAATGATGGAAAATTCATTCTTAAAAATCAGAAAAACGCTGAATATGTTTAGTCTAGAGCTTGAAAAGAAAAGAAGTGTAGAGCTGAATTTTTATGTAGAAATTATATTTAAATACATGCATATATATTGAAATAATGATTCTAAAATCAATAATTCGAGCATATTTTTTGTAATTATTTTTTCTACGGTAAAATTTACATTTATAAATACTTAATAAATTATAATTTCTTCTTGATTTAATTTTTGTTCCAATTTAATATTATTTTAGAACTTGAAATTTGTTATTTATTTTTTGTTATTTTGTATGTTAATAAAAAATCATCGCCAGAATTGACGTAAATAGATAATAAATAAATAAAAAGAAGGATACCATTTAGTTTGGATAATAAAATTATCAAAAAGTGCTTAATATTTTTATCATAGAAATAAATTTAAAAAAGGTTCTCAATTTAATTACGTCAATATTGGTGTCCGAAGAAAATTGGATGAAAATTAGGTTTTATTAAATCGTAGTCTCAGATAATATTAATATTTTTGAAAAATTAAACTCAGATTATATAAATTTATAGACAAAATTTGTACCAAAAATTCTTAAGAAATTGATTTATGATTTAATCAATGGTTCTTTAAAAACTACAGATTTTTATTCGCTAACCATTTAGCTATTGAAATACTAATTTATATTATTTAATTTATTTATGTCATAAACTTTCAATAAAATTTTTCAAAAGTATGCTTTAAATTAATTAATATTTTTTTTCGACCCATCTCTTTGTCTTATGATTGGTATGCTAATAAATTCTCCAACATAAACATCTTGAAAATATTCAAATTTTAGTTAATAAGTTAAAATATTTTTGTAATATTTCTAATAATAAAGAAATTCGCTTTTTTTTATACCAAATTTTTAGAATAATTTGAGAAGGAGAGCTAAAAGTAAGGTATAAATGTATTATGACTAAAGTTTATGATCAAATTTTATCTGTCATAATCAAAATTTTTAATTTAATTTTTAATAATAAAATCTTATTTTTTTATGTTAAGCAAACATTGTTTAATCATAACCAATTCTTTGCATAATGATCAAAACTTTCACAAAAATTTGCCGATACCAAAAAATTAAATTTACTGTGTAATATAAAATTATTTTTTTTATTTTTAAGTTTGTCTGTTTATCAATTAAAAATTAAGAAATATTTATAAACTCTTATCATAAAAATTTTTAAGTATTTTAGTTATTTATCAGTGATCATTGACTTAAATTTACCTAAATGATTTGTTAAGTTTTCACTGATCGAAAAATTTCACGATCGATTGTCATTAGGTTCATTGTTTGTTAATTCATGATAATTTTTTCTCAAGAAAATTTTGCAAGTAAGCCAGTTTTTGCGTAAAATAAATTTACGGAAAATTCCGATCATATAATCCTTTTATTATTCAAATGTTCAAAAATGACTTGGAGTTCAAATTTAGAGTTTTTACTTTACCTTTGTTATTTAAATATTAAATTAAAAAATTTCACAAGTCAAAAAATAAAAGATTTTTTATCGTGGACATGAAAATCTTATTTATCTTTGTAATGAGCAGATTGTTGTTATCATGAATCTAGACCATCAGAAGTTTTTTAAATGCTTAAATGATTAAAGATCATGGAATCATTCTTTTTCCATCATTCTTCGATATCTGAAGTATAATTAGATTTTACTTCAAAAATACTGAGCAAAAATAAAAAAATTTTTTCTGCTTTTTCCAAATGAAGACTTCAATACAAAAAACTCATTTGAAATTCAAGTAATAAATTTTTCAAACTGAATTCGAGGTGTCATATTTTTCGCTGTAACATAGTTCACACAACCGCATCATATTTATGTACATGTGGAAAACTTCAGGTGTTATTACCAAATAAATGCATACGCTAATGGAGTAAGCATTCATATCAAGGTCTTATGCGTGGTTGAGATTGACACTTATAAAAATAAATTTTTTAAATATCTTTCCGATCAGTTAAATTGGATTTAATGAATACGAATTAAGTATGGAACATAATTTTTTGAATTTTTTATTTTTTCATATTAAAAACTAATTTAGTAAATTAGTTTCGAAAAAAAAATCCACAGTAAAATAATTAAAACAAAAATAGTTAAAATAAAATCGATACATAATTTATCTTGAATTTGAAAATTAGTTTTTAAAAAAATATAAAATTTTGCTATACACCAGAAATAACTAGAATAACCTAATTGGAACAAAATATTTATGTCAAATTATTTGGTTTGAATTTAATCCTTGCTAAAAATATCGGAATGATATTTTATCAACAATTCGACAAAATTATTAATTTTCTCAATATTGACAAGACCAAATTCAGGATCATTTGAAGTGCGCAAAAAATTTGGTCCAAAAACATATGATAAATTTCTTGCGTCCATTTTATTTTTTGTCGAATGCTGAGCAACTTCATTTAAAAACGAAATTAAATAATTAAGAACCTTGTAGTTTAAAGGTGGTAATTTAGCATTCAATAGATCTCTCGCAACCTCTACTTTGTCAACTATATCCAAAGCTTTAATAAAAAATTGTAATAATAATTTAAATATGTAAAAGCAATGCTCATCTTAATTACCCTGTAAGGACATCATCTCACTAAAAATTGTATCTGTTAAAAGTGACTCAGGTAGTTCTCTAACAAAAGCCTTGATTACAGAAGCAGCTACATGATATTCATAGGTATGGTATGCCACCGGTTGACCATAGTTGTATAAGTTTTGAATCTCTTTTATCCTTTCATAACTTCCAGATTTTCGGAAAAGGCCCTCTTCATCTATGTCTATGGAAGAATTTTTTAATTTTTGTTCAACTCATTAAAACATAAAATGAAAAATTTTACTTTTTCTTAAAAAAATGAATCCTTCTTTTAGACATAGAGGTATCGGGTCTCCTTTGTTTTCATCGGCAATTCTAAATGAAAAAATAGAAAATAATTCTTTGATTTGAGGAAAAATTTACTTTTGCAAAGGAACTTTAAATTGCTGAAATGGTCCGAATTGAACTTGTTCAATCGACACACTTGACTTTCTTGGTTTTAAAGATGCGTCATGTCTAAAAAAATTGATTTATCATTCTATTTATATTCAGAGATTAATTTTACATTCTAATTTCAGGATGTATTTTTAGAATGTTTAAATCAATGTGAGCTCCCAATTCGGCCAGAGTGCTGCAATATGTGACTTTTTTGTTAAATTTGGAACTTATAAGTGGTCGTATAACTTGCCATAAAACTTTGAATAACACTGATGGGTGGACAACATACAATGCCTTTAAGTTTTTCTTGAACCTTACAAAAAATAATAAAAACCTGAAATTACAAAAGTTTCGGCTCACTTTCTATCAAGCATTTTGTAAACTTTGGTCAACCAATTAAAAGGTGGTTGACTGGAACTTTTAAGACCATAGTGAAAGTACACAAGTGTATACTCGGATTCGACATAGTTTTCTAAAATCCCACACAAAACTCTGACAAAAAAAATAAAAATTAAATTTTATTTGTAAAATTTTTTAAAAAATTACTCTAATAAAACATCAAAAAAATGCTGATGACTGTGAAAAAATTCTTTTTCTTGACTAATTTGATCTGCATTTGGCAAGTTTACTGCTGACAGGACTATAATCGGACGTCCAGATAAATCAGTTCCACAAACATTAACAATACCGTATCGATCAATGCGTTCTTTTAGATCATTTACTTTTTTTTCGCTCTCTGCATCGATTAAACTTGGACTGAATGAAACATGAGCGCCTAGTTCGGCCTCATAATCTTCATCAATTAAATTGTCCGATGTCAAGTGGCTATTACCAATTTTAGATTCTTTGTAAAAAAATATTAAAATATTCTATTTATTTTGAATTGTTAGTCTAAAAGCAAACAAGTGAAGCTTTAAAGCCTAAACCTAGAATTAGTACAAAGGGTGAAACTATTTTTTAAAAAGCGGTAGATTTCATTTTTTATTACCTAATAATGACAATAAATCGTTTTCGACTACTTAATCGGAATATGAACATTTAGAACAACATGAAATCAATTAAAGAAATAAGTAAATTACCATCTGCCACCAGTGGTGATATTTCTTCGTCATACTCGAGATCCGGAATGTCAGTTTTATCAATGGCAGACTCCAAAATATTCTGGTCCAAGGTCAACTTGTCAATTTTAACATCTAGTAAAAAAAATAATTTAGTTTCATTTTTATTTGAAAATAAAGAATTATTAAAATTTTAAATTTTAAAAAAAATACCTTCATTGATTTCCATTGTAATTTAAATTTTAATTAATTTAAAATCAATTGCCAAATGGAAGCATATATCTACCAAATTAACACAAAAAAAATATTAGTAATTGATAAAACACTCTTTTAAAAAACCAAAAAAAAAAATTTCGAATAAATTTGATGCAAAAATTGAGCATAATTTTGAAATATGAAAATTTTTCTTTAGACTATGTGAGCGCTTGGCAAACTTTTTCTAAGGCTTGAATTTCGAACGCTTTATTAATGTTAATGATAAAATTAATCGAGAAATGAAGGAGGCTATGACAATAAATGCTCGTTAGTCTTTTTTTTCATTTATAAATAACAAGACCTTTTTAGTAAATTTTCTCATTATTATTTTTTATAATCTTTAGAATGAGAAATGCCAGATTAGGTATAATTCAATGACGAAGTCTAAGTATAAGAATAAATTTTAATAAAAATTGTTTAGAATTTTTAATTTTTTTCCATTAAATTGCATAACAAACTAGATTTCGAGCTGCAACTCAACAACCACAATGCCTATTTTTTATATCAAATTTGACAAAAAATGAGCAGTAATTAGACGCTTAAAATTTTTTTTAAATCAAATTTTAATCTTAAATTATCTATTATAATCCGAGATTATTCATTAATAAATCTCATTCTTTTGTGAAAATAAGTAACTAGTTTTTTACTTGGTATTTGTATTTAATCTGATTTATACGTTAATTTGATTAAAAAATTTTAAATATTTTTTTAACCCTTTATTTGAAAAAATTTAAATTGCCTTTAGAATTAACTCTAGACAATAAAAATCATTACATTTTAGATTGTAAGCTTTCAGAATTATTCTTTTAAAGTATTGAGAGAATTAAACGCAATAATTGATGGTTTTAATAAACTAATTTTAAACTAAAATGTCAATGATTTACTAAAAATTTATCTCTTTAAAGTACGGTTTCTTTTTATTCATAAGCTAGCATCTGAATAATTTAAAGTTATATTATTTGAAAATTTTTGTTTTATTTTTTGTTTAAATTTGACCACTTCTTGCTTGATTATGTTGACTTTTGAAAATTAAAACTGACCTGGAGCGATATTCTGCCGAATTAACTTACCTGAAAAATATGATTTGTTGTTCTAGATGGTATTCGATTAGAAAGGTTTAGTTATTTTGTTTTATTATAATTCTTTTGTGTCTAACAGAGAATACCTGCTTCAATATTAAGAAATTCAAACATAAATAACTAAGTATGCCTTAATTAAAATTATGATGGAATGAAATAAATCGAAATAATATTATGAATAATAATCTAAAATTTTAGCTATAGCTCATTTTTAAAATAAAATAATTTTATCACTTTTAATCTGTTAATTTACCTTGATGGCATGCGTACTGCTAAGAGAATATTTAAATACAGATAAACCCACTGACGTGTGATACACAAAAATAACAATAAATGCAAAAAAATGAAATCTTATTTAATCTTGAGCTCTTATCCAAATAATTTCAATAATTTCCAAATTCTTTTAAGAACTTTTTAAATATTAATTCCTTTTCATGTAAACAAAAAATTTATCTAATTATTGTAACCATAAAATATGCGTAAAATTAAAGTAAGAAAAAATTGGATCGTAAAAAGCGACAAAAATTTTTAAAACATTGATTTTATCATTTAACTAAAAATTTTAGAAAATGATTAATAAAATTAAATTGGCAATTTTTTTGAATTTATTTTAGAATAATAAATACATGAGAGCTTAGATTTAGACAACAATTTTTAACTTGATATTTGCCAAGTGCTTTTTGACGATAGCGAATTTTTGCTATAATCAAATTACCTTCAAATTTATTTCATTAATAGATATTTAATTATATAGGTATTTAGTGATATTTAATAATCAAAATTTTGTGAATTTTTTTTCTTTTTCTAAAAATTTAAATAAAATATATTCACGAAATAAGAAAATTTGTTTTAATGATCTATCACGTAAGATACAACGACAAATCTAATTTACTCGAAAAATTTAATAAAAAAAAAGCATTAAAATTATTTATTTTAACCACACGCTAATAATTTATTTTAAATTAGAATAAAAGAGAGAAGAAAAATGTATACAAAAATTGTTTGTTTCTATATTTAAAAAAAACATACTATAATTGTCTTTTTCAATATTTCAGTTGTAATAAAAATGATTTTTACGCTTTCTCTATAGAAAAAATAGAATATGCTTAGAATTTAATGAAAGAAGTCGGTAGCAGAGCTTTTTACTTCTGTTCAATTTAGAGGCTTCATGATACAATTATATTAATTTTCGTACGTAGCAAAATGACAGTATTATCTAATTCGATCATTTTCAAAAGTATATTTGTAATCTACGCATATGAAACCCAGTCAAACTTTTTATTGTAAGGTAAATAAAAAATTTGACTAGAGGGTTCTGAGCTTTGAAAGTTTTTGAAAACAGTGTTTTTTTATGCATCAAAATTGGAATTAAATTTAAACTATAAACCGAAAAAGTAAGCTTTTTTAGGATATTTTAAGTTTTTTTGATCCACTTCGGAGGAATGACGCATAACAACCAAAACATCAAGCAATTTAAAATATTTTGAAAAAAAATTTTGGAGCAAGACTCCGTGACAGTTACGAGCGGCAAAGAGCCCTTTTTTCAACTCTCGTGTTTGAAAATTTTTAATTAAATTTAAATGTAAGTAAATAGAGTTTATATAAATTTTAAATGTCTAAAAAATAAAAAATATTAATGAATAGGTTATTTTTATAAAATTTAAAGGGAAAATCTTGAAATTCTTTAAAAAGCTTTAAATATATTAAGAAAAGAAAAAAAAAGAAAAAGTTTTAAATTAAAAGAGCACACGTAAGCCAAAAGTCAGGAAAGGAAAAGCATAAGTGAACCAAAATAAAAAGCACGAAGTTTTGTCAAATGGACTCAAATTTTTTGCTTGAAACAAACTGGCCAACGTTTGGACAAGGTGTCGTATCTGGGCACTCGAAAACTCTGCATGAATGGTGTGGTAATATTTCGAAATTCGTCCTGGAGCTTTCAAATCATGTGAAACTTCTAGAAGAAAGAGAAAAGGTGAAAGACATTGAAATAAATAAACTGAAATCTGAATTGTCAGCAGCAAATAAAATAGCAAACTCATCCAACAACACTAGCAAGTGGATTCAAACGGTAAAACAAAGAACAAAAAATGCTAAAAAACCAGCGGATCAGATAGCTGTAGAAAATGCAACCATTAGCGAAATAAATGAAAGAAATAGAAGAAAAAAAAATGTGATTATTTATGGTGAGCAAGAATCAAAGAAAGAGATTTTAGCAGACAAGAAAGCAGAAGATGAAGCAAAAATCAATGAAATTCTATCCACTATTGGAAAAAGTGATATCAAGCCAGCGTATTCGAGACGTTTGAGATCTAAAGACCAAAGTAAACCAGGACCAATTCTAGTAGAACTCAAAGAAGAAGAAAACAGAAATCCACTACTACTAGCAGCGAAAAAGTTGAGAGATTCAAATATTTTCAAATCTGTTTATCTTAGTCCAGATTTGACTGAAACCGAAAGAGCTTTAGACTATGAATTGAGAAAACAAAGAAATGAAGCAAATAATGGTCTTTCACAAGACTCGCCCTTTCGATATGGCATCCGTGGAAATCAGATCGTCAAATTCAAGAAGCAATAATCGTTCATCAGAAGCGCCATCACGTGTAGATAGTCTCGAATCTTTAAAATGTATGTATTTAAATGCTACTTCTTTGGACAATAAACTAGATGAATTCAGTGTTGTTATTGAAACATATAGCCCACAAATTGTAGCAGTTAGTGAGACTTAGTTCAAGAGCATCTCAATTACGAACGTTAAAGGATACAATTTGTACAGAAAGGACAGAAGTGATGGACGCAGAGGCGGTGGTGTATGTCTCTACATTGATGAAAAAATCGACTCATTTGAATTAAATGAAGCAGGTTTTAATTTAAGTAAAATAGAACAAATTTGGGTAGTAGTTAATTTTAACTGTGAAAAATATTTAGTTGGCTGTCTTTATAGGCCAAACGATTTTGTTGATATGAACGATTTCGATTTAGTCTTCAAACAAGTTAAAGACTATGTGGACGAGAGAGGTTATAAGGATCTTCTAATAATGGGTGACTTTAACTTTCCATCAATCATCTGGTCAAATGGCTGTGTGTCAGAAATCTTAAACGAAAATGGACTCGAACATAAATTCAGAGAGACACTAAGCGATACTTTTCTATATCAGCATGTAAATATCCTAACTTTTCAAAAGTCAAACGAAAAAGCTGTCAACACTTTGGATTTGATTTTCACGACTCAGCCTGGCAGTGTGTATGCAATCGATACAAAATTTGTTCTTGGCAACATTAATAAAGGACATCTGTTTATCGTTTTCAATTTTGTTCTCAAAAACAAGGTTAGTAAGGAATCATATACCTGTAAAAAATTTTTTTATAATAAATCTGACTTTGGAAAAATTTCTCATTTTCTATCAAATATTGATTGGGTGCACCTATTTGAGAATTTAAATATTCAGGAAATGTACAATGAGTTAATTTTCTATGTCAGCGAAGCTATTAATCGATTCATTCCAGTGACTGATGGCTCTAAAAAGAAAAGTATCTCAAAACCTTGGATAAAAAATGAACTCAAGGTCTTAATTAGAGATAAAAAGAATCTTAGATATAGGAACTGTGCATCTAAATGGAAGGATATGAACCTAAATAGTGATTACACGCGTATCTGTAAATTAGTCTCATCAGAAATAAAAAGAGCCAGACTAACTTATGAACAGAATTTAGTTGAAAAAGCTAAGAAGAATCCAAAAATATTGTACAAATACCTAAATGATCAACAAGTTATCAAAGAATCTATCAAAGCATTAAAAAAGTCAAACAATGAATTAACGCAAGAACCGAAAGAGATATCAAATCTTCTTAATAAATGTTTTCAAGATGTTTTTGTTATTGAACAAGATGGTGAGCTTCCTCCTTTTGAAGTTGAATTTAATGAAAACTGGTCAGAATATATTGAAATTGAGCCAAATGACATTAGTTTTGAAATGGTTTTCAAAAAATTACAAGACCTGAATCAAAATAAATCATGTGGTGTAGACAAGCTTCATCCGTTTTTGCTTAAAAATTGTGCCGAAGCCTTAACTGTTCCTTTAACTTTGATTTTCAGAGAATCATTATCGAATAGTCAGCTTCCAATTCAATTCAGATCAGCAAATATTACTCCATTGTATAAAAAAGGTGATAAATCACCGGCAAGCAATTATCGTCCTGTGTCTTTAACTTCAATTCCTTGCAAAATTATGGAAAGCATAATAAGAACCAAAATGGAAGACTATCTTTATAAGAATAATATTATATCTAAAGAACAGCATGGATTTGTTAAGAAAAAGTCATGTACATCTAATCTTCTGGAAACGCTAGATTTCATCTCAATGAGTCTAGACAAAAGTATTCATGTTGATATGATTCTGCTAGATTTTGCGAAAGCATTTGATACTGTTCCGCACAGACGACTAATAGCTAAATTGAAAGCGTATGGCTTTGATGGTCTGACACTAAAATGGATTGAAGCTTTCTTGAAAAATAGAAGACAACGAGTTATTCAAGGTGAAATTTTGTCGGATTGGGTTGAGATTTTTAGCGGTGTACCACAAAGATCAGTGATTGGTTCACTATTGTTCGTTTTGTATATCAATGATCTATCTAAAGGAATAGAGAATGTTGTGAAATTGTATGCAGATGATACTAAAATTTTCTCGCAAACGGTATTAGAAATAAGCGCCGCGAAACTACAATCAGATTTAGATTTAATTCTCAAGTGGACTCAAGATTGGCTCCTTCTCTTCAACACATCAAAATGTGTGGTTATGCATTATGGTCACAAAAACAAAGAATTTCCTTATTTTATTAATGGTAAGCTATTAGCAACGTCAGAAACCGAAAGAGATCTTGGAGTTATTTTCAATACAAATCTTAAATGGAAAAATCAAGTGATAGAGGCTACAAACAAAGCAAATCAAATGTTATGTCGCATCAGGAAGTCATTCGCTCGTTTTGATTGTAAGTTATTAAGATCTTTGTATTTAACTTTTGTTCGTCCTCTTTTGGAATTTGCGGTGCCTGTATGGTCTCCAATTCTTAAGTCTGACTGTGAGAATGTTGAAAGGATTCAACGCAGAGCTACGAAATTTGTTTCGTCATTTAGAAACAAACCGTATGAAAGCAGATTGAAGGCTTTGAACATTCCAAATCTGGTGGAAAGAAGAAAAAGAGGTGATCTAATTCAATTATACAAGTTCATGCATGGAATAGAATCGGTTGAAAAAAGCAACAATTTTAATGTCACAAAAAACCAAGGACGAGGTCACTGCCTCAAATATCACAAAAAAAAATATCGAGGCTCCAACATAGAGATAACTTTTTTTTCAACAGAACCGCTAACATATGGAACTCGCTGCCAAATGAATTAGTTGAAGCCCCCAATGTTAACAGCTTTAAAGCAGGCATTGATTGCTGGATGAGCAGCAATCAATCACATCAGCTGTCTTAGTGTGCCTTATCAGCACACTCGCTGGCTAGCCAGCTACAGTCAAAACTACTACTACTACTAAAATACATATTTTTATCCAGATCGTTTTATGCCTAAAAAGTTTTGTTTGATGGTGTTTGAAATCTTATTTCGGCATCAGAGGAACGACTTTTCAAAGTTGATTTTTTATTACCTTATACTCTTTCCAATCGCCGTTCAAGTGCATATTTTACCATAAATCAATCTTTAAAGCATGCAATGCTTAGGATTGATTAGATTTTCAAACTGATATTATTTATCCATGTTGGCTTTTATCAAATAGTCAAAATTCAATACAAAAATATTTGAAATAAATTATATTATATTTTTTATTATTTTTTTTGAGATTTCCTTGAGTACGCATTTATGTGCTATTTTTTAACTGTAACACTTAATACGGTATTGGTTGAATGAGCATTCTTGTGAAAAACTTAAATTAAAAAAGTTGCCTTTTAAATTTAAAAATATAAAATTATTATTAAAAAAGTTTTATTTTTAGTTTTAACTTTTAATAAAAAAATATGATCGAAATACATGTTTTAATGATAATCAAACCAAACTTTGCCATAACTAAGTAAAATACATTATTATGCATTTAAAAAATATTTACAGATTTTAGCAGATAGAAAAACTTGAGTTAAACAATGCATCCACTTTAAATCATAAAATTTAGTAAAGCTCAATAATCAACTTTTAAAAATAATTCTCATAAAAAAACAACAATATTTAATTAATTAGTTAATTTTTTTTTAGTTCAAGAAATTTAAAAATTGAGATAATAGAAAGATTTTAATAAGTTATGTTTGTTTTCTGATTTACAGTCATGGCCGTTCACACAGTACTTCTTGAACATTTCCGAACGATCAAATTCAAAATTTTAAACAAGTTTCATTTTCTTTAACAAATTGTCATGACTATTAAGTGAAAAATTAGAAAGTTACGAAAAAATTTAATTTGATTTAAAAGATGCTGAGAAATCATTAAAAAAATATTTTTTTTAAGTGTAGCTTTTAGTTAAAAAAAATCTTCGAAAAAATTATTATTTTTTTTTATTAAAAATATTGCCAGTTCCAAATTAATTTTTATAATGCCTTTCTTACTTTGGCCGTTAAGTATATTCCTCTGTAATCTTCAGATCCCTTATTTTATTAGATAATTTTTTTATTTAGATTTCACATGATTACAGTGGTGATTTGCTTTTTGTATTTTACAAAAATTTAAATTACGTAATTTTACGTAAATTTACGTAAAATCCTAAAAGTCCAAAAAAATTCGATTTTTTAAGTTCTTTTTAAAAAAATATGCAAAATAAATTCCAAAAAAAATTTACCATTTTTTACGTAAATTTACGTAAATTGATAGTAAAAAAAAGTAAATTCTGGTAAAAAGAAGTAAAAAATGGTAAATAAAAGTAAAATAAACCGGTTTTTGATATTTTAAAATAAGATTTATTGATTAACCTTAAATTTTTTTTGATAACTAAATTAATTAAGTCTTTTGAAATTTATTAATGAAATTTTGTTCTTTTTAAATTCAATTTTTTCATTCACATTAACTAAATTAAACATAAAAAAAAAGTAAACAATTATGGTTTTTTGGAAGCCTTGTCCATTTTCAGGCTATCAGAAGCCTTCTTCCAACAACTAGCCAATGTACTATTTTTTGGCACAAATTTTAGTAGCTCTCCTAAAATTAGCCATAAATAGATTTTTTTTTAGAAAACCAAGTATTTTTTAAATTACTTTTAATGTCCAACATAACATGGCTATATTTTTTCTGATAGTAACCAAGAGTTTTATCTGGGTCTTCTTTAAAACGTTCTTTCAATTGATCCCTCAATGAATTAGTAAATTCTTTGTTGTTTACTTAATTCCAAAAAAAAAATGAGTACGAATTTTTTTAAATACAATAAAGCTTTTTTATTCAAAACATATTTTAGTGGTGCTAATTCAAGCCAAGTTCAAGTAAACTCACCTCAACAAAAACGAAAAACTCAGGAGACTTCTTCAAGTTCAAGTGATGAGTCTGATGACTCTGGCAGTGAAGCAATTTGTAATTTTTTTTTTGGTGAATTTAAAAGTTACGTAAAAAATGGTAAATTTTTTTTGGAATTTATTTTGGAATTTTTTTTTTTTAAAAAAACTTAAAAAATCGAATTTTTTTGTATTTATTCGAATTTTTTTGGACTTTTAGGATTTTACGTAAATTTACGTAATTTTACTTTGGTAAAGAAAGGTAAATTTACGTAAAATTACGTAAATTTACGTAAATTTTTGTAAAATACAAAAAGCAAAACACCACTGTAATATTTTTGAATTTTATCATCAGTTGGTGCCAGATTCTGAAAGTTTTCTTATATTTATTCCTTCACAATAAAAAATGAAAAAATCATAATAAAGCTAAATAAAATAAAATAGAATAAAAATAAAGTTAAGTAAGTAAAAAAAATCGAATTTAAATGAGGTATACAGAAATATAAAGTCGTATGTAAAAAAACGACTTTATAAGACTTAACTAGCGATTAAAAAATGCAAGAGATGAAGGACCTATTAACACCTAAAAGTATTTATCGGTCTTTCATGACAAGTTCACTAGCCTGTTGATTAACCTTGAAATTTAAATTGTTCGTCAAAATTTTTGAATTCTTGAAAATATAAAAAGATAACTAAAGTTTTATTCTATAAAACTAAAATAAAATTCAAATAATAAAGACCAATTATTTTAGTTATAACATTAGAGAAAAGATTAAATATAAGTGATTTTTTCTTATGAATATAATTTTTGAGGATGTCCCCAGTCTGCTCAGAACTGATTACTCCTTCTTTTCAGCCTTCAAGTAATTTGACATAAAAAAATTGAATATTCATTAAGATTAAATAAGTTTGATTAAGTATAAAATTGAGTTTTTTAGGAAGATAAAAAAAATTTATATAAGTGATGATATGCTTAATTAAGTAAAGAAAAGTTTTTTTAGGAGAAATAAACTAATAAATTAATCAGAATTTTTATTTCAAAATGCGAAAAATTTTGATTATTATTTTAAATTAGTAATTTATAAACAAAATTAAAATTATATTGCAGTCAAATCTCTCTAGTTTGTAGAAAAAAACTGTAAGATCATTTTAAAAAAAGTAATTTTGTTTATTGCTTCTCTTAAAAAAAATTTAAAATAAAAATTCTATTAAATAATTCAAGAAAAGAATTGAACTAACTTATTAAAAAAAAGACATTTGTATGCATTTAATACAAAAGAAAAAAATATCCTCAAATTAATTTGATCAAAATTTTTAATAGAAAATTCAATTTCGTAATCGGAATATGTACCATGACTGATAAAATAGCTAATAGAAAAAAATATACTGATGCAAAAATTTTGGCTAAGTGTTTGGTATTGGCATGGTGTTCAATTATTCTGAAGGATTATTTGCAAGATATAAAACTGAGTAAAATTTATCCATGCATAAAAACAAGGTGAGAGAGGGGGTGTAGATAAAAGCTCAATAGATAGATTTAAGAATTTATTTCAAAAAAGCACTAAAGATTGAGACTTAAATGACATTTATAATTTTGATGAGATTTGTTTTAGAGTTAAAAAAGTTTAAAAAAAATTAAATGTTTATTTTAAATAGAGTGCAATTTTAATAATCCGATTTTTTATTTTATTTTTATTTGGTCGGATTATCGCGTTATCTGAACAACTTTTTTGATATATTACCGGTTAAAATTAAAGAGGGAAGACTTTATTCGAAAAAAGATTGAAATTTTGAAAGAAATTTTTTTTAAATAAAGCTTGAAATTTGAATCCTAATTAAATTAACCTTAATGAGGAAATTTATTTTTTATTTAAAGCAATATAATTTGATAATTTTTTATTACATTTTGAAAATACGAAAATTTAAATTGATTAAACAAAAATTTTGAATGTCAATTATTATAAAAATTACTGTTCTATAAAAAATTGATTCACATATTTTCGGATGAAAAATCTTCTTCATCAGATCTTTTGATGAATTGATGATCTCCTAATGAGTCAAAACTTCTTTTTGAATTTTTATTTTTTTCTAAAATTTTCAATAATTCTAAGTATAAATTTAGTTGCTGGTCATTACGTTTAATAAATTGGTTATCGCCTAGAGAATCAAATCCTCTTTTTTGCTGTTGATTTTGTTCCAATGATTCATATAATTCTTCCAAAGGACCTGTTTTACCAGAATATTCATCATTGCGTTTAATGAACTGGTTATCACCAAGAGAATCAAAACCTCTTTTATAATTTCTGTTTTGACTTAGCAAATCCATTATTTTAAAATAAAATTCTTGGTCACCACGTTTTATAAACTGATTGTCTCCTAATGAATCGAAGCCTCTTTTAAAGTGCCAATTTTGATTAAGCCCATGTCCACGTTTGATGAATTGATTATCTCCAAGTGAATCAAAACCTCTCTTATATGGTCCATGCATTTTACCTTTGATTTAGTAATATTTAAGTTTAAAATTATTCGTTTTATGTAAAAATTTTACCTGATTTTTTTATGAAATGGTTTTCTCCGAGAGTATCTAGAGATCGCTTTTCCAAATACTTAAAATATTGTTTAAATTATTTTTTCTAATTTTAAATCAAAATAAAATTACTTTGGCATAAGAAAATGCAATAGTTAAAGATACAAAAAATCCGAACAAGAAAGCTTTGTTCATTTTAGTAATAAAGTTGATTCTTTTTCAATAAATATATCTAAATTAAATTTTATTTTAAAAAAGGATCAGTTTTTTCTGTAATCTAATTCAATAATTTTCAATAGAGCAAATAATTTTTTCTTTTAATGTATCTTTTTGACAATTAATGTTTTTTTTGAAAATCGTTATAAAAGAACAGAACAAAACTATAAAAATCATTTGGCTTTTTTATAGAATTTTTATTTTATTTCTTTGAATGTTAATTAATAAATTCTTAAAGCCTGATAATAAAGTGCAAATATCCGCAACATGTTTAAATTTAAAAACATTGATTTTAGTTAAATTTTCCAAATGCCAAGAACAATATTAAAGTGTTTTTCGTCTCTTATGCTGTTTATAGACTAAGGTTTAGCATCAAGGAAAAAGTAATAGAAACTATTTCACCTACACAAATCTTTGTTTCTAGTCAAATCTTAACCAACGCTTCAATCTCTGAACTAATTTTAAATTAAAATTATTTGAAGAAAAACTTTATTAAAATCATTATTGAATAAACACTAGGAAAATTTTGCAAAAAGTATCGTTATTAAAAATATATACCTCGTTAATCGAAAATTTTGAATTGAATTATTTAATTAAATAAATATTTAAATAAATAAAATGATCATGTATTTTTTTTAAATGTTTGATTTAATTATTGATTAATAATAATAAACAGAAATTTATTTATCCTATAAAAATATTTTATTTGAAAACGTGTCTTCAAATAAAACGTGTGAAATTTGACGTTGGAGATATAAATTATTTTTTTTTTACAAATAATTCAGGTCTTTTCACGACTATTTTGAAAAAAAATTTTTATGAAATTTTGCCAAATTTAATCTTAAAGAAGTTTAAAAAATATTTTTTAAAACTTGCCTATTATCAATGATATTCGAGATATTAAATATCAAAGTAAATGTCAAAAAAATCTAATTTTTAAGTTTTCTTTAAACAAAAGTCTTTTATTTGAGCTTTTTTGGAGAAATTGAGAATAAAAGGTTTACAAATTCAAATGTATTGATTAATTCACTTACATTTTTTGTAAAGAAAAATTTCTTATGTATAGACGGCAAATTTTTCTATGTGAAAAAGGAAACTGAGCTTGAAACGAAACAGCATGAATTTCCTTTTAATTAGTTAAATCTAAAAATATTAGAGAATAAAAAATCGAAAAAAAAATTTGACTCAACTAAAATAGATTCTATTTAATTTATATTAAAGTCAGTTTGTAAAGGTTTCATGATAATTACGCTGAGAACTTTATAAATATAGAGCTGAACTATTAAATCTTGAGCAAAAAACTATGTGACTATTGAATCGATTCGGAAAGCTCACTTAAAGTCATATTAATTAATAATTCAATAGATTTTCGATAAAAAAGAATTTTAATGAGAAATTTTAACTAGTTTATAAGTCCAAATCGATTTAATCATATAATAACAATCGCATGGCGAAACTTAAATGATAACCGATTAAAAAAACAACTTATTTGAACGCAAGTTGTAATTAAGTTAAGATTTCTATTGAATTTTTAATTCTGAGAATCTAAAAATACAATCTATAATTAATTTAATATTAAAAAAAATAAGAAAGTTTCATTTCTATTTTGTGATATTTTAAATCTGATCCTTTTTAAAAATTAATGAGTCGGCCCATAAGAAAAAATTTAGCACAATCAAAATACTTTGCATAACTTTTCAAAAATATAGTTGTCGAAGATTTATACCATTTCATTTATCTAATCAATTTTTTTAATGCTGACTAAGAAATTTTTATTACTATATCAGCCTCTACTTTTAACAATAAAAATATATTAATTAAAATTATTATATTTTGATTAAAGCTAATAAATCTTTTTAATAAAATGATATAATAAAAATATTATTGCTAGTCTGTGAATATAAAAAAGTTAAAAATTCAATTCGCTTTGAAAACTAAAAAATCAATAAATTACGCTTAGCTTTATTTGGTGCTTAAATTTATCAAATAAAGGGACAGCCTCTGATTAAGCTCTTTTACAATTTGTAAATACGTAATTAAAATAATAGACTAAATATGGTAAATTCCAGAAAACCAATTTCTAATTATATAATAAATTGAACACAATAAAAAAATAATTTCCAATGGATTATTTTCCACCTTAATAATTAATTCTTATTCATATTTCGATAAGCAGAAAAAATAATGAGATTAAAATAATCTTGGTTAGAAGCTTTTATATAATTAAAAGAATAAAAGAATAAAAATTTTGAAATTAATTTCGAATTATTTTTTTTAATTTAGCGAAATTAAAAAAAAAATAATTCATTAAATAAAGATATTTTTGTTCAAAGAAAGCTGAATGCCAACACTCCACGCTTATTTCCTTAGTTTAAAAATTATTTCTTTAACATTTTTGAACATAGAAAGACGGTATGGTTTTATCCGGGAACAATTTTCACTTTTATTAGCTAATTTTGCAACATATTAAAAGATTATTGTTATTTCCTCTTACATGTGAAAAAAATTATATTTTTTTGGAAGAATTCTCGGATTTAAGTTTGTTCAAAAAAGCTTTCTCTAACCAACAAATTACACTTTCATGACATTTTGAACATTTATCTTTAAATTAAGTTTTCGCAAGCAAAATTGAAGTGAATAAATTTTATTAGTCCTCAAAATATGCTCTTAATTTATTTTTCCTAATTGTCTAGTTCTTTTTACAGATATTAATTAAATAAATTACTAAAATGCAAGTTTTTAATTTTTTATTAAAAATATGTTTAATCCGAATCCGAGTCTTCAATAAAGCTCTCCACATCTTTAATTGTTTCATTTGAATATTTTCCTTATCAAAAGTTAATTAAAAATAATGATTATCTTTATTAAATAATTAAATATTTACCTGCAGTTATGATGTCTTGATCGTAGCTCACAACACAATCTTTAAATTCAGATTTTTGGTTTATCTTTGAATTCGCACAAATAATTGTTCCCTGTAGAATAACACCTTCGGCCACTTGAACATTATCCAGTAAAATAGAATTAATAATTTTGCAATTTTTGGCTATTTTGCAATTTTTTCCTATCACAGAACGCTTGATTGTAGTTTTTTCTCCAATTGCTGTTCCTTCCCCAATTATACTATCAGAGCTTACCTTTACAAAAGTAAAAAGCATGTTGCTTCAAAATTAATTTCCTTCATTTACTTGAGACCTGTCTTGTTTTGAGAGAGACTCGGTTCTCTCTCGTTGAAAATGTGGCATTATCTTACCCATTATCTGCGAAAAATTTTGTTTTAAAATGTTTTACTGATTGAAAAAATTGAAAAAAAAGCTCACTTGGCGATTTGCTTCAGCATAAATTGGAAGATTGTTGGTTCTTAAACAAAAGCCATCTGCTTGAATAAAAGCGTAGCATGAAATTGGATGTTTGAGCGATGATCTATTCATCAAAAATCCAAAATCATCTTGTTTCACATAATCAAAAATACTAAGCTTTTTGCTCGCTTGATTATTTTCATGTTCAGTTTCTTTCTGATGTTTATGGCACCGAGAAAATTGCTTTTTGCAAATAAATGGAACAAAATCTGATTTTAGATAAAAAATTCTTTCAAAGAATAAAAAAATTTTTAAATTCAAAAATTAATCTGTAATTATTTTACTTATTATTATCGATAATGTAATCAATCAACCATTTTTTAATAAAGTAAAGATGACCATCTTGCAAACGGTTAGTCCATACGAATTTTGGAAATCTATTTTTAGTTTTAGATTTTTCAAAACCACAATAAATTAAATATTTAGTTTTTACTTTTGTAGTACTGATGTGCGAATCGTTAATTCATCAATATCCTCTTGGACTGTAAAATACAAAACCCGATTTTTTTCAGTATCCAAAGCAATCAAGTCTCTTTCTTTATAAATAAAATAAAATATTTAAAATAATAAAATTTGACTCTCAAACAGACCAGGTGTGTATTTTTCTCTAGAACCTGGGATCAGTAATTCAGAGCTTGGAAGACCAGAGTCAAAAAGGTGCATGACAAATGAAGCGTTGTTTACTCTGTAGAAATTTGCCATCTTTCGCAAGCATAAATTGGTTATTAGATCACAACTAACTATTATGCAATCTTTGGTGATTTTATCTTTGAGCAATTTTAAGGAATAAGCTGTTCCATATTCGTCATCATCTGAATTATCTTTGATACCAACAATATTCAAACTTGACTTAATACCATGACTTTTTAACTCTGATTCAACCTTTCCTTTAATGGTCTCAAACGTAATGATATTGATGTCTAGAATTTAGTACTGATTATCAGAATTTAGAGAAAAATAATTAAGATACCAGTAAAACCAGCTTTTTCTAGCATTCGGACTGGATACCAAATCATAGGCTTATTGCCAATTGGGAGTAAGCATTTGGGACAATTAGTGATTAAGGTGTCAAAACGACTTCCATGACCACCGGCCAAAACAATCGCTTGGAATTCCATTTTGATTAATTTTTATGCTTTTTAAATCTAAATTAGATGCATTTCAAGAAAACAAAAATAAATCATATTTAAATGAAATGAACAATTACTTCATTTCTCAGCAAAGATTAATTGTTAAAGTTAAAATTTGAATTATTGTCTAAATGTTAGTTTTTATTAATAATTAAATAGCATAGAATAAAAATAAAAATTTTGTAGATCTTTTTGACTGAAAATGATACTCAAAATTTAAAAATTAAATCATTACAAAATACATGTCTAAATAAGCTACAAAAATTTGGCCGAAATTTTTTCAAAAAATTAAAAGCTTTAAAGAATTTAATCAAAATCCAAAAGATTAGAAGACGCGTTTGGTTTTGAGGTCGTTTGCTGAGTTGGTGTATTTGGAGTTCTGGTCGATTTTGACCCTGGTGGTGGTGGCAAAAGAATCGGCATGCCGGATCCGGATGGTTTTGGACGTGGTACTGACCCTGAAGATGTCTCACTTTTCTTCTGACCAGAAAAAAAAATAAATTTTTTTTTTAAATCGAAAAAGATTTACTCCAATATTAATTTTTATAGTCTGACCTTCTTTAAAACTCAAATCTAATTTTTTTTCGGTATCAAGAGAAGGTTGTTTGGCAAGTTCTTCATCTTTTTTCAAATATCTTAAAAAGTTAAACTAATAAAATAACTTTTAAGTAAAAAATTGAAAATACCTGAAGTGGTCTTGCAGTGCGACATTGAAGTCAAACGAATCAGATCTGTCTACAAATCCAATTCCTATAAATGCAGTTCTACCGGATTCATCTTTGATAGTTATTACAAAATAACGCGCTGAATCAGTTACACTCTCGACTGAAGAACTTGGGTAAGCATCAACTGGACATGCGGCAAATAGTTCTCCTTAACAATTTTTTTTTCTTCAAGCTAATTTTATTATTTTTTATTTACCAGAGTTTTTATCTTCGAGTTTAATTATCAATTTTTCTCCTTTTGCCAAAATTCGAAGTCTTCCACTCCAATCGGGTGCATCAAGCTTCCACTCGGACGCCCTGCAAAAAATTTTTTTTTTAAGATAAAATATTGATTAATTTGACTTAAAAAACCTATATCCTCTATTTGAAGTTCTCGGTGGAATTCTGTAGACAAAAACTTCAGGTTTTACTAAAAGAACTCTTTCGTAATCTATATCGAGAAGACTCATGATGTTTAATATAAATTCTAAAAACTGATGCAATCCATTTAGTTTATTAGAAATTTTAATTAAATCATTTTTATTGAAATAAAAAAAATTGAACCGAAAGATGTATCAAAAATTAAATTTTAATACATTTTTATAATTTATTAAATTGGGTGAAAAAATATGCAAAATTTAGATATTTTGTGAATTTTACTAAAGAGCTATGAAAAATTTTGAAAATAATCAAAACAAACCTTAAAAAGAGTCAAGAAACAAAAAAAATTATAGAATTAAAGGCAAAATAGGTTTTCTATGATATTTGTTGGAATTTTAAATAAATTTTGAAAATTCTCTAAATTACTATATTCAATATTTTTTTTAAATAGTTGAATTTTAATTTTTAAATTATAAAATACTTATATAAAATATTAAAAAACAAATAATTTAGTCACTTAAATTGAGATATAAAATCAAAAAATTCTATTTATTCCGATTTTCATCATTTTCGATATAGTTTTAATTTGAAATAATAGGAAGGCCATATTTTTTTTGCAAAATAGGAACACCAGGAAAAAAGCACCTCTACAGAGACAAACACAAATTAAGGCAATTATCTCTTCCATCTTGATAATAGGAAGACTGGGATCCTCAGACTGAACAAACAAATTTTAATAGATAATAAGCATACTTTACTTTACTTAAATATTAGTCTCCTTTTTTTATACCTTAAGATAAGTAATTTTAATAAGTAAAAGAAGCTGATACTGGTTCTTTTGGCAGCATAACTTGTCGGGACAGAATTTTCAGTCCATAATATTCTTCCAAGGCCTCTAAAGCAGCTTTTCTTTTTGACATTCTAATATGATTAAGTATATTTTAAATATTTAGTAAAAATTTATCAAAATATATGTTACCGTAAATTTCTCAAACACGTAAATTTGTAAATTTACTGGTCTTTCAGTAAAAATGAAAAACATAAAAAAATAAATAAATTTTAGATATTTACTGATCTTTTATTTATTTAAGTAATTCACTGAAACCAGTTTAGTAAATTACTGAAACGAAACATATATTTTCAAAATAAAAAAAACAAATATTTTTCTCTTAAAGTTTTAGTAATTTACTGGAAACTTTTTAGTAAATTACTGAAAATGGGTAATTAAAAAAAATTTATATGTTTTAATTACGTGTTATAGAAATTTACTGTTACATATATATGAATAAATTTATTAGGATTCACATATTGAATTTTTTAGAGCCAAAAACATTTATGGGTCAAAATGACCCGTTCGGTCTTTTATGTATATTTTTTTTCTGCATGAAGAAATTATTTTTCAATTATTTCAAATTCAAATAACAAATAAAAATATCAATAATAGTAATTCAAATAATTTTTTTTATAAATTAAAAGTTTTTATAAAATTTATTCCAGTCTAAAGAGTCAAAAAGGGTCATTTTGACCCGGCGGCCTTAAAGTGTTTAGTTTTTCTAAGAGCCTTTTCATTTAAGAAGCCAAAGCTCGTGTGTTATATTTGTAATCATATATTTGACATCGTGAAAAAATCTTAAATCACAAAACAATATGAAATTGATTAATAATT
This sequence comes from Brachionus asplanchnoidis, assembly GCA_025491095.1. NCBI lineage: Eukaryota > Metazoa > Rotifera > Eurotatoria > Ploima > Brachionidae > Brachionus > Brachionus asplanchnoidis. The sequence continues at coordinate 3,587,930 of JAILYF010000013.1, read as the reverse complement.
ATGGAGATTTTATTGCGCTTGAAAAAACTAGGCAATAATTAATTTTCTATATATATATACTAATATTCAAATAGACAATGGCTGATTCAATTTAAATTAAATTTAATTTAATAAAAAACATGTTTAGTTGATAACCTATTTAAAAAAAAAATACAAATTTTGGTCATCTGCTTACAAGAGTAAGACTGAATTTTTTGCCATTACCGCTGAGCCTCAAACAAAATAAAAAAAAACAATCAAAATCTTCTAAATTCAAAGCTAAACAAGTGAATTTTTTTCTAACAAAATCGTAGTTGGAAACGATTTGAAAATTCAAATAAAAATAAAATTTATTTTAGTAGAAAAGGAAGGACTTAAGAAAAAAAAGGCAGGAAATAGTTACTTGAATTTTATTTTTTTAATAAAAATATATAGTTGTGAATAAATCGATGACATTGTTTTTGTGAAGTTCAGTACAAAAGAACAGAACAAAGTATAAAAAAATTAAATAACTTTTTCTCTAAAAGTTTAAATTAATTCTGTGAATGCAGCATGGTGCAACATTCAAAGTTGCATCAACTGTAAAAGTCTGCTAATGATGTGCAAAATCTCTGCAAAATACACTCCGCTCGATTATATTGAAATTTAATTTCTGCTAAACTCTGAAAATTTAGCAGACCTTGATATTTGATGCAACTTTGAATGTTGCACTATGTTGCATTTACAGAATTAAGTTTGAACCTTTAGAAAAAATTTATTCAATTTTTTTTACATTTTTTTCTGCTCTTTTAATCATTTTGTACTGAATTTCACAAAACCAAAGCATGGCTTATTATGCTTTTAATTCCAAACTCTACTTAATTCTCATAATAATTAATAATTTTTTTAACCATGTCTCGATGAAAAACTGCCTTACAATCTTTTGAACTTCAAATTAATGTGGATGATACCTAATCAGAAGTCTCTGATAATAATTATAATGATTATGAGGATAATGATGACTTAGATAATGATTTTGAAGAAGAAATAGAAATATCAACCTAATACTGAATATGACTCAGATGAAGACTCAGATAATGAATAATTATCATTTAAATCAATTATGATCAAGTGTATATTCGTGTGTTGTATGTCAATTAAAGTTTTAAAAATAAATTTAATATTAGCAAATTGAAAAAGTAATTTAGCTACACTATGAATTAATTAAGCTACACGAAAAAAATATTTTTTAAATTTTTATTAGCTATTAAAAAATGTAAAATAGCTAAAATAAATAAAAGCCTAAATAAAAATCGAAATTTATAATTTATAATTTTTATTTGTTTATCTGAACCGACCTAAAGGTGATGATGTAATTGATATTCTGGAAGTGATTTTCCATTTTAAACTGAGGAGTAGTTCATTCAAGTTAATTTTAATCAATACTTCATTATTGTAAATCAAAAATTTGAAGTTTGAAAAATTTTAATAAGCCTAAAAGATCAAGAAATGAACTAACAAATTAAGAAAAAAAGAGAAATAATTTTATATCATCATGAATATATAGGAAATTATCACAAGTTATTTATAAATAAATAATACCTATTTCTTAAATAAGTCCAATCATTTTTCCCACCGCTAATTTTAATAAAAATAAATTTAATTTAACAAAAACTTAAACAATTTTAACAAGAAAATATCTTAAAGTAATATATCTTTTCATTTCCTTTAAAATTTCCGCTGAACTTTTAACAAAAAAAAAAGTAATAAAAGATTTCAAAATATGTAACAAAAAATTTTTATTTTAAATAAAATTTTTAGCAAATAAAGTTTGATTCGGGTAATTATTAGGCCAAAATTTTTGAAATTACTTAAATTTGTAGTAGTAGTAGTAGTAGTAGTAAAAGTAGTAGTAGTAATAGTAGTAGTAGTAGTAGTAATAGTAGTAGTAATAAGAACTGCAGCATAGAATAAATATACACTAACACCAAACGGTGTTTAGCTCAAGTTGAGCTGTGGCAATCTTTCTTAGCTTTCACTGCACCATACCAAATAATTTTAATCACAATCTTGTCATTTATGTCAGTAGAGAACAATTAAAAAAGTTTAGCTTTTGGATGATTTTTCTGGATTTTCTACTAAATAGAAAAATAAAAGTTTCACTGACTCTAAGTCCAATTGTTTTTTAATTTTTATTAATATTATACATTTTGATAGTGACTCAAATATAATATCAACATAAAAATTATGCCCACTCATTTATTTAAAACTATTGGCTACTAATCTTGATCGACATTCAACTTTCCAATTATTTTCACATTTTTAATATATTTACTATAAAATGAAAAATTTTTGAGATAATTTTCACAATTCACAGTTCATCTAATAATTGTTAAATCTATTTAAAATCAACACAATCAGAAGCGATGTCGGGAAGAGGCAAAGGAGGAAAAGGTCTTGGAAAAGGAGGTGCCAAAAGACACAGAAAAGTATTGAGAGACAACATTCAAGGCATTACTAAACCGTAGCCAGAAGAGGTGGGGTCAAACGATTGTCTGGTCTTGTCTACGAAGAAACTCGCGGTGTTCTCAAAGTTTTCTTGGAGAACGTCATCAGAGATGCGGTCACTTACACTGAACATGCCAAGCGAAAGACAGTTACTGCAATGGATGTGGTATATGCGCTGAAAAGACAAGGAAGAACTTTGTACGGTTTTGGCGGCTAAATTAAATCATTGTGTAAAAAGTAAACATTTCAAATCCCCGGCCCTTTTTAGGGCCAAACAAAATTTATCACTAAAGCAAATTTTCTAGCCTAATGATTAGCGACGACCACATCGCTTTCGCATGTTTTAGCATTTTTTTAATATGAAAGCAACTTATAAAAAAAAAACATAACAAAATGATAAAAAAATTGAATGACTTTTTTTCTAATATTTTATAACTAGTTCAGTGAATGCAACATAATGATCAAAAATATAAATTATATGATTTCTTCATTAAAGTATTTTTTTCCAAAAAAATTTACATCTAAAAAAAATTCATAATCTGTGAATTACACATAACTTTGTTCTTTTTAATTAAAGCCTCAAGAAAGAGTAATTTCCATAGAGTTACAGATTTCAGTCGGAATTTTCATGGAGCACTTGCTTTAAATGGTCGACTGAAGTAATCCTATAATTCAGCAATTTATGGTCAATATACGACCATAAATTTTCAATCGGATTGAGACCAGGTGATCTTGGACACCATGGGAGAATCCCAAAATCATGCTCTCTAAACCACTCTTTTACCGAGTTCGCCGTATGTGCAGGTGCGCCGTCCTGTTGGAAAATCCACTCTTGGTCAGGCTCGATTAAAAGCTGTACGGATGGTATTAAGTGGTTTTCTAGGGTGTCCATGTAAACATATTGGTTTATTCTTCCGGTGTATGTGGAGCAACAACCCACTCCTTCGTAAGACATACATCCCCATATACCGACTGAGCCTCCGCCCTTCTGAACTCTTGAGACACAAAACTTTGGATGATATTTCTCATTTTGGAATCGTTTGACAAAAACTCTAGATTTTCTATTTAGGACTTCAAAGTTGAACTCGTCGCTAAAAATAACTTTAGCCCAATCTTTGTCGGTCCAATTGCGTTTTTCTTTACACCACTTGTACCGTTTTATTCTATCGCTGAGAGTCAAAAGCGGCTTTTTAACGGCGGAATAAGACTCTATACCTTTCTTCGCAAGCACTCTTCGGACCGTTTCTCTACTAATCTTATGTTCCTCGAATTTCGAATTGAAGTCTGCAGCGATTTGCCTATAGCTCGTTGTAGGGTTTTTTCGGACCAATCTAAAAATATACGATACGTCACGATCGGATAACTTTGGCGGTCGTCCGCAGTTGCCAAAGTTGTGCACTCTAGATGTCGCTTGGAAATTCCGCTTGGTTGTATTGACGCATTTTTGCGAAACTCCAACTAATTCGGCTATTTCTCTTTCAGTCTTTGTCTGATCTTTCAAAAGACCTACAATTTGCCATCTTTGTTGATCGGTTATTTTTTTTTACCCATTTTTTCTCTATTTTGGCAAATTTTTAGGTAGTCTTACTTTAATGAGATCAAGAAATAAGTAAATTGCGCATTTATTGGCAAGCATGGTCTCAAATCAAAGATAATTAAGTTTTTTAGCAAATTCGGTAAAAAAATTATACAAAGCATCGGATATCCGATTTTTATTTCGATAAAAAAGTTTGATTCTAACTTTTTGTGCCAATTCTTTTTATTTAAAAGAAAGGTTACTTTTTTTTGAAGTAAATTAATTATGAGATTATTATTTTTAAGTGTAAGTGTTATAATTGATTAAAAATTAGAAAAAATGAGCTTTAATTTGATACCTAAATCAAGAATAAAAATTCATAATTAACTATTTTTTTAATTGCAAAAAAACAATATTTTTATTTTTTTCAGTTTGATTCTAACTTTTTGTGACATGCTGTATATTTTCACTTTGACTAGCATTAAGGTCTTTATTATAATTTAAGTCATTTTTCACGCCTTTTACCGGTCTAAAGAAAGGTATCCAAATAAATAACGATTTTCAAATAATTTTATTTTCAAAAATAATCATTTCTCATCAAATAACGCCCTGATTTTAAAATTTTAGTATTTCGTATAGGTAAAAATAGGCATAAAATTTAAAACTTATCAAAAATTACTAGATTCTACAAGATCGCATAATTCTTAAATTCATACCTTTTAGCTATTAGAGGTAGGAAATTTGCGTATTTTGAAAAAAAATTTAGATTTTATTTAGACTTTCAGAAAATTAGTCATTTTTTTAATGAAAATCTATATACACAATTTTTCCCCTCTTTCATTTGATTTTATTCTGACATAAAAATACATATAGAATATAAAAAAGATTTTAACATCTGAATTATTATTTTAAAAAAGTTTCCTTTGAAAATTTAAAAGTTTTATTAATTATTTAAATTATTTAAATTATGTAAAATTTTCACCAATTTTGCAAAGGCTGACCTATCATCTGGCTTTAAATCATCAAAAATTATTTTACATTATTAAAAAAAGGTTTCTTATGTGAATGAAGTAATAAAAAAAAATTATTAAATTCAAATTTTGAAAACTAAATTTTTTACTTGAAAAACAAGTTATTTTTATTTATTAATAGTAAAACTGCATTGCCTTTACTAAAAGTTATTCGATTTTCTAAGAATTTATGACAGACTGTAGTTTCTCTATATCCTACATAGTTTCATCAGTCCTTGCACTAAGCCCTTTATTATATAAACAGATTTTCTCAGAAAGACGCCCAAAATTGACTATCGAAGACCAGAACTGCATTCTTTAAATTTCAATAATATGGTATGCGGAGGTCGTCGTTTCTTAGCTTGAGGATCAAATTATATCTTATTATCTTAATTCGAATGTCAGAGGATGACAGAGAGTAACCTTAAGGTTTATTTAATTGAGAAAAAATCCATCAATGAAAATCCACAGGCGTGAAAATCATTAATTTGTAGTGCAGTAAAGCTCTGAACTCCCATTCTCTTCGTGAGAACCGATGTTGATGATGCCATCCGGAGTAAAGTTGTTATAAGCTATTAGCTTGCTACATAGATTGAGTTCTTTCAACAATGTATTTTTTAAAATTCCAAGCATTTTTTCGACACCTTTATGTTTGAACTTGATATTTTCATTTCATTTTAGACCTTTTTTTTTAATGAGTTTAACTTTGATTTCGGACTTATAAAAAACTCTGGTTGAAATTGATTTTGAGATTTATTGAATATTGTCTGTAATCAATATAATTATTTATACATAGCAAAATCTCAATTCTTAAAGAAGAGTTACTTAATTGAGATTAATACATTTTCTAAATGTATTAATTTTTTATTTAAATTATGACTTTATTTAATAATTAAAACACATTGAATATAATCAAAGTCCAATGCTTAAATGCTTATCTTTAAAAATTAATATTCATTTAACTTTAAGTCATTATTTAGCAAGTCTTAGTAAAGATCCGGGCCAATAATGATGATCCAAAGATTCTTTTACATATAACTTAATAATAAATTTTATATCAAATATTTTTATAAATGTGCTGTTTCTTCAAAAAAATTATTATGATTTAATAGTTTATTTATATCTCAATTTCTAGAGCAATATACCCTAGTACCTTTTTAAGGATTTATGCAGTGCGAATTTCTGCATTTGACTTTAAAGATTTTGACTAAAACTTTAATAAAATGAAGTTAATGCTCAAATTACTACTGGTGCCACTCTTATTATAATATTCCAAATATTGCTGATCTCGAAATCTTTTTTTGATGATCTTCTCAATTTTCTTTTAAATCTTTTGATCATCTGGGATAACCATGTCAATAAAAAGTTATTTTTTCTCTTTCTAATCATGCAGCACAATAATGGTTTCACTTTGATTGTTTTTTTTGTCATTGTAGAAAATTTAAAATTCATCACTCAACAAAATCAAACGAACCATAATTAGATATTAGTTAGCATTTTTGTGGAATTTGATAAGGTTTGGGTGTGATATAAAAAAAAAATTTAATTTTTGGAATTTGTAAATAAAATAATGAAACTTAAATTTTTTAAAAACTTGCTAAGCAAATAATAGTCAAACAAACAACTTTTGAATTTATCATCGAATCAAATAAACAAGACTATTCAACATGACTAGACAAAAAATAAAACTGATATCCAGGTCACTTAAATAAAAGGAAAGTTTATAAATAGAAATAATTATAATTATGATATAATCTATGAAAGTTTTTTAAACGAGACCCATATGATTTCTTTTTAAATTGCTTAATCAGAACGTGAATTTTTTATTTTTGGTGGAGCTTTAGAATAAGAAAATAAGCTATCTAAAAATTTTAATCATAATTTAAAAGTATACTTTAAATTCAAAAATTATTCACGTCATTTTATCATTTTAAAATTATTTTAGATAAAAAAATTTTAATTTTTGATTTTTGATTTTTAGTTTGATAAAAATAAATTAAAATGGCTAAAATGAATGGAAATCATCATATTAAAGAAAAGTGCTTAACTATTGATACGCTAAGTTCGACTGTAAAAAACGTTCAATATGCAGTGAGAGGTAGAGTTGTTATTCGTGCTGGAGAACTAGAAAAAGAACTTCAAAATGTAATAATTTTATTTTATTTTAAAAAAGTATTTTACAAAAAAATTTTGAGGGCGTTTCCAAGCCATTCGAGAGAGTCATTCGAGCTAATATTGGTGATTGCCATGCGACTGGACAAAAACCGATCACTTTTTTAAGACAAGTCATGGCTATCTGTACTTATCCGGATCTATTGAAAAATGATGAATTTCCCGAAGATGTTAAACAAAGAGCAAAAGAGTTATTGAATGCCTGTGGTGGAGGCAGTGTAGGAGCTTATACTGATAGTGCCGGTTTGGATATAGTCAGAAGACATATAGCAGAGTTTATAACAAAAAGAGATGGAGGCATATCTTGTGATCCTGGCAATATTTTTTTGACAACTGGTGCGAGTGGTGGAATAAAAATTCTAATGAAAATGCTTCTTAATGATCCTAAATCAAAACCAGCTGGTTTTATGGTTCCAATTCCACAATATCCTCTTTACTCTGCCACTATATCTGAATACAACGCTGAACAGATTGGATACTATTTGGATGAGGATAAAAATTGGTCTTTGAGTATTGAAGAATTAGAAAGAGCTTATCAAGATTCATTGAATCGTTGTCAGCCTAAAGCAATTTGTATCATCAATCCAGGAAATCCGACTGGTCAAGTTTTGAGCTTGGAAAACATGCAACAAATAGTCAAATGGGCCTATGAAAAAAAATTGTTTATTTTAGCTGATGAGGCAAGAAAATTTTTAATTAAAATTATTTCCTTTTTTTTTGAAAAATCTGCTAAATTTGTTTAAATACTAAAAGGTTTACCAAGACAATGTCTATGCTGAAGGAATGAAGTTTTATTCATTTAAAAAAGTGGCTGCAGAACTAGGACATCCTTATTCTCAAATGGAAATAGCTTCGTTTTATTCGACAAGCAAAGGATTTATGGGAGAATGTGGTGCTAGAGCTGGTTACTTCGATGTTGTCAACATGGATCCTGATGTTAAAGCTGAATTGAAAAAATTATCTTCAGCTCAATTGTGCAGCTCTGTATTAGGACAGATTTGCATGGATACAGTAGTCAATCCACCCAAAATAGGCGAGCCATCTTATGACTTATTTATGAAGGAAAAAGAACAAGTTTTGAGCAGCTTGAAAGAAAAAGCAAAACTTGTCACTGAATTGTTGAACAAAATTGAGGGAGTTAAATGCAATCCAGTCCAAGGCGCTATGTATGCTTTTCCACAAATTACTATTCCACCAAAAGCTATTCAACATGCCAAAGTAATTGATTCATTTATTTATTGATTTTTATTTTTGTTGAAAACTAATGATACATTTTAGAACAATGGAATGGAACCAGACATGTTTTATTGTTTGGAGATGATTGACCAAACTGGTATTTGCGTTGTTCCAGGTTCAGGCTTTCATCAAAAGCCGGGAACTTATCATTTTAGAACCACAATTTTACCGCCAACTGACCAAATCAGATCACTTTTATCAAAATTCGAGGAATTTCATTTGAACTTCTTAAAAAAATGGCTATAAGGCATTAATTGAAGAGTTTTAGTAAAATTTTGAATTATTTTAAATATCAATTTAGTTTATCAATTATATTTTAAAAACCAATAAATAAAATTTTAAAAATTTTAATAAAATTTATTCATTTGTAAAATTAAAAACTATATTTATGATTATGTCCTATTTTCTAAACTAAGGCAAATCAACCAGCTCTTTTGAATATTCTGTTTGCTACCACATTTTTGGCACATAAATGCTTTTTATGAATAAATATTAATTATTTTGAGTTTATTAATTTTATTTAATTCATACCTCTATCATGTAACCATTTTTATCTACATATTTTTCTACTGTAGTAACCAACTCTCTGCTTTTAAAATCTCTTTGTTCAGTGATAAGTTTGTTTCCTTCTAGCCTGAACAAGAATTTAGCTTTTTTGCCATCAATTGTTTCTAAAAAAACTCAATTAAACTAAAACTCAATGGAAAATTGTCAAAATAAATTGCATACCATCTTCGAATTCTTCTCCTAAATTAAAATTGTATTCCAAACTTTTAAATGACGAGCGAAGTTTAATGGACCATTTATTTCCTTCACTTTTTATGATAAGAGTTGGTGTAATATTTTTTGCAATTTTTCTGAGAATTGTTCCGACTCCTTTTTTCCTAATTTTAGGAAGATCTTCAAAGAAAAAAGGCTAAATATTTACCTAAAGCTTTCAAAAATTCTTCAAAGTTTTCTTTCGACTCGAGTACCCAAGTTCCATTCAGCTCTGACATTTTTAAAAATTAATTTTAAAGTGAGAAACTATTTTTTAGCATTCAAATGTCTACAATTAATTCAAATTACTTTGTTACGCTCTATCGGCGTAATAATTGTAAATTAATTTTTAAAATTTAATTAAAATCACATTTTTTACTAAGAAGTTATGGCGAAAAATCATGACTATTCAGATTTTTAAAAATTTAAAAAGGTAAAATTGATGCGATTTTTATTCTAATAAAAAATAAATTATAAAATAGGCTTAACCAAATTGTATAGTCATATTAAAATAAATAATTGTTTAAATTCAAAGATTTTAAATTTTAAGATTTTAGAAAATTTTCATCATTTCATTTTAATTTAGAAATATTGTAGTTTTTTATCAATTTGATTGATACTGTCTTTTCATAAATATTTTAAATAATTTTTAAAATAAATTAACAAATTCAAATTTAAAAAATGAACTTTAATTAATATTAATAATTAAAAATTTAGTTTGTTCAAACAATTTAAAAATTTTTAACACTGCCAAGTTTGGCGTAATTTATGAAAAAAAAATAATAATAAAAATTTAGCTCGTTATCAGACGCACACCTGCTATTTTTTCCTATAAATATTCAAGATAATTGATACTAAAATTTACGGATTAAGTGCTTTATTTAAATAAACTCAGCAAAAATTAAATTAAAGCCCAAAATGATGCATTTCAACTCACTCAAATTTCAATATCTTAACTTGATACATCTAAAAACTTCTTAAGCAAATGAATGTGTGTATATTTTTCCATCGATTATTAATTTTTTATCTCTCAATTTCATATCAACTCCTATTCTAGTTTGAATTTAAACATTTAAATATGTTGACTTCTCAATAGAGAACTTTATAATACAACAAAAAAATAATATTAAATTACTCTAATACTGAAATATTTCAAACTAATTAGACTCAAGTATTAACGACAATCAACAGATATGATAATATATTATATTACCAGACGGACGATTTTTATCAAGTGAGTTGCGGACCTTCTGGTGACAAAGCGTATATTTATAAATTCTCACGAATTTAATTTTAAGTTGAGATTGACTTTTTGTTTTTATTAATCTTGATACAAAGTAGTATAAAACAATGTTTAGTAAAAAATTTAAGATTTATTGTAGAAAAAATATTCAATTTTAATGGTGGGAGTTTATTCGAGCAAATTTGGTCAAAAAAATTCTAGAAATTTGTTCGTTAGGCTCGCACTATTAAATTGATTTATTCAACTCTCTTAAAGTACCGCTTGGCAACCACATTTTTGCAGGTAAGAACCTAAAATATTAATTTAGACTAAAATGTGATTTAAATTTGCATCATACCTCGACCATTCTTCCATTTTCGTCAATTGATCGCACTGCAGTTACCTGGAGAGCTCTTGTTTTCCGGTCTCTTTGCTCACATATCAATTTATCTCCATCCAGGTTAAATAAGCACTTTATCTTTCGACCATCAGTTGTTTCTAATAAATGAATAAAGACTAAGTTATTTTATTATTATTGAATTATTTTGATTTACCATCATCAAACTCTTCGCCCAAAGTAAAGTTATCATCCGTGTTTTTAAACGTAGATCTCATTTTTATAGACCATTTATTGCCATCATTGGAAATTATCAATGTTGGGGTCACTGTGTTTCCGACTTTTCTAAGTATCAATCCAACACCTGTGTAATTAATTATTTTTTAAAATAAAATAAAAACTTTTTTTAAACCTGATCAAACCTAGTTCTTTCATAAAATCCTCGAAATTCTCACTTTTTTCCAGCACCCATGTTCCATTTAGAGCGGCCATCTTGCAACAAATTTTTTTTCTTTAACCTAATTATTTATTTTAGAAAAGACTAAATATTGAAATTAAAAATAAGCACTTTATTTTTATCTAAAAAAATAACACAATTTTGATAAAGTAAAGATATTTTAGTATCCAAAATTTTTTGCTATTTTAAAACGCTTGGATATGTTTGTTTTTGTGTCGTTGTTCATATTATTTGATGTAAAATATAGAAAGTATTAACGATTAGATTGAATTTATCATGACCAATCTTTTATATATTTCTTTAATTATTTGAGGAGTTTTTATCCAAAACGTGATCCATAAGAAAAAAAAATTTCTTTTTTTTTCTTCATAAGTTTAATTATACTTAAATTCGATGATAAAAATGCATATCACAAATAACTTCGAGTTTTAGTTCAACATAATTCTTTTTTTTTAGAAAGTTTGCTAATAATATCACTTAAATGGCTTCCTTAAAAATAAAAAAAAAAATTAAAAAAAAATTGAGGCTAACTATTAATGAAAAATTTTTTCGAAAAAAAATTTAATTTAAAAATTTTTATTCATTTTTCATGTAGAGTATATAAAAAAACACCGATGACTAGATCATAAATAAACTTCAAATTTTAGATATTAGACAATGTTGTAATTGAGAGGTGGACGTTCAATGCCAACAAATTTCAATTGTTCAGTCGGTCCATATCTGTAATCAAAAAAAAGTTCTTCACCAGCATCTATATCGCGTTTGGCAAAAATTCCGATTCTGTGATCACCATTGACCAGCATTACTTTAGCGTAACAATTAGGGTTTACTGAATGGTTGGCAAATCGAATTTTATTTCCTTTTCTTTTTGCATCAACAACAAAATCATTGTTTAAATTGAACAAATATGAGCATTTATGTCTGTCGTAGATTTTTCCACGTAGGTCAGCTTCATCTTGAGTTATGACCTCACCACAGTACTCGGCAATAAAGTCGTTTTTAAGCGCTTTTTCTTTCAGAAAAATGCCCCAGCCTGCCACTTCAGATGGAGCTAGGAGCAAATGTTTTCTAAGACCCCGCTGAATGGCAACATTTACACAAGAGCCATAGGGCAAATTTTTTGACTTGAAGTTATTTGAACCACATCCAGTGCACAAATCCGGATCACACTCTCTGACCGCCAGAAAACATGGACAATGCTTGCTGTTACACTGTGATTTGCATTTACACCCGCGAAACCGGTTTATACAATCTGGACTGCATTGGCAAAATTTTTCACAAAAATTTCTATTCTGAACACATCTGCACTTGTCATTGCACGGCTCGCCAGGATGGTCACATGGAAAATAGTTGTTCACCCAAGCCGAATCGGCTTCGTGATCCTCGCCATCTCCATTTACTTCTTGGTGAAGTTTTCTGGCCATAAAATGAGATTTGATTGATCTGGTCTTTTTGGATTTTTTCGTAGATCTTCGAGAAGTTTTTTCCGGTTCATGGCTTGACTCCGCTTGAGTCACCATCTTGGTGTCACCTGAATTCAAGTGTGCACTCTCATCATTCTGAATGATATAGTCATAAATTTGCTGACAACTTTTGCTTCTGATTGCTTTAGCTAGCAAACAACTGTTATATCTTAGCGTGGGACTTAGGACTTTGTACAAAGCAGTTTCGCTGTAACTCCAAGTTTGCTTACAGTCACTTTTAATTTTTGGTTCCATTATGATCTCACATCCAACCTCATTTTTCTGGCTTTGCTTTGGACTTATTTCACAATTTTCACAATCAGTTAATTTTCGTTTATTTCTAGCTTGTCTGGGACTATCATTTGGATCCTGGTTCGCCAAATAACAATCTTGGGAACATGGCTTGTTCTCAATGGGAATGTTGTCACGGTTTTTAGAACCATCTGTGTTTGTTGGCACTGGCTGCTTGTACCGATGGATAAAACAGTCATATTTAAAGCATCTGCGGCAAAAAAGTGTGTGAAAAGAGTGCATTATTTGTTCACGGTTAGCATTTGTATTTTGTTTGGTATCGGGCTGGTCGATGTTTGGGGTGCATTCAGAGTTTTGCTTGGGCTTCGATGGTTGAGTTAAATTGCGGTATTTTTCTTTAATTTCTAAAGCGTTTCCTTTGTCCGGAAACAGGTCCGATATTCTTTCGAAAATAATTGAATCTATTTGACCCGAGCTCGGTGCACTTTGGTATTTTTTAAGAGCATTTATTAGATCAACCATCATCAAGTCATTTAGATAGCCTCCGACTTCTCCATGGACTTTTTCGTCATAGTTATCAACCAATTCATTTATGAAATTTTCATCCACCGGAGAGGTCTCATCATCTACATAAGGAATATTTGGCAGAACTGCTTCATCATCTACCTACAAAAAAATTTAAATTATTTTTTTAAGACAATTTTAAATTTTAACTTAAAATTTAAAAGTACTAGAATATTTTTTTGCAAAGGAGCCCAAGCGTAAAGAGTTGGAATGGGTTCGATGTAAGGCATAATGCGACAGCGTCTGGTAAAATTTTTTCCATTAATTTCTATTTTGCGTTTAAATAGAGCCTCATCTACATTTTTGTTCGAGTGTTGTTTTATATTTTTGATTTTGGTGTCTAGATCGAAAATTTCCAAAAAAGATGATTTGTCTTTTAGCTTGATTTCGGTCAGGATTTCGTCGACAAGATTAAAATTTTCCGCGTGGCTTTTTCTAAAAAATGTTTTTTTTTAATTTTTCCAAATATTTATTTTTATCTAATTGAATACTGTGATAAAATTACTTGATTTCTTTGGAATTCTTTTGCTTAAAAGTCTTGCGAATTTTGTCATATTCGATTTTTATTTTTGAATTCCAATATTTGATTAAATTAATTGTTTCGTTCATTTTTCAAAAATCTTTTAATAAATTTTATGATCAGATTTAATTTTGAATTTAAAATTCGTCGACTAAAACTTTGGCAGCCTTAAACGTTTTTGCTCAACTTAACAATATCTTACATTTTATTCTATATGTTATTTTTTCTATTGATTGATAAACAATTATTCAGCTAATTTTTAATTTTTATTTCTATTATAAAATAATGGAATCTTTTATTGAGAAATTTTCCACTAAATTTAAATCTAAAGTAAAAAAAAATGAAATTTAATAATTAATAATAAATTTATCAAAAATTTTATTTCCAAAACGAAATAACATAAAATTAAAATGAAAAATATTTTCTTTAAAATTAGACGTTTTATATCATAGCTCTGAAGTAAAAAAAATCAGAAATCCTTAAAACAATATAAATTAAAAATTTTCTTTTCAAAAGTTAAAATGCTTTCATAAATTGAATTGAATCAATTGAAAATTTTAAAGATTTTATCTCAAAAAGCTTTGTACTAATTATTTATTCATAAATAAAAATTATTAAAAATATCCAAATTCTAAAACTCTACGCTTAGAAAATAATTATTTTGTATATTTTTGTGGTTAAAATCAGAAAGATCCAAGTAATGATTTAAAAAGTTCATTAGAAAATGTGCATTAACAATAAAATAATTAATTCAATTTTTATTTTTATTGGTATTTTTTTTATTTGAAATTAATATAATCAAAAAATATTCATGGAAACTCTTGAAATTTCTTTGAAATGCTGATGAAATTTCTTAAAATGATTCAAAGAAATTTCAAAGAACTTTATTTTAAGATTTTGCTATCCTCTTTAAAGATACATAAATTTTGTATTAAATTAAGAGTTGTTTATATGTCAATAAGTCAACAAAAAAAGTCACTAGACTTGACTTGAATTTTTTTTTTATAAATAGTCTTTTGTCGTTCCATATAGTTATTAAGGTGGCCATTTTTATTTCAAAGTCTTTGAAATGACTTTTTTATACTGACTTTTGCGCAAGTCTGATTAAATTATAGCAAAATGAATAAGTACTTTTAAATTTTAACATTTTTACATTTTTATATTTTTTATTATTTTTTATTATTTTTTAAACAATTAAGTGTTGCGAGTGAGCGAAAGATCTTAAAAGATTTGAAGTGTTTTCTCATTAATTTTATGACTTTATATAAAATTTAAAAATCAATTCTTACTTTGACTTTTTAAATTTTATTTGATATTGGGGAAGCTGATTAATATTTAAGTTAGAATCGTATATTTTCCATAAATATTTTTAATATATCAATTTAATACAATATTTATAATAATTTATTTAGAAAACTTGAAAATAAATATTCTTATTTATTATTGAGACAAAAAATTATTTTAAATAGAAATGCATACAAAATCAAACTTTAATGAAGGACTGATGCCAGATAGTGGCACACACATTGTACGGCTTGGTAAAAATTTCAAAAATTTGTTTTGTTAAAATAATTTATTTAGGTTTTTTTTATCAAAAATTATTAGAATCAAAACTACAAAAAATAAAAAACAAAAATCAAAATGGTAAAATAAATGGCAAAGAATTAATTTCGTCTCTAAAAGAATTTAATGAAATTTACATGCATGATTATTTGAAAAAAAATGATCGGTCAGTAACTTTGATGGATAACGAATACTCTGGAACTATTGCTCTTAATTATATTGAAGTACTGTTTATTATTAAAAGTGAAATTTTAATCGAATTTTAATTTTTCAAGAGAAAGATTTTGCCAGAACAACCAGTTAATGGTGAAGAAACACGAACATTGCTAGAAAATGATTTTTTATCAAAAACTGTAGTTTTTGAAAAGGATTGAGCGATTTTTTATTTTGTAAATTTTTATCATATATTTGAAATGTAATTTGAAATCTAATTAATTTTTAAATAAATTAAAATTTTGTACTTAAAAAATATAATATGCTAGAATGATCTTGAAACTATTGTTTTGTATGTATTATTATTTATTTGTATATCTGCACAAATAAATCTAAAAACACTCTTTTATATTGTTAACAACTTGTAAACAATATAAAATCAATTATGTTCGATAATAGATTTTATTTACACTGATTTCTAATCTTTGGACAATGAACAAATTATACTTATTGAAAATTTGAAGAAAACCAGCTATTTAAATAGGATTTTAATTTAGACCAGAGTTGTTTAAAAGTCCTAAAATAAAGTTCAAGTCCGGACTTCCGATCATGTTAAGCAATTAAAAACGACTGGAAAAAATGCTTTGACAATAGTTGAGAATTAGGCGGAAATTTTCGTGATCTTCAGTTAAATATAATTGTTCTAGAACATTACTATACATAAATGGAAAAATAGGAAAATTTATTAGATTAATTTGTGAAACTGGCAAAAAAATTGACTTTACGATCTCGAAACTTTGAGTCATCAAGATTAACACAATTTATTAATTTAAAATACTTTAAGAATTTTCTAGTATTCATCTCGAAAAAAAAATTGAAAATTTTTTTGACTTTTGAAAAATTTCTAAAAAAATAAGTCCGGATTAGGATTTTTTTTAAAGAAAAATTAACAGTCTTTGACTCGGACTTTTGAAAAAAAAAATTTCTGACTTGAACTTGACTTTTAAACAACTCTGGTTTAGACCCTTAAAATTTTTTTCTTTTATTAGCTCTTTTGAGACCGTGTCTTTATAATCTTTTTAATTTTAATATTTAGACCTCTTTACATGAACTTTGCTTAGTCTTCTCTTATTTTATAATAACTCGATTCCTCAAACGATTTCGACCCCATTAAGCTCCTATTTTTACCCTGAATAAAAAAAGTATATAAATAAAATTAAACTTAGAAATTTAGATGTTGATAACTATTGCATGAATACTGATTTTGTTAATCTTAGCTTCGGGAAACAATGGGATTCGAATAATACAAAAAGGCTATCTATTGAATTTTGTCCATACTGGATCAGTATTAATTTCAAAAAGAATTATTATTTTTAGTTATGTCACAATAAAATAAATGAATTTTTTTCTTATAATTTTAAAATTTTATTTTAAAAAGAAGTTAGGAATTTTTATGCACTAAATAAATGTCGACTTGAGACTTATTAATCAAATAAAATACGGTTTTGGTCAATAATTTGACAAGTTTATTTCAAATTGTTACTATTAAATACACTTTTTTAATAAACCACTTCATGTTTTATCAAGAGTTTTATGATTTTTGAACAAATTACAATAATTTCATTATTTTGTAAAAAGGAACATTTTTGTAAAGTTATATAATCTGCTTTAGGTTTAAATTTTGTTTGGCCCTAAAAAGGGCCGGGGGTTTGAAATGTATCCTTTTTACAAAATGATTTAAATTAGCCGCCAAAACCGTACAAAGTTCTTCCTTGTCTTTTCAGCGCATATACCACATCCATTGCAGTAACTGTCTTTCGCTTGGCATGTTCAGTGTAAGTGACCGCATCTCTGATGACGTTCTCCAAGAAAACTTTGAGAACACCGCGAGTTTCTTCGTAGACAAGACCAGACAATCGTTTGACACCACCTCTTCTGGCTAATCTTCTAATGGCCGGTTTAGTAATGCCCTGGATGTTGTCTCTCAATACTTTTCTGTGTCTTTTGGCACCTCCTTTTCCAAGACCTTTTCCTCCTTTGCCTCTTCCCGACATTGCTTCTGATTGTGTTGATTTTAAATAGATTTAACAATTATTAGATGAATAATGAAAAAATTTTCATTTTATAGTAAATATATTAAAAATGTGAAAATAATTGGAAAGTTGAATGTCGATCAAGATTAGTAGCCAATAGTTTTAAATAAATGAGTGTGCATAATTTTTATGCTGATATTATATTTTAGTTCCTATCAAAATGTATAATATTAAGAAAATAATTTAAAACAATTGGACTAAGAGTCAGTAAAACTATACTATTATGGCCTTATAATTACCCAAATCAAACTTTATATTCAAAAAATTTTATTTTAAGTAAAATTTTTTGCTACATATTTTGAAATCTTTTATAACTTTTTATATTTTGTTAAAAGTTCAGCAGAAATTTTAAAAGAAATGAAAAAATGATTTACTATAAGATATTTTCTTGTTAAAATTGTTTAAGTTTTTGTTAAATTAAATTTCTTTTTATTAAAATTAGCGGTGTGAAAAATGATTGAACTTATTTAAGAAATAGGTATTATTTATTTATAAATGACTTGTGATAATTTCTTATATATTCATGATGATTTAGAAATTATTTCTCTTTTTTCCATAATTTATTAGTTCATTTCTTGATCTTTTAGGCAAATTAAAATTTTGCAAAATTCAGCATTTTAATTTACAATAATGAAGTATTAATTGAAATTAACTTGAATGAACCTACTTCTAAGTTTAAAATGAAAAATCACTTCCAGAATATCAATTACATCATGACCTTTAGGTCGGTTCAGATAAACAAATAAAAATCAAAAAGCTTAAATTTCGAATTTTATTTAGGCTTTTATATTTTTTGCTATTTTTCATTCTTTAAAAGCTAATAAAAATTAAAAAAAATTTTCTTTTGTGTAGCTTAATTAATTCATAGCGTAGCTAAATTATTTTTTCAAGTTGCTAATAATAAACTTATTTTTAAAACTTTAATTGACATACAACACACGAATATACACTTGGTCATAATTGATTAAAGAAAAATAAGCGTATCGTAGAAATCAAACATAATAATTTAAAACAATTGGACTAAGTGTCAATAAAACTTTTATTTTTATTTTTAATATTTATTTATTTATTGAATTGAATTAACCTCCTTTAAGGAGAAGTAAAATAAAATAAAAATAAAATTTTTTTTTTTTTTTTTTTTTTTTGTGTTTATGTGTTTTTTTTTAAAAATGAAAAATTATTATCTAAAAATAAAATTACAAAAATAAAAAAAGGAACATTAGTTCGAAAATAGAAAAAGGCATGAAAGTTAGAAAGCAAGATAATTTGGACCAAAATTCATGAATTTCTTTTATTTTGAATTAGCTCATTTAGGAGAGTTCTGTAATGTTTTAATTTTAAATTGCAAAGACATAACCAAATTGAATCAGATATACCATCATTAGAAATCAGATTAATCTTAAGATTTTCTTTAAGTTGGTTTATATTTACTGAAATTTTTGAGGTTTCAATTTTAAAGTATTTGGAAATAAGTACTAAGTCGGAGGAAAAAGATTTATTAGAGGGGGGGTCACTTAGCATATATTTTAAAAATTGTGATGATAGATAATTATATTTAATTGTATCAATAAAAGTTAGTTTTGAAAATAGATAAAGTTCATCAAAGTTGAATAATTTTAGTACTTTTAAGACTCGTGACATGTGACAGTAGGCTTTTAAACCAAACATTTGTCTAATTAAGTTGTTTTGCAATTTATTTATTGAATCCTTTGTGGTCGAATTAAGAGTAAGAGCCTCAAGACCATATGTGAAATTAGATAAGCAAAATGTTTTGTATATAAATGATTTGAATTTAGGTGAAGAGGTAGGACTATTTTTAGGCAGAAGATACGAAATTCCAAAAAAGCTGCTCTGAACTTTTTTAAAATTTATAACTGCCTGTGTGTTAAGGTCAAGATTAGAATCTATAATGAATCCTAAGTATTCTAACTGATTTGCTTCTTCAAGTTCAGATCCATTAAGGTGAAATACCGACTTAAATAATTGAATGCCAAAGTTAACAACTTTTGTTTTATTAGGGTTAAATTTTATTCTCCATTTATTCCCATAAGATCCACAAATATCCAAAAGCACTTGTAGATGGGAGTCAACTGGGCTTATTAAGATTATATCATCTGCGTAGACAATGATAGAAACATTAAGATTTTTATAAAGAGCTCCAAGCTCATTGTTAAGACATTCTATTATAAGATCATCAATATATATGTTGAAAAGAAAAGAAGATAAAATAGCTCCTTGTTTTACACCAGTTTCAATTTTAAAGGGTTTAGTTGTTAGATTATTTGGAAGAGATAAAACAGCTAGTGCTGAGTTATAATAAATCCTAAGCAATACCCAGTAGGAAGTATGCAGTCTCTTTAATAATTTATAGAATAAGCCATCACGCCATATTTTGTCAAAGGCCTTTTCTGCATCTAAAGATGCTATCCTACATCCAGAGCCTTTATTGATGTAGTTAAGAGTTGTTTCTTTTAATACAAAAATGGCATGGTTACATGAGGTTTTTTTCTTAAAACCAAATTGGTTATTACTAACTTTGTAAAGATCAGGGGAGTTAATTAGAATAAGTTTTTCTAGGATTTGAGCAAAGCAGTTTGAAATAGAAATAGGTCTTATGTTGTTTAGATCATAGTTGTTTTTTAAATTGTCTTTTAGAATAGGATTAATTTTAGAAGTATTAAGATTTTTTGGGATCTTATTGAATAGTAGAAGTTGGTTGAAGAATTCAAGTAGAATTTCATAAAAGCCAACAAAATTTACATTTTTTAAAAGGTTATAGGAGATTTTGTCAAAACCAGTTACTTTTGAGTTATCAAATTCTGATATTATTTTCTTTAGTTGAGAAAGCTCAAAAAAAGGCAGAGTATCAGGACGAGTGTAGTTCACAAATGTTTCATTCACATGTTTTTTAATATTTAGCTGATCACTTGAGAGAGAGGATTCATCCTCTTTGAATAAATTTAAGAAGTGAGAAAAGAGTTTATCCGGTGGGAGGGTTATTTCTTTTCTAACATTTCTTTTATTTTTAGACTGTGCAAGTCTTTTCCAAAATCTATTCCTATCTTTTAAAGAGAAAAGACTTTCTATTTTTGTTTGCTCTTTTAATTCATTTAGATAAATTTGTTGTCGTTGAGCTCTTCTAAATTCTTTCTTTAATTGTCTTCTTTTAGGTTCACAGGAGGGATCCGTTTTAATTTTCTGATTGATATCAGTTAGCTTATCTTTTATCAATTTTAATTCCTTATTGAACCAATTGTTTTTTTTTGGCTTATTAGCTAAATTGGAGGAAAAGTAAATATTTTGATAGTCTAACGCCTCATGTGAGGCTTTATTTTTAATATAAAATCCAGAAAAACCATCTAAGAGCATTTTTTTTTAAAATAATCTCTACAGATATAAATGACGAAATTGTGATTTATAAATTTAAGTAATTTCAAAAATTATGGCCTTATAATATGCAATTAAAGAATTTTACATGGCTACATCGACAAAAATGGACTAAAGGGTGCTAAAAATATTTAAACTCATACGGTCCTTAGTATGCTTATCAAGACTTTTTGGTGTGGAACAATTCGTACAACGTTTTAGAAAACAATGGTCAAGTCTGAGAATTGAGCACATGTACTTGTCAATACTGAAGAAAACAGTTTTTTTACAAACATCTTATTGGCACTAGCTATGAACTTGAACTGTTTGCTGATTTTCCATCTTTGGATTTTTACATTGAACAAAACGCGAAAAAAGCTAGACGTAAAAAAGCCTCTTCAGCACTTAATAGAAACTCTGCTGGTCCTTTAAATCAAGCAGCTTTTAATTTGCATACACAATCGTATTCGAATATTGAACAATCAAAGACTCGACCAGTCTTAAATCAAATTGAAAATCAAATCGAACAACCAAAGCGTCCAGAAAAAACATCAACTATATATTTCTTATTTTATTTATCTTTTTTCTTTTATGAACAAAAATTTTTTTTTTTTTGCTACAAATTGGAAATATTTTATCTACAAAAAAAAATTTTCTTTAAAAATAAATTAGCTACTAAAAAAATAAAATGGCTAGTCAAAAATATATAAGCCTTTTATTAAGTAGATTTAAACGAAGATGAGATTTAATAATTTAATTTAAATAATAATTATGGATTTTCCAAAATTATTCATGTTTTATTTTGAAGAAAAAAAGACCAATACAAAAAATTAATTTTATTAACATGTTTAATAAGATAAAAATAACTGGATTCATTGATACACAAATTTAAATCCATTTGTCCATTATGATAAAATTGAAGTATAAAAAGTCATTATCCAAATCACAGTTTATTCTGATTATCACTTAAACCAAAATAAAAAATAAATCCAAAAAAAAAAATCTAAACTAAACTGAGAGTCCGCACTGAGACCCTCAATTATGAAAAATAAAAAAACCAATATTTTCTAAGAAAATTGAATTCATAAACAAAAAATTAAAAAGAAGAAAGAAAAAAAAAAACATTTCATAAACTAATTAGACTTGAGTTTGTCAAGGGCCTGATCGACCATTGAGCTGAGCTCATTCAACTGAAAACTTTTGTCCATTTGCAAATACTGTACATTGCGAACCTTGATTACATTGAGCCACTTTTTGCCACCCTCTTCCCTAATAAACAAATTAATCTCTGTGGCATCATTTGACATGTCAGCAATGAGCCCGCGACACTCCAACTCAGTCAAACTGCCCTTGGTACTATCAGCCGCTTTTTTGCACACTTTGTCCAATTCGACAGTGGACTTTTTTTCCGCTTGATAAAAAAAAAGCAAAAAACGTATAAGATCCTTGAAGTTGTTATATTTTGAAGTCAATTTTTCTTTATCATTATTAATGACCATGTTCTCTAGGGCTTTTTGCTTTTCTTTGGCGCGTATCTTCTCCAACAAAGCGTTGTAAGTGGTCTCTCTTTTCTCATTGAGCTTGTGCATTACTTTTTGGTCTGGATTGAGCGCCGCATCGGGCTCTTTCAATAACTTTTCAACACTTTTTTTTTCCTCATTCGGAACCACTGTGTCCTTAATAGCGTCCTGAACCTAAACACCCAACAAAAAAAGCATAATTTTTTTTACAAAAATATTTATTTTTAAAATGTGAACCCACCCTTGAGCTGTACACATCCTTGGCAATGTTCAACAAATCCTTGCCAGTCTTGCACTTGATCGACTGGTCAACAGGCGCCTTCGGCAGCTCACTCTCACTGATTTCGGCCAAATTTTCCAAGTCAAACTTTTGATGCCATCTTTTGATGCTGTCCAATGGAACGTCTGTCAGCCCAATTGAATGCAAAAATTCCTGATGCAACTTTTTCACAATGTTGAACAAGTTGAGCTTGAATTTTTTCAAGCGCTTCAAAAGCACCATCGGACTGAACTGTTTCAGTCCCGACTCTTTATTTGTCTCAATTTCGTCCATGTTGGGCGCAATGATCAAATGATAGTCATTTTTGAAGTCGATGAAAATTTTCTCTTGCTTGAACAGATAGGCTTCTTGGTACACGTGCTTTATTTGGGCCAGGTGCTTGAGAGCAAATGTGTGCTTGGTGATGTTTTGAATTCCCATTTTGAGCTTTAGAAAAGTGCAAATCTCGTCTCGGTTGAACAAAAATTTGACAATTGTGTCACTGCCCTTGAACGAGTCGAGGAGAAGAGAGTAGGATTTGGGAAGTGTTAAAGTGGTGGTCGGGTCCAGATGCGGGTCGGCCAGGTCCTTGAATTTTTCATAGGCCGGTATTGGTCTTTCGGCTTCTTTAACTTCAACATTAGTCTCAGTCTTTTCTTCGTGTTGTTGAATTTGAAGCAAATTTTGGTTGAATTGTTCGATTTTGTGTTTGAGCTCGGCCTTGTTGAGCTTTTTTTTGTGTTTGAGCTCGGCCGAGTCGCTGTCCGGCTCCTGGTGAACAACTTTGGATATTTTGTCGTCCAGACGGTTCATTTTGGCCCTCAGGGCTTCGAGTTGGTCCTTTTTTTTTGGCCGTTTGACTGGCGCTTCTTCTTTTTGGTCATTTTCTAGTTTGGTTCGAGAGCGGAGAGAGCGTTCGGTGGAGGCGGCGGCCTGGGCCAGTTTTTCCTTTAGCTGGGCTATTTCGTCGGCCCGCGAGTCCGATGAGTCGATTAGGTGGTGGGTTTTTTTTTGTTTGTTAAGCAGAATTTCGTCCTGGTTGAATCGATTGCGTTTTCGTGTGGCGAAAAAGTCGGTCACTCGAGCTTGAGACATTTTTATAGTGTAAATTTTTCTATTACGAATGCGATTAGTGTTCGCGCTGCTGAGGTTGGAGAAAAAAAGTTAATTTGTTGAATAGACGAGTCGTCATTGAACTTTTAAATGGATTAATTCAAACAAATCTAGCAAATGACCTTGACTTTTTAGTTTTGAAAATCGATTTGTTTCTTAAGCGGTTTGATACAAAATTTGTCTTCGACTATTATTCACTGTTACCAAATTGTTTAGTACAAAAGAGAATAAATTGCTTCATTTTTATTTATGTTTCAATAAAAAAAAAAAAAAAAAATTTTTTTGGGTTTTGTGAAATTCAGTACAAAATGATAAAAAAAACAGAGAAAAATGCTTAAAAATTGAATAACTTTTTGGGTCTATACCATTAGGTGAACAATTCATAGTTTAAGTGAATAAATTGTTCTCCTAATTATTTTTACCCTGATAGGTGAACATGAAAATTCAAAAAATTTTTGTCCAAAAATTTAGGTAAACAATTTTATAATAGGTGAACATTTGAAAAAAAAAAGTATAAATTTATTTGAGTTTTCGAATAAAGAATTTTATGTCTTGTGTCTTTTGTTAAATTAAAAACTTTTACTTATGACTCCGAGTTTTATGGCTTTTCATACCACGCTCACCTTCAAATAAGCGTCCACACAAATCACACTCGATTGGATTACGTTTTCTAGTAATTAATTTTTCTCTTTTTTTTTCTTTAGATTTTTCATACAGTGGTGATTTGATAACATTATTTTACGTAAAAATTATTTAAAATACCGTAAATTAACCAAATTTTACCAATTTTGCTAAATTAACGTAGAATCCGAAAAGTGAAAAAGAGCTAATTTACGAAAAATAAGGTAAATTTTCAGGATTTTGAGATAATTTTGGTAAAATTTGGTAAAATTCTAAACGGCAAATTCAAAATTTATGAAAAAATTTCTTTTTTTTCCAAAAATCGAAAATTTAAGAAATTATTTTTCTTAAATTGGTTAAAAAAATAGTTATTTTTAAAATCGTTATAAAAAAAATTTTTCTTAAATTTTGAATTTTGAATTGGGGTTTTGTGAAATTCAGTACAAATGAACAGAACAAAATGAAAAAATATTAAATTACTTTTTTTTTAAAACTTTGAAACTAATTCTATAAATGCAGCATGGTGCAACATTCTAAGTTGCATCAACTGTAAAAGTCTGCTAATGATGTGCAAAATATCTGCAAAATGCACTCCGCTAGATTATATTGAAATTTAATTTCTGCTAACTCTGCAAATTCAGCAGAACTTGATATTTGATGCAACTTTGAATGTTGCACTATGTTGCATTAACAGAATTAAGTTTTAACCTTTAGAAAAAAAGTTATTCAATTTTTTTACATTTTTTTCTGCTCTTTTAATCATTTTGTACTGAATTTCACAAAACCTGAATTGGCCGTTTTTAATCTACCAAATTTTACAAAAATTATCTCAAAATCCTGAAAATTTACCTAATTTTTCGTAAAATACCTCTTTTTCACTTTTCGGATTCTACGTTAATTTACGTAAAATTGGTAAAACTTGGTTAATTTACGGCATTTTACGTAATTTTTCGTAAAATAATGTTATCAAATCACCACTGTAACTAGGATTTTTTTAAAAATTTTTTTGATTTTTTTTTAATGATGAGTTTTTTGCATCTTGTTTTCTTTTTTTTTAAAAAGGTGCCATATCTTGATCATATCGCTTACATGCATGATTTTGACATAAACGTGACCCATGAACCAAATTTTTTTCTTTTACTTTTAAAAACAAATTATATTCTTCAGATTCAAAAACTTTATTACTTTTTTTTATTAAATTTCCAACAAATTTTGAAAAAAATTTTGGATTTCAAAAATAGAATATTTATATTAAAATTTAAATTTTCAACAAAATCTTACAAATTTATGTTCTAATTTTTTTTTCATACTTTAATATAAATTTTACAGGGAACAGGTAAAAATTGTTTTTTTGGCAAATTATAAAGATAGGTGAACATTGTTAAATTTAGATGGACAACTTAAAAAATAGTTTTATAATAAGGTGAACAATTTGTTCACTTAAACCGTGAACATGAATTGTTCACCTAGCGGACTACACCCAAATTTTTTTCTAAATGTTAAAACTTAATTCTGTTAATGCAACATAGTGCAACATTCAAAGTTGCATCAAATATCAAGTTCTGCTGAATTTGCAGAGTTAGCAGAAATTAAATTTCAGTGTAATCGAGCGGAGTGCATTTTGCAGAGATTTTGCACATAATTAGCAGACTTTTACAGTTGATGCAACTTTGCATTCACAGAATCAATTTTAAACTTTTAGAAAAAAAGTTATTAAATTTTTTTACATTTTGTTCTGTTCTTTTGTACTGAACTTCACAAAACCAATTTTTACCATAAATACACATAATATGTGTTGATTGCAAATTTTGAAATAAAATTTTTGGGTCTCCTAGGTTATGTGATCAGTTGATCACATAATATGTGATAAAATTTAGTGAATTAAAATAAATACAAAAACAACACAATTTAGTAAAGATATTTAGATATTACATAATTAATATTTGATCACAAATTTTTGAAAAATAGAAATAATTTAATAAAATATTTGATGGACAAAAATTCTTGCAAATTCGAAATATTCACATTAAAAATTTCAGAGATGATGATACATCTTTTTTTAAAAGTTAAAAAGCAAAAAAAAAATTAAAAAAAAAGTTTTACTATTTAAAAAAATGGCTCTGTATACTTATATGTAGATTACACAATTAATTTTTTTTAAATAACTCGATTAGTATATCAATATTTGGGCTTTAAAGATTTTATTTGAATAAATTTTTTTGTTTGATCACGTAATTTGTTCTTTGATCACCAAAACTTATTTGTGATCACATATTTAAAATATTAAAAATAATTTTTTATATTTAACTGATCACATAACCTAGGAGAACCAATTTTTTTTGGGCATTTTTTACCTGAATTTAAATGAAAAATTTATAAAAAATTATTTAACTCTCGGCATATTCAGATAATGTCAGTTAATAATTGAATTAATAGTAAACATAGCTGTGACACAGAAGTAACTATTAATAAAAAATTTTGAGGTAAAATTTTTTTGGATAGATTTTCCCTGAATTAAAATTAATAATTTATTTAAAATGATTAAACTCTTTGCATACTCAGATAATGTCATTAAATAGAATTAGCAGTAAAAAAATTGTGGCACAGAGATATTTGTCAATAAAAAATTTTTGTATAGTTTTGTTCCTGAATTGAAATAAAAAAATTATTAAAAATAATCAAAAATCTCTGCATATTCAGATAATGTCAGTAAAAAAAAAGCATTAGCAGTAGTTGTAAATATAACTGTGACACAAAAGTAACTGTTGATTACAAATTTTGAGATAAAAATTTTTTCGATATTTTTTACCTGAATTAAAATATAAAAATTTATTAAAAAAAGATTAAAATCACTGCATTTAAGGATAAAATCAGTAACTTGTAGTAGCTGTGACTAGAGCTAGTTCAATGCTATAAGTTTTTTTCGAACCAAATTTTTAAAATAACCCCTTTTAAAAGAATGGTTCTAAAATTTAACCAGTTGATGGAATCGGTTTCATCACAAAATTGTTTTTTTTAAGCCGGTTTCATTTTAAAATCGGTTTGAAACCACTTTTTGTGAATTTTGAGCGGATAAATTTTTTAGGCTTCAAGTTTTAAGTAGGGCTGGTAGTTCGGTTAGACATCTTAAACCGGTCCTGTAACTGGTTAAAAATTTTTAGTTGGTATTAGAACAGGTTAGGATGAGTAACCAGTTCCATTAACCAGTTAAAATTTTTAATCGGTTACGGAACCGGTTTAAAAATTCTAACCGGTTAAAGTTTGTCTTAACCGAATTTATGAATAAAAAAGTTTAAACAAATTTTAGATAAAATCTTTATTGATAAAAATTTAAGCTTAAACAAGAAACAAAATTTATTAAACAAAATCAATCAATTTTTTCGTTGAATCCAAAGAGTTTAAAACAAGTTTGAAATTAGCTAATGAAGTATCAAATTCTTTATCTAGATAATTAGAGACTGTATGTCTCTCTGGAACAACGAAACGTGGGTCCATTAAATAACAAAAATTCAAAAAACTCTCAGCATTTACAATTGAAAAAGCTTGAAAAGTTTCTATGATAAAATCAAGTAATGCTTGTATCCTTTTCGATTGTTCTTCCACACCATGTTTGGAATTATTTTGTTTAATATGAGATGCGCTTTGAACAGAATTTTCTATACAACAGCTAATTGAATGATCATCTTTTAGGTGGTACATAATATAACTCGTCCCAGTAGATTTTTCGAAAACTTTAGTGCAGAATTCAATATTACATTTTTTTATTGCCATTCTCTAATTTAATTACGTATTCCCTCACAGGACTCTCATTTCTACGGCGCTTTATAGGTGAACAAACAACGTTCTGTTCTTGACTTGTTGTGTTTTCAGTATTCTCAATAATATCTATTTGCATAGACTCAGACGATTGAGACATTTTAAATTTATATATAAACAAGTAAATTATTATTTCAAATTTAAGTTTTTGAAATAAAAGATAGATATTTGTTTTTCAATTTAGATGATCATCAAAGGATTACTCGAGACAGACAATCGTGTTCTTCTCAAACCTTTTTATTTGATTTTAATCAAAATCTTGCTTAAGAGTCTATTGAAAAAAGAATGAATTTTTTGCATAATTTTTAAAAATTTAATTATAAAAAAATATAAACATTTAAAATATGAAATTAAACAATATAAACAATGTTCCTTTTTAACCGGTTAGAAACGGTTTCATAACTGCTTAGGATTTTTAACCGGCTACTAAATTTGGTTATAAGATGCAATCGGGTCTGAAACCGGTTTCAATATTTTAACCGGCTACATTAACAGGCTTTGATTTATAACCGATTAATATTTTAACCGGTTTAGAACCGTTTTTTTTAAACCGATCTACCAGCCCTAGTTTTAAGATTAATCAAACTGCTAGTGTCCATGACTACATAATTTATATTTGACTACAAAATATATATAAATTAAATTAAATTAATGTAATTAAAAATTAAAAGCTTGAATGTATAACAAAGCAATTAATAAAATGTTCAACAGTTTTTATTTCATTCTTCGATTTTGCTTTCGAAACAACCAGATTATTGCTGTATGAGAGAAAATCAAAATATGGTTATTTTTCATTTAATAACAATGATTAAATTAAACGACTTAAGCTAAAAATGCTTCTTTAGTCCGAGAAAAAAACAAATATTTTGTCTTAAAACAATTGATTTTAATTATTCAATTTTAAAAAGAATTAATATTAAATCGTCATTTATTTTGATTAAACCAAAATTTGGTTAAATATTAAATCCTTAATTGATTTTATTTATTCGTCAGTTTAAATAAAAGTCAATTAAATATGCTATCCCTAAATTAAAAGTTGATCATCGTACAAATTTAAAACCATAAAACCATGTTATCACATAATTTAGTTATATGTCATTTACTGAATCGAAAATTATTACTAGTTAATAAATTTTATCAGTTGAACAAAAAATAAGAAATCATTTATACAAACTGATTAGAAATAAAATAATTTTGATAGACAATTTTTTGAAGAAAAAATTAATTTAAATTTATTTCAGTTTTTTATTCTTATTGACAATTAATTGTTATGAAATAAAAAAAATATAATTTAATACTTTCTACTTCTTTGTAACATTAATAAATTTCAATTAATTGATATAAGCATTAATACATTTAATTTTTTTGTTCAAAATAAATTACGTTTTAATATGCGGCCTTTTACAAATTAGTTTTTAAATTTTTTTATTTATTCTCTCAACAGCTTCATTCAGTCCCAATAAACTCGACGTCTTTTCCATTCTTTTTTGTCTTTGTCTCTATCCAATTCTTAATCTAGCCCTCGATCAATTTCTTCGATTCTTTCAACAAAACTTTTATAGGATTCACTTTCCAAATCAAGTATTTTAGAATTAGCTAAAAAAATTTAGATATTTTATTTCCTGCAATAAAAAGAAATAAAAAAAGATAAAATTTTATTATATTTTTAACGTTTTCATTCTTTGGAAAAATAGTCGATAATTGGTTTTTAAAGAATTGTTGCTTCAAATCATGCTTAGATTTGTAAAAACTCTGCAAAATAGTTAAGTTTAGTGGTATTAGCTGTAGCATTAATTAAATAGATAAACGAATATATGCATAAGTTAATATGCGATTGAAGTTCTTAAGGTTAGACTTTTTCTGCTCGTTACCGGTAGTTATGATCCTTAAGTTTTATCCATAGTCAGGGTTTTTAATTGAAAAATTAAAAGTTATTTATATATATTATTATAGTTATATATATTTTTTGAAACAAAAGTTTCACTCACTTTAACTCACAAAAGTATTTCAATTTTCGTCATCTTTAGAATATTTTTTAAATCATTACAGCAAAAATAAAAGTTGTAAGAAATTTTGCAATTTAGATCGATACAGCAAAATTATGAAAAATAAAAGATTTTATTAAAGTAAAAAAAAAAGCAGAAAAAATTAATCCTTTTTAATTCAAGAAAAAAATTTCTAGAAAATATTATTTGAAGAAAGATAGAATAAATAAAATAATAATAATAACTAAATTCTTTGAATAATTTTATTATGTGACCAAATATTTAAAAAATTATAAATCTAATCTAATGCAATTTTGGATTATTATATCAAAAATATCTTTAGTAAAGATATTTTCAACATAATTCTAATCCCATAGTATGTGTTATCTTCTGTGCCATTTTAATATAACTTAGAGGACTAAATATTTTATCGTAAACTTTTGCCTGTTACTCTTAGAAATTAGATGTACTTCGATTTATTTTCTTATCTTACTTTAAAAATGTCCAATGTTCGCCTTTAACTTGATTCTTGAAAATTTTAAAAATAAGCTTTATTCTAAATTTTGTCAGTTAATTAAAATATTAGGCATAAATTTAAAAAATTTTAAAACTTAAATGCAGTATTTCTTTTTTGTTTATAAAAAATTATTCGGTATTGTGAAATTCTAACACAAATTTAACAGAAATTTTTCATTTTCTGATAAATAAAAATTAAAGCTAATGAATAATATTTAAAAAATACTGCAATAATGTGGAACATACTTTGTTGCAACTTTTTTACCATAAAAAAAAATTTCCGATTTAAAAAGAGACAAAAATAATACATCGATAAGATTTAAATTGATTGTTTATTTGATTAACTAAAAAATAAGAAAATAAAAATTTTATTTTAAGTAAAAAAGGTGCAAAAAAGTATGTTGTACTTTGTGGTTGTATTATTTTAAATATTCTTAATTAACCTTAATTTTTATTTATAAAAAATTACCAATTTTTGCACGATTTGTATTTGAAATTCATAACACATTATTCAATGTAAAAAGTTTGTTTTATCTTTGCAGTTTTAATCATATCTGAAATCTTTTTTGTTATTTTTCAAAAGAGGCAATAATTTTAGTGGCTTAAGTTATTTTTTTTCAACATTTAAATTGTTAAGATTTTAAAAGCTTAAATGAAAAAAACATTTTTTAGAAAAACCTGTTCAATTTAAATTTCTAGATAGGATGCTATCATTCTCTTATAAAACATTTATTTAAAAGAGAAATAATTATTTGGATATTTATACTCAAGATTAATTAATAGTTTTGTGATTTAAAGATCAAGTTTGAAACATTTGAGTTTTTTTTTTATTTAATAATATTGATATCTCTTTTACAGATTTAGAAAGCAAATAAAAAAATTGAATTAAAAATTTGCAATGTTGTTTATAAAAAATAAATTAAACAATTATTTTAACTAAAAGCAAATTTATTGTTAATAAGCTTATTATAGAGGTTATTATCCTGTTGATCAACCTTGATATAAATAAACTTTCAGTTGGCCTCTTACAAAGATTAGTGAACAAGATTTTAGATTAATTAGATTTATATTATTTTTATTATTATTTGATTATTATTCAATTATTTCTATAGCATATATAAATATTATATTAGATGAAATTAAAAAAAAAAAAATGAATCAAAATGGAAATTTTGAATAAGACTAAACAAAAACTCCATCGAAAAAAAATTTTCTACATAGCTCAATTAGACAAAAATTTAAATAGCAAAAAAAATAAAAAATTTAAAAATGTCCTCTTCTGATGAAGAATTTGAGCTCAATTATGGAATTGAGGACAATTCAATAAATGACTTGGACGAATCGAATAATTTTAATCAAAGTAATAAATTTTTCTTTCGATTTGACTGATTAAAAGTAGGTATTTAAGCTGAAGATTATGATCCGCAATTAGATGCAGATAAATTCAAAAATCTTGAGGAACGTCCCAGATATAAGATAAATCCCCAAGTTAAAAGTATAGAAAAACCAAATGAAGATCTTGACACTGAAAATGATGAAAATCTTGAGGATTTGTTGAATTTAATAAATGAAGAAGAAGAAGAAGAAAAATCTCTTTGCGAGGAAAAAGATGACAATAAAGATTCATTAGAACCAGAAAGAAAAAAATTTCTTATTAAAAAAGACAAATTGATAAAAAACAAAACCAATGCTGACAATGAACCAAAAGAATCGGGCTCAAGCAACAATACACCCAAAAAATCCGCAACAAATACCACCCCATCAAAGCAAAACGATTCTGAAGCAATATTCAAGGAAAAAAATACCGGCATCAGATTAATCAAGTCAGAATTTAAAAATGAAGTAGATATGAACATTCATTTGGCTTGTGATTACGGAAAATATTACCGTTTGACAGAGATTTGCCGGCGAATGGATGAAATTAAGGATTCAAAAGACATGGACTGGTTCAGTATTTTTGTAATTGGATCCAAAACAGAGTCAAAGTGTTCAGTTAAAGGAAATAATTATGTCATTTGGCAATTATTTGACTTAAATAATTTAGAACGCGAACAGGAAGTATCTTTATTTTTGTTTGGTGGTGCTTACAAGTCTCATTGGAAATCAAGTGAATTCGACTGTTTTGTGCTAGTTAAACCAGAATTTTTGGATTCACAGAAAAATACTGCCCAATCTGCACCAACTAATTCCTACAGTTCTAATTCGTTTGTAAAAATTGGGCAAAATAAAAAACAAAAATCAGACTGGAATAAATTTGCTACCAAAAAAGTGAACCAAAATTTGAAGCTAACTCTTTCGGTAAAGTCAGAATCGCAGCTGGTTCGACTTGGCACTGCAAAGGATATCACAAATTGCCAGTCATTGCTAAAATCAAATCCAAACCAAGGTCAAGAAGCATCTAAAAAATGCAAAAATTTGGTCAATTTGGAAAAAGCTCCCTATTGTACCTATCACTGTGTTCAATTTGATAAAAATAGTAAAAAAAAGTACTCTATGGACAGCCCGTCTGTGAGTCGGTATGGCCCCGGGGGCTTGTTTCCATCCACTGGTCCTAGTTCCGAATTTAAATTTGTGCCACCAAATTCGACTTTTAACAAATTTGCTGATCTTGAAGCCAGGACTAAAGCTTCCAAGGAAATAAAATCTGAAGTAATTCGTTCTTTGACTTCTTCAATTTCCAAGGAATCGCCTATGATGGCCAATATTTTGGTCAAGACTGCTAAAAAGTCAGATGCTGAGCTCTTGGCCGAATTAGATGGAAAAAAATTGGATAAAGAAGAACTAAAAAAAGTTCGATTATCCGAGCAGGCTATAGTTAGACACTCAACTAGTGCAGGCAACGATTCAGCAAGTAAAGAAATGAAAAAGATTTTTAATTCAAAGCTTCTTTTGCCAAATGAGAACAATATTACTTCCATCAGCAGTCAAAAATTGGTAGAAATGAAAAAAACTAATTCATTATCGAGCACGCCAGGCATTTTATCACTAGTGACAAATTCAAGTCTAATAAAAGAAAAATATGAAGATAAGAAAAAAAATTATGGCTTATCAAATCTTAACAATCATAAAGAAATTTTGAAGGAGATAAAACAAAAAAATAAAACAGAAAATAATCAGAATGATGACAAGATTAGTGACGAATGTACTGAATTATGTGATGAAAACCCAGTGGAAAAATTGAAGGTCTCATCATTTTTAAAGAGCAGAATTGATGAAATTAAAAAAACTCCGGTTCTGAGGCCAACTCCTCCCAAAAAACCAGTTGACTCCGGTTTTGATCTTGAGCTTTACATTGGAGACAGTACCACTAGCAAAAAATTGATGGATGTTAGTTCTAAATACATTCCATTTTCGCCTTCTACAGCCACATCAGATCAATTGAAACGAAAATTGGACCAAATGAGCCCTGGCTCAGCCAAAACAGCATCTCCAAATACAGAAGATGCTAAGTCCAAAAAGCTCAAGATGATCGAAGAGCTCAGGAATATTAAATCCAATCATGCCAAAGAGGCCCGAGATCCGGAAAAAAATTCAGCTCTGAGAGCATTTTATAATAAATTAGAGCTTGAAGAAAAGGTTGATGAAAAGTTATCTAATATGCGAAACAGAGAAGTTAGAGTTGTTTCTTGTGCTACTTGTTCTTACACCTCTTTTTCTCAATCGGATTTTTGTAAACTAAAAAAACACCAAGTCAAAAGACACATGGTGATGCAGAGATTTTTCAAATGCAAATCTTGTTCAAAAAGAACTTATACTTTGGACAAAATTGTGCCCGTTGCTTCTTGTTCTCAATGTGGTGGAGATAAATATGAACCATGTACTATGAAAGACGATAATTGTAAAGAAGTAGTTGTCAACAAGTCTACCAAGCTAGATCAGGATTCAGAAATGTTTTTTGGAAATGAATAATTATTTAACTTTTAATAAAATACAAATATTAGTAAATGCCAAATATTTGTTATTTTTTTTATGATTATAAATTTGTAAAATAGAGAGCTTTTAATAAAATATTTATAATAACTTTGTTGTTTTGGAGAAAAAATTTATCTAGTTATAATTAGGAAGATGTCTGATTTTATATTATACCGAAAGTTTAAAATTTTCACAAGAATTCTCATTTAATACAAATAAAGTAAGAAATTGACTTTATTTTTTCAGGTAATAAATTGAAAATCAAAAAGAAATTGGAAATTAATAAGTAATTTTTATACTATTTTAAAAACAATTAAAAGTTTGATGGAAATTTTTGATAAAAATAATTTAATTTTGTAATATTTAAAGAAAAATAACCCAAGACCAAAAGAAGTGACTTTTCATATTTTGCATTTTTCTATATGGTAGAATATTATTTGTCAAATTTATTTTTAACAACTTCATTCTTTGGTTAACATTTAGACTTCTATTAACAACTCTGTTCATAAAGTTGGAAAAACGTTAAAAAGTATCTTATGTGATTCATACCAACAAGCTGGCATTTAAGTTTGTTGAATTTATTGAGCTCATTTGAAGTAAGGCACAACTCAAACAGTTTAGGATGAATCAAAATCAAATCACAACAACTAAACACCCAACAGATCGACTAATAAAATTAAATAGGTTTAGATAGAACTTTTTCCTTTTTTTATTTCTTAAAAGTCTATTTTTTTTTATGCTTTTTTTCTTAAATTAGTTTATACAAAAATTATTTGCCTAAAATATCTCTCTTTTGGATTAATATTTAGGAAATCATTTGAATATTTGAAGACAATTTAAAAAGAACCAGAAATACATTAAAATAAACCTAATATTTACTTAATAAATAGAAACGGTAATCTTAGGAAAGTCTTTATTTCAAAGCAAAATTAAATTATTGGATAATTTTTTCTGGTTAAAAGTAATATTTTCATAATAGCTTTAATCGAGGATTTTTCTATAACTGAAAATTCTGAATAGTTTTAAAATAATAATTTTTAAAATTGTTACAAACTTTGCCATTATAAATGAATCCTTTTAATAAAACACAAATATTTTAAATTAGATTAATTTCAATTTGCATTAATTTGATAAGAATTTTTAAATTTTTATTTCTAATAAAATGTTGACAAATGAAAAAAGTGCATTTACAGATGTTTAAAGACTCGCTTTAACATTAGAGGATCTTTGGAATAGACTTTAGACATTTAAAAATTTAATCAAAATGAATAATAGAGTAAAATTAAGATTTTTTTATTTAGAAAAGGTGTAAACTAATAAATCGAAATCTCTTGATTATAACATCATAGGTTTGCAAACATGTATCTCAATTTAACAAAAAATTTATCTCAACACTTCTACAAAATAATAATTTAGGTTGTTCATTGCATTATTAGAAAAATTTCTATCCTATATTAAGATAACTCTTGAATTTAATTTTTGATAATTTTATCACAAGTTTGTTTTTCTAATGGTACTTTAAACAGATCATATTGTACACGTAGCTTTAATTATATTCAAATTATATTATGATAGCTGGTATCTAGGCTAAAATGTGATAAATCCTTATAAATAATTCAAATTTTTTTAAAGATTATTATTTCATTAGAAAATTTAAATAAAATAATATTCAAACAAAAAATCTAAAATGGCCAGTTTAGTTGGAACTTGGGATTTGGTCGAAAGCCAAAACTGGGAAGAATACTTGAAGGAGATAGGTGTTGGTATGATTATGAGAAAAGCTGCTACGTCTTTAAAACCAACCGTCATCATCTCCCGAGATGGTAACAAATGGACATTGAAATCGGTATCCACTTTGAAGAATACTGAAATAAATGCTACCGAAGGTGTTGAATTTGAAGAAAGTAAGCTTTTGCTAAAATCAAATAAATCGAAGAATTATCAAAAATTCCTTTTTGAATAGAAACCCCAGATGACAGAGTTGTTAAATCATTGATTACAATCGATGGTGAAAAAATGACCCAAGAACAACGTAGCACCAAAACCGGGGAATTAGTAACATCTATTGTCCGTGAAGTTGTTGATGGTCGATTAGTCGCTGTAAATTTTTTTTTATTAAAATGAAAAAATATTTATTTTTTTTTAAAAGACCATAACCGGCAGCAAAGTCGTATGCAAGAGAATATACTCACGAACAGCTTAGATTAAAATAAATCTTATCTAATTTTTATTTTATAATTTTTAGTTGATTATTAGAATAAATTATTTTACTTCTTTATTAAAAGTTTTTTTTTCGATCCTACAATACAGGAGCGGGATATTTGGACTACCTGTTCAAAAGAAGCTTCTTTTTATCATTTCCCCTTCATTATTAAGTATAAAAATTTGAAAAAAAACAATAAAAGTTACCGAAAAAATAGCCTAAAATTCTAACAAGCACACGTTTTCATTCATGGTTTATTAAGAAATCTGAATAATAAAATAAATGCTACTGATACTGAATACTAAGTGATTTACTTTATTTTTAAATAATTTGGTTTTGCCTTCAATTTTTAAGTGTTATAAAAAAAACTCAATTTTGTACATTTTGAAATAAATATATAATCTTGGTTAAAATTTTTATTTATTGTTTATTATCATATTGGAGTTGAATTAATCTAAATATTTAACAAATGTAAATTTAGCTATTGACAACGGACCCTTATATGTACTCTCTTATAGAAAGGATGTACTTTTTATTAGAATTTATTTTTAGCCTTAGTCTAGAGTAGAAGCACTTTTTTCCTTTTGTCTTTTTATAGTCAAAAAGAATGTTCTTTTTGTACTTTTTATAATTAATTTTACTCTTTGTATAGATAGAACATTCTTTTTATACGTTGTATGTCTTTCTAGTCAAAAAGAATGATATTTTTAAGAATATTAAGTTTTTCTCTATAAATTCAATTAAACCTAAAACTAATTTCTCTATTTATTCTGTTAAAACAAAAATATTGTTTAGAAAACTTAACTATTTATGCATTTTCTATTTAATTTAATAAAATTTTCGTGCTTACTCATTGCCGAGAATACCCGGATTTTGATTTTTTGATTAATTCATACATTTATAATACTAAGTCAATTGTTTCTATTGCTAGGAAAGAATATTAGTTATATATTAAATTAGAATTGCTTGATTTATGTAGTTTTAGTGTTGTTAAAAAGTATATGATTCTAGAAAAAAAAATGCTTAATCACTACTCTTTTTACTTTTTTAAATCACGATGCTTCCATTGAAATCAAAACAATTACAATACCATTAAGACTACAATAATATCATCATATATTTTAAAATAGAAAAAAAATGGTAATGATGATGAGATATTTATAAGTCACAAAATTTGACTATTTTGTCAAAATCTTTGATTTTCTCTTCCATTCTACCCACAGTTATACGCCTTACTTGGTATTGGTAGAAGTGTCACAGTAGTGCCTTGCCAATTGTCACAAATCATCTTGTTTCCTTGTATCAGAAACTTGACTATTAGACTCCTTGACATTTTTCTAATGCGACTTTTTGATACTATATCTTGCTGAAAAGACTGAAAAAAAATTTCCTTAAAGAATTATTTTCAAACACAATTTTTTGTGTTAAATGTTTTTTTTTAAATATAATTTTTTTGTGCTGAGAAGAAATCGAATTGTGTTGAATGTTTTTTTCATTGTGCTAATCAGAAATTGATTGTGCTGAAATAATATTCCCTTTTTCCATTGCATTAACACCCTAATACTTATAATAAATTTTTGTACTGTGGAATCAAATGTTGGTAACAAGAAAATTAAGCAAATTAATTCATTAATATCAGCTTTTTTATCTTTAACTCCTGATTTTCTTATTTTTTTGGTAAGTTTTGTATTTTTATAGATAGTTTTAAATTAGAATAAAAAAATAAAAATAATTTTTTTATTAAAATTTTTGATTCTTATACAAATGTGGGGTATCATTAACGCCAACATTTTGAGTTATTTTTAAAGAAATTTATTAATCTGAACACATTTAAAAAATAAATATATATTCTTTAATTAATATGAAATTCTGTTGTAATAATAAAGCGGAATTTTATGACTTAAAAAAAATGAATGGTAGAAAAAATTTGTACCGAATCATGAAAAGGGTCAAAATTATAAAGTTTTATTTCAAAAATTTCTTAAATTTAAAAAATTTTTTTTCAAAAGAATTCTACTTAAAACAAATGTTAAATTTTCTCAAAAACAAAACAATTTTCTTATATAAACTAACCTAGCATAATTATTTTATTATTTTACATAATTTCTGAATCATTGAATTATTGTCAGAATTTAATACATAATTTCTTAAAATTGTTAAAATTTGATAAAATGGCATCTTCTCTTAATGAGGAATTTACTGATTTGAATTCGGCTTTTGAAAAGGAAGAAGTCCCAAAATCGGTCTCCCTAAGAGATCGAGTTTTTGTTCCAAAAAAATTACCAGATGACTTTCTTCGAGTGATTACAAACGAAAATGTTCAGACAAATGAGGACTACACTTTGGCTAGGAAATTGCAAAATGAATTGAACCGTCAAATAGAGTCGCCTTTTGTGTATGAACAGAATGCAGATTTAATACGTGGTCGATTGCAGATAGACTTTGTGGAAGCAAAGTTAAACAAAAATTACGGCCTGACTAGAATGGACCCTTATGTTAGATTTAAACTTGGTAATAGAGTTTTAGAAACACCAACCAGCTACAATGGAAGCAAAAACCCCATTTGGAAAAAAAAATTTATTCTGTAAGATAATTTTCTATTTGAAAATAAAAATTTAATTTTTTTCTAAAAGTAATCTGCCACCTGATGTCGATTCGCTAAATATTGAAATATATGACGAAGTATTTATTTTTATTAAAAATTAACTAAATAAATTAGTTTCTTAAATTAAGAAATCCTTTACTGAAGATGAAATGATAGCTTTTGTGAAATTTCCTCTAGAAAGCAAACTTTTCGATGGGGTTTTTATAGATGACTGGATACCGCTAAGTGGTCGACTAGGAGAACAAAAAGAAGGATATATCAATATACATTTATTATTTACAGTTAATTAATTTAAAAAAAAGAAGACAATTTATTTTTTTTATATTTAGCCTATTGACCAAATTAGACCAAAACCTATAATAATGCAAAATCATATGATACCAAATACATCAGACATAAGTAATCATTTGATTCAACCAGGAATAATCGACTTGCCTCAAGGTTTGCTTTTAACAATTAAAAAAGTTGGGTGTTTAATTTTTTTAGAGCTTTTAGCAACTTCTAAAACTTACAATGAAGATTTAAGTTCCCTTAAAGAAATGTTTCCAAGCTTTGATGACGACGTTATTAAATCAGTTTACGAATCAAGTGGACATGTAAAAGAAACGGCAATTGATGCATTGATACAGATGACTTCTTAAATTTCATTTTTGTAATTTGTAACTTATTTTTATTTATTTGCAGTTAATAAATTCATTTATTTAGAAATCCGTATTAAAATAATTAGTTTTAAAGATTTTAGCTCAAATAATTTGAAACGAGATTTATAAAAAAAATGTTTAGTTCTATTCTAGTAAAAATTTAAATTAGTATTTTTTTAAATAATTTATGGTTAAATAAAATTTTTTAAAACAAATTCAATATTCTAAAAAATATTGTGTTTTTGATTATTTTGTAAACTGATTAAGTTATTTTCAATCTCAATGAAACATAAATTTAGTTATTCCAACAAATTAAACAATGTCCTGTTAGTGTAAATCTTCAACAAAGAGTTAGAATTTTTCAACTAGCTAAAAATACTTGGTGGAAAAGACTATTTGTACTCTGGGGCAATTTTATTTTATTTGTTCCTTTTTTTTACTATATGATAATTAAGGTTTTGTGAATTTAAAATACAAATTGAACAAAAATTCTTCATTTTTTAATAAATTAAAATAAAAGTTAATAAAAAATATTAGAAAAAATACTGCAACAAAGTCCAGCATATTTGGTTGCACCTTTCTTACCTAAATTTTTATTTTCTTTATTTCTTGAGCAATCAAATCAATCTTATTTTTAAATCTTATTGATTCATTTTTACATGAGAAAAATTGTTTTAGGTAAAAAAGATGCAACAAAGTATGTTGCACTATGTTGCTGCTGTATTTTTTCTAATATTTTTTAATAACTTTAATTTTAATTTATTAAAAAATGAAGAATTTTTGTTCAGTTTGTTTTTGAAATTCACAATACCGATAATTAACTTAAATATTTTAAGTGATACTTAATTATTAATTCTAATTTAAACTAAGTGTTGTCTGCTTTATATAATACCCGAATCCCTAAATCAAGGCTCCAAACCCCATCTAATTTTTCATATGAAGATTAAAACAACCAAAAACTACAAACAAAAGTAGATCTTTAATAGTTAAATTTCATTGCTTATACATGCAAGATTGACAATTATTCTTAAAAAGTTCATGGATTTTTGTTAAAGGGTCTAGAAAATTAATTGTCCACAGTAAATTCAAAAATATTAATCATAATTTAAACAGCTTAAGTTAGCCAAACTACGGTTCACAAAAAGAACTGATTAAAATCTAAAAGAAAAAAAAATTTAAAAATTTTTATCAGCTTCATCGTTCTTACTTTTTTTAATGAAGACTGATATGCCAACAGGAAATTAGTGTACCTATATTATTTAGCTAAATCATTAAATTGATAGTTTAAATTCAAAGGCTAATCTCAATTTTATTTGTAAAAATGTGCCAAATAAAAACTACGTAATTTTCCAGTGAAGTGAATTATTTATCTTCATTTTGATGCTAAAAATTATCAACTTTTTGAATTTTAAATTATAGAATTTAAAAAAATGATTTTTTATGAAGAAAATTTGAAGTCAATTTTTTCTAATGATTTTGATGCACAGATGAGGCGAATGAACAAAAATTTTTCGCTAAAAATTTAGGTTAAACACTTGCTTGGAGAAGAAAATCAATTGTTCAGGCTAAAAATTTATACTATGTTAATTTAAATCTGAGAAAGAAATATTTCAAAAAATCAGATAAATTTTATTTAAGAAAACAAAAATAAAAATTTTTCAAATAAAATTTCTAAATCATGTATTTATATCGATGTTTAGGAAATTATTTAAAATTATGTATAAACAAAAATCTAACTTCAAATCGATACCTGAGCTCTCAGGTCAACTCAGGTGAAAAAAGCGCCACCAATTTTCAGCAGAGCACCAATTTTTCCAAAAATCTATCACGAACTCACTATTGCGGACAGCTGGATTTGAATCTTGAGGGACAAAATGTGAGCCTGTGTGGCTGGGTACAAAAAACTCGTTTCCAAACCTTCCTAGTTCTGCGCGATGTCAAAGGCAAAGTCCAAGTTGTTTTTGAAGAATCTTTTTTGAAAAATGACTCCAACAAAAAGCTGATCGAAAAATTGAATGAAGAAAGTGTTCTTTCCATCAAAGGTAAAGTACGTCGCCGTCCCAAGGGCCAAGAAAATATCCAAATGAAAACCGGGTCTGTCGAAGTTGTGTGCGATTCGATGGAAATTTTGAACGAATGCCGTCCCAAACTACCCTTCCAAATATCCGACTTCAATCGACCAAATGAAATGGTTCGTCTTAAATACCGCTACTTGGACCTACGTTTTGCCGAACTTCAACAAAATCTAATTCTACGCTCAAATTTTGTGCACCAAGTCCGCCAATTTTTGAATCAAAACAACTTCATAGATATTGAGACACCAACTTTGTTCCGAAGAACCCCCGGTGGAGCCAGAGAGTTCATTGTGCCAACAAATAAACCAGGACAATTTTACTGCTTGACACAAAGTCCCCAACAGTTCAAACAGCTATTGATGGTGTCAGGTTTTGACAGATACTACCAAGTAGCCAAGTGCTACAGAGATGAAACATTCAAGCCAGACAGACAACCGGAATTTACCCAGATAGATATGGAGATGAGTTTTGTGACTGATGAGGACATCATACATTTAATCGAAAATTTGGTGCATAGTTGCTGGCCACTTGAGCAAAAGCCACTTATTCCATTCAATAGAATGAAATTCAAAGAAGCAATGGACTCCTATGGTGCCGACAAGCCAGATGTTAGATTCGCACTCAAGATCAATAGCATCACCCATTTGTTGACCAAAGAAAATGCCAGTGGAATCAATCGGATTGATAATTTATTGGAAAAAGATGGCTTTAATGTTCAGGTGATCAAAATTCCAAAAGAAAATGGAGTTTTGAGCGTGAAAGAAATTGAGAAAATTTATAAACAAATATTTGATGGCACAAATTTTGTTGACCCTGGGGTTAGAGATAATTTTACTTTTGTGGCAAAAAAAAATGATGAATGCTCCAGTATGGGCAAATTTTTGAGCTCAAATTTTTCGAACCAATTGTCCAAAGAAATGAATATAGAAAAAGATGACACTTGGGTTTTATTGTGTTCTTGTAGTAGAAATAAGTCTTTGGAAATAATGGGAAAAGTGAGATTGAATTTGGCTGATAAGATTGATGAAAAAAATGTGGCATCTTTTGGAAATGAGGCAGTTCTATTAAGAGATCCAAGAATTTTCAATTTTGTCTGGGTGGTTAATTTTCCATTATTTACTTGGAATGAGGAGACGAATCATTGGAAAAGTACACATCATCCATTTACGGCACCTATTCCTGAACATTTAGATCTTGTAAAAGAATCTTGGGATCTAGAATCATTGATAGGACTGCATTATGATCTTGTTTTGAATGGAAACGAAGTAGCCGGAGGCTCCATTCGTATTCATAACTCAGACCTACAGCGACATATAC
This sequence comes from Brachionus asplanchnoidis, assembly GCA_025491095.1. NCBI lineage: Eukaryota > Metazoa > Rotifera > Eurotatoria > Ploima > Brachionidae > Brachionus > Brachionus asplanchnoidis. Next base: position 3,544,198 of record JAILYF010000013.1, on the reverse strand, counting down.
TGGAAAATATTCTCAAAGAAGAAACTAGTAAATTAAATCATTTAATCGAAGCACTAAGCTATGGTGCACCGCCACATGGTGGCATAGCAATTGGCTTAGATCGCTTGATGGCTGTTTTGTGCGGAACGCACAACATACGAAATGTAATTGCTTTTCCAAAAAATCAAGCTGGGCGAGACCTCATGAGTTCAGCACCAAGCGATGTGCCACAAGAAGAACTTGACTACTATAATATAATTTGTAAAAATACTGAATAATTTGTTTACATAAAAAATGTTTTTTTTATATTTGGTCAATTTTGTTTTCTTATGAAGAAAATTTCTAGAAATTAAAAGAAAATAAAGGATTTAATATTTTTTTATTTTTTATTAGTTTGTCTGCTCCGAGTTTAGGTTTATTCAGCTTTTACCACTGCAATTTTTAAATATTACTCTTTTTTAATGGGCATCTTGAAGTTGATGATCAATTCAAAAAGTGTATCCTTAGATATTAAACGTAATCTTTGATTTAATTTAAATAATTGAAATGTAACATGCTTTACATGCAATGTAGATTTAGAAAATAAAAAAGAAATTGGAAAAACTTTTTCTCAGTCGATTGATAATCGATTTTAATATTTAAATGTATTAACTGATTTTTTATAAAGTTTATTTGAGAATTTTTTATTTCAAAAGTATTTGTGTTTAGCATTCACAATTAAATTAAAAAAATTAATTAAAAAAAAATTCAAAATAAATTATAAAATGAAGACAAAACTTTACAAAAAATCAGTTAACTAAATTGAAAATCGATTATATCATTGGATTGAGAAAATGTTTTTACAATTTTTTTTTTATTTTCTAAATCTACAATGCATGTAAAGCATATTACATTAAAATTATTTGAATTAAATCAATGATTTATTTTAATATCTACTACTATAAACTTTTTGAATTGAAATGATATTTTGAATTGATCATCAACTTCAAGCCCCTTTTAATGAACCTTCTATCAAAATTTCTTGATTTCCTGTCAGTTTGAGATAAGTTTAAAAATCAGCTATTAATAAAAAAAAGGAAGATTTGCAACCTTTTGGATTTCTTATGACCCAAGTATTTTTACACATCAAATTAAAGCTATTAGCTATTGTTTTGTCCTACCACGTTTCGATAGAAAACAATATTTTTGTCGAAATAATTCAAAAAATTTTTTTTTGAATAAATATAAATATCAAAGAATTTTCACAGAAAATTAGGCATTGTGAATTTTGGTACAAAAAACAAAAACAAAATATTAAAAATGTCAAAGATTAAGTTCTGAAAGACCAAAATATGTTCTTTGTAAATTGTAACAGCTGATACATCCTTTGTACCACCAATACACTGATTCTGCAAAACTCTGCAATAAATTTGCAAAATTCAGAAAATTGAGAATTTGGGATATTATATTATATTAAAAATCAAACTCAACTTTAAGTGGTGGTACAGAGGATGTATCAGTTGCTACAATTTACAGAATATGTTTTAGTCAGTCGAGATTAAAGTTCTGACGTTTTTTGTATTTTGTTTTTGTTTTTTGTACTAAAATTCACAATGTTCTGAATTTTGCAGAATTCTGCAGAATCAGTATATTGCTGGTACAAAGGATGAATTAGTTGCACAATTTACAAAATATGTTTTGTTACGTCAGAAATTAAGCTTTGTCATTTTCAATATTTTGTTTTTGTTTTTTGTACCAAAATTCACAATGCCGAAAAATTAAAGATTAATAAAAAAATTAAAAAAGATAAAGAAAAAATAAAGAAAAAATTAAATAAAATCAAAATAAGTTAAGGCAACTTAATCTGGATAAAAAAAATCAAGCTTAATAAAGTTTAGTCGTTTTTTATTAAAAAATTAATAAAATAAGCCTTTTATTTAAATCAAACACATAAAAATTTGATTTGAAATTATCATTTGATCATGAACTTCAATTTGCCATAATTTAATATATTATATAAAAGAAAATTAAAATAAAAAAATTGAAAAAGTTATGACAGGTCTTTCTTAGTTTCTGATTTATTTCTAGTATTATTATTATTTTTTTTTCTGTCACGAGCTTTTTCAGATTAAAGAAATTATTAAAATTTTTCATTTTTATAATTTAAATATTAGTAAATATTCTACTTGTTTTTATCTGTTAAATATCAATATGAAAAAATTCTAACAAGCTATAATTAAATTATTTTCTTAAATAAAATTAATAATGTAATTTTGCTATATTAATGTTCGAAAATTGATTTCGATGTTAATTTTCGACAAAAAGATTTTCTATATTAGAAATTTATGTTTCTGTTAATGCTTTCGTTAATAATTTTGGCGTTATTTGTCTGAGTTTTTTCTGGTAGCAATTAGTAATTTTAGGCCAAATTTTGAAAATTCATGCTAATGAGTAAATCAACAAATGTCAAAAAATAAACATTATTTTTCATTTGAGAAATTAAACTAGGGAACATTCCATCTCTAGTCCGAACGTCGATACGCCTTCTTTTCATTGACCTAGCTCTTTTTAGATTGAAATTAAATTAAAATTAATAAAAGAAAATTAAGTTGTCAATATTTGTTTTAAAAAATAATCAAATTTTAATCCATTTTTGAAAAAAATTGGAATCAAAAATTTATCAAAAAAGCAATTTCACAAGTTAGTCAGACCTTTCCGACAAATCACTTCCGATAAGTCATATCCGACAATTTAAACCAAATGAAGTAATAAAAATTATTTTTTTAATTTAAATTTATTAAAGGGTTTGGTAAATAGGGTCCGGGGTGGTCGGGTATATAAAAGATTAGAGAAATATTAGCAAATACTTACTTTTTTAAGATTTGCCTAGATTTACGTATATTTATCTATCAAAAATAAGGGTATTGCCGTGTCTGTCCTGTGAGAATTTTTAATAATAATACTGAAATTAAATTTTAAAATAATTTTAATTATTCCATTTCCAAGACATTTTACAAATTGGCAGTGACATGATAAAAGACAGATGAGATCATTGATAAAGAACATGAAGAAGTATAATAGATACAAATTCCCAAATTACCTTCATTTTGGTTTTAGAATTTTTGTTATAAATTTTGGGTTTTTATATATTTTGTCACAAAAAAGATTAAATGATTAAATTAATAATTTACAACTAATGTTTTTAAAAAAATTGAAAACACTCATTTTGTAAAGAATTCTTTATTAAGAAATTTAAATTCTTTTTTAAATTCCAATCCGTTATTTTAACTCAATGGTTCTTTTTTTGATTACAATTGTTTTTTACCTGAAAAAGTTTTTATTTAATTTCAGATAATTTAGATGTAAATAAACTTACTCATTTTTTCATGTTTAAAAAGCTTTAGCTTAAATTATAACAAGATAAATTATTGAAAAGTGAAATTTTCATTGCTTTAGGTTTAAATTTTGTTAGGCCCTAAAAAGGGCCGGGGGTTTGAAATGTAAACTTTTTACAAAATGATTTAATTTAGCCGCCAAAACCGTACAAAGTTCTTCCTTGTCTTTTCAGCGCATATACCACATCCATTGCAGTAACTGTCTTTCGCTTAGCATGTTCAGTGTAAGTGACCGCATCTCTGATGACGTTCTCCAAGAAAACTTTGAGAACACCACGAGTTTCTTCGTAGACAAGACCAGACAATCGTTTGACACCGCCTCTTCTGGCTAATCTTCTAATGGCCGGTTTAGTAATGCCTTGAATGTTGTCTCTCAATACTTTTCTGTGTCTTTTGGCACCTCCTTTTCCAAGACCTTTTCCTCCTTTGCCTCTTCCTGACATTGCTTCTGATTGTGTTGATTTTAAATAGATTTAACAAATATTAGATGAACTGTCAATTGTATCTCAAAAATTTTTCAATTTATAGTAAATATATTAAAAATGTGAAAATAATTAAAAAGTTGAATGTCGATCAAGATTAGTAGCCAATAGTTTTAAATAAATGAGTGTGCATAATTTTTATGTTGATATTATATTTGAGTTACTATCAAAGTGGCAAGTTCTTTTTTGTATTTTACATTTTTAGAAATAATTGCGCAATTAAATTTCAAATTTTAGCATGCTTAAGTATTTAGTTTAAATTAAACAAAGTAATTTCAAAATTTCCAAAAAGTTAAATAGAAAAAAAAACTTGCCAAGTGTAGAATGCTAAAAAAATTATAAAAAAAATAATTTGACTTAGTTTCAGTAAAATTTTTAGTATTCTATTTAATAGAAACCAAGAAGCCTAGAGCTAAAATTTGTAAATACCATTTAGCTTAGTTTATTTTTCTCATATTTGTCATAAATAACTATCCGAATAATGAAAAAAAAATATCCAGCACTTCAAAATTATGAACATTTGAGTCTTTTTTTTTTAATTATTTATTCATTCTTTCTTTTCCAGACCACTGAGCGTCTTCGTATTATTAAAAATTTAGGTTGTATGAGGCCTTGCTCCGGAACAAGTTTGAGAGCTATTCTCCCTAAAATTATCTATATATCTATCTTGTTAAACATTTTCTCATCTAGAATATACCATTTGATTGAAACCATTGCTACCATTTATGTTTTAAATCTTAAATATAACAGGTGTAGAATTTTTATTTCTACACCATTTTTTATTTTTTTTATTCTACACTCGTTAGTTTTATTAAACTTTTTTATTTTCAAAATTTTAATTAAGAAATCTTCGGGTCATGTCCAGAATGTGATCAAGTGTTCACCAAAAAATGTGATCATAGGTATCATGTCCAGAATGTGATCATTTTGATCACCAAAATATTAAGTGTACTCTTTGTGATCAAAATTTTCACCAAAATATTTTTTTGATCACAAAAAATTTTTTTTGATCACATAAAATTTTTTTTGTTGAAATCAAAATTTTTTTTTCATTCTTAAATAAATTTTTTTTTGTTATCTAATATTCAAAATTTTATCTATCCGGGTACAACACATGTCGATTTTGAAAAACTATGTTCTATTTCAAGTTGTAATGATGATGACGAGGACGTTGTTTTGGACTATGAAGAAGGTGATGATAAAGAAGAATCTAGCGATGAAGATAATGAACAAGAAGTCGATACTGATTCATTATTTGGTTCTTTAAAGGATAGTAGATCTGAAAAAGAACCGATTGAAACACTTGATTTGAACGATGATGAGGATGAAAGTAAAAATTTTAACACAGAATCATTGACTGTCAAAGAAAATAATGAGATAATTTCAAATGATGATGAAACAAATAACAAGTTGGAGGAGAGCTTTAATTTTAATTAGACAAAAAATTGCGTAGTTAGAGTTAAAAACCGTAAAACAATAATTTAGATTTTGTTTTATTTTATTTTAAAAATTGAGACTTAAATTTTTTTTTTGAAAATTGGTAATTAAGTTTAATATATTTAAAAAAATTTCCTGATCACCAAAATTTTTTTCTGATCGTCAAAAAAAATTATTTTTATTCTTTCATAAATTTGAGGCTTTTTTGATCACGAAATATGTGATCATTGATCACTGATCACATTCTGGACATGATACCTATGATCACATTTTTTGGTGAAAACTTGATCACATTCTGGACAAGACCCAAATCTTCAAGACCAAAGTTAAAAACAACTGAAAAATCATTAAAAATATTTAAAAAAATTCAACACATTTAGTACTTTAGTACTTTTTTCTATCGATTGTTATTTTTTTTTAAATTTTACATTTGATCCAGTACTTTTAAATTGAATTAAAAGTAAAAGGCTTTTTATTTTTTTTTCATCTAAATTTCTGATTGCATCACTAATATTACTGATATCATAAATTATTTTTTCTAAATTTTCCTAGCAAATATTATTTACGTTTAATTTTCTTATGCATATTAAATTCTCAATTGTATTTTCATTTTTCTTAAATTATAACAAAAAATGATTGAAATCGAAATTGAAAATATTATTTATAAAAATCAAAATAATTTATCTGAATGGACCTGTCGAAACCAGTCGAAATAAATTGGAAAAATATTAGTTTTATTTTTAATTTTTGGAAAAAAATCTCAAGCTGTATTAAGCTTAAGAACTTGATTATAATGCGGTCTCACGGCTTAAAATATGGGCTAAATGGTGTTTGCTGCAAGCTTCGGTACAATCATGGGATTTATACTCTAAAATTAGTCTCTAGTCTAATTTAATATTGGATTTAAATTAAAATTAAATTCTATTTTAATTAAAAAATAAGGAATAATATTAAGCCATCATATCAATAATTAAATCGTCGAATATAAAAAAAATTGATTGTCATAAAATTAAAAATATGTCAATTAAAAAATATAATGTGAAATAAAAATTTAAATGTCATATTAGAATTGTATGTGTCATATAATTAATTAAAAGTCAGTTATTTAATTAAATGTCAATTTAATTATGAAATGACAAACATTTATTTAATGTGGCAAATAATAATAATTTTTGTGTAATATAAATAATATTAAACGTAATACTTACAAATAAATAAAAATTTAATAAACAATAGAATGTCCGAGTTGGTACAAAAATTATATTTGCAAACATATTATTGGTATAGCAAATATTCAAGTTATCAATCTTATTAGAGATTTTCCTGATGCAGCATACACAGTACCACTCAATCAAATACGCAGCGCAGGAAGACCAGTGCTCATGTCGAAAGCTTTATCAAAGTAGTTGTATATGATTATAATATTTTATATTTCACTTAACTTTTTATATGACGTTTTTTTTTTATATTACTTTTTATTAATTATATTACAAATAAATATATATATGACTAAAAAATTATATTTGATATAACATTATAATATTTGACGATTTAATTAAAATCTTAAATTTAATTATCCATATGACGATTATATTTATTTTCATATGACAATTTAATTATTGATACGACGGGTTAATATGCACCCAAAAAATAATGGATAAATTTTGAAGAAGGTTGAAATATCAATCTTAGTTTTTTCCTTTTCTATCGGTCAAAAATTCATCAGATACTTGGAACGGCAAAAAATTCATGAGATTTCGATCATGACTGCATAGAACGGCAAAAGAGAGATATTAATTTTGGCTCAAAAATTTCTTGATTTTTCAAACTTAAACCATCGTTAATTGGAGTAAAATTTTAATAAGAAATTTTAATAAAAATTATAAAACTGTTTATAATTGCCAATTGTTTTTTCAATTTAAAAACAAACTAAAAAATATAATCATAACTTAAAAAGAATTAAAGAATTTCTTTTTTAAATCATTAATAAAATATATAGTATTTATTAAATCTGAAGGAGCTTATAGATATATAAATCGATAATAAAAAAATTATAAGCTCCCCAAAATAACCCTAATAACTATTAAGAAATAATCTATTTCCCCAATATCTATGAAAAATTTCGCAAGACTGTTACTGTAATGGAAGCGAAGCCGATAAAATTTGGACTGACAAAAGATGGTGCTATAGGGTTAACCATATTACTAACTTTCATCCAAACTCATTAAATCATCGTACTAAATGATTCAGTCAAAACAAGGAATAAAAAAGGCAATACAATTTTGAGTTTTAACAAAGTGAAGTTCCCATTATATATTTTTTTCTTTTATTCGTTTATGTTCTTGTCTCTTTTTTTTTGTTTATAAAAAATTGGTTAAATTGTATCAAAAATGAATACTTACTTATCTCAAAACATATTCTTCAGACATAAGAGTTCATTCTGGACATTTTAATATTTACTTTTTTCTAAGCTGAAACTGAATTTTTTTTATTAAATTCTAATTTTTTTGAAAGCATTTTTAACTTCTTTTATTAAAACTAATTTTAATGAAAATTCTTTTCTTTTCTTTTAAATAGAAAAGGTGTTTTTCTTCAAGAGTCAATTTAATTTCAAATCTTAACAGATATGTAAAATAAACTAAAAAAAGTAGAAAAACAAATCTTATAAAAAACGTTCTAAGAATTAAGTTTTTGGCGAATCATTCTTTTGTATCTAAATTTCTGATTTATACAAAACCAAAAATATATTTTTTCTAATTTTCCCAAAAAAAATTTACTTGTTTAATTTTCCATTGCATGAAAAAAATTTATATTATTATTTAATTTATTATGTTTTTTGATTTTGAACATAAAATGGTTTAATTTGAATCTTTTTTAGAATTGAAAATATTGAATTGAATGAAACTGAAGAAGAATTTTTTAGCGAATTCGATGGTAATTAAAGTAATTTAATCAAATATTTCCAAAAAGCGAAATAAATAATACAATTGTCTGCACATTTATAATTAATTTAATTATTATTAAAATTTAAAAGTAGGAAAATCTGAAATTCTGGTAATAATCATCAATATTAAATAGAGTAAGAATTTTTATCATATCATTTGTAGATTTATAATCATTAAGTAAATTTATTATTATTATTATATTTTGTGATGAAAAAATAAGAGCTATTAAAAAAAAATATCCCTTAGTTTTTTGGGTCACCATTAAACTCCAATGTAAATACTCACAAGGAAATATGAATAAATCATAAATTCATACAGTACTCCTACGATAGGGATTCTAAGAAGCTTATTTTTCTAAGTAGCTTCCAGGAATTATAGGATGTAAATGGTGCATTTCGATCAGGTAAACTTAAATATTTGAAAAATTATTTTAAAAAATAAAGCTTTAAATAAATTCAGAAACTGTCAAACGTTTACCTTAGCTTGATTGCATGAATACAACAACACGCTTCACTGTTAAGCTTATTTCTTCAGAATTAAACTATTGTTTTTGATCAATTGGTTTTATTAAAATAATTTAAAAAATACGCCGTAGTCATTTTGACAAATTAAATAAAAAATTTGAAAATAAATAAAAATCATTTTTATTAATATATAAGATTAAATTCTTAAAAAATGTCTACGAATGAATCAAAAAAAATAATTAACTTTTTATTTGTTAATTTTTTAAATAATTAGTTAAGTTGATGAAAATTAAATAAAGGAAAAATACATTAATTTACACCGTAAATAAGATAATAAATGAAAATAAAAATAAATTATTATTATAAAATAATTAAGAAAAAAAATAAAGGAATAAATTTGAATAGCTGTTCACAAAATGATTCATCACCACTCTAACTATGTTTTCGATTTTTTCAATTCTACTTATTTTAATTATTTAGAAAAAAGGATTTATTTTTTTAATTTAAATAATATGATTATATTTTTATATTATATTATTGGTAAATGGATAATAGGATCCTTTTCTAAATTAGGATCAAATTTAAAAAATAATCATTTTTTTATTTTAAAAGTTAATCATTCTATAAATTCTATAACAATATTACTTAAAAGATTTTTGATTCATTGGACATTTAATTAGAATAAGTCGAATGGATTGTTAGTCGAAGTGACTGGTGGAGCCGTTTGTTGCATGGGGGGTCTGTTATTCATTTGATTATTTGGTTGAAGTGGTGCTCCAAATGGATTAGCAGCCATCCATGCTCCGTTTGCAGGGGCGCTGTTCATCATCGGGTTACCCATTTGCTGTTGTCCCCAAGGAGATGACATGGTAGCTGTCTGAGTCGGCATCATAGGATTTTGCTGTTTGGACATGCTTTGACCACCGGTTTTAATTTGGCTTGACGGATTTCCGTTACTCCATTGATGGTTTTTTCTTTAAAAAAAAAAATTTTCAACAAAAAAAAAAAAACAACTAAACAAAAAAATACCCAAAGCCTTTATTTTTTCCATTTATATCAAGATTATCTGCCAATGAAGCTAAACTTGATTCCAAGTCATTTGAAATAATCTTGGCATCTGATTTATTCTCAGTTGTTTTATTACTTGGGTTCAAAACTGGAGCTGCAGGATTATTTGGCTGCAAAACATCGCCGAATGCATCGAATGAATCTTGAAATTTAATATTTTATTTTATTTTCTATAAAAGTATACAAGATGCACACAAAAAAGTCAAGAAAAAGTTTTAGGCTAATAACCTGAGATAGCTGAATAATTAGCGATTTTTGTTTCAGTATCAATGCAAGTTGGTGTATTAATAATTAAAGCATTAGTGTTTATAAGTGCATTCAAGTCAGTACAGCTACTAGGACTGGGAACGCAAGCGTTTGAGATCGAAGAAATTTTTGCGTCTATTGCTTCATGAGATCTGGCTTTGCTTATCGAACCAGTGTTTAAAAATGGATTAGAGTCATCTTTAGTAAATAATTGTTGATTACTTTATCAATACTTAATCATTAAGAATACAACAGCGAAATGCAGGAAAAATTACATCAAACCGTTCAAAACAGAAATTATAAATTTTTACAAAAAATGCTCTCTAGTAAAAATAAATTAATGAAATCTTAATCTAGCTCAGATTTACCATATTAAATTATATAAGTAAAAATATTGAATTCAATATTGCCTAAATTTAGTATTTATTTCAAATTTATTTATAAAATAATGTTAAAATATTTTTAAAAAAATTGTCAAATAAAATCCGAAAAAATAACTATTATTCATTAAGAGATAAAAAACAATAAATTTAATCGAAAAAAATAATTAAAATAATGATAAATTAACAATTTTTTAGAAAAATAATAATTGACTACTTTAGCTGTTTATAAAACTTAAATTTATCTTTGTTTATAAAAAAAATTGGCAGATTAAAAAAGGATTACAATTCGAGTGTTAATTTCAACAAAAAATGTTTTTTTAAAGTTTTAAATATTAGAAATTTCATCCTATAATTTTAATTAAAATTTAGCAATCTATATGTCCAATTTCTAACGAGTCTAAGAAAAAACTTAATCTTAACAGATAATGGGATCTTTATACAATTTTTTGGATTTATAAAAGGATTAAAGGGTTAAAATTCTTCAAAAGCAGAATATGCGGCGAAATGAAAATAATTTTACATTTTTACATTTTCATATTTTTAGATTTTTTGTGCAAAATATTTTAGAAAAATAAAAAAAATAACTCTTCAAAATTATTTAGTTGCTAGAAATAAAAATTTTATGAAATATTGCACAAAAAATCTAAAAATATGAAAATGTAAAAATTTAAAATTTTCTACATTTTGCCGAATATGCAGAGTTTTCTATTTCATTTATTAAATTAATATTTTCATAGATTTTTTAGGAAAACTTAAAGTTTTTATTTAACGCTTATAAAAATTTTATAAAACGTTGTTTAATGATAAAAATCAAAAATAAATTTCTGTTTAGAGCTCGTATTTTTGCATCTATATTTTCTTTTTTTTAGTCTTCAATAATATATAAAAAATCTTGCAAATTTTTTAAAATAGATCATTTTTATTTTCTTAAATTTGGCTAATTATATTTTTCTGCCAAAATATCTAAACTAAAAAAAGATGCATATAAACCCGTCATACAATAATTAAATTTTCGAATGAAATTAAAAATAATCGTTATATGGGTAATTAAATTAAAGATTTCAATTAATTAATAGAGTATTTATTTATTTTATTTTAACTATTAATTCTAAATCACTAAACCCGTCCCGTTTAATTTTCATATGACAATTTTTTTTATTTGACGGCTTAATATTTTACCATTAAAAAAATCCATTTTCGCTATAGATACTTAAACATTTTAAGTTAGTTGAGAACGATCATTAACTTTTATGACTGGGCAAATGTAGATTAAAATGAATTATTAAGCACATATTCAAAAAAATAATCTAGAATCTAAAAAAAATTTTGCTACAATTACTTTTTTTTGTTTTAGATAAAAAATATTTATTATCGGTCAATCAAACTTACGTTAATAAAAAACTAAATTAGAAAAAGATAAAATTTTTAAAATTTAATTTTTTTGGTATTTATTCACAAAATAAACATTCTCCGTAAACTTTCTATTCAAATATCAAATTAAAATAAAAGGTTATTCAAAAATCTAATTCAGAACAAATCTTGGACGAAAATTTACTTAATATCAAAATTACAACATTTAAGAAACATTAATTAACAACACAAATATAGGTTATCTAATAAAAAAAACCTGAAGTGGTCAAATTTGTTGCCGAATAGCTCAATTGACTATTACTAGTCTCCATATTTGATGGTATTAAATCGAAATTTAAATCACTCATTAGATCATCTGATGAAAAAAAATATTTAAAATATTTTCAAATAAAAAGCAAGAGATATTAAAAGGTGAAAAGCTAAAAAATTGTTTTGGAGCATTCAAAAAAAAACTAAAAATCAATTTTCAAAAACCCGTGCTCTTTTCTATTCTAACCTGGAAGTTTCGAATCTAAAAGATTATCAAAATCATAGTTCGATATAAACGGATTTTGTCTATTTTGATAACTTGTATTATTGTAGGCAAAAACTACATTAATTTAAAAATTTAAATTTAATTTAAATTAATTAAATAAACAATATTTCATTAAATGCTCTTTAAAATAAAAAATTTAATTCTTACTAAATTGATTTGAATTAGCCATTGGATTAGGAGTTGTTTGCATCCTAGGCGGAAAAGAGTTAGCCGGTGGCATCATTGATCCCATAGGTGCTTGGGATAAAGGCATCATTGAAGATTGGAATAAACCTCCCATTGGTGTGTTATTAAAATTCATCTGTGGCTGTGTGTTGTACGATTGATTGACAATGTTTTGAATAAATGGATTCGGACCAGAAAGCATTAGGAGATCATCACTGGCCGAGCTTGATCCATTTGTTGGCTCCGAATTTGTGGAACCGCTCAATTCAAGACCAAACAAATCGTTCTGGCCTGATGATGCAACTGGTGCTGGCTTATGACTAGCATTATTCGCAACGGTTGAATAATCATTTGTTGGGGTAGTAACCGAGCTCTGTTTTTTCAAATGATTGTTCTATATAAGAATTATTTAAACAAAATTAAAATGAAAAAATTCAGCCTTAAGCTTGTTCTAATTAAAATTATATTAAGCTAAATAATCAGTCCCTAATAAAATACCTCAATATCAGGCTTAAAAGTTTAATCAAGAGTTTATATGTGTGACTAGGAAATTTAAATAAGATACTTTTAATTGTTCCAAAGCTTTGGCTTCTTCTTCAATAACTCGTTTCTTCTCTTCAGCTGTTAACGATGTGTTGCTATTAAGAGTATTTATAGCATTGGTAACAGCCATTGAGCTTTTGGATAATTGTTGTCAAAAATAAACAAAAAAAATGTCATTTATTCTTACTTGTTTGAAGTGGCTGGAGCTGCATTGTTGGTACCAGATGAACTTTTTTTATTGTCAAGACCATTTAGATGGTTTTCTAAAGCTTCTAATAGACTACTAGGAGCCTTTGTTTAAATTTTTTGTTAATTTAAAATTTATTTTTCAATTACACAGTAGAATTACCTTTGTCAAATCAGGAATATCACCTTTGTCCATGCCTGAAGACTGAAAAAAAAAGTTAAATAAATTTTTTATTAATTATTAAAATCTACCTCGGCAACTTTCAAAAAAGCAGAAACATTGTCTGTTTTGTCGAGAAATTTTTTATATATATCCAAAGCTTCTCGGCAATTTTTTTTACTCATGTCAAAAAAATTCTCCAGCAAATTTATGACTCCATCATTGTAACATGCAAACAAACGAATTAGGTCTTTTGACATTAGGACAAAACAACTGTTAATCACACCATTAGACAGCTCATTTGCTTGAACATCGAATCCAATCAGAGCCTCAAGCTGTTTGTGAAGTATTGGCAATGTTTTGACCAGTTTGTCTATAGACATGGTTCTAAGCATGCCATCATCTTTTCTTTAAGAAAATTAATGACTTTTTTTTTTATTAAATATTTTCAAAACTCTTACCCTCTTTTTACCTTGCAAAAGTCAAATCCCATTAATCGGTAGGTTTCCCTCTTTTCGTTTAGATAATGGGCATATTTTCTAATGTAGCCAGACATGTCAATGCCTTGAAGATTGTTTCTGTCCATGAAATTGCTAAGGACAAATTTACTACTATGAGATGCCATATATTGACTGAATCTCTGCAATATTAAATCTTGAAAATTAAGGAAAATTCAAAAATTCTCTAAATTTACCTCGTTTCCATAGCACATCAAGTGATGTATAGTGGCCAGTGATTTATAAGTTACCACCCAGCTGCTATTTTGGGTTCGTTCTATAAGAAGATCAGCCATTTGTGGAATAGATACATTTATCTCCGAAGTACATTGAACTAAGTCTGAAATTTTGAAAAAATTTTCAAAATTTTTTTTTAATTCAAAATTTAAATTTTACAATCTAAATGTTTTTTCTTTGGTGCAATTATTTCTTCAGTTGTTGCTTTAACCACTGCTCGTCCCAGTGCAGAACCAGCTACAGTGTGTTTGGCAGCATTTAGCCTGTCAACAATGCTTTGGCCAGACATTTTTTAGCTTTTTTGCGTTTTCTCTACTAGCTTCGAATAAATAATTTTATCTAAAGCTAAAAGTCTAGATAAGACAATTTTAAACATGAGATTTTGCTTTCATATGACCAAAATTCAATTAGCACATTGCGTGTGATTAATTAAAAAAGTTGAAAATTGAAAAAAAATGATAAATTTTTTAGAATAAAATTTTTAATTTTCTTCGCTCATAGATCACTTGTTTAATCTTTCAAACTAAGTATACATTAATGAAAATATTAAACTTGATTTTTGCATTATATAATAATTTTGTTCTCAAGTTTCTTTCTAAATTCTTGACGAAACACAACACACATTTTGACTATAAGTCTTACATTTTTAAATTCATAATTTATAAAAATTTGAACACGAGAAAGGGTTTACCTTTTTAAGGTAGTTTTTTATCTATTCCAAACGCGACTTGACACCAAAAATAACCGAAGATTGGAAACAACAAATGTAGGAATTAGTTAAATTTTAATTTACAATAAAAATTATGATTTTTTTCTTAGCTTTTCTGGCACAATTTGATCGAACTAAAATTTATCGATTTTTATTTTCGACAACAGTTCCAAGACTTATAGATAATATACTTCTTGCTTGCATAATATTTTTTCATATGCTAGTTATTAGATTCACCATTCCTAATTTCCCTAGGGCTACAAAATCGCAGATATGGCCATAAGATAAAAATAATAACCTAATCCGTAAATTATATATCCTATAATTCCTGACTGATAACATTTGAACGCCACAATTCAATACTTCAGCAACAACAAAAAATTTTGATCAAAAATTAAAAATTTTAATTTAATCTAAATGCATGAATAAAAATTTTGATAATTTTAAATTAAAATATGATCAAAATTTTCATTAAAAAAATGAATAAAAATTTCGCTCATGAGGTTTATTAAAAGTTAATTTTATAAAGGAGATTTTTTGAAAATATATCATTCATTCCTTTTTTCACCAAGGGTATAATCATTAACTAGAAATTACTATGTAATTCTCTAAAATTATAGGCTTCGAAATCAACCTTTAAAATGCAAAAAATTTTGTATAAAAAAGAGGGAAAGAAATAAAAAGCAAAAATAATCATAAATATTACTTAGTTTATGTCAATTAAATTAATGTTTAAAGTTGTGTAATGTCAACTGTGATTCAAAAATAACCTGATTAAATGCTTTCTGATTTTAATAAAATAAAAATAGAATGTGAACAAAAATATGATGCTTGACAGAAAATAAAAGCATTACATCCTGTGACATTGAAATAACCACTTTTTCTATACTTCAAAGCAATATAATAATTATAACGCTGCTTGTTCTAATCATAATTTGCATTATTCTTGATTTATGCATTATTAAAAAATCTTCTCCGAATCAAATATTTGTCTTACAAAATAAACATTGATTTTAAATTTCCTTTTTCATTAAAATATAATTTTAATATTTGGTAGATTTTAACTTTAAAAAAAGATTTTAAAATTAAATTTAGTTAAAATCGATCTCATTTACTAAAATTTTTAAAAAGATGATTAAAAACTGTTCATATTAAAATTAATGAGAACAACTCTTTATTTGTGAATATTTAGAGAGCTATGCGAAAATTTAAAGCATGACTCCCAATAATAAAACAACAATAAATAAAAATGAACCTAAATAACTTGGCCTAGAACATGTAATTGAAATTAACCCATTAATGGTTAAATATTACCTTTTAAAGTAGAATAGATAATTTAGAATAAATAGACAGTTCTAAATCAAAAAATTTGTTTCCAAAATAGAGAAAGAGAGCGAGAAGCAAAGAAAAGAGCGATTTTATCAAAAAAATATAAAATAAACTAAAAACTTAACAAACCTAATTAAAATTTTTCTAGTAAAATTCTACGCAATTTATTTTTGACCATTTATTTTAAAATGTTCTAACCACATGTTTTGTGTATATTTTTCGTACAAGATCTAGGTTAGTTTTTAAATAAATTTAAATTAATTTCCAATTAATCTGGCATTAATTAACTTAGCTAAGAATATTTAATCTCAAATATTTTCACTTTAATGCTAAGTATTATTTTCTAAATCATAAAAAAAAAATAAATTTTAAAAATCTTTTAAAAACTTTTTTGTTTCCATAATAAAAGTAAAAAATTATGCAAAATAAATATTATGCGCTTTTTTAAGGAAACTCATATGTCAAATTCACATTAATGCGTCATTAAATAAATTCATTAATTTCTAATAATTCAAACAAAAAAAATCTATAAATCTTTATCTTCTGAAAATTTTAGTTAAAAAAGTCCTAAATCTTGAAGTTTGGTTCTTTTTTCAAAATTTTAAAATTAGATTTGTGTAAAGATCTATTTTTAAGCGAGAAATTATAAAATTAAATTTTCTTAATAAAAATTATTATAACTTTGCATAATTATTTTAAAATTGTTGAAAAAATAAAGCAATAAAATCAATCCTTAATTATTTAGGTCTTTTGCTGTAGCTTATAATTATTATTATTGTTTTGATTATTTCTATCCCTAGTGAGTCTTAATAGTGATCTTATTTGTTAATTAAAACTAAATAAAATTTTTGAGTCTGTAAAAATAATATCAAGAACGCTTAAACATTTTCAGATTTTAACTACCATGTAATAAAAATTTATTTTTTACATAGCATAAATATCGATTTTTTCAATTATGTCAAGTATAAATTAAAAAATTTCGAAATGATAAATACTTATAAGATTAAAAATTCTCAGAGAAGAGAAGAGTGTTCTGAATTCATTAGGAAGACTTAATTGGTTTTAATGATAGTTATTTTCTAATCCAAGTAAAAATGATTTTCTGAGGATTATTTTGCTTGATTAAAAGCCAGTAAAACTATTTTTTTTTCTATCTCTGTAAATCTTTATCAAATCATAAGAAAAACGATAAAATTTAAAGAAAAAGAAAAAATGATAAAAAAACTTATTTGATAAAAAAAACATCAAATTAATTTTTATTAGAACTTTACAGGAATTTTAAAAATACTGTCATACTCAATAAATTATTCAATTAAGCTATATAACAATTTTCTGTATCTTTTTTTAGGCTGTACCATGGTCAAATTTTAATAAATTGAATTCCAAAAATGAAAGTCGATTATATGATTATTTTTTTAGGAAAAACAATTGTTCCTAGGTAACTCAAAAATTAAAAATGTTAAATCACAAACTCAGAATTAACTTTTTTATTTTAAAATTAAAAACTTTATATTATATAGGAGTAAAAAGCTACCTGAAATGAATTGGTTTGATAAAGTAAAATTTCTAAAAACAAAAGCAAAATCTGACAGAAAATCACCCGTTTAACTGGAAAATGAAAAAAATAAAATAATCGCATCAAAATCCTTAAATTGGTGACCAGATTAAAAAATAATTTTTGTTTCAAAAAGCATCAGTTTCAAAATAATTAACAAGCTCAGTTTACTTTTTATAAATTCTGTACAAAATCTTAGGAAAAAATCAACTCTTAACCAAATTTGATGCTTCGGATGGATTTTAAAATTATCCTTTATAAATGTTTATCGAATATTTTATGATTTTTTAAAATCCAACATTCATGAAATTAAAAAAAAAAAGCAAAATAATGCACTTCCTAAAATTTACTATTATTAGGAAAATTTAGAATTTCAAAACTTATATTTCTTTAGCATTTGTATAACTAGAATATCTTTAAAAAAAAAACTATTGATTAATTAATGTAATCAATACAATAATTAATTAAAGTTTAATTGACTAAATTCAATTCATTATGTTTGATCATAAGAATTTCTAAATATTAGACTCAACTTTTTCAATAATAAAATTTGATATTTAAACTGACAACATTTAGTAGATATATTTCAAGGCATAAACCACGCGGTGATAATCTACAAATATTTATTTATTTAAGTATAATCTAATGAAGAAACCTTTATTATCTTTTTTTGTAGAATTCTGGAAACCAAACTATTCACTGCTAATAAAGAAATTTTTTTTTATAAAATAAACTAATAAATTTTATCTCAAAAAAAAAAATGAAAAACAATGCACAGAATATGTATCCATCAGAAAAGCAAGGTGATGTTGAAATAAATAAAAAAGCTTGAGAAAAATTTATTCGAAAACATTTATCAAAAAAAGATAATATAAAAATTATTTTAAAAAAAAAATCTTCTTCAACAACATTTTTTACTTTTAGAATTTTTTTCAAGTTTAATATAAAAATTCGAATTGTGTATTAATTGACTCTCAGAAATAAGAAATTTGGAGTCTTGAATATGCTCATAAATAATTTCGAACGGTTCCTTTAAATTATTCGGTTTATTCAAGTCAATTTCACACGAACCTATAACAAAATCTTTTTCTTTTTGAAAATGTTCAACTATCGAACTAATCCTGACTTTTGATTCTTCATTTAAATCATTGGCATCTTTTGTTATGAGACAGACAATAACAATTGAAAAAATTTTTTCTCGATTTTTTGAGTAATTCATTATATCATTGTACCATTTATTCAAATTCAGAAGGGAATCTTCATTGTGTTTATTAAACAATAGCAAAGCGCATTCTATTCTTCTATAATAACTCTGAGTAAGACTCCTGAACTTTTCTTGGTCTGTAAAGTAATTAGAAAAAATGGAATTATTCAAAAATGATTTACATACTAGCGGTGTCGTGAACAATAAAGATAGCGCGATTGGTAGTAAAGGATCTAACTGAGAATTCAAATTCATTCTGGTCATCCGAAATCAAAATTGGTGCTCCAGACTCCTTTTCTTTTCTTGCTAAAAGCTGGATATAACTTGATTTTCCACAGTATGGATCTCCGATCAAGATTGTTCTATATTTATTCACTGTCGGCAAGACCTGGTGCTCGCTGAGCATGCGTTTCGATGCTTTTAACATTTCATAAAAAAAATCGAATCATCAAAACGATTTTTTTGTTGTTAAAAATTATTTTTTTAAAAAGAAACACATAAATGTTATTAAGATAAAAAATAATGATGAAAAATTTGAGAAAGAAAAATATTTGAAATTCAAAAGATAAACAATTATATTAAATAGACGAAGTGATTCTAATAAGCTAAGATCTGTTCTCAAAAATAAAAATAATAATCAAAATGATTTGGAATCAACTGATTTTTTTATTAATATTTGACTTAAATGATAAATATCTAAAATATTAGTTTCTAGGCTTTTAAATTAGAATTTGATCAATTTTTTTTTCTTTTTAAATTCAAATTAAAATAATGAGCAGTAATTTTAAAAATAAAAATTTTAAATTCATAAACTCAAAATATAATATGTTGAAAAATGCTATCCAAGAGTTGTAGTTCTTAAAAAATCATGATTGTTGGAGAATATTATTTAATTAGACTCTGAATTAATTTTTTCGTATACGGTTTGTGGTTTCAGGCAGAACACCAAAAATCAAAACATTTAATAGACGAAAATCAAAACATTTATTCCTTAAAATCATTTTATTTACGTTCAGGTAAAAATAAATTTATTTATTTTAAAATATAGTACAAATTTTCCAAAGAAATAAAATATAATAAAAAAATATAAACCTAAAATTGTTTCCATTCTAGTCAAAGCCTTTATTTCTCATTTCAACTTTCAAACAACTAATTTCTAACCACAAATATTTAATTCAAATGATTATGATACAAGGTATAAAAAAAGTCAAGATCAATTGCAGTGTGTTAAAAATTCGTCAGAAATTAGTGAAAATTATGTGGCTTAAGAATGCTTGAGTGTCATATGAAATTTTAATCATTTCTCTTTATAAAATATTTATTTCCATTTGATACATGTTGTAACACCTTATCTTATTTTTTCAAATTTCACTCTTAGTTAAGAGGTTTTCTAGAAAAAAATTAACTTGATAAGATAAAAGAATAATACAGGAATGATATTGATGGTTTTACTATTTTGATGTGAATTTTTTGACTTATTACACATCAAAGGAAGAAGTCATACTTTATACCAGTAAACCATTTCGACTCAACTTTAATTTTCACTGTCATAGACATATTAATTATAGAAATTTGAAATTTTATCATATTTTTGAAAAAATTAAATAAAACATTGCAAATCATTTATTAAATTGACTAAAATAATAAATTTTGAACGATTGTGAAAAATTTTAACACAAACATCAAGAAAACTGTCCAAGGAAAAGTTATTATAATTTGGCTATCATTTCCTACCTTCAGTAATATATTTCCAATTCGTTATCTAATTAATATCTATTCTTCATCTAATAAATTTCCTTTTGAGTATAATTATATATATCTACACTAATAAATTAAATGGAACCTAATATATTTCGAAGTCTACTCTAATTTATTAAACCTCATCTGAATAAATTCGTCATCATCAAACCAATTCTGAGAATTACGAGGAAAAAAACTCCGGTCTTTTAGTTGCTTTTAATGGCATTGGGAAATGGTCTTCGTGAAATGTAAGCTTTGATTTTTTTTACTTGATTCACTCTGCAAGTGTCAACTGATATGGCTATAAATAAAAGAGGTAAATACTATATTGCCAATGGTCTCTCAAAGAAGAACGAGCTTCAACCAGCCGATATTACAACCTATGAGATCGCGCTGAAGAGAACAAGTTGGAAGAGCTTCGATGTTTTTATCCGTGGAATCAACATGTGCCGAGTCGTCACACTCAACAATCAAGACTTCCGCCGCAGCAAGTGTAGCTGTCCCAGCTATGACAAAAAGAACATTTGCAAGCACATCATCGGCGTTGCTAGTTATTTCAAGCTATACACCATTCCACTCGAGATCAAAAACTTGCCTATGGGAGAAAAACGAAAGCGTGGTGCTCCTAAAAAAGCTACCAAGGCTCTTGTTAGGATGTAAAAGTTTGTTGGTCGCTTATTTTTCTTATTATTTCTTATAATTTCTTATTATTTGTTTCTTATTTTTTGTTTGTTTGTCGTTTGCTTAAAAAAATAAATAATTGATTATTACTATAAACTATCGATTTAAATTTAAAATTGATTAGATGATCCCCAAATTATATAGTGGAGCTATATATTATTAGTGGAGCTTTATTTTATTAGTGACGATGGAAATATATTAGTGAAGATATGAAAATTGTTCCCTTATAATTTTCATTAATTTTTACAAAAATTCATTCTTGTTTACTAATTAAAATTTTAAATCTTTTGGTGATTTTTGTGCTGAATATAAATATATAATTTCTATAATTAATAATAATTTTTAGTTTTTTCTGTTAAATTTTTTTTCTTTGAGCACATTTTTAATAATAAATGATGGTAAAATAGCGGTTCTGTTAGGATGCCAAAATTCTCTTTTGTTGGTATCTGGCGAACCGGTTGGTCATAATGGCTGATTTTTGGATCTATTACAGGGGTTAAAAACTGAGTTTAATTAACACATAATAGTTGTGGGTTGGTGGGAGCATGGGAGTTAAAATTGTCAGCTTATTATTTAGGCATATAAGCTTTTTTCGAATTTTTTTAAAAAATGATAGCTATTATTGTCTTTAAAAGTTTTTCAATATTTTTTCTTCAAAATTTAATTTTCAAATTTAAAATTACTCGAAACTATTTTGGTAAATTTTTCGTATGTCTAATTTTGTTACTCATAAGTTCCTTAGAGATGATCTTAAAATTATATTTATTTATCAAATGATTCAGTTTTTTCTCCTCTAAAAATTTATATATATATCATAAGGAAATTTATTAGAAAAAAATAACTTTAAATAAAATGTCAATCAGTAAGATATTTAAGGATACTTTTAGATTAATTGAAGGTAATTTAATCTTAATAGATTTTGAAGATCTTTCTATTGATTACAAACAGAGATATTTTTACTTCATAAGTCAAAGTCAATAGTTCAAATTTTTTAAATTTTTTCTTCAAATCACTGACCACGATCATGACTGCATGGAATAGTAAAAATACAAATATTAAATTTTGACTTATAATGACTTGTTTTTCAAATCAAAGTCAATTTTAAGTCAAGTTCTGACATTGACTTTAATTTTAGTGCCTTTAACTTAATATTTTGATTAGAAAAGATGTCCAGTTATAATTTATCTATCATTTTTTAGGTTTATTTAATTATATAGCTTAAAATTAGAAAATTTTTCTTAAAAATTACATGGTTTTTATAATAAATTAGAAAAGTATGGCAGATTTCATTCAACACATAAAAACGAAGCGAAAAATTGACATAGTAGTAGTAGTAGTAGTTTTGACTGTAGCTGGCTAGCCAGCGAGTGTGCTGATAAGGCACACTAAGACAGCTGATGTGATTGATTGCTGCTCATCCAGCAATCAATGCCTGCTTTAAAGCTGTTAACATTGGGGGCTTCAACTAATTCATTTGGCAGCGAGTTCCATAAGTTAGCGGTTCTGTTGAAAAAAAAGTTATCTCTATGTTGGAGCCTCGATATTTCTTTGTGATATTTGAGGCAGTGACCTCTTCCTTGGTTTTTTGTGACATTATATATATTAATATATTATATATTAATATAGTTGAATCTAAACTATGATTTTTATTTTTAAAAAATTTTAATAGATATGTGTTAATTCGTTTTTTTTTAATTTCTTAGTTGAATTTCAAAAAAAAAATTCATTTTGTCTTTTTTATTAATTACTAAAATGGAAAATTAAGGAAATTTTTAAAGACTAAATTAAAAATTAGGAAATCATTTCAATGCATCAAAATTATATAAAAAAAAAGTAGTTATACATTAAAATGATGAGTGACTAAAAAAATCCTTGTTGAAATTATGACGTATATAAAGCAAATAAAAAATTTAATTTTACTATTTTATTTTATTCAAAGTAAAATAATTTTAAAAATTAAAGCTTTGTAAAAAATTTAAAAACATAACTCGATAAAAGCGATTTCAAAATAGAGCATAATTTTTTGCTGAATCAACTCAAATTCTAATAATTACAATATATATATTTTTTGAGCGAATTGAAAGAAAAATTTAGATATATTTAGGGGAACAAAAACAGCAAATAAATTTAAAGCGACTTAACAAATTTAGTGAACTCAATTTTTCTCCACCAGATTCGCCTTTTTTGCTCCAAGTTTTTACATCTTCTTTTAAAAAAATTAAATCAAATCTTTAAGCTAAACTTAAAATGTATTTACCAATATCAGGTACGAAAATATAATATTTTTGAGACATTTTTTCAATTAATCGGTCTATTTCATTAATATCTCTAAAATTAGAAAAAATAAAAACAAAAAAAAAATTTATTATAATCCTACGATTGTATCTCCAGAAGATCGTTATGCTTGCTTAGGTCAAAAGAAGGAATATTTTGTTGATTTTTTGAATCAATGCCCAATGGTTCATTTACTTGCTCACCTAATTTAGATAAAATCAATTTATTTAAAAAAATTTCTGAACTATGGTTACATTGCATAGAGAACGATTTTAAAATATAAAAATGTCTGATAAACTCTAACTTCATATACTCAAGATAAGCAATTATTTGCTGAATGTACCGATAAAGCTCATTATCATTAAAATTAACTCTTAAAACCAAAAAAATATTTATTTATAAAAAAATTTCTTTTATAGCTGTATCTTACTGGTCTATCTGTGGAACCAATTTTTCCAAAGCGGATTTAATAAGTTTGTAGGTTTGCGATCTTTGTCCTTTTACTTCCTCTGGATTAACGATATCACATAAGCTCTCATTTGACAGGGCTAAAAGATTATTATGATATTTAGATACTGATTTATGACACTCCATCAATAACTTAAAAATAAAATAAATAAAATTCAAAGCTTTTTACACAATAACTTTTACTTTTTGGCATTCTTCTATTATGCTCTGGGTCAGATCATGAACGGCGGTCTTTCGTTGTGTAATATTTACATTCGAATGAACACTTCCATTGCTAATGGGTGTTTGAGTATGCCCATTCGATAAATTGGTATTCGGTCTTATGTCTATTTGAGATTTCATCGATACAATTAAAAAAGTTTAAGAAAAATTGACATGAATGAAGTTGGATCTAGGCTTAGATTTCTATTTTAAAAAAATTTAATTTTAATAGATATGTGTTAAAAAAAACTTTGAAAAAAAAATATTTGTTTTTGCTAGAAGGAGGCTTTGGCATCTGATTTAGAAAGAATATTCAGAATTAATTTTAATTAAATTTAGAGATCTGTTTGAGAAAAAAATCAATATTTTAATATTGAAAAAAAATTCATATCAGTAATTTTGTTTTTTTTTCAAAAAAATTAGCTAATAATGATAATAAATTGGACTTGATAAATACTAAAAATCTATTGAATCATTCTAAACAGCGTTTTTAATTAAAACGAAAGCATGCGATTAAACTAAACGAAATTTTAACGATTTTTGAATTACATTCGATCAATTTATTATTAATAATAAAATTGTTCAAAATTGAATAATTATTAAGATAAAAACGCAACTGGCTTGATTTTTTAATGATTTAATCAATTCGTTTACCTTAGCTCTAGTAATTCTGATTTTTTTGCTGGCTAAAATTCCTTGTCTAATTAATTTCTGGGTATTGGGAAATAATGTTTGGTATTTTCAGTGATAGTTAAATAATATACAGTTTTTATCTGAAAAAGTGTAATTAAAATATGTTCTTCTTTTATTTTGAATACAATGCACGGCGCAAATTTTCTAGGAAGGAAGCAAATTTTTTCAAAATGAAAATATATTAAATTTCAATGAAAAGTAAAAAAAAAATTCAGTGAAATCAGCCGATAGGCTAAGACATATACATTGAGAGGGCCCAAATCAAAATTCAAACTATAATTAAATGGTACATTAAAACCTGATTGGAAATACATTAATGAAAAGAGTTAATTAAAAGCATTGCTCATTACTCAGATAGTCTTTTTATTTAAACCTAGTATTAAATTCAGAATTTTTAATAAAAAAAAACGTATTTAACAACCAAAATTTTGTCAACCAGATTTTAATCTCAAAGAAAAACATAAAATTTTAAAAATAAATTTAATTTAGAAATATTGTTTACTTTAAATAATGGATCTCTGGTAAGTAAGAATTTTAACACGAGTTACTGCAGTAATTTTTTTGATTATCGATAATTTGAAAAAATATTGAAATTAAAATTTAAAAAAAAATGTTTTTCTAATTAGTTTGAAAATTTTTCAAATATTATAAGCTTGATTAATATAATATTTATCTTCAGAGTTATTTAAAGACTTAAAAAACCCTTGATATTGAATTAAAAGAATCTGATTAAGCCAAAGCGGAAGAGATCCCATCTAAATATGCTAACAACTACAAAACCAGTGAAGCCCGCTTACATGATTAAATAAATTAATTAAAATTTAAAAACCAATTTGTTTAATTTTGTGCCTGAAAAGGAACTGAATCATTTCTAGATAAAAAACAAGCTACTACTGAATTCATAGTTCGGTAGTTAATTTATTAGAATCTATTAGAAAATCTAGAAAATTAATTTTGTATTAGAAACATGCATCGAATGAAAATGAATTTGAAAATTCAAATAGATTAAATTGACAAAAAAAAAATTTTAGGATAAAATTGTTTAATTATCTTTTTGTTAAAAATAATTTTCCCTTCTAAATTAATGCAATAATTTACGGATCAAATTAAGATACATGTATAAATAAAATTTTATGGCAAATTAAATAATCAATTTTTTTGTGTTCCAAAAAAAGCCATCAGCCTTTTCAAAATATTAAATTTTAATAATCAGTTTCTTGAAGGGCTCAAAAAAATTTAAATTAAACACTAAATTTCATTAAATTAGCTTACACAATTCTATTAATATATTATTAGATAATTTAATCAAGTTCCTTTTTAATTAAATTCCTGACAAACGGAAACTAACAAAATTGGATTAAAATAAATCGTAAATAGAGATTCATTCCCTGACAACACTTTATTTCTATAATTTTTTTTGTTTATTACCAGATTAAATTCAAGAAAAAAATATTTTTAACAGTTTTGTAAAATTTATAATAATTTACAGTTTAATATTCAATCATTAAAACAAATTTCAGAAATGATTTTTTTGTCCGAGGTTATCTCATTTTATTTAAAATAAAATCGTCTTTAGAAATTTTTTAACAGTCATCTTTAAATGTTTTGTGGTAAAAAATGAAATTGAATTGAAGAATCAGTATGACGCTTGAAATTTAATATTATATTTTGCATTAATATTTGAATTAAATTAAATTTTACGCAATTTTATATATATTTAAATAAGTGCGTCATTTTTTTCATTAGTTTCATTGAAAAGCATCAGTATTTAGGATTCATTTATAAATATCAAAAAGACGTGGGGGGCCTGAAAATAATCAACTCAACTCTATTCAACTCATGTTCAAAATTAGATTGACTATTTTTTCTTACTTTATGTGAATTTTAATTCTTAGTAATTGAAATTAAAATTTAATGAGTTAAAGATTAGGTAATTTAAATCTTCATTGCTATATAAATTTAGAAAATCTGATTTTTAACCTTGGAATCTTCATCTTTAAAGAGCCATATTTCTTTTGAATTTTGAAAATAAAATTCAGACTCAGGAGCCCGAAATCAATTGATTAAGTTTTATTTTTTCGTATCTTTCCTTAATCGTTTTGAAATATTAATATTTCTTTTAGAGATTCATTTAAATTTTAAATAAATAATCTTGAATAAATACTTTTATAAAAACAAAAAATCTTACTCCGATTACTATTTTCCAAGTTAATCCAGAAAATTTCTTTTTTTCATTTTAATCGAATCTTATTCCTGAGATCCCTTATGAAAACATTTTTTTTCTTATATTAGACAAAAATCTGAATAAACGAATGGATTTTATTTTAGCTTTATAAATATTTGAGTTTTATAGATTTCCAATTTCTATTCTAAAATTTAAATGAAAAATTGATTTAGCTAAAAGAAAATCCATTCATTTTTTAGATTTTTGATCAAATTAAGATTAAATTTCTTTGATAATTTAATCCTTTGTTATTTATCTAATTAAAAAAATCTTTAAGAATTTTTTTTGATATCATGATAAATAACTTAAACTAAATTAAATTCAACTACGATTAAAGATCCTTCCTACTAAATAAACACGACTAGAAATTTATTTAAAATTCAAAACGTGATAAATTGATTTTCAGAAGATGGTTATGACATCGAGGTTTTGAAATTTTATTGAGTTTTAACAATTAAACTCATTTTTTAAAAACATTTAAATTTTATATTTTAGACAAAAATAACTCAAAGAAATTTATTTAAAATTTTATTATTCAATTTAACCTCAGTGGAAGCTTTTGAATCTTAAAAGTCAAAAACATTTAAAATAAAACATTTTACTAAAATTAACAGTTTAATGTAATAATGATTAAGAAAAAAGTCTATGACCATTGTTTCAAAAATTTTAAATGGAATTCCTCGAATTTTGACAACAGTGATTTAATTTGGTCAGTTGGCGGTAAAATTGTGGTTCTAAAATGATAAGTTCCCGGCTTTTGATGAAAACCTGAACCTGGAACAACGCAAATACCAGTTTGGTCAATCATCTCCAAACAATAAAACATGTCTGGTTCCATTCCATTGTTCTAAAATGTATCATTAGTTTTCAACAAAAATTAAAAACAATAAATAAATGAATCAATTACTTTGGCATGTTGAATAGCTTTTGGTGGAATAGTAATTTGTGGAAAAGCATACATAGCGCCTTGGACTGGATTGCATTTAACTCCCTCAATTTTGTTCAACAATTCAGTGACAAGTTTTGCTTTTTCTTTCAAGCTGCTCAAAACTTGTTCTTTTTCCTTCATGAATAAGTCATAAGATGGCTCGCCTATTTTGGGTGGATTGACTACTGTATCAATGCAAATCTGGCCTAATACAGAGCTGCACAATTGAGCTGAAGATAATTTTTTCAATTCAGCTTTAACATCAGGTTCCATGTTGACAACATCGAAGTAACCAGCTCTAGCACCACATTCTCCCATAAATCCTTTGCTTGTCGAATAAAACGAAGCTATTTCCATTTGAGAATAAGGATGTCCCAGTTCTGCAGCCACTTTTTTAAATGAATGAAACTTCATTCCTTCAGCATAGACATTGTCTTGGTACACCTTTTAGGATTTAAAAAAATTAAGCAGATTTTTCAAAAAAAAAAAAGGAAATAATTTTAATTAAAAATTTTCTTGCCTCATCAGCTAAAATAAACAATCGTTTTTCATAGGCCCATTTGACTATTTGTTGCATGTTTTCCAAGCTCAAAACTTGACCAGTCGGATTTCCTGGGTTGATGATACAAATTGCTTTAGGTTGACAACGATTCAATGAATCCTGATAAGCTCTTTCTAATTCTTCAATACTCAAAGACCAATTTTTATCCTCATCCAAATAGTAGCCAATCTGTTCAGCGCTGTACTCAGATATTGTGGCAGAGTAAAGAGGATATTGCGGAATTGGTATCATAAATCCAGCAGGAATCTCGTTTTGTCCATTCAATAGCATTTCCATCATTATTTTTATTCCACCACTCGCACCAGTTGTCAAAAAAATGTCATCTGCATCGCAAGAAAAACCATCTCTTCTTGTTATAAACTCTGCTATATGTCTTCTGACTATATCCAAACCGGCACTATCAGTATAAGCTCCTACACTGCCTCCACCACAGGCATTCAATAACTCTTTTGCTCTTTGTTTAACATCTTCGGGAAATTCCTCACTTTTCAATAGATCCGGATAAGCACAGATAGCCATGACTTGTCTTAAAAAAGTGATCGGTTTTTGTCCAGTCGCATGGCAATCACCAATATTAGCTCGAATGACTCTTTCGAATGGCTTGGAAACCCCCTGGCAAAAAAATTTTATACTTTTTTAGACAAAATAAAATTTTTACATTTTGAAGTTCTTTTTCAAGTTCTCCAGCACGAATAACAACTCTACCTCTGACAGCATACTGAACATTTTTTACAGTTGAACTCAAAGTCTCCATTGTCAGACATTTTTGAGCTTTCGTATCGTTTTCCGAGATTTTCAAGTTCGGCTTAGAACTTTTCTTAAAAATTTAAAATAAATTATTTATGTCAAAGCTTTTTTAATTGAACTTTAAAAATTAAGCTAAAACTAACCAAGTTATTATTTGTTGTTTGGGTCAAAGAAGCAATTGGTACATAGATCCTCTTTTGAGCAGATGAAAGCAATTGCACTCCATTTTTGCTGACCAAGCTGTTACACAACATTTTTAATTGAATGTAAATAAAATCTAAAAAAATGATGTTTAATCAATTATCTTTAAATCTAAGCGTGAGTGTACTATAAGATATTCAAAATTAAATTTATGAAATAAAAAAAAATTATACAACAAAAATCTAAAGAAATTGATGCATATGCATGACTTTGAAAAGACGATTTTTTTTGATATGTAATTTACAAATACTGATCTTGTTGTTTCAAAATTGCATTTTAATAATTAGAAGGTATCTGATAAAATTCTTGTATTCATTTTTACCTAAACTAGTTTGATAAACGCTTAACCTTGCGTCCTTACATTAGAACATAATTTCTTAGTTGCGTAATAAATTTTATATGAGTCTAGATTCAAAAATTATAATATATTTTATTTTTTTAAAGGAAATATAGATTTTATCATCGTTTGGTATCTCAAGATAAATTTCCATTATTAAAGAAGGTTTTTAGCTTATAGAAAATCGATTTAAAAAGAAAAATACTCAAATGAGAGTGTCTGAAATGAATTTAAGTCTAAAAAATGTAAGCCATTTAATCTTTGTTATAATATACGAATTTTTTTAGTAAAAAAAATGCTGAAAATAATGGCTTGTTTTCAAAAGATTGATAATCAAAAAATTAAAATACAGGTGAATTGAGGGTGTGTTTGAGTATTAAAACATTGATAGAAATTTGTTTTTTTCGATTATTTATTTTATACATTTGATACTTGTAAAACATTACGTCGCAAAAAAAAGAGAATTTTTATTTTCATTCAGATTGACGTATACATTTTTGCTAATAACAAACAAAAATAAGTGTTCAAGAATAAAATTTAATTTTAAAAATAATGAAGTAGAGTAAAAATTTTATTGTATTTATTTATTTTCAGAAGTTTTTTATTTATTTTGAAGGGTTATCTCATCAAGGTTGCTAAGAACTAAAAAAAGTAAATTCCACTAAAATTTTGCTATTTTTTTTAACTCCAAAGCTTTATAAAAGAATGCTTTGAAACAATTGCATGATGAGAATCAATTAAATTCAGTTTGTCCAAAAATTTAGAATCGAAGTATACTTTTGAAAGAAAAAAGATTTAAAAGTAAATAAAACAGTCTTTTTTCATATTTCTGTGACCTGAGATTTTCAACGAGGACCGTAGATACCAAAGAAAAACATGCTTAAATAGCCTTTTATGCAAATATTAATTTTTTGTTAAGAATACAATTTTAAACAAGCAATAATCTTAAAATATTTTGCCATATTGGTGAAAAAAATCTTGACTAAATTTTTGAATCTATTATTTCCAATTAATTTTGAAATAATGTTCAAAAAATTAATAATCTAAATATAAATCTAAATAAAGCATTTACCATATATTTTTGAACTCTTAAAATTCTAATAAGTTAAAATTAAATAATTCAGTTTGTTGAAAAATTTACAAAAAGTAGTATTTAAGAAGATTTAAAATATATTTAAAAAAAAATTTATTATATGAAATTGTTTTTTATTGAACAAAAATTTCTATTTATTTTGTTTCGAATTGAGCATCGCTTGTCGTTTTATATTTACCACTTCCCGATACAATTCCATATTTTTCAATCACATCATTCACCACCACATTTTTAAAGTCTTTCCATTCTTTTTTCTTTTCCTGGTCTATAAACTTTTCGTAAATATACTTTTGAGATAAATCGGCAAAATTCCGAGTGCTTGTCTGCAACAATAATCGCAGCGTTATATTATCTAATTCTGTAGGAAATACAATTTTAGTTAAAATTTTTTCAATCAAGATGATTACTTGATATCTTATCAAATGGAATGATACCCAATTTGCAAGTTTTTTCAGTCACAATTGAACAAGTCATAGGTTCTTTCAAAGTCACACTAAATT
This sequence comes from Brachionus asplanchnoidis, assembly GCA_025491095.1. Lineage (NCBI taxonomy): Eukaryota > Metazoa > Rotifera > Eurotatoria > Ploima > Brachionidae > Brachionus > Brachionus asplanchnoidis. The sequence goes on along the minus strand of JAILYF010000013.1, from coordinate 3,512,680 downwards.
CACCAAAAGTGTCTGTCTCTTTTAGTTTGCCAATTACAACCTGCTTCATGCGTTTTTCCTTTTTTCCAGTTTTCTTGTTAAAAAAAGGTACATCTACCTTTCGCAGGACATGGCATTCACCTTTGTTGATAAAGCCAATAAATGGACATCTATAACCTTCGCTTGTCAGTACTTTAAAAGCAGACCTTAAATAAATTTTCTATTTTATATCTTCTAAAATTACTTGTATTTGGTTGAAATGTCTTCCATTCAAAAATTTCCATCAGCTCTTCTATTGTGTGCTTAGGCCAAGAGCTATATCCTTTGCATATTTTTATTGCTTGTATTTTAGCCTCACGCTCCTCGTCGCTGATTTTCTATTAAAAAAAAGTAGATTTAAACTATTAATTAATAATCAAGAATAGAAATTATTCCACAGAAAAAAATGTCTTCCTATTAGTGTCACAAACTGCCAAAGGAAATAAGTATTTACAAAAAAACCCTTTTGGGTAAAGTATTTTCAAAAGAAAATTCATTCTTAAAATTAACAGCTACGCAACTGAAATAAAAAAATCAGATTTTATGAAAATTGAATTTAAGGTTTTAACACCTCATTCAAATTAAAACACCTACATTTTGAGGAATTAAACCATTAAAAGGGAGATCATTTCATTAAGTATTATTATAAGACCACCAAAGTCTAAATTTATCAGTTCTCGCACAAATAACCTTGGAGCATTTGAAAGAAAAAAATTGTTGTTTTTGAAAATGATGATAAAATGGATAGCGTTTTAAGGTAAATTAATTTTTTAGTTATTTTAAAATTAAAAATAAATTAAAAAACCAAAATTTAAAAGGCAGTTAAACATATGTTTTAGTTAAATAGATCTGTTTCTATGGCATATTGAATTTGATGATCAATTCAAAATTTAAATAAAAGATTTATATTTTTTTTAGTCCCCCAAAAAAATGAAATTTAGGTAGTTAACGAATTTAAAGTCATAAATTAGAAATTCAGATAGTACTTAAGTTTTGAATTTCCAGAACCTAACCATATTTCTAACATCTTTTCCAAAAGCCAATTTTAATCTCTTCTATTTGCAAAAGATCTGACTTATTTTTTCGTTACTACAATATGATAGAATTAAGAAGTATATTGAACGAAGGTACATTAAATTGAAAATGAAAATCGTAGCATAAAAGCACCACAAAAAATTTGTTTTTGAGAAAAAACCCATATTCATATAATATATAATTTCTTTCAGAAATATTTTGCTTTTAAGTTTAAATCTAGAATTTATTAAAAAGTAGAAGAAAAACTTAGTAGAAACGATTATTTAGAATTTTTTTTTTAATTAGTAAATGTAAGAATGCATTTATTTGAAACCATTGCCTTTACCGAATATATTTTTCTATTAATGCGAAATTAAAAATATTAAATAAGATCTTAATAATTTGATTCTTTACATCAGACTTTTTTATTAAACTTTTCTTTAATTAAAATTAATTCTTTTTTAATGAAATGAAAATTAAAATTCTAAGTGTTTTTTTTATTATTTTGTGTCAATAAATAATTTATTGTTATTTTGTGTTACAAGTCATTAGTTTGAAATCATTTTTTTAATTAAATTTTAAATTAAAAAAGGCGTTTAAATAAAATTAATTCCATGAAACTTTGGATGTCAAAATTATATCTTTAAAATTTTCATTATTTATCCTATTAGTTGGTGTTAAATCCTAAACTTATGACCTTTACACAATTAGATATTTTTCTAAATTATTCAAAATTAATTCCTTGTTAAAACTAATTTTTGTTAAAATATTTTTATTTTTGATTTAACTTTTTATTTTGAACGTAAATTAAAACTATGGCTTTGAATTAATTAGAAAAAAGACCACAGTCTAAACCTGTTATTCCGGATCGATTTGCACAGGCAAATTTTTTCGGAATATTTCTCTAAATTGAAAATAATTTTACAAAACTTTGATTTGATTCAAGACCCTCAAAAATTATATAAAAAAAAACTTAAATTACCAAAAGTAAATTAAAAATTTATAATTGATTAAAAAAAATTTAAAAGACTAAATTGTTTCTTTTTGCTTTCAAATCTTTTGCTTTAAAATTTACACATTTCTTCACTGGAAGCACCAAACAAGTAATTTGACTCTTATTAAAAAAAATTTTAAATTCTGATGTCTTTAACTCATCTTTTTGAAAAGAGCATTTCATAGTGCATACTCACAGCAAAATAGCACAAAATACAATACATAAAGAATACAAACTATACCCAAAAGAAAGCACTTTGACTGCCTTATGTGAATATACCATTTATTTTCTCTGGAATTTTATCATTTGCCAAGTAATTTTACAAAATGACACATTTCTTAAATTAACAATGACAATTAAATCTTTTTTGAACTATTTTGACTTTTTCTTTAAAAAATGTCATTACTTATAACTTAAATTTTTTTTACATATAAATTAATGACTCAATGTCATTTTGAAAATTTTACTTTTTAATAGCGTAATTGTTCAATTTTAAGACATTTGATTATAGTGCATTATGTCACATGTCTTTTTATATCGAATACTGAATTAAATTTTTAAACTATGAAATGTAATAAAGCCCTCTGGAAACGCAGTTCAAAGGGAAACCAAAGAAAATTTTATAATAAAATCATCATCGGTGAGATAACATGTAGTAAAATAAATGCTACTTTATTTTCAAAAATAGGCATATTAGAATATTTTCGACTTTTACTTCTTGACTTTAGGCTTAAAATTTTATCCAGCGTTCGATTTAAAAAAACATGTCTTTCATGAAATGTCTTAAATTTCGAACAATCAAGTTATAATTTCAGTAATTCTATGGTACATGGTTTTGACGTAATTTTACGTAAATTAACGTTTTTTCCGTTTTTCCCCGTTTTATCGTTAAAACAATCACGTTTTTTTGCTGTTTATTGTTTATTATTCTCACGGGTTAGTATTGTTTCTAAAATTAAAGAAAAAATATCTATGAGCATTGCTCAATTCTGACGACAGTTTAAAAAATGATCAATTTAAAGCTAATAATAAATAAAACTTAGTATTATTTCCAAAATTTAAGAAAAAAATTGTAAATTAACAAAAGAAAGTGGCGTTTTTACATTTTTTTACTTTTTTTACCAATTAAAATTCGATAAATTACTAAAAATTACATGAAAGACGGTATTTTAAAATTATCCATAATATTTTGTTAAAATTATTAATTTATTGCCGATTTGCAAATCTAATATTATGGCTTGAAATTTAGATTGTGATATAATAATTGGCTGTATTATTAAAATTAATCCGTCTTTAAAATGCCGAATTATAAAATAATTTTTAATGGAAAAGGTTTTGAAAGGGAATAAGAAATTAAAAAATCGTTCGGCAATAGAGATTTGCAAATAATAAGGTAAGACTGTTAAAAGAAATTATTAATTTTACTTGACAGTTGACTTAAAGAACTAGAAGACTTGATTAAAAAAAATGCCATTCTTTTTGAATCATTATAGGAAATTTGATTTACCTTAAAGATTTTTTCATAGTTTGTAATTGAAATTTTGAGAAATTCGCATTTATCCTCATTAGTAATCACTCGAAACATTCTTTAATTTTTAATTAATAACATTAAAGTATAAGATAAAAATTTAAAAAACCTTGTGGTCATTTCCCTTCCATATAAATGCGATAGAGTCCCGAAACATGAGCCAACATCTAGCTGGTAATAAAATAAAAATCTTTAAATAAACAAATGTTGAAATTCCTACAATCGGTTCATTTTCTTGCGGTTCTGGAGTTACAGGTCTAAGTCTAGTAAAAAATTGGTTTAGATGTGGAATTGACAGTGGTTTAACAGATCCCTTTAAAACCATGTAAAATCCAAAATTTCCAAAAACTAAAATAAATTATTAATAAAAAAAATAAGCTTTTAATGGACTAACCAGGCGTTGATTTGTTTGAAACTGTTTCCAATTGTGCATAACCACACAGTCTTTGTAAAAGAAGCTTATCATTTCGTTGAATAGGTGGAAAAACGCTTAGGAATTCATCAAAGCTCTTCAGAATTTCATAAATCTGAAAATTATCTTCATCTTTTCTCTCGAATGGACTAAGAAAATTGAAATAAAAAAATTGAATTCAAATTTTTAGCTTACTATTTTTTTAGAATTTTGCGTAGCTTTTTAATTGATTGGAGTTTTTTTAAGTACGGATCGACAATTTCATCTGTTTTATGATGAATTTTTTCTAAATATAAACTAATATTGTGCGTATCCATTTCATAATCATTTGAATTATTTTCATCGCTTTCCTCACTACTATCATGACGCTTGATCGCTAATAATTTTTGAGGATTAGATTTACGCATTTCAGCTTCCTTTGGCTTTAGTAGCCTCTTCCAGATTACGTCACTTGAAATTTATTTTTTGCTAATTTTCAAAAATTATTTCCAAAAAAATACCTTTCATCCTTTTTTTCTTTTTCGTTTTTTTCTTGTTGAAATATTTTATTGTAATTTTCCATAAAAATTTGATGACATTGATTTCTATTTAGAATTAAAATGTGACAAAAAAATCTAAAATTTAATGTTAAACCTGTCTTCATTATTTTTTTCCAAGTCTAACAACCATCCCAAATTTTTTAAGTTAATTTCTGGTTTTTCCTGAGAATTGTTCACTTTAAAAAATTAAAGTAAAAAAATCTTTTCCCTTTTATTTTATTTTAAGTACTTGAATAATTGATTTTTTGGACAGAATGGTCTTTTATTTGCGGAAAAAGAATATTTGTTTCATTTTGTTTCTTGGATTTTGAAAAAGTTTTTTGAAATAATCTCAACGAGCTTGAACTTAACTCGACTTGTTTGGAAACTAAAGCCATGTTCAGGGTTGGATTCAAATAAGACGGTCAGTTGATTAATAAACTCTATAATGCACTTAATTCATTAAAGAACATTCACAAATTTTTGAGCAAGAATCCGTTTACCTTAATTTATTATGTTGCCATAGTTTCAGATTTTGTCGAGGTTCAAACTCAAATCAAATTTACATTATTTGAAACAAAATAAAAATATAAGAAATTTTTTTTGAAAAAAAAAATTTGATTTATAGAAATATTAAGTTGTTTATTTATTAATTAAATAAGTATTAGAAAAATTAAACAAAATCTTTTTTTTATTTATTAATTCATCAAAAACAAAGATTATAAACATTGATCAAATTTTTGGAATGAAAAAAACAAAAATATATTTAATTTACGGATTTTTTTTTCAAATGGCTCAGATCAATTTGTATTTCCTGTTCAGTTTGTAGTCGCAATAATCTCTCCTCGAACTCATAATCAGTTAAAATTCTGTGTCTATTTGCTATTCTCATCTCGCTTAAAAATTAAAAATAATATATTTAAATCACTCATTTTAAAGCTTACCCTCTTTTTGTTCTCATGTGAGTGCGATGTCCCAGAAATCGTTCTTTTCGAGTATCATCAATCGGCTTCGGATTTTTCTTTGTGTTAGCAATCTTGTAAAAATTTCTTTAAAAAAAAGTACAAATTTAAACAGAATTAAAAAATTTTAAATAGAATTTTACTTTGGCATTTTCATATCGCACTTTTCATACACAGATTTAGTATACATTTTATTTACCAGCTCGTCATCGTTTAACTTAAAATTATTTTTATTATTTTCTGCATTTTGAATTTTTGTACAAAAAATAAGAAACAATATCTTTTTTTTCAAGTGCTAAAAAAAATTATCTTTTAAAAAAAGTAAATCGATCTTTTAATTTATCTTTTAATAATCTTTTATTTTAATTTTTTTAAGAAGACTTATGGATAAAACAATTATTTTAGTATTCAGGAATAAATCAAAAAGTTAAATAAATTTAGTAAAAAATTTAAAAAAATTTTCTATAGTCATTTAAAAGATTTGTTTTTTTACTTTATGACCTCTTCTTTAGAGCCTGGGGCTACACTTATTTCGAGAATTGTCAAAAAGCTAAAATTCTGATCGAAATTTAGAACAATTGTCGCTTAAATTAAAATCTTAAAATTTTTAAAACCTTTTTTTTTATTTATTAAAAAGTCAATTCCTATTTAATTAGAATCCTTATTTCCGAATGGATAGTATAAAACCAAAGCTGTTTAAAATTCACAAGTCTTAAATCAACTCAAAGTCAATTACTTTAAGTATTTTTTATAAAGTCAAGTCTTAAACTTGGTACTCTAACCATAAACCATAAATATAAATTGGTTTGTATTTTTTACCTAAAAAAAAAATATTAATTTATATTTCGTAAAAAAGAGTAATTGTATTTAATTTCTAGTATCCTTTTTTTAAATGAAAAATTTAGAAGCTTAATTCTAGCCTATAATTTATTTATCTACATCATCTTGATATAGATCGATATCTTATTTAAGATTGAGCAATCATAAATAAATAAAATCACAGAATTATTGAATTTATGGAAGTTGTTTTAACAAAACAAGTAAGGTAAAACTTTTCAAAATTTTGGTGAACAAATTTTCACATTTAAGCTTAGTAAAAAAAGGCAATATCAATTTTAGAGATATAATTTTAGTTTAAAAAATAATCCTTTTAATAGAAAATAAATAAATTATATAAAATTAAATGAAATTTTTTCTACTGTTTTTTATTTTAGTTTAAAAAAGCCTATAACTGGTTCTGTTAATGTAAATATTTTGTGAAACAGATTCTGGTTCTTTTAAAATGCTGTCAAATTATTTGATATTTAAGCTAAAAATAATTTTCCGAAGAGTTATAATTTCTTTCATTTTATTTTTTGATTTTATCAAAACCCAAAATTTACATTATTCTATATTTTTGTACTAAAATTCAAAAATGGTCTTTTTAATTACTTTAATCCTGATTGAATCGTAATTTTCGGCATTTACAACCAATTTTTCTCTGCTTGAATTAGTGTTTTCATCAATATAAACCGAATTCAAGTGTATATCATTTCTGAGACTAGATAATTTTTTCAAAGGTCTTTTGAAAAAAAAAAAATCACCATCAAAAATCACCTTAAATTTTATTCCAATATTTACTTATGTAAAGAAGCCATAACTACAGATTCAATTGATAAATCCAAGCTCTCAATTTCAAAGTCGTTTTCAAATGTGACATGCAAAGTGTGTGTATCTGTATTGGCTATTCGAATGAGCTCCACAGCTCTAAAAGGCGAATTTAAACGCGAAAGAAATCTTTTATACACAATATAGGCCTCGGACATGGTAAGATCATCCATTACGTTCAAAAAGTATTCATCGAAATTTTCAGAATTTACAGGCTCGACACATGAATCATCAAAATATTCCTGGTGCTCCCTCAACATCGGGTCAATATTAACCAACTCAAATAGATTTACTTTGCCCGCACTTCTGGACATAAGTCTGCATAGTTGAATTTGTTCTTCTCTATTCAAGCACATAATGCTATGTTCGGAATCATCTACCGGGTAATTGTTCAGTAGTAAATCAAAGTCGAGACAAGGTACTGTGGACATTTTTTTGACATACTCATCAATCATGTACAAAATACTGAAATAAGGATACTTGGCACCGATTGATTGATTAAATTCAGCGCGTTTTATTTGCAAATCTTTGAGCTTGGGTATTTGATCTCTGGTCATTAGTTCAAAACCATTCCGGCATTTGTTTATTCGTTTTCTATATTGCACATTATTTTCTCTGGCATTGCTACTAGTGGTCGGCTTTGGTATTGCTTCTTTTTTATCATTCCTTTTTTTGGTATTTTTTTTGGTATTTTTGCCATTGGTCTGCTTCGGATTGAACTCCAGATCACTGCCCGTATCCTCCTTTCGATTTAATTTAGGTATTTTATAGGACTTATCAATGGCTAGATCAGTTATCGTGCCAATTATTGAATTTTTAATTGAAATATTTTCTTTTGACTTACTGAAACCATCCAATTTTGGTCTCGAGGTGGCATTGGATTTTTTTGTTGTTTTAACTTTGGCATGTTTTTTAAGAGTTGTTTTAAGCAGACTGTCACTTTTTTTGGGTATTTTAGTTGTTTCGTTTGTTTTGGCAATGTTGGTCTCAGTGGTGGTTGGTGGTTTAAGAGTTGTGTTTGAAGTGACAGGCTCAGGTCTGATGGGAGAATTGGACCGCGATGATACCAGCGTGATTGTGTGATTAGACGTCTCTTCATTTTCGGTTTGTACGTCTTTCTGAATCTGTGATTTACATATTTTGAGCTTTATTCGTTCATTGTTGGATATCTGGCAAACGTAGTTGGAATTTTCGAATCCAGTGTTGGTCTCTTCGTAGAGAAATTCGGTCATCTTTGGCTCGGTTGATTTATCAAATGAATCTTTTGTTTTTTTGGCTCGCTTCGCATTTTTGGTCTCGTTTTTCATCATTTTTTGCTTGACCGAAGACGTCGAACTTGTGGATATTGACGTATTTGGTGAATTAGCGCCTCGATTTCGTTTGCGGATTTTTTTTTTTCGACCAGCTGACCAATTTGACGCATTTGACCAATTGGACTCTTCATCACTTTGTTTCTTGTATTCTACTTCATATTTTTTCTTTGATTTTGTCTTAAAACTTTGTATCACGTCCTCTGTCACCCGTTTAAGAACCACAGAGCAAGGTTGGAAGATTTTGGAGTCAGTGAAGCGGCTAAGAAATGGATCTGAATTTGGCGTACTGGTTGAAAATAGTTGATCATTTATATTGTTGTTTTCATCTAGTTTTGTTGACAAGCTGGTGCTGAGAATCTGTTTGATGGTTTCTTGGTGCACACTTTGGTTCGAATCGTCCAGATCCTCGGTTAACTCGAAGTTGTTTGTGTCCGAGTCCGAGTGTGGAATTATGAAATTGGATTCGGATGCCGGATTATTGTCTGAATCGTTTGTGTTACTCGATATATCTTCGTAGATGAATTCGAATTTTCGTGTTTCTCGCTTTACGGGACTTGAACGAGCTGCCTCTGGCATGTCATTTGTCGTATCACTGTCAATAAGTATTTCTTCTTCGTCTTCGGATGTTAACATGATTTCTTCAATTAACTTTGAGCTGGATTCGTCATATGATTCCATCTAAAAAAAAATTAAGAATATTTGCACAATTTTTTAAATTAGCAATTGGAAATTATTTTTTAAATGTTTAAAATTTTCAAGCGCCACTTTGAATCACTAAATTAAGTTAAAAAAAATTTTGAAATGCAAAGTTCTATTAAAAAAAAAAGTTAAATTTTTTGCGAATTTAAACTACGTTAAAAAATGTTTACGCTGAATTTTATTTATTTAGATTAATGTTTGCTTTTTGATAAATTTCTTTTTGCACCATTTAAAAAAATGATAAACAAAGAAAATTTAAAATATTTTCTTATTAATTGTATTACTCTTTTTCTATTTTTTCGATTTTTGAGAGATAAATAATGAATTTATTTGAACCTAGATGATTCAATCAATTACTCCAATCTACTAATCAATACTAGATGAAATTCTTACAATTTTAATTATACCGCAACACCAAGTAATTCGATTTATTTTGAAAAATTACATCTTTTTATTAAAAATATTAAAAGATATTTAAGCTAAAATTCATTTATACATTATTTTAAAAAAAGAATTTTATGGGAACCAAATAATTTATTTAAAAAAATGTAAAAATAAAGGAAATTAGGGCGATTTATTTAATTTATTACATCCATTTATTTGTAAAATTTATGTGAAATTCCTTAAATTTTGACAACAGTGATTTAATTTGGTCAGTTGGCGGTAAAATTGTGGTTCTAAAATGATAAGTTCCCGGCTTTTGATGAAAGCCTGAACCTGGAACAACGCAAATACCAGTTTGGTCAATCATCTCCAAACAATAAAACATGTCTGGTTCCATTCCATTGTTCTAAAATGTATCATTAGTTTTCAACAAAAATTAAAAACAATAAATAAATGAATCAATTACTTTGGCATGTTGAATAGCTTTTGGTGGAATAGTAATTTGTGGAAAAGCATACATAGCGCCTTGGACTGGATTGCATTTAACTCCCTCAATTTTGTTCAACAATTCAGTGACAAGTTTTGCTTTTTCTTTCAAGCTGCTCAAAACTTGTTCTTTTTCCTTCATGAATAAGTCATAAGATGGCTCGCCTATTTTGGGTGGATTGACTACTGTATCAATGCAAATCTGGCCTAATACAGAGCTGCACAATTGAGCTGAAGATAATTTTTTCAATTCAGCTTTAACATCAGGTTCCATGTTGACAACATCGAAGTAACCAGCTCTAGCACCACATTCTCCCATAAATCCTTTGCTTGTCGAATAAAACGAAGCTATTTCCATTTGAGAATAAGGATGTCCCAGTTCTGCAGCCACTTTTTTAAATGAATGAAACTTCATTCCTTCAGCATAGACATTGTCTTGGTACACCTTTTAGGATTTAAAAAAATTAAGCAGATTTTTCAAAAAAAAAAAAGGAAATAATTTTAATTAAAAATTTTCTTGCCTCATCAGCTAAAATAAACAATCGTTTTTCATAGGCCCATTTGACTATTTGTTGCATGTTTTCCAAGCTCAAAACTTGACCAGTCGGATTTCCTGGGTTGATGATACAAATTGCTTTAGGTTGACAACGATTCAATGAATCCTGATAAGCTCTTTCTAATTCTTCAATACTCAAAGACCAATTTTTATCCTCATCCAAATAGTAGCCAATCTGTTCAGCGCTGTACTCAGATATTGTGGCAGAGTAAAGAGGATATTGTGGAATTGGTATCATAAATCCTGCTGGTTCTGACGTTGGCTCATTTAGTAGCATCTTAAGAATTATTTTTATTCCTCCCGAGGCCCCACTTGTCAGAAATATGTTGTCTGGATCACAACAAATACCTCCATCTCTTTCAGTTATAAACTCTGCTACATGCATTCGTACAATTTCCAAACCAACACTGTCAGTATAAGCGCCGACGCTTTTTCCTCTACAAGCATTTAATAATTTCAGAGCTCTATCTTTTGTATCTTCGGGAAATTCATCACTTTTCAATAGATCTGGATAAGCACAGATAGCCATGACTTGTCTTAAAAAAGTGATTGGTTTTTGTCCAGTTGCATGGCAATCTCCTAAATTTGCTCGGATAACTCTTTCAAATGGTTTATTAATACCCTTTAATATTTTATTAATTGATTCTTAATTGAAAAAAGATTAGTTACATTTTCAATATCTTTTTCTAATTCTGACGCTCGTATGAATATTCGACCTCTGACAGCATATTGCAAATTTTTTACCATAGAATTCAATGTTTCTATTGTTAGACATTTTTCTTTTTTGCTAGTCATGTTTTTTGCCTATTTGATTTTTTTCCAGAAAAATTCTGACACGCCAATCTAAATTTACATCAGTAAATTGAACAAAATTTTATCATGATGCGTGATTGAAAACTTTTATGATACTAAGTAGGATTTCAGTGTACTTTTAAATTTAAAATAATTCAATTGATTGAAAAAAAGATAATTTCACAAGCATTTTTTTTAGAAAAATTCCGTAAATTTATTTAATAAAATACACCAGAAATTAACAAATAACACGAAAATTAAAATTTACATAATATTGACTAATACTTAAAAAATGAAAATGACAGAAATACGGAAATTATTTTATAAATTAAAAGCGTTATTGACAGCATCTTTATTTTTTTGAAGTAGAAATCAGCTTAATGAAATAAAATCATTTGTCCTAAAATTTAAACTTAGATTATTTTATTGTTTTAAGCGAGCAAAAAAAATAGATAATCGTTTGGCGACTTTATTTTCAAAATATATCCTTAATCAAGAAATTAAAAGAAAAGCAATATTTTATTTTGTTTATTCAAGGAAATTAAGTTTTTTTTAAACGAATTTTTACAAACATATAAAAAAAATAAAAAATATTGATTATTAGTTTTGTCGAAATTGTGAAAGAAGAATTTTTATTAATTGATTTTTTAGAAAAATAAAACATAAAATCAGATATTTATATTCATGTTTATTTTAGTTTATCGCTTTACTGAAAAATTCAATCACGATAAAATATTATTTGAATCGATGCAAAAAAAAAATATAAAATTAGATGACAAAATTCGATAAATGATCTCTTTTCTATCAATCTAAAAACGAAAAAAATACTCTGTTAAATTTAAAAAAAATTTATTTGAAAATTTGATTAAAAAAAGTCTATAAAACATTTTTATCATAGTTGTCTAATAAAAAAACACAAAATCAAAGGAATCAAAGATACACATTCAACTGTCTTGGGCTTTAAAATCCGATTATCTAAATTCTTCGATCAAAACACTCATTAAAAAACATTTTTAGGTAAATAAAAATATAAATGTACATAAATGCATAGAATATTTAATTTGTTCATCGTTCTAATATTTTCACTTTTATTTTATACAAATTTTTTAATGTTTGAGAAAACGTAGGTCTCAAGGTTCGATCATGATGCCAGGTCTCTTTCATTAGCGAATATATCTCATCAGGACAACCATCTGGTTTTTCCATTTGATAGCCATGCTCGATCTGATTGAGAACTTCACTGACCGGAATTTTCGGATAAGGCACTCTACCATATGAGAATATTTCCCACAACAAAATGCCAAAACTCCACACATCAGACTTATTTGAATAGAGCTTTTCTTTTATGGCTTCGGGTGCAGTCCATTTTATTCTAATTCGACCACTATTTGTCCGGTTATCATCCATTATTTTTTTTGCCAAACCGAAATCAGATACTTTGGCAATATCTTCTTTGGATATGAGAACATTACTGGCAGCCAGATCACGATGAACAATTCCTTTTTCTTCCAAATAGCTCATTGCATCACAAATATGACTTAAATTTTTGATTAATCTTTTTATTAATTAACTAATTGAAAAAAGTTTACATCACAAATTCCATCAGTTCTTTTTTGGTCAAAATGTTTCGGCCTCTACTGGTCAAATAGTCAAGCAAACTTCCCTTAGGCATGTATTCAGTGACAAGTGAAATTTCAAATTTTTCACTACTTGGAATATGATGCTTGACCACTCCAATTAACTTTACCAAGTTCGGATGGGACAAGGTCCTATCAAAAATAAACAATTAAAAATAATTTTATAAATAAATATTTTTTTTTTTTTTTTAAATCAACTCACGACATAACAAATGCTTCCTTTAAAAACTCATCAACTGTGGTTCGATCTTTTATCTTTTTCACAGCTACATCAGATTCTTTATAAGTTCCGCGGTAAACAGCTTAATATTTTTTTAAATGGCTATTGTTTTAAATGAAACAAAATTCTTAATTTCTACCTCCAAATTCGCCTATTCCGATCTCACGTCCTAATTTTACATCTGATTCGTTGATCCAGAGTGGGTTTAGCAAGGCCTGATAGTCACTTGCTTCTTTTTTTTTGGTAAATTTAAAGGGATGCTTGAGCAAACAAGCAAGATGATCATTTTTGGTATAGAATTCGATCAACTCAATTAAATTGTTAAAGCAGTGTTCATCATCTATGGTAAATTTTTTGTTCAGCAATTTGATGTGATAATTTTCAATTTTTAAATCAGATTTTAAACAAAGGGTAAAATCGCCCGGATAATGAGTGCTCTCGCGCATAAGATATGAACCTTCTGGCAAATCTTTGAGCAAAAATTCAGCTTGCTCTCTGGTCATATTTTCATGAAACCATGGCATTGTAATTGATTTAGATTTTACATATTTTAACAATAAAAATCCTTTTTCACCTCTTAGTTCGCCCAGAGCCCACTGAGGATCCTTTAAAAGAATATTTTTACAATTTAAATTTTTTTTAATTTTTTTGTTGCTTAAATACTTTGGCAATAATATTTATTATTTTGATCAAATCACCAAATTCAAAGCTCAATTCTCGATCCTCTGATTTTCCTTCGAATTTACACAATGCAGTAACATCGCTTCCCTTTTTAAAATAAAAATTCTCTTAAAAAATTAAAACATTAAAAAAAAAAATTTTGCATAAAAATTTTCTTAAAAGATAAATTTTTTTAAATTTTTTTTTAGCTAGCTGAACAATTACCGCTTTTATCTGATCCACTTGACTGATAGAGGAAGCATTGTTAGTTTTCATCTGAATTTTGTGCACTGCCGAGTTCGAGTTTAGATTAGAAGAGTTGTTGTTGGATCGATCGATTGATTTGGCTATGCTAAATTGACTTTTGTTCGATGAATGAGTTGATGGAGAACCGATTGAAATGGGTGATTTGTAGCTTTTTACCGAAGTGGGCGTTTTATTTGACGCCGCCGGTAATGACATCTCTATAGACATTTGATTTATCAAAAGCAGATAGAAAATAATTATTTTCTAATACTGAATTTATCTATTTGCGATATTAGTTTTTCGCTATTATCTTTATGTATAAACTTTTATGATATTTGAAGCACTCATAGAGCAAACATAAAAAATGAGGCTAACTGGTCATTTATTATTTGAATATTTCAATCTTTATAAATTAATAAATGAATTATAATAATTAATTAAGGCGATTATTAAAATGGAAAATTATTGAAGCCCCCCTAACTGGACTTAAGGGTCTTGTTTTTTGTTTTTTTTGGGCATAAAGTTTTTGGCTAGAAAAATAATCATTCGAAAGCCCTCTATTGTCTTGCAACCTTATTCGATTTGAATCTATACGCTCATCTATTAGAAGTGCGTGTATGCTTAACGAAGAAGACTTAAGAGTTGGACTAATTTAGAGAAAAAAGATTTAAGTTGAATTAAGAAATTATAAAGCTAAATTATTACGATAGTAAAATCTATGTAAAATTTGTGTAGACTATTAACATTGTATTTAAATTTATTATCATAAATTAATGCTTATCTACTAGGTTGTCAATACCAAAAACAGTTATGCTCAATTTGGCAAAGAACTCATTAAAAGTTTCAGTGTTCCAAAATTATTTGATAAAAATTGGGCTAAAATACTTTAAATATTTTTTTTTGAAATAAAATATAATTTATGTGAATTATGTGACTTAAATTTTTTTAAAGCTATGAAAATTTTTAGACTGTTTTCTAATATTATCAATTAAAATAATGCCCTTTTTAAATCAAAATTTTAAATCATCCTTACATAATACCATAATGATAGGTCTCAAACTCAATTAAAATTAAAATTGATATTTGTTTGACTTGAGGAAAATTTTCAATTAAAGGTTCTTGAAAAAATTTAAATTCTGTAACTATGGAACAAATTAAAATTTTTTGATTAATTATATTTTATTTTAAAATTTTGAATATTGCCGATTTTCTTGGTGTTAACTATTCCTAAGAATGGTGAAAAAAATAGATGTTGACTGAGTTAAAAAGTTAATATTTAATATTTTTAAAGAAATTAAATACTTAAAAACCTTGAACTAAGTCAATTTTTAGATTTTTTATCTATTTCAAGATAAGTATTCAAGTGATTCTTTTGTGATTGAAAAGAGTCAGATGCGCCAAAATAAGATTAGCTATTAAATAAATGAGCTTAAGTGATACCAAGCACGAGCTTAATATTTAAAAATGGATTAAAAAAATTAAATTAATTTCAAAATTAATTTTATTAATGTCAAGCTTCTTAAATCCAATTCTAGAAGCTATATCTTTAATGAATGTGAATTCCACGATCATAGAATATGATAAATTTCATTAGATTATGCTTTTTTCTAATCTCTACTTATTGAAAATCACGTCCGAACTAGATCTACTTAATAAAAATGTTCTTAGCCTTTATATAAAAGATTAGTTAGGAACGATATTGAAAAATACACTTTGCAATATCAAATCCAAAAAAAAAAGATTATTGTATTGAAAATTATAAACTATTTTTTTAAATAGAAAAATTTAAATATTCAAAATTTTTGTTATGAAATTAATTTGAAAAATAATTAAAAAATGACTGCTCCAGCATAAATTAATTAATATGATTACGTAAATAAAATGTAATTTATTTATTTTGGAAATAAAAGTTTTACTAATTCAATTTGAAAATTCTAAAATTTAGCAAATACTTTTGAAATTAAAGTTTTTTTACTTGCTAGAAAAAAAATTAAATTTTTTTGAGTAAATATTTTACAAAAATATAATAAATAGTTATTTTGTAAATTTATTGATTTACAAATCATAAAAGTCTAAATGGCTTATTATTACAAACATAAATTAGAAGTTAAAAAATAATTAGTTTATTTTCTTTAGTTCCCAGTAACTTTTATTTTAGAATTCAAACGAATCTTCAAAATCGTAACTGATTTTCTCAAAGCTTTTCTCAAATGCTATGAAAATTTGAAGGAAGAGATATTGAACGATTATTTTAAATGACCAATGTAAATTATCAGCTTTAGAGCTAAAATAATCAATATTTATTAAAGGCCGTCTTCAATCTATTAACTTAAATTAATCTTTCTTTAATCTAATCTTAAGTTTACTAAAAAATTTAAATAAAATAATTGAAACATTATAATTTAATTTATTATACTAAAATAAATATTAAAATATTTGAAAAATTTATATATCTATATTATATCAATAAATCAAAATTAAATACACTTTTAAATAGAAAAATTAAATCCATTTCAACATTTCTCCTGCATAAAGTGTCAGTTAACTCGTCTTTAAATACACAAACTCTAAAATGATTTGCAATCACGTGACCAGTTTTCTGAAAGTTTTTCTGTATGTTTGCTCCCCAGTCAACCCAAAAGTAATGAAAAATCAATGATTCTTTAAGGAATCATTATAAAATCATTGAAAAATTAATGATTTTATAAAGAAATTTTGAGGAAAAATATATTTAAAGAAATTTTCCTTTGAAAATCATTTCAAAATCATCTAAATTTTGTGCAAAAAAAATCATTAGAGATATTTTCCTCAGAAAATCATTACAAAATCATCAAAATTTTTAGCATTTTATGAGGAAACTTTTTGCAAAAAAATTATTGGAGAAATTTTCCTTAGAAATCATTACAAAATCATTTAAATTTTGTGCAAAAAATTATTGGGGGTTTTTTCCTTACAAAATCATTACTTTTTCAGCATGATTCTATTTTCTGATTATTATAGAGAAAAAAAATTGTTTTAAACTTTATTTAAATTTAGAAGATAAAATAATATGTTATTTATTTTTTTGTTTATCTGTGACTAGCTAATGCTCTTTTAGATAAATGTTGATGTTGACCCAAGATTCAATTAAATAATTTAAATTAGGTATTTTTAATATTTCAAATTTTTCTTTTTAAATTAACCTTAAAGCTCGATATGTTAATGAAAAAAAAGGTATTTGTTTATTTGCGAGGAACGAGCTAATTAAACAAATGTGAATGCATTACTTAATTGCACATAATAATCTTAATTTGACAATTGCAGTTGTTATTAATATTATACATCTTGCAATTGCTCTTTAATCATTCACTACTTTAAACTACCTTTCTTGAATATTCTAAAAGTCGTTTAACGGCTCATTACTCGCATATATAAAGCTCTTCTTCTCTATTTAGTTCTTCTTTTCGAAATAGCTATCTTCGTTTAAGATTAAAACATTAACTTAATTTTTCAATTATATTTTTGATTTAACCCTTACCTGTCGAAGAAATAACAAGTAAGGTAAAAGATTAGAATAGGTCAATTTTAACCAATGCATGTATTTTGCATTTATTGCATTTAATGCATAAGAGAGAATTAATAAAATTGCTTAAACGGACGACGGAGACGGATAAGGGTTAAAATCTAGGGGCATGGTAAGTTCATGCAAACAATTACATGTTTTTCATATTTTGAAAAAAAGAAAGAAATTTTAGCCAATTAAAAGAAAAAGTTGTAAAAATACGTTAATTTTTACTTTGGTATTATAGATTCAGATCGATATTTAATTTAGGACCAGTTTGTTTTTTATTTTTTAATTATTTTGGCTAAAATGAAAAAAAAATCAAAAATAAAGCCGTGTTCTAGATATTAGTAGATATTCCAAACCTTTTTAATGCATTTCAATTTTTTTTTTAGATATCCGAGTGTTTTCAAAGCCTGATTTGCTCGCTAACAATAGTCATAGTTAACAACTAAAAACAGTAAATTAATTGATTAAATACACAATTATCATAATTTAATTGATTATCTAGATTTTCACAAAATAGACTTATAGCCCAAAAACACTCGATAGTTTAGCAATTTAGTCACCATCTCACCATTATCTATGAGCGCGGGAATAGACACTTTTTATTTAAAAAAAATTAGTATTTGAAAATAATATTTTATTATTACAATTTAATCACCAATAACCTATAATTTACTATGAATTAATTAAATATTTTCATCTTTTTCTAAAAATTTATTTTCTATTTTTTGGTTTTTATTTTATGCAACGCCAGAATGGGCGTAAATTGAATCAAATAAACAGAAAACTACAAGAATGAAATTAAAAAAAAGAAATTTATCCTAATTTATCTTTAAAAAGTCCCTGAATATAAATAAAAATAAATAATATTTTATACAAAACCCTTTATAAAATGTTCATAAAAATCTTAAAAGGTACCTTCAATAAAAAAATTGAAAAAAAAAATTCTTACATGATGATTAATAGATGATTTTTTAATGATTCTTTAATGATATCTTAATGAAATTGAGTCCAATATCTTTAAAGAATCATTACAAATTTTCCTCATGAAATCTTCAAAGAATCATTAAATTTGGGTTGACTGGGTCTACAAATAATAGTCGACTATTTAACGTGTCACATAATATAATATTTTTTTTTTACTTTTTACTAAAAAGTAAAACAAAAAAATAAATATAAATAAATAAATGATTTATTTATTTAAGTTTAAGTCCCATGGACAAATTGAAGTATGAAATATATTAAGAAAAAAAAAAGAAAAATACAATTAAATGTCTATTTATAATCATTTAGTGAATAAATTTAACCATATATGCTCTACCATACGGAAGGAGTTAGTAGAAAGATAAATAATATAATAGTAAGCTCATAATAATAGAACATATTTTTAGAAACTATCAGATATTCGGACCTATTTTTTATTGACAACTTCTAACCAACCAGTCTTTATGAATCTACACCTGATTTTTTGTTAAGCATATTGTTATCCTAAAATTGGCAAATGTCACTTTTAAATGAATTTTTAATAACTAATGTTACATATGTTTTTTTTTTAAATATTTTTTTTAATCAAAAATAACTTTCCTCTTATTTAATTAATTATTTTAGACAATTAAGCTACCAGTCTTAAATATTTGGATTAGATTTAAAACAGCATTTTTAATGTATTTTGAACTGAAAAAATATGCAAATTGAATAAAATAAATTCAGATTGAAAAAATTTTAACTAATTTAATTACAATTTAAAAATATAAATAAAATTTATGATTTTCTAAATAAAAGCTGAATAATTTGTTAAGTCATTTTTGAGATTTAAAAATATAATTCACTCGAAATTATGCAACAAATGAATGGAAAAAATTTCAAATTTTGTCCTGTAATAGGCAAGATATCCTTAATAAAATGAAAAAATAGTACTATTTAATTTATTGGACCACTTGTAGTCAAGGCTTGTATCAACCTAAATGTATTAAATAATTTCTTTATTAAATTCTTGATTACAAAATATAGATTCGTTTATAGTCTTCAAAAAAAATTTGCAAAATTTCTAATGATGTATTCTTACAGCATTTAACAAAACATTATATAATTCTCTTACTGCATCAGTTTTTAATTTTTTGATTTTTATTTAGTAAAATTTAAATAAATAAATTAAATAGATTTTTCAATTCAAAATGAGCTCTCTATCAATGCTTGGAAGTAAATTTACCAAGCGTGATAAGCGTTTTATGCTAAAATGCGCAAAAAACTTGTGGTCTATTTATAGCAACATTTTAAAAAAAGATGTAAAAATTTTATTTCCCACAAAAATCTTATAATCCTAAATGTATTTTTAAATTTAGCTATCATCTAACAATCGAGCATCGACCTTTTTTTCTTCTCAATTGTCTGGTAAAGTAAATGGTGACAAGTTGGTTCTTGCGGATGCGCCAAAAGGCTTCGAAAAATATTTTCCAGGAAAATCTTCTTCAAAGTCTTCAAATGAATCCGAAAGTAAATTTGATTTTAAAAAAGCAGAAAGTTCTGGCGGAGGTGGAAAGGGCTCCAGCAGCATGCCAGATCAACAGAATCAACAACGAAATTTTCTAATCGTGGCACTCAGTGCCGCAACTTTAATGGCCATCTCTTACTACAATGAACGATTCAAAGAGATAACATGGAGAGATTTTGTAAATGATTATATAAGTAAAGGATCTATTGACCGATTAGAAGTTGTCAATAAAAAATGGGTTCGAATAGTTTTACGCAACCCGGAACAAGTAATTTAAAAATTTAATTTATTACAGTAATGATTTGAAAACAGTATTTTACGAAAAATTACGTAAAATACAGTAAAATAACCAAATTTTACCACATTTTACGTAAATTAGCGTAAAATCCGAAAAGTGAAAAAGAGGTATTTTACGAAAAATTACGTAAATTTTCAGGATTTTGAGATAATTTTGGTAAAATTTGGTAAAATTCAAAACGGCCAATTCAAAATTCAAAATTTTTGAAAAATGTCTTTTTTTTCAAAATTGAAAATTTAAGAAAGTTTTTTTTTTCATTAATTGGTTAGAAAAATAATTTTTTTTAAATTGTGATAAAAAAAGCTATCTTAAATTTTCAATTTTTGGGAAAAAAATATATTTTTTCAAAAATTTTGAATTTTGAATTGGCCGTTTTGAATTTTACCAAATTTTACCAAAATCATCTCAAAATCCTGAAAATTTACGTAATTTTTCGTAAAATACCTCTTTTTCACTTTTCGAATTTTACGTTAATTTACATAGAATGTGGTAAAATTTGGTTAATTTACGGTATTTTACGTAATTTTTCGTAAAATACTGTTTTTAAATCACCACTGAATGAAGTAACAAAAAAATTAATGACTATTTAATAAAATATAGAAAATTCCATGGTTTTCAATTGGAAGTGTAGACTCATTTGAACGAAATTTGGAACAAGCGCAAAAAGATAGTGGAATGGACTCAAACAATTACGTGCCTGTATTTTACAGAGAAGAAATAGAACCGTAATTGTGAAAAAAAAAATATTGCATAAAAAAATTCTACCTCTTAAATTTAAAGATCTTCAGTTCTTGGAGCAATTGGTTGGTTCTTACCTTTACTTTTGTTTATCTATTGGGGTAGGCGCTCATTGTCCGGAATGGGCTCAATGGGAGGCTTGGGAGCTCGTCCCGGAGCTAGCAAAGGCCCTGGCGGAATTTTTGGCTTTGGACAGTCAACAGCCAGAATAATCAAAGAAAACACTGGTGTCAAATTTAATGATGTGGCTGGATGTGAAGAGGCCAAGATAGAAATAATGGAATTTGTTAATTTTCTTAAAAATCCCAATCAATATACGCAACTTGGTGCCAAAATTCCAAAAGGAGCTTTGTTGACTGGCCCACCAGGTACCGGAAAAACCCTGCTTGCCAAAGCTACTGCCGGCGAAGCCGGAGTTCCATTCATAACTGTGAGTGGTTCGGAATTTTTGGAAATGTTTGTGGGTGTTGGTCCATCTAGAGTGAGAGATATGTTTTCCACAGCGCGTAAAAATTCACCTTGTATCTTATTTATTGATGAAATAGATGCTATTGGGCGCAAAAGAGGGGGACGCAACTTTGGTGGCCAAAGTGAACAAGAGAACACATTGAACCAACTTCTGGTCGAAATGGATGGTTTTAACAGTGCACAATCAAATGTGATAGTCCTTGCAGCCACCAATCGTGTGGATGTGCTCGATCCGGCTTTGCTCAGACCTGGTAGATTTGACCGTCAAATTTTTGTCGGACTGCCGGACATCAAAGGCCGAGCTTCGGTTTTTAAAGTCCATCTAAAACCGCTCAAAACAGAATTGAACAAAGATGAAGTTGCTCGCAAGCTAGCTGCTTTGACTCCTGGTTTTTCTGGCGCTGATATTTCCAATGTTTGCAACGAGGCTGCTTTGATCGCAGCCAGAGATTTAAATGATTCAATTAATGTCAAACATTTTGAGGCTGCTATTGAAAGAGTCATTGCTGGCATGGAAAAAAAGACCCAAGTACTGCAGCCTGAGGAGAAACGAACAGTTGCTTATCACGAGGCTGGACATGCTGTTGCCGGGTGGTATCTTCAATATGCCGAGCCGTTGCTTAAAGTTTCGATCATACCTCGTGGAAAAGGCCTTGGCTATGCACAATATTTGCCCAGAGACGCTTTTTTGTTCACCAAAGAACAGCTGAATGACCGAATGTGCATGACTCTGGGAGGAAGAATAGCTGAAATTTTATTTTTTAATAAAATAAGTACTGGAGCTCAGGACGATCTAAGAAAAGTCACTCAATTGGCTTATGCTCAAGTTGTTCATTATGGCATGAGTGAAAAAGTGGGCAATGTTTCTTTTGAGACACCTCAGCCAGGTGAAATGGCCTTTGATAAGCCTTACAGTGAGCATACAGCTCAAATAATAGACGAGGAAGTAAGAGTAATAATTGATTCGGCATTTAATCGCACTTTTAAGCTGCTCACAGACAAAAAGCCCGATGTTGAAAAGATAGCTTTGCGACTCTTGGAAAAAGAAGTGCTTAAACGAGATGACATGATAGAATTACTTGGTGCCAGACCATTTAAAGAAAAAACAACTTATGAAGAATTTGTTGAAGGAACAGGTAGGCTTAATTCAGAAAATTAGTATAAAATAGAATTTTTTAATGATTTTAAAATTTTCAAGGTTCTGCTGAAGAAGATCAATCTTTGCCAAAAGGATTACAAGACTGGAATAAAACAAGACCACAAGAAGAAAAAAAATAATTTTGTACTTCCGTTAATTTATCTATTTTGAAAGTAACAAAAATAAAACTTAGTGAATCGTAATATTTGACATTTTTAATGTTATTTTTTTCAGTATCATAATTGGTTTTAATAAACGAGAAATATTAAAGCAATGCCGATTTCACAATTCGGTTTATTATATTTGAAATGAGTAAGAAAAATGAAAACTAATCTTAATTTTGTATCATATTTTTTATTTTATTAATAAAAATAATTTAAATCCAATTACTTGATTCTTATCTGAAAAATGCTAGTTCAAGTGATTTTGAATATCTTAATTCTAGCCTATATTGAAGAATTCTCTGATTAAGTTTATTGTGATACTTAAGGTCATTTTAAATTTTTTTCAAATCTGTTAGCTTTTTTTTCAATTTTTTTTTTATTCAGCAAGTTTTTAAAAATTTATCTTTTCAAAATTAAAAATCAAATTAAAAAAAGAACAGTTATCGTTTATTTTTACTTTTATTGACACTAAAATAATTTTGCTTTATAAAAATGCTTCATGCATGTTTAAAAATTCTTATTAAATAAACAACTTTTTTTGCATTAAAAAAACCTTTTTTTACATAACTAATATTTCTAAAATTATAATTGAGCTTTTTCACCAAACTCTAAATTTTTGATTTTAAACTTGAATCATTTAAATTTGTTAACGAGTTAGTTGAATTCGAAAAATCAAAATGTTAGACTAAAATTGTTAATTTTTTTTAAAAGTGGTTTTAATTATAAATATACAATTGTTATCCAAAGTTGGTCAAAGCCAAATCTGAAGCGAATTCTGACTTTGAAACTTTATTTTTTAATAAAGCCATTAAATTAATGAGCAAGACACTTCAAATCATTTAATATGTTTCGTCAACTCGCAACAGTTAGTTGTTAAGAAATAGTTAGATAAAATGTCAAAATGTAATTTAAAAAATTTCATAAAAAATTCATAAAAAATATTTTTAAAAAAAATAAAGAATACAATTTCAAAAGTAAAATATTTAAAAGCCGACTTTGACTTTTAAAAATTAAATCAAAATGCATATTTTAAGCTAGTTCTGAACTTTGACTAACTCTGTTATTATACTAATTTAATGGTTACATACATATGAATTTTTCTATATAACTATAAGTAGAATAAATGCTTCTATGATAAGAGAATAAACGTAAAATTAATAAAAATCTACTATCAAAGCAGTAATGTAAAAAAATTTATAAAGGTGGAGTTCAATTAGTGATAAAGATAGTATGGAATATAAAAATTTAAAATTGGAGGTAGCATCTAAAATCAATCATTATTTTAAATACAATAGACAGATTTTACAAGAAAAATATTTCTTTAAATTGTTTTCGTTTTACCAATATGGTTATATAAACATAACACATTTTAAATTTTTTCTAGCGAATTATCTTTCAGAATGAAAAATTTTAATTTTAATTCTATTTTTTAAAATAAGAAAAATTGAAAAAAACAAATATTGAAAAATCACTAATTCAATCTGTTGTTGCATAGATTTTTGAGAAACTAATTCAATTAACGATAAATTTTATTTTATAAAATATTTATTTAAAAATTATAAAAAATTAAAATCTAATTGAAAAAATATATCAAAATTTAAATTTTATTCAACAAAAAATTAGACTTATTCTGTTCAAAAAATTCATTTTGTTTTTGAGAAAATTTTTTATTAATTTGGTCATCAGTTTCCACCGAATGTTTGGTTTGCAAGTGCCTTTTTAAGTTAAAATTTTTGGAAAAACTTTTACCACAATATAAACATTGCATATTCTTCAGATTATTTAGGCTACAATCAGAATCTTCTGTATTTACATCTGATGATTTAGTAATTTTGTCCCATTGATTACTTTCGACTCTATTTAGATGTGTTAAACGATGCTGAATAAATTGACTAACATAAGGAAAACTTTTTTTACAAAATTTGCATTCAAATTTAAATTTAATCATATGGTTTAAATTTAAGTGGCGAATAAATTCGAATTTTTCATTAAATATCATATCTTTGCAGTATTTGCATGAATAGTTTGTCCCATGCCATTTAACTTTATGATTTTTTAATAGTTGTTTATTTGAAAATCTTCTAAGACAATTTTCGCACTCATACAAATGAATTGTGACAGGGCCGCTCACAGATCTTTCATGAACATCTATTGACAAGTCGTTGTTTCTATTTAACTCGTTCATAAAGTGAACCCCTAGATGTCTATTTAGATTGCATTTTTTGCTAAATATCTTTTCACATATAGGGCAGCTAAATTGGTTTAAATTAGCTAATTTAATTTTTTTTTTGGATCGAAAATTTTTCAAGCTCTGTGGCGAACAAATTTTTAGATGCTTGAAAAAATTTGATCGATCCGCTATTTGTTTGCTACAGTTTGGACAATGATTCGCCTCTAAATCATATGATGAAGATTCATTATTCTTAATCTGATGCAATAATAAATGACGTTTATAGTTATATGACTTATTAAACGTTTTTAGGCACTCAGAACAAGTGAATTGCTTATTTTTTATTGAAGGATTTTCAATTGAATTATCAGACAGACTCATGTAGCTCGGTGTAGAAATTTCACCATATTTGAAAGAAGGCTGTGGAATTTCTTGGAAATTTGTCAATTTTTTTGATTCGAGTTCTGGTTTTACACTAAAGGTTATCTCCTTTTTTAAATTTACATTTTCATTCAATTGTGATGTAAGATTATAGTTTTGGTCTGAATTTAGCATGAATATATCATAAAGATCAAAATCGTCATTAGAAGTCAAATCAATAAAGTCACATGATGGTTGCAATAGATTTTCATTTAGACTTACATCGTTAATTTGTTCTTTTTGCTGACTCAATTCATTATTCGAAAATAAGCTAAAAGTTGTTTGAATAAAATCATCATCATCCAAAATTATAACTTCATTTCCAAGATCTTGATTTATCATTTTGTAGTTAAGAATAAAATGTTTATTGTCATTATATTCCATTTATAAATTACTTTCTAAAATGGATTTTTCTTTTTTTAAACCTTGATAGATTGTTAGTTGAGATTAAATAATCCAAAAGATAAAGCTACTAAAATAATGAAAAGTAGATCCTAATAGACAACATTAATTGAACTTTTAAAATTTTAAAATTTAGATAGTTTGGCTTCAAGCAGGTTTCTTAAAATATTAATAAAAAATCAAAATTTATTATTTAAATTCATAATTAGCAAAATGACCAAAAAAAATTCCTACTTTCTTGTCTTTCCAACTATTTGGCCATTAAAAATAGGTGTCGCATTTTGACACTTAAAGCACCAAATGAGTTATCTGAGTCGTTTTAAAAAAATTTAATTCCCTTATCTTCTGAAAAAATTTTTTAAAATAAATAAATCGTTTTTAAATTATGTATGTTTTTATCTTTTTCTTTGAAAAGCTCATTATTCTTTAGATTTCTTTAATTGTTTTCTTAATGTTTTCGATTGAAAAAATGCCTGTTGCTTGTTAAGTTAAGGGAGGACCATTGGTCACATAATGCAATTGATCCCACTGATGAACAAAAAATAAATCAATAATTTAGTTCAATATGAACAGATCAAAATTGATCTTCGATAATATTTATTGAATCTTAAAAGTTCAGCTTACTAATTTGCAAAAATTTATAGATAAAGAATTAAAATAAAAAGAAAAGTGTAGAATTAACAAAAGCTTTAGAAGAATAAGGGTCCTAATTTAACAAGCCTTTTTTAAATATTGCTTCATAAAAATATGATTAACTAACTAAAAGTCATATTAACGAGAAGAGAAGGATATTTTCAGATTGTCAAACGAAATATCATAAAAATCGGATATTATTTATTGATTTTAAAATGAAATTAAGAATTTTTTTCATGTAAATCAGACATTTTTTTTTAATTGTTAAATTTGTACTGAATTTTTTAGAACATTCAACATTTACCTTTAATTTTACATGAATTTTATATTTAAGATTTTATTTTAAAAAAATATAATTTACATTTAATATTTATTATTTATAAATATCTTTCTATTTTAAATATTAATTTCATTAATTCTCTTATTTGTGTAATTTTCCTTTTATAGCGCAATGTGCTACCATAGGCAATCTCCTAGTAGACCGCCTCTGCAAGCTTGCTTGCCGTAGCTTATTATTATTATTATTATTATTATTATTATTTTTATTATTATTTTTTTATTATTATTATTATTATTATTATATTTTTGTTCCATTCAATTTTCAAGAGGCTGGATCCTTTCATAGCACAAATTAATTAAATTAAAAAAAACAATTGACGAGTAAAGAGTATTTTATTGATAAATTATATGATTAATATGGTTTACATTGTAGCTGGAACTTGTGCTCCAGCTGCAGTGAATCCAAGATTAAATAAAAAGTAGAGACGCATGAAAGCTTGGATCTTAACAAGCTTCCCCTTAATAAGTAATGAAGAAACGATTGTAATACTATTTAGTCATCCAATTACAAAAAAAAAATAAACAAAATAAATAAATAAATAAACTCTATAAATGTTCTTCTAGATATATTTATCCGCCATTACTCTAAATTAATAACTTTATATATGTTTCAAAAAATGTGCTATGAAAATGGATTCTTTGAAATTTTCAAAAAATATGATGAAATTTTATTTCTCTGATATGAAAAAATAAAATTTGAATTATTATAAATATAATGCCACAGTTCGTCAAAAGTCAAAGTCAAAAAGAAAAAGTCAGAATTGAATATTGAAATAATATTATCACTCGATTCTGATGATTACAAAAAAATTGAAGAAGACGAAAGTTAAGAAACAAAGACATTATAGCAAATTAATGAGCAAGACACTTTAAAACATATAAGATCACCCGCAACAGTTAGTTGTTTAAATTAAATTAATTGAAAAATAAAATTAACTCAAAAGTCTTTTTACATAAATTTTACTTAATCGTAGTTTTTTTATATAAATTTTTAAAATTCAATTTAAATACTTCTTACTTACTTTAAATAGATAAATTTTCTATTCAAAACATGAGTATTTAACGACTAAAAAATGGTTTTGTGGAGTTCAGTACAAAAAAACAGAACAAAATGATAAAAAATTGAATAACTTTTTTGCTAAAAGTTTAAAATAAGTTCCGTAAATGCAACATGCTGCAACATTTAAAGTTGCTAATGATGTGCAAAATCTCTGCAAAATGCACTACGTTTGAGCACAAATTGAAATCTAATTTCTGCTAAATTTTCAGTTTTGCAAATTTTGATAGCTGATGCAACTTAGAAAGTTGCACAATGCCGTAATCACGAAACTAATTTTAAAGAAAAATAGTTATTCAATTTGTTATTATTTGTTTCTGTTAGTTTTATCATTTTGTACTGAATTTCACAAAACCCTAAAAAATAATTTTGAAATTTTTAATGAGAGCTTGTTTTCATAGTTCAGATTCATAAATATGAAAGTTTTTAATAATTACTCAATAAAAAATGAAATAGAAATATAATATAAATCAAAACAAAAAAAATATTTGTTTTAAATTCTATTTTCTTTTCAATTTTCATGAAACGATTTTTTGTAGCTGTATCTCAGCTCCAAGTTAACTTTGTAATTAGATACTCTTGTTTTAATATTAAAACATTACAAGACTTCTAAGTCTTGACTATTATGCAAAATAAATGATTATACCAATTTTTCTATTTATTTAATCAAACTTTTTAAAAAGCCGAAAACATTTTATTTTTAAAATAAATGTTGATCAAAAATTGGGAATGAATATAAAAATTTTTGATAATTTACTTCATTTATTTCAGTACTAACAAGTATAAGGT
Organism: Brachionus asplanchnoidis; assembly: GCA_025491095.1. Lineage (NCBI taxonomy): Eukaryota > Metazoa > Rotifera > Eurotatoria > Ploima > Brachionidae > Brachionus > Brachionus asplanchnoidis. Next base: position 3,483,940 of record JAILYF010000013.1, on the reverse strand, counting down.
AAATAATAACTTAAATAAATAAATATTCTTGTTTGATTTCATGTAAGTTTGATTAAAAAAATTTCTTATTAAATTAAAAAAAAAAAAGCGCTTTAAAAAGCTTTAAGATTTTCGTAAAAAACATTCAACATTGGATCGAGCTTATTTATTCAAAAAATGGTATATTCACAACAAAGACTGGCTCTTCGATTGACAAATCATTCAATTTGTAGGCCAACTTTAGCCTCAATCGTAATTTATCCTTTTAAATAAAAATCATCTCAAATAAAAAAATTAATAATAAATTTAAATTTTACTTTATTCGGATTTGCGACAGCTATTGTCTGTGACAAGCTTTCAAATGGCTGTAAGTTAGTTTTATCTGGCTGAGATAGCTGTAGCTTCATGCTGGTCGGTGCCGCGGCACTAAGTATAAAATCTCTAACAATATTACTAAATGACAAATTCTCTGCCTTTAATTGAATAAAATGCTGTGTTGGCGAGCTTCCTTTGCCATTGGCACATGGCTCAAAAGTAATCTTAACTTCATTCTTTTCATACACATTCATCGATTCTTTTTTGCCATTCAGCTGTTCACCGTGGCCATTTTGGACCGGTTTGGTTTGAGAAGATCCAAAAATATCCAAAAAATCACTATTAGATACTGTGTCTGACTTGTTTTGAGTTGATGCACTGTTCATTCCAAAAAAATCATCTATTCCAGATTGAGCTGGGACAGTTTTAGGCTCTGGTTGTGTATTTGAACTAGCGAAAATGTCAAGTGTGTTATTTGACTGTGTTGTAGCCACTGGTTCATTGGAGCCAAAAAATGAGTCCAATACATTTGAAGTTGATGGTGTTGCAGCTGGGCTTGTGTTGCCAAAAATGTCCGCCAAAGGGTCCATTCTGGACGCTTCTTTATTTGAATTTGGCGTGACTTCGGATGAATCTTCGCCAAAAATAATAAGCAAAGCCTTTGTGGCTTCTTCTTTTTGCTTTTCTTTTTCATGTAAAATTTCATCCTCGTTTTTGTTTTCATAGCTATCATCCTCAATTTCATCAATATAGCTTTGTTTTATCTCGAATGGCTGCATTTGTTCATACAGTCCATCTTTTAGGTTATCATAATTTTTCAAGACACTATGGTACTCAACTGCTCTTTGCTGCAAATCCAGATTCATGTTGCAGCCATAAACAGACATTATGGACTGGACATGTTCGTTCAAAACCGGAAATCGAGTGGTCAACTTGATGAGTGCATTGATGGCGTATTGACGAGTTGAAATCAAGCCTGCATTGTAATTGAGAATTTTTATGAGCAAATTGGCAATGTCCTCTTCATCGATTTTTTTTCCTTCATGCTCACTGCTCTGGAATTGGTCGCCATATTCGCCAATGCACCATGCTGCCACCTGAACTAGCGGTTGCTGAGTCACATCGTCCCGTATCATATCAGCCAATTGATGCATTGTGTACAATTGAAGCTCCGTAGTGTTTGAAATTAGTGAAATAAAGCTGGATACAATGTCGTCGCGTGAATTGTTTCCGGCTGATTTGAGAATTCGGATCATTTGGTCGACATGCCATTTTTTGTTCGGCGCATACTTTTCCATAGCTATGAACATGTTTGATGAACAATCAGCCTTAAACTCGGGCTCACATGTCTGAAGGAAATTGCACAGTTCATCGATCATTTCGACTATGTTTTTTCGATTTATAAGCGCAAAGCATAATTCCATTGCCCTTCGCTTAATTGACACATCCGGATCTTTGAGACATTCCACAATGGTTCCTCGATGACGCTGAATTGAACTTAAATCAGCATGAACTACTCTCAGCAATGTATTCAAAGCAACATATCTTAAAAATTATTTTATTTTATTTTTTAAGCGAAATTAATTCTTATTTTCTAATGTTAAAAAAAAATAATAAATGAAAAATATAAGTTAAATGTATAAAATAAACTTAAAATATCAATTGAAATAAATTAAATTTTAATAGTCTTATAACATTCTATTTAATCAAAAATTTTAAGTAAATAAATTTTTAATTTTAAAAAACTTTTGAAACTCTTATCAATTAATAATTTCTAAAAAAATAAATTATATTTTAAAAAACTTTCATGGTTTCTTCTTAATTAAAATATTCTAGTGAAATAAATTTAATTCTAAAAAACCTTAAAAATTCATTTTAATTAAAAATTTCTATTTAAACAAATTTAATTGAAAAAAACTTTTAAAATTTCTTTTCAATTAAAATTTATAATTTTTTTTAGTAATCAATTTATATCTAAAAAAAAATTTCGTTGAATAAATTAGAAAAAGATTCACCTAATATTCTTGTCTTGATTCAGTAAAAACCTGCCCAAAATGTTGACTGCCAAGACCTTTAAATAAAATGAAATCAAAAATGTTGTTTAAATATTCCTAAGCACACGAATTACTCTTAAAGCAGGCTCGGATTTAATATCCATTATAGTTAGGACTGTCTCGTGAAGGATTGAATTTCCGGCATTTTTGGTAGTTTCCGTATTAGTGCACACCTGAATACATACAAAAATAAACCAACATTCATAACAAACATCGAATAGATAAAAAAAAGTGCACAATCATTACAAACCCTTAAAGTTGAGCTTGTGGTGCACAAGCTCATAAGTGTCTGAGACAATTCATATAAAATTGCTTGCCCAGCCAATGTGCTGGTTTCTGTTAAAAATGCCAGCTTTTTATGATGCCTTTTTTATCTATTCTTTAAAAAAAAAATGGATTATTTATTTTACCTGAGCTAAAATGTCATTCATTGATTCACTGGATTCCAGGTCGTTCTTACCAAGAACTCTCAATAAACGTATTATGCGAACTTGAAGAAATGGATCGCTTATTCCGGATACATCATGGTCAGGGCTGTATCCAGACATTATCAAATTTTTTAATACTCGAACTAAATTTGGCACAAGCTAAATAAAAAATAATTAATACTCAAATTCAAAAGGCAGTGAAATCTAAATCTTTGGCCATTCTTGAAATTGTTAGTTAAAACGATTTAGAAAATACACTGCTTATCATGCATCAATTAAAAATATGAATAGATTATCTATATTTTGTTATTAATAAATTAGCTTGAATAATTATTTTGTTAAGCTATACCTCAAATTTCTGTTGGTTAGTTAAATTTAAAAAAAAAAGTGTTGAAAAATAAAATGGTGAGACAAAGAGTTTAAAAAATATTTACTTTTCTGAAATGAGTTAAGATATCTGGACTTCTGATACACATTTCGGTGATTAAACCAATTGCGCCAAGCAAAACACCTTTAAATAAAAAATAATTAATAATAATATCATTTGTGTGAGTTTATTCATTAATTCAGAGACCAGTATGGTGAAATTCTGTGCAAAAAAAGAGTAAAATATTTTACTAAGGGTCAAAAATTAGTTCTGATAATGTATAAAAGTGCATAAACTGGCATAAGCTTATAAAACTCTGCAAATAATCAGAAATAAAATTTTGCGTTTTGCAGAGATTTTGCACACATTAGCAAGCTTAAAAATTGATTCAACAATTTGTATTTGTGCCATTCATTCAATTGACAATTTAATCTGTTTAATCTTTTGTTATTTAATTTCTTCTAAATGTTAAAGTTTGATCTAACATTTATAAAATTATTCTATACTTTAATATGATCAGAGTTTGAACAATTAATATATTACCAATGTAGTAAAATAATGAAATAACTTTAAATAAAAAATTATCATAGCAAGTAAGTAATCAGCTGTTCACCTAAAGATGCCATCATGATATTGACAAAAAAATGCATTAACTAATTTATAGTATGCTTATTACTTACATTAAAATTTAATAATTGTAGTTTTTAATACATTAATAATGAATTCTATTAGATTACAGCTTAAGTTAGAATCACGAAATTAGTTATTAAGCTTATTCTAGGAAATTTAAAATCCATTTATTAATTTAAAATCCAATGTATTTTGAACCGATTTTTCAAATAAACAAATCTTTTTGAGTATTTACATTTTATCTTTTTCTTTTAAAAATAAATTTAAACTTCTTCAGTTTTACTGATTGATGAAACTATTGTCAGTATTTTGTGGCTTAAGAAGTATGATATTGAAAAATAGTGAATTTGGTAAACTAAATTAGCTTTATATCCCAGGAATTCGATTCTTCTTTTGATTTTATAATAGTCACAAAAAAAACACAAAAAATTGAAATTTCTAATTCATCAAAATATTCATTTTATTTGGTTTTAATATCATGTTTCATATTTTTTTTTACCAGTATAGATTAATAAAATACAACTCAATTTTTTTAATATGCATAAATTGAATTTTTCAAAGAATACGAAAAACGATGAATGGACTCAAGTCAAAAGATGATGAAAAATATTAATAACCCCAATACATTTTTAAAGAATGAACTCCACTAAATAATATCTCAGATTTATTCCGCAAATAATTTTAACTAATTCTTAATATTTTTATGCTTATTATTTTAATTTAGAAATTGGATTGAAGAATTTTAAAACATATAAAGTTTGCCAGATAAAATCTAGAATATGTATCTTATTTTGAGTTTTTGACATTTTAGATGCGAAAATAAACAAAGTAATAAGTGAATTCTGTCAAAAATAAAGATTAAAAAAGAATAAATATAGCGATATTAATTTGAATTTAATTTAAAAAATTTTCTTATTTTAATTGTATGCTTACAAATTATTTTTTTCAAAATTTTATTCACTTGAATTAACTAAAAATATTGATTGCCTTTTAACAAAAACAAAATTTTCTAACACTCGAATTATTTTTGTATAATAGCTTCATTTTAAATATTTTACTATTTTCTTTCTTAAAAACTTACTTTTAATTAATTTAAATAATATTTTCAAATCTACTGATCTCTGAATTTTAAACTTTAACTTCAAATATCTGGACAGAAAGACAAATTCAGTATTTTTCTTATTTTCAAAGTCAACATTTAAAACACTTACCATGATTTTTCTCATTGAGCAAATTTCTAACTGACGGTACATAAATTTCCATGAGCTCAGGCACTTTCCGAATGATTCTAATGGCACATAAAATTGCTTTTTTCTTTAAGTACGGATTGGAATTTTTAATAAGCTTTTCTACGTCAACAGCCAGGTCTCGACTCATCTCAGTGGACAAAATTGATCCTAAAGTGCACAATGCCAATCCAGCGATGTACTGATTGCTATTAATCAAATCACTTAAAGAAAAAAAAATATCTAAAAATTTTAATTTAAATCTATGACGCACTTTTTTAGACTCTGAGTCACCAAAAGATGAACATCTTGTTTTTCGTCTAGCAGAAGCATGGCGCCCAAGTAGCCAATTCGCTTGTCAGTATACCGATTTGAAGCGATTAATTTTAGGCATTCAAGTCGGCCAAAATGAGCCGGGTAGCCCAACATGTAAATGTAGAGCAATTTGGCTACATTTCTGCATCGCCAAGTATTGTCTTCAGCTCGAAAAGAGTCTCTTATTTGAGCGCATTCTTTGTTTATTACTGCGCGTTCTTCAGCTGCAGTACGAGCTGAGCGAATTTGGCGGATCAAGTCTCTGAGACGTTGTGACGAAGGGGTAAATCTGATGCCAAGTTGGTCAAATGCGCCAACAACTCTATTCTCTAGTTGTTCGAAAACCTGCATTCTACAAATCAATGCACAAATCTAATAGCGAATAAATCTAGTTAAATTAAATTTAAAATCAATAGAATTCAAGAAACACGGAAATGTAGCCCAATATTTTGGAGATTTTAGTCTTATTAGCTCTTTATGTTTTATGTCGATTCATATTCATCATCATCATCACTTATTTTTAAAGAATTTTTTGAAATTATTCTCCTTTCTAAATAAATTATTATTATTTTTAAATATTTATTTTTATTTGTTTTCAAGTATGCACTATGACGCCATTATTGTCTCATTAAGAGCTAATAAATTTATTCAGTTAATTAAAAGAGTTAACTTTGTTTATAGAAACAAAGAGTAGTTTTGGGAAATGGAGTGACAGTGGCATTGATGGTGTCATTTCTTTTAGCTATTTAATTGAAAAAGACTCTTATTGATTTGACCAAATACTAGCAAAACTAATTTAGAATTACCAAACGCTTCAAGAAACCTGACGACACCAAGCTCTTATCGGTTATAAAAGTTGTTGAAGACTTAAAAGTACTTCAACAAGATCTTGATGCTTTGTTTGAATGGACGAACAAATGGTTAACGAGCTTTAACAAAGAAAAAATGTAAGATGCGGAAAAAAACAACTTGAATTTAAATTATAAACTTGGTGATTATGGATTGAGGTTTAAAGTCAAATAAAAATCTGGGAAAGTCAAATAAAAATCTGGGAAACTCATACGAAAATTTTTTTTTTTGCCAACCGAGAAAATCATAAAAACGACTTTTATTTCTGGGAAAATCTTACAAAAAATTTTTAAATCTGGTAAAGTCATACAATACTCGGGTAAAGTCAAATAAAAAACTTTGTTTTTTTTTTTCAAATTTTATAAGTATTTTGCAAGCGTTTGATGTTAATTTTTCAAATTTATTATTCAAGTTTTTGATATGTTACCAGTGTTTGGTATTTTTGAAAAATGCGTAAAGCTCCATGCTTATTTCCCAAAGTTAGTAAAATGGGCAAAATGTTGTTGAAAGACTGTGAAAGAGTAATTAAATCGAAAAAACTTGAACTGTTAAATGATTCAAATGGTTCAAATGATTTATATATTTCTAAGTGTAAGCATAAAAATGGAGATATTGATAATGTAGAAATGAGTACTGTAGTTGTATTGAATGCAATAAATGTTCTTGTTCTGTTTAAAAAATATGGATTAAGGTATCTGGAGCCATACTTAGGTTGACTGCGTTATGATAAAAAAATACAATGGTTTTAATTAGTAATCAAAATATGTAATCATCTCGCAATTATGCCCGGTCATGATTAAGTCGCAATTTATTTTTATTCCCGAATTTCTTAAGAACTGGTTTCCTATATACATACATAATGTTTTTAATTATCCCAATTGATTTATGTCCCCATTTTTTTGTAGAACACACGGGGGGACATAATTGCGAGATGGCTGTAAATCAAAAAAGAAAGTAGGAAAATATAGCTTAGCTAAGTTTTGTTTAAAAAAAGATTAAAGTTTTTTTGTATTCGTTTATTTCTCTGTCACTTTTTTATCCGAAATATAATTAATAATCACTAAATTTTGTATTAAAAAAAAATTTGTTTGACTTTATCCTAGTATTATATGACTTTACCAGATTTAAGAATTTTTTGTATGACGTTCCCAGAAATGAAAGTCTTTTATATGACTTTCTCGGTTGGCCAAAAAAAAATTCTTTTCGTATGAGTTTCCCAGATTTTTATTTGACTTTACCCGTTACTCGTGATTTTGAGATGGAGAGTTCACTATTCGAGTGAGATTTGGGATTAGTTTTTAGCAAAGACTTAAAATGAGACGAGCATAGTGCATAAATAAATAAATAGTATTAGTTGAGAAAACATTTAAAACAAAAAACGAGTTTGTTCTCAAAAAGCTTTACTCTTCGTTAGTTAGACCAAAATTAGAATATGCGTCTCAAGTTTGGCATTCATTTATTCGCAAAAATGTTTCAAGTCTTGAAAAGCTACAACGAAGGGCTACAAAAATTATTTGTTCAAATGAAAAACTAGATTATCAATCAAGACTAAAAAAGGTTGAGCTGACAAAATTGGAAGAAAGAAGACTTCGCGGTGATTTGATTCAACTATACAAGATTAAAACTGGTGCTGAAAATGTTAACTGGTACAAACAGAATTTCACTATGCCTTGCCAGAAATTCTGCGATACAAGGAGTTATACTTATTTAAAAACGAAAAAATTGGTTATAAACTGTGCAGTAAGGTCAAATTTTTTTTCGTGTAGTCAGCTATTGGAATAAAAATAGTCAAAATGTAATTGAAGCTCCGAAAATCAACCAATTCAAGAATAGAATAGACAAATTTTTTAAATTAAACGATTTTGTTATACGGCTATTATAATGCAGATAACTGCGTTCCATCTTTTAATTAAAACAAAGTTTATAGCCATAAAACTTTACTATTATTATTATAAAATTATTAAATAGTAATGAGAAATTATTTTTCATTAAAGTAGATTTAAGTCGTTTGAAGATGGGACCGCCCAAGAGTATAAATATAACAATATATTACGAACACACGATTATCAATTTAATAATTATTAATAATTTTTAAAGAGACAATTTCTTCTGAAGAATAAAATAGTTGAAAAAGTATCGATCAAAAAAATATTAAAATTTTAAATCTTTTAAAGAAAAATACTAAGTTAATCAAGTCTCACAGAAATCATTTTAACCTGCTAAATCTCAAATTGAAAAATTTTTTCAAGCAGTTTTTCGGCTATGTATAAAGTCCGGCACTGAACTAAAAGATATTCTGCCTAAAATACGGGCACAAAATTTTTTCTTTCTGAAAAATTTTTATAAATTCAAAACTTTATTTCGGCATATTTTTATTTTTTATTATGATAAAGGTCATCAAATATATTTATTCTTTTTGATAAATTTCATACTGTAAGAAAGGGATTAACTCTAAAAATTGTATAAAATAGCTAAACATAATTTTTATTTTTTTTATTTTCCAATTCTTTGCCAATATATTTTTTGAAAATTTAAAATATAGTTAAAATATAAAACATTTTTTTATTAGTGTAACTAAGTGAACGTGATTACATTTGTTTAGATTTGTTGAGCAAGTATCTGTATATTCAATAATTTGATCTATATCGTTCTGAAGTTCTTATGATACTACCTTCGGAAATTCCGAAAGACCAATAAGACTTTACTAGAAAAAGGACTTTTAACTATTGAAATATTTAACTAAAAATGACTTTTTTGTCAAAAATAAATTTTCTAAGGTTAAATAAGACAATAAATAAAACATAAATAATATTTAAATTGATTATTAATTTGATTTACTAAAAATAAAAGAAAATAAAGATTTTTCATATGTTAAAAAGGTGCAAAATTAAAGTATTTTTTTTAATATATTTTATCAACTTTAATTTTAATTTATCAAAAAAGTGCCAAACAAGTAAAATATCAAAAAATTTAAGTACAAATCGAAATTATTCACCAGTAACTCAATTTTCATGTTCAAAAAGATTCTAAAATTTAATTTCAGTTTCAACAAATCTTCAAACAGTTCTCACAGAAAGAAAGAAGAGTTGAAACTTCGTTGACAGACTTTTTTTTTATTTTAAAATATATGATATATTTTAAAATAAAAAAAAGTCTTGAATTGTTACATTATATGCTAGAATAAAAGTTTTATTCTAGCATATAATGTAACAATTCTGGACTATCTTACTCATTAAAACACTATTTTTACCTAATCGTATTATACATGTTAAAAAATCTCAACCATTTTTATGTATGTAACAAACTGATTACTTAATTTTAAAATAGATATATATTTCAACTCAATCAAAGAGACCTAAGGTCAGAACCCATTAAGGGATGATTGAGCCCATTTATTAATAAAAAAAAAGCACATAAAAAATTAGAATTTTGAAATTTGTAACAAAATTAGAAATAATTTTACAAAAATTTTAAGCAATAATTTGATTTTTGAAATTAATATCAAAATTATCGATCATACTCTTGAATCTCAACTTTGTGTATTTCAGATCCGATAAATTCACGTATTTTCGGAATATCATTTTGATTGAAAAAAAATGGTTTGTCATATGATAAGTACTTTGAATAGGCACAGATAAAAACGTCACAATCTTTATCGTTTCCATATTGTTTTGGGTACAAATGGTCATTTAGTATCATTCATGAATCTGATTCAGCCAAAGAAGTAATATACTTTTTAAGAACTCCACGAATTTTTTCAATAATCTCGTTATTGCTATTATAAATTGAATCATAATACTTGATTTTTTTTTGATATGTAACAAATACAATTAAGACCCAATGATTTTTATTAAATAAAACTGGACAAAATAGCAGACGAAAATTGACGACGATAATTGTCCATGGTACTGATGCTTTAATTAATAAATAAAAATAAATATAATGTTAAACATATTAAATAAATCTAATTTCTTTATTTTGTCAGTCTCCCACTGTATCACCTAAATCCAGCCACTGCAAAAATTTGAAAAATGTGGAAACATTAAAATATTCGAAAATTACTTGGGAGAATATTGTGAAAATATTTAAATTTTCAACTGACACAATTTTTTAACTTTTTATTTTAATTTTTAGTCATTAAGTAAATAGAAAAAAAAACGAAATATTTTATTGAATTAAAATTTTTGAATAAAAAATTTTAGCAATAATTAAAAGATTAAATCCGGGTCAGATGATTTAAAGAAATTTTTCGATGAAAACAAAATTAATAACGTAGATACAAGAGTAACAAGACTAAACATAATCAAACAAAGTCGATCAATAACCATTGCTGCAAATTTCCAATTTAAAGATTTTAGTTCATCTTCTTCATCTATTTTAAGTTTACGTGTAATTATTTGTATTTCTTTGAGAATGTATGATAAATTTTTGCGTAGTAAATTAATTTCTATTTTACTAGAGCCGATTAATGTTGGCTCGTTTGAATCCGAACCAGAACTTTCTCGATAATATTTATGGTTAGTCAGATTTGGACTTTGATTCGAACAGTTATTTATACTATAATTACTTAAAGTTCTTTTTTCAGGAATAATATTAAATTTTTGCCCTCTATTAGCTTGATGGCGGAAAAATGACTGTCGCTTGGTATTTACCACTCCAAACTCATCATTGATATCCAATACATTTGCCAAGAGACTTTTAGAATTCAAATCATTATCCGATGTAGCCAAAAGAACTCTTTGTTGCTCACTCATCATTCTTCTGGTTCGCTTTGGTTTTTTCATCAATAATATCTTGGCTAAGTATCGACAAATAACAACTTCAACCTAAAAATTATTTTTAAAAAAATTTTTTCTTAAATTTTAATTGACTTTAGCTCACAATTTTTGGAACTGGGTATTGAATTTTTAAATTCTTATGATGAAATGTCAGAACAATAACATTGGCAATTATTGACATGGCACTTATGACCATTACTGACGCGAAATATAGAGAAATTTTCGGAACAGAAAGCGAACTTTCAGGAATCAATCCAGTAATTATTTGTGAAAACATAATTATCGACAATAAAGTGGTTATTTCTAGACCAATTTTTTCCCCACTCTCAGGTGGCAATGAAAATCCCAATACACTCATAAAAGATATTAATATACATGGAAATATTAGATTAAACACAAAATAAAGTGTTCGCCGTCTAACATGGATGGTGAACATTATGAAAGGATATTTTGTGGGACAACATTCATAAGCTATCGATTCGGCATAGGAAGTCACGTCTAAAAAAATTAGTAAAATTTATTTTTTAAGATTTTTATTATTTCTACCTGTGAGGTACCATTCTCCGTTTTTGATATACGAGTCCAATTGGGCTCGATTACTTTTGTTTTTTAGATTAATCGTTGCTTCATCATGGGTCCAACTACCAAATTTTAAAGGACACTTTTGCTCATCGAATGGAAAATCATCTATTTTTATCGGACATGTACTTTTGAACATTCCAGGAGGTAGATAATTAACTTCTCCAGTATAATGTAAAACCGCATTTACTTTTGATGTGGCATCGAAAGAGTCATCAGCTGAATTGTATAATAACAAATCTTTTTACAAATTATTTTTATTTTTAGCTAAAATTTAAAAGAATAAAACCTGGAATCCAAATATTGGATGATGTAATTCGTATACTTGATATATTGCCGAATTCATTCGGTTCCCATTTCAAATTATAATCAAACCAAGTCTGAAAATGAATTGTCTATTAAGATCAAATAAAATAAAACTTAATTGTATTATACAATGATCACCGAAGTATTGGGTAAATTTCTTGATTTATACATTTTGAAATTTTTCATTATTACAATTCAAAAGTAAATTAGAATTCATTTTTAAGGATTTTATTTCACTGAACTTTATTCTTTAAATATAGAGGAAATAATTTTAAAGATAATTGCACATCTGTCATATCATTACTTGATGCCTTGAATAATTAATCAGCTAGAACTTATTAAAATTTATTTTACCTTATTTGGAAATTTATAAATGTAGCTTGAATCTTTTGAAGATTCTAGTCACATACTTGATTCCATATAACTCTATTTTATTTATTGAAAATTATCTTATCATTAAATAAAGAATTATTTATTAAAATATTTTTAATGTCCCATATTATAATAATTATATTGTAAATTCAATTTTTTTTAAATTTTACACTGAATGATAATAATTGATATAAATTGTTTAAATTTAGTATAAATATCTTGTTTGGCTCACCAAAATCTTTTTTAATTTTTAAAAGCTAGTTAATTTTTTCACAAATCTGTATATTCTTTAAAACAAAAGCAACGTAAAACTTTTGAGAAAACTTTAACTATTTAATTTAAAATAATGATGTATCTACCAAGGGATTTAAAGGGATATCTAAAATCATTGCAAACTGAATCTTTGTGTATTCCGAAAAATTATGTTGATAAAAATCTTTATTGAATATCATTAAAAAAAAGATCTACATTATCTATCTATTTTTTTAAATTACCTATTTAAAAGTGTAAAAACTTATGTAATAATTAGCAAAACTTAGTAAGATATCAGTGATTTATTGATGGTCAAGGTTTTGCAGTTTTTAGTAAGTTTCATCATATTTTAGATTTTGAATTAGCGACAATCTTTTTGACAATAGTTTATTATTTTTTAATTTTGGGCACTGTTTGATAAATCTCAGATTTTTCTCTAAAAATTCTTTCTTTATTTTTAAATATTAATGGCAGGTTATATTATTGGTAAATTTTAGAAATCATATAATTTATCATATTAAATTATTTACTTGAAGTTTATAACAATAAACAAATTTAGTAAATTATCCATGGTATTTAAAAAAAAGCTAATTATATTACTAATGGCATCATCAAAAATAATAAAATTTTTCTAGAGCTAATAAACTTAGATTGAGATAACTATTCTGTTTTAAATAAAAAAAATAAAGGATAATTCAACAACAATACTTTTTACTGGAATTACAAAAAAGGGTTAAAAAAGGTTTTATCAAATATTTACCATGTCAAGCCATCCGCTAAAAATGATAGTCTGCTTTTTCTCATCAATATCAACAATTTGCTGAATGGCAAGACCAACTGACACATTCAGAGTTTCATCTTCATTGGCAACAGGTCTCTCAAGTGGATCATAATTTTTAAAAAGAAAATTTAGCAACCTTCTTTGATGAATACCACCTAAAAATAAATATGATTAATTTAAATTTAGATTTAATCAAATTTTTATTACCAAATATAGTTTTAATTAAGGCTAAAAATAAACAAAATTGAATGAGATGATTTCGAAAAATCATCACTAATTGCACCGAAATTTTGAATTTACAAACTAAAATTTTTTGAATTAATCAGAACCCAAGCATATTGATTTAAAAACAGATTTTTACTTGAAAATAAAAAACCGATATGTTTGAAAGTCGAAAAGTCTGAAAATTCTACCACTTTTTTTTCCGAAGTATTAAATTTTTTTTCTACAATTAAAGCTTCTTTTGAAATTTAACAATCCGAATTAGTCGATAGTTGAATTACTGATGCAATCGGAAATTTTGTTTGTTTTAACATGAAAAATTGTTTTATCATCAGTGTTTTTTTATGTATCCTTCAACTGCTTTCAATAACTTTAAATTGTCAATAGACTTAATTTATTGTTTCGTTTTCTAAAGCTAAATAATTAACATACTCACTGATTTATACAAAAATTTAAATTTTAAAAACTAAATAATTGAGTTTTAGTTTACTTCCTACTACGGAATTTATTAAAACTAATCTTTGTCCATGGGTGATAAATTGCTACTGTTTTCTCTTTTTAAAATTCTGATATTAAAATAATGATATCAAGTAGAGTTTTGAAAAAAATAAACCAGCAATTAAGTTAGAATAAAGAAAATTTCAGTCGAGAAGATTCAGTAAAAAAAAAACACTTCCATCAATTGTTCTAATTATCTTAGAAAAGGTCTAATCATTTAATTAATTAATGATATAGTAATCTTCTTAACAAACTGATGCAGTTTATGTTTGTTTTTAGAACAACACTTGGATTTTATAAAATTTAATGCTTTTTTCTCAAATTTTTATTTTCTAAAAAAAATCATTTGTTTAAATATCTTATTTATCTGTGCTAATAAAGAAAAATAAAACTGCTAATCATTTAGATTGATTGAGCATTTTTAAGGCTCTATTAAATTTATTTATCCAAAAACGATGACAATTTGAACCATTTTTAATTAATAACTCAATTTTTTTAATTTTAAAAATGAATTTTAGAATAAGTTTGTTTTTTAGCATTTTTTTGAAGCAAAGATTGATATTTTTCAATCGTAATATTTAATCACCTTAATTGAATTAAATAAATTAAATGACGTGATTTGAATATTTAAAAGCTCAAATGAAAAAAAAATTCTCCCAGTTGAATTATTTTTTAATAAAATTTAGTTAATAAAATAATCAGGGTTGATAATCCAAAATAAGCCTGGTTATGTTTGATCGTAAAGAAATGAAAACTTAAATTTTAATTTATTATTTTTCAAATAAAATTAACTTGATGCATTCGATATTTTATTTGTTGAATTTTTGCTTAAAATATTTGAATTATGAAAATTATCTAAGGGAAGTTGCTAAAATTTTGAAAGAAATTTTAGATTTAAAAAATAGAGTTTTTTCCAAAAATAAGATATTCAAAATCTTGAATTATTTTTAGTTTAGTTTATTTAACTCATTATCCTAATCTCATTTTGTCAAAATAATTAGAAATAAATGCAAAGTCCTTGTTCTTAAGCTAGAAAAAATATCGTTTAAAAAACAAGTGGCTTAAAAATCAGTAAAATAATTCAAGTCACGATTGCAAGCGCAAAGATTCAAGTTTAGTGCTCTTATGTAAATATAAGTCAAAAAAGTTGATTTATTCATAAAAAGAACTAATTTTAATATTTGGAATTTAAATTACCCACTGATAAAAATTTAGAATCTAAAAATATCTTGAAAAAAAAACTTGAAAAAAATCCATTATCAGAATTTATAAAAATGCTTTAAAATAAAAAAAATAGATAAAATCATCGGATCTTTGATTGAAAATCTCAAAAGAGACTTTTACCAAACCCTAAGATTTCTGACTCCTAGATTAAATATCACATAATTCCGTAGATATTTAATTTAATAGTTAAACTTAATTTTTTAATTTTTGATTCAAATATGAAAAAAATAATTTTAGTATATAATTAAGGTAAAAATATTTAACTAGCGGCAAATTTAGAAAAGTATTTTTTGAGTTAAAGAATTTTTTTAGATAAGAGCTTGTGTGCTGCGAGGTTTAGAATAATTATTGATTTTTCAATTATCTAAAGTAAAATTTTTAAATTGCTTTTCAGTCAAATTTAGTATTGTTTAGATAGAATAAACCAACTGGAATAAGTTGAATATTTTAAGAACATAAATGAGAGTTGATTTAAAATAACTAAAGATTTTATTAATCATACTTAACCAATCGCTAGAAAATTACGTCAAAAAATTTGTAGTAAAAATTAGAAAAAAATAAATTTTATAGAAAATTTTATTTTTAATAAAAACAACCGAATTATTTATAAATTTTAAATGGTAATTTTCGTTGTTGACGATTAAATAAAACTTCTACTTAAGCTTTTAAAGAAATTTAAGATATTTTGAATATTTTATTATTTTTTTAAGAAGATATTTTGGAGCACTATAATTATTGATGTTCACTTATTTAGCGAGCAATTTCCAAGTCACTTTGAGTCGGAATATGAACCTAAAATATTGGATGCGGATCTGATGGTTTGAAAATATTTTTCGACGTGAATAAGATAACCACTGTCGAGAACACTGTTGCAATGCTAAAAAACACCAGGCATAGACGATCTATGACCATTGCTGCAAACTTCCAGTTTAGTGACTTCTCCTCGTCTTCTTCATCGTCTTTTAGTTTCTGTGTAATCATACGAATTTCTTTTAAAATATAATTCAAATTTTTACGCACCGAATTTATGTCTCCTTTATTGTCATAGAACATATCAGCACCATTTGAGGACAAGTTACTGTTGTCACGTTTAAGACTCACCTGGTTATTGGTCATATAATGATTACTGCTATTACTAAATTGTTGCTTTAAATTAACTCGGTTTGAATTTCGACTCATACTTTTTTTGGCTCCTGCTAAGCCGAAATCATCATTAATATCCAACACATTGGCCAGTAAACTCTTGGAACTTAAATCGTTCATTTCGCTCACTGCGTTATAAGCTTTATTTTTACCATCTTTTTCATCATCTGGTCTTTTCATTCTTAAAAGCTTTGCCAAAAACTGACATATCACTAAATCAATCTTAAATTAAAAAAAGCTACATTTGGATATTTTCTAATACTCAACCTTACTATATGTGGTATAGGTTGCTGAATTTTAACATTTCTATGGTGAAAAATAAGCACAAAAACATTGGCAATTATCGACAATGCGCTAATTATCATGACTGAGGCAAAATAAAGGCCCATTTTCGGCACTGATAAACTACTCTCCGGCATAATTCCGGTAATTATTTGAGAAAACATCATAATGGATAACAAAGTGGTAATTTCTAAACCAATTTTTTCACCGCTATCTGGTGGCAAACAAAATCCAAGAATGCTCATGAATGATATGAGTAGGCAGGGAAATATTAGATTAATTACAAAATAAAGTGTTCGTCTTCTTATATAAATGACAAACATAACAAATGGATATTTTTCAGGACAACACTCGTATTTTAATGATTCAGAATAAGAAGTGACATCTGAAAATAAATTATTTAAAAAGAAAATATTAAGTTTTTGGGACTACCCGGTTATGTTATCAGCTGATAACATATTTTGTCATCAAACTACTCATCTCCGGTTTTGTTATCATGCGGATAACAAAAAATGTTATCAAACATGATAACATTATATTTTAAATGATAACATTAAGTTAAATAAATTTTAAAACATTTGAAAAAGTAAAATTTTACTTTCACGTAAAATATGTGGAAGGCCCCCGTGGCTTAAAATTACATGTCCCGCGCTCATAAAAAAAACACTATTCATTTTTTCAATTTTCAATTTTTTTATAATAATTTTTGTAGTGATAACTAAATTTAAAAAATGATAACTAAATTTCTAAAATTTTTTTTTTAAAGTTTTTTAATAACATTTTTTGTTATCCGCATGATAACAAAACCGGAGATGAGTAGTTTGATAATAAAACCGAGTAGACCCAAGTTTTTTTTAATCTAAATACCATCTAGAAGCCATTCTCCATTTTTGATGTACGAATCTAATTGAGCCCGGTCACTTTTATTTTTAAGATTAACTGTGGCTTCATCATATGTCCAGCTACCAAATTTTAATGAACAGCTTTGTTCATCAAAAGGAAAATCGTCTATTTTGATCGGACATGTGCTTTTGAACATCCCAGGAGGCAAATAATTCACTTCTCCTGTGTAACTTAAAACAGCGTTTACTTTTGCAGTGACGTCAAATGTGTCATCAGCAGAATTGTACAAAAGTAAATCTATAAAATAAAATTATTTTAAAAGATATTTTCTTATCTTTAATAATCAATAAACTAATACCCGGAATCCAAATTTTACTTGATTGAATTCTAATTTTTGTTATGTTGCCAAATTCAGCCGGATTCCACCGAAGATTGTAGTCCGTCCAAGTCATGTCCAACCATCCACTAAAAACTATAGTTTGTTTTTTTTCGTCAACATCTACTATTTGCTGAAGGGCCAAACCTACTGAGACATTAAGGGACTCGTTTTCATCTAATACAGGTCTTTCGGCTGGATCATAGTCTCGAAAAAGCTTTTCCAGCAAATCACGTTGGTAATTACCAGCTTAAATGCAACGATTTAGATCCAATTTTTAGAAATTTATCCAACATACCTTGGCACCCGATTGTAAGAATAAAAATCACTAATAAATTCAGATGTGTCATCTATGCTTTCTTGAGAAAAATTATTTTTTAAAATTATATTTTTTTCTGAACTAAATTGAAAGCAATTTCTATTTTTATTTTATTCTTCTGGTGAAAATTTTTAATTAAGCTTATCTAGTAAGCTCAATTTAACAAGTGATACAAATATCTTACTTTTTTTGACAAATATTGGCTCGTTTTTATACTATAAGCTGAAAAAAATGTTTGCTAGGTTTGCTAGCAATTCCATCGAAGCATTTGATTGTCAGGTTGTTGAAATTTAAAATTCTAAACAAAAATATAATTTTAATTTGTTTTGCCTTTCATCGCCAACTAAGACTTCTCAATCGAATTAAATTAAAGAATTAATTTTTTCATGGAAAATTTTTTCGATTTCATAGAAAAGTTTTGCAGCTTCAGATCAAATAGAAAGTTCCAGTTGAGGGAGATATTAATTAATTTTTTTTTCTCCTAGACAGACTTAGTAATATTGCAAGGCAGAAAATTTCAGTTTTTGAAAAATTGAATAAATTTTGAACTTTTAAAATCTATCTGCTCAAGCTTTTACCCTTGAATGAATTAATTTAAACATAAAGCTTCAGCTTGATTGAAAACAAAAATAGAATATTTGCACAGTAAACTTGCTCTAAAATAAGTATTAAACACCTTAAAAAATTGATTAATAGCCCAAAAAGACTTAAAGAAAAACAGCTAAAAATTAGATTTTATAGTCAAATGAATCAAAGCTAGTTAAACAAATCTAATTTGTGTCTGCTAGTTACATAAAGCAAAAATATAGATAGCATATGTTTAGGTTCTAGGTTTGTGTTTCTTTAAAGCTTAACAGTCAATAAAATCTAATCGATTAAGTTCCATCAAAGCAAATATTCTTGATATATTTAACATCATCGACATAAAAGTATCTCTCGATTAAAAAAAAAAAAATTATTTTGCATATTTTTTACCAATTTATTAAACAAAAAATTTAAATTGAATCTAATTGAATATAAGTATGCTACCAAATGAAAAGTTTATCGATTTTGCAGTAGAGTTTGTTCGACCTAACATGTGTTTGTTTTGAATTTTTAAAATGGGGTGCTGCCTGATTTGAATGAATCATGGCAAATTAATTGGTGCTTTTGAGTGTGATTTAGTTTTCTTGATTTATGATTCTCTACTAAATATTGAAAATCTATTAATCAAAATTTATTATTTCTCAATAATCAGACAATTCTTTCTTTTGAATTCAATTTGGTCTGAGTTTAGACAAAACAAGATTCTGACGAAGTAATCCTAAAATCCCAAATGTGAAAAATGTTCGCCATTAACTATTCTAGTCTCTATCATCAGTGTTATGTAATTTAAATTTTTTGGCTACTTATCAATTTTAACTTTTTTGATAACAAACATTTTGAGAATTTCCTTTTGGATATTGTTTCATAATCTTAAAAATTTTTTAACTCTAATTCGAGATATCAATAGACTCGTTTTCGGAATTAGATAAACAATAAATATTCTAAGAAAAATAATGCTCTGAACAAGCAATGGATTCCATTTATTCTCAAGTGTTGATTTAAATAAATTTAACAAATTTTACATAATTGCTTTTTTTAAATTTCTATGATAGCTTTGAACAAAATATTCTAATCCGATCTAAAGCAAATAAAAGCTTTTTGACATTCTTTTAAGTTTACTTTCTGTAAATTCTTTCGAAAAAAAAAAATTTAATTAAAGAAAAATCTGAAAATTAATTCAATTCATTAACTAAAATATAAAATTTATTAAGTAAATTGATAAAAAGTGAATTTTTTTTCTGCAAAGATTATCCTTTGAAAACAAAATCTCGAGTGAAAATTTTAACCAGAGACTTTAGGTTTTAACACTTATTTGAATAAATTGCCTAAAGATAAATATTAATAGGCCTAATATGCACGTTAACAATTGTAATGAACAGTTTTAAAAAAATTATCTCAATAGAGAATAAAATTTGCTTAAATTACTCTTAACAATCATAAATGCTTAGACCAAAAAATTAACAGATTTTAGGCGACATTTCAACAATTGATAAAAATTTTGTAATTCAAAAAATTAGGATAATTTTTTCAATACCAAATAATGGAAGTAAACCATTATAGTAAACCATGATAGTATTTGGACTGAAGATTGAAATTTTTATTTACCTAGATTTTTTTTTCAAGACTTTGTTTATTTAACTATATGATTTTAATTATGAGAAATTTTTTGAAATCTAAACCGATAATTTTTTTTTATTTCAAAATTTATTTATTGGCATAAATTTTTGAATTAAAAAAAATCATAATAATTATTTATAAATTTCTCTTTTTTTATTTCTTTAAAAAATAATGAATTAGTGATTAACAGAAAAATTTTAAAGTTAATTTTAGTCTGATTAAGTGAAATTTTGTATCTCAGTTCTAGTTTTTCGTATGTTTATTAGAAAAAGGGTTATTTTGGTCTCAAAATTTTTATAAATAAAACAAGATTTGAATTTATAATATTAAGCTAAAATGAGGCATGTTTCCTGTAATATTGCTTAATTAGATTCATTAACTTTTTATCTATTACTCTTTAATATTTAATAGTTTAGAATACTAAACGTGTGAAAGTCACAAGCGATCTTACAAACAAAATTCTAAAAATCATGAATAGATATTGATTAATCCTTAATTTCCAATGTTATCATAAAACAATTCGCATTTCTTAATATTTTTTCAAGAGAATAAATGGAAAAAATTTAACTGATTAAAGTAAATAGAAACTATTAAAGCTATATTGATTGAGAATAGTTTTATTTAAAATACAATCAACAAAACAAATAAATAGCCAAAAGATAATCGTGTTTAGATGTAATGAAAAAGAGATAAAGTTTTCGTTTTCTTTTAGGGAAATTTTGTACTTAAGCAGCTCTCTTTTCGAAATAAAAGTTAATGTACTTAAATAATTTTATTTTGAATTTTCATCGGATTATGGCTTATTCAAGCTTAAAACCATTATCAGGACTTAAGGCTGCATTAAACCCCTTCTATCAGATAATAATTACTAATTGGCACATAAAACAATACTGTTTTATTTATTTGAAATTGATCTTAATATCTTAAAAACTTTTCTCAATCTCACTTACTATGTTATTTTGCTTGCGCTTTTACAAACTGTCAGTTTTGATTGAAACTTAATTGAAATAAATATCTTTAATTTGAAATTTGCTAAAAATTAGATAATAAAAAGATAGGAAAAATTTGAGTATGAAATAAAAGGGAATAGTTTATGGCAATTATCGCCAATTATTTTCATATTTATTAACCAAAAATGCGAACTATGAGCAAACCCGCTTTGAACTAAATCAATTTTTAATAAAAATATATCCATAAATTTTTTAAAACCTTTGATTATTCTTTTAGAGTCATTTTCATTGCTTAACTTGATGAAATTTTTTTCATAATTCGATTTGATTTAAAATTTAGAATATAAAAATTCAGTATAATGATTCCAAAGCTCAAAAAGTAGAGATTTTTTTTTGCTTATCGATCAGAAATAATTATCTTTATCCTGTTTTTAGGAAAAGATGCAAATTTTCTACAAAAAGTCCAGAATGGTAAATTATTTCCATAATCGTACCTTAGTATATGCTGATAAGGATGTGTAAAACTATTAAAAATTTATAAAACTATTATTTTAGTAGAATTCATTCAAGTCTTAGAAAAAAAATGGAATTTTTAAAAGAATTATAAACTATAATTAGGGCATTTTTGCTTTTTGTAAACAAATCAAAATTAAATGCTGAGATATCATAGAGAAAGAAACTGTCCATGTGAATTTTTGTTTGCATTTATTAGATAAAAAATAAATGCTAGATAATTCTAAGAATTTAAATTGAAAATAAAAATAAAAAACATAAATTATTAATTAATTTTAAATATTCTTAAACTCTTTAATTAAAATTCACTTTTCGAATAAGTAATTTTTGGTAGAATTATTTAAAAAATTAAAAGATCATGTCCAAGATCAAAAAAAACTTGCATTTTTTTTTATTTATTTGCACAAAATTTTAGATTTTTACACAGTACACTTCAAAATTTAATACATTATTATTCATAAAATAACCGACTTATATTGAGATCGGATTTCGCTAGCTTACTTAGATAAAATTAAGTAAAAAATGTAATATATTCAAATAATTTATTAGATTTTTTATAGAAAAAATCTTGGTGTAAAATTTCTAATCGACGTTTTTCATTCTGACATGCTTTGATATTTTAACTCCTGCATAAATGAATTTGATCTTTTTTCGAATTTAAGAAAAAAAGATAATTTAAGATCTGATTTCTTTTTAATTTAACATTAAAATTTCTAACTCTTTTAATTTTGTTTATTGTGTCGAATTAATTTTAATCTTGAAACAAGACTTCTTATCTAAAATATTGTGGGAAAAAATTTTCATTTGATCTCAGATTTTTAACTTAAATTTCATATAAGTGATTTTTTTTTAAATCATTATTATATATTTTATAAAATATATATGTTCAAAAGTTAAAGTTAGATACAATTTTTCGAAATAATGAACGAATTTATTTTAAAAATCATAAAAAATACTTGATTTTTTTTAAAGCTATTAAAGCTATTAAAAATTTTTCGGCAAAAAAATTTTTTTTACGAAAATAATTATCTACCAAGATAGCAAAATTATAATTAAATAATGAATTAAAAATGAAGATATTGTTGAAAGAAAGTTACAAATGGAAATATTTTTTTATCTTTATTGATAAAATTAAATTATTACAAATTAATTAATTAATAATGAAGTTTAACTTTAAAAATAAGCACATATCGCATATATTTCTTTTATTTAATTTTTTGATCAATAATAAAATTTTAAGTTTGTAAATTTTAATTCAAATCCTTCTTTACTTGCTTGAAGCGTTTTCGATTTTTTCACCTATTTTCGAATGCAAAATTCTAATAAATTATTTCGCTAGTTTTGTGCCTTTAAATACAGTGATTTCCTTTGAATTTTAATTTGTAAAAAATAATTTGGGTTGCGATTAAATCTTGATTAGATCAGAAGATAGAACCAAAATCAGATGGTAATTGGATAAATTTATTATTATTGAAAAATTAAAATGTTTAGATTGATAATGAATGCAAAAAAATCAAAAAAAAATAATATCCCAAGTTGTTATTGCTGACTTTTTATCGAGGGTATCCCTTTTAAATTATAACATTCTAAAATAATTTTGTTATCAACATATTTATAGTTAAATTATACATTGTTTTAATATTATCAATCAATCTAAAATTATAACTAAATTTAATGATTTTTAAGTTTAAATTATATTAAAATAATAGTTAAATCAAAATAAAATAAAAATTTCATATAAAAATTAAACTGCTAAATTTAACCAAATTTGAAAAAAAATGAACATTTTTTAAAAGCAAAATTCATTTAAAAATAGAAAAACGAGTCAAAATAATTCCAAATAAAATATTATAATTTTTGATATTTTTTAAATTTTTAGAGCTAATATGAAATTTTATTAAAATAAATTTCGGTCCTTTTCCTATATTAATATGAGTTTTTGAATACTAAAAGTTTTTTCAATTTACATATCCAATTTTAGATTTTTCAAAAAAAAATTTGAACATTTTTTAACTGTACTTTTGTCTTCTAATGAGATATTTAACACACCAATTGAAAAAAAAATCCTCAGTTTGACTCTGAAAGAAATTTTTTATTAATATGCCTTTAGATAAGACAAGACTATGAGTGTTTCTTTTTTCAAAATAATCTAAATTTTAGAGTTGCTTAAAATTCCCAAAATAAAGTCCAAGTAAATAAAAAAAAAGTCAAAGTCAGTAATTTTTAATTTTTTGTTTTTAAAAAATTTCCAACACTTGCTTGGCCGCCATAATAACTACCGTATTCCCTCGTTCGATTATGCTGCACTACAAGCTAAGACATATATTTTAAAATAACAAAAATAATTTTTTTAGCATGGGTTAGATGTACTTTGGTGCATGGTCCAAAAGCTAGTAGCTTAGCTTACGGTGCAGCATAATCAAACGAGGGAATACGGTACCTGGGACGGAAGAAATTTCATTTGTCTATGTTTCTGAAAAACAGGAAAATTTTTTTGATTAATTGTAAAACTGGAGAAAAAATTGACTTTGGGATCTCGGAACTTCGAGTCATCAAGATTAAGACATTTTATTATTTTAAAATACTTTGGAAATTTTCTAGTCATGATATTCATCTTGAAAAAAAAATTGAAAAGTTTTTGGACTTCTGAAAAATAAGTCCGGACTTGGACTTGACTTGAGACTTGTGGGTTTTGTGAAATTCAGTACAAAATGATAAAAAGAACACAAAAAAATTTAAATAAATTGTATAACTTTTTTTCTAAAGGCTTAAACTTAATTATGTAAATGCAACATAGTACAGCATTCAAAGTTGCATCAAATATCAAGGTCCGCTAAATTTGCAGAGTGTAGCAGAAATTTAATTTAATTGTAATCGAGTGGAGTGTATTTTGCAGAGATTTTGCACATCATTAGTAGACTTTTACAGTTGATGCAACTTTGAATGTTGCACCATGCTGCATTTATAGAATTAGTTTCAAACCTTTAGAAAAAAAGTAATTTAATATTTTTTCATTTTGTTCTGTTCTTTTGTTCTGAACTTCACAATACCAAACTTGTGGCTTTAAAACAACTCTGCTAAAATCGAATACAATTTCGGAAATGATTAGAAAAAACTTAAAAATTTTTGGCCGTAAATTTAATTAAATTACTTAATACCTAACTTGTAGGATTTCTTATTTATAAAATATGGAGTGATTATTTGGGATATATACAAAAAAGAGAATTAGAAAAAGTAAAACGTAGAGCAACGAATTTGATTCCAGACTTAAGAATAAGTATATTGAAACTTACGTCTTTACTTACAAGAATGAAAGAAAGGCGATTAAATTCAAATTTTCGAAATTAATAATTGATTAGTTTTTTTTACCTTTTTTTTATATATTTGACTATTTTTTTTATACTCTTTCTCCTTCAATGGAGGTTAATTTAACAATAAATAAAAAAATAAATTAATCATCTAGAAACTGTTAAGTTGGTAAGCGGAATCAGCTATATTTAAAGGAATAATTATAATTTAGGGGCCACGCAAAAAAAGCTGCGTCCAAAAAACGGCCATCGCGACCGTCCAACCTAACCGACCCATCCAATCCTAAATTTTTTTTTATAGCTGGTGAGGACGGACGGGATGGTCGGATGGGTCATTTGGAAAGGCAGGATGAGCCGGATGGGTCGGAAGGTCTGATATGTCGGACGGGTTGGAACGCCAAAGTTACTGTTGGCCGGCCGGGTCGTTGGCGTTTTTATTAGAACCGCTGTTTATGAAATATAGTAGAGCATTTTAAGACTGTATTTTTCAAAAAATGTTTTAAATAAAATTCTCTAAACTCTTTTACAGCAAGACTTGATTGATGATAAGCGGTACAAAATCTGGCATAATCGCAAAGAAGTCTTACATATTAACTCAGTGTCTTTTTAAATTTTTAAGATTAATTTCAATATGAAAAAATAAAAAAAAACTTTAACATTCCTTACCTTTTTTTACTTAATTTTACATAAAATTACACAATTTTTCGTAAAATTTTGGATTGAAATTTTAACTCATCAGAGTATAATTAAAATTTATGTAATATGACTTAAAATCAAAAAATTTTTGAAAGAAAAATTTAATTTTTATATTTAATAAATATTTATTACTAATTAGACTTTTTTTCTATTGAGATGATTAAGCATAGAATATTAAATGCTTTGTGAGAAAATCTGATCGCAAAAACAAAGTCTCTTAAAAATTTTGTGATTTTAAGCCAATTTAAATAATTTAAAAAGCCAACATAGCTGCATGGTTTGTGTGTAAGCAGTGCAAGCAGAGGATCGAAGGTTCAAAACCCGCTGAGGGAGAAAAAAATTTCAAAATATATCGATTCATCATAAAAAAGGAGAACCGGTTTCGACTGGGTAATAATAGCGGTGTAGATGATCAACTCGATGCAGTAACCTCTTTGTCAGGTCGGAGCCGTTGCTCAAAAGGTACTGGAAAAGGAGATGAGCACCTTTCGATTATCCACTAGGATAGAAAGTGACATTTTATTATAAATAACTTGTTTGATGAGTTATAATTTCATTAAGAAATTTTACCAAATTTTACCAAAAATAACTGACTTTAATAGACTTAAGATTAAGTAAGCCTACTAAAAATTATATAAGATTACGTAAATTAGCCAATTTTGGACAATTTTAGAAGTACTGTATATACAGCGTTTTACTTTAAAAGGCAGAACGGGTAATATTGCATCATTTTATGTAATTTTACACCAAAAAAAGTTAATTACGTAAATAACACCAAATTTAAGATGTGATAAAATGTTAACTTATGTAAAATGCTGTAAAATTACGTTATTTCAAGGAAAACTTAACTAAAATGCTGACAATCAATTATAAAGATGCTGACGATTTATTAGTTTTTAAAAGATTTTCGCGACTTAAAATTTTGCATTTTTTTACATTTTATTGCATAATTCTACACAAATTAATGTTAAAATCTGAAAAAAAATGTGATTTTTTGTAATAAAATTAAATTTTTCGTAAAATTCACTGGTTAAAATGCTTCTTGTTTCTTTTTAATTATTTAAAAGATAAATCTATGTTTTCAAAAGGTTCAACAGTATTTAAAAATCAAAACAAATCGTTTAAAAAAATCTTCGAAAAAAAAATATTAAATCTTTCTCATATATTATCGAAATCTGTTAAAAAAAATATTAAAAATTTGTTATTTAAATGGTTCATTACCAACTATTAAAGCCTTTAATCTTCAAATTTTGGCAATATTCCTGTCACCGTGACAGGAATATTGCCAAGATTTGAATTTGCTTAAAAAATTTTAAAAATAAATACTTTATATTAAAAAAAACCTTAATTTAGACTGTCAGAAACGCCTCTTTAACATTAGATAAACATGAGATTACATGCTAAACATCCAATATAAAAAATAAAGAATTTTATGGCATCTTGAAGTTAAAGATCAAAATATTAAAAATTTGTTATTTAAATGGTTCATTACCAACTATTAAAGTTACAGGAATATTGCCAAGATTTGAATTTGTTTAAGAAATTTTTTAAATAAATATTTTATATTAAAAAAAAACTTCATTTAGACTGTCAGAAATGCCTCTTTAACATTAGATAAACAGGAGATTACATGCTTAACATCCAATATAGAAAATAAAGAATTTTATGGCATTTTGAAGTTTAGGATCAAAAATATCAGATAAATGTTATTTTGTTTAACTTTTGTATGGTATTTGATTAAATCTTTCTGCAAAATAAAAAATAATGCAAAAATCATGCTAAATTTTAGATGAGGCACATCCTATATTTGATGTTATTTACGTAATCTTACATTTTTTGATGTAAAATAACGTAAAATGATGTTATATATCTCGTTCTACCTTTTAAAGTAAAACACTGTATATATTTATAAAATAATCTTCAGTTTTAAAATTTTTAGATTAGAGTTAAAATCTTCGTCATTTTAAAAGATATGTCTTAACAAAATCCTTTAGTTTCTTTTATTAAGGCAGAAAAAGATGATTCAATTTTACAATTTTTATTTCTGAGTTAAATTCAAATTAATAACACTCGCCAATAATTATTTAGGTATTTTTGATTTACCCCTAATTTTCATCACCACTTATTTTAACTTATTTTTAAAAAAATCCCGCTATTTTAATAAAAATAAATGCGTTTTATTAATGAAATATCTATTCTAATCAAATTATATCTAATTAGATAAAAACTACATTTATTTTAATAATAAAATATCTAATTAAAAAAAATTTAAAAATTTATCATTTTTTCGAGTTATATCTAGAACAAAACTATAAATTTTTTTAGCCATTGGCATATTGCAAGTTGAAAATAATTTATTTTCCTCTTTTTGAGGATGATTGCAGTTTTTTGCTTATCTAATTTATATATTTTTTTCTATAAAGTTTTTAACAGATTGTTTGTACTTGTAACCATTTTTTACATTTTTACAGGTTTTATTCTTTTAAATTTTGATTGAGATGTAGCTTTAATTCACTTAGATGAGTTATTATTAAAATAAAGAAAAGCTTTTTAAATTAGAGTGAAGTTTATTAAAAATAAATTTATAAAATTAATTATTTGCCTTTATTAATTTAATTGGTTAATTTTAATTAGCAAAAAAAATATTGTTTAAATTTCAAAGGAATCAAAAGAATAGTTTTCTATTTGATTGAGATCTATATACAAATAAAATGAGTGTATAAAAATATGATTGTCAAATTTGATAATTCATTAAGATTCCTAATTTTAGAGTTTTAAATTACTATTGACTTGAAAAAGATAAACTAATAAATAAATGAATTCTTGTTTTTTATAAAAAATTGTAATAATTAATAAAATCAATGTACCAGAATACTACAGCAGCAATTCATAAAAAAAGGATTTTAATTTTCAGTTAAAATTCAATTTCAGATATATATTGCTTATTTTTTATTTAAAAAAAAAATTCATAATTTTTTTTAAAACTTTTACTTTTACATTTAATTATCACCAATTGAGATTCTTAATTTAAAAAAAATCTAATTATTTAAAATACATATTGTTCAATAATCTTCTTCTTCATCTACATTTTTTTCTTTCTCATTTAAATTCAACATTTGTTGTTGATTTTTGTACATTTCACAAACTTGCTCGGCCGTGGTAGCATCCTCTGCTTTTTTGTCATCCCTTAGCCTTAAAAATCTCGGAAATCTCAAGCTAATACCCTTTCCTCTATCTAAAATTCCCAAAGCCGCTGTGTGAACAGGTGATAAAGAAAAATCGGCACATTTAATTTCCCATACTTGTTCGGGTTCGAACCAATGATCAGGCTGTTCTAAAGTATCATTTATTCTAAAATAAGATTTAGGTCTATCTATTTTTATTTTGCTCAAGCTTTCGAATTGAACCTGTAGATCGTTATCTTTTAAACCTGTTCCGAGCTTGCAAATAGTCTGATATTCTTCATTTTCAGGATCATAGCATGCCAATAAATAGCCACCATACAAACCAGTTCTCTTGCCGCTTCCCAAATAACCACCAATAACAACCAAATCCAGCGTGTCACCAACACCTTCCAGATAATCTTTTTTAAGCTAAAAAAAAAAAAAATATGATGCAAACTATTTATAAATTGATTTACCTTAAGCCAGTTATGGGATCTCTTGGATATTTCATAATGAGCTTCATCGTCCAGAGTCTTGATCATTAGGCCTTCACATCCATCTTAAATAAAGAAGTTAAATGAGGAAATGTCAAATTTATCTGAAAACCTTTTATGGAATTATCAAGAAATTCTTGGATGGCCTCTACATCATTAGCGTCCATTTTTTCAGCAAACATGAGCTTGCCTTCAACCAGAGGAAAATATTCATATAATTTAGCTCTACGTTCTCTAAACGGTAAGTCAATCAAGGACTTTTTATTCAAATAGATCAAGTCAAATGCAAAAATGCAAACTCTGACTTTAATTTCTTCGCTAACTGCGTCTTTTCTTTTTCGAGTGCTCAAAACTTGGAAAGGCTGGATGGTTTTCTTTTCTGTGTCATAGGCAACCACTTCTGCATCTATAATGGCTGAGGTTACTTTTTCCTCAACAATAATTCCCTCTTTTTCTTGCTCATTTTTTTTAGTCTTTTTCAAATGTAGAATTTCCTGTAAAAATTCAATTATATCCGGGTACTTTCCCGTATTGTTCTCAGAATTTCTACTGTAAATTTTAATATTTCCATCTTCTAAAATGTGAATCTAAAATAATTAAATTAAAAAAATAATAAAAATTTTTTTCTTAATATCTTACTTGAGCTCGTTCGCCATCATATTTGTATTCGCATGTAAATTCAACATCTTCGAAGCGTTTTAATACTTCATGTATTCCTTTGGTCGGGTAGGCCAACATGGGCTTTAGAGGTACTCCAGGTGTCAGCTTGCAATGTTTTTCAAGATCATCAAGCCCGTGTTCCAAAATGGCATTAATGACCAAAGAATAATTTGGACATTGATAATAGGCTTTTTTTACTAGTTGGTTTGATTTTTCTAGAATTTTTTTCATCTCGTCTATTTTATGATCATTAGATCTCATCTTTGCAAATCTGTCAATCAAAATTTCTTCATCTGGATTCGTAGTAGGAACTGTAATGGTACAAGCATGTGCCAAAGAGACCAATATTGACTGCTCGCCTAGTCCATTTCGAAGCTTACCAGCTAGAGATCTCATCAAATATCGGGCTTCGATTGCATCACAGCTTACCAAAAGACTTTTAATCAAGTCACTTTTTTTGCTTTGGGACTAAATAAAAAAATTATCAGAAAGTTCAAAAAAATCAAACAATAATAATTCGTTATTACTAGAAGACCCTAGAAGTTTTTAAGACTTTTTTTTGACTAAAAAGAGTTATTTTAAATAAAATTCCAACAAAAAATAATCGAAATTTTTTCCCATAATTAAGTATAAAAATGTAATTTAAATTTTTGAAAAGATTTAATTATATTAATAAATAAATAGCATTAAAAAAAAATTTACAAATACCCATTTATATTTTTTTAGATTTGTCAAAAAATTTGTATGTTTCACCAATATAAATAAAAATAATTTGGGCTGTTAACTTAACTTTTTTTTAAAAAAGCACTTATTTTTTTCAAAGATTCTGTCATTTTTAAGCTGTTATAAATAATTTATTAATGTTATAAAATTTTTTTAGACTTCTCGGGTTAGGTTAAAATATTGGTATAAAAAAATTGGATCTTCTAATGTCCAATAATTAAATTTTTCAAATTTATTTTTATATTTATTTTGTTTTTTAAAAAATAAAATTTAATGATAAAAAATCAATTTAAAATAGTCAATTACCATCAAAAAATTGTTATATTTTTGTTAAATCAAAATTTTTTAGGATATAAGGATATGTATTTCAAATCGATGTGAACAAACTCAGTCGTAGTCAGAAATTATACAACTTAACTATGATAAACACAATCTTGATTCAACTTAGATCTGAGATGGGATGTTTTTTTAAAATGTAATTATATCAAAAAATTACAATCCAGTTTTATCAAATTTTTACTTATTTTAAACATTTTTTATAAATTGTATATACTTAGTTAATAATGTGTAAAGTTTTTTTGAGAAAGAGCATCTTAACCTCAACAAGAATTAGATAAAGCTTTTGAGTTTACTTAAGATTGTTTTTTTTTTTCCAAGATCGTAAAATGATTTTATAATTTCACAAATGACAACTTTATTGGTCAGATATTAAATAGATCTGGTCGCATATTTTAAATGTGAAAA
This sequence comes from Brachionus asplanchnoidis, assembly GCA_025491095.1. Taxonomy (NCBI): domain Eukaryota; kingdom Metazoa; phylum Rotifera; class Eurotatoria; order Ploima; family Brachionidae; genus Brachionus; species Brachionus asplanchnoidis. The sequence goes on along the minus strand of JAILYF010000013.1, from coordinate 3,452,348 downwards.
AATTCAACACAGAAAAGAAATAAATAAACCAACTTATCACTAAGATACCATCGTTGTTTACAAAATTTTTTCATCGTTTTTTAAAATTTTTATTAATGAGTCTAGTCTTTAGAATCGATTCAGTTTTTTTATTTTATTTTAGTCTATTTAGTTTATTAGAAGGGATGTTTATTTTCTTGACAAATTTTCAAATTGTCTTTAATCAAAAAAAGTCTCACCCTCAATTCTGAAATCTACCTGCTATAGTATTAAGAGACTGCAGCACAGAGAAACAAAATTGTCATTTTGAATCACTACTCTTTCATTCGAAGAAGGATCAAAACCCTAGATCCTATATTACTAGTGGAATAAAAAAAATTAAAAAATTCTGATTGGAACAGTTGTTTTCAAATTATCAACAATCAACTGGCCATTTATTTAAATTTTTTTTTTTTAAAATTGTAAAACAACCACAAGAAAATTTTATTAAATAGAACAACAAACATATGGAACTCTTCTTCGAGTAAATTAATTTAAGTACCTATAGTTAAAAGTTTTAGAGGAGGTATCAGCTTTCAAAGCTATTGGTGAGCCTGATAACACACTCACTGGTTTTGCTAAATTTTTTTTTACATAAAATTTTTTAATAAAATTAAAAACCTTTCTAATAAACTAAATATACTAAAATAAAATAAAAAAAGTTAAATTAATTCTCAAGACTAGACTCCTAAAATAAGAAAAGCGACATAATCCAGTTATTCAGCTTTTTATTTTATTTTATGTTTTTGGTCTTGCTAAATTTGTTTAATTTAAATTTACTTACAGCGTTTCCTGAAATGGAAGCAATGTCTCGTAGCTTATTAAAAACAGCACTGACAGTCAACTTTTTCGGAGTGAATAGCAATTTTTGATTGCATCTGTTAGCCTTATTAAAAAAAATATTTTATTATTATTTTATATTTTATTACATCTAAATAGTATTTAAATTTTGTTTTCTTACCTCAGCAACCAGACCAATGTCTCCCTTTTGCTGAAATTCAGTTTTCAATTTTTGAAGGGTTGAACCTGTTGCTTCAGCTAATGATTTAAATAGCACAGTATCTCCAATACCTAGCTCAAGACCTTCATAGTCAGGTGCCACTTTATTTGTTAGCATATACATTGACGGAATCAAATCTTTTGGCGATAAAGCCAGTACAGACCGGAAGTAGTTTGTCACTAAAGAAAGTAATTCAAGACGTTTTGAAGTTTTTTCCATACAAAATAACGTTTGTGCCAAAGCTTTGTAAGGAACAGGCTCATTTTTGGCCCAAAAAGCATCCTTAATGGGATGATAACCATCTTTTGCAGGATTATAATCTGATGAACTTATCGATGCTCCGGAAGCCTTTTTTAGACTAAAGAACAATGATGTCTTAGTCTCTGTTTTTTTTTCTTCTTTTATTTCTTTTATTTCTTTTATTTCTTCTTCTTTATCTTCTTCTTCATCAGTCTCTTTTTTGACTATTTTTTCTTCATTTTCTTCAATAGTCTTAATTTCTTCTTTTATATTTTTTTCTTCTTTTTTTAATTTTAATTTTTGATTCTTGGATAATTGACCTTTTTTTGGTGATTTTTTTTTTGGAGATACTTGCTTATCATCATCCTCCTCGCTTAATTGCATTACTTCATCTTCACTATCTGACTTAAGTGCCTTAGATTTTGAACTTGTTTTTTTGGCTTTTTGCTTTTTTTCTTTTGAGTTTTCTTTGATTTGAATATTTGATTTAACTTCATCAGACTTTGATTTTTCATCTTCGCTACTAGATTCAATGACCAATTTCCTTTTTGAATCACTCGATTTCTTTAAAGATTTTTTAGATTTGATCGGAGAATCAAAATCACTATTGTCACTATTGTTATCTAAGAAATAAAGTTTTCTTATTTAGACAGAAAAAAGAAATTGAAAAAAAAACTTTTACTATTCTTGGTCGACTCCGAAGAGTCATCCAAAATTATTTTCTTATTTTCTTTTTCCTCCTCAATTAGTATTTCATCATCTGATTCATTTTTTTTTGATTTTTTGGCCGAAGCCGAGAGACTTTTCAATTCAGATGAAGACTTACGTTGTCTTTTGTAAGTCTCGTTTTTCGGAGTCTTGCCCAAAGACTCCTCTTTGTTTACTTTAAGTTCTGGTGATGCTTTTTTCTCATCGATTTTAACCTCATTTTCATCTTTTTTTAAATTTGTTTTAGCTGTAAAAAATGATCTAAAAATTTTGTTGTTGTGAGTTTATAAAATGAATTAATTAAAATTAAAATTTTACTTTATTGATTGATTTTTGGACATCTTATCACAAAATTTCTCATTCAAAAATATACAATTCTTAAAAAATTTAAATTCAAAAATTTAGTTGCAATATATTTAAAAGAATTAAATCTAAGAGACTAAACGTATATGGTTTGAAGATTATTTTTTTTAAATATTAAACTTACATCATGCTTCAAATAAAAACTAAAATTTGATGCAAAACGAACTAATTGATTAGATTTGTTTAATGTTGAATATTTAACACTGCTATTATACATCAATTTGGTCAAAAAACTAATAGACTTTGGCAGCGTGAGAAACATCAACTAAAAATAAGTCATTTTTTTTACTGAGTAATATTTCTTGTGCATTTTTTTTGCTATTTTCTTCTATTCAAATGATCCGAGTGCAAGAACAAGCCCAGAAAATAAAATACTAGTATAATAAATGAAAAAAATAAGTCTGAATTTAAAAAATGAGATAAAGTTAATTTTTTGTTTAAATTAAAGATTAATTTACGAAAATTTATTTTTAATTGAAAAAAAATTTATTTATATTAATAAAGGACATTTAAAATCAAAAATCTTAAATTTATTTATTAGCAGTGCTTTGCAAGGCTTCTTTCCTCGAAGCATCCTGGAGCAATTGGGTGTCTACCTCATCGGCTGGTAATTGCACATATCTAACGACACTTCCTCTGATAAAACAATTTCTAACAGATTGCTTTAAATAATTTGAAATAAAAAAAGAAAGTCAAAAGTAAAAATTTTACCATATGAGGAAATTTTTCCGGGTCTGTGACACTAATGTCCAATAGTTTTATGTTCAAATATTGGTCTACTGAATGCAACGTTCCGTGAATGCTAAATTAAATTTTAGTTAAAATATTATAATTAATTTAAGACAAACCTGAGGTCATTTTTTAATTCTACTATTACTTCTTTTCCGACTAAGGACTTGAAGAATGAATAGAACAACTGAAAAATAAATAAAATCAATTAATTTTTTGGTTTAATTTTTTGAAATTTACCATTTTAAAATCAAAAAGCAAATTTGTCGGTTGAACTAAAATTTTAAAATTTAATGATTTTAAAATTTATAAATTTTGAATTAAAATATATCTTTCTAAATTGCAATATAAACTAGTTTTTTACCTTAATTTTTTTTGTTTCTTTTAAAGTAAAATTAACTTGATTTTTTAATACATTTTATACTCATTTTTTAATCAGAAATTTTATGGGCCAGCTTAATCAGAGTTTAAAATATTTCATTAATTTAAAAGTAAATTTAGATAAAAACTGAATTAATGTGATTAAATACTAAAAATTTAATTAAATTGATAAAATATAGCCGTTTGTTGTCCTAAATTCGTGCATTAATATTTTTTTTAGCAATGTTTTTGAAAAATTTGACAAACTTCAAGCCAGACTATGGGCTGAGTATAAAACCATATTTTAAAAATTTAATGATGCTTTTTTTTTTGTAAAAATTAATTGTCAAATTAACTTTAAAAATATTATTATTTATTTTAAATAAATAAAAAACCAATATGAACAATTTCTTTTAAAATAAAATTCAAATTTTTATCTTATTTTTATTAAGTTGACTTTGCTTATTGCGTAAATTAGCTACGATTATTGATTTTTAGACGAGTTGAATAAATCAACCGAATGATCAATCCAATACAAACTCGAGTATTTATAAACCAGTGACCATACATACGGAACAAAAAATTCCTCCGGTTGATCCTCTTCGACATATTTAAATTTTAGTTCAGGAAACTTCTGAAAAATAAATTTTATTTTAATTGAAAATTAATTTTTTTATCTAGATGTAAATGTTTTACTCTGAATCTTTCTCTGGAAAATTGCTTTGCACCCATTGTGATTAATTCTCTCAAATTCTCGATTGTTTTATCTTCCACGATTTCAATTTCATGAGAAAAACGTGTTATTACTGTATCAATATTTTGGGTTAGATCTTGAAAAGTTGGATGATCGCGAAATTGAAGATAAATTGTTTTATGGTACAGAATAGAATAAATTAGATCCGAATTGTGGTGTAAATTATTTGTGAGACAGGAATTGATTATTTCCAATACCATTTTCATCAACTCTTCAATTATGCTCAAATCTTGCAGCTAAAAAATCATTTAAATAAATACTTAAAACTATCAGTTTTTTTACCAAGTCTTTATTATTATTTTCGTTTTTTTCAGCATCGGGTTTTGAATTTTTTTCATTGATTTGAGTTATTATTTTTGTTCTCTTTCTTGTCAACATATTAAATAAACTATGGAAAAAACTTAAATATATCTATTATCTTCAAAAAATTAAGTAATAATACCTGTTTATGCGTTGACAAACGTAAGGGTGCAGGTTTTGAAATTTACTTGACATATTTGCCAATGCAGCAAGGCAATTTGTGTGTAAATATTTGTCACGCATTCTGGTCATATTGAATTGAATAGTTCGAATAAGAACCAAAATTAGCAAACCACCGAGACTTATTTCAGACAGAGATCTTTCTGTGTACCAAGTTAATTTTTTAATCGGCTAAAAGCAAAATTCAATGAAAATAAAATTAATTTATTTAGTTTTTTTACTAAAGTGTGAGCTGATTTATTAAAAATATCGTCTTCACTTAGAATCAAAACTATTATTAGAGTCATGTAAATATGATGAGAGTTTCTTTCCGGGGCAGTGAATATAACTTTCAAGAGTGGCATTACCTTTTTACAAAAAAACTTGAAAAAATAATTCAATTAAATATTGAAAATATACCAATAAATCTATTTGAAGTCTGGAGAGAATGAACATTTTAAAATGTTGATTACGATGGAGAAGCATGTAGAGCAGGAGAGAATATTGGTCAGTATGTACCGTGTGGGTAAACATTTGGAATAGTTTGGAAAAATCAATACTAAACCAAGGTAATGGTTCAGAATTTGGTAAATTAGTGGGTGTATTTTGTGTATCTGTAAAATGAAATAGAGCTAATCTATATGGGTTGTACAAAGATTCGTTTGTGTAATTGTTTGATAAAACAAGAAGAATATGGCAACTTTGCCAAGCAACATATCGACTTGAGCAATCTAGTTGATCATCCGTATTTTGAGTCGTGCTATCACCAGGGACATTTGACAGAAAAGATTTTTCAGTTTCATCCTCTTGGTTATTCTGATCGGTAGAAAGATTCGCAGAACCAAGACCCAGAGTCATTACTGACCATAGACCACTGGCCACACTAGACATAAATGAACGCTGATTTTGGGCTTCATTTGATAAATAAGATGATAAATTCTGAACACTGGAAGGAGGCGGCATTTGTTGAATTATATTTTTTAGTAATACTTTAACGAAATCTGATACAAATCGGCTTTATTTAAAATAATATTTAGTATTATTTTTAATTTTTAAAATAAATCTATCTCTTACTCCATTTTTTGCATAACTGTGTCAAATATTACGGATTCATATGCTGGAGTTTTGGAATACATTTGGCTTGATAAAAGAACAAGAAGAGTATTTAATGCCTCTAAATGTAGGTTGTATGTGTAAGATCTTAAAAAAATTAAATAAAGTTATAAAATATTTTTACAAATAACTAGAAAATTAAGCTTGAGCGCATAATTCTTATTTAAAATTTAATTTTAATTTTAAGAAACTAATTTTCGAAACTGTTTTGCATACAAATTAATACAGAAATAGCACTTTAGATCAAATTAACAAAAAATAATGTCAAATTTTATTTTCAATTTTTTTTATTTTATTTTTATATTCCACTGTTCAAAATCGAATATTGTATTTAATTTAGTACTTAGATATTTTTAATTAAAATTTAATAACATTAGATTTAAATTTTTTATTTTTAAAACTCAAATTAAGCTCTTTTGAGTGATAAGATAATTGAATATAAGATAAAAAAGAAATTTTGTATAAAAAATTCTAATTTAAATTAGAACAAAAATTTATACTGATTTAAAGATTTAAATTAAAAAAGATATATTGATTAAATGAAAAAATTGATCTAAAATTGTGAGCTTGATTCTTTTCTCATTATTTTGTGAGTTTATATCTTGAATTTAGTGGTAAGATGCAGTTACAGGGGCGTGAGTTTAATTCTAAATAAAATTTTTAATTCCTTGTCAAATAGTTATTTTCGCTCTAATTATCAATTCTAGCCGAAAAAATTAATTTTTGAAAAAATTTAAACAATTATTTAATTTTTTTTTACTTGTATTTCTAATTTAAATTTCTCAATAAAATTTGTGATTAAAATTTGAAATTAATTGAATTTTAAATTTAGCCAATTTGAAATTCAAATAGAAAATTAAAAAATCCTATTAAATATTAAATTGATCATAAAGGGAATTTTTTTGGTCATTATAATAAAATTGTTAAGTCTCGGTAAGGTTCAAAACTTAATAAACGCATTTAAAATGAATAAGGGTTTAATTTTTTAAACTAAATGTTTAAATGCTGTTCAAAAACATGTTCAAATTCAACAAAAAAAATAATTTTATTTTCTTATGCTTAATGCATGAAACAACGAATGACTTATATTTTAAAAAATATTTGTATTTTTATGTTCTATTTAATTTCTTCTTTTTTAAAATGTAAAATTAAATATATTTGATCGAAAATACTTTTTTTTTTTTGAAAATATCAAATCTAATTCTAGCTTAAGTAATTAAAGATTGTAAATAACTTTAATGTATTTCAATATTATTAAAAAGAATTTTTACTCTAATAATTTGAAATTTGTTCTTAACATAAAATTGGTTAACATCTAAAATATCTCTATGCTCAAATGATTTTTCTCTTCAATTTTACAAAATTTTCAAATTTAATTAAAAAAATTTTATGCATGATTGTTCATAAATCTGTCTTTAGAATAAATACATAAAAACACTTACTTAACAGGAATTTCAGTGCAAAGCTGTAGGATGCTTTTTATTAACATATAGAGAATATTCTCAGAATTTATAGCATCGGGCTCAGGCCGATTAACATTTTGTGGTATATCAGAATCACTTTCGTAACCGATAGAATTTTCCTGAGAATCCAGAAGAGTCGACTCATGATTAAATCTTGATTTCCACATACGATAATTTTTATTTGGATTGTACAATCTCTTTGGCGATGCAGTTGAACTATCAGTGGAATAGTCGTTTTGATTTTTCAAGCCATCCCCATTTAATTCGGTATTTTTCTCTGATTCAGACTTAAATTCATCTGGTCGAAAATTTATTTGTTCCAAAAGGACAGCTTCATTTTCAATTTCAATCATGTATTTAGTGATACATCGAATTATTAACAATGCATTAGATGTATGCAAAACCATCAGTTTGCTCAAAAAGTTAATAAATTAAAAAAAAAAAGAATGGATTTTCCATGCCTCTAAATTACTTGTCAATCATTCTTCTAGTTTCATTAGATCTTCGTGAAAAAACACGGATTAAAGATGAATAATTACCACTTTTGGGGTTGTTTTGGTGAAATTTTTGGCAACTCAATGCTATGCTTTCGTCCAATTTTTTTGAACTCTCTCTTTAAATTATAAATTAATTTAATAAGACAAATTTTTAACACAGGTATTTTTAGTCGAGAATAAAAACCTGAATACTCATTATTTTTTTGATAAAAATAAAAATGAAAAAAATGTCGATTTTAAATATTTTTTGTTTTTCATTATTGATTAGCCTCACATTTACCAAAGGTCAAAATGAGTATATTTTTCCCTGTTACTACGTTTATGAGCCTCAAAACCTCAAGCCTGAATCAATACCTATTGATCTTTGCACACACATAATTCTGATCGGATGCGTTCACGAAAGTTCCGAAGCATCTAGTCCAGCTATTGTGGCAAAGCCCTACAATTGCTCTAATGTTCTGGACAAAGTATCCAACCTTAAGCAACTTAATCCCTCAATCAAAACAATAATTTCTTTGGCAACAAATGCAACTGCCATGCACCAAATAGTACAAAATGAATCAACAATTGACTTATATGTGAAGAATGCTCTGAAAATAGCCATCAGCTATGGTTTCGATGGCATCGATTTTGACTGGGAATACCCGTGCAATGAGGACAAGTTTAAATTCACTCTTTTGATTCAGAAATTTCGTTTTCAAATACAAAAAAATGCTTTGGATTTACAATTAAGTGCTGCAATTGGTGCTGGAATCAATATTATAAAAGACTGTTTTGATCTAGATGGCTTATCAAAATATCTAGACTTTATAAATATTATGTGCTATGATTACAATACTATTTACAATACCTATACGGCGTATGCATCGCCTTTATATGCTCGACCTGAAGAAACAGGATACGACGCACTTTTAAACTCAAACTCAACTATTTATTATCTAATAGAGCAAAATGTGCCTAGAAAAAAGATAGTTTTGGGTCTGAATGCTGGTGGTCATACATTTCAGCTTAAGGATGCGCGTAAACATGGCTTTCATGCACCAGTAAATGGTGTTGGATACTCAGCAGGATGGTCATTGTATCCACAATTGTGTAAATTGATTCAAAATGGGGGTACTGCAGTGTATGATGAAATAGCAGAAGTGCTTTATGCATTTTATGATGACCAATGGGCAAATACTGGAGATATTCGCAGTGCCAAGGTAAAAGTGGAATATGTGAAAAAATTAGGCCTTGCCGGAATTTTTACATGGTGCTTAAATTGGGACGATTTAGACAATTCTTGTGGGCATGATGTTAAATTTCCCATTCATAGGACAATAAAAGAAAATCTTTTTGAATAAATACTTGGTAAGTGGAATATTTATGGTAAATGAGAGAAGCTGGTTCCAAAATGGATCGTTTTCATCTATGTGTTCGTCATTAACTAATCGGTTGATGTAATCATTTTTATTCAATTGGTCTAATGAACTGAATTCGGCGCCCATTTGCTTTAATTATTTTTTTTTTTAATTAGCTTTTTTAGTGTATTCAATGTTTTTATTTCTAAATAAATTATTAATAAAAAAATTTTCAATCAAGTTTATGTTTCGAAAAATTCAGAATAAATTTACCTTCTATCATAGAAAAAATCGTTAAAATTTTTGCATTCGAAAAATGGTGTAAATAGATAACATTATCAGTTCAAATTTTAAGTATGAAATTTTTACTTTTAAATCGGAAAATGAATTTTAAAAATTCACTAGAGTTATTATGTTAATTTAAAAAGAAATTCTCTAAAGTCACTTATGTTCCAATCTAATCTAAAAAAATCCTAATTTTTTTTGTTTAATATTAAATTGGTAAAATTGGTCAAAAATTTGACCATATCATAAATGTGAATAATAGTTTTTGACAGAATTTTTGAAAATTTAGTTTACTTTAAAATATGATGATCCGAAATTCTACTAAAAAAAACTAAGATTGGGGTCATTTATTTTTTATCTCTTTTAAGAATTCATGATTTAATTAAATCAAAATACTTCATTTCTTACATTGAATTAGAAAATTTTTTTTAATGACAAATGTTAAAACTGGATAAATCATATATTTTTAATGAAATTATTATAATAATAATTTTTTTCTTGAATAATAACTAAAAACAAAGCAAAATCTTGAAAAAATATTAACAAAAAATCAAGTTTTTTATCATAAAAACTGATCCAAATGTTGAGATTTTAATGCTTGAATATAAATTTTGAATCTAATTAAAAATTTCAAAATTTGTAGTATACATTTTTTTGGGAATTTGTTTTTTTTTTTTCAAATACACATGTTTTAGAATTCAAAAAAATAAATACAAAATGTCTCAAAAAAGTCGGTTTTTTAATTCTAAAAAGCCAAAATCTCGAATAAATGTTGATAAACGAGACCTGAACAATATAATGAATGATGTTGCCTTCGCGCAATCTGGGTATTCATTTTAAAATCAAAATATTTTCCAATTAATTTTCAAATTTTGTTTTAGATTTTTAGAAAAAGAAGAAGAAAATGAAGTTATTAATCAACGAAGCATCGTCGAAAATGTCGATTTGTTCAGTGCTCAAAAATATTTTGAATTAAATCTGGACAAATTTGGTCCATATCGTCTTAACTATACCAGAAACGGAAGGTTCTTAAACAAATAAAATAATATTTTTTATCCCCTAATATAAAAATCTTCAAGACATTTATTAATCGGAGGGTCTCAAGGCCATGTGGCATCGTTCGATTGGCAGACCAAAAAACTTCACTCTGAAATAAACGTAATGGAGAAAATAAATGATGTCAAGTTGGTTTAACTTAATTTTTATTTTAAAAATAAATTTAATCTAAAAAAAGATGGTTGCATACAGAGACCATGTATGCCGTGGCTCAACGACAATGGACTTATATATATGACAACCAAGGCATCGAGTTGCATTGCCTCAAAATTTTAGACCGAGTTACCAGACTTGAATTTTTACCATATCACTTTTTATTATCATCAATTGTAAGTTAAATAGATTTTAAGGGGAATAATCAAAATGTAGAATAAAAAAAATATAGAATTTTATTAAACGTAGAATAAAAAAAAAAAACAAATCAATAAATATAGAAAAAAATGTTTTATTTTTTTTCGTGATTTTTTGTTTGCTTTTTAAGACTTGTTGGCTCAAAATCTTTATTAGACCGGAGTCTATTAGCGATCGGAGTATTAGCATTCATTATAAATTTCATTAAAAAAAGCAACAGGTTTTTTCTATATTTATTCCTTTCAAATAAACGTTTTTTTTTTCTATATATTTTTTTCTTTTCTATATTTTTTTCGACCTTTACTTTTTCTACATTCTATATATTTCTATATTTTTTGCCTTCTTTATTTTTTTTTCTACAATTTTTTTTTCTATATTTTGATATATCACCAAATTTTAATTTTTAAAATGTAAACTTTAAATTATCAGAACGAGTGTGGTTATTTGTCTTACATTGATGTAAGTTTGGGCAAGAAAGTGGCTGGATTTTCCACAGCTCACGGACGCTGTGATGTAATGGGACAAAATCCAACGAATGCTATCATCCATCTGGGACATCACAATGGAGTTGTGACTCTTTGGTCTCCAAATGTCAAAGAACCACTGGTAAAAATGCTTTGCCACAAGGCAGCAGTAAAATCTCTAGCAGTAAATCAAACTGGAAATTACATGATCACATCCAGTTTGGATCATTTGCTCAATGTTTGGGATCTAAGAACTTATAAGCAATTAAAGTCGATAAAACTTAATGCAGGCGCTTCAAGTTTGGCTTTTAGTCAAAAGAATTTAATCGCTGCCGGATTAAGAAATGAAGTGGTGATTTTCAAAGACGACTATATAAAATTAAATGAGGAAGAGATAGATGCTGAAGAACAGTATATTGAAGATATGACACCTAATGACATTTATTTGAAGCATAGAATAAACAATACAAATATACAAAATTTGCAGTTTTGTCCATTTGAGGACGTTTTGGGTGTTGGACATTCTTACGGCATTTCAAGTCTTTTGGTTCCTGGGTCTGCTGAAGCGAATTTCGACGCCATGGAAGCGAATCCCTATGAATCAAAGAATCAGAGGAAGCAATGGGAAGTCAATGCTTTGTTGGAAAAAATTCAACCAGAGCTCATTTCGTTGGATCCATTTAAACTGAAGCAAGTTGATCGCAAAACATTGGAAGAAAAAATGATCGAACGAAACAAAAAATTGTTCCTTAAGCCGAAAAAAATTGACTTTGAGCCTCGACTAAAAATGAAAGGAAAAAGCAAGACTGGAAAAAAGGAGGCACGTAAGAAAGCAGTCAAAGCTGCCAATTTAAAGGTATTTAAGAATTTTTGTTTTTTAATAGAAAAATTTAATTTATGATTAATTTTCTCTAGGAATTTGTCAAAGAAGTAAAAGAATACGAAAGAATTGAGAACGAAGAAAATAAAACTAAAGAAAAAAAAGAAGAAAATACAGTTTATAACGTTTTTGATAGATTTAAAAAGAAAAGTAAATAAATAGACAATAAAAAATTTGAAAAAATCAACTTTTTAATTTTTAAATCGACATGGGTAATGTAGACTGCGTGACCAAATGATTAAAATAGATTTTTTTGATAAGAATCATACCCAAAAAGTTGTCATTTAACATTGGTCACATTTTAAAAAAGGCCAAAAAAATCAAAATTTTAATTTTTCGAATAATTATTTTTGTGATCACATAGTCGAAAGACCCAATTTTTTAATTGAGATTAAATCATGAAATTATTTTAAAGACTCCAGAATTATTCCTAGAAATTATACAGCTTGTTCGAAATGACTTGTTTAGTGATATGAATTTATGATTTTCTTTTTTAGTTTTCTTTTAAATCTGAATTTTATCAGTATCAACAAACAAGAAAAATTTTTGAGAGTAATTATTTATTTATTTATTTATTTCAGACTAGGCAAGGGTCCTCAAAGGACCACATTAACTAAGTATGCTGTGAAATAAAGCATACTTAAATTTTTTTCAAAATAAAAATATTTTAAGATATGATTGTCATATTAAGTTATCTAATAAACAATTGCATAAAAGAAAAGAAAACGTATTTACAGGGACATAGTTCAATTTCATCAAAAAAAAGGTGATGTTAATTGAGTCTTAGAATAATATATGGTCGTAATGGTATAAGCTATGTTTATATAAACTAGTTAATATATTTAAAATTTTAATAATTCGGCGACTGTGTTTGACATTCTCTGTTTGTCCTTAATGACAAATGCATGAGTGACTTGAGCGCTGAGTTCATCACACTTCATATCTAACTTCTTTTGCTCATTTAATCTATCTATTGCTATTTTGCATGCGTCAAAGGTGGAGGTTCCATAATTCATTTGTGATATTCCGCTAATTTCATAAACTTCATTTTGAGAGTAATTAATCTTTTCATGAATCAGCACTAAATAGAGCTGCCTCAACATTAGACTTTGAAGATCTTAATAAAGAAATATTAATTATGATGAATTTAATAAATTTTCTGATAGACAATTTATTTTTAATTAGATTATATTTTAGGAGAGGTACCTCCCTAAGCTTATTCGAGCGGCAAAAAATCCTCTTTTAAGCCTGCTTGCTCAAAATCGATTAGCAAAATAAAAAACAGAATGAGTAATAAAAGTAGGAAAAAAGCGTTTAAAAATAAATGATTGATAGATAAAATGACGAGGATCAAAAAAAGCTTTATATATTAATTAATCAATTAATTCAAGTGATTTTATTTAATTTAAAAAAAATGATGGATCTATCACGAGGTTGAAAGTAATGTCTAAGACAATCCAAAGTGCACTTAATTTCTCCAAGTTATATTAATTAATATTTAAAATAGCTGAGTCCCTGTTTTTATAATTGAATTTAAAAATTTTAATAGAAAACAAAGATAATTAAAAAATTTGTTTGATAAAAAAATTTATTAAATTACAAAAATAAACACAATTTACTATTAATTCCTGTAATAAATTAAATTTTTACTAATGAAATAATTGTTTTGTCTATAGTTTCGCTTTGCACACTTTAATAATTGAATAAAATTGTTTCTAAATTTTCTATTAAAAATTGTATAAATAATTGGATTAAAAGTCGACTGAAAATATCCTAAATATGTTAAAAAACCCAAAAAATTTTGCAAGTAGACCGTATTTTTTCTATTAATCGAGTAAATAGCTATGATTATATTGACAAGACAATATGGTAGCCATGCTATTAGAAAAGCAATAAACACAATTCCCAGCACTTGCAAAGCCTTGAATTCATTTTGCATGTCCATTTGTTTAATGTGATTTAAAATTACATTTTTAATTTCATAATTTTTGAAAAATATGCTTCCTTTGTACATGGAATCTCGTTTATTTTTTTTATTTATATATGACTCGGTAGTAAGTTGTTTTTGAAAAGAATTTTGGCTAAAGTTGCTTGTTTGATTTGACATTATTGATCCAATTGAAGTCTTAAAGCTAGGACTTTGCATAACACTTCTGGCTGCATGTCGACGCAATTGATAGTCTTTGCAATTTTGTTTCTGTTGGTTTACGTCATAATTTTGAATGGCACAATCACAGCGCTTGGTATTTATGCTGCAGAAATCTTTTTCATTCCTAGAGCTAATGGATCTGGCCGAAAAAATTGGACTCTGGTCAAACGATCTTGAAAATTTCTTGATCTGACGACTGGAAGGCTGCAACCTTAACTCTTTTGTCTTTTTTCTAAATTCAGTTTTGTTCTCCTCTCTTTTTTTCTTGTCTTTTTTATTTAGCTTGGATATCTGTTGACGAAGTTTACGCGTCATTAATAAAAACATCAAAATCATTATAAATATAGGAATTACAAAGCAAATAATTGAACCATAGATGATAAACTTGTCATTCTTAAGCATGCATCGTTTTGTCTCAAAGTTAATAACATTTCTGACATCAGTATAGCCCAGATAGATGATTACGCTGGACAAAAGAATTGATACAGCCCAAATTAAAAATATTATAAAAAATGTAATTTTGTATGAAGTTGTTTGGTTTGATTTAAGTGGGTACTGTATTGCGATAAATCGGAGAATCGATAACGTTGATAAATGATAAATGGAAGCTGTACATAGTAGTATATCTATTGAAAAAAGGCGAGTTAAATTTTTATAGAGATTTTTTTATTTTTTCTCACCTGAAAAAATCCAACAAATACACAAGTTTACACTAAAAATCCATTGATCTTCAAAAATAAAGTTTATTTTTTAAATACAGCTTTATGAGTTGCATATTAAAAAGGGAAGTATTATTTTATTATTCGATTTTGTATAGGAAATTAAATAAATTTATTTAAATTACATTTTGTTTTCTTTGACTAAAGAATTTTTTTTAATTGAAAAGAGTATTTTATCAATCATTAAATTTTAAATTATTGTTAAATTCATGTTACAAATTATTACTCTCTTCTAAATTTTATTCTTTTTTAATTTCACTAAATTTGAATAAAATTTTATTAAATCTAATGACAATAATATTAAATCTTTACATTTTCAATATTTTTTTCTATTATTTTTCGTGCCATATTTCATAAAATTAAAAAATAAATATATAAAAATCTGAAATATTGCAAAAAATATTTACTTTTTGTCAATCTAATAAATTTATTTAATATAAATAGTTTCAGTTCTTTTTAACCAAAGAATGGGTTTGTAAAATTTAAATAATTAGGCTTACTTGAAAAATCTTGAATTATTGATAGCGGTATTACTATCAAGCAAACAGCCAAATCAGCAAATGCCAGCGAAAATAAATAAAAGTTAGTTTTGGTCTGAAGATCTTGATCTCTTTTAATCGTCAAACAGACTAGAATATTTCCAAGAATTCCGAATATTGAAAATGCACTTAGGGTAAGAACAGGCCAATTGTAACTAGTGGATTTAAGAATCGAGCTGTTTGTATCTGAAGACACTTTTATTTGAGTACAAAAACACCAATCTGATACAATAATTATAAAATAAAAAACAAGCTTCATGATTTTGCCTTGTTACATATCTAAGAAAATTTTAAAATAAAATATTAAAACCTTGAGATTTAATTGTTCTGCACAATAGATACGAAATATTAGTTGTATGAAAAAATATTAATTTATAAGTATTTAATTACTATTCACCTATGTCGGCTTTCACTAAAATCTTAAGCTAATGTTCGGTTGTATTTTTTTATAAATTAATTTTCGGTATCGAGTCTTCAAGCATTTAAAAAAAAATCAATTCAATTTATTTCTTTAGAAAATTGAACAAACAATAAAATCTTGCAATAAAATTAAACATTAAAATGAAGATTAGTAAATAATATATATTAAATGATCATATTTTATTAATCCTAGAATCGTTGAATTATTTAAGGAATAAAACATTTTATAATCGCAGCTTGTTTACATAAAAAGGTAAGATATTTAATAATTGGAGCCAGTCTTCAATTTTTAATTACTATAAAGTACACTGAGATTCTATTTTACAATTTAATTGAACAAAAATCAGAATATTTAATAATTAATTTAAAAAACACTTCTTATTTTAGAAATCTTTCAATCATTCGCTTCTGTTTGATAAGAATATTCTAGGTTTATAAATTATCTCTTTAAGGTGAAACAGAAGGTAACAATTAATTTAAAGATTGAAGTATAAAATTTTATATTTAAATTTGTTTTTTCTAGACATTCTTATCAGCATATTATAGCTAATCTAAAACAATTGATTTAAAGCTTTTGAATTTAAAGTTCAGTTTGAATCTTGCTGATTAGGATGTAAATTCCTGAAATAATGATAATTTAAGTGAGTTTAATTTTTTTTTCGTTCAGCGTTTAATTTTGTGTAAATATACATTACCTAATTGCCTAAAATATTGCATCAGAAAACATTTTTTATATTTTCAAAATACCTGCCGATAAATTTTTCTAAAATATGATGAAATTTTTCCACCGATTTAACAAAATTTTAAAGCATTGCTTTTTTATTAAAATAAAAATAGGAAAAAAAAACACTTGAATCTTTCACGTAAATGCTAAATGTCAAATATTTTTCTTAGGAAAAATATTAATTTCGTATAAGGAAATCAAATATTAATAATTTAATTGACATTCATTTATTCATTCAATACAAATTTAATTGATAAAAATAAATTGATAAATACTAAATCTTAATAATCGATTTTATTATTGAAATAAAAACGTAAAAAATTTAATTGTATTACTTTTTTAGATGAAAATAAAGTAAGTGAATTTTCTAATTCATTAATAAAAATTTTCGATAGTACGGAAGCAAATTTTAAAAGGAAAATAATTAAAATTTTATTAGAAAAATACTTATTTCATATATTAAAAAATACTTAAAACTATTCTATTTTTTGAACCTTGATTAATGCATATTGAATATTTCCTAATTTTCAAGCTTTTAAATTCGATTGATTTTTTTTATAATATCTTAACTGATTAAATAAATTAAAAAATCGTATTTTTTCTCAAATAAAAATAATGATAATAATGATTTGATAATTTTTAGGCAGTTTATTTTAATAAATTGACTAAAGCTCGAATTTTTCTCCGTATTTTTGAAATTTTCGAATTAACTGTTGAGAGAATGTAAAATTTCTTTTGTTTAACTTTTTTTTGTCTTACTTAAATCAATCTAGGGGAAATGACATATTAAATAAAATTACTAAAAATCTTATAATCTTCAAATAATCGAATTTAATAATTAGAATTGAATGAAAAAAAAATTATAAAAAAAAATATTTTAAAGGAATTTAAAAATGCTTCGCTTAAAACAATAACTAATTCTGAGTTGAAGTGATTTTATAGAAAATTTATATATTACCAAACGACATATAACTCAGACAGTCAGTCTAATAAATTTAATAAAAATCAGCTGTTAACATAAATAATAAGTCTCTTGATTAGATAACCAAGCTTTTTAATCAAAATTCTTTATGATTTTATTAATTTAATAAAAAAAGTCTAATAAAATCAAAAAGATCAATCAAATAAAGATTTATGATGTGAAATTTGATTATTTACGTATGTAAATTAGAATTAAAAAATATAAAATAATTAATTTTTTTGCCTTTTTTCTAATAGAAAGTTGAGAAAATAAGATGTCAATTTAAAATCAAAATTAAAAAACTCAAGTAAGGAATCTGATTCTGTTAGAATATGATTATTTATTATTAAATTGTGAAGAGTTGCTGAGAGAAAGGCATCAAGTTCAGACAATTATTTAGATAATAAATGAATATTTATCTTTTGATTAAAAACTTGTTTGAATACCATCTAAAAATAATTTTTAATCATGCTTATGAGTTAATATTTTATTTCAAATCTCAATTCTAATTTTTCAATCAATAATTAGAAGATCAAATTTAGGAAACGCATATTTTTATCTAAGAATTGACAAGATCTATCTAATTTATATTAAAAAAATTTATTAATGTTTCGGATATTAAAACAAAATTTTAGCGAAAAATATTTATTAAATAGTTAAAATTAAAATCTAACGAAATTTAACTGCTTTTCATTCTTTTGTATTACATAAACATATCTCAGCATTTTACTGGTGAATCATCAATGGTAAAATCTTCGATTGACAATCTCTGGCCAAGTTTAAGTCTTAGTCGTGACTTTTTTCTATCATGAAGATGATTTTTGAGTACTTGGGCAACAATCTTGGCACAGTGTTTTTCTCTTTGCAGCTTTAGAGTTGTAGTCATTGGCTTGTAACCATTAGGCCTATCTTTTTTTAGTATATTTAGAGGAATTGCATTTTGAATTTCTTGCGGAGTTCCAAGATAATTTTTGGTAAGTGCATCCAATATATCAACGCAATGAACTAGGCTTTTTTCACATATAGTCAGGTTCAAAGATATTAATTTTAAGCGATTTGGCTTTTCAATTCTTAGTGGTTTTTCCAAACTGTCAACAAAATCAAATATTTTATCATAAGATATAAATTCAGTGCAATCAGGATCAAATCGCTGCCAAACTTCATAATACATATCATAATCATCGTTTGTTAGTCCTTGTTGTACTTCTTCCCTTGCTTGGCTGAAATTTTCTAATATAACTGCAATATACATGTTCACTACCACAAGGAAACTGATAACTAGGTAGCTTATTAAATATGGAATAGCTATGGTACTATTGCTACAATTTCCTTTTGAAATTTGAGATAGTGTGGGGACTGTGGGATCACAATCTGGTGGGTGGTCATTTGTTAAAGCCTTGAGAACGGAGGCCCAGCCTGCAGAGGTACATAAGGGGAATAGTGTGATCATGCTTCTATAAATATTTTCGAAATTAAAGAGTTCATTTAGACCAGCATCATATTTTACGTACATAAAAAAAAACATTCCGAATATAGCATAAATAAATATAATTAAAAGAAGCAATAAACCAATATTGATGAGTGCTGGCAATGAAATCGCTAATGCAAACAATAATGTCCTTATACCTCTGGCACCTTTCACTAATCTCAGAATCCTGCCAATTCGGACAACCCGTACAACTCGCAATATTGTTGGTGAAAATGTCAAAACATGCTTCATAAATTCTTCAAATATCATTCCTTGAAAATTTTTGTTAATTTTTTAAATAAAAATAAAATTTAAAATGTTAAAATAATTATTTTATAAATCCTATTTTCAAATTGTTTTTTTTTTTAATTTATTTTAATTCCAAAATTTTACTAGCGCATTGACTTTATCAAAATGCAAAATTAAAAGCATTGACGTTAAGGAAATAGGATTTTTTAAATCACTTCATTGATTAAAATGTATTAAAAAATGTTTATGAATAATACGAAATGATGATAAAATTTCTTTAAATATCAATTTAAAAATTAAATATATTTTTAGAGAATTTAAGAAAAATGTCATTTTATGCTTAATTAAAGCTGCTCGGGTCTCCCACGTTATGTGACCAACATCACTCTACTATTTGGTGACCTAGGAAATATGTGACAAATATTTTAATAAATTTTAAGATTAAATTTAAAATGTGACCAATCATATGTGGCCAACTAATAAATTCCGTGATCAAGTTTATTAGATTAATAATTAGGTGACTGTTATTATTAATTTGCTGAAAAAAAAAATTTATAAACAAAAAAATGTCGATTTTATTATTTACTAATTATACATACAAAAAGTCAAATTCGAGTTAAAACATAACTTAATTTTTATGTTTTCTACTTTTTTGAATTTTAAAGCCTTATTCACCTTAAGCGTATTTACCACATAGATCACATTAAAAAGAACCCTTTTTGCAATTTAAATTTTTCTTGATCAAATCTCTTGTATCTTCGGATTACTTTGTTTGTTCATTTGCTATTGTTTCAATCAACTCAGATTTTTTTTTGCATTAGCAATATTCAAATCTACCATTTTGTCACTAACTGAATTAATACTATCAGTTGATTATTACTTCGAGTAAATTCTAGTAGAACTAGAGTTACAAGAAGCGGCAATATTAGCTTCTTTAAATTCTTCTCCTGGAGAATCTTTAATTTCATCTCCTTTTAAAACTTCATGTTTAAAATTACTTAACCCAGATTTAGATTTAGAACCTGATCTACTCTCAGAGTCATTTTCCGAAATATCTGACGCCAATTGAATTTCCTCATATGGGTTACCATTAGCCACTCGAACCAAATTTTCAAACTTAGTTTAATTTTATTTATATCATTATATAATTGAAATTTTTGACTTAGTTTTTTTTTAATTAAATAGGTGACCAGTGTCCATTTTATGTGACTAATTTATAGACACATATTTCCTTGGTCACCAATTGAGCAAAGTGATGTTGGTCAGATAACGTGGAATACCCAAAAATAAAATAAGAAAAAAAAATCACAAAAGCGCTTTTAATAATTTGAAAATTCTAATTGATTTTTAAACTTCAAAACAATTTTGTAATTATAAATGTGATAATTGCAAAAATGATTTAATTATATTTTAAAACTAAATTAAAAAAATCTTTGTGAGCAAATTCCAAGTTTTGTTCCTTAATTAATTAACCAAACTTTTTTGAATGAATTGAATGTTTGTTAAAAAATTAAGTTAACATTAAAGGTAAAATTAAAAAAACTTTAATAATTAAAAAATTACCTAGAATGGAAAGGATAACAATAGTCATGTCAAATATGTTCCATGGAAATTTGAAAAAACGCCAATTTAAAGCAATCAATTTCATTACACATTCGGCTGTAAAAATTGTTATAAAAACCTGATTTATAATTGAAAGAAATAAAACAAATTGGTCCGATTGTTGATAGCTTTCAGCACACATTGCCAACATGTTTAAAAAAATACAAATCATAATAAAAATGTCAAATTTTTGATTACTGGTTACATCGAACAGTAATCTGGCAAAAAAAATCTTAAAATTTTTAATTAAAATATAAAAATTAGAATATTTTTTGAATGTTACTCTTGGTCTGGGCAAAGCTTTTTGAGGCTTTTTCTCTTCCATTTTTTTCATTGCATTATAGTATTTTTTTTGCTCTTTGGTCATGAACACATCTATTGTACCTTCATTGCCTTTAATTAAAAATTAAACTCAATTGAAATAAAACTTTTTCACTAAACAAAAATTAAATTATACCGTTCTTTTTTTTTTGCTGATTAAAATTATCAATTATGACTCCAATGAACAAATTGAGGGTAAAAAATGATCCAAAAATAATGAAGAAAACAAAATACAAAAGCATATAGATACTTTGCTCTCTTCTCGGCTGTTGATTTATCTTTAAATTAAATTTTAAGAAAACCTATCTAGAAACTGCTCAATTTACTTCATGACTCATATCAGCTGCATCGGCCATAATTTCTATCCAACCTTTGAAGGTAGCTACTTGTAGCAAAGCTAAATATGCATTTATAACATTATCAAAATTTATTTTGGAATTAATCCATGTGTAATTTTTTCCATTACAATCATTTAAGTTTTTCACCTCTTCATAAGGTACTCTGGTCATGTTTGGGTAAACGCATTTATAAAATTTTCCTGCAAATAATTGTACACCCATTATGCTAAATACTAACCAAAATACTAGACATACTAGTAGAACATTAAAGATAGATGGAATGGATCCAATTAAAGCGTTAACAACGACTCTAATTCCTTCGAAACGAGATAGTGCTCTTAAAGGACGCAAAGCCCGTAGAGTTCTCATTGTTTTAAAGGCAGGAACATCAGCCACACCTAATAAAGAAGATGTCAATCCACCAAAAGATACCTATAGGATTTTTTTTATTAAAATTGTGAAAAAAAAGAAGCAAAAATCTAACCAGAGCAATTGTAAAATCAAGACAACACCAGCCATCGGAAAAATATTTTTTAAAACCATGTGCCATCCATTTTAACAAAACTTCCAAAGCAAATGCATAAGTAAAAAATTTATCCATAATATTTGTAATATTTTTCAAAATGGGCTTCGAGTGAATTCCTTTATCTTCAATTGCCTTTTTAAATTTAAAATTATATATTTAAAAACCAAAAATCGTTTAATCAGTAGAACGACCTAACTTAGAGTCGTTTGAAAGCGAATAAATCTGACCAAACTACCATCCTTCTACAAAAAGTCCAAAATTTTACGGAAGTTTGGGTAATTATTAAGCTAGCCCACGTAATCTTTCGTAAACATTAGTCGGTAAGAATTTGTAAATTTAAGAAATACTTCATTAAATTTAAAAATTTTTAGTTAAAAGGTCCGAAAATGATTAAGAATTAAAAAGTGCGTTTTAGCGACAAAGAAAAAATGCAGTTTTTTTTTACATTGTGAATTTTTATTCAAAAAACATATATAAAAAATGCCAAAGCTCAAGTTTTGAAGGACCAAAACATGTTTAAATTTTAGCAACTGATTCATCCTATACTTCTGCATAGCTCTGCAATAAATCTGCAAAACTCAGAAAATTGTGAATTTTGTCATAATATATTATATTGAAAATCCAACTCAACTTTAAGTGGTGGTACAGATGACGTATCAGTTGCTACAATTTATAAAACAAGCTTTTTTCGGTCCGAATTAAAGCTCTGGCGTTTTTATTTACTTTGTTTTTGCTGTACTAAAATTTACAATGTGCAGAATTTTGCAGAATCAGTAAATTGGTGGTACAAAGTATGTATCATCTGCTGCAATTTACAGAACATGTTTTGATCCTTCAGAACTTAAGCTTTGGCATTTTTAACATTTTATTTTGCTTTTGTTGTACCAAAATTTGAAGAATTTTAAAGCTTATCTAAAAAATTAAAAAAAAAATTAATTTATTTATTTTGTTTAATAAAAAAAAAAACAAGACTTAACCAAAACTTGCCAAAAATTTTGTAATTTTACAATGTGTAAAGGGTTTTACACCAAAAATGGTGTAAAACCCTTTATAAATTTTAGGTAATTTAACATAAAATTTCAAAAATAAAAAATGGTTCTTTTTTTTGAAGTTCAAGAATTCTGTATTCCAAAATAGATAGGATTTTTTTTTAATTTTAAAAATAATAAAAAATAATTTACTTACCAAAAATAAACTGCTTAGAACGATCATTGAAATTATAAAAATTTCAAAATATTTGTTTTCGACCAAATCGTAGGCTAATGTTTTAATTTTTCCGATTTTGGAATAACATTTTGTTTCTTTATGAATCTTTTTTTTATTTGATTCAACTGTATTTAACTCATTATAAATATTGTCATAATACTTATTCCATTTAAAAACAAAATGTCCATTTAACTTATTTTGGTCACTGTTTTCGCTTTGAGGTAATTTTATTTTATCCGTTTTATAAAAAAACTGTAAACTGAACAATATGATTAGCCAGATAAATTCTCTGATTCGGTAAATAGCTTCTTGTATTCTAGTTGTGTCATTTTGATTATTTTTTTCGTTATTCAATTTATCTGTGCCGAATGAAGACAAAAGAAGGGCCAAAAATAAATTCAGTAGCTAAAAAAAATATATTAATACACTAGTTGTACAAAAACAACTTCTGGAATTGTGAAATTTCATACAAAACTTCCAATAAAAAATCTAGAAAAATTTATTTATTTTGTTCTAATGGTCAAAAACTTGTTCTGCAGATAAAAGAACTTATGTTTCATCTACTGAGAAAGTCTGCAAAATATGTGCAAATTAATTCCTATTAATTTTTAATACTTTTAAATATGCTGCAATTTTGCAGACTTTCTCATTGGGTGAAACAAAAGTTCTTTGATCTGCAGAAAAAGTTTTTGACCATTAGAATAAAATAAATAAATAAATTTTTTTTAGTTTTGCATTGGAAGTTTTCAATGAAATTTCACAGTGCTACAACTTACGACTAAATTTCCAATGATCATTGTTAAAATAAAAAATGGTACACATGACCAACCTGCTACCCTCATGCAATCCCACATCGATTCAATCCATTCACCACAAAGAACTCGAAATACAATCAAAAATGAGTGAAAAAAATCAACGAAATTCCATCTTGGAATTTCACCATTCCAAACATTTCGATTTTCGATATATTTAAATCCAAACAGTTGGTTTCCCATTACAGCAAATATGAAAATTATAATTGCTAAAACAAATACTAAATTGCCGAGAGCACCAATGGTCTCACCAATAATACACATTAGCTTGTTTAAAGTGGACCATGACTTGGCTAGTTTAAAAACCCTCAGCTTAATTTTTTTTAATATTTTTAAATAAAAAAAATGATAGCTTTTTTTTAATATTTTACCAATCTAAATGATCGTAGAACCATCATTTTTTTGCTCGCCAAAAATAACTCGGTAACACTTATTACAACAATTAATAAATCAAAAAGATTCCATCTGCTCTTAATATACTCTGATGGCTTCAGTGCTATCAATTTTAAAATTGCTTCAGTAGCAAAAATAATAATAAAAATCTTTGAAAATAATAATAATTTAATATTAAAAAAAAAATATTTTTTTGTTAAATATTACATAGTTTCCTTTTGTTAATGTCTCATTAAAATTTTGGTTCATATTGTGATGATCCAAAGCAAGAAAAAGTGTATTGAAGATTATGCAAATTGTGATAAATAGATCGAAAAATGGGTCTAAAACCAGTAGTCCAACTATTTTCTTAAAAAATATAGAAAAATTTAAATCTGGACTTTTTTTAAAGGATTTTGGCAATTTATTTATAAAACTTACCTGAATCTTGTTGTATTTAGGTAAGCATTCCCAAGAACAAAAAAATATGTAGAATGCTTGGAAAATTTTTTTTCGATGATTTGTTCTTTTTCTTTGGATGTAAAAAACCGAATCTTAAGTGAAAAAATTTTGGTTTTATTTTATTAATTCCATAATTTATTTTCTAATAATACATTTTCTAGCTGCTTCGTTTAGTCTTTCCTTATTTGTTTTTTCAAATTTTGATACAAAAAGTTTCTCAGAAAGTATTTGTATTTGAGAATCAATTTTTTCATGTTGTTGAGATACATTTGATTCATCTACATAAACCATACTCGAATTTTTTTTACATTCATTACTGTTTAATTTATCTTTTCTCTTAAGTAAAGTATAGTCCCATGTTATTTGGGAATCTATGCTGTTAAACCTTTCTGCTCGAGAGCAAATATCTGACTGCGCATTTTTGTCATAGAAAATCTTTCCGATATTTGAATCAAGTTGTGAATTAAACGAAATAGAAAAATTAAAATTGTTTTCTTCTTCTTCGGGATCAATAATGCAGTTTTCAATTTCTTCGCATTCTTCCTATTAAATTCTTGCTAAAAAATAATTAATTTAAATATTAAAATAAATTACAGCTTTTCTTTTTTCTTCTTTTAAATTAGCTTCTTCAATAGCTCTTATTTGCTGATCTTTGTATGAAAGTGCCACGATTGCCAAAATCAAATTTATCAAATAGAAGGAACCAAAAAATATGACACTTATGAAAAAAAAAACTTGATATGGACCCTCAGCAGTCAAAATCTGAAACTTTAAAATTAGAAAATTTTATTAAAAAAATAAAGTATTAATTATTAACTAGTTGATATAAATCTTCCCAATAGTCTTGAGTCATAAGTCTAAATGATGATAACATCGCGTAGCCATACGAATCAAAATTTGTATATCCATTGTTTGGATTGTCTCCAATATTCGGAAGACAAACACTTCCATTTGGACAATTCCTTAAACAAAATATTTTTATGTATTTTCTACCAACTATTGTATATACATGGCTCCAGAGCTGTTTCCACAAAGAATATATTTATTATTTGCATCAACCATCCAGTTTTCTTTAAATACAATCATAATATTGAGAAAATTTTATATCTAGACTAAATAACTTTTAGCTGAGATGAAGATGCTATATTTTTCTTTTGTCATATTTGACGGACCATTTATGACGCATTTGCGTTTTAGAGATCCCATGTAGAGTTGGAGTCCAATTAATGAAAAAACTGATAAAACAAAACTAGTGAGTATAACCACATCTCTTAGTCTAATGAGCGATTGGATTAATGAATCTACTATTGTCTTTAAACCTAAAATTAAATTAGTTTTAATATTTTGATAGAAAAATTTTTTAAATTTAGATTACCAGGTACTATAGCAACTGTTTTGAGAGCTCTTAGCACTCGGAGTGTTCTAAGGACAGACAGATTTCCCAATGATTTAATAAAAAGTGTTGCGTATCTGGAATTAAAATTTTATAATTGTTGACAATTGATAGTTACTGGTTAAATTACGCTAAAATTAGAACAATAAAATCAAGCCAATTCCACGGGTCCCGCAAAAATGTAAATTTTTTCAAGCAGAAACCTTGAGCAATTATTTTTAAGAAAGCTTCAAATGTATAAATCAATGTGAAAACAATTCTTAAGAATTTATTTTAAAAAATTAAAAATTAAGGGCAAAAATTAATTACTCGGTAAATTCGGGTACCGAACTTGTTGGTAATGCCATAATGAAACAATTGAATAGTATGGTAAGCATAACTAGAGAGCTAAAAAGCGTATTTTGGAGTTAAAGATTAATTAATTAATTAAAAAATATTTTTTTTCGAATCTGACAAAAAATGTTCAAAAAGGATATCAATGAGTTAGCAGATAAATGGCTAGTCTTCTAAATTTGTTAAATGGATTTAAAAAATACAGTGATTTGGTAGCGCTAAATCTATATATTTGATAATTACTGTTTATTACAATAAAAACCTTAATTTTTTTTTAAATTTTTTTATAAACTCTAGATTATTAAATTACATATTCGCATTTATAAAATTCATCCAAATCCTCTAAAGGTTTTCCAAAAATATTCTTAGGAAATAAAAACCGATATTTTTTTGGAAGTTTTTCACCAGCTTGAAAATCTTTATCGGAATGTCTTGATTTTTCTCGGCTCCGACCATTTTTACAATCTGAATCATCCATCTCAATATCATTTTTTTCTATCTCCAATCTAGTTCTTTCATTTTCCATATTTTCTTTAATTTTCTGTATGGAACTAAAGGTGAATTCTTTGAAAAATTGGTCATCTTGATCCGAATTCAAATCCATGTCGCTTCAAATCTTGATTCTATTGCACAATAATAATAAAATTAATTCAATATTTAAAAAAAAATTAAATTAAACCTATATGATCGGAATAAAATTTGCATTTATTTATATGAATCGACACCATAAATGAAATTCTATCTATTTTTGTTTTAATCAAAATATTTTCAATCAAGCAAAATTGACTTTTTTCTGAACAAAGAGAACCAGTAATCTTAACTTTGTTAAGGTCTTTTAATCATTCAATAATTTATTCCATTTTTAAAATGAACTAAGACTGAAATTTGAAGTTTCAAATCAGAGCTCTTGGAAAATAATATTCACATCATTTATTCAGCGTTATTGAGAATTACAATTAGATTTTAATTTAATCATCTAGGAATTTAAAATAAGAAATGACAAAGATCGATATTAAAATATTAAATTTTAATTAATTCTTAACGCTTTTATGTGTTTTAAACGAAAATTTTGTTTTATTCCTAATTTTATTCATATTTATACATTTAAATTAGAAAAAAATTGTATTTTAAAAAAATTAGAAATTGGTGCTAAAATTTTGAATCGATACTTGAAAATAATCATTTTGATTTTTAAATTAAAGTAATAAAGAAATAGACATTTTTAATTTATATAAATTTAATTCTTATCAAAATTTAAACAAGTCCCCCTAATTTAAATGTCATTTTTATTATTTGCTTTTCTCTGTTATTTCACTTAAACTTTATACCCATTTTGGATGAATTATTTAATGAATTTATACCATGTTTTTTATTCGTTTGCTTGACTTGGATTCAACTGAGAATTTCATTATTACAATTTAATTCAACTTTGCATCAAATCCCCTTTGACTCTTTTGTTAAATCAATGTAAAAAGTACTTGTGTATTTATGTCAATAAATTTTTTTATCTTGAAATTTTTACTTGCATATATTTTTAATTTTTTGAACTCTTGCTGTAATTTTCAAGTTAAAATTTTTGATTAAAAATCTTATTAGTATTACGTGATCAAAATTTAACCGAGTTCTTTAAGTCAATAAAAACCTTATAAAATAACTGATTATTAAATCTCATCAGCTTAAACTAGCAGATGTCGAAAATTAATGATCACCAGCATTAAAAAAAAAATCAAAAAATTTTTTTTATTATACACTTTTTATTAACAATTTACTATAGTAGAAAAATTAAATGATAAAATTTATTTAAAAAAAATCAATTCATAAAGATTCATTAAATGCTAACAATTTAAACAATTTTCTCTTTCAACTTTCGTTTTGAATTGAACCATTTATCAATATCAGTTGTTTTCAAACCAAGTCTAAGACTTAGAGCCTTTTTGTCCAAAGGTCTTAGGACCGGAGTTTTTTCGAATGTTTTCTCCAACTCCTCAATCGCATCAGCAGGTACATTTTTGAGAATTTCACTATCACTTTCGTTGTCTTTAGATTCCATACTATTTTCTACTTTATCTTCATTTATTCTACTTTCTTCTTTATCCAAGCTTTCAGATTGAGCCTTTTCTTCAACAATTGATTTTGGAACTGAACTATTTTGTTTTAGCGATTCACGTTTTAGTTTGAACCATTTTTTGATCAAATATTCGCTCAGCTTTGTCTCTTTTTCAATCAAACCCAAAGACGCTTGTTCAGCATGGTTATCGTCCAAAAAAAATTCATCAAGCTTCTTCACTTGTTCATCTGTATAGCCTCGGCAGGCTTTTTTAGGCGGAGGTGAGCTTGACTCTTTCAAATTGTCTTTATCTACAATAGATGAGCGTCTCACATTTGATCGACGACTAGACGATTCTTTATCATTTGACAAAGTTTCACTAAGTCTAGGGCGTCCTCTTCTCCTAGGCTTTACTTGTTCAGTGTTTTCTTCTAAAATAAAAAATTATTTTCATAAAAAAAATTTAATTTTTTTTTAAACTTTTTTCAGTGACAAATGATCCGTTCTCCTTTTCCTCATTTGGCTCGTCAAGCGATGATTTTCGCGCTTCTTTGTTGGAACTTTTTCGCTTGTCCAAGTTTTCATTGTCCTGAAGTATTTTTTCGTTTGTGTCCTCAATTGTTTTTCGCTTATTAAACCAATTTTGAACCTGACGCTCGGTCAAGCCGAGCTTTTTGGCCAAGTGTTTTTTTTCCTGACTTGTTATGGTGTTGCTAGATTGGTACTTTTTTTCCAATTCAGCATCTACTTTGCTACTTAGTCTAGAATTTTTGCTTTTGTAGTCATCATACACAGAGTCATCATCGCTGATTGTGTCTTTCGAATAATAATTGTATTCATTGATGACAGATGAGTCTTCTTGATCCGAACTATCATAAAAACCACTTGATTGAATGTCATTAACAATGTTGTCTATTTTAGATTTAAAGAATTGGCAATGAAAAATAGATAATTTAAAAACATTTACCCAACAACTCAAAAGGATCTTTTACGGGCTGGTTTAGGAGATTTTTCATGTAATGACAAAAAAGCTTGTATTCTTCGGCATCAAATTGTCGAACAAATATTAAAAATAGGTGTTTGATGCGAACTAGATTGGTTGATGGTGTACTGCTTTCAAACGGAATGCTGGCAGATGATA
Source organism: Brachionus asplanchnoidis (assembly GCA_025491095.1). Taxonomy (NCBI): domain Eukaryota; kingdom Metazoa; phylum Rotifera; class Eurotatoria; order Ploima; family Brachionidae; genus Brachionus; species Brachionus asplanchnoidis. The sequence goes on along the minus strand of JAILYF010000013.1, from coordinate 3,422,486 downwards.
ATTCAACCATTTTTCTGATCACTACCAAGTCTTTTGTTTATAATTCACCTAGTAGAGTGTTTTCACTATAGATAATGGGATATTAAAACCGAAAAATACTAGTTTAGTGCATATTCAATCCGCCTTTTTATATGTTTTAATCTTCATAATTTATATTAACTATATAGTATAATTAATTCATATATTTTTCATTTATTTTTGATAATTTATTAACATTGAAAAGAATAGCGCATTTTTTTACCAAAAGAAAATTTCTTTTTGTTTTCCAAAACATTAATGGACACCTTCTTGAATGATTGGTTTTTAAATTAAATGGAAAGTTTACATTGTTTTATCACTCTAAATCACATGATTTAGTCTTATATGTTCAAAATAAAAGACTAAAAATTAACTTCTGTTTATTAAAATTTAAAAAGCATTCGGAATGGCTGGTGGTTCCATATGGGTCTAAAATAAATTTAAAAAATACCCCAATTAAAATTGAAATTTAATTAATTATTTTATATTTTTCATTAAATAAAAATGATCAAAATTTTGTTATAAATCAGCTTTTTATTTTGACAAATTTTTGCATAGGCTCATTTGTTTCAAAAAATTAACATATAGCAATTTAAAGTTTACTTTTTGAATTCAGTGATTTTTTATACCCATACATTCATCGCCTAATTTTTTGGCATTAAAACACTGACTTTTGCTTCCGGGTCCTTAACTAGAATTAAAGATTATAATAAATTTAAATTAAAAGAATTTAAAAAAAAACTTAATCGGTTAAAAAGATTATAAAAGTTAGCTAATAAAGTTGAAAAATTGTTAAATATTTAAATTTTTTTCATATATTTAACCCATGATAGATGCTCCAAAAAAACATGCAATTCCTTTCAAGAGCTTTGTAGAGGCTAAATTTTGAGCCACCGGTCAAAATTTTATAACTACGCTATTTTTATAGCTTTAAAAAAAAATTTTAAATCTGGCGATGAATCTCCGGATCTAAGTTTTAGAAATGCATTGATTAATAAAAAGCTGTTTAAACAATTAAATAAAATCGAAAATATATTTTAAAGACTGTAAATGCTTATAATTGAATTATAAAACATAACTCTAAAAAATTTCAATGAGCGTTAAATTTATTTTGTTACAGAAAACACATTTTTTTATATTTTTCATATATAAAATTGACAAAATTTTTAAAATTTTTACAAAATTCTACGAAATATTGTAGATGCAATTGAAACAGGCTCATAAGTTCAGAAAATCTGCTCCAAAAAAAACTTTGAATAAATTTAATCTAATCAAATTCTATGTTTTTAAGTGAAATATTTTTTATTTTTTTTTTAATTTTTCCTTAAATAAATAAATAAATTAAGAAAATAATAAAAATATTACCAAATATTTGTTAATTCAAGGAGAAATTAAAAAAAAAGAACCCTCTAGAATCTTCGATTTTTTTTGGCGATTTTACTCCCAGATTATACGTAAATTTACCAAAATTAGATTTGAGAGAATTCTTTATTTTTACAATGCTTAAAGCTAATAAATGACAACAATATCAATATAGTTTATCTTCTGTTAGATAAACGATTTGTTTATTTTTTTTATTCCTGAGGATAATATCTTTAGAATAAAACTGATTTTAAATTACAAAAAAATTAAAATTTTTAATATTTATTTTTAATCAATCGAATATACAATAAAAATTAATTATTCATTAAACTTAATTTGAAATTTTTTGCCTAATTCAACATTTAATTTTTTTGCTTAAGTTTTTTTTATTTTTTTTTTATTTCGTGTTCTTTGTTCTTTTTAATTTTTGTGCTGAGAAGAATTCATTTTTTGTGTTAAGCATTTTCTGATTTTTTTGAATAGATAGACTCAATAAAATTAGATTGGTAATGGTCAACTAATAATAATTTCCGAGTTACAAAAAAAAGAAATATTAATCTTCATATCCTACTACAATTTTTAACAAGATAACTATGAATAAAATTTTCGATTGTTTTAAATGAGATCTATTTACAGATTTATGATCCGTGTCAATGTAATTTTTTGTTTCCTTAAAAAAATTCAGTTTTTATTTTAATTTTATAATTGACAATTTTATAGAAAACATTCCAGTTAATAAAAATATTATATAAGATTTGTTCCATTTTAGAGAAAATTAAGAAAGCCATTTTAATGTTTAAAATCTTGTGGCTGAATGATCTGTCACATTTAAATTGTCTGGCTAGTTTTATTGTTTAAAAAATGAAATCTTAAAAAATGATTCGAAGAGTAACAAAATTTATTTGTATTTCTACCTAACTTTAAGTATTTTATTTAAAACATTGAAAATGAATTGAGTTGCTTATTGTGTCCATGCTTGGAACCAATGATGCGATTTTTAGTTAAAGATGGCAGTATAATCGAGGTAGATTTCTTAAAAAAAAAGATATGTTTTTAATAATTTAAAAATTGATTAAAATTTATAATGTATTTAGGGATATGCATGCGAAATTATGCAGCCCTTGTTTGAAATCCTATCAAATGAAACCTGACAACTAATATTTCCGATTAATATTTGGCAAGATTTTTTTTTCATGAATACATTTTTTACCCTAAATTTATATAGCAATTTTTAAAAGTAAAAATTATATATTTTTTTACATATCAATAATACTTTTAAAATTTTCATTCACTTAATTTTTTTTTTTACTAAAAATTATTTTCGTTATTAATTTTTCATTGAAAAAATAAATCTAAATATTTAAAAATATATTCAAACTTGTTATTTTGATTATTAAAAGATAATTAATAAATGGATAATGATAAAAAAATTGAAAAAAAAAATTAAGTGAATTAAAATATTAAAAGTATTATTGATAAGTCAAAAAAAATATATAAAATTTTCTTTAAAAATACTTTATAAAAATCTTGCCATTTAGATATTCTGAAAAATTAACTTGTGTTAATGAAATATTTGACTTAATGAGCCTAAAGTCATTGTTAGAATCTTTAGCAATTTATAACTTTAGTCGGTAATTTCAAAATAAACAGATTTTTATCCATGACTAAATAAATTTGATTTAAAGTTAAATTATTTTAGATTTTTTTCTATCTGATAAAACGTATTATTTAAAAAATATTTATTTAAGCAATTAATTTTTAATTATAAAGAATTTTAACTTGAATATTAAAACGAACTTGTTTGGACTGAATATGGGTTGTTGTCAGCAAAAGTTAAACTCTTATTTTGTATTGTAAATTTATGATCATGTGAATGATCATCATAAAATCTGTTATTAGCTCGGATGCTCCTTAAAAAATATAAAACATCAAAAATTATATTTTAGAAGACCTATAATTTTACCTTGATTGATAAGGATCCATGGTTCTTAGAGTTCCAAGCGTGTTTATAAATTGATCATTAGAATGGATCTTATTATTTTTTGTATAGCCATCATCTTGAATATTTCTCAATCCACCAATTACATACCCTTCCCTGTCTTTGCCAACTGGTGTCATATCATAGTGCCTAAATAATAACAACAATTCATTTATTTCAAATCATGAATTTCAATATTTTTTTACTTTAATTGATAGTTGGTGAAAAATCTTCTAGAGTCATCCATGGTTTGAACATGTCCATATTCATTGTGAGCTTGACCACCAATTTCTTTTTCTCCAACTACTGATGTTCCTAATTTTTGACCCATTCTAGGCTCTGGATCGCGTTTACCCAAAAATGTGTCCTTATACTCGCTGAAATATATTTTTATAAAAATTTATTTTAAATTAATTGCCATCTTACGTTTGTTTTTCGTATTTTAGGCCTTTTGGATTAATCTAAAAATTAAAAATAATACAAATTCAAAAAAGAAAAGAATTATATTACGTCTGAAGGTTTAAGAACTTTAACATAAGTTGAATCCCAAGTTTTTTCTATATTACTAATATTTGGTAAACTAGTTTCACTCTTAAAAAATTATTCTATAATTTATTTTATTATTCATAAAATTATCCAACCCTCGGAAACGGTAAATTCTGGAATCTACCGTGAGTTTCTGACTTTCCTGTTGGTCTATTTTCGAATAACCATCTTTCTCCAGGTACATTTGTTAACGCATCTTCTACTTCTTGGTTTGACACAAAACCTTTACAGATAAAAGAAAAGCATAAAATTAGCAATTTAAAAAATTTAATTTAAAAACCAGAAATCTCCTTTGGGCCAACAGAAGGGCTCATTTTTTCTTCCTTTTTATTAGCCAAAAATTTCGAACTTGTTTCTGTACTCATATAAAATGGACCCTTTTTACGAAAAAAAAAAACAAATTTGTTTATCATGCATTTTAATTTTTTCTTTACATGACCATGATTTTCATTTGATAGAGGATTATGATCATTAATCTTGTGTAATTTGGCTTTGTGTTTTGGTAAAACATCACATGGAGCTCGAATACTTGTATCTAAATATTGTTTTGCAACCTATATTAGTTAAAAAAATTTATTAAAGATTTTAATTAATTAATTAATTATACATCTACTGGTCTTGGATTATGATTATAAGCATTTTGAGTAAATGCCGAATTCGGATCAGCCAGTTTGACCGGTAGTTCTTCCAAACCAGTGTTAAGTTTGTATGGCTTAAATTCATGTGCTGTAATGGTTTCATAATTATCGGCTAGCACACGACTTTAATAGATTATAGAAAAAAATAAAATGAAAAAAATAATTTAGTTAAATTACCCCATTTCTGGATTATCTAATTCGTCTAAATTCCTATTGTAATAAATCTGAGGCCTAACGTTAGTTGTATAGCCTGTCTTGTTTTCCAATGGAGCTGATCTTGGCTTAAAGGCTGGCTCACCAGTGTATGCCGGAATGTCTTTGAATTTTCCCTTATTGCTTTCAGTATTGGCTTTGATAAAGCTTGTTGAATAACTAGTTGAATAAAAGTTCATAATGTATGGTTCAGCTCCCCTGCTTTGTAAAACATGCGGATTTGCCCGGCCTAAAGGTAATGGTGTCGGTTTAGCCATTTTAATCAATTTCTATTATTAATATTTTAAAATAATAATCTTAGAGCTGATTGATATTATTTTTTTAATTCAAGTCAATAAATGAAAATTGTGTAGCAAACGTTGCTAAGCTACTTATTATTTCTACCTTTTATTGAAACTCTATAACTCAAGTTTTTGTTATTTTTTTAGATTTAAAGATTAGTTTTTTAAGCAATGTTGAGTCTAATTGAATATTCTAAAAGTTATGTATAACTAAATCCATTTGGCCATTTAAAATTGGCGCTTATTTTAATTTCAATAATAAAAATGAATTTTGTTAGAAAACGTGAAAAAATTAATTTAAACACGAGGTTTGCCAAGCAGACTGGTTTGTACCATTTTTATTGAAAAAAATTCCCCAATTAGTCTTTATAATTTTGATTTTTTAAAGGAAAAATAATTATTTTTGATCTTGATGTCTTTAATCAAAATGAAATTGGTTTAGTTTGTTTAATATTAAAAGAATATTTTGAGACCATTTGTTCATTGCTGGATATTAATAATCGGATTCCATATCTAATCATAGTTGCAGCCATATCAAATAAGATGGTATTTTATTTACTGTGAAAAATTAAATTTAATAATTTTCCCAAGGATTCATTTTTATATTTGGATTCAATTTATGGAAAAAATGAAAGCATCTGTTCATTTTTGAATAAAATGTTGTTTCAATCGTCACCCTCAACACAGAAGACAACTAATTATGCTTTGATTATCGAGGAAACAGTGAGAAAATTATCAGCGCTTATTTTAAAACGTGATTCAAAGGTTGAGATCGAGATTTTTGCCAAAAATATGCACCAAATGGAATGTTTAAAATTAAATCATGCCGAAGAAAAAATAAAAGTGATATTTTTTTAGCAGTTAGAATAGTTTGTTTAGAATTTTTTCATTTAAAAATTATTTTTAAGTTTTCTAACTTTAAATATTTTAAAAGAAGTCTTATTTTAATTGAAACCCTTTTTTGTGTTTAGAAAATTTTGCTGGTCAATTTGTATAACGAATCAAAGGTTTCTGAGTTTGACATTGATCTAATGGATGTTGAAGATGCTTGCTTTATTTTCGAAATTTTTAATATAAAAATTGGTAAAAAAAAATCAAAAATTGAAAAATTATTTTATTTAACAAAAAAGAAAAATGTATACTAATGGAACATTTAAAAAATTGGCTCAATGAAGTTGCTGAATATGAACATGTTCAACTTTATTTTTCATCGAGTATTTTCCGTAAAAAAATAATTTTTTTAAAAGAATTAATTCATTAAATCAAGATAACTCAGTTATAAAATGTGATATTCTTGAAAGAGTTTTGGATCTAGATAAAGACTTCGAGCCTTCTACGGTACAAGTAATCTTATTAATGTGAAGTATTAGAACAAATTTCTGATCTAAGAAAGTCAATAAAATTTAGTGCTTCAAGTAGCGAAAAGTATCTTCAGAATGATACAGTACCGATTTATAAACTAAAAATAAGTAAACTAGTATCTTTAAGTGGCATATGCGAGTCTATACTTTATGGTGAAGTAGGTCTTAATTTAACCTTTGAATTTATTAATTTTTTAATTTAACTTAACAGCCTTTAATTTTAAAACCAACATCTAGTTCTAGAACAAGCTATAACGAAACGATTGAAAACTTAAAACAGTTTAAAATTTTTTTCAATTATTTAAAAGAAAATGTAAATTTAAATAATGAAATTCTATGGTCATTGAAATTAAATTAAGAATAAATTCAAAACTAAAAAAACTAATTTTCTTACTTAATATTTTGAATGACAAAAAATTTCCCTTAATTATTAGTTTGATTAGGATATAATCTATTAAAGATGCAAAAATTAATCAAAAAATTAAAAATATAATTAATTAAAAATTAAATAAAAGCAAAAAATTATTTTTAAGTTCTTTTAAATTTTTAAATCTTTAAAAAAAAAAATAATTTTTATTTCAATTGTTCAGTGACCATAGACATGAATAAAAGGGAAAAAACTTTGGTAAAATATTTTTAGAATAAAGGTGCTTTTTGCGAATTTTCCCAGACAACGAATCAAATATTAAAAGCAAAATATTTTTTGATTCCAGTTACTAATAAAAGTTCCAATGTTTCTGTCCTTTTGATGAAAAAAATCGCTTCTAATTCAAATATACTAAACAGCAACATTTTTAATAATTTCTATGACGATTGGAAAGCCTTACAATCTCAAAGCGAAATAAATGACATTGACAAAATCCAATTTTATGAGTCTTGTCTAAAAGAAGTATTTTTTATTTATTTTTTTTATCTCAAAATACCTTTTTATTTTTTTAAGATTCCATCATGTGAAATTTACAATCCACTTGAAGAAGATTAATAAACGACTTTAAAAAATTTCGATGAATTCTGTTTATTTTTAATACTGTTTTACATGCAATAAACTTTAAAAAAAAATAAAAACGATTAAAAACAAATTTGATATTTTCTTTTTTAAAAATAGACAAGAAAAAATTCAAAACTTAGTTAATACAAGAAGGAAAAACATTACTAAAAAAACTATTATTAAGATCAAAATAGCTTTCATTTTTCTATTGGATTTTTGATATTTTGCAGCTTTTTCCAATTGTGTTAGTCCCCCTTCGACTGAATGAGAAACTCTTTCAATGTTATAATCTATTCGGTCCAAAACAGTGCCTTGATCAGAGACCATTGTAGCCAAGTCTTTGAACAACTCGTTTAAATCACTAATAGATTTAACAACATGATTTATTTCAGTCTCTCGCTCATTTATTAATCTTTCGTTAATTCTATTCATTTGCAGTTGTTCATGCTTTTGACCAACTGTTTTGAAATCCAAATCATCATCATTGTATATGTTGTCTTCGGTCATCAATGCGCTAGAAGGCAAATATTGTGATGTATCGAACATCATGTTTGATCGTTCTTTTCTGGCTTGGATCTCTACATTAAAGAAATTAAAATTTAAAGATTAAAATAAAAAAAAATTTCCAAGTTAACTTTTTAGATACAAATTTTGGCTGGCTCTGTAATTTGAGGTTATTTCTTGAAGTTGTGATGCAAGACTCCTGACAATGTTTTTCATTAAGAGTTCATCAGTAAAAGATCTGGAACCCATATAATTTGAGCGTATGGACAGTTTACGTATTTTGGCTTGACAATTGTTCATTGTCTTTTTTAATTTTTTAAATTCAATAAAATTTTACAAAATTATTAAAATTACTTGAGTAATTTCTTTAGTCAAAAAATCAATAGCTTTCTCGTCATCAACATTATCATCAAATGTAGGCCGATTCAAATGCTTGTCATGCATACCAGATAGTTCTTTAAGTTTATTCTTGATTTTGGTCATTTCAAATTGTATTTCGTCCACGTCACCCATCCATTCCGATGGTAACTTAGAGGTTGTTTTAACATTACCTGATTCCAGATCAACAACCAAAGCAGCTTTATCATCTGAATACTTAAAAATTAGCAAAAATTTAATATAAGGTTATCAATAAATTTCCCATGAAGCATACCTGGTTGTCATGAAATACTGATCGACTCGAAATTGCATTATTTCTCATTAAAATATAAACATCTGTAAGATTTCTAAATGCCATTATGATGCTGTTTAAACTGACTCATAATCTGGAATAGATTTCTTTCTGAATATTCTAAACTAAAATCAAATCAATACGTTGTCACATTAATAATCCTTTATGAAAATTAGTTCAAAATTTTTACCATTTACTTAGGAGACATAATGAAATATCAAGAAAAACTTAACTAAAGAACAAGAAATTATAATTTATAAAATTATAAATTTTTTTATATGTTTAGAGTAATTGAAAGATAGCACACTTGAATTTATATTTTTGTTCAAAACTATATTTTATTGATAAAAAAATTCAAATGGCCAAAACGAAAAGTAAAGCTAGAAAATCAAAAAGCCATAATCATAAAAAGGTATCTCATTTGCACAAAATTTACAAAACCAAGCGCAAAACCAAAGATCACGACCAAGTTCATCAAGATTTAAAATTAAAAAATGCTCATGTACTTCTAAATCAAGCAATTGAGCACGATATGCCAGGTGCTGCCCAAAATTATTGTGTACACTGCGCGTGAGTCTAATTTTTATTTTTTAATAAAAATTTTAACTATTTTTTTCTAGACGATATTTTATTGATGAAGTAGCTCTAAAAGAGCATTTCAGGACAAAATTGCACAAAAGAAGGATGAAAGCTCTAGAAACGGAGCCTTACACCCAAGAAGAAGCAAATAGAGCTGCTGGAATTGGTTGTTTTATAGCACCAAAGAAATTTGATATAAAAACTCAACCAGATAAGCAGAAACTGGCAAAAATTTTTGAAGAAACAGTTGATAAAGATAGCATTATTTGAAAATTCAAATAAAATTCTTAAAAATATATTATTTTTTGAATAAAGTCTTAAATTTTGGAAATAAAATGCCAAAGTTGTACTAGACAAATTAATGTATAATTGTTCTGTTTTTTAAGATGGAATTAAGTACAAAATTAGTTGCGTTGAATAGTAAAACAAATGGCAAAGATAAAATTTTCAGGTAGGAATTCTTAATTATATTTTCAACTACTTATTAAGAAAATTCAATTTTTATTTCAAATAAATTCTCTCCATCAATATCAATGGATTATTATTAAATGGGTATTTATAATAATTATTTGGGTGTAAAAATAAATATTTTTTGGGTATTTATTTTTTATTAAAACTCCTGCAAAAGAATTAAAAACTGGGTACATGAAAAAAATTGCTGAGTATTATTAAGTTGTAATTGAGTAATATAAAAATTATTATTGGATATAAGTAAAATTCGAGGACTTGACAATAAAAATTCAAAATCCTCCGTTTTTTCATTTGAACTTACTACTAATCCAAAAGGATGGAAGACTCTATCTTTATCAATATTTCCTACAATTAGTAAAGGAAACCCTTGCCAAAATAGCTTGTAAGTTGCATCAGCATGAAAATGAGTAGACATCGAATTATCATTTAATAATATTATTGATGAGAGAAAATAAAGATAAGACCCAAGTCTTGACACCTCTCTACATAATACATTGGATTTGGATGCTCTGAGATTGATGCAGCTAAAACGCACGTTTTAGCTAGTATTTAAACCGCTGCCTCTTTTGTTATGACTTGGGATTCCATTAGATAAACTTTAACTTAATTAAATTGTTTTATTTATTTCTTGGCTTAAATCCCTAAAGTCCAAATTCAAGACTTCACAATAGGAAAATTTAACATCGTTATAGCTGTATCATATTTGGTGCATTTTGACCCTTCCTTTCTTAGACTTTTTCTTCATCATCGGCATTGTCAAATGTTTTCCCAAGTGGGCATTTTTCTTGTCTTCTTTTGTGATTCATGGACTGTTTTCTCCGTCTCAACATCGGTTTCCTCCTAGCAATATCATACGTAGGGCAAGCATTTATTGTGTAATATTTTTTAAATTTATTTTAATAATTATTCTTTTCCTTTTTATGTAATAATTTTAAATTTCTAATCATTAATATGGATATTTATATTGTTTTTATTTAAATAAGTAATTACTAAGATAAATTAATACTCTAAATTAATTTTTAAACACTCTTTAGATTTTTTTAGACCTCAAATAAACATTTAAATACTTTATTATTTTAATTAACACTAATTCAATATTTTAAGCACTCAAATTATTTATCTAATATCCAAATTGATTTTTTGCCTTTTACCCAATTATATTAATAAATGCCCATTTAAATACTAGCCAATATCATTTAAAACAATTTTTATAAATGATTTTTGCTTGAACACTATTTTTTCTTATTATTAAATTTCTTCCCAACTTAATATTGATTAAAATAAAAATAATACATAAATTTAAAACTGATTAAATTTTAAGAACTGTTCAATATGCATGTAAATTGTTTTGGTATATCTTATGGAAAAGTAAAAGCAACAAAGATTTTATGGAAAAGTTAAAAAAAATCGAAGCTATAATGAGCAGTACAAGAAAAGGTTTGAATTTTTATTTTTATCTAAACAAACAAAAATACTTCCAACTTTAGTTAAATTTTTCTTTGAAAAATGAGCAAAAAAAAAGTTTAATATTCAATCTTTTTATATTTAACCTTCCCGCGAAGAACTAAAATTTATTATCAAATTTTAATCCTTTTTTATTTAATTTTTCAGTTTAAATTCATATCAAAGGTAATAAATATATAAATGGATTTTAAGACTAAATGCGGATCTATTTTGCTTGTTTTTCAAAATATTGTAATTTGGTAAAATAATATCAAAAATCCTTGTCAACTAGCTCATGGAGTTATGGTGTAAAATCGCTGGGTTAAAAAGCTAAATAAAACATTTTTTCTTATTTTAAATTGCTTGTGAAGCAATTTAATTATTTAATTTTTGATCAATAAAAGCATCGTAAGTTTCATAATTATTTTAAAAATAATAAAACAGAAGCAATGTAGCTTAGATTAATTTTTTTTTTAAGTTGAATTTTTGTTAAGTATTTTTAACAAAATTTTATCAATTAGTCAGAGTTTTGTTACATGTAACAACAAATAAAATTCCATTTAAAAAATGAAAAACATTTGAAATTTTTTTAAATGGAATAAAATTCTAATAGTATTTTATTTATAATTTAAAAATTTAAAAATTCTAAATTAATTTAAGTTTTGAGATTTGGAAAAAGCCATGAAATGATACTAAATGCATTGAATACAATTCATCTACAAGATCATTTTTATCGATTTGTACTTACTTTTTGTAATATAAATCAAGCATGTTATCTATTATTAGACAATATGTTATGGCTAAACACAATTGGTGTAATGAAGATTAAAGACAAAGCTAATATTTCCAAGTGGTGTAACAAATTCTGGCTTTTTTCATCAATTCTTTATTTGGCCAGAGATTGTCATGATTTTATGGAACTAATAAATTTGATAAATGAACGAATCAAGCGACAAAATGACCCAGTGAACAAATATAGACTTGACGAGCAATCAGGAGCCTATACCTCGATAATACGAACAACAAGATCAACAGACAAACTTAAGGCATTAAATATTCTAAGACTAATTCTAACAAATAAGAAAAATAAGCCTCTGTTATTAGATACAGCAAAAAATGTAGCAGATATATTCTTACCATTAAGTAGTTTGGGATTCATTGAATTATCACCAGGGATTCAAGGATTATTGGGTTTAATTTCATCATTATTAAGTTTATTATTTGTTTGGGATTCTAATTTAAAGTTAAAATCTTAAAAGCAATTTAATGAATATTTTAGTTATTAATTTTTAGAATATTTTTATTTTTTAACCAAAAATTGATTTGATAAAATCATTTATTTTTTGAATTTTTTATTTAATTAATTGAAATGGTATCAGCAAATATTGAAACTTAAACTTTTTTCATTTCAAAAATTCTTTATTTGTATTCAATTAAATAAATAAACCTGAATAATTTTTTATTAAAGACTATTAAAGACGAATTTTAAAAATCACTTAATTGTTTACTACTCCTATTACTCATAAATTAAAGAAACTAGGAGATCAAAATAACACCTGAAAACTTTATTCGTTGAATAACTGGTTCGATGACATAGCGCAATGTATTGTTGGACTATGAATTGTAAATCTTGTGACATCGTGATAATCCAACTAATTATTTACTTAACTAATAAATCATACACATGAATAAGAATTTTTTAAAGAATATTCCAAAAAGATTTTTGTTAAATATTTTATATACATTGCTGCTATGATACGATGAACTTAATTTACGTAAATTATGTTTAAATCACGATATTTTACCAAAGGATGGTAAAATATTAAAATGATCATTCTTTTTTAGCTAAAAAAACAAATGATTGAATTGTAATTAAATTTAAATTAAGATAAAAATACTTAATATGATAAAACTGTTCTTTAGAGAATTTTTCGAGGAAAACAAAAAATGCATAATATATGAAAAAATTACCATAAATGAAGTGATTGTGGTTCTAAAAAACGAAGGGATGATGCAGCATCATGAAAATTTAATGTTGAAAAATTTAACTCCAATTTTTTTGAAATCAAGCCTTGGACAAGATTGGATTCACAAAGCATGCAAAACTGCACACATTACCAATCAAATAAAATGTCATCCTAATCACAGGATTTATCTAAATTTAGTCAAATTAGTATGAAAAGCTGTCTTTGAATACTGATTGGCAAACAAAGACAAATAGCCGACAGTCTTTTTTTTTCTGAAAATTTTTGAATAATTAAATAGAAAGAATAAATAATAACAAGAGCCATTTTTCTAATTTGTCTAATAATTTGTTTATCTTATCTTTTAGATTTCCTTTTTTCTTAAAAATATAGAATGTGACCAAGTCGTCAACAAAAAGAAGAGAGTATTCACTATTTGTTATATTTTTTTTAGGTATATCATTGATAAAAATACTAAAAAGTAATGGACTAATTACTGAGCCTTGAGTTTAATGAGTTGCCATTACTGAACCTGCAATAATATGGTATTCATCACTTTTATGACTATTTACATTTACTTTAAATAATCTTGAGTCTAAGAATGAATTAATCCAATGTATTAGATAAGGGGGAATGTTCATTTTTATTAGTTTATAAATAAGACCATCATGCCAAATCCTATCAAGTGTTTTGGAGATATCAGAAATAGGGAAAAAACTTTTTTCTTTCTTTTAAATGATTGGACAATTTTTTAAATTAGGAAGAAAAGATTATCAGCGGTTCGTCGATTTTTTCTAAAACCTGATTTTTCCTTAATGATGAATATAATGAGTTTTGTTCTAACTAACTATATAATCCAGACTTGTAAAAAGTCAGGAAAAAAATTTCTTAACAAGTCAAAAACAAGTCAAAGTATGACTTGAACTTTTTTTTTTTTAAATAAGAAGACTCGACTTCTTTCAAAAATTTTAAACAAACAAGTTAGGGCTTTGACAAGTTTCAAATATTCAAATTAAAGTTTAATTACTTTTTTAGTTTTTTTTTTATAATTTTAAAAGATTTTATTCTGTAAGTCGTGATCTATGAGGCCTTTGAATGTAGCCAGCATACGAAAATGTTCTTTCAATCGGTCTCGAGGAAGCCGGAATAGATAGATATTTTAGTGGTAATAAATATAAAGCTGGAAATCTTGATTTGTTTCTCAACCAAAAATACTTTAAAATATCATCTGAATCATATTCCATATTTAAGTATTTTTCAACTTGACGCTTGATCGTTATTATTCCATCAGACTGAATATTTTCAAGACTTTTGTTTTTATTGCAAATGTCAAAAATTTTCGTCTCTTTGTTGGAGATTTTAAAAAACTCTAATCCGATTCATTGCTGATGGTACTCAACGGTCGTATATTTGAACAAGAAGAAATTTGGTCTACACCTTGAGATTCATTATTACTAACAAAGGTAAAGTCATTTGTTTGAACTACAAACAATTTCACTGTTCCACCTAACTTTGATCGGCTTGGAATTAGCTGCATAGTCTTTTTCTTTCAAAAAACTTGTAAATGCTTTTTTTGTCTATATTTTTACTGATATTTTGTAATACTTTGAAAGCAACTTACGAATATTAATAATCTTTCTTAGGCTGCCCTTTCCAATAAGTTGAATCGAATGAGCGAAACATCGCAGATGAAATTTTTCATTTGGAATTGTCTCGTTTAAACTTTCTAAAAAATTTGAATATGTTTCTTCTTCTTCTTCTAAAGTGGTTAATTCATCTTTTTCGTCTTCTGAAAAGATGGTCTTATATCAATTTTCGCTTTTTTATTTTTCCCTCTTAAACTTTTTCCATTTTAACATTTTTCTCTTTATATTTTTTCCATTTTTTTTCCCTTCGTTAATTTATCCTTCTGTAATTTTTTCCCTGTTATCATTTTTCCCTTTTTTAAGGAGGAGCAAATAAGAAAAAATAGAAAATAGCCAATTATTAATAAAAATTTTATTAATTATTATTCAATTAAAAAAAAACAAAAGAAAATATTGTCCAGTCAAAAAAATTAAAATTTCCAAGAAATATTAAATGGAAAATCTGTTTTTGCTTTTCAGCTATTATTTCAAAATAAAAATCATATAAGAAACCAAAAGTTATAAAACTATTATAAGTGATTCGCATTAGTTTTTGATCGAACTTGTAGTTGAATGGATCCAAACTTTCTGCTAATAATTGTGCATAAGCGATTGCAAACAGGCCACAGTCATTTGAACCGATTTGGTGCTCACTTTGTACCATGTACAATCTATGGAAATTACGATCTGGATAAATCAATTTGAAAATTTGTGCTGTTGCCATACAATTAATTATATTGTTCATACTATCATATACAAACCAATTTTGCTCCAAACTTTGATTGTTCTCACTTTGGCTAGGATTAATGTTTGTTAAAATGATCCAATGTAAATTTTTGACATTGACAACGAAAATTTTATCCATTTCTGGAGACTCTTGGATCAAAAAATTGTTACGAATCAATTCTTCACACTTCCAATTGTTGGCATTATAAAGAAATGAATTCCGGGAATGACTTTGGATGTAATCAAACACTAAATCGTTATGACGACACATCAACGTAACACGTAACATCAACCATTGATCATCACTTAAAGCAAAATTAAATTGGCTCAACTTGAATTCTTTCATCAACTGTATAAATTCTGGAGTTATAAAATGAAGCAGAAGTTGTAAGAGGAGATTGTTTTTCTTGTTTTATCTCGATTGATACTGTTCAAGTTTCCGTCTTAGGCTTTTTAGCTTCTTTTTCTTTTTCGGTTCCTTTTCTTTTACGACACTGATTGCTGACCATCGAATTGTTTTCCAGCTCATAGACAACTTGGGTTTGAATAGCTAAATTTTTTTTTGATTTCAAGCGCTCTCTGAAATTATCTATAAAATCAAAATTTTTATAAGAATTTTTTAATTTAGCAATTTTGATTTTTGAAATAGTTTGCTCTATCATTTTTTCCATTTCTACTTCTTCTTCTGTATCCTTGTATTGGACAACATCGCCTAAATCTTGCTCATATGGATGAGTTATTCTATGGGTTAAATTATTGAAATAAATGGAAAACTCTGTTTGGTTTTGATCAAAATCTTCTTGAATTAATTTATCTGAAAATCTTTTTCTTGGATTTTTTGAGATTGTTTGGATTTTGTTTCGGGATTCAAATAAACATTTTGTATTTTCGCATCCTCTTTTTTAATGCACTCAACCATATCGGAAAATTTTGGATGATATTTTGGTAAAAATTTGCTAAGTTTTGAATGGAATCCTTCGTGATTATTGTTTGTTCGTTTTTGTGAAATGCGGTGGTTCCAAATTTCAGGCGAAATATATCCATTAAGCCATTGGTTTCTAAAATAAGATATAAAATTTTAAATTTTTTCATTATAAAATGGAATTTCCTTAATTATTATATCCAAACCATATTTGATTTTATCGATAGGTATTAATGCGAGCGCCATAAATCTTTTAACCCAAAATCTAAATTTGTAGACATTGAATAAATGATTTTTAAACCGAGCAGACAAATTTTTTTTTGAAATGCTTGAGTGAAATGAAACCAGCATCCTTTGAGTGTTACGTCTAGGAATACTGATATTATGCTATTCATTAAAGCTGATTCGAAGTCCACCATTACTAATTTTAGATTTTTGAGGAAACAAATATTTCGCAATTGTTCAAGTGCTATTATGTAGGTAGAAGTGTTTATAAAAAGTATTTTCTAAAAAAATGTAAGCACACACGTAAGTTATTTTGTCTATTACAGCATGCACTGTTAAAATTAGCTAAAACTGTTTCGAGGCAATTTTAAAAGTTCCGTCCAGATGATATTCTTCCGCTTTTTGCAAAATCTCTATTCCGATGCTTGAGATACACAAAAAAATGCGATTATTATTCTTGTCTTCATTATCAAAGCGCAAAAACTTTTCTTGTTCGCCATTTATTAAAATCGTTTTTTGGTCATTTTTTATATCTAAAAGAGGAGAAGTTTTTGGTTCAGCAGGTGAAATTTTACTTTTGTTTTTTGAACATGTAACACGGGCCGTTGGCTCTTTTGGATAATATTGAGCAACTAATTGAGGGTCGTATTTTCCTTGTAGTTGTTGCAAGCCTTCACCATAACTTTTGGAAAAGCTAATTTCTTCATATTTTTTCATAAAAATTTTTTGTATTGTAAAATATTTTTTGCATTGGCTCAAATGTCTGGAAGAAGCGTTCGGTTTTCTACAAATTAAATCTGTTTTATCTACCGTTACGCTGATTGACTTGCCAGTTTGACAACGGAAACTAACTGACTTATCAGCATTTGAATCTACCTTATGCAATTTGTAATTATCGTAAGGGATAATGCACTTTTTTAGATCAAAATATTCAATTTTTTACATTTTATTTATTTAATATTTTAGTTATTATTGGATTTATTATTTAGGTTTTTATTTTGGTCAAATTTTTTATGGTTCATTACTTTTATAGATCTGATTTATTTTAACAATAAAGCTTGAATTAGTATTCTAGGATTAGAATTTTATTTCAAATTTTATTGGATTAATTTTATTTAGATATAAAATGTCAATTAATTCAATTAAAAATTTAATTGGCTAATAATATGTTATTTTTTTTGAGGGAAAAATATTAAGGGGAAAAAATTACAGAGGGAAAAATGATATAAGGGAAATATTTAAAGGGGAAAAAAATAAAGAGGGAAAAACGCTACTGAATCTGAAAAGATTTACTCGTTTTCGTTTGATTCAATATAATCGAAATTAAATTCATCGTTTCCAACTTATTAAAAAAATTTAATTTGATTATTTTTTCTCAAAGAATTGCGAGTTTTATTAATTTGAGATAAAAATAACTAAAAAAAAAATATATTTTTAGAACCCATTTCATTTAAATAAGACTAAATTTTCATTTTTTATCTTCTTCCTCAAAAAATATTAAGTCTCTCAAGGAGACTCTGCATCCGATATATCATTAGTAAAATTTACAGAGTTTCACACGAGTACAAGAATTGTATTCGTACCCAAAATCATACTCGCAATACGAATTTTACTCGAGTAATTGGATTTACTCGTTCTCGAAAATATATTATAAGAAAAAGATAATATAATTTAGAAAATATCATATATAAAAAACAGAATAAAATCCTTAATTTATTTTAAAATCAAAATTTGCTCCAATTCAGTTAAAATTATTTCATCAAAAAAAAATAAAAACTAAGTTTAGTTTAGTTTAGTTTAGAAACTTTTTTTAATTTTTATTAAAATTAGAGTATTTTGTTTGAATAAAAAATAATCTATTTGTTTAAATTTAATAAACCATTACGATTAATTGCATAAAATGTGAAAAGAACAAGACCAGACTAAAACGGCCGAAAACAGGCGATGCTATGTGCAAGTAAAGCTTTTTTTTGTCTTCGAAGAAAAAATACACAAAACGATCACAGATTCTACTATCTTTGAGCCTGGTGAAAAAAAACTGGGACGAAAAACAACTGCACATTTTTTGGAGTCTTTCGTCGTCAAGCTTTGGACCATGGTGGGCTCTTCCTGGGTGTTAACAAAATTGCAACAGGTCACAATGCTCCCGACTTAGCAGAGACAGTTCTCATGAATATTCTGAGAGGGGACATTGGATGCTTGCAGAGATGCACTACAATCACTACCGGAACTGAAGGCGTTATACCTAGATGCAAATCATTCAAGTAAACTTATGAAAAAAAGATAGTAATAAATGTTTACTTAAAAAAGCTGCTTTATTTTTCAACTGAGTGTGTCTATTCACAAAATGGGTACGGAGGCTATGCCAGGGCGTTCATCAAGGACTTCAGCGATTAGGATTTTTATTAAAATTAGAGTATTTTTTTTGAATAAAAAATAAATTCTTTTAGGTATTTATTAATATAATAGAAAAAAATTATTAAGTAATTTTTTTTATTTTTGAAACATTTAAGGTAATTAAACAAATTTTTTCGAATTATATTAGATCAGATCTACATTAGATCTTAGCATACATTTATCAATCAATGTTAATGGATTCATATTCATTGATCTTTTATCGCTTACTAGTCCACAAATACTAAAAAATCGCTCTA
Source organism: Brachionus asplanchnoidis (assembly GCA_025491095.1). Lineage (NCBI taxonomy): Eukaryota > Metazoa > Rotifera > Eurotatoria > Ploima > Brachionidae > Brachionus > Brachionus asplanchnoidis. The sequence goes on along the minus strand of JAILYF010000013.1, from coordinate 3,403,318 downwards.
TAACAGCATTCGAAGCCAGAATTGAGAATACTTTAAGTGCAACTTTGTAAATTAGAGGCATTTTATATCCATATTCACTCCAAAATCCATGTGACGTTTTTTCCAAGTTTATTTTTTCTCTTATTAACTCCAAAAAAATTGATCTTTCTCTTCGAATAACTTCAATTTTATTAGTTCTTTCAATATCATCAGCAGATTCAATCGGTAAAGATTTTACTAATGACATTAATAACCTTTTTTCATTATTTTTATAGCTTCTTGCTTGATTGTTCTGTGACTGTTCAGATCTTGGAATATTTTCTTGAGGTTTCTCATTAAAAAGAAACGTGACAGTCTCTTCAAAAGATTGCAGGCAATTTGTAGTATAATCTGAAGCATATTCCTTACCGAACCAAAGTTCTTATTTAGATGTATTTAGCAAAGCAGCAAATTTTTAAATTTTAGAGTTGAGTTCTAATTCAAATTTTCTCTTTAGTTCTTTTTTTAACTCTTTAACTAGTTAGCTTCCTCTTTTCTCAAAGAAATTGTAACTCATCGTATGCGTTGAATATTATTATTAACAAGGGATTGCATCGCCTATTTGCCAGCCATTTATTTGTGACAAAAGTGAAATTGTATGCATAGGGTTAAGAACTTTCAAAAATTCAATAATCTTCTCTTTACTTACAGGACGCTTATTTGTTTCATTGAACAGCTCTTTTTCATTCGCATTATAAAAAGCTTAAAGCATTAAATATGATGAAGACCAACCCATTTTCGCATCGAATTTTCGATTTTTTTAATTATAATTATATAATAGAACGTTTGAGCGTCTTATTTTTGAAGAAAATTTTGATATAATTTTGATTTTGATTATAAACTAATTGAAATATGTTTTTACTTTTAAACCAGTTGGTCCCCTATGAGCCATTGAAGTATAGCAATAGGACTCTAAATTCATAAATTTAACAGATGTTGAAGATGAGATAAGATGAAGGCAGTAATTTACAATGTTGTCATTTAGCCACGCTCTTGGCATTAAACGCATTATATCTGTCTGTTCAAGACGAATATCGAAATTTTCTATTGACTTGAATGATTACAAACTCCTAACCAATATGATGTTATAACTCTCGACTTTGCTTGGAATTGACGTGCTTGAAAAGTCATTTTCATTGGGTGTCTCGATAGTTGTAAAACTATAGTAGTGAGAGAAGTAATCTAAATAATTGGATAATACTCGGTTAAGATTTGGATAAAAAAAGTTTGTTGAATATTTTTGAGTTCAAGTAGGAGTTTGCTATTTTGTGTAGTTATTTTAAAGCCACGATAGACGTGTTCTGGTCGTCTCTTTGTATCGAAGTCATTCGCGATTAAACGTCTTTTGTAAGCCAAGTCAGTTCTGCTTCTATTTTTTTTTTGATATAGTCAATGAATCAATACAAATTTGGATGACTGGTGATAAGATCAATACCAATCTTTCTATGAAAACTTTCACGGTTCTCTATCTAAAAATCTGGTTGTCTATTAGTATCATAGGATTCCCCCTAATACTTGGTACGAAAGTAATATCAAACATTTTTATTTTGCTCTATTTGGTCAGATTTAATTATTTATTTAGTGGCCTCAGCGTTAGCTGTTTTACCAAGAATAAAATGAATGGAATAAAGGTTATTGAGAATGACTTTATTTGGTTAAAGAAGAAGTATTTTATGCCATTAGCTTTAATCAAGTAATCAATCAATTTTAGATAATTAGTTAAATGAGTTAAGTTCAATTTTTTTTTTGATAAGTATTCATTTTAACATTAAACACATAACTTAATTCAATTCATTAATCATTCAATCGTTAACATAGTAGAATTGCAGTACTTGAAGTATTGTCATTCATAATTTTTATTTTTTTTTATCTCTTCACACCTAAAGGGATAAATTTTAAATGATATCACGCTGAATTTTTTGTGAACCTTTCGTGGTATCCATAAAAGGCACTCTAATCTTTTCTTAGGAATGTGTTTATCAAAATGTGGACTATCCCCCTGTAACCTGCATATCTAACAGTGACATTATTTTTGTGTGCTGCACATGAATGTCTTGGAACAGAATTTGTTCAAAGTTGAATATTTAGAAAATTAATTGGGTCACTAAAGATTTCATCAACTACATTTGATTAGTCTGTGTGTTCTTCATTAATTCCTTCTGATAGATTTTCATTTCTCTGTTCTGCAGGATGAGATAAGTGATCACTTCTATCTAATTGATGTCCAACTTCCTGCTCTGTTGGTTAATATTCATGGTCTCTTCCTTCGAATTAAGTTTCCACAGATTGAGATTGATCGTCTTCTTCTACAGTATTTTGTTCAGATGAGTTATTTTGTATATGTTACGGTGTGAAAATAACCGTTTCAATTATTTAAATTAACCTTATCAATTTTCACAACTTATCTAGATTTTATCTTTATGTTTTTATGAATCATTTATCATATGTCATAAATCTTTATGACCGATTTAATTCACAACTTATCTTTATTTAGATTCTTTATGATTAATGACCTTTTTAAGATACAACTACTGAATATAAATAGAAGTTGTAATTCTTAAAAAGGAGAGCTTTTTAACTTGTATTTTTCCTATTTACTTTAAATTAATAATAAACGTTTATTCAACACGATTTTGTTCTTTGTCTTCATTTTATCTCCTCTGAAGTTAATCGAAGGTATTCAGGCCAAATTCCCTAGACTAACATATATGGTAGCAGCGATAAAGACCGATATAAACAGATAGATAATAGACAAAAGCAGATTGTTCCGCGCGATAATTTTATATTAGTACTAATTATTAATTGTGCAATGAGTGAAATAGGCTCTATAATCGAGGATATCGATTCAAAAAAGTGGAAAAAAATAAAAGCTCTTAATATTTGCAAGGCTAAATCATTAGCTTACTCCCTGGATAAGGTAGTGGCTGCTTACAGGGCTACTGTAGCAGAATTAAAGGATATTGCGGAAAGCAATGATGCCACTGATACAAGGAAATCAAAGTGCATAGAATGCATTAGTAATTTTGAAAGCAAAGTTAACAAAATAAAACAAATAAAACTGGACGCTGATGACGTAGATGAGCAGAAAGATGATGTATCTTCAGAAATTGACAGACTTCGTCTGACTAATGAAGAATTATTATTAAGAAATGAAAATCTAAAAGAGGATAATCTTGAGAAAGATAAAATAATATCAGAACTTAAGAAACAGTTAAATCAAAACGAGAGTCAATATTTTGACTTACAAGCTTCTGATAAGAAAAAAAATGTACAATTCAACGAGGATCTTCTTAACAACTCAACTGTCAGCAACAGCCAACAAGAAGAACAATTTCTAATAATGAATAAAGACTTTTACAAGCTAGATTATTCAACTATAAATAATCGCTCGCAAAATGATGTTTCAATAAAGTCGAAATCGAATAATTTAAACAAAATTTTATATAATATGGATCATAACGAAAAAACGCCTAAATCAATACTTATCAGTGATGATGATGCACAAAAAACACCAGAATCTTATTGTTATGGAAAAGATGTAATAAAAGATTGGAATCCAAAAATTCACCAAGCAAATTCGGTTATTCATGATTATGATCGACAAAAAACACCTAAAATGTCTGACTATGTATCAAATGATTATAATAACATGATAAATAATAAACGAAATTCAATAAATCATCCGGTCGAGATGAGAGAACAAATGTTTCCTTTATCGAACGATCCAATCTATAAATTTTTGCTCAACCAAAATATGGAGAATAAACCAAAACATCTTCATGTAAGTACACCAAAATTTTCTGGTAATAGTAAAGATGATATAGAAGATTGGCTTTTTATGATCAAGCAAGGTTTTATAGCAGCAAAAATTCCTGATGAAGATCGACTGAATGCAGTCGTCAATTTTGTGGCTGAGTTACCATTGTTAATATTAAAAAGACATATTGAGTCAAAAAGTAACTGGTTCGAGTTTGAAAAAGAGCTCAAAGATACCTTTAGAAACGTCGATAAAGAACATAAGATAAGAAGCGAACTCTCTAATTTAAAACATAAAGAATTAAATGTTGAACATTTTGTAAACAGATTTTTGACTTTGACCAATAAGTTAGGCTTTATGGCTGAGGAAGAAAAAATGTTTTACTTTAGAGAAGGTTTAAAAGAAAATACAAAAAGAGAAATTATTTGTAGAAAAATCGTTAAGCTGTCGGAGGCTATCCCACTTGCGATTCAATTGGAATCAGCGGCTAGCTGCATATCTAAAGTTAACTTTGTTAAAACTAATGTAAAAAAGAAAAATAATAATTCATATAAAAGAGATACTTTCAAAGATTTACAAAAACAAAAAACTGTATCTAATAAATATTTAAATCAAAGAAACAATAAATCACATGATATTACATGTCTTAGATGTAAAAAGAAAGGACATTATGCTAATAAGTGCAGGGTAATATTAAAAAAGATAAATTCTTTAGAAATTGTTTCTGATTCGGAAGAAAAGATTTATATGGTTTCTTCTCTCTCGAAAAATATTAACTGTATACCATCAACTACAGGTTATGTAGGAGGTAAATTAATGAAAATAGGAATAGATTGCGGGGCTACCCATTCTATTATGAACCATATGACAGCAGTTCAATATAATATAGATATTTTAGCATGTGAAAACAAAATAAAGACAGCAACAGGCATAATTACTCATGCATCTGGCAAAACGAAACCAATTGAAATTAAGCTAGGTAACAGTTTATGTTTAATCGAATTTATTGTTTTCGATCATGAAGACCATGATGTTTTGTTAGGTCTTGATTGGTTTCAAAAAACAAATTCAGGAATTTTTCCATCCCAAGGACTTATAAAATTTCCAGGTTCAGATTTTAAATTAGAAAGTAGCGAAAGTAATAAAGAAGAAAATATTTTTGATATTTTTCTATCTGATGTTAATCCAGAAACCTCAGATGATTATTTTTGGGAAAACAAATCATATAAGGTTAACTCTTTAAGTCCTTTATCATTCAATCAGCAAAAAGCTTTTGATAAAATATTAACCGAAGCAAAATGTTTATTTGCTAATTCTATAGAAGAATTAGGGAGCTGTGAGGTGTATAAACACGTAATTAGGTTGATTGATGAAAATGTAGCTCCTATTTATAAACGACCATATAGAATGTCAGAAAACGAACGCCAATTTTTAAGAACCGAAATCAGTAAGATGATAAAAGCAGGAATCATTCGAACATCTAAATCGGCTTGGTCTTCCCCTGTAATTGTTGTTCCAAAAAAAGACGGAAATAAACGAATTTGTATAGATTATAGAAAGTTAAACGAAAATACTTTAACAGAAAGATGGCCACTTCCAAATATTACAGATGTAATTGATAGAATGAGGGATTCGAATTGGTTCACTGCACTTGATTTAAAGTCAGGCTACTGGCAAGTAAAAATGGATGAAAGTTCAATTCATAAAACTGCTTTTTCCACTCCAGATGGTCATTTTGAATTTTTAAGACTACCTTTTGGCTTAAAGAATGCGGCAACAGACTTCTGTAGGATTATGCAGATGACCCTAGGTGACCTTCCTTTCGTTGAAGTTTATATGGATGATATCACTATACATTCAAAAACCTTTCACGAACACATCTCTCACATAAGACAAGTTTTTAAAAAATTAAAGGAAGCAAATTTAAAAATAAACCCAACTAAATGTAGCTGGTTTGCAAATGAAATTAAAGTGCTTGGTCACATTGTGTCTCATAATCAAGTTAAAATGGATCCTGAAAAAATCAAAGCAATTGTTGAAAGAGCTCGACCAAAAAATTTAAAGGAACTACAAAGCTTTCTTGGACTACCTAACTTTTATCGACGCTTTATTAAGGATTATTCAAAAATTGCTCATCCACTTTTTGCTTTGTGTGCGAAAGATTCAGTATTTGAATGGAGTAGTGAATGTGAAGAAGCTTTTAACATGCTTAATAGAAAATTTTCCTCATATCCAATATTAAGAATACCAAATCCTAATTCCAATTACAGACTCTATGTCGATGCTTCTGGGTACGCACTTGGAGCAATATTAACTCAAAAAGATGAAAACAGAGAGGAATTCATGGTTGCTTGTGCTTCACGAACACTCTCAAAAACAGAAATAAAATACGGTATTTCAGAAAAAGAATGCTTAGCTGTTATCTATGGTATAACACAATTCAGAAAGTACCTGTATGGAATAAAATTTACAGTTATAACAGACCACTCTGCGCTTGTATGGCTTAAGAACATTAAAAAAATGACAGGAAAATTAACCCGATGGTCAATATTTCTTCAGGAGTACGACTTTGACGTTGTTTATAGAAGAGGCTCTGAACATGGAAATGTGGATGAAATCAGTAGACCTGTAATTGACTTTGTGATTTGTATGACAACAACACAAGTTTTAAATGATAAAATTAAATTAGACGTGTGGGAAAATCCCAACTTAATCCACTTCATCCAATTTGGAAAGCTTGTACCAGGTATTTCAAAAAAATTAGCAACAAATATTCAAAATTTGGCAAAAAATTATCGTTTTGAAAACAATAAACTTTTTATCCATAAAACTGGAAAATATTTAGAAGTACCTAAGCCAGAATTGCGGGCAGAAATTATTGAAAAGGCACACAATTTTGGACACTTTCAAACTGAATCCACATATCAGAGACTGAAAAACACATTTTATTGGAAAAATATATTTGATGATATAAAAAAATTTTTAAAAAAGTGCACTGTTTGCAATCGAAATAACAAAGAAATTGTAAAATACCATCCTGCACAAACAAGTAGCATTAGCAAAATTTTTAAACGTGTTATGATAGACCTTATTCTTGGTCTTCCTGAAACTGATGAAGGCTTCAATGGTATATTAGTAATAATTGAATTTGTAACAAGATTTTCGTTTGCTAAACCAATACGATCAAAATCAGCTAATGAAGTAGCTTCTATATTAACTGAATATATTAGTATGTTTGGTCCATTTGAGGAACTTTTATCCGACCAGGGAAGGGAATTTTGTAACAATGTATTAGAAAGTTTAAAAACAAATTTAGGTTTTAAACATATCACAACCTCAGCTTATAATCCAAGAACTAATGGGATAACAGAAAGATTTAATCAGACTTTAGCAAATTGTTTAAGAAAACATGCTGAAGCCAATATCAATAACTGGCATAAGTTCCTACCGTTTGTTTTAATCGCATACCAATCGAGAGTTCATTCGGCTACGGGTCACACACCTTTTGAACTAATGTTCGGAAGGAACATGATCCCATTTAATGATTATTCAACTGAAAAAGAAGATTCAAATGCTATCTTGGAAAGAAGTAAAGAAATTAAACAACTATTTGAAAGTACACGTCCGTTAGCGCTAAAAAATTTAAAAGCATTTCAAGAACGTCAAATTAAAACACAAAATAAATCTACTAATATTGTTGAGAAACGAATTGACATTGGAAAAACTGTATTCTTAAAATGCGAAGGACTTCTTAATAAATTAGAACCAAGGTTCAAGGGACCATATAAAGTATCAGGTCACACCAAACGTGGTAATTATATTATTAAGAATGCTCTTAACGAAACTTTAAAGGACTCTTATCCGAGACATAAAATTAAATTGGTGGAAGACGATTCGTCTCTTCCAGTAGAGAGTGCCGAAATTGAAAGAATTCAAAAGCATAAAATAATCGATAACGATAATCTTTATCTTGTAAAATGGAAAAATCTTCCATTATCGGAATCATCTTGGATTCCTGAAAAGTATTTTAACAACCTTAAACTAATAAACGATTATAAATCAGGATTACAATTCGCTATATCTCAACGTCCAAAGCGAAAATGTACATTAAACAAAGCATTTTTTGTAAGTTTTTTACTTTTGTTTAGCATTATCCCTTCAATATTCACTGAAAATGTAAATAAAATAAAAGGGATAAATGTAAACGGTAGTTTTATGTTATGTTCGCATTCTTATCATAGAAAGATTGTTGATCTAAATTCACTATGTAAAACTAAACCCAAAAATACTAATCACATATTGAATAAGTATTTTGAATTGAAATCTAACCAAAATGTTGTCAGTTCGAAAATAAAACTAAATGTTTTAGGAAAATTGGAACACCAAGTTTATGGAAATGGATATCATTGCTTAATGAAAAAACATATTTTAGTTACATCAATGTCGTTTTGGGGTGAAAAATTTGAATCACTCAGAACAGAACCTGTAAAACTAACTAACGATGAATGCAAAATAATGGTTATTACTAGAAAATGCAGAGAATCACCTATGAATTGTGATGCTGAATATTGTACTTATTCTGCTAATCCAAAAGCAATATTTTCATGGTTAAATGAAAGAAAAAGCGAAACATTTTCTTGTTCTTTCTCACCAAAATTAATAACAGCTAAAAATCAATTTGATCATTTATTCGGTTTAAAATGTCAAGCTAAAGATCTTTTTTGTTATCTTCATGATTCCATTATAATATGGGATAAAACTGTTTATCACGAATGCCCACTATACAAAATCACGTTGGAAGATTTCAAATTTGAAAGAGATAGCGATATTTTAATAAGTGAATCACATTTAGCAGTTCAAGCTTCCGGAATTCAATTAATTTGTAATATCTCAGTCTTAACAACAGTTGAAGGAATTTATCTGAGTAGAAAAATTAACCAAGATATAAATAACAAAGTACCTCAGAGTTCAACTGTAGAAGAAATGAAAGAATTGTTACTTGCTGACAATGACTATAGAGTTTTCGAAGATATAAAACAAAAAAATGAAATACTTTTTAACGAATGTTTAAATTTTAAATCGACGCTTAACCTTTTTTCAAAAAATGAAGACAAATATCTTACACATTTTCTTAAAGATGGAAGTTCAATTACCTTCTACACTACTATGGGTACAATTTATAAAGCGGACTGTTTGTCTGTAAGCGAAATAGAAATTTTGACGGATACTCGCAATGGAAATACTTCGCAGTGCTTTACAGATCAACCTATAATTTTTAATATAAAGAATTCGTCAAAAACAGGATTTTTAAGTTATAACAATATTATTAGGCAAGTATCTAATCTTGTACATTGTAATAGAGTCATACAATATATACAATTGCTAAACCAAAACAACACTATTGTTAGAAAAAATTTTCAATCTAGTGTTGTACCTAATTCAAAAATTCAATTTTTTAATTTTGATTACTTGGAAAATAAGATAAAAGAATTAAACGTTCATCATAATCCACTATTGCTTGATGGAATAGATCTTCTATCAACGTTTCAAGAAATAGTAAATCATGAAATGTCGGCTGGGACTTGGTATTCACATTCGTCAGACACTTCTAATATCAAAGCGAACGTCATCGAAACAAAATTGGAAATAAAGAATGGTTTAAATATGATTTTTACGAAAACATTTGGAATTATTGCGTTAGTCTGTACTAGTATTCTCATATTACTTCTTTTATTCCTAGGATGCAATTTCTGTGTCAAATGTTTCCCATACTGGACATTAAATTCAGAGAAAAACAAATTTTCTAACAATTTAGAAGAACAGCGAAAATCTGAATTTACAGAAAATCAAAAGAATGGTGCAAATGAACAAATAGAAATGATTACAATTTCAAAAGAAAAAATAAATGTTGAGCCCAATATTCAAAATCAAGAAATTAGCGAAGAAAGTTTGGACTCAATCACAAATAAACTAATTTTTTCAACAAATTAATGCTATAAATAATCTACCCTTGTTTAGTCCATTCGAGGACGAATGATTATTTTCAAGGGGGGGTAATGTTACGGTGTGAAAATAACCGTTTCAATTATTTAAATTAACCTTATCAATTTTCACAACTTATCTAGATTTTATCTTTATGTTTTTATGAATCATTTATCATATGTCATAAATCTTTATGACCGATTTAATTCACAACTTATCTTTATTTAGATTCTTTATGATTAATGACCTTTTTAAGATACAACTACTGAATATAAATAGAAGTTGTAATTCTTAAAAAGGAGAGCTTTTTAACTTGTATTTTTCCTATTTACTTTAAATTAATAATAAACGTTTATTCAACACGATTTTGTTCTTTGTCTTCATTCTATCTCCTCTGAAGTTAATCGAAGGTATTCAGGCCAAATTCCCTAGACTAACATATATTCTCAGCTAGATAAAATTCTTCTTCTTCTGTAACTTGTCTTATCTCATAATCATTTTGCTCAATTGAGTAATCAAATTCGTTTTGAATACGAATTTCATCAGCTTCTTGATTTGAATTACTAACTCTTTGTTCTTCAAAAAGTAAATGGTTCGCAAAAATATTTTCCTCATCAAAAAAAAAAAATTGCAAAGGCATCAAGGGTTTAAAATCTCACTTGACTAAAAGAAGTTCGAAACACGATAAAATAAAAAATAAATTATTTTTTTTCGTTGTGTTTAAACTCTATCTTCTGTTATTCACTTAATTTCAAGAAATTCAACCTATTTAATCAATTTTTTTTTAACATTTATCTGCACAAGAAACCAAATGGATAATTCATATGAGCTTTTGATTATCCATGAGATCATCGTCGACGGCATTCCAGCTTATTACGATAGGAACTTCGTCGAACCAAAAAGTTTTCTCAACGACAGAGTTGAAGAGGTCAGACTTTGCAAAGTAGCGTGTATGAACATAGTAAACGGCCGATTAATTGAAGGGACCCATTCTCATGTATATTTCTCATATAGAAATATATTTGATAACCTGAGGGTGGGCAAGATATTATGAGTTCGCGGAAAGGTTTTTAATGGTTGCCAGCTCAAATTCAGGGTGAAACCTGCTTAGATTGTGGTAATGTTGAATCCCTTATTGTTCATTATTTTTATTAAAGATAAAAGAAATAAAACAAAAGTACCAGGTTTCTTGGTATAAATTTAGATGATAGATGAAAGCACGTCGAAATTCAAGCTTAATTTAATAAAGATTTTTTCAGACAAAATGGGGTCTAAATTTTTTAAAATTTAGAAAACCTTTAAAAATCTTTATTTGGATCTATTTTGGAATATGCTTTCTCATTTCTGAACTCTTTCTTAGAAACCTATATTAAAAGAAAACAGAAATCTGAAATTCAGCAATTTGATATATTCTAAAACAAAAATAGTAGAAGTAGGGGATTGTTGTTTTAGCATACCGATAAAACTTTTAGGCATACTAACCAATTTTTTCAGCATACCCATTTTTCATCCCAGCATACTTGCATTATTAACATACCAAATACCTTAATAATATACTAAAAACTGATTAACATACTTATGGTAAAATTTTTAATCTTTCTTCAGTCAAGCCTGGAATTTCCGGAATTCGAATTTCCCTTTACTTTCATAAGAAATTATTTCTATTATCCAGCATTAATTTATTAATAAAAATGTTAAAACTATTCTGAAATCATGACAAATTAAAAAGATACAGTTGGTGTTGATAATATATTATCAATTGACGACAAGGAAGTTATATCTAAATAATGAATATTTCTAGTCAAACGACTAAACAAATTAAGAGAAATCATAAAATAGACATTTGACATGTGAAAGATAAACTTTTTAAAACAAATTATAAAAATTTGATTTTCTTAATATGCAATTTTTTTTTGGTGATTTTCACTAAAAAAATGGCTTTATAAATGAATCAATTTTATAAAATATTCTGATGTCCGACATTTTTTTATTTTTTCTCAATTTAAGATTATCAAGTTTCCAGCGTTTTCATTATTCCGACATTAAATTGTCGAACCTAAGCGAACATAAAAAAGAATTGGCTGTATTTACTTAATTTGACTAAAATTTAATATTTTTTTTGTAATGAAAATATATAAAATAGATTTTTTTTATTTCAAAAGTTAAGTATGTTAAACAGTTTTTTGATTGCTTTTAAAAGGGAGGTATGTTTTTCAGCAATAAGTGTGTTTAAAAGTATAGTATGCTGGGATGAAAAATGGGTATGCTGAAAAGCTTAGCTAGTATGTTAAAAAGCTTTAAAAGTATGCTGGTCAAGTAGTCCCTAGAAGTAGTAGTAGTAGTAAAAAATACTGCGACCCAAAACGGGTTAAGCTTCTACAAGTTATAGCAATAAAAAATTCCTTTTAAGCCATTTATCTAGTCTAGCTTTAAAAATGTTTTCTGTTTTAAAATTAACTATTTCTTCAGGCAGTCTATTCCAATTTTTAACCACAAGATTTGTCAAGAAATAATAACGATGCATACAATTTTTTACATCTTTTCTTACCATGCATTTTTTGTGTTTTCTCAAATTATATACTTGATTGGGAAAAAGGTTCATACCATTAATAAGTTTAACATTTTCATAGCCATTTATTATTTTATAGGTCTGTATTAAATCACCCCTCATTCTTCTTACTTTGAGGTCAGTTAACTCTAAAAATTCAAGTCAAATACAGACAGTTACGAATCGATTTTTTATATTGAGCGGGAGATATGATAGGGAAAGACTGAGTCATTCTATATCATTGATTGTCAGATTGGTGAAGAAATATAAATCGGGTTTCTGTTTAACATATATAGAATACCCAACTACATTGTGTAATTGCTACCTTACTATTTCTTCTTTCTTTCCTGAAAAGTTTTTTCCCAAACATGTATCATCTGTGATTACTCGTTTCAATTTTTCTTAAATTTTTTCCATATTTAATTTTATTTTTGAGTTCTATTTTTATTAATCTTAAGGAGCTTTAGCTCGACACGGATAAACAAATTTAAAAAAAGTAAATAAAGCACGATATTTTTTTTAATTCTTAGTGTAAGAGAGTATCTTATGATTCTTATACAACTAAGTATCCATTCGATGGCCAATAGGAGATGATGGTGCATTTTTTCTTTCTCAAAAAATGCTTCTGTAAAACTAGTCTGACCACCTCAAATTTAAATCCAAAAATAGTTTCGCCAAAATGAATCCATCCAGATTACAGATATTTATTAAATTAGGATTGTTTCATCTTTTTTTGAATCAGAAATATATATTGTTATCGAAAAAATGTGTTGTAAACGATACTTTAAGTAAAATTTATTGAATTTTGCAATATTAACATAATTGTTTTTAGTTTTTTTTCTTCTTTTGATTGTTTTTTATTGACCATAAATTTTTTTATTTAATAAAATATCAAACTCTTAGAAACATTCTTGTTTTCTTCACACCAAACTTTTAAGATTTTTCCAAAGTTGGGTGGACTATCCCACTGATCCCTGTATATTTGTCCTTATATATTTTGATTATAAAAGTTAGAAAAAATTACTGAGAATTAGTTGAAAAGAAAATTTTTCGAGCAAAAAACAATGGAAAGTAATTTAAAAAAAAGCACTTGTAATCAATATGAATGCTGCGTATGTTTTGAAATAATCGGATTCGAATTCGAAAAACCGTATTGTGGTCATGAATTTCATCATGATTGTCTCGTCAAGTATTTTAATCAAACCAAGGCAGCAAGTCCAATTTGTCCAGAATGCAATGCTCCAATTGCAAATCATGAACTATTGTAATATTTTATGTTTCTATAAAGGAAAAATTAAAATAAAAAAATATTAAATCTTTTAATATTTGATTTTCAAAAATAATTTTAATGCTTTATATTTATCCACTTTTCTGATTTATTTTTAATTTTTTTTGATAATTACAATTTCACAATAAATTAATTTAATAAAAATACTAACTTTTTTTGAGCAAATCATAAACAAAAAAATTATTTTTTTCCATTTAATTTCTAATATATGAAATAATGCTAAAAGATTTAAGATTAGAGTGAAACAGAACTGCTTAAGGAATTAAAAAAATACTAATTATATAATCAATAATGATCTCCAAATTAATGAAAAAAGATTAGTTTGAAATTATATCTAAAAGAAAACGAGAAAAAATATTTAAAATTTTCAAAGATGAACATTAAATTAAAAGAAAAATTTCAATAGGAAGAATTTTTTGGAACTGATTAATCAGTTGAAAATTTCAAAAATTTTAATATATATAGACTTAATATTTATTAATTTCAAAATAATAATAAATTTTATCCAGTTACGTGGAAAAAATATTTTCTAACTAAGATTGAAATTTACATTTATACAAATTTAAAAATAATGTTAAATTAATTAATTAATAAATAAAATTTCAAAAAATAAAATCTTTATTAACACTAGAAACACCAAACTAGTCGTTTAAGTGTTTTTAAAAATAATTTTATCCAAAATTTTTTGAACGTTATTATCCAAACAATTAAATAATTTCATTATTAAAGTAGTAAATATTTAAATTATTCAAGTGATCTATATAAAAACCAATACTCAATGGAACCAATGGCTTAGCTTATACTTTAAGAGAAACCAATGAATAAGAGATCTAGTCGTAATCATATGCTCAAAAATGTGTAAAAAAGTTAACTACATTATCTAAAAATATAAAAAGAGTATTTTATTTGATTAAGCCTAATTTAAAAATTTTAAATATTGACTTGAATATTCTTAAATTGTACTATTCCGATCACATCTTAAATTTAGTAAAAGCGCCTCGAGTCCGGAAAAATTTTGTTTGAAATTTACTACAGCTAATGTTTTAATCCAAACCCACTAACTAGCTAAAGGTTTGGAAAATATGATTTTAAAAAGTGGGACTTGCAACAAAACATGATAAAAAAACAGGTGAAAGAACTGAAATAGAAGGCTTTTTCTTTAAAAGATTTCTAGTTAATTTGAACGATTTTTCAGCAACATCTCTTTTCATTTAATAATTTCAAAGCAAATATTGGCAAATTTGAATGGACAAAGCCTAAATTTAAATTTATTATAAAATATTGTTATTAATATTTTCTAAATTATTAACAAATAACTAAATATTAATTTGTAAACTTGTTTAAATAGATAAATGACATTTAAAAGCAAGAAAGACATAATTAAAATTAAAGATCTTAAATTAAAAATTTTATTCATCAATAGAAAATTTATTAAAATCATTAACAAGATAAAGAGATTTTTATCTCGGTTTAAAATAAAATAAAATAAAAAAATAAATAAATGATTATTTAACAAAAAATAAAAAAAAAAATAGATATATATTCAATCATCATGGTGAGCAATTCTTTATACAATACAAACTTGAAGATGGCTTGGAATCAAATGCGACAATCAATCAATCAACTAGTGTAGAAATAATAGCAAAATTTATCTTCTTCTCTCTGTTTGCAATCTTGTACTTTTGTTCTTTTTCACTCGACTCATCATTGCTCAAATAGTGATCCTTTTCGGTGTACATACCAGCCGCATAGTATTTGTTCGAGTCAGTATTTGGTGTCGTATTTTTGCTGCTATTTGACGAACTAGAACAAGACGAGGACGAAGAAGAAATGTACGGAACTGAACTGGACGAAGTTGTGTACATGGATGTGCCCGATGGAGGTGGACTAATGGCTGAAATGTGATCATCATTATCCTGGTTCTGTTCTCTTTTAATGTAATTTGGATTTATCATCATCAGCATTGAATAAAAGTTTTGGTTCTGGTCGTTGTGCTTGTTTCCATTTTGTCTGTAGTCGTTCGATTCGTCAACATCTACTATTTCTTCTTCCTCTTCTTGGTCCTCTCTCTCTTCATTTTCTTCTTTCAATTCACCTTCGTCTTCTTCTTGCAAATCGTTCAAATAGTCTTCATTTGAATTGGCCGAACTGTTCGACACAGCTGACGAAATGGACGCACTTGTGGTCGACGAGCTTTGGTTAGACAATTTGGAAAGCAAGTTGAGACTTTGCATTTGAGCGTGTCTTTGTGTAGCAATCAAATTCATCAACATCAATTGACCATAGAGAGGACTTGCAGTCGAATTTGGCACACAAGAATTCAATGGTCTCATTAAGCTCAAACTTGGCTGAACTGGCATTTGGCAAGACATTCTGTGGGCAAAGCCGATTGCAGGCTGCAGCAGTGAGTTTGGAGGCAATTGTTGGATACTTTGTTGGTGCTGTTGATGCTGCTGTTGATAATTCTGCTGACTGGGAAGTCTTAAAAATGGATAATATGACTCATTTGTTTGCATATTCTCTGCCACTTCCAGTTGCCTTGAATACTTGATGCTCTCATTTAATTGACTTGAATTCTTTGACTTTCTGTTCCTATGAATTGGTTTGCAGCACAGTTGAGATCGAACTCTTTTGTTCGCGAACCATTTTTTTACTTGTTTCACAGATATTTCTGCCTCATTTGCCAAGTAATCCGTGGTCGGTTCGTCCGGGTACGGATAGTCCCGGTTCTCGATGAACCATTTGTTCAGTATAGACACTGCTTTTGAGCCTAAAAAACGAGTTCCTTTTGAATTTGATTCTTGAAGGCAGGTATCATTTTGGTAATCTTTTTGAAATAGTTCTTGAACCAATTTCATTGGAGTGCTTGTGTTTGGAAATTCTTGCTTTACTTTGGTAATTAAATTTAAATTTAGTTCTTTTTGTGAATTTGTCAACTTACTGTATCCTTGATTCATGCTGAGTTCCTTGATTTTATTTTTTTTTTGGATTCTGTTTTGATCAATGCTCAAAATTTTGAATCTAATTTATATAGATAGAGAGTTTAAATTAAGTAATTAAAAGGTATGAAAAAATATGTTATTCTGATATTGATTAATTTATCAATGGAAAATGTAGCGCTTCAGTCATCCTTCCTGAAAATATTTTTGTTCAAATCGAGACCACTCGTCAAAAAGTAAAATAATTCACAAAACGCCTTAATTAACTTAAAGTCAACTTTGCTTCCGGCTCGCACTTGTTCGCTAAATAACATTACAACTTCCATGGGCGTTAATTTTTATCATTTGTATCCAGAATTTTTCAAAGCGACTTGAGCAAACAATTTGCTGAGATATTTTGTTTGTTTATCAACTCTTTATACTACCAATGTGGATCTATTAAGTGGTAAAATTGACTAGGTCTTATCTCCTATTAGTGCATTATTAGATTTTCTCAGATTTTATAGTCACTAACTAATCACAAACTGTTACTTAATACAACAAAATATTATATTAGTTTTTTTTCATGGAATCGGATTAAAAATTAGAGAAGCAAATAAGATTTAATAATTTTGTAATAGAGTTGACATTAATTAAAAATTAGATTTAATTTCTCAATAATTAACAATGCTACGTATTTAACTAAAATAATTTGATATCATGAGGATAAGCTAAGGATATGGATCTATGGATGCTCGTAGTCTCTTCCTTGTATATCATTTTACACGAAATATTCTCCTGCGGAAGCATAAACCAAGCACGGACAAAATTTATATCTTGCATTTAAAAGACATTCTCGGCTCAAGCGACTTACTTGATTGAAAACAGGTATAAAATCGATTTATCTCAATTCAATGTTTCCAATATTCCAATAAATTTTTATTTTATCAATTAATCAATTAGTTTTTATCTTAATTTTTTTCTAGTTTTAATTTAATTAATAAACATAGCGAAAAAATCCTTTTTTAATTTAAAAACAATTGATTACAAAATAAGCTTACACTTTGGTGAAACATTTGATGCCATACTATAAAAACCCTCAGATAATCTTAAAAAAACAAATTAAAAATTTTCAGAAAAATTTATCTTTTTTTTTATAAAATATTTTTGGGTTTCTATTCGTTTAAATTCTCTTTTCACGGTATAATGTAAAAATTTAGTAAAAACTATTATAAAAAAATTAAATTGAAATAAATGTTAATCGAATATATAGATTTTTCAATTTTATTTTGAAATTTTTTTAAGAAACCATTTCGAATTACTTCATTGAGTACCCTTATTTTAGATTGTACAATAGATTTAAGTTTTAAATTGAGTAAAGAGTTATGGCATGAGAAAAAATTAATTTTTACATTTAAAAATTTTTTTTACAAAAAAAATTAGAAAGGATATTTCATGAAACGTTTTTTTATTTTTTTTCTTCCACAAATATATATCTTTACCTCTATTTTAGAATATTTTTTTTTTCTAAAAGAGATCTTGTGTGCTTTGAAAAATAAAATAAAAAATAATTGTCAATTTTATTAAATTTATTTTTTAATAAGAAACTTTATTTAAGAGAAAATTATTAAGGTATTTTAATTTTTGGGGGAACTCATTAAAATTGTTAACAGTTAGACATCAAAAATCTGAGTCTGAGATAAATATACTAATTTTACAGAAAACGATCATTAAAATTTTGTTTTAACTCAAAAAAAAAATGAAAAAATAAATTTTGTTTAAATTTTATTTATTAAGAAAAAAAATCAAAATATAAGGTCCAAAAACGAGTTCCCGGTTGGAAGTAGAGTATTGCATAAGTTTAAGACGTATCACCTGTTGATTCGCGAGTCTTGGATGATTAGATCTTTTTGGCTTGCGATTGTCATATTTTGATAATTTGTTTTTATTTATAAATTAATTTTTTTGATTTTTAAAAAAGCTCACGTTTTTGTTGATGATTCAAATTTTGGTGCATTTTTGTTGCCTGAGACGTTCTATGCAAAAAGGTCTCCGTTAATTAAAAAATCAATTGGGAAAAAAAAATTCTAAATTGGTCTTAAATGTGTCGAAATATTTAGGAACAAGATTTGATTAAATAATCCTATTAATTTCCATCAATAATTGGCCATAATTCTGTTGCAACTTAACTTATTCTTAATATGATTAGTAATTGGACAACATTACGCAAGTTGGACTTAAAAAATTGTCAATCTAAAATTCCACAAATCCCCAACACTCCACCTCCCCATTTGCAACATTCTTTAAACAAAATAATCGATTATTTAACATATAAATATAGATACATATTGATAGATTTTTTCTTATAGCTTTTTTTCTTTCCCCTAACCAAATGCAAGTGTGTGTGTTTGCCAAAAACGCCTTTCCAAAATGTGAAAAATATTTATTTTTCACATACTGTTGAGAAATTGATAAAATTAAGTTAATTTAAAAAAGTTTTATTTTGTTTTTTGTTTAGATTAAAATGACAGCTCAATTGGCAAGCTCGACTTTGAACCCAATGCACGATTCCATTGTGGCAGAGGTAAAAAAATTGGCCAATAAAAGTAAGCTCATTTTAGTTATCTAATAAATCCCGAATGTTTTGTTATCTTATCAAAATCTGTGTTCTTAAAGCTAAATTCTAGCTTGGACCTCTCTCTAATTAGGACTGTACCGATGTGCCGACCGAGATAAGCGATAAATATCCATGTGATATTTCATGTTAAACGAATTGACAAATTAGACTCAGTTTGAGCCATTCGAATGATAAAATTACATAAATAAAAATACTAATTTTTCCTTATTTTGTTTGTTAAATATCAGCACGACAATTTTATCACAGAGCATTAGACTCGTCGGAATAGGAATTTGAATTATTTAATTGAAGCATGGAAGCCAAAGATAAAAAGAGAGTGAATTTAGTAAACTTACAAATTAGAAGGTGAATTACCTTACTGAATTGTCTAATTGCTTCGATTATTGTATACTCTTTTGAAAAGTTCCCTAAATTAGATTCGGTACATTTCTGTGATCATGTTTACCACTGTCACAAATTTTACATTTAAATAAAGATACATATAAACAAACTTGAGATTTATTACATAAAAAAACAACTATTTTTTTTAATAAAATTTAAAATTTTTTATTTTTTACTCTAATTTTATAGTGATCCTAAAACCGCAAACAAGCACACCACTCAAGATTCCGACCAATTTTTTGGCGAACCAAGGCGAACAAATGGTCAAGCAGGAAGCACAAGACAGCCAAAAGTCAACAAGATTTTTGAGCAACCGTGCAGTTTCTCTTTTGAACAAATGGTTCATCGAGAACCGGGACTATCCGTACCCGGACGAACCGACCACGGATTACTTGGCAAATGAGGCAGAAATATCTGTGAAACAAGTAAAAAAATGGTTCGCGAACAAAAGAGTTCGATCTCAACTGTGCTGCAAACCAATTCATAGGAACAGAAAGTCAAAGAATTCAAGTCAATTAAATGAGAGCATCAAGTATTCAAGGCAACTGGAAGTGGCAGAGAATATGCAAACAAATGAGTCATATTATCCATTTTTAAGACTTCCCAGTCAGCAGAATTATCAACAGCAGCATCAACAGCACCAACAAAGTATCCAACAATTGCCTCCAAACTCACTGCTGCAGCCTGCAATCGGCTTTGCCCACAGAATGTCTTGCCAAATGCCAGTTCAGCCAAGTTTGAGCTTAATGAGACCATTGAATTCTTGTGTGCCAAATTCGACTGCAAGTCCTCTCTATGGTCAATTGATGTTGATGAATTTGATTGCTACACAAAGACACGCTCAAATGCAAAGTCTCAACTTGCTTTCCAAATTGTCTAACCAAAGCTCGTCGACCACAAGTGCGTCCATTTCGTCAGCTGTGTCGAACAGTTCGGCCAATTCAAATGAAGACTATTTGAACGATTTGCAAGAAGAAGACGAAGGTGAATTGAAAGAAGAAAATGAAGAGAGAGAGGACCAAGAAGAGGAAGAAGAAATAGTAGATGTTGACGAATCGAACGACTACAGACAAAATGGAAACAAGCACAACGACCAGAACCAAAACTTTTATTCAATGCTGATGATGATAAATCCAAATTACATTAAAAGAGAACAGAACCAGGATAATGATGATCACATTTCAGCCATTAGTCCACCTCCATCGGGCACATCCATGTACACAACTTCGTCCAGTTCAGTTCCGTACATTTCTTCTTCGTCCTCGTCTTGTTCTAGTTCGTCAAATAGCAGCAAAAATACGACACCAAATACTGACTCGAACAAATACTATGCGGCTGGTATGTACACCGAAAAGGATCACTATTTGAGCAATGATGAGTCGAGTGAAAAAGAACAAAAGTACAAGATTGCAAACAGAGAGAAGAAGATAAATTTTGCTATTATTTCTACACTTGTTGATTGAATTTTTTTTGAATTTTTTTGTGTATTATATATGAACATACTCCTGTGATCGAAAATTGCTCATTTTTTAGTTAAGTTCTTTTTATAAGATGGTTAGATTTTAAATTTATTTATTTTTTATTTAATTTTTAATAAATTTATAAGCATATTCATCTTTGGAAAATTTTATTTAACTTAAAAACAAAATTTTAATAATATTTAAAAAAACTGATTTTATTATTTTAATAAAAATTCTGTTGCTAATAATAGAGATAAAAATTAAAAAAAATTATTTCTTCACAATTTTATCATATTTTCCCTCAAAAATAAAATCAAATCAAATTTTTCCTGTTCTCTAAACACAGTTTACATACCACAGTTACCATAGATGGGATCCTACTGTTTCCCATCTTCGCAAGTCTTGCTTTCTAGCTTGTTGTATGTTATATTAGTATTATTACTATTAATAATATTCTCAAAGAAAAAACAAAAAAATTATATACTTATTTTAAAACATTTTGAAAGAGTTCAATAATTTGTTTATTGATATTTTATTATTATCAAAACTATTCGACATTTAACATGTGTCTGTTACAGAGGTAATAGAATAAATACTAATTAATTTTTTTTTAATAATATATTGCTCAGAAAAATAAAAGTAAATTAAATTTTTTTTCTAAATCGTCAAAAATTTTACGAGTTCAATCAGTGTTAAAGGTCCGTCAACAACATAAATTTTTGTGTTCGAAATTTTTAAAGAATTCCTTTTTTATTCGTCTTTTTAGTTTGTTTAATAATTGCGTAAATAATCAATGATAATTTGTTTTTATTAATAAGTGTCAATAGACAATTTTCCTTTTGACATTTTGTTTATCGACTAAATATTATATTTATATATTAGATGATAAATCGGAATCAATTGTAATCTAAATTATTATATTTGGCATTACTAGAACTTAAACAACGAAATTGAAAATAATTAAAAACAAATTCTTTAAAAACGATAATTACGTTATTTTTTACAGTCAATAAAATATAGAAAAATTTAGAGATTTTTTGTCATAAAGTAAAACTAATAGAACTACTTTTTGTGTAATTGAACCGAAAGTATTCAAATAGATCAAAGATCAAGTATTTACAAGATTTCAAATTTTTCTTTTAAACATTATAAATTTTATATTTATGCAATGCAATATTAAAATTTTAATTAAGAAAGGAACATTTTTGTGATTTATTTTATAGCTTTTATTTAAAAATTATATTTTTTTCTGATTTTCGTGACACTGAATCTTTGAAAGTAAAAATGATAACTTAAATGAGTCATTTACTCAATCATTTACTGAATCTTATTGTCCTATTGAATTTTTTACTTAGCAATAATTATAAAAATTAAAAAATTTAACTAAAAATAATTCTCACAAAAATCTAAATGAAAAAATAAGTTAACAGATGCATAAAGTACCAAAGTTTTCAAAAAATATAAACACGAAAGATTTATAAAAATTCTGAAATTAGAGAAAACTTTTCAAAACTCAATGTTTTTTAATTTTTTCCCAGATGGTATTTGTCTCTTTGTAAAGAAAAATGTATTTAGTCGATTTTTCTAGAATTAGTGAAATTTATCAAGGTCTCATTTTAAAACTGATAAAGTTTTTAATTTTTTTTGTAAATTTGTTTTGACAAGAATGTCTTAAGTTTGATACTTTTTTATTGAAGTGGTTGTTTTTTTTTTAACTTTTTGATATTTATATATATCCCTGAAGAGAAAATGATTTTGTACAAAACTAACTATTTTTAATTTGCCTTTCACCAATATTTAAAAATAATGTTAAGAATGTCTCAATGAATTAAATAATGATGTTACAAACATTTTTATATTTGATTTTTCATTCAACAATATTTACAGTAAAATAAAAAAAGGAAAGAATGCAAAAAACAAATAAATTGAAATATTTTTCAATAGTCCTAACAAAAAATTAAATTAAATGGTAAATACCAGAACCCAAACTGACTAAACTGAATTAAGATGGTGATTATTGTTGAATTTTAAAAGTCCAAGATCTCCTTTATCCAGTATCAATTATTTTCCAAATTAAAAGAGGAAAGGTGGATATTATAAATTTAATGAACGTAAGATAATCTGAGTAATTTCTTTTGAACATAGTCAAAACATTTTTAAATGAACTTCTACTGGCGAGTGTTAAACAAGAGATGCCCTTGTATCAACACTGAGCTCAAGTGTAGATCGAAATGATACTTAAAATCCTTTCAAAACAAAAATTCTGACTAATTGAATCATTAACAATAATTTAAAAATGAAAACTCTAGTTTCATTTTTAAATTAATTTTATTTAAATTTTGTATTTGATAAAAATAAAAATAAATTTGGTAAAAAATTGAATATTTCATTAATAATTAGACTTTTCAATTTATAAAATGACTGGTCTAACTATTTAAAAACTTTACTATCTGTAAAGTCATTTTATATTCTACAATTTTAATTCTAAAAAAAGAAGCATTTTGCAATTTTCCAGTGACAAATATAACAGAATGTTAGGAGTGAAGTTTGGTTTCAAAATCAAACAAAGTATCAAAATCTAAAAATAAAGCGTTAAAATAATGAACTTTAAAATTTAAAGAATGTATAATATAATTATTTTATTTTTTATATATTGAATATTACTTGACCAGCTTAAATTAATTAAAAATAAAATATTCGTAATAAATTCTAAATCAAATAATTTTGTTGTTTTAATAATACTTAAAAATAAGATTTATTGTAAAATCTTAAAAAATTTAGTGCCATTTATTAATTTTACATAATAAATTAGAGAAAAATTTCATTTTTCAAATTAACAACTTTTTACAAATGAAACAATTTGCGACTTAAATCTGCAATTTTATGAAAAAAAGTTTATTTGTACAATTTATTCATATATTCGTCTCTAAAAAAAATTTAATTAGCATTAAATTTTAAATTTTATATCTTTTTTCGAGATTTCAAAATAGAACAAGCCTTGGGTCGGCAGTATTCCATCGAATTTACCAAAAATGCTTGGTTCGTCTAAAATCAATTTTAGAAATCCTTTTTTCACATATTATTTAACTTCTAGGAAATATTCAACTAAACAATTTGTAAATTTATCTTATGAACTAAATGACAAATACAAATCATCCCAGGCTTTGGTAATCGCTCATGGCCTTTTTGCTTCTAAGGAAAATTGGCGATCATTAGCCAAAAGGATCAACGACCTGACTAAACTAAAAGTTTACACTGTTGATTTACGCAATCATGGTGACTCTAGGCCTTACATGCCAAATATGACTTATATTGACATGGCAAATGATTTAGAAAATTTTGTAAATAAAATAGTTATTGAAAAAGATAAAGTCGATCATATTACTTTAATGGGTCACAGTATGGGTGGTAAAACAGTTATGAGTTTGGCACTAAAAGACATTGTCGGTCCGTTGAATGTTGACCAAATTATTGTTGCTGACATATCTCCAAATGTAAGTCCCTCTCTGATAAATATCAAATCTTATTTGGAAAAAATGAAATCAATTGATATGAACTCAGTAGGTCCAACTTTGATCGAAGCGCGGAAAGAAATAGACAAAATACTTTGCGAGCTACCGAATTTAAAAAAAGATGTAAACCAACGTCAATTTATACTGACCAGACTTAAAGAGGAAAATGGAAACATTAGATGGAATTTTAACTTAGATGCCATAATGACTCATTATCAAGACATAATGAATTTTCCTGATTTTAACAATCAGTATCACAATCCAGCGTTATTTTTAGGAGGTGAAAAATCCGAATATATTACCGAAAAGGACTTACCAGAAGTAGAAAAATATTTCACGTACTATAAATTTATTAAAATACCAAGAGCTGGGCACGTGATACATTTTGATAATCCAACCGCAACTCTGAATGCAATTAAAAATTTTATTTGTTTTTAAAAGCCTTTTTAAACATAATAATCTAATAAAATAATTTAAAAAACAGCCTTTTATTTTTATGATCAAAACTAGGCATGTGAAAATGCTTTCTGATTTGAATTTTATTTTTTCATGCTATCAAAATATATTTTTTTATAAAATAAAAGGGTCCGAGATGTAATCCTCGGTTAGGGAATTTGTTTCAGCAAAAATAATGAGCGTAATTGCATAAATATTATTTATTTTTTTTACATACTCGCTCTGAGATTTAGAATGTGTTTTTGATAGCATGAAAAATACAGGCTATTATTTCACTCAATTATTCCTTTAGAATGGGAAATTTAGTAGACAAAAAACAGCAAAAAAATGACAAAGTCGACGGAATTGATATCGCGATTGAAGAATTTTTTAATTCAAATGGAATTTATAATGAAGAAACTGAAATTTCTCTCATTTTAGTAATTATTTTTGTTGGATAGTTTTTTTAAATTAAAATTTAAAATCAATTAAGGACACTTTTTGTAAAAGTTTTATTATACGCCGAATTATAAAACAGAATTTACCTCTCAGTAGTCAACAAACTGTTAATTTGGATAAAATAAAACACATTCTATCTCAAATTTATCGAACTCATACAAATTCATCAATTTTCGAAATGTATATGAATTTGCTGTTTGCCTCAAATGACGGCGCAGATTATAGAAGTGGGTTATATTTTGTTTTAAATAATTGAATTAGAATACATCCTTTTTTTCCTAGTTAAAACATACTTAGTATAAATTGTGTAAGGAATAAAAAATAGAATACTCATGAGAGCCGTAAAAAAATTATTTCGTTTTTAACAAAAATAACTTAATATAAACTTTTCTGCTTAACGAATCATCAGTAAACTATTATTAGTTGTGTATATTTAAAATTTTAAATTTGAGAAAATTCAGGAATTATAACCTAATAAATTTTCGCAGATGTTCATTTTAATAGATTTTTAAGAGTCAACTTTTTGCATAAAAATTTAACAATCTGTTTAAGGAAATTTGTATTTTTGATTAGAATAGTAAATTTTTCATCCATGAAAATGAAAATTTTAAGTTTAGAGGAAAGATTAAAAAAGAATGTTAAAATTTAAGAATCTTAATCATTTTTTATTTTTGAAATTTTAATCGTCAAATTTAGAGTCAAGAATCGAATATTAGAATGTATTCTGTGATTTACATTTTATTTAAATTTTTTTTAAATTTAGCTATAAAGAACATTTTTTATGACTGTCTTTATTTTACCCTAAAATGCATTGGATTCCAAAAAATCGAACTCAATGAAAATTCAGCAAAAACCTTGGAGTTATTAATAGGAGATATTGAAGTAATTATTCTTTATAATTCAAAAATTGTAACAATCTTAACGACGTGTTTAAGTTTAAAGAATCTGATGGCAAAAAATTAACTACAAAGGAAATTTTCAAACAATGGGTTATAAATGAATTCCCTCAGCTTTTTAATGGGTTCCATTCTTGGTTGATAAGGCAAATAAAAGATCGAAAATCAGTAAATTTTATAAAATTAATATTTTGAAAGAAAAAATTGATCTTCTTAAAAAATTAGGAAAATAATTTTGGTGAAGCTCATGACATTAGTCCATTCTTAAATTTAACTTTGACTTGGTACTTTGTGAACAACTTGCCAATGAGTTATGTTCAACATCTTGCTTCTGAAAATGGTAATTCATTGGAAAAATTTCAAAATCTTTTAATTGTAAACAAATTTCTTTTAAAAAATACTAATTTTTAAAATTAATTTTCAAAAAATTCAAGGAAAGACGTTGGCATCAATTATACTCAAGCGAAGTACATGGTTTAAGTTTAAACCGACTTGAAAGCAGTTTATTCAATTATAAGGCATCTACAATTATTTTTTTTTACTGTCACAGCGGAAATTTATTATGTGTCTGCAGCAATGAAGAATATAAGTATTATAAAATTTTTTTTGAATTTTTAAATTAAAATTTGTTTAAGAGAATCTCCAATGCCTTATGGTGACACAAATACCCGAATTTTTCGTGTATGGAACGATTTTAAAATATTTGACATCACTCCATCTAAAAATATCTATTTAAATACTAAATCCAGAGGACTGAAACTTGGTTTGATTTTTGGATATAGTAATTTAAAACCAATCTTGGCCATTGATGAAAATTTTCATTCAATTGATCATGAACTGTGCAAAAATGATCAGATAATTTCTGTTGAAGCTTGGGGATGTGGACCACAAAAGGCACATGCTAATCAACAAGACTTAAGAAAATGGGAGAATAAGCAAGTCGAAAAAATGAAGACTGTAAAGCGAAATGCAGATGAATGGAACAGTGATGCCGACAAAGCTTTATTAGATCTTGCAGGTATTAGAACTGAGCATTCTGAAAGAGGTGATTTTTAAATTCTAAGTTTTTTATCGTAAAATATACCAGTTTAATTCAGATTAAATTATTAAATAAATTTTTTTCTTAAATTGATCTTTAAATTTTATTGTTTAACTCATTAATTCGGGTTTAAAATATTTTGATGGTAGAATTAGTTTCAAATAAAAAAAAGTTTAGCTATGCTTTCTTATAAAATTATCGGAAGAATCGGCAAAAAATTGACAGTTCCATTATCCAGTATATGATTTTTACTACAAATAACAATGGATTGTGATTATTTAATATTATTTTAAGACTTTAGCCAAATTCGATTAACCAGTAACAACGAAAATGGAGAAATCTTCAATCCAAATTATGAAAATAAGAATCCAAGAAACTTAGAGTGGAGCGGACATCAATATAAACGTTTTGGATGGAATCTGCAGTATCCTCCAAAGGATTTTTATAATCAGTTAGATATTTATAAAAATAAATTTGAAATTTTTTATTTAATTTATTTAATAATTTGTAAAGATGTGTGTTCAGTAATAAAAAGTCATCTTTAGAAGCTTATGTTGAGCACCATTCGGGAAAAAAAATTATTGATGTTTCAACAGAAGATTCTGAAATTAGACAATTTTTATATAGGTAACTTTTTTTTGAATTTTTTTTTTAAGAAATATGAAATTTTGAAGTGTTCGAGATGGTTCAGCTGCAAAAAATTTAGCAAAAGTACTAGCACAGAGATGCATTCAATTGGGAATAGATAAAATAAGTTATTTAAAAGGACCAAGCTTTGAATCGTCACCAAAAGTAAACCTTTTCTTAGTGATGGGTAATCGATTTTTTAATAAAATAGGTTTAGTAAAAATATTCGATCGGTATTATCGTTAATAACTATCAAAAATTAGATGAAATTATAAAGAATCAAATAATCTATTTTTCGATTCCTTAAACACATTTAATAAAGTTTATCTTAAACTTAATTGAATGGTTTTATAAAACGGTTTGTAAAACCGAATTTAAAAATAGCTAATTTTTAAAAGCTGAATTTTGAAACTACAAAAAAATTTAAATATATCAAAAATAAAAAATAAATTTAATTCTTTACAGTTTCCTTTACATTTTCAATTTTCTCTTATATTTTTAACAAACCGATTTTATAAAAAAATCTGATTAAACTTGTTCATCACTTCTTATTTTAGTAATGATAAAAAAATTAAAATTTTTTAAGGAACAAATTTTCTATAAGACCCTTGAAGAGTGCGGTATCAAATTAGAAGAGGCTCAATTTGTTGAAAAAATCGATCAAACACCTGGCTTAAATTATGACGAAAAAGATTTTCATCATAATCTTCAAAATAAACCTTTTCCACCTGCTGTTTATCGTCAAAAAATAAAGAAAAATTAATTTTTTTGCTGACAGTCTTCTGAATAAAAATCTTAATAAAAAATTAATACTTTAAAAATGATGAATGAAATAAATTACGAAAAAAAATCAAATAAAATATCAATTAAATAATTTTCTTTATTCTAAAATTTAATTGAATTTTTGAGTGAAACTTAAATCTGATAATGGCTTGGTTGTTATTTTAATTTAAAATAATAGTTAAAAAATAAAATTATCAATAACTAAATCGCATTTCGTTTGTATATCCTAATTTATCCAAATTTGGATTACAAGCAAATTTGATCATTGGAGGTGGACCACACATTAAAATTATGGTTTCATCTCCAGGTGGTGGTAAATGCTTAGCTATCATGTCCTCGTTCACAAAACCAATATCATACTTCCAATCTATCAAAATTAATTACCAACATTTTAACTAGCAAAATTATTGAATAGAAAAAAATTTACCAGATTGAACTGATTTATCAATTGTGAACCACAAATCAAATTTATCACTATAATTTTGTTTTAATTCCTCCAATTCATCTCTTAACAAGATATCATGTTCACTCTTTTCAAATAATTAGAAAATTAATTTAAATAATTTTAAAAAGTGTACTTGATTGGCAAAAATTAACTGAACTTTAGTTTGATCTTCAGGATGCTTACAAATTTCTTTTATTAATTGATACATCGGAGTGATTCCGGTGCCTCCTAATTTTAAAAATCTTTAAATTTTAATTATTTCTTTTTTTTTAACTTGCCAGCAATCATGCCAATACGCTTGATCTGTTTTACATTAGGCGGCGAACTTTTGTCAATACCAATGGAGAATACTCCATTGCCTTGGTATTTAAGACGTCCATTAGGTCCTCTAACATCTATTTTATCTCCAATTTGCATTTTATCTAAATATTGTGACATTTTTCCACCATCGGGAAATCTTGGGTGAATACCGGCTTTATAAACCTTAGAAACACACTATTAAAGTAGTCAATTAAATTTTAAAACAATAATTTTACTTTGATAACTAAATCAAAATATCCTTTATCGTCATTACTAGTAGTTGGAGTGTAAGGTCTTACAACCATGTCTCCATTAATACGTGCACTTAGATAAATATGCTGGCCTATTGGTAAGCCGAGCGAGTGTTCAGGACTTGGAAGAGCAAATCTAAATCTACGAGTATCATGAGTCAATTCATCTTTGAGAACAAGTTCGAATGGGTATTTAATGCTAGAATCGACTAGAGCTACTTTTTTGGATGATTTTACAGGCTTAGAAGAATTGAATAATTTAAATATCAAAAATCCTCCGATTACAGCCAAAGTACCAGCTCCAATTACCAAAGAAGACTTTTGAAAATAAGAATTTTACTAGATCTTTCGGATTTTTTTAACTTACATTATTTCCCATTCCTGTAGTTCAGTCACTGTTTTAAAATTATCTAAATTTTATACTAAAAATTAGTTTTAAGCAAAGACAGATGGCGTAAAATTGAGTGTTTTTAATTTGAAAATTTTAATGAGTTTTGAACAGAACATTTAAAACAGATCATTTTGAAAAGACACTTTGAATTATTCTAAAAAATCTTGCAAGCTAAATATTTTAAAATTTAATCTATTCATTTAAAAATATTAACGAAGCAAATTTATATTCAAAAGATCTTGAATTGAATGAATTTTTATTAAAATTTTATGCATTTTTAGTCATCAATTTTTGCTTTTTACTTGTTGAAAATAAAAAATTAATTTCATTTTACTTTTTCTCTCATAACATTTCTGCAATCTTTAAAAATTTAATTCATAAATTATTTATCTACTGTTAAGCGCTAAGTTTAGAAAACTTGTTTTTAAACAAAAAATGAATGCAATTTTTATAAAAATTTCAGCATTAATTTCTCGAATTAATTTTAATGTGATTTTACTTCATACGCTTAATACTAAAATTAAATAATTAGTTTGTATGGATTTTAATTGTGAACCAATTCAGTTTTTAAAGTTACATAATTTATAAAACAACATTTTGATATTTTAAAAACTTAATTTGGACTTTTGTTGAATTCAAACTTATTGAAAAAAAACAAAGCAATAAATTAAAATTGATATCGCAAAAAAAAAATTATTTATTTTTATTCAATAATTTGTTTTTTTACTTCCATTTCCGAGATGAATTATTTTTGATCTAATTTGGCATCCATCACATATAAATATTTCTTTAGGTTAATTAAATTCAATTTTTTTTCAATGACTAGATTTAAATCACAACGTAATTCATGAACTGCAGTTTGACATGAATGCCAATATTAAACCATGTTGGCCATCAAAATAACATTATTTTACTCAAAATGTAAAGCTCAGTTTTAAACATTCATTAAAAAGCAGTTGAACTACAGAAATAAATAACCAGAAGACTTTTCAACATTTTAGTCTTAATTTTAACAAATAATGGGGAACTAGAAAAGAGTGATTCATTCAAAACCAAATGTTTTAATTTTAATAATATTTCTTGTAATTTTCGGTGATAAATCAGATAAATTGACATCATTTAAAAAGACAAAAAATTTATTTTCATTATTTTACGCAAAATCTACTGATACATTTGATCTATGGTAAAAGTTGAGTGTATCCAAAAATTTAAAATATTTTTTCTGTAACTGTTAAATCCAATAATGAGATTAAAGTTAAATTTACTTTTGCCAATATAAGACTGATTGAAATTTTGAATTCTTAAATATGTTCAGAAAAAAATTTTTTTTCGAATAACAAATATAAATTAAAAAAATCCTTGCTTCTCAAATTCAAAAATTTTATATAAGCGTGATTGCAACATTTCAGGATTTTTCAAATTCTTAATTATAAATTTTTTAAAATAAATCTTAATAAACAATTTCCTTCAATAAAATTTTTAGCTCAATAATTTTAGACATTTAGAATAAAAAAAATGGGTTTTATTACTCTATTTGGCACCAAAGTTCCAATCTTTCAACAAGTCGTCAAACAAAATAAACAATTATTGATCAATTCATTTAAATTAAACAGTGTGAGATGCCTTTCTTCAGAAAAAGTTGCCTATAAGCGTGACAAACCACACTTGAACATTGGCACTATTGGTCACGTCGATCATGGTAAAACAACTCTTACCGCAGCTATAACCTGTGTTCTCCAAGATATGAACTTAGCCAGTGCCAAAAAATACGAAGAAATTGATAATGCGCCAGAAGAAAAAAAGCGTGGTATCACCATTAATGCTACACATATTGAATATTCGACCCAAAATAGACACTATGGTCACATTGATTGTCCAGGCCATGCTGATTATATCAAGAACATGATTACAGGCTCATCTCAAATGGATGGCGCCATTCTTGTAGTGGCCGCCACTGACGGTGTAATGCCGCAGACCAGAGAGCATTTGCGTTTAGCCAAACAAATTGGAATAGAAAATATAGTTGTTTTTATTAATAAGGCCGATGCTGCTGATAGCGAAATGATCGAATTAGTCGAAATGGAACTGAAAGATTTGTTAAAAGAAATAGGCTATGACGCGGATAAAGTTCCATTTATCAGCGGTTCTGCTTTAGCTGCTTTAGAAGATAAGAGTCCTGAAATAGGCAAAGATGCTATTTTAAAATTAATGGAAACTGTTGATAACCATGTTACTGTGCCAGTAAGAGATGTAAATAAACCATTCTTTTTGCCCATTGAACATTCATATGCAATTTCGGGCCGTGGCACTGTTGTAACTGGACGTGTTGAGAGAGGCGTATGCAAAAAGGGAGACCCACTAGAAATAATTGGCTTTAATAAAGCAATTAAAACAACTGCAAACGGCATTGAGATGTTTCACAAAATACTGGACCAAGCTGAAGCAGGAGATCAATTAGGCATTTTGTTAAGAGGTATTAAACGAGACGATGTAAGACGTGGTATGGCTTTGATTAAGCCAGGCTCTGGTAAAATGTTCAATAGATTCGAAGCTAAGGTTTATTTAATGACCAAAGATGAGGGTGGTCGTGAAAAACCACTCACTCCAACCTACCAACCTCAATTGTACAGCAAAACTTGGGATATTCCCGCTAGAATTAGGTTCCCAGAGGGAAAAGAGCTGGTAATGCCTGGAGAAGATGTGACCATTACTTTTATTATAAACAAAAGAATGATGCTGGAAAAAGGACAACGTTTTCAGATTAGAGACTCAAAAACAACCATTGGTTCAGGTGTTGTAATAAATTTATTGTCTGATGTCTCCGATCAAGAAATCGAAGATATGTGGAACTAAAATATTATAAAATTTTAATTAAAAATTTGATTTAAATTTTAGTTTTTTATTTAATAAAAATTCAAATATACAAATTAAAAGTTGTTTCTAAAAAAAAAATGAATAATAAAATATATATTTCACTTAAAAATAATTCAATGTAAAAAAAACATAGTTTTCTTTTTAAAAAAAGTTTAGGAAAAATTTAATTTAATATTAAATGTTACTGGCCTTTTTCCCCATAAGTGATGATTTTCAGGTTGAGGTAAGTGAGTGAATCAGCAAGTCGGAAAAGACGAATTCCAAAAGATTTGAAATATTGTTTTTGTGAAATCAGTTTAAAAGAAAGGCACAAATGTCAAAAATCGCGTTGCTATTCTCATTGTAGTTAAAAAATCGATGTTTATAACAAAAATTAATTTTTAAACAATTTTTGAAAGATTTTGAGATTGCAAACCCAAAGCCGGTTTGCAATCTCAAATCATTTTCGAAACTAATGCATGGAATGAAGTTCAAACTATTTATGAAATAAATCTAAAAAAGTCTACTTCTCCAAAAGCCAAAATTTTTGTTTAGAAAAGTGTAGTGAATGTGACTCATGTCAGTTATGGTACCATTTAAAATGTGCAAAGGTGAGAAGGTATCAATAAAGTGGCTAAAGTAAAAATTGGTCTTGCAAAAAGTAAAGTTTTGATTTTACTATAAAATAATTTTACTTATGAAAATAAATTTATATTTAAGTTATTAATATTTACTTTAAATAGAAAAAATGTCAATTTTTTTCATAACAATTAGAACATTTTTAGATTTTTTTTTTAATTGAATTTAGATTTTGAACATTTTTTAAGAAAAATTAGCATGACATTTTGAAGAATGTTGAATAATTAAATTGTAATTAAATATTCTTTCACAAAAATCATAACATAGGCTTTTTTTTCCGATTAGTTAAAATCTATTTTCAATGAAACCATAAAAAAGTGTTTTTTTATTTCCTAGTGCATTTTAAAACAATGTAACTTTATGTATACTTGGAAAGCAAAAACAATGGAATTTATGGAATAGAGAACATAAAAGTAATTGGAATGGTCTGATTAATAAAGTGATATAATTAAAAGCTTACATAAAGGAAAACATTTATCTTCAAGCGAAAAATATTTGATTTGTTTTTGCTTTGATTCTTTTTTAAGGAAATTTCTTATATTATTGTTCTTAATTTGACTTTATTAATTATTATTCTTTAATTATTTATATTTTATTTTAGTATTGATAAATGTAATATCTAACCCCGTAAACTTTTTTCAAGAACTTGATTAAAGTAATGAATTTTAGGGACCAATTTTTCTTGCAAAACGCAAAACAGTAAGAAAGTTTTTGATAGATTTAAATTCTGGAAGCAGTCTTTAAAGTCTTACCAATATTATAATCAATATTATTTTTTACCTTTAATCAAAGTTATCAAGCTTTGAAATTTTTAAGTATTATAAAATTTATTCAAATTGATTAATTGATTTATTAATATTATGAGATTAAAAAATTGAATGAAGCATGAATTTTAAGTTAACTTTTTCGCAATTATCTGATGAACTAGACTATCAATTTCCATGAATGGCATCTTTTTGATACAGAGGACATTTTGTGATATCCTTTGAAAAAAAAACCCAATTTTTTTTGAATTTTATTAAAAAATCCTTAATAATTATCGTTAATAATTATGGTTTGATTCAAATTTTCTTATATTCTAGTGACAAAAGAATCCACAATATCAATTGTGTCTTTTTTGATTAATTTAGTTCTTTTAACCTATTTTATTCATTATTCAATTCTAAAATTATTTTTTAGTAGAATGTTTTTTTTCTAAAAATGATTTGATTTTTTTTCGTTTTAAAAAAAATCAAAAACCTAAATTTTAACTTTTCTGAATTCTTTAAATAAAAAATGAATATATTTTACGTTTTCACATGGTATTAATAATTTCAAAAAAAAAACGCTTTAAATGAAATTTTCTTTTTCATGCTAGTCAAATAAAGACTTTTATATATTAGTATTTAAAAGCTTATTTGGTAGGAATTATTAATTTTTTTGTTCATTAATCATATTTTTTTTACATATTGATTTTATTTTTCAATTAAAAACAGAAGTTCTCAGATATTTCTTTCATACCACTTCAATAAGATTATTTATCTTATATTAATAATATTAAATATAACATGTCTCCTTATTGCAAAATTAATAATACTGAAAGTATTGAAAAAGCTTTTGATTTAAGATAAAAATAATAATTTAAATATGAAAAATTATTTTTTGGATTTCGTTGTACGCTGTCAGCTGGGTAAATGAAAAGATTCCGGAATTATTCGAAAAAAATGTTTTATATCATAATGCAGAAAAAAAGTGTAGCAATTCTGAAAGTTCTTATGTTCAATAGATTTAAGAGCATCATAGCTCAAATGGTTAGCACACTAAATGACAACTTTTTCTAAGTGCTCCTCTAATATAATAGAAATGTATTCTTTATTTTTGACGTTGTTTAGTTTCTCCATTTTTAGTAATTTCAAATTCCTTTTATTTAAATAGTGATTAGATAATGAGACATGTATTTGAAATAAATTTTTCCCAAAAAAAATTTCTAAGCTTTAAAATTTCTTCAAATATTTAAATAAAAAAAGTTATAAAATTTAATATCTAAATTAAATATTTCTTATTTAAAAAAAAATAAAAGCAATAAAATAACACATAATTTTAATTCTGAAGTAAGTAGAACATTGTCAGCAAAATTTTGACAATTGGATATGTTGTGCCAAATAAATAAAACTACTTTAATTAATAATTAGACAAATTAATCAAAATTAATTTAATTAAAAAATTAAACTAAAATACTAAACCTAATTTTTGATTTT
Organism: Brachionus asplanchnoidis; assembly: GCA_025491095.1. Lineage (NCBI taxonomy): Eukaryota > Metazoa > Rotifera > Eurotatoria > Ploima > Brachionidae > Brachionus > Brachionus asplanchnoidis. The sequence goes on along the minus strand of JAILYF010000013.1, from coordinate 3,367,461 downwards.
AATAAAACAAAATTTTTATTGTAGATTTTATTAAAACTGTCTATTTTAGTAAAATAAGCGTTGATTATACAAAATTAAAAAAAATTAAAAAAAAATAAATCCTTTTTAATGCAATTTTCACAACTGTCATATTCACAATTTTCACAAATTTCATCGAAAATATCTTCGTAAGACTCTATTTAGTTGAATTCCCATTTTCATCTAACTTTATCAATCTGTTAGTACTAGCTACTTCAATTAATTTATTAATTAAACATCAAATAGTAACAGTAACCACATTGCTTGTGGTTTTGTATTTTGGTAAACTTCAATAATTTTTCTAATTTTTCTTCCACTTCATTTTTCTGGTAAACTTTTGGTAATTTAGTCAAGAGTGGTTCGAGTGCTTTATAAAATTCCTGCTAGGCAGAAAAAAAAATTAGATGAGAAGATAATTCATTTATAGATTTTAGTAGTAAAATATCTATGGCAACAATCTTTTTTGCCAAGCCTTAATTTAAATTGAAATAAATTCCAAATTACCTTTATAATATTCTCAATTATGAAAATTAGGTTTGAAAATTTCATGAAAATATTCGTTTTTCATCTCTTGCCAAAACATGCTTGAAATTAATTTTAATATATAAATCAAATTAAGTCACATTTACTCAAACTTAGTTTCTAATAAAAAAAGCATTTTTCTATTAAAACTACTATCATGCCACCGAAAAAGAGAACTGCATCAAAGGCTAAAGCCACTAAAAATGGTAATTTTTTTTGGTTGATTTAATAATAAAATAAGAAATTAAAAAGTTTTAAAAATTTTTTTAAAGTAGTTCAATCAAAACACTTTAAAATTTCTAATTATTAATTGTTTTATAGCCAAGCGTTCAAGGACCAAACTTGATGACGAAGAAACCATAGAACAGGTAGAAGAAACTATAGAAGAGGCAAAAAAGGAAATTAAAGAAACTGATTCAAAAGAGAGTATTGCGACTAAGCTTAGAGAAGCTGATAAAAACATTAAAAAACCAAAAATATATCTACCAGACAAGCATTTGTCATTTAGCAGCAATTATTTGGTAAAAAATGATTTCATACCATAAAAGAATTAAAAAACTATCATAGATTTTTTTTAATTCAAGGTCTATTTGGATTATGACTGTATGCTAAATCAAACTAACATTGGAGCCAACAACAACAAATTTTACATCATTCAACTTCTAACCAGTTCAACTTCACCATCCACTTTTTATTTGTAAGTCAAAATTTAAAAATTTTCTCTTAGAAAATCACAAATATTTTCAAGATGGAACAGATGGGGTCGAGTGGGTGAAATCGGTCAAAATAATGGTAAATCTTCCACCAATAAAATTAAAAAAAATACAAAAAAATAAATTTTAATTAAAGGTTTGGAATCTTTTGGCTCAGAAGACAAAGCTATAAAAGCTTTTGAAAAAAAATTTAAAGATAAGACAAAAAATGACTGGAAAAGCCGTGATAATTTTGTGCCTAAAAGTGGAAAGTATACTTTAATAGAAATGGACGCTGGAGGTGAAGAAGAGGTTCAGACTTTAGTTGTTGAAGTAAATTTTGAAAAATTTTTGAAAAAATAAGGTATTGTGGATTTCAAATACAAATTGAACAAAAAATCTTCATTTTTTGATAATTAAAAATATTCGATACTTAGTTGCACCTTTTAAACTAAAATAAAATTTCAATTTTCTTTTTTTTAAGTAAATCCAATCAATAATCTATTTAAATCTTATTGATTCTTTATTTTTTGTCTTTTTTAACAAGAGAAAATTATTTTAGATAAAAAAGTGCATTCAAGTAAATTACAGTGTGTTGCAGTATTTTTTCAAATATTTCTTATAAACTTTAATTTTAATTTATTAAAAAATGAAGCATTTTTGTTCAATTTGTATTTGAAATTCACAATACCAAAAAATAAGCCTTTATTTGTTTTTAAAATTTTTAAGGACAAAAAAATCAATTTAAAAGACTGCAAGACCTCAAAGTTAAATACTGAGACTCAGCAATTAATTAATTTGATATTTGATAAAGATATGTTCAAAGGCGCTATGAAAAATTATGACATTGGTTAGTTTTCTCATTTTAGGTATTCAAAGTGAATTTTTAAACCATTTCTTAGATATAAAGAAAATGCCTCTAGGGAAATTGAGCAAAACACAAATAGCCAAAGGTTTCGAAGTTTTAGAAGAAATTGAAGAGATAATCAAGTCTAAAAAATCTGCCAAACAAAAACTTTATGATTTATCTAGCAGATTCTACACAGTCATTCCACAGGATTTTGGCCGACAAAGACCTCCACCCATAGATGAAGAGGAAGCTTTACAAAAAAAATACGACATGCTAACAGTTTTAAGTGATATAGAATTGGCACAGTCAATGCAAGAAACTGCTGATAAAGAGAGCGCTAAAGTAGATGATAGCGCCAAGCCACCACATCCAATAGATGTTAATTATGACCAACTCAAGTGTCAACTTGAACTCTTGGACAAAAAATCCGAAGAATTTAAAGTATGTTTAGATTTTTTTAATTTAAATTAAAAATTTTTAATTTTTAATTTTTAAAGATAATCGAAACATATACTGCAAATACTCAGGGTTATAGTAGATGCGAAATTTTGGAGGTGTGGAAAGTGGCTCGTGAAAACGAAGTAAATGGGAAATTATTTTTTGATTTTAGTGACTAAAATTTTCTTTAGAATGTTCGTTTTAAAGAGTTTGACTCTTTGGACAACAGAAAACTCTTGTGGCATGGTACAAATGTAGCAGTGGTTGCTGCTATTTTAAAGACAGGCTTGAGAATTATGCCGCACAGTGGAGGACGTGTAGGCAAAGGTATTTATTTTGCTTCTGAGAACGGAAAATCAGCTGGATATGTGGGAACAACACAATTTCAAAAGAAAAATATTGGTATCATGTTTTTGAATGAAGTTGTTCTGGGTAAAGAACACCATATTACAAGAGATAATTCATCATTTACAAAGCCACCTAGTGGATTTGATTGTGTAATTGCCCAAGGAATGACTGAGCCAGATCCAAAATTTGATAAGACAATCGACTTAGATGGAAAAAAGGTTAAAGTACCGCAAGGAAAACCGATAAGCACTAATATTTCATCGTCTTTTTCACAAAGCGAATATTTAGTTTACAATGAAGGACAAAACAGAATTAGATACTTACTTAAAATGAAATTTGGATATTAATTTATAGTTTGTAAAAATTTGGGCTTTAGTTTGCTTTCAAATAAAAAAAAAACTCAAGGTTTTATTTTTCTGAAACTTTTTTTTTTACCTTTGAAACAGGACATAATTGGCAAATTGAAGTTCATGATCAAATTTAAATTTCGAATCAAAATTTTTTGTTTTTGATTTAAATAAAAAGGTATTTTTTTTCAATTTACAAAAAAAAAATACTAAATTTTATTAAAAATGATTTGTTTAATATATGCTTAGATAGAAAATTATACGAATTTTTATTTAAAGAAAATTAAAATCTTAATCAATATTTTAAAATTTTGCAAGACAAAAATTAACTTTGTTCGCCGTAATATATTTTTACTAGAATTAAAATAACATTTAAAGGCATAATTTGGATACCTAAATATGGATTGTAAATTTGTCTTTAAACTTTTCAAATAAAGATTTTTGAAAAATCAATCAGAAAAAAAAAAGATTTGTTTTTTTTCAATTAAAATAATAATTTTTATTTATTTGTATTAAAATAATAAACATCTTGTGTTTAATTTAAAAGATATTAAAAATAAACTAATTTGAACATTTTTATTAAGATTAATTAATAAATTAAATTTTGATCATTTGATCATGATCATGAACTTCGAGTTGCCGACATAATTGAACTCTTCATTATTTTTTAAACCTTCATTTGCATTTCAGTTCAAACAATATTGGCAAGTTTTGTTTTCTATTTTACATTTTTAGAAATAATTGCGTAATTATATTTCAAATTTTAACATGCTTAAGTATTGAGTTTAAATTAAACAACGTAATTTCAAAATTTCAAAAAAGTTAAAAAGACAAAAAAAACTTGCCATTCGTTTTGTTTCCAAAGAGAAATTATGGAACAAGTTCAAAAATGGTAAAAAGAAGTGGACAGAAAAATGAGCTTTTTTTGAAGGATAGTCACATCGTTCAGCACATTGTGAATGAATTAGTGACTTCGATTGCAATTCGTACCTTTTTTTAAATATATTTACACACTAAAATATCATCAAAAAAAAAAGTCTTAAAAATTCTTTGTACTTGATTCCAATTCATTAAATGAGAATAATTCATAAAATTATTGTATCTAACCTTTAAATTTTGAAAACCTTCTACTGTCTAACCTTGATATTCCGGATACAGTATGCTGCAAAAATTTAGAAATTAATTATTTTATTTTCTTAAATTGTTTACTTATTGTATTAGTATTAGTATAGTGAAAAAGAAAAAATAAAAAACACTAATTTGTTGAATTTTTTTTCTCTATAATTTGTTATATGACACTCGGTTTAAAAATATAATCAACTTTTAAATATTTATAATGATAAAACTTACTGTAAAAATAAAAAGTAAAAGTCGGTTCAAAAGTTTAGAAATTCGGATGATCAAAAAGATTAAACAATTATTACAATCTTTTTCACATCTTTATGATTAATTCTTACATTTTTCTAATTTTGAGTAATTTGTGCTCTTAAACTGCTTAATTTAAACACTCTCTAAATCCTAATGTCCTTTCAAAATAACATTACCAAAAAATTGGTAAAAAAATACGTCTAGTCTACTAAAATGGCAATCCATGGGTCTGCTAAAAAGTGTAGATAAAAAGCAAAATGAGATAGCCAAGCTGCTAGGTGTATCTCCAAAATGTGTCTCTTCAACTAAAAAACGATATTCAGAAAACTGGTACTTTGTCTGATCGAAGCCGTTCTGGTAGACCTCGGAAGCTATGTTTTTGTGATGAAAGTCAAATTTTTAGAGAGATTAGAAAAATCCCTACATCTAGCTATCAAAAACTCGCCACTGATTTTAATTCTAAGACTCAAGGGGTTAGGATAAGTAAGTAAACTGTAATGAGATTTTTCCAAAAAAAAAAGGTTTAAAGTCTCATACAACGGTAAGAAAACCGCTTCTTAACATAAAAGAAAGACAAAAAAAGATATACCGTATTTCATCGAATAGAAGTGACCACAAATAGAAAAAACTTGTTAGTATTTGAGTCAAAAATTTGTCTTTATTTGATTTGTATGTAATCTGCATAAGTATTTTTATTTAGATTTTTTTATAAAATTTCTTTACTATTTTTGAACATGAAAATAAAATTTAATGAATAATTACAAAAAAATAATGTTTAATAAAAATAAACTTTAAAAAAAATTAATTATTTCAATAAAAATTGAGAAAATCCCCTCTTTTTCAACTAATTTATTTGGCCTAAAAATCAAAATTTTGAAAAAGTAAAGCCTACAATTTGTTCAGAATTTTCTCTAGTTTCATGGGACTAGATACACAAAAAAACAAAAAATGGGTAAAATTTCGGCTTTTTTTGAAAAAATCTCGACTAATTTTTTTTTGGAAGAAAAGAAAATATTTTCTAGTAGAAAATTTTTTGCTCTTCAAGATGATAAATGATTTATATATCTTTTGTGTATGTTTGCAAAAGATATTCTCATCGGACCGAAGCATACTTTTGACAATTAAAAAAACTCTTTGAGACCCAGTAGCGTAAAAAATTGCAACCATTCTTATGCAGATTACGAATTTGAGGTCGAAAATCGAATCCTAAGATAGTGTGGGCGTTTTGCATTGTCGGAACCTTATAAAAATATCAATGAGCATGAAAATGTGAAAATAATTAAATCTTAATCAATGAATAAGAAGGTGAACGAATCTTATCAATTCTAAATGAATTTAAGCTTTTTGATTAACTTTTTTTAAAAAGTCGGTCAAAAGTCAAAAGTCTCAAGTCAAAGTTGTGAAAAGTCTGAGTAAAAGTAATACTTTTGCTTTTAAATTATAATAACAGAAAAATCAGCCAAAAAAATGAATTGATTTTTAAATAAATTCTAATTTTCAAAATAAAATTATAAAAATAAAACTGTTTTTTAATTTTTTATTTATTAATACAAAAGATTTACTGTTTTACTTTTCGAATCATTTTTAATTGCATAAAGTGTTTTGTTATTTTTAAAATCATCTTTTGGCAAAAAAAAAATATAGGTACTTTACTAATATTTACATTAATTTAAAAATATGACAGAAAATTACATATTATAACATTAAATTGTGTAATTTTACGTAAAATGATGTAAAAAAAGTAATAAAGTGTAATGTTTTTTTTTAAAAATTGCTTTATAAAATTCAAAATTTTATTAATTTTCCATCTTTTGCTCTAAAATTCATTTTTTTGGGCCGTAAGTGCTCTCTAAACTCAAACTTATTAAACTAGTGTAATATTACGTAAAATTACGTAAGATTATGTTATCTTACATTTTCTTACATTTTCTTACATAGAAGAAATGATGTAATATTATGTAAGCGTACATTTTCTGGCGTAAAATTACGTAAAATAATGAAATCTTACCCATTATACAGTTTAGCTTTAACCAGCGTAGTACACATAAGCCTTAAAGTATTTATTGTCATATTATCATTTAAAGCAGAATTATTTTTAATTCACAAGTAAAGGTCTAAGTCATGATTTTTTTTTAATTTGAGTCTTGACTTTACTTGACTTATGACTAAAAATAGTCTGATTAAACGCATAAAACCAAATTGTATCATAAAACATAAAACTTTTATCAATAGAATTTTAATTTTTTGACTACTTATAAGAAAAAAAGCTTGATCAATTTGGTTTTAAAAAAAAATAAGCACATTTGATTAATAAATTTTGCACTTGTTTATGATTTTTTTCCAGAATAATTTTTATTAATAAACTTTCAAAATTTCGTTATTCTAAATTAAAAATGCATCTGACTCGTATTTTATTTAAAACAAGAAGTATCCTTTCCATATTTATAAAAGGTTTGGATGATCAAAGTTTTTTTAAGGTGTTCGAAATGAGTTAATAGAAATGCAAAAAAATAGCCAAAAGACTATGTCGATTTCAGAATTTTTGCTTTGGCTTTATAAAGAAAGAAATTTTTCAATTATTGATGGACTAAGAAATTTTAGAAAAAAACAATACCAAAATTCGATTGATGACGTGAATAAGTAAACTTATGTTAAAGTAATTTAAACAAACTATCTAAGTTATAAAAGATTTTTCGAGTCTGATCTAAATAAACTAGGGCCAGATTTGCACGCAGCGACTTACACACTCAAAATGGGTGGTAAATGTCGCTTGTATGGATCATCAAAATGGCTATTTCTCGGGGATGAAAAAATTGAAAATATTCTTCCAAGTCAAAGAATTGAGGATTTTTATGTCGAAGGTATTGATTTAAGCAAAACTGTTATTAAGTCTGACGGTATCAGTAATATAGGTAAAAATTATTAAAATTAATTTTGACATATTTTTTTAAAAAAAAATTTCTCTAGAGACTTGTTCAAATTTAAAAACACTAACTTTCAGGGATTGTCTTTTTGCTGATGATTGGCTTCTATCAAGAATTTCACATGCTTTCTCAGATACACTTGAATATTTGGACATATCCAATTGTCAAAATTTTACTGACAATGGTCTACTTACTTTAGGATATTTAAGGTAAGATAAATATCATATGTCTCTTTATTACATTTATTCTTTTTAAAATTTAATAGCTAAATAAAATGTTTTTTAAAAAATTAAAAATATTTTATCTAGATATTAAATTTTAGAACTTTATGATATAAATTTTTAAAGAAAAATTAAAAAAATTTTTTCAAAGCTTAGAAATATTTTTTGGGAAAAATTTATTTCAAATACATGTCTCATTATCTAATCACTATTTAAATAAAAGGAATTTGAAATTACTAAAAATGGAGAAACTAAACAACGCCAAAAATAAAGAATACATTTCTATTTTATTAGAGGAGCATTTAGAAAACGTTGTTATTGAGGGTGCTAATCATTTGAGCAATGATTCTCTCAAATCTATCGAACAAAAACTGATTGTTGAAGAGAAAGAATTACGTAAAATAATCGAATCAAACAAATCATAAATTTTAATTTTAAAATAAAATTTTTTAGCTTTTAAATTTTTGGTATTAATATTTTTTTTAATTTGAAAGAGTAGCTATCTTTCAAAAAATATTATCAAATAATTATTGAAGGATTTTTTTTAATTAGATATTTATTCTTTTTGCTAGATAATAATCGACATCATTAAATAAAGTTTTTATTTCCTTTCAGGATACACAAAGAATTCTAAATTTAGTCTTCTAATTTTTTTACTGGGGCAAAATAAAGAATCTATTTTAGACAATAAAAATAAGAATATTCTACTGTCCGATAATTATTTTACAAGTGAATCATGGCAACAGGAATTTCTTTCTTAAATGACAAATCAGGTGATGATTTTCCTCGAATATTCCAAGTAAATTAAATTATTTATAAAAAAATGTATTTTTATCAAATTAAAGGAGGAAAAAGGTTTTCAAAAAGATAGAGAGCGTGTATCAAGAGCAAAGGAATTTAGAAAAAGAATGAAAGAGTAGCTATTTTTAAAATTTTAAATTTAAAAATATTCTAATATTTTTCATAGTCACTGTAGAGGCTTAAATAACAATCAAAGCAGCAGTGATGATGATGTGAGTTTTTTTATTTCTCATTAAAATGTCCTTTGAAAAATGTATAAGTTGTTTTTATATTAATTTAAACAAGATTATTATAATTGACGGTGATGATTCTCCAGTAACTAGAAAACAAGGGAATCAAAGAAAAGCCAAAAGGAGTTCAATAGATCCTCCAAAGAATGACGAGTCAGTTTATTTTTTTATTTTTTATTAATGAGCTTTATACATTTTTTTCAAAATAAATTTAGTCAAAATGACAGTGATGAAATTTTAGCACGTCAACTTCAGGAAGAGTTTGACCAAGAATATGCAGCAAGTCTGGAATATAATGGCGAAAACAACTTAAATGCACATATTAACGTTAATAATAATAATAATAATTCAAATATTCATATGTCTCACAATTTTCAAAACGATTCATTAAATGACATTGCTATTACTATCAATGATCGAAATTTAATTTTTGGTCGAAATTCAAATCAAAGAATGAATGCAAATAATGATTCTAGCTTCGCAAATGAATTTAATTTTTTGCAAAATAACCAATTTGTGATAATTTAAAATCAGATTTTTAATTAAGAATACTTTATTTTCTTTAAAGATGACACAATTTCTCGAGGAAGATGTTAATCCAGGTGATAATAATACGAGAATTTTACGGGAGGCTAATCGAAGGACTAGAAGACATATTCAACCAGTTGTGGCTAGACCTAATAGAACCCAACATAGACATTTAAATCAATTTTTTCAGACTGACAGAGACTTTACTTCGGATGATTATGAAGTAAAATTATTTTAATTAAATATAAAATTAATACTTGAAAAAAAAAGAATTTAATAAGACTTGATGAACAAAACAGTGTAAAAAAATGTCTAAGAAAAGAAGAGATACAATCATTGCCATGCTTTCCCTTTAAAGAAAACAACTTAGATCAGCAAGAAAATCAATGCTCAATTTGCTATGATTCTTATTTAAAAGACGAAAAGCTTATATCTCTAGCATGTTTGCATAAATTTCACGCAAAATGTATCAAAGAATGGCTAAAGGTTATTTTATTATTTTCAAAATTAAAAGAATACAAATTTTTTTCAAAGGCAAGCAGAAAATGTCCTCTGTGTCAAAAAGATGCCATTCATGGAAATTAATACTTTCATCAGACAATTGTGAAAAACTCAACTTAAAATTCATATTCCATTCAATTATTTTAAATCTTATAAAAAAAAATGATTAATCAATTAATTAATTTGAATAAATTTTACACACTTAAAACTTTCAAAGCTTGATAACTTTGATTAAAGGTAATAAATAACATTGATTATAATATTGGTATGACTTTAAAGATGGCTTCCAGAATTGGCCGCTTAAATCCGTCAAAAACTCTCTTACTGCTTTGCGATTTGCAAGAAAAATTTGCCCCTAATATTCATTACTTTAATCAAGTTGTTGAAAATAGTGGACGTGTCCTTGATATTGCAAAACTACTAAATGTTCCTTATTTGGTTACTGAACAGTATCCCAAAGGTATTATTTAATGTAAAAATGAAGTTTTCAATTATTACTTTAATCATTGATTATTATATATGTTATCGTAAATATATAAAATACGTAAATATCTAAATTTACGTGTCTATGCGTAAATATGTAAAATATCTAAAAAAATAATTATTTTTTATTTTATTTAAATAGTAATTTAAGGGCCGTGGCCCTTGGGAAGTTCAGAATGGTCTAAAACTTTCTTTTCAACCCGCATGCGATTATAAAAATGTTTAATACAAATAGAAAGATACAGATAAAAATTTTTTTAAAAAAAAAAAATAATGTTTTTACTGTTTTTTCTAAATATACTGATTTTTATTTTGTTTAAGTTATTTACGAAAATTAAAGAAGCTTTTTTAGAAAATAACTTTAATTTATAGTAAATAAATAAATTCTTATTAGTAATTTACTAATGTCAAAGGGTAAATACCAAAATTTACTATTGCATACGTAAGTTTACAAATTTACTCAGTAAAAATTTAATAATTGCATTTTTTCCTTTTATTTTACATATTTATGTTATCACCCGTAGATATCTAAATTTACTGTTACATATATATTTATTGATTATTTATTTAATATTTAATTTTTTTTGATTGTGTAAATGATTATTCTGAATTTTTTTTTACTTATTATTTTATTAAACTTTAATTTAAAAATTGGTATTATTAAAGTTTTTACAAAATTAGCACAGTTAAAAAATTAAAAACTCTGCCAAACTTTAAACCAAACTAAACTAAGCTTTTATCTTTAACTTAAATCCGTTTCAACGAGGCTTTTTTTCTTTTATAGTGCTCAAAATCATAAATTGTAGTCAAACACACTAATTTCGAGTCTAATTATCTGCGTTAAATTCTATCATCTGACTGATTATTGTTTTAAATTAAAGCTGGTAAATTTTTTTTAATTATATGGGAAAATTTTGTATTTAAATATATGTTAACTGAGTTTAAATTTCAAAAATATTAAAAATTGAGAATGTTTGAGTCTACAGCTTATGATTTGGTTAACTTAAGTGATTATCTGTTTATTAATAATTTTTAATTTAATCACAAAAAACTATCATGAGCATGAGAACTGAAAAAACGCTTTTTGACTCGAAAATGACAAGAATATTTTCTTAAGTTTTTTAAATAAAGTTATATAAATTCAAAATAAAAATCAAAAAATTTGTCTGAATTTTGAGGTATTTATTTTTTTACTATTATTCGATATGTTCTTAATAAAAATCGCACTTGGTTTTGAAGCTTTAAAAAGATAAAAACATTAAATATAAGGCATATATTAGATAATTTCTAGTTAAAATCATTTTTAAAATAACTTATGATTTAAAAAGCTATTAAGAGTTTTAATAGATACTCATTTTTATAAAAGAATTCAAAAAAATTTTCACTTTAAGTCGAAGAATTTAGATTGAATATTACTTATTTATAATTATTTAAGGTTTGGGTCACGCTGTTCCATTTTTAAAACAAAAATGTGACAATGTAAAAATATTCGAAAAAACTTCATTTAGTATGTGCACAAAAGATCTAATTGACCACATTAATCAAAATACACCTGGTAATTAATCTCACAGAACATTTAGTTATCAAAAAAAGTAAAAATTATTTAAAAGATTACGATTCAGTATTGCTTTGTGGCATTGAGGCACATGCTTGCATTTTGAGCACATGCATGGACTTTTTGGAGTATGGAAAAAATGTTCATGTAATAGTAGATACAGTATCGTCCAGATCAATGGTAGATAGGTAATTTTTTGAAATATTAAAAATAAATAAAAATATATTGTTTTTCTCTTTAAGAAAATATGCAATTGAAAGAATGAAACAATCAGGTGCATTTTTAACCACTGCGGAATCAATAGTGTTTCAATTTTTAAGAAATGCCAATCATCCGAAATTTAAAGATATTCAGAAAATAATTCGAAATTCGTCGCATGATACTGGTTTACTCAAAATTTAGTTTTGTTAAAAAAATTTTGTCATTTTACAGATTATTTTAAAAGATTTTTTAAAAATGGCGATTCATTAAGTAAAATATTATCTAAACCGATTTTTTTATTATTATTTTACCCTATATTTTTAATCACTTTCATTAATTTGCAAATTATTTATAAGATTTTTTTTTCAAATTTTATAAATATAAATAAAAAGGTTAAAACGGTAATTACAGAATATAATAAAAAATTCCTTATTTCAAATTTTGGAAATTGCTGAATTTGAATTATGTTTCCAGCAAAGTATTAAAATGTTAATACAGTTATAAATTTTCAAGGATTTTTGAGTGTATGACTAAAAAAAAAAATGTCGTTATGTAAAATTTAATGACTATTAAAACATTCTTTCTAATAAATCTGAAATATTTTCAACTGTTCAAATTCTATAAATTATAATTCTATATATTAATTAATAAATTTAGATAAAATCATGCCCATAATTTCACTATTAAAAAGAAAAGCGAAAAAATATTTACAAGAATCAATAGATTACATTCAAGATGAAATAGATTCTTCAAAAAGCTACCCAGAAGCATCGAACACCTTTAGGATAAATTCATCCTCCGGAAGAAATTTACAAGTTATTGTATATCCAAATATTCAAAGATCATTCTCAGCTATAGATATTTCGCGGGGAAATCAAACTAATTTTGTTCATATTCCTAAAATCGTATCAAATTGTCACGCCAATAATCATCAAAGAATAAACCCATGTTTGGTAACGAACCAGTGTAGAGGAACAAATTCATATCCACATACTCAAAATACAAGCTTTATTTTACTAAATCCGATCGTTAGACCATCTAACTTCAATCAAACCCCAAGAATTTCATCAAGCAATGTTTCGCAAAGGTACTTAATTCTTAAATACGAAATTTATAGCTATATAGAAAAAATAATAATATAAATCTTTTGCTTTTAGAATTAATAAAATTATTTTTAAGGTTAATTGAAAATGATGAAATTTTGGCTCGTCGATTACAACAAGAATTTGACAAAGAAAATAGATCAAGAGTTAGACAAAGTTCCAATAATATTTCTAATGTAATACTGAAGACACTGAGTATTTGAGATTTTAAAAAATTTAAGATTTTATTTTTACAAGAATCCAAATAGACCCGCAGTCAACATTATTAATTACCAGTTGGCTAACAGGCAACCAGATAGAATATACCGGGAATCTCAAACAAATAGGAATATTATGATTAACCGAAATCAAGTAAAAATATTTATATTTTATGCATAGCGTAACGTCTTGGAGAAAGAAGCTAAAATTTAAAAGTTAAAGTTTCATACTTCTTATGAAATTTCTACTTCTTATAATTCAAAAATCTTATGCAAAAATTTTTTGAAACTCAGAATTGATTTTGTAAAATTAATTGAAAAAGCCTAAACTTTCTTACCCTAAAAAACAATATTTCCAAAAAATTTTATTTTGGATTTTCTTAATTAAGTTTTTCGTTAATAATCTAAAATATTGAACAAAAATATTAGAAAATATAAAAGTATGATGTAAAATATAAAATTATTTGCCAAAAATATTCTATATATAATTTAAATGTTGAGTTAAAAGTTAAATCATATTTTAATTCCATTTTCTTTGAATTAAAAAAAACTTTTGCTTTTAAGTGTCCATTGCGTACATTAATTGTTGAAATTTTAACATTTTTAATACCACTTTCTTGATCAAGACATCACAAAGTTTAAACTTTTTATTTATTAAATAATTAAAGCAAAATAATCTTCGAACACAAATTGAAAATAATAATTCAAAAAATTGCCTTAAAAAAGAAGAATTAGAATCACTGCCCTCTTTTCCATTCAGAGGAAATAATCAATGTCAACAAGAAAATCAATGTTCAATATGCTGTGAAGACTTTACAAAAGATGTTCTGCTAACTTGCTTGACATGTCTCCATAAATTTCATACCACATGCATTAACGATTGGCTTAAAGTAAATTTAATGAATTTGAATTAAAAAATAATAAAATTATTGTTTTAGCAAAGTAGAAAATGTCCTCTTTGCAAAAGGGATGCCATTCACGGAAATTAATTTTTCAGCCTTGTGAATCAAATCGTTTTTGCTTGAGTTATCTTAAATTAAGTTGTCTTTGAATTATTATTTGTTATTATTCAAAATAAAGTATTTCTAAAACCAGAGAAAATTTTCCACAAAAGTGTCTAATTGAATATTTTACGCAATATGGTTTGAAAAAAAAAAGTTACATGATTAAAAAAATGACTAAATTTTTGATAAAATAAAATAAGTTTTAAATTAAAAAGATTTATTTTAGCTGTAAATTCTCTTTACTTGCATCTTTAACACTCAAATACCGGATTTTTTTTTTATACGTTAATTACTGCGTTTTTTTCATTTTCTAAATGGTCAGGCAATAAATGAATGAATGAATTTTACTATTGCAAGACAATGATAATAATAGAATAGCTGATTTAAATAGCAATTGCAAACAGTCACATTTACTTGAAAAAACATATTCATTAAATGAAAATTTTAACATTTGGATACAGGCAAAGCAAAATTATGTAATTAATGATTTTGGACATTTTAAGAAAAAAGTAATAAGATTCATGAATACTTCATTTTTTCTGGGGAAAACGGACAATATAAACAAAGAAACAATACAATTAAGTCGCATTGAATGTCTTGCAATGGGAGAATCAAAACTTTGTGAAAACAAAATAAAGAAATGTGATGATAACTATTGTATTTACAATAAAATTCCTGATGGAGATTACTCTTGGTTAGAAAACAAAAAATTCACAAATTTTGAATGTATTTTCCATAAAAAACACATCTTTGCCGACATTTTGAACAAATCAATTTATAGCAATGGTATTTCATCCTGCTTACCAAATGATTTGTATTGCCATTTGTTTGACTCAATTGTTGCTTGGAATAAAAATAGTGTGAAAAAATCACCATACAAAAAAATTTATCATGGTTTAAAATTTATGAGAAAAGGAAATCTAGTTTTCTCTGCATCAGAACAATACCTTTTTCAAATAACAACTAACACGAGTTAAAAGATTTTAACAATTTATACTACAACTTTACTTAGTATTTGAACCTAAACAACAATCAGAGAATTGGAATACTTTATCTAAAATTCCGTATTCACCTGAAAATGAAGATTTAATCACTTAAAGGGACATAAATGATTTAATGATTGCCGAACCAGATTATTTGAAATATTCAATCGAAAATGAATTTTACAACGAACATGAACATAATCTTTACAGATTTTGTGCATTATTCAGTAATCAACTAAACTTATTTGCCTCGTTTGATGACAAATTTCATTTAATTTCGGATTTTAATGGTAATAAACTAATTGTTTACTCCAAAAATCAACTTCTATATATACCTTTTTGTCAACCATTAAATGAAATTACTATCCGGGCATCAAACTCATGTCATGTTGATTTACCCATTTACATCAAAAATATTAATAATAAATCAGTGCCAATATTCTTGTCGAATAATAATTTCATTAAAAGCTTTTCAAAGGAAATCCATTGTTCCCTTGTTAACGACAGAACTATTCTAACATCACATAAATTATCAATAGTACGAATTGGCAACTCAATAAAATTGTCTTTTATCTTTCTTACTTTTAATATTTTATTATCTTGATTTGTGATTGGTATTTTTTAATTATTTCTTCTACTGTAAAAATGTAAAACTTTATTTCATTTATTCGTCTTATTCGAATATTTCCACAAATAATATAAAACGTTTACCTAGGCCTATTGTCGTATTTGTCATAAGTGTTATTTTATCATTTAATAAAATAAAATATAAAAAACAACTAAACTGAGTTTTATTAACTTAACCTTATCCGAGGGTTAACAAAGATTTAATTTTTGGAACAACAAGCAAAAGAAGTAACAAAAAGGGTCGAAAAAACCCCTCCGGTTTTTGAGTGTTAATAAACTTTTTTACTGATTTTTGTTAATTTAGTAATCTTTGTGATCTATATTAGATTGATTTCATCCTCGAAAATTTTTTTTTTCATATTCCTTTTAATATGTTCACACTATTGTTTTTTTTTTTCTGCTTTTTGGAAATATTAGGTTCAGTTATGGCATTATCCTTATTACTTTTAAATTCGCTAAACAATTCTAGTCTAGAATCATTTGATTCAATAATATGATTTTTGATAAGATATTTTAGATTTCAATTATTTTTTGTTCGAACACAAGAAAAATTTAAAATGCAATAGAAAACTAAAAATTAATAAAAATTGGACTCGTACCACATCATTTCTATTTTATTAAGTAAATATTTTTAATCCTTTAGAATTCAATTAAAAATAATGCTCTATAAAATGCTGCTAATTCTTAAAGTTTTTTTTTTGTTTTTAAATTTTTGAAAGTGTAGCTGTTGTAAGTTGATTTTTGATAAAATTAACCTAAAATAATTATCTAAAATTAAAAAAAATTAATTTAATCTCAGCCATTTTAAGCATATTTTCCCCTATTGTTTTCTTGAGGAGCATAAGGTAATTTTTAGCATATTATAGTTGGTAAAATCATTTTCATTCAATAATTATCTTAATTATTTTTATTGATAATGATTCAACTCATAGGGACTTAAAGAATATATTTAAAAAAAAACAATATTTTCAAAATTCTTTTTTATTGTTATTTTTACAAGTATTAAGACCTAAAAAAATTTAATATATTTTTAATATATTTAGATATCTACTCATTTGCATTTTCTAAGAAAAATATTTAGATCTTGTTCATTTTCTAAATTACACAAAATATTGTAGCGGATAAAATATAATGTAATGTTACAATCAGTAAGATTTTTTTCTGAATAAATAAGTCGAATTGAATTGTAGTAATTTGTAACTCTAACTGTTTTTACATATTGAGGTTTTAAAGATAGAGCTATAGTTTCATAAAAAAATTTTATATGATCAAAATCCAAATAAATGTAATTAATTGATTTCAAAGCGCCAAAAGTATTATTTTGAACAATTAAATTCTTGTTTAATGACAAATTTAGGTTTTTTAAATAGACCAAATTAAAAAAAATCATTTCATTTATTATTTTTAGCCTATTTTTGGCTAAGTTTAAATATTCCAGCTTAAACAAACTTGAAAATATGGACTCATCCAGATTTTCGAGATAATTACAACTCAAATCCAAAAATTTCAATTGAGTTGTTTGACCAAATAGATCAGCATGAAGTTTTGTTAGTTTATTATTACTTAGATTTAAGATTAATAAATCTTCTGACCAGTAGAAAGCAATCGAATCAATTTCACTGATTAGATTAAAACTTAAGTCTAGCTCCTCTAAATTAAATGTTTCGAAACTATTGTAGTATATTTTAGTCAATAAATTGTTTTTTAACCGAATAGTCATTTCTTTGCTTTTAAAAATTCCATAACTATGTTCATAACTAACTCGGTTAAAATAGAATTTTTTAAAATCAAACTCTTTCAAGTTATTATTTGAAAAATCTATTAGATTAGTCGGATTTAGCGATTTTTTGAAATTTTGAAAATCAATTCTTTCAAGCTTATTTTCACTTAAAACTATTTCTTTGATGTTCGAGTATTTAATGTGGAATTCTGCTATTTTAAGAAAATTACCCTGTAAATAGATATATTCGAGAGAAGTAGTTGAAAAAACATTTCTGTCTAAATATTCTATCCTATTGTAACTCAAATCAATAAGTTTTAAATCTTCCATAGATTGAATGTGAAACAAAAATATTTTCGAGATAAAATTTCTTTTCAAATTAAGATATCTAATTCTGCTGATGCCATTAAAATCTATTAAAAAGTCAATTGTTGTCAAATTATTAAAAGAAAGATCGAGGGCTTCAATAAAATCATTTTTTCTAAGAGAATCAATTACCAAGCTAAAATTTCCCTTAAAATCACTCAATTGATATTCTTTGGCATTTGAAAGCAAGCCTGAATAGTCCATTGTTTGAATTCTAGATTTAAAAACCATAAGTTTTTCGATATAAACAGCCTTATTTAATCTAATATCCAAGCTCTTCCAATTGTTTTTACTTATATTCAAGCATTTAAGAAACTGTAATGATTCTGCAAGCTTAACTGTAACTGTGGATAAATTTTTCAAATTTGACAGATTTAAACATTCCATTCTTGTGTTATTTGTAAATGCTTCTGGATCAAATAGCTCTATCGGATTACCTGAAAGATCAATTTGAATTAAATTATATAATTTTTGAAAAAATATTTTTTTAATTTTAGATATATGGTTATTTGCCAACAGCAGGACACTTGGACTAAAATTTGCTAAAAATGAAAGATTGTCTATGTGGTTTGAGTTTAAGTTAAGTTCATTAATGTCAATAGACTTATTTCCAGTTAAATTAGACATATTTTTCAATCGATTAAATTCCACATTCAAGTTTTGTAGATGGCGAAAATTTTTAAAAGATAATTCTTCGATTAAATATATATTATTTTTTGCCAAATTAAGGTTTATTAGATAAATTGTTTTTGAAAAAAAATTAGAACTCACGTATTCAATCTGATTAGATTCTAAATTCAAGTCTCGTAAATTTGATGGTAGATCAAAATTTAGTTTTATAATTGAATTGCAGCTGAGATCTAGATACTGTAATTTGTCTGTAAATGAACCATTTTCGATAGATACGATTTTGTTATTTCTAAGAACTAATTTTTTCAAAGAATTTAAACCATTGAAAAAATATTTTTTAATCTCTTCAATTTGATTTTCATCAAGAAAAAGATACGATAATTTTTCAAGTCCATTAAAACTATTTTTTTCAATTAAATAAATCTTGTTTGAATCCAAAAAAAGATCAACTAAATTTTTTAGTTTAAAAAAACAGTTTGAATGAAGCTTTTTAATAGAATTCTTTGACAAATACAATAAATTAAGCGTTTCCAATTTTAAAATTTCATTTGGAACTGTCTCCAGAAAATTTTGAGACAATTTCAAATTCCGAAGAGAATTTAAATCATTAAACGAGTCCTTTTCTAATCTTCTAATATTATTTTCTCCTAAATCCAAAAGTAACAACCGGTTTAAGCTTGAAAACGTATTTTTTTGTAAAATTTTAATTTCATTATTGTTAAGAAAAAGCAGAATCAAATTTTTCATTCCAAAAAAAGCATCGGATTCTAAAACCTTAATACCAAGTCTTTTTAATCTAAAAACGTTTGCATCTTTAAACGTGCTAAATGAAAAACTTAGAATATAATCAACATTTTTAATAAATAAATTAATTATTATCTGTTTATTAAGTCCGTACAAAGTTTTGTTATTAACAGAATAAATTCTATTTGACTGTAAATTTAAATCAATTTCACTAACGTTGGCTAAAAAATAATTTTTTAGCTCATAGATTTGGTTATTGCTCATTTGCAGAACTTTTAGTGCCATCAAATTTTCGAAACTGTGACTTCGAACTGAACCAATTTGATTAAAATTCAAATTAATATACTTCAAAAATTGTAAATTACTCAAAAAATAACTTGGTATAAATTCAATTCGGTTAAATGATAAATCAATAGTTTGGATATTTTGAAGATTTTTAAAAACTGATGGTTCAAGTGTTTTGATGCGGTTATTTGCCAAACTCAAATAAACTAAGTTGGACATATAATCGAATATTTTGTTATCTAAAAATATTAAATAGTTATTACTTAAATCTAAGCGTCTCACCATACTCAGACTGTCGAACGACCCAGGCTCAATTAATTCTAATTTTCCATTTGACAAAACAATCTCTTGTAGTTTAGAAGAATTATTTATTGAAAAAAAATTCTTTTTAATTATGCCAAGAGGATTTTTATCCAAATTAAAACTTTTCAGTTGAATAACTTGGCTTGATGGTTCATGATAAATGAATTTTATCTTATTATTCCTCAAGTATATAGTTGTTTCATAGTTTGAATGCGGGTGGAATAAGCTCAAAAAATTTAAATCCAAAAATTCTATATTATTAAAGTCGAAATTTAGATCAAATAAAGTTGTCAATTTATGAATTGAAAAGTTTTGTAAAGAATTTAATTTATTGTGACTAAAATCGAGAAATTTTAGGTTAGATATGTTTCTGAAAGAGTTTTTTGAAATAACTTTTATTTGATTTGAAGAAAGGTCTATATGGTAGACGGATA
Source organism: Brachionus asplanchnoidis (assembly GCA_025491095.1). NCBI lineage: Eukaryota > Metazoa > Rotifera > Eurotatoria > Ploima > Brachionidae > Brachionus > Brachionus asplanchnoidis. The sequence goes on along the minus strand of JAILYF010000013.1, from coordinate 3,347,038 downwards.
AATTTACGAAAGTATCTTCTTGTAAAACTGGGATGTTTTTGTGATTGAAAACTATGAAATCAAAATCGAAACAACCATTTGGTAGTTGAATTTTATAATCGGAAGAATTATCAAAATATGGGCAGTATAAATTGTAAGCTTGACGCTTAAATATTAAACAATTATTTGAATAATATTGGTAGGAATTTTTGACCAAGCAATTCAAAATAATTAAAGTTAGAATTGTCAAAAACATTTTGGAAAAAAATAAAAAAATTTATTGAAATAAATCTTTCGATTCAGGAAATTTTATAGCAAAATTATTTGTCTTGAATAGCACGTTTTCAAAATTAGATAGCAAATATTTTAATTTTAAAAAAATAAAACCTATCAAATAAAAAACCTCGACGATTTAAATTTCAATTTATGTAAATAGTGCTAATAAGTTTTTACAGAAAAATCCTATTTTTAAATAAAATGACGAATAAAAAACGTGATCACTTACAAAAAAAAAGATTTTAAAATTCATATTTCACATAATAGAATGCTGTTTCCAAAGGTTCTTACATAAGTTTATTATTCATTAAAAAGGTTTAATTGCTCAAGTAATTTTTAATTATCACGAATCGTGACTCACGATTTGAAAAATTTAGACCTGAAAAATTAAAATTAAAAAAAAAAAAAAACAGTTTAAAGTAATGTAAATTTTTCTTCTAATAAATAAAAATCCTGTAGATGGCAAGTACAAGCAAAAAATATAGCAGAGCATTGTGAATTCAAGAAAAAAATGCAAAAATTCAAAAATTATCTAAAATTGGTTCTGTAAATAATTTTCAGTAGATAATATAATGTATCGCCTAGTTTCAGCATCTGGAAATACTCTTCAAAATGTTTTGTTTCATGATTTTTAGAATTTTTTGTTGAGACTGTAATTGCAGATTCGGATATTTTTGTAAGAGGATGAAAAATTTAGTATATCTACTGTTCAATTGTTTACTGGTATATGGTAGATGAAAAAAAGAATGTACAAAGAAGTTGAGCACTAGTGATGCCTAATTTGTCAGCTTTTTGTCATTTATAGACCTTTAAAGGAAGATATTTTATTATATTGTATTATTATAATTCCAATGATCGAAATAGTAATCCAATTTGTCAAAATCAAACTTTTAAAACTTTTAGTAAAAGTTTTAAACTTGAATAGCTTCTAAACACTGCAAAAATTGAGTTATTTTACCTTAATTATACAGTTACTCCAAAATTAAAAATTTTGCACTTTCTTAGTTGCTTTATTTTAGAACTCAACGAAAAATTTTATTTGGTAAATATTGAAATATATTTAAATTAAAAAAAATATGAATACAAAAACAATTAGTTTTTTAGTGTTAGGCTAAACCAAATAATTTAAAATTCTAAATAATAATTATTTTAAGTTAATTATTTAATTTTTTAAGGTAAAATAACTCAATTTATGTAGTGTTAAATTAAATGATTAACTTAAAATAATTATTATTAAAAATTTTAAATCATTTGTTTTAGCCTTACACTAAAAAACTAATTGTTTTTCTATTGATAAATTTTTTTTTTTAATTAAATATATTTCAATACTTACCAAATCAAATTTTTCGTTGAGTTCTAAAAAAAAGCAACTAAGAAAGTGCAAAATTTTAAATTTTGAAGTTATTGTGTAATTTTTAGATGCTAAATTATTAAAAATTTAGAATTAAACCTGTTCATCCAATTTGCATAAAACAAAGCCACTAAAAATTTTGAATTTTTTTTCTAAGGAAACTATGGAAAAAATCGTATAAAAAAAGCTAAGTTTATTAAATAAAAAATTAAAAAGATAAAAAACATTTAAGTGGATAATACCAATTCCCTTAATTTAGATTTATTAAGAATTTTATTGTGTAAAAATAGTCTTTAATTTATCTGAATTTTTTTTTTCTAATCTGGTAATAAATCTGCTGCATCCATATCAAAAGTAGTAACAGGATTCTGATTTTTTCTAACTTTTGAAGTTTGTGGTCTTGGCACATGTCCCAAATAATTCTGATGCTGAACATTCTGAATTTCTTCATCTCGATTTTCTAGTATATTCGTATCGTCAGTATTTAAATCAATCTTTTTAAGACTTCTACCACTTCCGCCTCTACTGCTCGAAATTCGTGTTGAATTTTCTTTACTCTCTTGGTGCTGCAATAAGGGAACATCTTGATCTAAAGATAAATTATTTTAAAAATTTTAATAATTTTGATCAAATTTAAACAATTAAAAAACAACTAAAAACGTAACAAAAGACATAAGCTTTTTATAATAACTCATTTTTTACCAATAGATTTATGCTTATTCTGAGAATCATTTGAAATCTTACGACCTTTTAAAAAATCTTTGCGCTTTTCCGAACTCGATATTCTCTGTGTTAGTATTAGAAAAATTAGTAAATTAGTAGAACTAAATTTTTACCTTCAAAAGTGCTCTTTCTGCCTTTAATTAGCATTTTTCGTTTATCACTACTTGATATTCTCTTTAAAAAAAATAATTATATTATTCCACAAAAGACTTAAGAGCATTTTAAAAAGATTAAATCTTAAAATATTTCAAACCGCTTGCTTGACTTCAATCATTTTTTCTGCTTTTTTTAACTTGCTGGCAAAATCATGGGCCTCTTGTGTATAACCCAAATCTGAACAAATTCTCACCAAAAACTTGAGACCTAAAAACAAAATTGGAATTTTTCAACACAAATTATCATGTGTACAATACATTCGGTATTCTCTGGAAATCTTGTATGAATCATTTTATATTTTTCCAAAGCAGCCGCATAATTTCCACTTTTTCTATAACAACTAGCCACCATCAAATGCCATTTGACTTGGTTAGGTCTACCAAGCGCAGCTTTTTCAAAATATTCGACTGCTTTTTCTGGATACTGCGAATCAATGTAATAAGTTCCAAGCCATTCAATAGTCTGAAGATTTGAGGGATCAAATCTAAAAGCCTTAAATAATAAAAATTAATTTTCTTTTCATTAGCTCAAATTCTAAATTACATCATGATAATATTGAAATGCTTGTGATCTATCGCCTTGCTCATCAAAAATATTTCCGATACATTTCAACAGCTCGCTATCTTTTGGATGAGCGCGTAGGGCCTGCATGTACCAATTTTCAGCTTGGTCATAATCAGATTTTTTGGCATTTATCTCGGCTATTTTAACATATATCTGAGTATTATTCCTTTGCATTGCATGTAATTTGAAAAATTGATCCAAAGCTTGTTCGTACAAACCAATTTTACTATAAGTGAGACCTAAATTATAAAGCGCTTCAACACAAGACGCGTCTGTCTTAAGTGCATCCTCATAATAATGCTTGGCTCTTTCAAACTCACTCTCAGCATAATAGCAATTACCCTTATTAGTCAAGGCTTGAAAAAAAATATTTAAAATTTTTCAAAATATTAAATAATTTTCAAAATATTTAAAATTTTTCAAAATATTTAAAATTTTTCAAAATATTTAAAAATTTTCAAAATATTTAAAATTTTTCAAAATATTTAAAATTTTAAATAAAATTTTAAAAAATTTTCAAAATATTTAAAAATTTTCAAAATATTTAAAATTTTTAAAATTTTTCAAAACAATTTATAAATTGCTTACCAGCTGGATTATATTTATCTGCTTTAAGAGACAAATCAGCATATTTATGGGCATTCTGTAAATCTTTTTCCAAATAATAAAGAAATGAAAGATTGGTTGCTGCCGAACTAGCCACTTTAATGTCTCTTTTTTCGAAATCTTTTAACGTCTCTATGGCCATGGTAAAATTTTTGGCTTTGAGATAAACAATTGCTTTTTGAATTTCAAGATCGTGAGCCAAGTCTTTGTATTCTGACATTTTAACCTGCTCTATGCAGCTAAACGAAAAATTATTTTACTTTAAAGTTATTTTTCATTTAAAAAAAAATTCAAAAGTTTTTTTTTAATTATTCGAAAGTAATTTGGCGAAAAAAATGCCTTGTTAAAAAAAAAAATATAATCAAAATTAAAAAGTTTTGTAACTTTTTAAAAAGAAAAGATAAAATGAGCAATTTGAAATTTATGATCAAAAAGATCTAAATCAGTTTAAATATGAAATAAATTGTTATTTCTTAATAAAATTAATTCAGAGATACATTTTTGGATTTAATGTTCTACGCTAAATAAAAAGGTCAACTCTGCAATACCAAAATGCTCATTACAGAGTGCACATCAACGAAATGATGCTATTTTAAGTTAATAATTTTTTGCAGACATTTGCAGATTTTACCTTAAGATTAATACGATTAAATAACTACAATTTATTTATTGGTTTAAGCTTTATTTGATGATTTTGGGCATCAAAAATTGATCATAAACTTCAAGTTGTCGATTAAATGTTTAATATTTATCTTTAACTTTTAATGAATTTTTTATTTTTCTAACTGTGTTAAATCCTCAAATATAAATAATTTTCTGCCGAAAAAAAAATTAAAATATTATCGAAAATACGGGTTCGAGATATATTTTAAATCATTATAATTTTTTGAAAATTAAAGAACAAAGTTTTTTAACCCAACTGTATGCCAAGATTTATATGGTTAAAAATTAACAAAAGAGTGGTCATGCTCATATTTTAAAACAAACTTCTCACCATTTTAAATAAAATTTACAATTATTAAATAAACAAAAAGGAAGACATTTTTGAAAATAGCTCTCAATTTTTCAACGATACAATACTTTGAATAATTTAATAAAATAATAATAATAAGCAAGCAGGCTTGCGAAGACGACTTACTAAGGAAGCCGTTTTTGGTAGCTAGTTTAAATAAAAGGCAAATCTTTGGAATTTATAAAATGCTCATGTAAATTCAAGCGATTGAAATAATAAAGCTGAATTCAATTCCAGTAGAGATATTTACCAGAAAAAAAGTTAAAACAATTTTTTTTGAATATAATGATTATTTTTTGATATTAGGAAAAACAAATGCTAGTTAAAACGATTTGAACTTTTTATAGAAATAAACTTTTTTAAATATTTTTTTGATATTTCTTTAAATGAAATTTGAAAATTTGCACAATGTATTTAATTATCGTAAAATGTCTAATGATTTTTATATCAAGCCAAATCCCTATTTCAAAGCAGTTATTAAGGTGGATTAAAAACTAAATTTTTTAAAAATGCTCTTCTTTTAACAAAATAAAACTCATTATGATTTAGCTTTGAATACTATTTTATTTTCTAACTGTGCTTAATCATCAGATAACTTTAATTTTATTTAATTTTTTTAAAACAACCAACCCTAAAATCTACTTACAACTCGTATCCGGTGGAAAAATCAGTATCAATTGCTGGTGCAATTAATTTTACAGCAGTGACAATACAATGCTCAATTTCTCGTTTTCTAAAAAAACATTTAATTAAAAAATAAATGATAAATTATTTTCATTTACTTTTTTCTTTCATATCTTCTCAATTTGTCATCTCTTGTAACCTCTAGAACCAAGTTAGCCTGTTGGTCAGTGGGATGCGATTGATAGTCATCGTCATCCGGAATTTTAAGGGGTATTTTCAAAAGCTCTAGAAAGCATTGCTTCATCCTATTACGATCTCCCAATGCATAATAGCACAAAAGTAAGTTAAATCCAATCTTCAAATCGGGTCTATCTTTGAATATTATTTCGTAGTTAGTTGCTGCATCGGCAAATTGTCCCATTTTAATAAAACTCAATGCTATATTGCGATGAATTTGTAGTCTTTATTATTTTAATAAATTAAAAACATTAACAAAATTATTAAATTGATCTTTACTTAAGCTCTTGATTGGTAATTGGAATCTGGTCAAGTGCCATACGATACATTTTAATTGCTTTCAAGTATTGTTTTTGCTGGTAATAAATATTTCCAATGTTGGTCTTAAGTCGTCCAGACAATTGGAATATTTTGTTTTTTGTTAAAATATTGTAAATATTTAAGGCTTCGGTATAATTTCCAGCATTGCCATATTGACACGCAACGTTCAATAAAATCTAAAAAAAAAAATTAATTTAAATTTTTTGCCTTTTAACTTTTTACAAATCCAGTAAGCTCAGTGTTGGTTTGATCAGTTAAATTTTTCTCTTCTCTCTGTTTGATTATTAATCGCTCTTTTCTATAAGCTTCTTTTGCCTTTTCCATTGCCTTTGAATTTTTTATTAAAAATTATCAACTAAAATACAAAAGATGGATAAAAATCTACAGCTTGTTTGTCATTGTCTGCAGCTGCAAAGCAACTCTCTTCTGCTAATTGAGATACATTTTTTTCTAAATTTTTTATTTTTTCTTCCTCACTAAAAAATTTATGAAATTAATTAAATTTTAAATATTTAATGATATTTTACGTTTCGATTTTTGGCTCAAGTGCTATAGTTATTGAAGAAGAGGGATCAATGCCAGCCATAAAATTTTTGCTCGAGTTAAAACCAGCACCAGTAACTGCAGTCATTGGTCTTCCGCCTCCACTAGAAGCAGTTCCGATTCCACGTCTCATTGCTGTTCCAGGAACTCCTGTTTTACCAAGCATGACTGGTTGTTTATTAAATCCTGCGGTCGGAATTCCTTTCATGCCAGTCTGAGAAGATATTTAGAATTGAAAAGAAATTTTTTTATTCTAATTACCGGTGGAGGTCGCCTTCCAGCACTTGTTTTCGCAACTGCTTGCTGAAAATTCTGGTCATAGTTCAAATTCTGCACAATTATTTAAATTAATTAATTTTTTTATAAATAAAAAAATTTACATCTGTATTAAATGGTGAATCATCATCGTTGTATCCTCCGTAAAGATCCTCGTCATCAATCATTTTTAATATTAACTATAAATCTTCAATCGATAAATTTAATTCTTGAAAAATTTTAAATATGAATTTGTTTGAAAAAACAAAAGAATTTCTTCAAAATTTTTTCCTTCACATTATTTGTGCGTTTCCATGGCAACTCTAATTTTGAATTAATTATTATACTTACTTAAGTATATTGATACAAATTTTGTTTTATTTCAAACTTTTGTAATAAAATTTTTTTGAAAACACATTTAGAATAATATTTTATTAATAATTTAAATTTATTTAATATAAATAATATAAACTATTGATCGCTGTAAAATATTTTACATCTTAAATAATCAAATACCAAATTTTAGTAAAAAAAAACTCATTGAAATTTAATAATAAATTATCTATTAGATAAATTTTAAAATTAGAAAGTCGATTTTTATATAAACATTTAAATTCTGAACAAAATTTATACAACAAAACAAGAATTATAATTTTGGACAGAATGTGCCGATTTTTAGACTTAAGACGAAACGATTATCCGCGAAAGTTAAGAAGAGAATTGAGCTCATTGTTGTTTTTTAATAATTAAATAAAAAGTAAAACAATTCGATTTAAAAAAAAAATATTTATAATTAATTTTTTAACATAAAAAATATCTAATAAAAAAGATGCATCTCTTGCCAGGTTTGTTCTAATTTACCATTTTGACACGTTAAGTACGTGTTTGGCTCGATGCTCATAAAGAACCAAGAAAATAAAATTAATTGAAATTAATACGTGGAAATTGAGAACTTTTTGGTTAAAAAATCAAGTCTAAACTTGTATGTATAAAAATTACTACATAGCTGATTTTTTATTAGATGATAAAGATTAACCAAAAATTAATTTAATCAACTTCGATGATTGCTTAGATTTCTTCCCAAGACTGATCGAACATCTGAACAAAACCGCAATGAGTCTAAAAATGGCAGGAGGTTGAGTAGGGCTGTGTCAGTCGGATCCGAAAACCAGGATTTTATCGGTATTGCATTATCTTCAATTAAATTAATTTTAATTAAAAACAAATTAAAAAACAAATGACGACTAAATCTTTAATTATTTGAAATTTTCAATTTGATTTGATTGATTGATTTATTCAATTATATCCAAAATTTAAAAAAGGAATCATTTTATCGGACTTAAATTTTTTGTTTGGTTTTAAAAATTTTATAAAATAAAGATTGGAAAGGCTGGTAGTGTAAGATTTCGAGCAAAATTTTAACTGTTCAAATTTAATAATATAATTAAAGAACAAATTAATTATTAAATAAATTACTAAACCAATAAAATTTTTCTTCTAAACTTAATCTTCTAAGATTTAAGTTATTATACATAAACAATTTAAGTTTTTAAATTTAAATTTAGTTTTGGGTTGCTTTTAAGTGAAAGTTTGCTTTCAACATCTATTTAATACTTTGACATTTTTAGCAAAAAAATTTACACGAAAAGGTAATTTTTTTCAGAATTGTATCAATGAAATGAAATTACAATACAGTGACATTAATCAGGGATTAATTTTCATTGGATTTATTTATCATTTTCCATTCAACATTAATGTGATTAGTTCAATGTATGCTAATAACTCCATGATGTTCAATATTCTTCAAAGTAAAGCATACATTTTCCTTTATAATGGTATCGACTCATTAGCATGATGATCTTATAAGTTGGCAAGAGTATAAAATGCATATTATCAAGAATAATCAAATCATGTATACTTGCTGCAGATAAAAGATAAAATAATCTTTGAGTTTACGTTTTATCAAATATAAAGTTCATATTGGTAAAATTGTTTGAATTTGTAAGAATAATGTAAAAATAATTAAGTAATTCTGTATTACCTATTGGTAACAACAACTTAAACAACGAGTCCAACCAAGATGCAAATGTTTTATGTTTAAACACCTTTCCAGCACTTGATTTAGTTATTGAACCTAATGCGAAAAGAGGATGAAGAAAAAAAGCTCACCCATCTCTACAAAGAAATTCAACAGGCCCACTCAATTCATTATTATTTCAAAATCAACCTCTCAATGAAACATTGTATCCAAATTTAATCAATCAACATTTAATGGAGGATGAAGTACCAGAGCCTATTCATTCTCAAGATGAAGAACTATTAGTTGAAAATCAAGCTACAGTTGCGTCTAATATTGTAGAAACTCAAGTAGTTATTCCTAAAAAAAGAGTCCGTCCAACAAAATCCAAAGACTCAAATATTCAAACAAATCTACAAACAGCAAAAAGAAAAAAAAACAGCTAATTAAATATAAATTAATATAAATCTAACCTTTTTCACACATTATTATTTGTTTTGTTTTTTTCAATTTTTGCTATTAATAAAATATTTTTGTGTCAATTAAAATAATATTGTGACTTTTTTTTATTTTATTTTATTACTTTTTATAATTATTTTTGTGACTAATAAAATATATCTGTTACTCGAAAAAATTGATGCCTTAAAATAATTGCTATTCTTAATAAAAGTTTTCAATAATTAGAAATACAATATTTTTATAGTACAGCAAGAATTAAAAAAAAATAAAAATGAGATTCATAAAACAATGTACATTGGAAACAACAGAGAGAAAATGGAATATACTTTATTGAATGAAGGCAAAAATGTTACGTTGATAGAAACATTGGTTGAAAAAGATCTGGGTGTATTCTTATCTAATAACCTCAAATGGAACAAGCGGCAGCGGCCAAAGCAAATAAATCTTTTGGACAAATCAAGAACTCATTTGTATGCCTAGATCAGGCTACATTGAAACTTTTATATATTAGTCTCGCAAGACCACATCTTGAATACGCAGTAAGTATGTCCGACAAATCCCGCTACAAAGTCCGACATATTAATTTTGGAAAGGGTGCAAAGAATGGCAACAAAATTAGTTAAACCATTGAGGAACGTTTCGGGACTTACAAATCTATAAGATCGTAGAACTAGAGGAGACCTCATTCAAATGTACAAAATAATCAATGGCTTTGAGAAAATTGAATGGTATAGATTCTGCTAAAAGTTTGGCACTAAATTTAAGAAGGGAGAATAATATGAGGCTTACAAGAGAATTGACCAAACGCGGCTCATACAGATACAATTTCCTTACAAATCGAGTAGTGTCAAAATGGAATGACCTGTCACAGGACAGTGACAGTTCTAAATCAATCAACAGTTTCAAATCAAAGATAAACAATGAGTTGTTTGGCAATGGGCAAAACAAAAGAAGAATGGCTGTAAAAGCATTTCAGGGGCTAAATGCTGACAAGCGTTAGTATATCATCGCTATACAGTCTCAATACTACTACTGCTACTACTTATTAAAGCTCATAATCCTATTTTCGTGTAGTCGTCACTTTAATATTAAACACAAATGTTTACCTGGATACCCTCGGTAAGCACCGGGCGAATTGTCGAGAATAAATATTTTAGATAAATCACTGCAGATTGCGGATAAATCTTTAGTATAGCTTCCTACATCTAATGTACAATGCTAAATATTTATTTAATTTTTTTAAATTCATTTAACTAAAATATGAATCAAACCTGTCGGTAGTATCTTCGTCTAAGCATGCCACGTCTGTTGTCCAGTTTATCGGCAACAGCAGCACCGTAAATCTCCATACTTGCAGTAAAAACAACTAATTCGAACCATTGATTCACCACACTGAGAAAATAATCTACATGTGGACGCTTATAAACATAAAATCTAACAGGATGTCTGTCAATTTCAACCTTTTTTATTAAATAATTAATTTTAAGAAATTTAATTTCTTTCAACCAAAAATTACTCTAAGAATAAAATCAGGTGGTGTTCCCGGCTTTACGGCAGGTCTAACTAGACCGTCATGATGAGAGTGAATTAAAGTTTCGTCAAGATCTAAGACTAATATTTTTTTCTGAACCATACCTGGGCAAAGTTAAATTTAGCAAATTTTGATCAAGTTGTCCAATCAAGTTTACTCAGTCTGTATTGAGAAGATGGTGACAACGGGCACATAACATAAGTGATTGCTTGATGCTGAATCACCTTCAATTAATTTTATTTAAGTTATTATTCGTATTCATCATAATATTGACTTACAGTTCGTATTTTTTTTTTGAACAACATTGTTAAAAATGTCCATATTTTTGTAAGTAATAAGATTATGTACTGTAAACTCATTAAAAAAGATGCTATTGTCATTACACAAAAAATAAAAATAACTTTAAAATAAATGATAATTTATAAAAAAAAAATGATTTAAATGTTTATCGGAAATTCAAAGATTTGAATCAATTTTTTGTTTAATTTAAAATTTATGCAGCATAAAAAATCATAAGAAATAGGAAGATCAAGCAAAATGAAGCAACTATACTGCTTAGTATTAGTAAAGCGCCTATAACGTTGCAAGAAATCTATGTTTAAAAATTTGAAATTTCACTGTGCATAACACTGCATTGAAAAAAAATTCAAAAGAAAGCTTTAAAACATGAAAATTAAAAATTATTTAGCATATATGTAATTTTATATAGATATACTCTCAATATGACACTTAACTTGACAAAAAAATATTTCATTATTACGCTAATTAAATAAAATCGTTTTAAAGAATTTTTTCTTAATTTTTTTTTTAAAATAAATATCAGTATAAATAATTCTAGGAGGCAATGAGTATGTTTATATTTTTTTTTCGAAGAATAGTTTTATTATAAAAGCAATGTTCTAATTATGATTTTTATTATTTTTTATTCATAGAAATTAAAAATTATCGATATTTTTTGTTTTTACCTTATCAAGTTAAAGTTTAAAATGAGTACTAGATTTTAAATATCCAAATATTCAAAAATACCGATTATATTATGTAATAGCTAAATTGTTAAAGTCAGAATTCGAAATTGAATAATGAGTTTATGATTTAAGAATTAAAAAATTATAATAATTTCTAGTGATTTTAATTTGAACCAGCTTGTTCAAATTAAAAGCAAATGTTAATTTAAATAAGATAGAAAAAACTGAAATATTTTCATTTCAAATACAAAAATGTTGAATCAAAATCAATTTAATGGTAAAAAATAAAATTCTAAATCAATAAGGCAAGATGTTTAACTTTTTTTTAAATTTTAATTAATTTTTTGAAAAACAAGTAATTTAAATTTTTTTAAATTGAATGTTGCTAATATATAATTATTAATAGCTATTCAGATTTATCTTTAAAATATTTTAGTGAATTCCCATATGTTTTAAATCAATACTCATCCAAGGCTGTTCAGTCAAAGCGAACTATAACTAAAGAAACAAAGACCATTTCTAAGTACAAACAATATCTTTTTAAAAAAATTAATTTTTTATATTTTTTATTAAATTCACTTTTTTAATCTAATATAATGGCTCATGCATCCCAAATCTAGTTGAGTTTTACTTAATGTCTATAAGAATGAGTTGAAGTTGAATATATACAGAGTTGTTTAAAAATCCCAAAAAAAAGTCAAAGTCATTAAAAAAAAGTCCAAGTCAGGGCTTTAATTTTTTTTTTTAAATTCCAAGTCCGGACTTTTTTTTAAATTTGCTAGATCAGGCTTCATATCAAATAATTTATATACTCTTGGGTTGTCTAATGCAATAGATTTGCCATATATCAGAATTTTCTTGCAATTTTAGCATAAATTTCTTCACAATTCTTCTTTAGTATCCAAAATTTTAAAGCCTGGACTTGGGCTTGACTAGAGACTTGTGACTTTTAAACAACTCTGAATATTTATAAAGAATTTATGTTTATTTATTTTTTTTAAATAAAAACGCAGATGACAGATGAGTTTTTAACTGATCCCTGTTACTTTTTATTATAACATTTTATGTTAAAAAATTTAGAATGGCATAAAAAAGAATTAAAAATTAAAATATTCTCATAATATAATAAATATAAAAGTTTCAAAGAAATTAATAAAATTTTTAATATAAGAGTTGATCCTTTAGTTTGTTTTGAAAATCGGTTTATTGTAAGTGAAATGAGTTTATTTTTCCTCTTTGAAACTGCTTCTTTTAATTTTTTTGTATTTTGTTTCTATTTTTAAAATTTAAAAACAAAAAAATATTTTCAAAATATGATTGGAATTTATAGATTGAAGTGGAAAATAATGAATTGAAAAATAGATACCTAAAAAATCGGTAAATCTTTTTATCAACATTTTATCAATCAACTATTATAATGTAAAAAATCATAATGTAATCGAATACATTTCGATTAATATTAAAATATTTTAAATGAATATATCATTAAAATAAATGCGTTTTATTCAATTATCTAGAGATGCTTTTTTATATTTTGAATTATTTATATTTTTATATTTTTTTTCTCGCTTAATAATTAAATTTTTATCTTTTATTTCATTTTTTATATAGAACTTTTAAATTTATTTCTTCTTAAATTTAATAAATAAATTAATTAAAATAAGTGAAGCGTTAGATTTCTCTACGTAAAAAAATCAAACTTTTCATTTAAAGTAAAAATTCAAAAAACACTCATTTTCTTATTGAGAGTAATTTATCATCGGCTTTAAAAATTAAGTATTCACCAAATTACCTGAAAAATCGTTTAAAAAGATATAAAAAGCAACAGTCCAATCACTTAAGCATTCCAGTAAACCCTAATACAAATGAAATTCGACATTCACAATTTTTTATTTTTTAAGTTAACCTCAAATTAATCTAACTTTTTCCTATTTTTCAAAGGTAATTTTTTTATTTCAAAAATTTTATCAAGTGGCTGAAAGGAAGGACTAAGCCTCCATTCCAACCGGCCAAGGCTTTGCCTAAACTATTTTTTTAAATAAATAAAAAAAAATAATACAAATGAAATCAATTTGTACTACCTTTTTTTTGCAATTTGTAAGAGTCTCTATCAATTTGAGTACCAAACCATCATTATCTTAATAAGTCACGAGTTTATTCATTTATTGTCAATTATCAATTTTAATTGTGATTTTTTTTACAGGTTTTTAGGAATAAAATAAATTACTTCAAACTTATCAAAATTTATAAATCAAACATGATTTTAATTTCATTTATTTAATTGATTACTTTTTTATTGAAAAGATGAGTATTCTCCGATCAGTATCCATTTGATCATTTTATTAATTAAATAATAAGTATATTATTTTAAATAACAAGTACCGTAAACTCGTGACCATTACTCTTGGAACTATCGAAATTATTCAAAAATATTTCGAAATTATTCTAAGAATAAAATCAAACTTTTTCGCTTACTCTTAGTTTAAAGACAGACGTCAAGGTTTATTCTAAAAAAAATAAAAAAATTTTATAACATGGTTTCGATGGTATTAGTTCCGTATGGAATAAACCCAAATTTTGACATAGTTTCAAGAGTAATGGTCACGAGTTTACGGTATTTTATTTAAGTGATAATTATTTTGTTTACGGCTGTTTAGTAAAAATAAATCTAATAAGTAAATGATTTTTATTTTATTATAACCAATTAAATGCTATGCTGGTTTCCCTTTTTAATCATTAAAATAATAAACATAATAAAAACCTAATCTATGACAGATAATTTTATTACTTAAAATCACAGAAAAACTGATTGTAATTTTGGTTTCGTTTTTGTTGAAAAAGAATAGAGAAAAATGATTGATTTAAAAAGAGATAAATTGAAAAAAAAAGATAGAGCCTTTTATTGTAAGGACGAAAATAGTAAACCCTTTTAATTAACAAATTTTATCGTCAAAGTATTTAATATATGCATCAAGATTTTAAAAATAAACATTTTAAATAAAAATAAAAAATTAAATTAAGTAAAATTAAAAAATTAAAATTACAGCAATAGATATTGCTTCAAATATTCTGAGTTACGTCTAGGATTCAGAAGATGATATTGAGATCGAGAATGGTAAAGCTCAAAGAAAAAAGAGAAGAGAGAAAATAACACAAAATTGGATAATGGAAAACGCTTACACAAACAAACAGGCTGTAATGGATTTTATTAGAAACGAAGATGCATGGAGCTTCCATTTTAAAAATAACATTCAATATGGAAATAAAGTTTACTTTAGATGCAACAAAGCTAAACTGAGAACTGATCAATGTTCAGTCGGATTTTACTTGCTATTCAGTTGTCACAATAAAGAAGTAATTCTAATTAAATAAAAAAAAAATTATTGTTCCTGATAATTTGTTTATTTTTTACTGGTGTTTTATCTGTAATTTACTAATCGGTTATTTTTTTATTTACTGTTCAATTTTATTTTCATACGCTGATCATTTAATAAAAATACTGACCATTCAATTAAAATACTATTCAAAAAATAAAAAATACTGATCATTAAATTAATCTCAATTTTAAAAAGATACAAATTCAAAATTTTGTTGTTAAAATAATATCTTTGAATTAAAGCTTTAGTTTAGTTCTTAAGATATCGAAATGAACTTAAAAAACGAGACAACCTCGATGAAAAAAACAACTGCTTCAGTTAATTTGGATGAAATTGAGATTCATTTTATCAGTATTTTTATAATATTTAAATTTTATTTTACAACAGACTTTTAAAATCTAATTTATGAATTTGACAATGACTTTTTCAACATAAAACAAAAAAAAATCTAAGAGCCTATATAATTTTTTACTACTAGAAGAAAGAAAACTTACAAATAAAATCAAAAATTTAATTTTAAAAGCTTTAGACAGATCTGAAACGTTTCTTAATTAATGATCTCAAAAAAATACTTTTAATTTTGTAAGAAAAAAAATTACTAAACATATATATGGTATTCAAAGTTTTTGTTAAGTAAATCTTAAATCAAAATTATGATTATTTTTCATAGAAAAAAAATTAACTAAGGACATAATTTAAAAAGAAGCTTATTTTAAATTTTTTTTGATATCATCTTTCAATTCACGGTTGCAATATATTTTTAATATTTTTTCTACAATTGCCAAACACTTGAACTACATAAATTACATCTTAAAACCTTATTATCAAAAGAAAGCTTTTACTTTAAATTTTGAGAGATCAATATGAATTTTGTAAACGAAGGAAAGCTTGATGAAGAAAGAAAGCGACGTCAAGCGGAATGGGAACGAGTTAGGAGACCAGAAGATCCAAAAGGTTAGATTGAGCCTATTTATTAAAAAATAATCTTTAATTAACTTTTATTCAGAGGCTCCTGCAGAAGCTTTTGACAATCGAACTCTTTTTGAAAAACTAAGGGAACAAACTGATTTAAAACAGAAAGAATTTGAAGAACAATTTGCTCTAAGTATTTACTATGTTATTTAAAGAAAAGAATCTATTTTTGTTTTAGAAAATCAGATTAAAGGACTTGATTCTGATGAGGCGCAATTTTTGAGTGAAATAGACAGAATTAAGTCAGAGCGCGAAAGAAGAGCTCGACTAGAAGAAAAAAAAGAGATCGATGAAGTCAAAATATCCTTTTAAATTAAATTTTTAGAATTTTACAATTTTCTCATTCTTTTCTTAACTTAAAATCACAAAGCCAAATTAGGTGCCCTATCGAGCTTAGGTTCAGATGTACCAAAGATAATTCTTACATTGCCAACTCACAAAAAAGAGAATAAACAAGCTGAATTATTGTCAAATATTGTAGTCAAACGAAAGAGCACAGGCAGCTCCAACCCCACGTCAACATCGACTTTGATCTCAAGCACAGAAATGTCGTTTAATAAGATAACCAAATCCGATTCCGAAGAATCAGATGACCAAGAAGATGAAAAAAATAGCAAAAAATTAAAATCAAAGAAAAATAACCAAAATCAGATTGTAATGGGCATTTTACCAGGAATCGGGGATTATGACTCGAATTCTTCCAGTTTAAGCGATGATTCCACTGATGATGAAAATGAAAAAGATGATGTTGATTTAGACACTAATTCGTTGCTGACCAGAGGATCAGGTTCGGGTTGTGCTGCATCTAAACTTGGATAAGTTCATTCAAAATTCAATTGTATATAAAATTAAAATCCGACTGATTTAAAAATAAATCGATTTTTTGACATTGGAAAATTTACAAGTTTTAATTTAGTTTTTATCATGCAATTAAATGCATGATTATATTGTTTTTTTTGTTTTTAAAAATAACTTCTGATTCTAAGTTCTAGATATTTTAACTATAATATGTCAATGAAAAAGTGGCTATTGTTTTGAATATGTCCAGCATAAACACAATAAGTAGTCAATATTATTCACTTAATCTTGGTACTATTGAAATTAAACAATCGAGACAATCTTTCTACAGAGTATTTATTTTTATTTAAAATTTATTATTAAGTTATAAACAGAAAAAATTATCAAAAGCATTGGAACCGATTGCATCGTTTTCAAAAAACCCTAGTTTTAATTGCGTTATTCTTAACAGTTTTATATGTCTTGTCACATATCGAATTTCATCATAAACAACTTAAAAATATTCCATCAAATCATGAGCATCAACCATTGGCAAAAGATAAAAATTTGCAACCAATTCCAGAAAGAGTATTTATATATAAAACAGTTTTAACATTTAAATTTTTTTTAAACATTCTAGGTTCCTGTTGTAAAATATAATCGACCTCCATATTCAGTTTTTAAGGTTCCAATGAATGGTAAGTTGTTTTATCATAAGCTTTGATTTTAAAAACTAATTTCTGTTTCATTTTTTTATTTTTTTAACATTTATCTTTGCTCTTAAAATAAGAACTAAGCTTTTTATTCCGAAATTTGGCAATTTTTGATTTATTAAAAATATATAACAGAATTTTTTTTCCAAAAAAAAATATTGATTTTATTCCTGAGTTTTTTTAGGGAATTGTCAAAAATTAAACAATCTCTCTGTTATTTATTTGTTTAATAATTGTAGAATTAAAATTATCAATATTTCACAGAAGATTTGGTATTCCCATCGTCTATGTAGCTAAGTGTGTCATTTACATTAAATCAACTTTTATCATAAATAGTTTTTGAAATTTTATGTTTTAAAGTGTAGATTTTGTTGAAAAATAAATGATCATGTCAGGATTTAATTTTTTTTCAGAATGTTCATATTTAAAGGTCTTGTCTTGTTAATAGTTTTGCAAAATTTTTTTTTTATTAAATAAATTAAATAAGACACATAAAAAAATTGTTACCAATATTGAAAAAAATATTTTAAATAAAAATTTTTTTAATACAAGTTGGTCAATTTTAAAATTTGTCTATAACTAAAATAAATTTATTAAAATGCTACACAAATTTAAATAAACTTTTTTGATTTAAAAAAAAACTCTTTTAATTTAAAAACATTTTTAATTATTTACGAAGTTTTAATATAATTTTAATTTATAATTGATTTATTAATCCGATAGTAGTTTTATTAACTGAATTGACGCTCAAGCAATTGTTAGATAAAGATAAATATCAAAAAGAAAGAAAAAGGCGCCGTGAAGTTAAAAAGTTATTTTAAGATATTTAGATTTTTTTTTCGAACAAAAAAAAAATTTTCAATTGAAAAAGCTATTTTATATTGAAAAAGTTTTTTAAATATATAAATTATTTTTTATAAAATCTTTTGAAACGCTAAAATTGATATTATATAGATATAAGCAAAAAAGTAAAAAGTTAGTGATAAAAAAAGTAAATAATTTATTTTTCTACAGTATGATTCAAATATTTTTGATACTTTAAAGTTATGTTAGTTTTTGATTAAATTAACCAATTCTCGCTCCACGAACAAAGCTTTCACCAATGTCTTCTTTTAGAAATTTTATCAACTATAAAATTTTAAATTTCCTTAAATTACACCTTATTTTTGAAAAAATTCCATTTATTCGTTACTTTAATTTGATTATTCAAGGACCAACAAATGAACGGCAACAAAAAGTAGTTGAAGCTTTTTTGCATGCATGGAAAAGCTACAAAGAACATGCGTGGGGTGAAGATGAATTGAAGCCCATTTCAAAGAAATTTAGCTCATGGTTCAATCTTGGTTTAACCATTGTCGATTCACTAGACACCATGTATATAATGAATTTACAGGACCAATTTACAGAGGCTAGAGATTGGGTCGAAAAAAAGCTAAATTTTGACGTGGATAGATACAATAATCTGTTCGAGTTGACTATAAGAATTTTGGGTGGTCTGCTAAGTGCCTATCATTTATCTGCAGAAAAAATATTTTTAGAAAAGGCATACGAGTTCGGAAATAGAAGTCTACCTGCTTTTGACACAAAATCATCTATTCCATACTCTGATCTTAATTTAATGAGGCAAAAAGCTAAATCCCCAAGCTGGACTTCAGACAGCAGCTTATCCGAAGTATCAACTTTATCAATCGAATACAATGACTTAACATATTTGACAGGAGATAAGCGATTTGAGGCTGTGATTAATAAAATAAGCCAAGTATTGCACAGATTAAACAAACCTGATGGTCTAGCACCCATATTTATAGACACAAACCAAGGACAATTCAGAGGACGCACAATAACATTAGGGGCTCGTGGAGACTCCTATTATGAATATCTATTAAAACAATGGATTCAAAAAGGAGCTAAATATGACAAGAATGATGAACATTTTTATTTAATTCAAGATTGGCTGGAATCTGTCCGCGGAATTAAGCAAAAACTAGTTAAAAAAACGCAACCCAGTGGCTACATGTTTGTTGGCGAATTGTTGTCTGACACATATAATCCGAAAATGGATCATTTAGTCTGCTTTTTACCGGGAAATTTGGCTTTGGGCTATTCTTATTTGAGAAAAATACCAGATTTCCCCGTAGATGATCTCAAAGATTTGATAAATATGGCCCAGGAATTGATCGAGACTTGCTACCAAATGTACGCTCAATTCCCAACCGGTCTTAGTCCCGAAATTGTCTACTTTAACACTCATGAGGATTCAACCAAGGATTTTTTTGTTAAAGACAATGATCGTCACAATCTGCTACGACCTGAAACCGTCGAATCATTATACTACATGAAAAAGATAACAAAGGACAAGAAGTACGAGGAATATGGATGGAAAATTTTTGAAGCATTCGAAAAATATACCAAAGTAGAGAATGGAGGCTATTCGAGCATAAACGATGTTACTAGTCCAGAACGAGTTAATTTTAGAGATAAAATGGAAAGTTTTTTTCTTGCCGAAACTTTGAAATATTTATATTTATTATTTGAGGACGAAAAAAGCGAAAATTTGAATCTAAAACATTGGCTTATTAACACAGAAGCTCATTTAATACCGATACCGAACAATTAGAATAAAAATTTTCTTATTGTTATTTATTTAGAATTTTTTTTTAGCCTTTGAGAGTTGATAAATTTTGAAGTAAAAACTACTATTGTTTTACTAATTTTAAATATTAACTTGAAATTTCTTAAATAAATAAAATTTAAAATAAATATAGATTTAAAAATTCAGATGTTTTATTTGAAAAATAAAACTCTGTATTGATAAAAAAAATGTAAAAATTAACTTTTATTAAATATTTTTTAGCTAATTTTTTAGAAAATTATTGCTTGATTTATAAAGGTTGATGACTCTTTAAGTTTTAAAAAAATTTTATTCGAACAGATTTAAAAGATTTTAGTCTAATAAAAAATATAGTCAAAGTGAAAAACTGACCTAGGCCTTAATGATGTTAAAATTTAAGATTTTTTTATAAATTTTAAAATGACGCAACGATATTGACATAATATTTAACAAATTAATAGAATCATTTTAAATTATTTCTTTTTTAAACATTGAATTATTTAAAATCTATATTAAATACTCGTTGATAAAATGACCTTCTAATGATAATAATACTTGTCAGTTCAAGTTAATTAATTTAAAAATTTTAAAAATTTAAATCATACTTAAATTATTTTAATTTGGCTAAATTACAAAGTGAAATTTTTCTCAGAATTTTAAAAAATTTCACTTTGAGATATCATTAATTTTATTTTTGATAGTCTTTTTTAGAAGTAAAAATATATTTAATTTAAAAAATACAATTAAAAAAATTTAAAATAAGCTTATAAAATAATTTATTGAATTAATTTCTTGTATAAGAATTTAATAATTCAAAATATAAAATTTGTATTTTTATTGAAAATATAAAACATAAATTAATAAAAATTTATTATAATTTTAATAGATCTATATAATATATCAGCACAAGAATTAGCTCAGTTGATACATGTTTTTGAACCACAAAATTTTCTGAATCGGATATTATTTATTTATTTATTTTATTTGTTTATTTTTATAATTAAACATAAAAAAAATATTTTAATGTTGTTTCATTTAAGAATTTTTTTGATTATATATTAAAATGATATTTATTTATTTATTTTTATATTGATAAATGGATCCAATTGTCTCTTTACAGAGTGGCTATTGCTCTTCATTTGAATTGAATATTTAAAAAAAGATAAATTAATAACAACATAAACTATAATCTAAATTGATCAGCACAACTTTTACATACAAAAATTAGCTTTGTGGAAACTGTACTTGAAACATACTTTCCGTTTTCAACACATCTTTCACAGAGTATATCACCACATCTGGAACAATTTAATTTAGAACTAGCAAAGTCAAAGGGTTCAAAGCAAACACAATTTTTCCTAGTCGACTTCCAATTTAGATCAATTGAATTAAAATCAGTAGAAATTTCGTCTAAAGTTAACTTTTTAATATCTGTTTTTTTTCCATTTTCATCATTGTCAATAATTTTTATCTTCTCAATTTCACCCTCACTCAAATCAACCAAGTTATTGTCTTCAGTATTTTTATCCGACTCTAACAAATTTCTTAGTTGTGTACATCTCTAGAATAAAATTTAAAAATTAAAATGCTAAAAAAAATTAAATTTACTTTTTCTAACAGCTTTGAATATTCTTGTAAAGAACTTGTATTGTAACTCAGCATTGATAAGCTATCGATTAACTTTTCGCTCGGGTTAATGTTTGAGTCGAATCTGTTATACAATGACCTCCAAAATCTTTTTTATAAATAACATCAAAAATTAAAACAATAATTAAACTCATTTATTTTAAATTTTACTTAAGACTAAATATCCTTGTATCGGGTCTTAAGACCGAATTTGAATATGATGAATTAGGAATGTACAATGGATTAATAAAATCATTTATCTTATACTGTATATAATCCCACAAAGAATAAGTTAATTCATTTATCTTTAAATCAATCCGTTCTTTTTGGCAATTACCAATAAATGTACCAAATTGGCACGAGTAAACATGCTCTTGTAATTTTATCAGATATGTTTCATTAAACTCGAACGCACAAGGAAACTGCTGCTGTAGCTGCCAAACACATTCCAAAAATTGGCTAAAAATCGGAGAAATTTCCTTGTCATTCTCGTATATGTGTCCGCACCGGTGCGAAAATTTATGACCAAACATTAGCCACTCTTTTTCTATAAGTACTTGAAATCCGTGTATAGAGCGGTAATAGGGGTCTAACAACAAACTGGCCAGAGCGCATGTTTGAGCAGTTCTATTTTTTAATAATTCAATTCAAAAATTAAAGTTTTAATTTCAACAAAAAAAAAAAAACCTGTCCCATCCATCACTACAGTGCACAAGAACACTCACATTCTGGTCATTAATAGCTTCTACCAGAAATACTGATGTGTCTATTATTGCTTTTATGTGCTTTAACCATTCAGTTTTTTCCAATTCACTAAAAAATGAAGCGGTACTTGAACTGTCAGCACCTTTGGATTAAAAATAAATCAAATATTTTTTTAAAAAAATGTATTTTCTACTAACATTTGACTATTTTTTCCAAACTGTTCCTCATTACATGTATGTTTTCAATACCAATAAAATGAAATTGAATATTTTTGTAGTTTGCTTCGTTTTCATAGCCTTTTCCTTGGGCTTTATTGGCCATAGCATTTATCTAAAATTAAAATAAATTTAATATTTCAATTTTTTTATTTTGTTTACGAAGCAAACTTATTTAAATCCTTATGTTAGGTCCTATTAACAATGAGATTTAAATAAAGTCCCTTTTAGAAACTATTTTTTCTCTTATAAAATTTATTTTATCCTTTTTAAAATAGGATATTTTTTATTACGTTATCGAATAAATTTTAAAAATTTTTTAATAAATTTGAGCAAAAATTTTAAAACAACTCTTAATTACAGCTAAAACAGATTCCATAGAATCATATCTCACAATAAATCTAAATAAAAGTGTCAATCCATGAATTTTTTTAAAATCCCAATTGTAAACTACAAATTATCAAAAACTAGTGCCTGAAACTTACTTAACCAAAATAATTCAATTTTATAATTGGTATAATTGTTTCAGCACACTTATAAAACTTAAAAGAAAAATTTTCTCAATAAATTTTATAAAGAGTATTGCTCAGATTTCGGAGAAAAAAAACTGTTCATGAATATTAAGAAAAAAATTTTAAAATACATGATTTTTTAAAAAAAATTAACAATGGATTAATTTCTTTGGCAGATATTAAATGAATGGGTTAGATATTGATTTGGGCTCATAATTAATGATCAACTTTTTTTGCTAAAAATTACCAAATCTAGTTTAAAGTATTAAATTATTTGAAATTATTTAGTTTTAAGGTACAATTTCGGTTTTAACAAACTTTGTCAATTCTTAAAGTAAATTCTGCCAAATTCAGCAAAAAGTATCCATCTAAAAAAAGCATCATTACGATGGCGTGCACTCTGTAATGTACATTTTAATATTGCAGAATTTTCCTTTTATTTTAAAATAGTGCGTTAAATCCAAATGTGTCTCGGAATTTTTTTATTAAGAAACAAAAAATTATTTAATATTGTAAATTTGATTTGATCATTTGAAAAATTGATCATAAACTTCAAATTTACGACTTTTTTAAGTATTAGAAATCTTGCACACCGTAAGGTTGACCAAAAAATTTATATGCTTTTAATTTAAAAAATATTAAAAAAATCAAAAAGAAAAATCGAAAAAAACTATTAAAACATATCGAACTTTAAATAGTTAAAAATTCAAGAAAATCTTTTCGATAATTTTCTTAAAATTTGTTCCAAAAATTTCGACAAAAAATAAAAAATTTTTATTTTTTATTTTTACTTTGAAAGAGCAGTAAAGATATTTCAATTTTTAAAAAAGACAGCTGGAAAAAAAACTTAAATGATTTATTTTATAAAAAAAGTTTTTTAATTTTATCCTGTTTTTTTTTTTAAATAATAAAATCAGTTTTTTTAGGCCTTTTTCTTAAAATTTTAAAGAAAAATGTTATGGAGAAAAAAAACATGCCATATTATTTGCGTAAGTTAGTTTGGTAAATCTTTATAAAATGAAATTTTCTTAATTTTTTTAAATTTTAAATCGATATTTGTTTGAATTTGAAAGAAATAAAATATGATAACAAAAAAAGCCTGTATATTCTGGAATTTTTTTTGTCACACAAGTGCCCGAGTTGATTTATGGATTCCTCAACAACAAAAAAAAATGATAAATACTTTGGGTCTTGTATCAACAACGTACATAAAATTTGAATTCTCGTTAGTCATAAGAATATGCTGTAAAAGTTGTTCATCTTCAACACAACGTCCATTAAAACCGGACAAAGGCTGCGAGCACCTTGTCAAACTAGCTCCATTTGGATGCAGATAAGACAAGACTGGAAGACGACCGCGACTTCGAAAATTTGCACTTGATTGAATGATATTATCATTTACCGAGGTTGGGACAAACAAAACATTGGGCTTTTAAATTAAAATTTAATTTGTTTTAAAAAGCTTTATTTATTTTCCTACATAAGTATTACATATTTGATAATCCAAGTTAATATTTGTCAATGTCCATTTGTTGCTAGGTAGACCCATTCTAGCATACTCGGACTCAAGATGGTATATTTGTTCATTGTTTTTATGAGTGGAATCGAGCAATTTTCTAAGATGGTTATTATCCCCAAAGCATAACAATTCATGATACTTTGCTAAACAGAGAAAATAATTTTTGTTTTTTAAAAAAAATTCTAATTACTCGGTCGAGAATACTGAGTAAGAACTTGGATTAATGTTTGACAATCTCGTTCTTTTGATATAATGAACAAACAATTTAGAAAATGCTTCGTTCTGATTAGAATAGGTGACCCATTAATGCCCAGTGGAAGTTTTTCGATTGAGTTAATTAAAGAATAATATATCTTTTGAAATAATCAGTCTAAACAAGTGACATAATTAAATTTAAAACTACCCATATTTCTCGTTTGCTACTAGTCTCAATAAAGACTAGATGAGATATTGTCAAATAAAGAGATCCTGCTGTTTTTATCTTTGAATTTGACCTGTCTTCTAGTTGAACATTTTCTATCTGTTTCCAAAAGTCAATTCTTTTTAATCGTCTGGGTTTAAAATTCTTACTTTTGTGATAGTGTTAGATTCTTCTAAATCAAGTTTCATGCTCAATAAAAAAATATTTGTTTGACAATTTTAATTAGAGTTTTTAATTCAAATATTAATATTCGAATTTTATGCTCTAAATTACACTCGAAAAATATTTATTTCGGTGTGATCATATGACCAAAATTTGAGGCAGTAGAATTTGTTTAGAAATTCAAACATGATCTCTAAATTTTGTTAACATAAATTCAGTGTTTTGAGTTTTTTTTCTTTAATTAAATCAAATCTTTTGAGATGGTGATTTTTTAAACAGATTTTTTTCAAATTTTTTTTAAAAAATACTTGAGAAATTAAGCCTGAATTATTAGAAACAAAGCGAGGTTCATTATCAGATAGCTTAGGGATTTTTCAAATGTACAAAATTATAAATAACCTGAGGATTTTTGAAAAACAAAAAAAATATATTCAAGAGCTCATTTTTCTCTAAAAAAGTATCAAAAATGTTTGTTAAGTTGAATTTTTTATTTTTAATCTATGTGGTTTCAAACAAAAATTTTTTTTCGTTCTTGCTTTAATGCTTAAATAAATAACTTAAATTTAAATTAATATTAAAGGTTTTCAATTTTAAGGAATAATATAAAATCCAAAAAAAATTTAACAGAAACTAAAATTATCCAAGGAATTAATTTTATATTCTATTAAAAGCTTATTAATTGCATTGTTTGTCAATTGGAATTATTTTTATCTATTAGACGCTCTCATCAGATAAATGTTAAATAATTTGAATCATAAATCTCTCTATTCAGGTATTTTAGAGATTTAAACATTAAAAAATTTAGCTAAAGGTGAAGTAGAATAGAAGGCATTTAAAAATTTGTTATATAAATAGAGAAAACTTGCTTTAAAAACAAAATCTGGTTTTAGAAATGCTAAAATTGTATTAAATATTTAAATTTTGATTTTAATGGGAGTTTTAAATTAGAAATTTGAAACAAGTTAAATGCAAATATTTTACATTAGCAAATGAATCTTGAAATAAAATTAAATTGGAAAAAAATCAATATTTTTTTTCAATAATATTTCCTGTCGAATTTAATAGAATAGAGTCAATTATTTTTTCAATTTATTTCGTCTTTTTTAAAAAACCTAGTTCAGTAAACCACAATTTGATAGATTTAATCCGATTAGACAATCTTTTTATTAAGAATAAATTTTTAATATCTTTGGATCAAATATTTAATCTTGATTCATTTAAATTTTTTCTAAAACTTTATTAGTATAAAAAATTTTAAATTTAATTAGAATGATTGTTTAAAATTATAAGCCAAAATCAATCTAACGTTTATGTAATGATTGATATTAGAGTACTATATCCGATTTCCATTAAAAAAACAATTTTTTTTCTAAAAAGCTTGTTAGTTTCAAAAAATATTAAGTCTGTTTAAAAATTAAACTTAAATCAAAAATTATTTTAAAACTTAAGAAATTCAATTAAAAGCTCGCAATTTAAATTTTCTAGTCTCAAGCTTCATTGTTGGTCAACTTAATCAATTTGTTGGTAATTACTTTTTAAAAGAACTTTTTTAATTTTCTAAGTCTGATTAAGAATTTTTTTTAATGCCGGTCAAGTGGAGCTTATCATTCATGAAATTGGCAAAATTAATAATTTTTAGCAGAGCAGAATAACTGTATAAAGCTTTATATTGTTATCTTAAATTTAAAAAAAATATCTATTAGACAATTTAAAGACAAATTGTTCAAACTTGTCAAAATTAAACTCGTCAAGCATATGTTTGAACAAATTGCTATTTGAGCTTCGGATTAGTTGGTAATTTTATACAAACGATCACTTTGCACTCAATCCATTAGGAGGAGTATTTTTTAATAAGTTTTAAGACAGGTCAAAATTTAAAAGCAAATTTTCTAATTAAAACTTTGAACCTTTTGAATTTTCTTAAAAAATCAATTACATCTTGCGGCTATTTACGTCTGGACAGTATTTTTAAGTAAACAAAAGACAAAAAAAATAATTTTTGTGTCAACCACTTTATATAACTGTATTTATTAAGGGAGTTTAGCCAATGAGTTTTTAATTAACATTTGAAATTAATAGTTTACCATGGTTTAATGTACTTTTATGAATATTCATCTTTTAGAAAATTAATCTAGAAAGGCTTGATAACAAAATACTATATGCTAATTTCAAATTAGACTATAGAGTAAATAAGAATTGACTTGAAATATTTAGGCTCTAAATTGGCCAAGTTAATAAGCCCCTATATCCTTGGCAAAAGATGAGCTTACCTTATTCGCAATAAGATTCGAAATAGTTTATTCTTGACCCGAATTGGCCATTGAGTCTTATGACCCAGAAGACCAACAATGCTTTTTTGGGACTTTACGCTAAAAAATGCTTATTTTAATCTTTATTTAGATTCGTGTTAGAGAAAAATAGTTTCTAGAGGTTAAAGTAATAAAAGTAATTTTAATTGTATATGGCCAAATGCATCGGACAATGCGCGTGACTGGGAAATAATTTCAAAAGATTTTTTTATTTATCCTGAAGATTTATTTTTGCTCAAATAAGCTTCCGAATTTTTTTTTATAAATAAAATTCTATTTGAAATTAATTTATGGTCAATATTTGAAGGTAAAATATCGTTTTTCAGCAAAAAATTTAATCACGAATTGTTCTTTGTCTAAGTTATTTAGTTGCATAATTAAGAAAGAAAACATGTGTCGAAAATTTAAGGTTTTTGGCGAAAATGTTTGAAGATGTGAAGCTAGGGCACATACTAAAGATTATTTCTAAATCAATTTAAAAAAACGTGCCTGTAAAATCAACCTGAATGAAAACAATGTCATGAAAGATATTAAATTTCTAAAAAAAAATAATAATTTTAAATTATTTAATCAAAATTTTATTGACATGTTTTTGGTTCAATAATTTTCTTGTCAAAGTCAATACTTTTAGTTTATTTTCAACTATGCAGTAATTATTTGATCTTTTATTTTTAAACCTTCTTGAAAAGTCTGATTTTTTGCTAATAAAAATAATTAAATTTTTGGATTCAAAAATTCTGTTCAATAAATGCTGCCAAATAAAAATAAATGCAAAATAAATTAGTTTTTAGTTGATTCAATTTAAAAATTTTTATCAAGAAATTTTCAAGAAATTTTAAATAAAATAGAAATCAATTTAGGCTATTCGATTATTGATTTTAAGATAAAATTTCTGTTAAAATTTATTAAGTGTATTTGACCGCTTTTTATAAAAAAATATATTTCAATTTTTTTATTTAGTTCAAAGGATTCGTGCAAAGCCTTAAATACAGTGCTACAATTTTGATAAGGTTTTTGACTATTTGACCCATTTATTCTTAATTAAAATCAGAACATTTCGGCCATATTAAATTTTATGTAAATATTGGCACCGCTTGGCTCAATCGACCTCGGAGTCTGTAAGATCTGTCTAACAAAAACATCCAACTGGTTTGGTCTAACTAAAGTACACAGGTGTCTTCTGGGTCATTATTAATTTCAGTCGAGCCTAATTTTTCGATTAAGTTGTTTAATCAAAAAATCAAAAGTTTATTCGTATAGAGAACCTTTAAAATTTTTCAAAGTAAATTTAAACGAATTTAAAAATTTAGATTTTTACGTAATCTATGTTTGTTTTAAATTGAATATAGGTCTTTTTTTTAATTTTGAGAATTTTGAAAACAAATTCTCAATCTTGTTTCTCAAAGCTGTTCATTAACAATGCGATTCCAAGAAAAAAAGCGAAAATTTATTTTTGCTATAACTTTTAAAAAGTTTTCTTTTTTTTTGTTCTTAGGCTAAATCATACAATTCCTTGTTATTATGTGTTCACCTTAGATTCAGGTATTCTTAAAAAATATCATTAATCATAAAAACTCTCTTTTTGACAATTTTGTTTATTAGAAAAAAAAAAAATTTCAACAAGTTTCAAGAATTAGTTTGTTGTTAAATTTTCTCAGATTCAAAATCTTCAGTGCAATCAAGAATTTACCAAGATCCGATAAACTGGTTTTACAAACTCTTTTAAAACCTATGGTCGCTGAAATCATTTCAAATATTTTCAAAATAGCCCAAAGTCAACTGTTCAAGCAAATAAATAAGAAAAAAATCACTCAATTTTAGTTTAATCAAGATTTTTATAAAAATTTTAGATAGTTCCTGTATAGACTTATTCAAATAAAATTTTACACTCAAAATCAATAAAATATCTAGAAAAAAATCTTACAAGTAGATCTAGTTTTAGAAAATACAACTTTGAACAGTTAACTATCCTGAAAAAATAGAGACATTAAAAGCATTATTTTATTTTAAATTATTTTTTGAATAAAATCTGGATAAGATATTTTTGGTTTATTTTTTCAAAACTGGATATTTATTAAATAAATGTTGTATAAAGAATTTTTTTTTCATTGAGCTTTTAACAGGATTGATTAAACGAAAAAAAAAAACAATTTTGTAGCGTTTTAAACTTAAGATTTTTCGCATGTTTCCAGGAAACCATTTGTATTAAATATCGTGACCAAATTTAATGGTTTCAAATTACTTTGAGCAAAGTTTTTTCATGTTATAGAATTCAAAACGAACATGTTATATAATCTTTATTTTTTTGTTGAAACTTTTTTTAAAATTTTTTAACATGGCTCATTCAAAGATTTGTTAAACTAAAATTTCGAGGAAAATTTTTCAAATGCGTTTTTAAGCCCAAAGGATTGACCCATTTATGCCAGATGTCCTTAAGGATGTACTCAAACTTCTTAATCAAGTTAATACCAAATATTTTTTCTTGGTATTAAAAAAAAAGCTTAAAAAGCAATTTTAAGGTGCCTTAAAAATTTTGTCCAAAAATTAAAGCTCAAAAATTGTATATTTACCATAGAATTTTGTTGAAATACAAAACCCGATTGTATTTCTAATAATCCATGCAAATTTTAATCAAGTAGAAGTAGCTAAAATTTAAATATTATTGTGTAATTAATAGCGCTATCTCTGGTTTTAAACGTGATCAAATTTATTTTTTGACATTTAAAAATCAATTTGATGTGGTACTCGAACGTTCGGACATTTAGGGCTTAAGCTAAATATTTGCTCTTAAATATTAAGTTTGTGTCTCGTTTCGGATGCGATGATTTAAGATTAAATATTCTACTTGAACAAGATTAATCGATCGTGATTAAAAGCCAAACTTAAGAAAATAGTTTTACAACTTTTAGTTGTAATTTTTGTAACAAAAATGAATTGATAAAGACTTATTAATCTTTGTTTTAATATTTCAAATAGTTAGCTTAATATTCAAATAATCACATTTTTGGGTTTAATAAATTCTATAAATTTTAGTATTTGTACTTTTAGTAAATTAAATCTTGTTTAATATTTCATTAGGATTTTGTTTGAACAATTTTTACTATATTGGACCACTAAATTAATCAAGTGTTTGTTTGACCTGAACATTTTAAGGAAATACACTTGAAAGTTTATTGTTCAAGATTTAAAAATACATTTTGCAAATATTTACTGTTTAATGTTGTTATTTCAGGAAAATCAACTAAAAATTTAGTGACAAACAGAGATACATTTTGATTATGTCAAGTATTTGAAAAATTTTTTTACAAGTGAATAAAAAATTTGTTTCTAAATTGCTCAAAATTAATTTTCAAAATACGAATTTACCTGTGTTTTTTTTTAATCAAAAGATAAAGGACTGGGCAGCCTTGCAAGTTAATTTTTGATTAGACTTAGAAGTGTCCACTTGAGTTATCAAAAGACAAATATTTTATTTTCAAACGTCTATTAGCTTTATATTTATCTTAAATGAAAATAATTTCTAAAATTAGTATATAAATTTTAGTTAAGACGTATGTGTGAGTTATGTTTTTTCAAAAATCTGTTTATTAAATAATGAAAGAATTTTTTAACTTTTGACAATTATATTTTTCCAAGTAAAATTTAATGTTTTTTTGATTAGTTTTGTTGATTACTTTTTTGAAGCAATTTTACAAGGTATTTCGATTCAAATAAATATTACACTATTTGATGAATTTTTTTATTAAATATTTAAATGATTTAACAAAAAAAATCAGAGCATAATTTTGATTGAAACGAGTATAAAATGGACTAAAAATCGATTAATTTGATAAGAATAAACATAAATGGTTCCCCCAATGAGTCCTCTTTTCTTCTTATTTAATTTTAAAATTTTTTATTTAAATATTTCATTGAAATAATAATTTTTAGATTTTAATTTTACTATTTATGCAACTTTGACTATTTGAATTTGAGTTAAATATGAAATGAAAACGAACCGTGAATCTAGAATGCCTGTTAAAAGTGAAAATTTGATTCTTAACGAAGCTGTCGACCGAAAGAACCGGGTCCGAAATCAAAGTTGCTCAGCCTCGTCTACCTTATCCTCTGCATCGTCAATCTCTTCGTCCGCATTATCCAATTTAAATCAAAATTACCTGCCCGACATTCTAATTGTGTATCCTAATGGACTTCAAATATCAAAAAATTTAGATTCTAGGTAAGTCAAGACATTGGCGAGTTTAATTTTTTCTAATAAAGTATCCATATTTAGAAAAGCTGTATATGACATTTTAATAGAGCTGTCCGCTACGGCAAAGTTAATACCAACTAATTACTGTCTTAAATTGTTTGGCAAAGACGAAAATGACTCTAATTCAAATAACTATAAATTGATAGACTATACTCCAAACCAAACAATAGGACATTTAAGTAAATCTTAATTAGAATTTTTTTTATTAATAATTAGAATTTTATTATAAAAAAAAAATTTTTTTTCATCATTTAGATCCCGCCAAAATCACAATTGTTCCCAAGACGTCCACTTTGAAACACCAGCAGCATCAATTATTTCCTTTAGATACAGAGGTGTCCAAATCAGTTGGTCACATAGTTAATATAAATAGTTATGCTAAATCGTTGCCACTTTCCAAGACTCCTTTTGAACTGACTATTCGAGTTGGGGTCAATTTACCATTTAACCAAAAAACCGCGGTACGTGTCAAACCGGACATTAGCCTTTACGAATTGCTTGATATTGCATGCAAAGAAGCAAGCCTTGATCCCAGCAGATACGATCTTGTCATTAATTCAAAAATTTGTCAAGCTTCTTTGCAACAAAAGTTGAATTCATTTGGCACAAACGAAGTTACTTTGGTTTTGAAAAGTTACGACAAGTCCCAAAATAGACTTAGTAAGTCGATTTTAGTTTTGATCAACAACTAACTTGAAAAAAAAACAATTCACTATAAACAATTTTTAACAAAGCTAATTTTAATTTTATAAACAAAAATTTTATTTGAAAAAGTCAACTTTTGTCAGCTCACGAATGTGCCTTTTAGAAGAAAAAAAAGCGGATTAGTCGGATTATAAATAAGATAGCGTGAGACTATGAAAAAATATTCAAAAACTTATCAAAAGTTTAACTTTATTCTAGAGTAAATAACTCAAATTTATGCACTATTTAGTACTTGATTAATATTTTTTTTTGTTAATTGTTACATAATAAATATGATGTAATAAACAAGAGATATTTTATACTTTATTGTCATGAGGTTTATTAACAGGAAAATTTTGAAGACAATTTTCATAAAACAGCTCAAATTATTTAATCATGATTTGAATCAACATATTTAAAAAAGGTCTGCCAAAAAAGAATTAAAATTAAATATTGGAATTTAATTTGAAATTTAAGACAATATTTAAAGGAATTATTCACAAAATCTCATAATTAATCAATTATTCGTTTTATAATTTAAAAAAAAAGAAAAGGTTAATAAATGAACGAAATTTAGCTTGTTTTTATTTTAAGGTGAATTTGACTGTTGTGTAAATAAGACTACTTAAGCCACAATTAGTTTGGTCTTAATTTTAAATCCCGGTAATCCGCTTTTATCAATCAACCGCGGTTTTATGATTTTTTAAATTAATTTTCTTTTTCTTAAATAAAGAAACAAAAAATTTCTTTGAAAAATATTACAATATGCAATATTAAATTTAAATGTGTACACTAATAATTCTAAAATATTCCAACTTTGTTTTTGGAGAATTAAAAAATTAGAAATGCGATTTAGACATTTTTGAGTAGTGAAAAAATTTGTTTCCAAGTTGAAATTTTATTCTCTTAAATTCTTTTCAAACTAGTTTTAAAATCTATTTTTAAAATATCTAGTTTAGAATATTTTAGACGAAATTTATCTTGTTATCTTAATTGTTCGTGATGAATTTTGAATTTTTTGCTTGGGGCCACAGACCAAGAATCAGCTTTAAAGTCATTTAATCAAGTTTCTTTCAACCATTTTCCCAATTCATCGTTAAGCAGATTGGATTTAGGTCTTAAAATGTTCTAACTAAAAGTTAATCTAGAGAGATCAAAGATAGGCAAACTAATTTGTTCGTAACAACTAACATTAATTAAAATCTAATCTCTAAATATCCTTAATAATATTTGAATAAAGTTTGAATCATTTGTTTCCACGACAGCAAAATCTACCTTTATTTTTACAGCAACCGCTTCTGTTAAAACTTTATTTTAAAAACAGTAAATAAAGCCGCACTAAAACTCTTTTTTTTTTCAAAGATTCAAAAAGTTCTATTGCAACTTTTCACCAAAATAGTACCAAGTCACGATCACAAAAAAAACTAGCACCTAATACAAAATATTTTAATCAATCAACTGAAAGGAAATCAATAAACAAATTTAAGTCTAAATCAGAATTAGATTTAAGCATTGGAAGCACTGATTCAGACACTTTTAAAGGATCCACGTCTAACCTGAGCATCAAGTCGAGCATGTTTTCGTTTTTTACGCGCAAAAAAAATCGCAAGTCAAAATCAAAGACATCGTTGTACGAGGACAACACATCGCTCAAGAGCAATAGCCTAAAACAAGACCACATTTCGTCAACAAGTTCAATCAAATCAACAAGTAGTAGTCAAATAGAAAACTATTATTTGCTTTCCAGAGTAAACAAAAAGCGACCTGCTCCACCACCACCACCCTCAGGACAAAATTTAAATTCTGTACCAGAAGGAAACGAAACACCCAGGCATGAGAGGGTAATAAATCAGGCGAGATCCAAATCAGTGGTTGATGGAAGAAATGAAATGAGCGATTTTGACAAAGAAACCTTGGAGAGAATTGTTGCTTTGACCAGAAAAAAGAAAAAAGCTGCTCCGTTGCCACCCACAGTGCAAAAAGATTCCCTGAAAGTTTTCACAGATTTTTCACCAAATTCACATGAAAATTCAAATTGTAAAGTTGACGATGCAGATGATAAATACTCTTCATCACCTCCATCATTTCCTTCACCTTCT
This sequence comes from Brachionus asplanchnoidis, assembly GCA_025491095.1. Classification (NCBI taxonomy): domain Eukaryota; kingdom Metazoa; phylum Rotifera; class Eurotatoria; order Ploima; family Brachionidae; genus Brachionus; species Brachionus asplanchnoidis. The sequence continues at coordinate 3,312,465 of JAILYF010000013.1, read as the reverse complement.
CTCTCTGATTCAAGCTCTGTTTTATCTAATAAAAATGACAATTCGGCTAAAATAAATGAGAAAAAGGAATATAGCCCATCGCTGAAATCTATGGTCTCTGAAAATGATGAAATTAACAAAATTTTGGATAAAAAAAATGGTAAGTTGAAAATAGATTGTCAAGCTTGTCATTCAAGTTTAGTCTTGTCCTTAATTGAAAAATCTATCCACAAAAGGCTTAAAAAAATATGTTATTATAAAAATTGAAATGATGAAATGAGCAATTAAATTTATTAATTTTTTGAATCATTTATGACCACTAGTTGCTCTGAAGAATTAAATTTTATATAAAGTATTTTATCATAGATTAAATTGAATTTTATTTATTATTTGTTGAATTAAAATTAAAACAATTCCTAGTTATTTTAAATATTGAAAAATTTATTTACAAAAAATCATTTAATTATAGAAAAAGCATTTTAAAGATTAATTTTCTAATATAATTATGATACATTCTAAGAAAAATGTTATGAAAAAAATAAAGGGAACTCTTTTCTTTTTACTTAATTTATCCTTTGGGATAAAATTATTTTTTCAAATGTATGTCTATCAAAAAGTTTATTATTTTTTTTTTATTAAGAATGGTAAATTCATCTAAAAATGATTACCTTTTTTGGCAAATAAAATTTACACCTAAGTTGCTGTTTTAATAAAATTGGTTAACAAAGTGTTCTTATCAAATATATTTCTTCCAGACTAACAAAAATTCTTAAAATCACTTCCAGGTAAAAAAAGATTTTTTCAATCATTTTTGAATGAGTATAGAACTAAAAGTAGCATTATTTTTTATAAAATGTTTAGTTTTAACTGATACTAATAGAAGGCCAAATCTAATTAAATTAATAAAATTAAAAAAATTAAATTAAATTCATCTTGTCATCGAAAATTTTCTTTCTTTATTTTTTAACTCTCAAAAGAAAATATTTTACTGATATAATATTAAGCATAAATATTAAACATGAAATTTTTTAACAATATTAATATGACAGTTAATCGAGTTTCAAAATAAACAAAATTAAAAAAAAATTAAACATAAATTTTTTTTAATTGTTTTCATTTTACAACATTTGTTAATCAAAAATATTTTAAATTCTTTAGGATTTAAATTTTTCTAATTGAAATTTTTATTCTCAATGAGTGAGATTTGAGTGATCTTAAGAATTTTTTTTTCTCAATTAGTGATACTTTTTTTTTTTGATTATTTAGATTTATTTTAATTAAAATTTGGTTATTTGAGCCATGGTATTACATCTATAACCCATATATTAGTTTTAAAACCTTGTTTTGTTTACAACCTTAAATAAAGACTTATCTAGTCAGAAAATATTACGCCGATTTCTTTTTTTATTAAAATTTTATTTCTTTTTTTTAAGAAAAAGAAAAGTCACGAAATATTGATTGTGATTCGTTAAACATTCCATCATTGACTTCTTCAATTGATAAACAAAATATTATGGCACCAGATAATTCATGCCTTCCAAGTAAAACATTTTAAAAAACTTAAAACAATTTATTAAACTATTAATTTTTTTAAAGATAAAATGGAAGAAACAAAGGATGAAAGCATCCTTGACAATTTGAAAAAAACAAATGATGATAGCATATTAATTTCAGATGAAAATTGTGTTAGATCTTTCTATGGTGCTGTGGCTGATAACAAAATATTTTCCGAAGATGAATATAGTGATTTGGACTCAATTAAGGCGTTAAATTCTCCTACAGTAACCACTAGTCCACTAAATCAGAGCAAATACTCAGTGCAAAACATGTCAAATCAAATTACCAAAGTTGTTATAAACAAAAACATTGAGCCAAAAAAAATACAAGATGAAAGTTCAGCAACGTTAAGGTTAGAGACCAAGATCCCTGATGTGCTAGTGGAGGCCACTAATAGAAGCTCAGTACAACCTTATGATGCAGAGCCCGAAAATTCTCCAACAAAAAATGATTCAGATGAAGAGACCCAAATTGAGATTAATCTAAACTCATTTCGAACTCCTCTAAAACAAACTGCAGTCATTGAAGTAAGACCTGAGTTCGAAACTAGCAGTTTAATACAAATCGCTGATCAAACCATTGATGAAAATAATTCAGAAAAAAAACCTAGTTCAGCACATAGACCAAACTTGCATTTAAAATCACCTGTTTCGCCACCACCACAATTTCCCGCTCTGAATGAAAAAGACTTTAATGAACAACATCAAAACTACACTGTTGTCCGCCATGGGGATATAATTGAAAAAAATGGCACCTATTACTCAACTGATGGCACTGTGCGTGGTTACAGTGGAATTGTCAAGAGACTGGCTAATTCAAAAGCGCTCAATGAAGTTTTCCAAAAGCAACTAGAATTGGAGCAACAGCACGAAAAAGAGTATCAATTAGAACTTGAAAAACGAGAGCTAGAAAAACAGAAACAGAATACTCGTCCAAGTATTGGCACAATTGTTGCCACTGAGAAAAAAGTAGCCTCGAATCAGATGAAGACAGTTCAGTATAGAAAAAACACGGACAATCGACCAGTGGTAAAGACAACTATAGAGGACGAACTAAGCAAAAAGTTGGAATCCAGAAGACAAACTATTGCGAATCAGAAATATTTGCAAGTCGACACCAGCTCGTCGACTTGGTCTGCATCGAGCAATTCTTCGCCATCAATTGATAATTCGTCACAGAACTCACCTCAATCTTATTTCATGTCGCAAAATTTGCATTCGATCACCCAGCGCAAAAATTCACCTTCATTTGTAATGAGTGCCAAGGTGAGGGACTCAAACAGTAACATAAATAAAATTAACCAGGACAATTTGGCAAGAAATACTTTGTTTGAAGAATTAAAGTCGGCTGTTCCTGAATCAAACGGGGAATCGGACAAGAGTCAAAGTCTTGGTCAACTAAGCACTTTTCAACCAAAAAATAGTCGACCAAATGTGGCACCGAAAAATTTTAACAGTAGCACCAAAGAAAATATTCAGAATAAAAAGCAGATTTTGAACGCCAGAGAGGATTTGATGGACTCTATTAAGTCATTTAGTGTAGCCTCTTTAAAGAAAATCAATCGAAATAATATTCAATAAATTAATTTTAATTTTTTATTTAAATCCGTTTCGATAGTTAAAAATAAAGCATTTGTTTTCTTTGCGTAAGAATGCTTGATCACTTCTTCATTTTTTTTTTCGTTTTTAAAATCTGTAAAACAAAATTGCACATATTTTTATTTTTTTATATTTAAAATGCATTTTTTTTTTCATCTATTGTCAATCCTTTCAAATAGATATATAAAAGGAAATTTTAAAAGTTAATTTAAAAAAAGCTATATTGAATTTTGATTTTATTTAAAAAAAAATTTTAAATTTGTTTTGTTGTCATTATTTTAAGCTTCGAAGATTTTTTCCATTATATCAATGATTATTTTAAAAATTATTTAATAAAACACTGAATCCTGAATTCGAGTCTTTTTTTTACCCATTCTGTATTTTATTCATATTAAATCTTTAGCTCAAGAACGATCTTCATTACTGATTTTTAATAAACTTTCTTTATTTTTCATGATAAATATTAGCATGGGTTTAATGGGAATTTGCATTTTTAGCCAAGAGATGTCAATGAATTGCTAAATTTTTTTCGAGACTTGAAAGATCCATACAAACTCTAGACTGATTTAGATACCATATTGAAGCCAGTTGCCAGAAGATGCAACGATAAATGCATGATTAAGAGAAGATGAAGATGACAGAAGATGCAAAGATTTACAGGTTCAAAAACTAACTCCACATCGTTATTAAAATTATGACAATAATAATTTCTAATATTCAAATATTTAATTTTTTCTAATTAAAATTTTTGAAGAATTTATTAATTATTATCAAATATTTTATATTAAATTCTTTTATGAAATTAAAATTTCTTAAAAATTTTTGCTTACAATTTAATGACGAAATTAAAAAAAAAATGCTGATGATTGACAATGAATTTTAGCTATTTTAAATAAACCAATTAATTTTCCCAAATCTTTGATAATTTTTTCAATTTATTTTCTAATTTTTTTTTTGAAATTTAACTTAATAATTAGCCAATGAGGTCTGAAAGCGAATTATTAAAGATACAGACAAGAGCTGCGGTGAGTTAAAGATAAAATAACGCTGTTTAGAAATAAATTATATTTTATTAATATATCGATTATTAATCCAAAAATTATCTAAAATTGGATAAAAAAGGGTGAATTTGGTAATATTATTTAATTTATCAACCTTTCAACTAAAAAATTCGAATAATTGCTTTTAGTCTCAATTTTAATATGAAATAAATTTTGGATTCCAAATATCTAGAGTTATGTTTTTTTAGATAAGGTTAGGGCAATTCAAAACACTAACACTATCAAATATTTAAATTCCGATATCATATTCGGAATCTGCTTTCAAAAAAATACAAAAAATTTATTTTTTATTCTTTCGAGTAAAAATTAACCTCCTTCACTAGTTATATTAAACTAAGTTAAATAAGTCATCGTTTCTGACCGATATCGTAGCTATTTAATCATGAATCATGTATAATAGGCACATATTCTAAAAGCTGATATTCAAATAAAAATTATGGTGTTTTTAATGTGGCGGAAAAAAATGTTCCCTGTTGCTATCCAAGGAAAAAATGCGTATTATTATAGTAAGTAAAATCTCGGCAAATTTTTTTTTAATTTTTGAATATGAGTCAATTTTTGTTTTTTGAAACAAAAAAAAATCTTGTTTTGACTAAAATTATTTGAAAAATAAAGCAACATTTAAAAACCTAATCCAAAAATTTCGTTCAGAATTTCGTCTAGTTTGAGGATCTTTTATGAAATTTGTAGGTAATGAGTATTTGAAGAACTAGAATCGATTTTACTGTCGAAAATGCAAATTTTTTTAGTACTAAAAACACGGAATAATTTTTTCGCCTAAATAAATACATCATCCGGAAGAATAGAATATGATCCTTGCCAATTTTTGTTTTGTTATCTATACCAAATACGTCTTTTGAGAACAATCTTTTTGCTAAACTTTTTTTTGTGATAATAATAATAATAATAATGATATTTGATAGGGTGGTATATTTTTCTATTCAATTATTCCGAGTTACCTTTTGTTTTGAAGAAATGTGCAAGAGAACTGGGAGGACCACTAAAGTTAGTTTTCAAACAGTCATATAGTGAGGGCATCACATCAGGGGAATAGAAGCAAGCAAACGTAACACCCCTTATTTAAGAAAGACAGCAAATTGAAGGCAGGTAATTATAGAACAGTTTCGTTTACCGCATTATGCAGCAAAATCATGAAAGGCATTATTAGAGACACAATACTTGACTAATTTGCAAGGAAGACCTTATATCGGCAGCATGGCTTCGTTATGGAGAAAGGATTGTGTGACGTATTTGTTGGCGCTTCAGCATCAAATTACTTATTTGAATTGTTTTAGCTGGTTTAGAAATTGAAAGCATATGGAATAGGAGAACAGATGGTTAGGTGGATCAATGCATTTTTGAATGAAAGGAAGCAACGTGTGGTACTAGGGGACAGTGATTTTAGCTGTCAATCAATGACGACGGTACTAGGACCGTTGCTGTTTGTAATTTACATAAATGACCTGCCAGACAAGCTGTGGAACAATTGCGAGATGTACGCGGACGATAACAAGGTCTTGGCAAGAAACGAAAATGGACAAGACAATGGGCTACAACAGGACATCAAAGAAATAGAGGCATGGTGTAAAAGATATTCGATGAGCTTGAAAAGTGCCAAGTGCAAAATAATGCAACTCGGCAAAAAAAAAATAAACGAAAAAATATTGGGTGGGGGAGCAGGAGCTGAATACTAGGGAAGTAGAGAGGGACCTGGGAATTATGATAACTGTAATCGATGATTATGATAACATGGTGCAGGTCAAGGCAGCTGTTAAAAAGGCTAGCTGGATATTAGGGAGAACAAGGAGAACATTCGAGTTCTATAGCATACACTTGTTCAATAAACTGTACCCAAAATTTTTAAGGCCACATTTAGATTTTGCATCAGCAGCATGGAAAAACATGTCCTCAGACAAGGATACAAAGTTAGAAAGTGTACAACATAAAATTACAAAGATGGTAGAAGAATTAAAAGGAAAAAATTATTATGATCGATTAAGGATCTTGAGGATTACAGACTTGGAAATCAGGCGTAAAAGAGGGGATTTAATAAAAATGTATAAATTATTCAGTGGACTAGAGGAGATGGATATAAAGTTAAAGAGGGGAAATAGCGAAAATATAGGCCACACACATTCTAGCTATGTAGAGAAATATGCAGCATGAGGAGAGACAGATTATTGACCCACAGAACTGCCACAACATGGAATTTACTACCATTCACGGTAGTTAACGCCGGGTCGATGAGCAGTTTTAAGGTTGCCCTTGACAACCACATGACATTAGGTTGATTGAGAAGATCGGTATATCAGACTTAAACAAAGTCAGATAAGGCACCAGTTGATATAGTGCAGCCTTACAAACTGCACTTCGCATATGCATGCGCATGTGTCACAGCTGCCACTACTGCTACTGTTACTAATTCAATATTATCAAAAAGTAAAAGTCAGTATGCTGATTCCATGTGTAACAAAACAAAAAAATTTCAAAATTATTAGTTAAAAAAAAATTCTTTCTGAAATCAATTAATCGTGTTAAATAAACTTAATATGAAAATTGTTTTCTTTTCATGAAAGCAAAATTTGTAATGTGAAATTCGACAAAATAAAACATAAAAATATAAAAAAAATTCAAATTTAAAAAAACAGGAACTTACTTCCTTCATGTTTAACTTAATGGCATTTTTTAAAGACTTTGCACCTATAAAACAAACATAAGCAATTGCAAATAAAAACTAGTTTTTTAATTATATTACATGATTTTTTTCAGATTTTAGAAGGGACTTTCAAATTTAAATATTTTTAATCAATAAATTGTCATATCTTGTATATATCTTAAAAAATTATAACTAAAGATAGCACTAATTGAAAATTCAAATAGCCTTTACTCCTAAATTAATTAAAAAATTAGTTTTTGATATCTTTCATAAATATTGGAGATAATTCTTATAAAAATTAGTTAAAAGAAAAAATCGAGCTAGTTCAAAAATAAATATCTTAAAATATTAAATGAAATCTTGAAAAAAAATTAAAAACAACCTTTTTTTTTTAAAGTTTAAAGGTATCGAATCAAATTTTTCAGATTATTAGAGTGACTTGATTAATTTTAGGCACCAGGCTGAAATTGAATTAATTAGATATTCAAATTTGGTCAATATTAGGATTTCGAAGTTTTTCACTTAAATTAAATAAAAGATTAGATAATGGCTATTTAGTGTTAAATACTATAGCTTCAAGCAAAAAATTAAATGTTTAGTTTCCAAGGAAATTATCTTCTTAGTTAACATTCTCAATAATAAAATTTTACAATTTAAAAATAATTAGAAGAAAATAAAAATTTGTTAAAAAAAATGTTTAAGTCTTAAAAACAAGCTATAGCAATTAAATAAATACCACTGACATATTATTTCAAAATATCAAAACAAGTTTCTATATCAAGATTATCTCAGTTAGACGACAAGCTCTAATTTTACTTTCAATATTAAATATTCGTCTGAAAAATAAATTAGACGATAAAATAAAAGTTTGACCGTTTTATTAAATTCAAGAATGGACTTTAATAATGACCCAATATGTACGAATCAGGTGCAAAAGTTCGATGGCACCAAGACCATTGCCGACCTATATTACAGCAAAAAAAAGAGTTGGATGAATAATTTGTTGCTAAGGAAAGAAGCGTCAGATATTCAAGAAGAGAATGGAAGATTTATTCAAAACATCGCTATAAAAATGAACGAAAATACCAAGAAGAAAATTAGGTAAATTACTGTTGACCATGTTTTATTTGAAATATTAATTATTTTATTCTAGAGCTGAAAATCACTTGGAATTTGAAGAAATCTTGAGAGTAGAACATCTGAGAGAATTGAAAAAAAAATTTTTTGAGTTCACTAAAATAAAATCAAGCAGAATTTTTGCTCGAGATTTTTTGTTTGATCCCAAGAAAAAAAAACTAGCAGGTGCATTTTTTTAAATTTTAATTAAAAAATCTTTAGAATTCCATTTAGAAAGCTTAAATCAAGATGAATTTTTACAAGTTCTAAAAACTTTACCATTCTACGATGAATTTGAATTGGAATTGGAAAAGCTTTTCCAAAGAGTTAATAAACTGCTGTTGTTTTATTCGATTTTAAATTTAGTAAAATTTTAGATTGATCATCATAATATTGGTTTTATCAATTGGACTGATGTATCGAATTATTTTACCATTCACTTACAAGAAAATGAATATTCAGAGTTATTAAAAACTAAATTACTCAATATTAGACCAAAAATTAAACTTTGTGAACACAATAAAGTTATTTTTCTTTAATAATTTAAATTCAATTTTTTTCAATTTTAATTTAGCGAGAAGTCACCGTAAAGGTATTGAAAATTGAAAATCCGTTACGTTTTGTTAACATTTCAAGAGTATTTATTTAAAATTTTATACATTTTGATAAATTCAAATTTTTAATTAGAGAGGTGCTGTTGGTATTTGGAGTAAAAAGTTTAATTTAATTAAAACTTTACAAATAAAACCGCAAACAAATTTTTTTTCGAACCAAATTATGGGTCGTAAAACAAAAAATACCATGTGGATCAAGGATGTGGTCTTGTTACCTGAATCGAACAAAATTTGTTTGACAACAACCAAACGAGATTTAAGGTTCTTTTTGGTTTCAGCTGAAAGCTTAGTCGAAGAATTTAGTATCTACAATCTTCCATCTGAGCCAACATGTCTTGAGTATTTTCATAATGTAAAATCCATGATTTAATTTTGAATTACATTTAATTTTTGACAAAATAAAACAGAATGAAAATGGCAAAAGTTTTTTGTATATTGGAGATGATTCAGGAAGGGTTAATATCTTAACTTTTCATAAATCCAAAACTTCCTTTTATGATAAAACAAAAGTCAAAAAACTAGATAAAAGTATAAGCTTGGTTCCTGAATTGAGGTGGCTAATTGACAAAAACGGAAGAGTAAATTCAATAAACAAAACAGAAATTATATTTCTAGCTTAATTCAAGTTTTTAGACCATGAGCAATTTATCGAGTTTTCAACAATTTTAGTCTCTAATGGAAACCTGATAGAAAGTATTAAATTTGTTCCATTCAATCGAACATTAGCCATATCTACAGCTAGCTACAACAAATCATTGATAATAATTGATCCAGAATCTAAGAAAAAAGAATATAATTTTAGTCTTTATGATGTATTTTTTTTAAATTCTCATCAACATTTTTTTAAATTAGATGTTTTACAAGATTTGTAGTTGTTTTGATATCAATATGCCAATGCATATTTTAGCTACCGCTAGTAGTCGATCTCCAATATATATTTGGGACATTTATTCACCTAGTAGACCAATATCTAAGCTCAATGTGCCTGGTCGTAAAGTAATCAGCCTAAAAATTCATTACCCCATCGGCTATCTTTACTCATTAACATCAAACTCGGTAAATTTTATTTTCCATTAAATAATTTTTATGTCAGATAGAATTTTTTTAAATTATTTTGATAATAATTTTAATTTTGTTCTAAAAGATAATTGAAGTGTGGGATTTGAAAGATGATCATTTGGTTCAGAGAGTTGAACTTCACTTTCCAATTATGAATTTGATACTTCTTGAGTACGCTCCGTTTACAATGACACTTTTTACACAAGATTCTGAAAGTATTTCTTGAAAAATGCTCAAATACAGAGCTAAATTTAAAACTATCATTTAAAGATAATTTGATTGTCACGTGCAAAGATTATATTGCCCAATTGGTAATCGGTGAAAATGTTAAAATCTCCAGTTCGGTGCCTCTATCATGTAATTCTCCGATCAACTGCATGACATATTCATCAATATTTAAAATGATAATAACTTGTGCTGAGGATTCGACCATTACATTTTGGAATCTTCTAAATGGTCGTAAGCTGTTTACTATTGCTAATGCACATGATAAGGAAGAAATAACCCAGTGTGTTTTGGATCATTCAGAAAGAATTCTTTTTACCGGTGCAATAAATGGGAAAATAAAGGTAAAATTATTAATCAGTAAAAATTTTTTTAAAATTCAGTGTTAATGATGTAGGCATGGAATGTCGCAAATGGAAATTTAATACAATCTTATGAAACAAATAGTGATTTTGAAATTACCGGCTTGACTCTAGTTGATAGAAAAAGACTTATGATTGCGGTTGGCACCAATAAAAAAATAATTTCTTTTATTGATCTAAAATTTGAGGTAAATTAATTGAAATTCATCGTTAAACAGTAAAGGCTGAAAAATCTATCATCTAATAATCCTTTGATAAAGTAGGTATTAGAAATAAAATAAAAAAAAATGGTTTTAAAATTAAACTCAAAATCATTTTTTTTTATTAAGGTGATTCTTTTACCTGATTTTATTTATTATAAGAAATTAAAATATTAAAAATTTAATTTAGTATGAATTAAAATACTTTCTTTTATCGAAGCGTGCAAGCTATATAATTTAATTTCTATTTTAATTTAATTTTTTCGAGTTTTAATTAAAAAAAAAATGAATTTAAATTAAAGGCTTTTTGAATTAAATCAATTTGAATTTCAAAAAATAAATGGAAACTCTGATCTACTTAATAAGTGAAATTCAAATTAAAAATTAAACACTAATTATTTTATAAAGCTTATTTTATCAAGAACTCACTTGTTTCTAAATACAATGTTTCTTCCTCTAAATCTACTTTTTGATTTTCAAATGACTATATTATATTTAAAAAGTAGATTGAAAGATTTGGATCAATGGATGCAAATTAACCCGTCATATATTTATTTGTTATTATTTATTTGTTAATAAATATTAATTTGTCATATGAAAATAAATACTATCGTCATATGAATGATTAAATTAAAGATTTAATTTAATTAATAGTTTAACTATTAATTTTTATTTTTGATAATAATTATCTAATCTTAGTATAATTTTTATATGACAATTTATGACAATCAGTTTTTCTAATATGACGATTTAATTATTGATATGAAGGCTTAGTATTTTACCATCAATAATAAAATTGTTTGAAGCAAATGCAAATATAGTATCATCTCTATATTTCTTCTTTTATTAATTTTTATTGATTTAATTTTAGATTTCTGAAAATTATTCAAGAGATCTAAAGTAAAAATTAAAGGAATCAGTTTTAAAGCGTATAATATGTTCAAATAACCATTTTTCTGTAGAGCTAACTTTTCTTTTTTACTTTTAAAAATTTCAAAATTGAGTTTATAAATGAAAAATAAACATAAATATTTAAAAATGTTTTAGAGTCTTGAACCGGTACCGCCAAAGTTTCTTTATGGGGGAATTGTTCAACATGAAGATGAAATTTTATGTTCGGACTTGTACAATAATCTATTGGCAACAGGAGGATCAGAAGGAAGCATAAAAATATGGAGCATTGATACCAAACGTTTATTTCTTGTATTACGGGACAAGAAAGAAATTCTTAATGAGTATAATTTAATTAATTTTGGAGAGTTAATCAAATTAAATTTTCTAAATAAGCAACCAAGCGGTTTATAAACTTTTGTTTCTTAAACAGAGTGCCAATTTAAATTCAACAATTTTAATATCAAGCGAAAGCGGATATTTGAGCTTTTGGAAGCTTACATTCAAAAAAGAAGATCGACTACTCAGTAGAGAAAAGATAAATTAATTTGATTTTTAATTTTAATTTTTCTAAAGCTCGATTCTACGCATGTCATAAAAGCGATGAGATTATTTTATCTATCACAACAAATAGTAATGAGTCTATTTTGATTACTGGTGATACTAAAGGTTTTATCTCATTGTGGGACATTGGAGAGAAAACTTTCGACTCCAAAATAAAATGTATTAAAACTTGGAAGTGTCACGATTCAGCTGTTGTTTCAATAAAATACATTCAAAAATTAAACTTTGATTTAAACTCTGATATTTTGATTACAGCGTCAAATGATTGGTGTTGTAGAGTTTGGACAATGACTGGAGATTATATTGGTTCATTTGGACAAGAAGAAAGATGGAATTTAGTTGACGAAAAAACTTTTGTTTCTTCTGAAAAAATTTTAGAGCTACGCTCTGAAAACATATCTAGTGAAGTAAAAGGCAGTAATTTTAGGTATTTAAAGATTTTATTTTTTATTTCAGGTAATTAAAGCTGATAATGAAAAATTGCCTCATGAAAATACAAGTCTTGATACTACGGGTTCAAAATTCGATTATTTAAACTCTATCAAATATTTCAAAAATATCAAGAAAATTAAAAAAACATATTTACCGGATATAATAACTTATGAAGTGGACAAAGTATTTATTGATTAATGAAATTAAATTTTTCAAATTTTAAATTTTCTAAAAGATAAAGGAAATTGACGAAAAGGATTCGGAAATAAACATTCGACATTTACCTTCTTCATTTTCGAAATTAAGAATGCATGTAAGATTATTTAAGCTAATTTTAAAGCTTCTAAAAACATTTGATTTAAAAGGAACTGAACATGTGCCCTTAGCTAACACATTGCAAAATTAATAACATTATTTATTTATTTATTTTTTTAAATTTTATTTTAATTAAAAATAAATTTCAAACTTTTTGACAATTTAGTTAAATCACATTATTCATGATTAAGTCAAAAAAATTTAATTCACTTAAATTTTTTATTTAGTAAAAAAAATAAATTTAAAATTAAAAATATTTGAATAATGGAGAATAACGAAAAAACGATCAAAAATTTAGTTCTTGCAAAAGTATGGAATCAAATTTTAAGCGACAATATTTTACCAAAAGACTGTCAGCAATTTACCGACATAAATAACCACGCATTTCGTTTAAATTTAATAATAAATTCCAATGAACGAAAAAATTCAGAAGAAATTGACCATGTTGTGGATAAATGCAATCAATTTGTTATTAAAAATTCCAAGTTGGATCACTACCTCAGTCTCAAAAATAAAAACAATGAACAAACTGAGATAGACATTTCGGACAATTCTTTCAGTGAAATAGATAAACAAGAATCGAAAAAGACTGAAAATTTATCCGAAAAAAAATCTAAAAATGACAAAAAAGCATTTAATACTGATTCAGTGGGTGAACCTTCAATCGAAAATTCTATAACTATTAATCAAATTGCTACAAAGATTTTGTCTATTAAAAAAGCAATGGATGAAGAAAATTCCCCGCAAATTCAGCAAATAATAAATGATGTAGCCTCGAATTATGATCAACAGTCAGCACATTTTTTTTGTATTAACTTTCTAAATATTGAAAACTTTAAAACTGAAGTTTTTAAAACTTCAAATTTGGAATCAATTGATTTATCTATTCAAGAAAATCAAATTTATCAGTTTTTCGAAAGTTTAATTCAACTGAACTCATCCATAACTCTTGTGTCTTATAATATCTCTTGTCTTTTTCTTAAATTAATATTTTTTAACTTTATTGTGAAAAGTATTGAGACAGATTCCAGAAATGAGCAAATTAGTCGTATTCTATCCCGTAAAATGTTGAATTTAAGTGCCTGCCTATGTAACGAATTTCAGAGACAATTCATTGTATCATGTCTTGCGCCTTTTATTGTTGAGGCTAATTCGAAAATTACAAACAAAATATTTGTGGAATTTTTTATAAAATTGATAAAAGAGAATTTAAGCGAATCAGGCTGTAATGATCTATTGACAATTTTATTAAATGATTTTAATTCAATTAAATGGACCGAAATTGTGTACAGTGTTTTATCTGTGTTGATCGAAAAAATTTCAAATCTAAACAATGAAAATATTGAACTTGTTTTAAATAAAATGAAAAATGACTCAATTGATTTGTGCAAAAGTACGATTTTTAGCAAATTTTTGTTAAATTTATTGAACAAATTCAAAAATCGATCAGCTGTGAAAATTGTCCCAAAACAAAATTTAGAAAATCAAAGTTTTCAGTCATTGTCACAGCTAGATAAGTCAAAGAACAACAAAATACCAAAAGAAAGTGATTCGGATGGCTTCAATAAAAGATATATTGAAACAATTGAAATAATTATCGCTAATAATAAAACATTGATTAAAAAAACTCTTCAAAATTTGATTAAAAATTTCAAGTCTTAAATTGTATAAAACTAAATTTTTTTACCAAATTTAAATTCATTTATTTTTATCAGTTGTAGCAGGCTGGTCATTAAATAGACATTCCACATAAAATTTCCTTAAGATGAGTAAAAAATAATTTTAATTTTCTTTTATTTTTTATTCTAAGAAAGATTAATAAAAAAGTTAAGGTAATCGGAAAATTAATTGTCGACCTTGACTTAATTTTATTCAACACTAGCTCTCATCGATCATTCTTTACTCGTATTTGAATAAATTTATTTTTCACAAATCCTATTTTTTTTCATTTTTAAATATTTTTTTTTCCTTTTGTTTGATTCTTAATATTTTTGGTAAAAAAATACCAGCTAAGTAAAATTGGAAAATAATTTTAAAAAATTATTTCGACAAAAATTATTTCGATTAAGATATGGTGATTTTTTTCGTCTTTTAATGAAAATTTTTATACAATTTTGAAAAAGCATGAAAAAGTGTGATGTTTAAAATTAAATTAAAAATGCAATTAAAAAAAATTAAATGGAAGTGAATTTTGCAATCTTTTTACACTGAAATTTAATATATTAGAAAAAACATCGGTCATTTATTTTTTTAGTGTTTTAAAAAAAAAGTTTTATTTATTTTTTAATTCTAATAAGAAAATAACTTTCTTTAAAAAAAGATAATTTTTTTACAAAATATAAAAAAATTAAAAATCAAGCAAATTAGAATTTTTTTTACTTTAAATGATATTCAAAATTAATTTAAAAACATAGAACCTTATTTTTTTATTGTGGAAAAATAAGTTCCATTTTTGAAATTAAGTATTATTTAATAAATGAATCATGAAATGTTTTAAGATAATAAAAGTCTATATCTAAAAATTTAAAAAGCCCTAGTAATATTTAAATGGAAAAGGTATCTTTCAAAGATACCTTTAAATATACCTTTGATACCATAAATGAAAATTTTCATTAGAAGACGAAAAAATACGCCATATAGATATTTAAATAGTTATTCATTAATCATCATATATATATTATAAGGAAGTTCTTTACAAAAAGCAAAAAAGTTTTGAATATATAAGGATTTAAAATTGTGACGAAAAATATTATTCTAGTGTTAGTAAAAGCATTTTCATAACAATTTTAATTAAATTACTCGTCATCATTTTGGTCTAAATGTCTGAAACCTACGTTTAGCTTCTATTATTTAAAGATAAATAAATATTTATATTAATTTTATGTTTAAATGATAAATTTACTCTATCGAAATTAGAAATTAATAATTGTCATTATTAAGAATTCAAATATGAAAATTTATATCATATATACTTGTGAACACGCTTTTTTCAAATAAAATAATAATAAAGATAAAATAATAAAGATATTAAATGAATATATTTTAATCCGTATTTTTAATTAATTTTTGATTGTTGATAGTAAAATCATATAATTTAGACTTTATTTATTTTAATACAAGTGGTCAGATTGGTTTTAGTTATAATTAAAACGATTAATTTTTTTTTTTAATTCAATAAAAGAAAAAAAGATTTTACTTTTATTTTTATTTGATTATTTTTCTATGTTTTTATCATATATTTGAAGATAAAAATTTAGTTTTTTTCAAAGAAAAGGCTGTATAAAATATTAGACTGCAATTGAAATATATTTTACTGCACTGTTTGTAAGATGAGTCATTATATCTTAATTGTAATATTACTATTTTAGAAAAAAAAACTTTTAGTGAATTTCTAAATTTAAATGTTTTTCGTATATAAGATGATGATAACAAATTCCAAATTTATTATAAAAAATTTTGTTGAAAAAATTAGTTCAAAAACCGAAAAAAATGTGTCTTCTTTTATTAATTTTAGATACTTTTATGAAGGACAGGAAAATATTTTCAAAAATTCGAGTTTTAATAATCACATTTTTTGAAGTTTTATTTATAAACGATAAAAGATAAAATAAGAGAAATAATTTCATTTAATTAGAACACACCTGACAATAATAATACAACTCTGTCAAATTCTATTTTAAATACGAAATTTTTGTATAAAAAAGTGAGTTATGTAACAGGTTTATTCAAAGATCCTATATAGTGTCTCTAAATTTAATAAAAATTTTTATTTTATTTTTAGTGTTTGAAAAATAAGATACAAGGATCTTAATAGGAATTCTTGAGACTAAATAATTTAAAATAAAATATTTTAAACATTTCATTGTAGAAAAAAAATTCAAAATTTGTCAAGAATGTAAATTTTGAAACTAGACTAATTAATTTTGTGTCCAAAAAATACGTAAATTAATTTAAATTATCTTTACTAGATGCCAATCGGTACGCTACCCGCGAATCCGCATGTGATCGTTGATCATAAGTAATAGGAATTTGTACATCACCATTTATGTTTACTGAATAGCTTTTATTCTTAATATCCTCCAAATTTTCAGCCATATTTCTAGGTGAACCAATACCAGACCCGACACTACCAGCAACCATGTTTCTGTTCTTCTTTCTGCGTTTACCGCCACTTTTTACGTCCAATTTTTGATCAAACGAATCATGTCTGCTCAAAACATTGGGTTTATCAAGTCTTGTCTCCTGATCCTCGCTGTGTAAGCTCGGATTTTTAGGCTTTTGGATCAAAGGCTTCAATTCCTTGGCTTCCTTTATGAGTCTTTCTTTCTCTTTTTGCGATCTTTAACAATGAAATTTTAATTTTAATTTCTGGCAACAAAAAAAATAGCACAAAACAGAAAATAAAAGTATTGTAAAAATATAGAAGAAAAAGTTGAATTTCAAAATTTTAAAAAGTAAGTGAAATTTGAATAATTTTATTTTGGAAATTTTAGCATAAATTCCTAAGACCGATAATTATTTAAGTCATCTAGTCGATGCTAAATTTCTTAATTATTGAAAAATTTTTAATAATATATTAGAGTGACCCACATATTTCGTAGCAAAAATAAAAAAATATGTTCTTAATGATCAAAACAAAACAAAAAAGAATAAACATCATTTTTCACAAAAGTTAGATTAATAAATCCACTTTTTGCCAAATTCGCAATTTATTGCAAAATTGCTGAATGCATCAAACAAAAGACTGGAGCGAGGAGTACACCAAAGTGAACCGGCACTCGATCGGTCAAGGAACCTTTGGCAAAGTCTACCTAGTCCGATCCAACTCGGACAAAAAACTATACGCACTCAAAGAAATAAATCTAAATCAATACATCCTCAGAATTAGTGTCATTAACCGGTCTTACGCTCTTGAGGAAGGATTCAAACTGAACATTCTTAATATAGACCACGACAACATAATAAAATACTTTAATTCCTACATTCACAAAAACCATGTCTACTGGATAATGGAATACTGCGATGGAGGCACCCTGCGCGAACAAATATCTTTGTACAGAAAACAAGTAAGGATCATGGACGAACATTTGATATGGTACTGGTGCATTCAAATTTTGACAGGCATTGAGTATTTACACAAGTGCGGAATTATTCACCGAGACCTAAAGCCGGAAAATATTTACATTCATAATAAGAGAGGAACGTGCAAAATTGGTGATTTTGGCTTTGCCAAGCTGGTTGTCGAGTCTTCGATGACCGAAAACCACGTCATTAAGTATTTAAATGACTCGAGTGAATCAGATTCAGACCGTTCTTACCTGAGCAAAAATGACAAACAAGAGGAGAAAATAATTTATAATCTTGTCAATATATCCCAAGTGGGCACCCCTTATTACATGGCACCGGAGCTCAGAATGCTCATTGACTCTCATTTAGCCTATGCTAGTTTAGACACAATAAATAAAAGAATAAAAATATGCGAGAAATTTATTTACAAAAGTGATGTTTTCAGCTTTGGGTGCATAATATATGAATTGGCATTTTTGAAAAAAGCTTTCGCTGTCAAAGATAAATTCAAGATAACAGATGTGTGCATCGAAAAAGTGCGAATTAACCTAGAGACCAATGTAACTTACTCAGATGATTTAAAGAATTTAATAAGATCTTGTCTAATAGTAGAGCCATGTGAGAGACCCGCTGTCAAGCAGTTGATGAGCAAACATTTTCTAGTCTCCAGACTGGACAATGACTATTCGGAATATTTTAAAAAACAGGTGATACCTAGTCCTTCCATTGATCCCCGGTCCAATTCAGTTTGTTTCATGGAATTTAAGCTAGCTGACTATTATAAACCAATGACCATGAAAAATCTAAAATACAACCAAAATTTGATAGTTATTCTAGTTTTTAAAACCCATAACTTGGACGAGTCCAAGCTTTTGCTTTACAATGAGTATGGCCAGTTGATCAAAGAGCTCGACTCCTACTTGCATGCCAAAAATACCACAGCTCGTTCTAATTTTAACTTTGGAATTTATGACTTTTGTGTAGATGAAGACAACAACCATCTTTACCTGTCAACTAAAAAATTTGGAATAGTCAGATTTAATATAGTGGAAACAAGTCATTATTTAGAGGACATTTTTCTTGATGGGTATCTGGACTTGAACGAAATAAATGACCAAGAAAAAAGCATATTTCCAACTTGTCTCAATCTGATAGAGGACGAGTCGGCCTTTAGGGAAACAATGAAAACAAGTGGTAAACGTCGCCTAATTTTCTATGACCGAAGCTCAAAGCGGATAATAAGTCTACAAGTTGATCTTAAGAGCCAAGTGAACAGAGATCTGATAAAATGCTACATAAATGCCGGTCTAACTCTAGAGCAGCAGTATATTCGCCAAATGGTCAACTCTTCCAGTGAACTCATATGTTTGTTCGATGATTTGCCATCATTGAATGTCTACGATCTTAAGACTCTGCTGCCCAAGCGGTCTAATCGAAATAAAGGAGCCAAAAATAACTTTCGGTGTTTAACATTGGACTCGCATGGATTTTTGTATTCCACGGACGGAAAGTCTATATTCAATATAGACTCTAATTTTAATGAATTAAATTGGATAAATTTTTGTTTTGGAAGCGAGAAAAAATTTGGTCACACATTTTCTTGGATGAGCTTTTTGACCAATTCCAAGATAGTGCTGCTTACAGACGCCTTGCAAATGGAAAAGTCAACTATTTTAATTATAGAGCCCATTTCAAAGTAAAATTTGGAGAGTGTAAGTGTAAAAAATTAACTTAATCTATTTTATCAATCAAAAGTTGTTTGACACTGTGCGATATTTAATTTTTTTTTCGTTGAATTTTATTTTTTTTTTATATTTTATTTTATTTTTATGTTTTATTTTATTTTTATTAAAAAAAAATTATTTTTAAATAAAATTTTATTCTAAATTGATAAAAAAAATAGCTCTAATGACCCTAGAAAAGAAAAGAAGAGATTTTCACAATAAAGAGATATGTTTTAAACTTGGGTTAATCTCATGTGTGGATTAGTTTTTATGTTCGATAGTTGTCTGGCGGTTGTCAGCATGGGCGTTGACGGAATCGGAAATCGCTGCATTGGCTCGAGGTAGCGTGCAGAATCTGGTTCGTCGTAGCTCTCCTCGTTTCTATTCAATAATGGAAATTTGTTTTCTTCCCGATTGTCCTTCGAATTATCATTATCTGTTCCTGGTTCTTTTTTATAAATCTTATTTTTGGACTTATTATCCTTTGATCTTTGGTAAAAATTTAGTGACCAAGTAAATGAGTTTTGTGAAATTCAATACAAAATCATAAAAAAACAGAAAAAAATGTAAAAAAATTGAATAACTTTTTTTCTAAAGGTTTAAACTTAATTCTGTAAATGCAACATAGTGCAACATTGAAAGTGGCATCAAATACCAAGGTCTGCTAATTTTTCAGAGTTAAGCAGAAATTAAATTTTAATATAATCGAGCGGAATGCAGTTTGCAGAGATTTTGCACATCATTAGCAGACTTTTGCAGTTGATGCAACTTTGAATGTTGCACCATGCTACATTCACAGAATTAATTTTAGACTTTTAGAAAAAAAGTTTTTTAATTTTTTTACATTTTGTTCTGTTCTTTTGTATTGAACTTCACAGAACCGAGTTAATGTGATGCATTAAATGTTAAAAGCTACACTTTCTTAACTAGTTATTCGCTATTAAAAAAGTAAAAGACAAAAATATTGTTATCTATGACTAGTTAGAAAGAGTCAAACAACTTTTAAAGGATAAAATCAACAATAAATATTAGTAGAAGTGTTATTCTCAAATTCTTTTAAGAATTCGAACTAATACAACAAAAATAAGATCATAATAATAAAATACGTAATAGATATGAAGATCACTAATGGATGCTTAAGTTTGAAAAAATCGCAAAAAGTGATTAATTTAGATTACTGTAGAGGAAATTTAAATCATTATCTAATTTTAAATCATTGTCTAAATTAATTGAGTTTTTAAATTTTTTTATTTTCTTTTTATTTCCATGTGGTAAATTAAAATAATATTGATTTGTGAGAAAAGTAATTTAACATAAAATAGTCCAAAGAAAACAACAAAAAGCAACATAGCATATCTAAAACTATTAAACAACCGAATATGAATCACTCGGTATATACTCAACTTTGTGTATCTATATTAAAAATAGTAATAAAATATACCATAATTTTTTTTTTAACGCCTGCATCAAAAAGAGTTTTCAAGAATTGACTGTGTATAAAGTTCAAATTGAATAATTATACTGCATTAAAATTACAAAAAATGAAAATTAGTAGGTTTTTTATTTATTTTTTTTAATTTGATGTGGCACCAAAGCCATAATAAAAAAAATAGAAAAAAATATTAAAAAATTTTTAAAAATTTTAATTTATCTATTTTAACCAAGTTAATTACACTTTTGGAGTAGCACTAAAACTAAATTTTAACTTTGTGACAGCTTTACAGAAAATTATTCGCATTTTTAAATTATTAACACAAAACTTGCAGTATAACAAGGAAAAAAAATTAAAATTCAAAAGCTTTCTTCTAATTTTCATTTTTTGTAATTTAGCTGCAGAAAAATTTTATTTTAAACTAAATGCACAGTAAAGTCTTCAAAAAATCTCTTTAATACATATGTCCAAAGTTAAATTAATTGTTACATAATATAGATGGTAAACAGCACATGCGTTAAAATCGAATTTCTTGGTTATAATGCAGCGTTAAAAAAAAAATTTACTTTTAAATGTTTGTTTAACAATTAGAAATTATTTCATTTTTTCATAAATTCTAAAAATATCACTCCAGTGGAATTTTTAAATTTTTTAAATTACTATTTACAAATATTCTTTTGTAAATAGTATTTTAAAATATATTTTTGCAAATCTGTTTAAAAATGAAATTTTCTGACTGTTAAATTAAGTGAAGCTCAACATTCAAACGATAATAAATAATTTAATTTAAATTTTCCTTTAAATAAAATTTTCGTCTAATCATTTCACATAAATAGATTAATAATTCACTTTAAGTAATTTTTATCACAAAAAAAGAACTTTATTCCTTTATATTCTTACTCAAGATAAGTTCATGCAAATCTAGACTAGCTTTATGATTCAAAAAAGCAATACAATTAATTAACAAATAACTAGTTAATCGAGAAATCAAGCTTTTTTAATAATAAAATATTAACTTACGTTTTTATTTGACAAATTAAGTTTAATACTATTAGAAGAATACAAAAAGCGCACGATATTGGAATTATCAAATAGTTGTCTAGATTATTTCGCTGAGGAAAAACTAGCTCGTTATCAATATAAGCTAGTTCAACTTTTGCATCCTTTACTATGTCATTTCGATGTTTTTTAAAAAATTCTAAAATTAAGAATACTAATTGAAAAAAAATTAAAATTAAATTATTTTCTACCTAAAGCTACTGGTTTCGGCAAAATGGACAATTCATCTTCAGCACCTTCATTATCAATGTAAATATTTGAAATAAGAAATCTTGTCTCTTCCTGATACTTTTCCTTCTCATTTGACCCGACAAATTTTATGTTTCGTGAAGTGATATTACTTTTGAAATTATAAAAAAAAAAATTTTTTTAAATAATTAAAAATTACAAATTTTTTAAATTTCCGCATGATAAGGTCTGATTTTCGCAGAATTCATTTGCTGCTTTTGCTATTGCATTCACTACCGTAGGCAATACTTGCATAAACTATTAAAAGATTTTAATTCAGCTAAAATAATGTTATGAATTTTTGTTTACTTCTTTTCTTTTCAGGTCCATGAAGTGAACTAGCACACTGTTTTCATTAGGAGCAACATGGTCAGAGCACCTAATAGCATTTATGAGAAGAAAAAATCCAAGAAATTTAACATAGGGAGACATCTTAATCTAAATTTTGAATTGAAATAAATTTTATGTAAAATTGGCTTAGAAAATTAAAAAAGTTCGATTCTTCATTCATAATTTACAAAATTATGGCGAGTTTAGTAATACTAGGGAATCACATATTTTACAATTTACCTTTTGAATGCAAATAAAATACGAAAAAAATCTTTATAAATCTAAAATTTTAAATTAACATAAAAAGACATTTGTGTTAAACGTTGGAGTATTTTATTCACCTGAGTGAAATTTTAAAACAGATTATAAACGAGTGCCGATTTTATTTGATTCTTTTATTTGAAAAAAAAAATAAATTATGTTTGTTTCGTTGCGATGGGTTAATAAAATATAAAAAATTATTAAAGATAAGAATTCATAAAAATGAAGTGTAGGTGTTTTACCTTTAGTGATTGTGACACTTTACCATTATTATTTTTCAAAGCGATTATTAATTAAATGGATTAATCATTTTAAAATAGCTAATGGAAAAACTATATTTTTTCAAATAAAACATTTACTTGAAGTTTAAATTTTTGCATGAGTAAATAGCTTCATCGAAAACTTCTCACCACTAGGATACATTTCAATAATTAATTTTTGACAATGACCCATTTTAAATTATAATTGATAACCTAGAAAAATCACGAATTAAAACAAAAAGTAAATTATTAATTTGGAAAATTTTATTTATCCATAATTATTTTCAATAACTGAATTAAATACATATTCTTCCTAAAAATTAAATTTAGTTCATTAAATTTATATTTTAAATATTTAATAATTTTTTAAATTGACGTTTAAAAAAATTGTCAATCTAAAAAGCCTAAGGACTGAAAATCACCAAAAGAAAATCAATAAAATTATTTTCAAGTATTTATATTTTGTAATAAAAATCGTCAAATTATTTATGATATTATAGTATTATATTTAAGCGCACTTCCCTTCCTGTTTTTTTGCAACATGACATTTATCGGATCAAATTTTTTGCTTGAGGGTTAAATTATAATCGCTTGTTTTTCAAATTATCATTTTAATAAATCAGGAAGTCTAATCAAATCATGAAATATTTTTGAAATCTATAATCTTTAATATACAAACATTAATTGATTCAATAATATTTTATTAATTTACAAGAAAATTTCTTTTAAAAAAAAGTTTTCAAAAAAAGATAAAATGATTAAAAACTAAATTTTAATTCAACAAATTGGAGTCATTTAGATTCGGAACATTTCTAGACGTACACAATTTGAAATCAAATAAAAAATTCCCATAATTTAAGACTTGCTGAATAAATTTTTCAAAATTAATAATTTAAAAAAATTCAAGATAATTTTCATTTTCAACTGATTTAGAAAGCCCATTCAATAAGCAATTCAAATATTTAAACAAGAAAATACTTAATTGACACATTTATTCAACATTGGTGCTCGGATCACAAATGATCAACATTTATCCATCTAAATATTGAATCTGAACAATCAATCTGACCTTAAAAGTAAATAAAATAGCTTCATTTTTTCCTAGTCACAAGAACAGTTTATAAAATCTATACTAAAACAACGTGATAAAACAAAAAGACTCTAAAAAATTTTTAGATATAAAATTCTTTTAAAATGTCCCATCAATCGGGTATAAAATCAAACGAAAAATTGCGTAATTTTTTCGCTCATGCAAAACAGGATAAGACAAGAATGTTCAAAGTGGTCATCAATGATAAAGAAGAACTTGAACTGAGTATCCATCATGAAGTACAAAATTCAAATTGGCAAACTGATTTCAACAAATTTGTGCTTGAATCAATCGAACCAAAGTCACCATGTTACATTTTCTACCGCTTGGATGAAAAAACCAATTCGGGATACACTTGGCTTTTAATACTATGGTCTCCAGACTTTGCTACAGTCAAGCAAAAAATGTTGTATGCATCAACGAAATCAACTTTGAAAATGGAATTTGGTGCTGGTCAGGTAACTGATGAGCTCTTTGCCACAATTATGGATGAAATTTCTTTAGAAGGATACTTGAAACATGTAAAATCACAAGAAGCGCCCGCACCGCTCACTAATCGTGAGGAAGAAATTGAATTTTTGAAGCAAAATGAAGACCATACTCGCATTAATGTCGATACTAAACACAAGACCCTTCAAGGAGTCATGTTTCCGATTGATAATTCAGCTGTCCAAGCTTTGGAAGTTTTTAAAAAAGAAAATTCCAATTATGTCCAATTGATTGTCAATATAGAAGAGGAAAAAATCCAGTCTAAAAGATTATATACTTTAAACGATGTAAGCAAAGTAGAGGACATCAAGAATTGCATACCACAAGATAAAGGTAGATTTCATTTGTTCAGATTTGGTCACACTCACGATGGCCAAGTATTCAAGTCAGTGATTTTTATCTATTCAATGCCCGGGTTTTCGGTATCAATAAAAGAGAGAATGATTTATTCGAGCACAAAGAGTGAAATGATTCAATACATCAAGTCTCATTATGATATTGAAATTAATAAGACAATTGAGATTAGTGAACCAAGTGAATTGAATGAGAGCTTTTTCATTGAAGAACTGCATCCGAAGAAAGTAGCTGATTCTAAAAAATTCGATAAACCAAAAGGTCCAAACTCAAGAGGGGCAAAACGTCTCACACGACCGGACCTAAGCAATTGAAATTTATGATTCTAATTTAAATAAACTAAATCATTAGTGTCATATTTATAAATTAAATATACAATTTTATTTGGTCACTAATTCTTCTACTTAATTTATTATAGAATAAAATTTATCAAAATCCAAATTGAATTTTGTCAAGCTGTAGAACTTAATTAGTCCAAAAATTCGACCTAATTTTTAACAATGGGTTTAAAAATTAATTTTAATTTTATTTTTTGTTCTAGAACATTTTTCTCTATTAATCCTATTAATTAATATCAAAAATCACTAATTAATCGATGAAAAAATAAAAGAGAATAGGATAAAAAATGAATTGGAATAAAGACCAAAATTTAAGAGAGAGAATTTAAAGATAATTGTTTAAAATGTTAGAAAATTCATAAATAAATGAGAAGAATATTTTTTAATCCAGCATTTAAATTCGAAGCTTAAAATTTAATCTTTACTTTAGCTGATTTTAATATTTTTTTAGAGGTAAATGTCAAAATATATATTTCTTTAGGATATCCTCAAATTAATCTGGCTCAAATTTGTTCATAAAGTCTGTAATAAGTAAAATGATTAAAAATAAGAATGTTCAATGTCAATGTAAGAATATTTTAATTCAAATCGAAAATTTTAGAAAATTTAGAATTTTTTTAAAAGCAAATTTTGAGGCTGAATAACATTAATAAATATAAGATCAAGAATGAAATTTAAAAAATTATTCTTTTAAAAAATTCTATTCAGTTTTAAGTTATTTCCGAAGATTTTGGTAAAAATAAAATTAAAATACTGACAAGTTTTAAATTTATTGATGTTCTTTAATTAGTTAAACTTCAAAATAAAATTAAAAATTTATTTACACGAAAAAGTTTTTTTCTTCAAAAAAAAAATCTAAAAAAAAAATCTAAAAAAAATTCATAGCATTAATTAGAAAGTGTGATGAGTGATGGAAAAAAAATTACTATAACATTTGGGATTATATTATACTCTGAAATAATTCTTGCCAATATTTAAATTAACCGTTTCCAACAAAAAAAAAATACAAGTCTGCATAAGCATTATTTAATCAATAGAATTTTGAATTGAGAAGAAAATTTATTAATTAATTTGATCAAACAAAATTTGACGTTCATGAGAAAATTGTCGTAATTTAAAAAACATTTCTAATCTTGCATTTCTTCTGGTAATTCGTGAGGATTCAAAATTCCGGGCACTGATTCTTGAATACGTCGCTTGTCTTCAGCTGCTTTTCTCAATGCCTCTTCTCTTTCTTCCAAATACAAGTCACTGGTATCATCACCTGCATACTCTTTTATCTGCACCAAAAAATCTCTCAAATGTTCCTTAAATGCCGGCAGATTTTGATCCAAATCAAAAAAGCCCTTGATAATAATTCGAATTTGAGCACTTGAAATAAAAATTAAAAATGATTAATCAAAATTTATAGATTTATTCAGAAAATTTAATTGAGACCAAAAATAAAAAAAAATGTCGATTTATTCATTTTGTATCTAAATTTCTGATTGCATCACTTAAAACACAGCCCAAAAAATTATTCTTAATTTTCCTTATAAATTTTATTTGTGTTTAATTAAAATAGATGATAAGTTCTCGACTCACTCTCTATTTTTTATGATAAACTATTGAAATAAAAAATTATTTCTTTTCTAAATGATCCTGAACAAGAATTATCTTTGACAATTAAAATAAATAAGCTCAGTAAATTTATTTTAATAAAGTTAATGTGTTTTTTGCTAGGCATTTACATTTTTAAAAATTTAAATTTAAATTATATCTAAATTTCACTATTTATTAATTTTGGTAAATAATTTTTTTTTGTCTAAAGCCGAAATCAAAGGTATTGAGAAATTAAAAAATAAATTGGACAATAATCCCTCCTTATTTTTTTATACATTAAAACTAAAGATTATTAAATTCATTAAAAAATTACTGCAAAATATTTTGTTGTACTTTTGTACTTAAAATCATTTTTTTAAAATTATGATAAGAAAATAATAAAGCATTAACAAGATTTAAATTGATTATTGTTGATTTGAATAGCAAAAAAAAATGAAAAAAGGGTTTAAACAAAAAAGCTGTAACAAAATATGTTGCACTATGTTGCAGTAATTATTAAAATATATTTAATAATATTTTGCTTTAATTTATCAAATAAGAATTTATGTTGTTTTGTTTGATTTGTATTTAAAATTCACAAAGCCAAACCAAACAAGAAACAAAGACCATCGCTTAGGATGCAATTTAATTTTCCTTTTTTATGAAGAGAATTGAGCTAAATCTGAAATTCTGGTGTTAATCAATATTTTCAAATAAAATAAAAAATTTTGACATTTCATTTTTTTGAAAATAAAATCACCAAGTAAAGTAAAGTGATAAAATCAGAAATTAGAATTATTAAAAATTAATGCAACATCAAAAACATTAGAAAAAAAAATTGGAAAAAAAAAGCAAACTCACTCTTGGAGATGTGGATAGGCTGTCTTGAGCAAGTTGAACACATGCTGTTGAACATAATCGATATTTTGCTCTGGACTTTGGACCTCAAGATTCAATGGTACTAAAATATTATTATTCTCCAGTAGTGAAAACAAATGGGCAAGTATTTGCGAGTGATAGGTGAGACCAGCTATGTGCGAAGTGTCTGTGACCACGGCAAATACATGCTGCATTATTTCTATGTAAAATGACTGATAGAATTGCTGAGCTGCCTCTTGGTGCTCGCGAATGTTGATCAGCAATTTGAGCAAAATTTCCAAGCCAATTTCGGCCACATCTCTCATCGTGTGCTTAAAAGCCCAAATGATCGAGTCAAGAATAAGCTTGAACTGAGGTCCTTGAATTTGAAGCAAAGCCGAAAAACAATGCTGATTGACTGCTTGGAGTAGAATGAAAAAATTTTTTCTATGCTCCGGATACTCTTCAAAATCTCGATTGATCATGGTCAAAGTGCATTCAAAAACAGCATCGAATATCTTGGGTATTTCTTTGGTGATGCTTTTCTCCAGTTTGTTCACAATTGTGGCCATGGTCGACAGCACCTCGGGCTCACGAGCTTCGGCAACATTTTTCTGATAGTCAAGCAGAACAGCGTCCAGCAAAGGCGGAATAAAATTTTCAACAACCATGTCAGGATCGCTCGATTTGCTGATCCAACTAGAAATCAAATTTAAACTTTCTTTTTTCACCACTCTCATTTGCTTTATCAATGGTTGTTTGGCGCACATCTGTCCATGCTGAGCCACCGCCTCGCTTATATTCGAACTCATCACTTTGTACACATTCAACATGTCCAAATAAATGCGGCCCAATTGGTTCACATAAGGATATCCCAGCGCTTTGCAAGCTCTCACATTTGTCTTCAAAATGTTGCACAACTGCTTAATTACTTCCTGTTCCTTGAGACAATCACAATTGGATGTTGCCTGCTGAATTATCGAGTCCCACACAGCATTCGGCAATTGTGTATACTTCTCGATCAATTGGTCTTGGGTTGGCACATCGGTCTGAGCCGAGATCATGTAGCCCACTGCTTCGTAGAACGTGTGAACTTGGTGCGGCTCCAAATCACAAATAATTGTATTTATTGAGCCCAATATTTCCTCAATGAATGGAACATTTTCTCCCAGCTGAATTTGGACAAAGTGGCGCCGACACTTTTGCGCTATCTTTATAAATGTATCACAGGCCATGTCCTGGACACCCTCATGGGTTTCATGCATAAATTCAAACAACTTGTTCACCACAGTCTTTAAAAACTTCCAATGAGCTCTTAAAAATCTTGGATACTGTCCGACTACGTACATTATATTTGAGGCAATGATCGCCTTGTTATCTTTGCCTCGTTTTTGCTCGCACAGTCCCAGCAAATCTTTGATGACAGTGACCAAAAAGCGCTTTTCGTCCTCTTCGTGCATGGCGCCCGATATTGAGCCGATGGCCCAGCACAATGTGTTCAAATTTTTCCACGACCACTCACTTCCACTCACTTGATTCATCAATTTCTCAGTCATTATGGACTCGGTGTCCGAACAGTCCAAATGAGTCAAATAGACCAGAGTTTCGCGCATATTCTTGTACATGTTTATGGAATCGGTGTCTTTCATGAACTCTCTGACCACTTCGCCCTGGTCGTTCTCGACCACCAGCACTTCTTCTGGCTTGGCCATTTTGGATATCATGATGCGTCTCACTTTGGACAAAATGGTCTGGTAGGTTTGACGCCTGGCCGGCGTTTCACTTCTCAAACACAACAAAATGGGCGACACCGAACTAAACGGGTTTTCTCGATACAACTCCGACGTCAATATGTTCCAATATTCGAGACAAATTTTGAATATTTCCACATCGTCCACTTCCGATATGAGCACCAGATAGTTCAATGCATCGTGCAACAACTCTTGGAATTCCACATTTTTTTCAATCACACTTCCGTGCTCCTTCAGAAACGAAGTCAAAAACAGACTCAAATTTTGGATGAAGTTTTGCTCGTCACATGTTCCGTTTCTGTAGGCATCGCGCAGGTTGATGTCCAGTGGAAGTATTTGCTTGATGCGTGTCATGGACATGTTGAATATGGCGGCAAATTTTTCCTCGTATGTCTGCGCGTTTATGGACACAATTTCGGTGAGACACTTGAGTGTTACATTGCGGAAAATTGGCATGACTAGAAAAGTTTCGATCAAGTGAGGTATTAGCTCGGTCTCAAATATGTAGCCGAGAGGTATCCAGTTCAAAAATCGGAGCAGCGTCTCCAGAGTCACATTGATCAGACTTGTGTTCTGCGAGCTGGTCATTATGAAATTGCACAATTGAAACACTTGCTGAAACTCGTTGCACATGGACTCCTTGAGAGCTTTGGCCTTGGCTTGGGTCATCTGGCCGGCCGAAAAGTCGAACACCTCTTCGCTGAGCAGCTTCAGAATTTCCATGTTGTTTTGGCACACTGATTCGTTTGTTTTGCTCGCGCCCACTATGTCGCTGATGAACGTGGGCCAATTTTTGGGCCATTCGTACTTGAGTATTTGGATTAGGATCACATTTAGTTTGTTCAGGTAGACTTTTTCGCGCTCCAGTGTCGCCGAGTCCGTCGAGTTTTTTATGATCAGGCCGACTATGTATTTTTTTATGGCCTCGCACTGGTTCCTCGGCAACGCTTTCCACTTGGTTTTTATTGTTTTTTCAAGGATTTGCAGCGCAAAGTATTTTGTTTGCTGATTTTGGGAAAATTCAAGTATTGTGTCGACGCGGGTCCACGAGTCTTGGTGCTCTTTGAGCGAGTTCAGCACTTCGCCAGCTTGCTTTTGCTTCAAATGGAAATTTTTAAGATTTTTAAAAAATTTTTTTTTTTTTGCTTTTGAGTTTATTGAAAAAAAATAATAAAATTTTTTTTATTTTATTTTTTTTTTGTTAAATAAATAAAGAAAAAGAGTCGAGAGCAAAAAGGGTTAAGGAATGCTTACGGCTTCACCGTGCCCGGTGTACATCATATTCACGACTCCATCAAGCAGACTGATGTCTAGTTTTTGATTAAAATCAAGTAATGACTTGGCTTGTTCTATTATGTGCATTTTTTGGTCATGAAAACGATTCTATGAACAAAAAAAAAATTTTTTAGAAAAAAAAAATTAATTTGGTTAGATTGATCAATGGTTGATCAACAGCGACAACAACAAAATAAAATAATAAACGCATTTGTGCTAAATTTGTTCTAGCCGCAGAGAGTAGAAAAAGTGAGCGGTTTGGCAAGTATTATTTTAAATGTTGATGTATACATCAAAGTTGTGATCATAGCGCCAAATGTTCAGATTATGAAAAGCGTATGTTCAGAGCTGAACGAGAAAGCATTTAGTAAATAAAGTGTTCCTAATTAAAAAAAAAAGATAAACAATTAAATGAAATTTGTGTCATTTTAGAAGAAATTTAGAAGAAATTTAGAAATAAATGAAAATTGCTAGATGCAATAGTTGCATTTTGCATTTAGTAATTTTCGTTCGTATTCGGTTAATTTCGTTTTATTTCGTAGAGCTTTTATTTGCTTTCAATAGTTTTTTTTCTAGTTTTTTTGTTAAATTTCAAATTTATCAAATACGAGTACTTGATAGTAATTTTAGTTGTGAGGCGACATCAAATTGTCTTTGAAAACATATGTTTTCAAAATTTTAATGAATTATGCAGTTAAGAGAAAATAATTCATCTGGCTTGTTTTATTTTAAGTTTTAGTTTTAAATTTTTTTTCTTATTAACTAGACTGAGTCTTTAGAAAATTATATGTTATATTCTTTTTTTGTTAAACTTCAGTCTAACCTGGTTAATCTGGACTCATTGGTTTCTTGTCCGGATTAAGCTTTCCGACTTATCCCGTAAACCGGAAATTAAAAAAATGCGTTTTTCTCCGAGTTAGGAATTTTATTTCAAAATTAAAAAAAAAGTCAAATTAGTATATTAAATTACCAAAATTAATGTAAAAAAGCATGTTCATTTTTTGAAGCTTATAATCATTTTAAATTGAATTAAAATTATTAAAAAAGTGACACTTTCAAATGTCTCTTTTCCTCAAAAAATTTAAATAAATTCTAAAAAAATATTTTTATTAAACGTTCTATTTTAGTGTTGTGGATCGAAGGCCATTTCGCTCGATCGGATCGCCGAGCGACGATCTCGATCGACGATCCGATCGTTCAAAAGTCCCGCTCGATTTTTCGATCGGAATATGCAATTTTCGAAAGATTATTATTTTTAATTTTGTTTTAAAAGATCCTTTACAAGAAAATCACACGAATACAATGTTAAATACAGTACTGCTACGAAAAACTGTTTTTACGTGAAATTACGCAATTTTACGTAATTTTACGTAATTTCACGTAAAATTACGTAAAATTACCAAAGTAAAAATAAGTAAATTTACCGGATTTTATGTAATTTTACGTAAAATTACCGTAAATTACGTAATTTTACGTAAAAAGTAAAATTCCAAAAAATACGCCTTTTTTTGAGAATTTTGGCATTTTTTGACTTTTTTGAAATTTTTTGGTCCTGAATGCGAAAAAAAAAAATTACTTTTTTTCACGTAATTTTACGTGAAATTTTATTTAATGTGGTAAATTTTTTTTAATTTTTAGTAAAAAAAAGTAAATTTTGTACAAATTTTAAAAAAGTTATTTATAAACAATAAACAAAAATGCAAAAACAAAATTTTCAATTAGATACATCTCAATACAATTCAATGATTCGACCAATCTCCATTTCTTTCTATAACCACTTTTATTACCTTAATTTTTATTAAAATTTTTTTTAAAGATTTAATTGAAAACAAAAAACCATAACTTCATGATTGCTATCATTCGCTTTAACACCATCAATTAACCGCGAAAATTAAAAAAAATTTAAATTTTTTTCATGTTTTTTCAAATTTATGGTGTAAATGTAATTTATGTTTTTTATGGTGTAAATGCTCGTGAAAACAATCACGTATTGTTTGACGTTTTGTTCGACGTTTTTTGTTTCTCGAGTAAAGTAAAAATATAATTTAATATTGACTAATATAAGCTCTTGAATGAGATAAAGTCATCAAACCGTGCATCTTTAGAACAAACTTTATTTACAATGAATGAAAACATTAATAAGCTAAACACAAATGTTTCGAAACTTAATAGCGAAAATGAAGCCATTAAAAAATTAATTATTAGGGGTGAAACTGACAGTTCTTTCTTTTCACCAGGAACCAAAAGAAAGGCCGAAAGAACTTATAGTAGTTCCAGTGATAGCGAAGGGTTAGTCAATATTAAGCCATTTACAAATCGTCTCAGAAGTGAAATAATGAAGAGATTTGTAAATTACAAAGGTCAGACTCTAGGGTTTTATGAAAAAAAATTTCATAATGAAATGGAGGAAATAAAAAGTAAATATTTTAATGAAAAAAAAGCTTTAATTGTTAATTTTTTTTATTAAAGAAGATTTGTTGAAGTTGGTGCCAAAAAATTCAAATTTCAAAGAATCATGGAAAAAATCTGGTGACAGCTTTAAAAATGATAAAAATAAAAAAAAATAAAATTCCGCAAAATTTTTTCAAAGATTTAAAAATTTTACTTTTTTTTACTTTTTTTTACTAAAAATTACAAAAATTTACCACTATTAAATAAAATTTCACGTAAAATTACGTGAAAAAAAGTAATTTTTTTTTTTTCGAATTCAGGACCAAAAAATGCCAAAATTCTCAAAAAAAGTATTATTTTTTGGAATTTTACTTTTTACGTAATTTTACGTAATTTAATGTAATGTTACGTAAAATTACGTAAAATCCGGTAAATTTACTTTTTTTTACTTTGGTAATTTTACGTAAAATTACGTAATTTCACGTAAAAACAGTTTTTCGTAGCAGTACTGTAAATATAAAATTTAAAAAATTGAATTTTTTGTTCATAATTTCTCTTATAATTTTGCATCGATATTGAAAAGCTTACTATTCATAACCATTCAAATTGAAAACAGGAAATTTGAAATTACTCTTAATATTGAAACCACATTTACTTTAAAGCTTTAAACAAATAAAAATACCTTCGATAAGAAACCTTCTTAAAACTAAATTTATCTCTTCTATGTATGAGGTATTTGATTAAATTGCTATCTAAATTTGATTTTTATTTTGTTTATTATTAAGAATTAAACGATGACAGGGAAAATCTAAAATCTCGCTCTTAGGAAGGAGGTATTTTGATTAAATAAAACTTTATTAGAAACTATTATTATTAATGTGTAAATCTTGACCTCTCAATACCTTTAATTTCCAAAACTCACAAGCAATCTCAAGTCAATACAATATTATCTCAAAAATATCTATCTCCGACTCAAACTCAACCATTAATCATTAGTCAAAGAAGTCAATCACCGCCTCTCAGACAAAACAAAACTCAATTAAAACCAAATTTAACTCTAAAAAATTGATTATTTCCTTATTTTAGTATTAAATTCATTAAGTTTTTTCTTCTTAACGCTCGATTGGATCGATCGTGGCTGATCGTTAAATTCGCTTGCGATCCAATCGAGCGGGATTTTCACTCGCGATCGGATCGCTGAGCGGGATTTTGGCTCGAGATCGAGGAAAAAAAGATCGTGATCGGTGATCATCACTCGATCCACAACACTATTTTCCATAATTTAATCAGAAAAAAAGTAAAAAAAAATCAGGATTGGTTTGACATTTTTATTTATGACAATTTTGCTATGATAATTTTGAATATGACAATTTTGATCTCCTTTTGTTCACTTGAATCGTGTGTATTCCCAGGGATAACTTGAGACCAGATTTTTTTTAAAAAAAAACTAAAAGAAATTCCGAACAAATCTATGGTTTTACTTTTTTGAATTTTAGCTTTATTTTGAATTTTGTCCTTTTTTGAACTTAATAGTATTGATTTACCTCAAAAATTTTTTAGACGACGTAATTTTACATGTATTCTATTTTTACCTTAAAATTAAGTAAAAAATGGTTAAAATAGTTAAAATTTTTAAGTCACATTTGATTCTATTTCTCAAGCATATAATGATATAACTATTTTTGCTTTATTATTTATTTGTTTTATATGTTTTATTCAGATTTAAAAAAATAAAATAAAAATTTATCTTACTCTTGATCTAATGGATTTTAAACTGTTTGCATTTAGCCAAAGTGTTGGAAATTTAATTTAAAATGAGACGAATTTTTTCAAATCATCATTAATATTAGAATTAGATAAAACTTTTTAATAACCAGTCTAATTATAATTTATTTTCAGTAAACACCACAAGGGTGATGATAAAAAAGCTTGAAAATAAAAATATTACCCTTTGTTTCTCAAAACCAAAGTTTTTTAAAAGTCCCAAATTAAAGTCTAAGTCCCGATTTGTTTTTTAAATTTGGACTTTATTAATTTATTAATGTCAAAGTCCAGGCTTAGACTTGACTCGAGACTTGTGACTTTTAAACAACTCTGCTCAAAACAAAGTGTTTCCTCATCATGATAATATTGAATTGACTTGTTTGGGTCACCAGATAAAAGTTATTTATTTAAAATAATAGATTAAAATTTTAAACTTGATTTAAATTAAATTTTTTGGTAACGTAAATATTTATTTTTTAGCGCGACACTAAGAGCTAAATAACTTAATTTTGATGCCTCTTAATTAATGAGTTTTTAAGGGTTAAAATAGTAAAGATTACAAATTAGATCCCTGAACTCTAATAAATGACGAAATTTTCAATTTGGTTTTTATAGAAAGTCGAAGAAATTAATATTTTTAAGACACCAAAACAAAATTCTTAAGCTTTAAGTACAGCCTTAAAAAACAAATATTTAAGGTAAAAATACAATTATAAGTAAGATAAACTTAATGCAATAATGAAACGTTAAATATTTTTTTTAGTCTTAACATATTAGATTTTTGACAAAAAAATGACTATAACAAAGAAAATGCATTTTAATTGTCTTTTTACTCATTAATCTATAAGAAGTATTAATTTTGATATAATTTTAAAAGAAATATTAAAACAAAATTCACAATAAAAATATTACTGTATTAAAAGAATTAAAATAAATAATATTAGAAAATAAGCTTCACAATTAATTAAATACATCACATAAAAATACGGTTTAAAAAAAAGGTTTTCGTGTTTGATAACACATCTGTAATCATCCAACTTTAATTTGCGAGGAACGAGCGTAGTTAAGCAGATGTGTACGCGAATAAAAATCCAATACTGGACTATGTTTAAAAAAATTCTTGACGTATAACGTCAATAGACTATACACATAGAAAAAAAATTCTCATGTATTTTCTTAATAAAAATTTTTGACAGACAATAATTAAAGATATTCAGATAAAACTTAACATTTACTTAAAATAATTGGAATAAATAACGGCTCGTTACTCGCAAATATAAAGCTCTGCTTCCCTATCTTATTCATTGTAAATGTTGATATTAATATTAACTCTAAAGCCACGTTGAATTCCAAATAATTAGGAACAAGTATTCATTTTGAATAGTTTATAAATAACCCTCGATGCATCAATGATGTTTGAACTGAGCGAAAGACATGTAGCGGGAGACTGCGTCATTCTGTTCCATTGGTTATCAAGCTGGTTGATGAATAAAAAGCGGGTTTTGAATCAAGATATGCTGAATACCCAACTCCATTGTGTAATTGCTATTTTAATATTTCTTCTTTCTTTCCCTAACTGTTCAATACTTAAACATTTTGCACATGTCACCTCCTACAATTTATCAATTTTAACTTTCTTTTATATCATATTTTATCATACTTTAAATTTTACCTCTAAAATGCTGTCTTTAAAGAAGTGCATTTACTTCTACAAAGACTTTTTTGAAATAATCAAAACCAAATAAATTTATAAATAAATAAATAAATTTAATCCTATTTTTTCTTCATTTTTATTTTAATTTGTCTTGATTTTATACTTTTTTCTTATTTTAATCTGAAGGAGATTTAGCTCAGCATAGATAAATCAAAAAAATAAATAAAAAATTTTTTTATTATTTATTAATTTAATTATTTATTATGCTTCGATGCCTCGAATGTTTAATAAACGTGTACCAAATAAAAAAGTTTGAATAAAAACAAGATCGATTTATTAAAAAAAAAAGTAGCAAAAATAAATAAATATTATAAAATAAGCTTTACAATTAAATAAAATTTACATCACATAAAATTACGGTTTAAAAAATAAAAGTTGAATTATACAAGAGTTTCCGTGTTTGATAAAACATACGGTTTATCTAAATTACTTGTTGAAAAGTCAACAGATATGCCGGAATCGTGAGATTTTATTGAGCTTCTTGAAGAAAAACGTGTCATTGTTTCTTGTTCCAAAGTGTGCAACTCTTGCTCCAGAGATGATATCATGGCAGATTTCAATTGATTAATAGAATCAATATCTCCACTCAGACTATAATTATGATGTTGATTGTGGCAATTTTTGGAATCTGAACATTTAGTAATTTGTCTAGTTTTTTTTATTGTTGAGGTTTTGATTTGACTTGTACGACGAATGGAAGCAAATTTGCTTTGTTCATTTAGCTCATCATTGTGAGATTTTTTTACTGAAGATTTGAACGAAATTAAATTGTTCCAAGTTTTTCTTACTGATGGTGACAGGGCAGTGAAATTTTTGAAATTTACCAATTCCATTTTTAATTCAGAATATTTTTTTTATTTTATTTTTTTTTTGATTTCTGTGAGAAATGAGATGAGGATTATATAGTATGATTTTATGTTGATTGATAAATTGATTGTGCAAAGTAATTAAATTAAACAATTAATGTCAAAAATGACTGTCTGAGTACGAATCTGGTTGTGATTGCCAGATAGCGAGTAGAATCTTGTGATTGTTCAAAAACAAATAAATAACCTATTGATTTATAAAGCTTCTCACTGTAGCTTTCAAGTGTCGAATGTTTATTTGTTTCGACTAGGTAATTTGTGTTTGTTTAATAGACAAATAATTATTTGTATTAAAA
Organism: Brachionus asplanchnoidis; assembly: GCA_025491095.1. NCBI lineage: Eukaryota > Metazoa > Rotifera > Eurotatoria > Ploima > Brachionidae > Brachionus > Brachionus asplanchnoidis. The sequence continues at coordinate 3,274,708 of JAILYF010000013.1, read as the reverse complement.
TTTTCTTTAAAAAAAAACCAAAACGAATTCTATCTGTTTAAATAGCAGACTTAATAAAATGTTACAAGTCTGATCTTTTGACTCAGACCGAACAATTTAAATCAATTAAATAAAAAAATACACTTCACCAATATCTTTTTTTCTACAATTAACCATTCTCAACCAGAAACAATTTTTCCATTTAGTCACATTTTAACACAGATATTTCCTTAATTGCTTAATATCATCAAGACACTCTTTTTGTTTCATTTTTCCGAATGAAGTATCTTTTATATCTAGTTGTTTTTCCATACTGAATAATTTCTCAATTATTTATATAACTGTACCAAGCCCAAGCTCCTTCAGATTAGAAAAATAAATAAAAAAGAATTGAAAATTAAAATAAAATGAAAACTAATACAGTACAGAAAACAAATAAATAAATAAATAAAATAAAATGAAAACTTATTAAATTTAAATCAAGTTTAGATGAAAGTTAAAATTGAAATTTAAATAATCAATGGCAGGTTCATACATTTGGATGTTTATAGAATTAAAATATAAAAAAAACTCTTGAATTTTTTTATTCAGGAAAAAAAAATTTTTTTGTTTAAATTTCTTTTTCAATCTTAATTTTGAAGCATGATTTTTTAAACAATTCACATAATTGTCATATTCTTTTTAAGTGAAATTATTAATAAAAAACAAAAAAATTTTTGAAATAAATTAAACAAAAAAAAAACATAAAAAATATAAAAAATATAAAAAATTAACCTTCAAAAAAATTTATGACTTGTAATTTTTATATTTTTGAAACAAGTCAAAGTCTTGACTTGTTTTTTTTTGAATTTTTGAAATAAGTCGGGACTTGTTATTTTTAAAAAATATATTTTCAAGTCCAAGTCATACTTTGACTTGTTCACACTTTTTTCCTGGCTTTTATACAAGTCTGATTTGAACTCAGTAAACTTGACAAAAGTCAGATAAAAAAGTCTGATCAAGTCTTTTATTTCTTTTTAGCCCAAGTTATTTCTTTTAAATATTATTTTTTAGCCTCGCAAGACTCTTAATTAATTATGGGAAACCAAATAAAAACAAAATATATGAAATGAAAATATTTTATTGAAAGTTTTAACAAAAAGTTAGTGGTTTATAAAGTACTCGAAAGTGAGATCCAGCAGCAATTAATCCAAGATTTAATAATAGACCCCTTTCAAGACTTGTGTCTTAATAGTAAGTAACTCATCGGATCACTCCAGGTTTTTTATATTCCCAATGGGTGCGCAACAATAAAAAAAGAGATCCTAAAAATGCAAAATAATGTTTTGAAAATTTACAAGATGTGAGATAAAATGAAGCAGTTGCCATTTGAGGCTTCCCCGAATATCTTAAATTATTTTTCAAATAAATTAAAAAAAAATGTTCATAATTGACAATTTTTCAAAAAAACTAGTAAAATAGTAAAATTATTTGCTATTCTTATTCAATTACTTTAAAAAATAATCAGCCTAAAAATGTAAGATGTATTTATTTACAATCATAACCACCTAATTATAAATTATTTAAGTTACAAATTAGATAGATCAAAATAGATCATATTAAAATCAAAAAATAATACAAAACATAAAACAAAAAATAAAACAAAAAATATTTTATATTATTTTACCTACTGACTTCTTTCACTAATTTTAATGAAAATATAAATAAGATTTGACAAAGATTAAATTGAATTTTGGTCAATATCATCCTAAAAATTATTTTTTCTTAAATTGTTCAAAAATCTAAATATGAAAATAATATTTTATGTATATTTAATTTTTAAATATATTTTTTTTAAAGTAAAATAGTTTTTATTTTTTAATTAAATCAAGTTGAATCTATGATATTTTTCATTATGATAATTAAAATTTAAAAAAAAATTATCCGATTTTTTATTATACTAAAAATCTACCAAATAGCTTTTTTGATTAAAAAAATCACAGAAAAATGCTTAATATGTAACAATTAGCAATTTTAAAGATAGATCTGAGTCAGGATTTCAAAAAGTTATTTTAATTATTTCAAAATTTTTGCTAATACTAAGAAAAAAAAATAATTAGAAAATTAATTCACTTCATTAGATTATTACTATGATTGTTACTTTTTTACTATGAAAATTTTCTATTTGAATAGTGTGTATTTAGAAAATAAATATAAAAGATAAAAAATTAGAACTACATTTCAAATAGAACAATTTGAATTTCGTAGTTTAAAATTTAAATAATTACTAAACGCCAAGAATTGAAAAAAATTCAAATTAATGAGTAAAACCCTCTTTACATTATGTATTGATTTTGATTTAAAATTATGTGCGTAGATGAAAATTAATGCATAAAAATATAGTAAAACAACCAAACGAAAATCAACGAAACTTTACGAGTTTCAACGTAAATTTAATAAAGAAATTTTTACATATTTATGCTTAGAAATATATATTCGCAAAAAAATGAATTTGAATTCAAGTAAAGTTATTTAAGAGAAACGAATTCAAACTTAGAACCAAAAACTAAATTTAATTATTTTTAATGATTTTAATTTTTTAAGCTATAGAAATTTTTAATTTTATGATTTGAAGTACAACAAAATGTTGCTTTATGAACAAGCTAAATCGCTGCTTGATTTTAATCAAAAATTAGATATAAATCTTCTTGATGGCGTGGTAAACCTAATGTACAATGGAAACGGCGATGGGGTAATTTTTTTCCCAGAAAACACCTTTCTAAATATTCACTAATTTTTGATTCAAAATAGCAAAGACAAGCAGCTGAAATTTTATCCTCTCTCAAAGAACATCAAGATTCGTGGACCAGAGTTGATACCATTTTGGAATTTTCACAAAATCAGCAAACAAAGTATTTTGCTCTACAAATTCTTGAGCGAACTATTAAAACTAGATGGAAAGCACTGCCAAGAAACCAATGCGAAGGTAAGATAAAAAGATAGATATTGAAAAAATTATTTGTTTAAAACTTTTTAATAATCTACAAATAACAGTCAATTATTTTTTATCTATTTTTAATTACTTTTTTATTTTCTAGCAATAAAAAAATATATAGTCGGATTGATTATTAAAACATCTACGGAGTCAATTTTGATTGAAAAAGAAAAAATATATTTGAACAAGCTAAATTTAATTTTGATTCAAGTAATTTGGAAAGTATTAAAAATTTTCTTATTAAGTGTTAAAATAATTTAAGATTTTGAAATACGAATGGCCCAAAAACTGGCCCTCATTTATCAGCGATTTAGTTGGATCAAGCAAAACAAATGAGTCTATATGCCAAAATAATATGGAAATTCTTAAACTCCTAAGGTAAAAATTTAATTTGCTGCTTTTAATTTTTATTCATTAACATTCTAATTTTAATATTAAAGTGAAGAAGTTTTTGATTTTTCTGCTGGTCAGATGACGCAAACTAAAGCCAAAGCACTTAAGGAGTCAATGAATAGTGAATTTCAACAAATATTTCAATTATGTAACTTTATAATGGTAAATTGAAATAAAAATAATTAAAAAAATAATTAATTAATCATTTAAAGGCCAATTCTCAGAATATAAATTTAATAACAGTAACTCTAGAAACATTGCTCAGATTTTTAAATTGGATACCATTGGGATACATATTTGAAACTGAACTAATACCAAATTTGATATCTACTTTCTTTGTAATGCCAGAATTTCGAAACATAACTTTAAAATGTTTAACTGAAATAGGTAATTGAAAATTTATCAAAAAATTTGAATCTGAAATCTAAAAATTTTAAAAATTTTAGCTTCTATTAATGTCGGCACTTATCAGGACAAATTTGTTCTTCTCTTTGCTATGGCAATAGAAAATTTAAAAAAAGTAAGACCAAATGTTTTAAAAATACTTAATAAATTATCTAAATTAATTCTTCAAGATGATTCCTCCAAATATTAATTTAAAAGAAGCCTATATTCAAGGTTCTAATGACGAACAAAATTTTATTCAAAATTTAAGCTTATTTTTGACTAGTTTTTTGCGAGAACACGGAACTTTGGTAGAAAATAACACTTATAAAGAACTGCTCTTGTGTTCATTGGAATATTTAGTTCTAATATCAGAAGTAAATGATGATGAAATATTTAAGATATGTCTTGAATATTGGAACTCATTGAGTTCTAATTTATACCGAGAAATGCCATATCCAAAAATTGGCAATCCATTGTCGACAAGTCCTTTATTTCAGAGAATTAATCAAACTCCAACTAGATGGACCACTTATCAGAATATTCTAGAAAGTGTTAGGCGAATCATGATTTCCAAAATGGCCAAGCCAGAAGAAGTGTTAGTGGTTGAAAATGACCAAGGCGAAGTGGTCAGAGAGTTCATGAAAGACACTGATTCCATAAACATGTACAAAAGTATGAGAGAAACTTTGGTCTATTTGACACATTTAGATCCTGTAAATACCGAGGTAATAATGACAGAAAAATTGATGAACCAGATGAATGGCACTGAATGGTCTTGGAAAAATTTGAATTCGCTTTGTTGGGCGATTGGGTCAATATCGGGCGCAATGTACGAAGAGGATGAAAAGAGATTTTTGGTTACAGTAATTAAAGATTTACTTGGTTTGGTTGAGCAGAAGCGCGGTAAGGACAATAAAGCAATTATAGCTTCGAATATTATGTACATTGTAGGACAGTATCCAAGATTTTTAAGAGCTCATTGGAAATTTTTAAAGACTGTGGTGAACAAGTTGTTTGAATTTATGCATGAAACCCATGAGGGTGTCCAGGACATGGCCTGTGATACATTTATAAAGATAGCGCAAAAGTGCCGGCGCCACTTTATCCAAATCCAACAAGGAGAAAATGTTCCATTTATTGAGGAAATATTGGGCTCAATAAATACAATTATTTGTGATTTGGAGCCGCAACAAGTTCACACGTTCTACGAAGCAGTGGGCTACATGATCTCGGCTCAGACCGATCTATCAATTCAAGAACAATTGATAGAGAAATATTTAGAATTGCCCAATAATAATTGGGATTCCATTGTTCTCAAAGCAACTAGAGTAATACCTTATTTTATTCATTTTTAAAAAATTAAAAAATTTTTAATTAGGATTATGAATGCTTAAAAGAGTCAGAAACAATTCGACAATTAGCCAATATTCTAAAAACAAATAACAAAGCGTGTTCAACAATTGGAAATAACTATTTAAGTCAAGTAATTAATATTTTTATCTAAAATAAATTTCAAATTTTTAATATTATTTTTAAAGCTAGGTAGAATTTATTTGGACATGTTGAATGTGTACAAAGTGATGAGTTCGAATATAAGCGAGGCGGTGGCTCAGCATGGACAGATGTGCGCCAAACAACCATTGATAAAGCAAATGAGAGTGGTGAAAAAAGAAAGTTTAAATTTGATTTCTAGTTGGATCAGCAAATCGAGCGATCCTGACATGGTTGTTGAAAATTTTATTCCGCCTTTGCTGGACGCTGTTCTGCTTGACTATCAGAAAAATGTTGCCGAAGCTCGTGAGCCCGAGGTGCTGTCGACCATGGCCACAATTGTGAACAAACTGGAGAAAAGCATCACCAAAGAAATACCCAAGATATTCGATGCTGTTTTTGAATGCACTTTGACCATGATCAATCGAGATTTTGAAGAGTATCCGGAGCATAGAAAAAATTTTTTCATTCTACTCCAAGCAGTCAATCAGCATTGTTTTTCGGCTTTGCTTCAAATTCAAGGACCTCAGTTCAAGCTTATTCTTGACTCGATCATTTGGGCTTTTAAGCACACGATGAGAGATGTGGCCGAAATTGGCCTGGAAATTTTGCTCAAATTGCTGATCAACATTCGCGAGCACCAAGAGGCAGCTCAGCAATTCTATCAGTCATTTTACATAGAAATAATGCAGCATGTATTTGCCGTGGTCACAGACACTTCGCACATAGCTGGTCTCACCTATCACTCGCAAATACTTGCCCATTTGTTTTCACTACTGGAGAATAATAATATTTTAGTACCATTGAATCCTGAGGTCCAAAGTCCAGCGCAAAATATCGATTATGTTCAACAGCATGTGTTCAACTTGCTCAAGACAGCCTATCCACATCTCCAAGAGTGAGTTTGCTTTTTTTTTTCCAATTTTTTTTTCTAATGTTTTTGATGTTGCATTAATTTTTAATAATTCTAATTTCTGATTTTATCACTTTACTTTACTTGGTGATTTTATTTTCAAAAAAATGAAATGTCAAAATTTTTTATTTTATTTGAAAATATTGATTAACACCAGAATTTCAGATTTAGCTCAATTCTCTTCATAAAAAAGGAAAATTAAATTGCATCCTAAGCGATGGTCTTTGTTTCTTGTTTGGTTTGGCTTTGTGAATTTTAAATACAAATCAAACAAAACAACATAAATTCTTATTTGATAAATTAAAGCAAAATATTATTAAATATATTTTAATAATTACTGCAACATAGTGCAACATATTTTGTTACAGCTTTTTTGTTTAAACCCTTTTTTCATTTTTTTTTGCTATTCAAATCAACAATAATCAATTTAAATCTTGTTAATGCTTTATTATTTTCTTATCATAATTTTAAAAAAATGATTTTAAGTACAAAAGTACAACAAAATATTTTGCAGTAATTTTTTAATGAATTTAATAATATTTAGTTTTAATTTATCTAAAAAAGAAGGGATTATTGTCCAATTTATTTTTTAATTTCTCAATACCTTTGATTTCGGCTTTAGACAAAAAAAAATTAGATACAAAAAGAATAAATTGACATTTTTTTTTATTTTTGGTCTCAATTAAATTTTCTGAATTAATCTATAAATTTTGATTAATTATTTTAAATTTTTATTTCAAGTGCTCAAATTCGAATTATTATCAAGGGCTTTTTTGATTTGGATCAAAATTTGCCGGCATTTAAGGAACATTTGAGAGATTTTTTGGTGCAGATAAAAGAGAATGCGGGCGATGATACCAGTGACTTGTATTTGGAAGAAAGAGAAGAGGCATTGAGAAAAGCAGCTGAAGACAAGCGACGTATTCAAGAATCAGTGCCCGGAATTTTGAATCCTCACGAATTACCAGAAGAAATGCAAGATTAGAATTTATATTAGTGTTTTTTTCTACGTTTATTATTATCACCCGTTTTTTTAATTGTTTATTTATAATATTTGTATTTAATATTTTGATAAATATTGATGTTTTTTTGTATTAATAAAACTATTATTTGCATTTTGTCAGCCATGAATTTTAATTACTTTTGTGTTCTCATCGCTGATCATTTAAGAATCTTCATTTAATAAAATTTTACAAATATTTTTAAGTCGTCGAATAATTATTCATTTTGAAATCAAAGAGGTGCAAAAGTTATTTTAAGAATTGATACCTTTGATCATATTAAAAACTTAGGATAATTTGTGAGTCTTTTTATTTTTAAAATCAGAAATTTTAATTTCTAAAAATAAATGAAATCAGCAATATTATAAACAATCCAAGAAAATAATTTTTTATAATATTTCAACACGATGCATAAAATATTGAGACTATTATGAACATTTGCAAATTAAGTAATTATTAAAATAATTAATTAAATTATATCAGTTTAAATTTTAAGTACATATTATTAGCATGGAGTCATTAAGATTCAGCCTAAAAAAAAGGTTTTTCTAATTTCTGATTAACTGAATTCTTTTTCGGAAATTATGTGACCAAATCATTTAAAAAAATTTTGACGAGACTTTAAACCAAAAATTCAAATTTGATTTTATTTATTTGATAAGAGGGTTTTTCATTAAGTTTTGAAATTTGACAAAATTTTATGATAATGCACGAAAAATTTCTTAAAATAATACATAAGACATTTAACGAATTTACGAATATTTTCACAAATGATAATTTATAATGAATCTCGTTAAATTTAAATAGAAATAAAAAGGCAAAATTTATTTTTTTTTTTGAAAAATTCAAAATTTACTAATTATTTGAATTTTGAAATAATACTGGAGAATTAAATCTTTGTTTTATTTTATAAATTTTGGTACGATTTTAACTCAATTATTTCTTATATATTTCTCCTATCAGAAGGTAGTTGCCATAAATAAAAAATCTAGAAAAAATAAGAAAATTTTGTATATAAAATAGGCTTTGGTTAATATTTTTAAATTTCAAACAAAAACATTTTTTCTTTAATTTTTGATTAGCGTAGCTAAAATTAACGCATCATTTGGTCAAGGATTTTACGGAAAAATCCATGTATCAAATAACCATATGATGTTTTCACTTTTCCATTAACAATTGTCTGAGCTATTAAAGATACTTTATTGTCTATTATCTAATAATAGATCGTCAACTGTTAACATCTAATTTTGATATTCATTGAAAATGTGTTCATTAATACTTACCATAAAGATACGATTTATTCAAAATATTTAGGTAATAATTTTTTATTTTGAATTGTTTTTAAATAAACTTCGATGCCTCGGATGTGTATTAATCGTGTTTCAAATAATAAAATTTAAGTAACAATAAAATTGATTTTATTTAAAAAAAAAAGTATCAAAAATAAATAAATATTAGAAAATAAGCTTTACAATTAAATAAAATTTACATCACATAAAATTACGGTTTAAAAAATAAAAGTTGAATTATACAAGAGTTTCCGTGTTTGATAAAACATACGGTTTATCTAAATTACTTGTTGAAAAGTCAACAGATATGCCGGAATCGTGAGATTTTATTGAGCTTCTTGAAGAAAAACGTGTCATTGTTTCTTGTTCCAAAGTGTGCAACTCTTGCTCCAGAGATGATATCATGGCAGCTTTCAATTGCTTGATAGAATCAATATCTCCACTCAGACTATAATCATGATGTTGATTATGACAATTTTTGGAATCTGAACATTTAGTAATTTGTCTAGTTTTTTTTATTGTTGAGGTTTTGATTTGACTTGTGCGACGAATGGAAGCAAATTTGCTTTGTTCATTTAGCTCATCATTGTGAGATTTTTTTACTGAAGATTTGAACGAAATTAAATTGTTCCAAGTTTTTCTTACTGATGGTGACAGGGCAGTGAAATTTTTGAAATTTACCAATTCCATTTTTAATTCAGAATATTTTTTTTATTTTATTTTTTTTTTGATTTCTGTGAGAAATGAGATGAGGATTATATAGTATGATTTTATGTTGATTGATAAATTGATTGTGCAAAGTAATTAAATTAAACAATTAATGTCAAAAATGACTGTCTGAGTACGAATCTGGTTGTGATTGCCAGATAGCGAGTAGAATCTTGTGATTGTTCAAAAACAAATAAATAACCTATTGATTTATAAAGCTTCTCACTGTAGCTTTCAAGTGTCGAATGTTTATTTGTTTCGACTAGGTAATTTGTGTTTGTTTAATAGACAAATAATTATTTGTATTAAAATTTTCTTTAAAAAAAAACCAAAACGAATTCTATCTGTTTAAATAGCAGACTTAATAAAATGTTACAAGTCTGATCTTTTGACTCAGACCGAACAATTTAAATCAATTAAATAAAAAAATACACTTCACCAATATCTTTTTTTCTACAATTAACCATTCTCAACCAGAAACAATTTTTCCATTTAGTCACATTTTAACACAGATATTTCCTTAATTGCTTAATATCATCAAGACACTCTTTTTGTTTCATTTTTCCGAATGAAGTATCTTTTATATCTAGTTGTTTTTCCATACTGAATAATTTCTCAATTATTTGTATAACTGTACCAAGCCCAAGCTCCTTCAGATTAGAAAAATAAATAAAATAGAATTGAATGATAAATTCATTGATAAATAAAATGATCCAATTTGCTTAAATGAATTAATTATGGCTTTAAAGAGATTAAAAAATGAAGCGGCATCAGGACCTGACCAAATTCATAATTTAATGTTAAAAAACTTACCTAGAAATTCATTAATAGAAATTAATTAACTTAGAACTTTTTAATTTATCTCTTCGAGAAGGTAGAGTCCCGAAAGCGTGGAAAACATCTTACATTACTATGATTCAAAAAAAGGCCTCTACTATACAAGATCCTTTAAATTATAGACCAATTAGTATAACGAGTTGTTTAGGAAAGCTACTGGAACGCATAGTATATTCAAGATTTTACAATTTTTTGGAACAAAATTCACTCCTTATCCAGGAGCAATCTGGATTTAGGAAACACCGGCGAACATCAGATAATCTTTTCTTTTTAATTCAAAAAATTGTGGAATCATTCAATAGAAAAAAAAAGAGTCTGCGGCCTTTTTTTTGATATTTATAAAGTCTTTGATAGAGTCTGGCATGAAGGTTTACTTTTTAAATTGATTAAAATAAATCCACCTCATTACTTGACTAACTGGATAAAATCCTTTTTAGACTCTAGGACATTTAAGGTAAATGTGAATGACCATTTTTAATAAACTAAAATTACTAACAGTCTCGAATCGGCTTTTTGAATTGAGTGAGAGATATGTTGGGACAGGACTGAGTCATTCTATTCCATTGGTTGTAAGACTGGTGAAGGAATACAAAGAAGGTTTCGAATCAAGATATATTGACAACCCAACTCCATTGTGTAATTGCTACCTTACTATTTCTTCTTTTTTTCCTGAAACTTGAACTATTTAAACATGAGCCACATGTAACAATCTTTTCCAATTTTATATATTATTAATTTTCATTTATTTAGCCTATTTACTTTTTTTTTTAATTCTTTTTTTTTTTTTTTTTTTTTTTATCTTATTTTATTAACTTTAATTTTATTTTTATTTTATTTTATTTCATTTTTATTTTATTTTTTTTAATTTTTAACTTATTCTGAAGGAGCTCTAGCTCGGTACAGAAAACAAATAAATAAATAAAATAACCATTTGAGCGAAGAATATCAAATAACTGCAGGTGTTCCTCAAGGCTCAGTAATTAGTCCTCTTTTATTTAGTATATACATTAATGACATCCCTAAAAGAAACAAAACAAATAATGAATACTCTCTGCTTTTCGCAGATGATCTAGTTACATTCTTCATTTATAACAAAAAGGGGAACCTAGAAAATAAGATCAATAAATACCTCAACGAACTAGAACAATGGCTTATTAAATGGAAAATGAAGATATCAGTTGAAAAGTCGTGTTCAGTAGTCTTTTCTAGGTACAAAAAAGAGAGTGATAATCTAAACTTAAAAATTTATGGAAACATAATAGAGAGACAAAAAAAAATCAAGTTTCTTGGTATTAAATTTGATTCTTTAAATTAAACTTTAATATACTGGTAGATGAAATTAAAGAGCGCTGCAATAAAAGGCTAAATATTATCAAGATATTGTCAAACAAAAAAATGGGGTCTTAATCAGAACACACAAGTAAATCTATATAAATCTTAAGCCGGATCAATTTTAGACTATTCTTTTCCTTGCTTAAATTCATTTTCAGAAAATAATATCAAAAAACTACAAGCAATTCAGAATACAGCAGTCAGATCTATTCTTAAGTTAAAATATGATACTCCCTCCAACATCGTACATCATGAGGCTTTTAATAAACTAAAATTACTAACATTCTCGAATCGGCTTTTTGAATTGAGTGAGAGATATGTTGGGACAGGACTGAGTCATTCTATTCCATTGGTTGTAAGACTGGTGAAGGAATACAAAGAAGGTTTCGAATCAAGATATATTGACTACCCAACTCCATTGTGTAATTGCTACCTTACTATTTCTTCTTTTTTTCCTGAAACTTGAACTATTTAAACATGAGCCACATGTAACAATCTTTTCCAATTTTATATATTCTTAATTTTCATTTATTTAGCTTATTTACTTTTTTTTTAATTCTTTTTTTTTTTTTTTTTTTTTTTTTTTTTTTATCTTATTTTATTAACTTTAATTTTATTTTTATTTTATTTTATTTCATTTTTATTTTATTTTTTAATTTTTAACTTATTCTGAAGGAGCTCTAGCTCGGTACAGAAAACAAATAAATAATAACAATCTAGCTCGGTACAGAAAACAAATAAATAAATAAATAAATAAATAATAACAATCTTTTCCAATTTTATATATTCTTAATTTATTTAGCTTATTTACTTTTTTTTAATTCTTTTTTCTTTTTTTTTTTTATCTCATTTTATTAACTTTAATTTTATTTTTTTTTTTTTATTTTTTTTTATTTTATTTCATTTTTATTTTATTTTTTTAATTTTTACCTTATTCTGAAGGAGTTCTAGCTCGGTACAGAAAACAAATAAATAAATAAATAAAAATAAAATAATTGACAATTAAAATAAAATGAAAACTTATTAATTTTAAATCAAGTTTAGATGAAAGTTAAAATAGAAATTTAAATAATCAATGGCAGGTTCATACATTTGGATGTTTATAGAATTAAAATATAAAAAATTTCAATCTTAATTTTGAAGCATGATTTTTTAAACAATTCACATAATTGTCATATTCTTTTTAAGTGAAATTATTAATAAAAAACAAAAAAAATTTTGAAATAAATTAAACAAAAAAAAAAAAATATAAAAAATCAACCTTCAAAAAAATTTATGACTTGTAATTTTTATATTTTTGAAACAAGTCGGGACTTGTTATTTTAAAAAAAAATATTTTCAAGTCCAAGTCATACTTTGACTTGTTCACACTTTTTTCCTAGTTTTTATACAAGTCTGATTTAAACTCAGTTAACTTGACAAAAGTCAGATAAAAAAGTCTGATCATGTCTATTATTTCTATTTAGCCCAAGTTATTTCTTTTAAATATTATTTTTTAGCCTCGCAAGACTCTTACTTAATTATGGGAAACTAAATAAAAACAAAATATATGAATTGAAAATATTTTATTGAAAGTTTTAACAAAAGTTAATGGTTTATAAAGTACTCGAAAGTGAGATCCAGCTGCAATTAATCCAAGATTTAATAATAGACCCCTTTCAAGACTTGTGTCTTAATAGTAAGTAACTCATCGGATCACTCCAGGTTTTTTATATTCCCAATGGGTGCGCAACAATAAAAAAAGAGATCCTAAAAATGCAAAATAATGTTTTGAAAATTTACAAGATGTGAGATAAAATGAAGCAGTTGCCATTTGAGGCTTCCCCGAATATCTTAAATTATTTTTCAAATAAATAAAAAAAAATTGTTCATAACTGACAATTTTTCAAAAAAACAAGTAAAATAGTAAAATTATTTGCTATTCTTATTCAATTACTTTAAAAATTAATCAGCCTAAAAATGTAAGATGTATTTATTTACAATCATAACCACCTAATTAAAAATTATTTAAGTTACAAATTAGATAGATCAAAATAGACAATATAATAAAAAAATTATTCTCAAAATATTGATGGTTTATTTTATTATTATCAGACTTGTATAAAAGTCAGAAAAAAAGTCTGAACTAGTCAAATTATGATTTGGACTTGTTTTAAAAATTTAAAAATTACAAGTAAGGACTTTGACTTTTTTTAAAAATAGAATTAAACAATAAAAATAATTTTAAGTCAAAATTTTTTTTTTCAGGAAAAAATAAAATTGTAAGTCTGAATTTCTATTTCAATGTAAAAATTGAAACAAGAATTTTTTTAAAATGCGTATTAAAAAACGAAAATGTATTTATGTTTAAAAGAAATTTTAGCAGTAACTTAGATCCAAAAATCTTCAAGATATAAAAAAATTTATGACTAGTAATTTTCTATATTCTTAATTAAAAAAAAAAATTAAAAAAACCTGTAATGTATTTTTTTTAATTATAAACGTAACAAGTCGAAGTCTTGACTTGCACTTGGCTTGTTATATTTTTACAAGTTTGATTTTTAATATTTTCTGTGTTAATTAAAATTTATTTTTATTTTTCGAATTTATTGACTTATATTTAGTTCCAGTTTGTTTCATCATCAAAGTTTTAAAAGCTCAATTTTGTCGATTTAAATTAACAAAAAAGGATTTAATTTTTGTAATTTTTGAAAAGCTTGTATTAAAATTCACAATGCCTTTTTTCTTTTGAATCAGTATTTTTTCATGATCACATGTTCTGCAAGACTCTAGTTTTTTTATAAATCAACATTATAAATTATTCTTTTAATTGAAACTAAATTAACAAAATAATCTACATTTCATTTTTATTTACAAATTTGTATCATTATTTTATGTCTTACATTTTACTTTTTACATTTTACATTTTTAATTTTAATACATCGCCAGAATTGGCGCAAAATGAAATAAATAAATAAAAATAAATAAAATCAAAATTGTTTCGAGAAAATAATTCTTTTATTTGATAAAAAAAATTGGCTCAAAATTTATTTATTTTCAAGTATTTGTAGGCTAAAAATTTAGTCATAAAAATGAACGCTAAAACTAAGAAATCGAAAAATGCAAAAGAAAATAAGAAAAGTGATCCGGAAACATTTTTGACCATTGATTATTACAAGCTTCAAATGGACAATTTATCTAATCAACTTACAAAGTATAACTTTACTCAATTTAAAAAAAAATAAAAATTTTAGTAAGTTATAAAGCTGAAAATGAAGAATTGAAGTTTAAAATTTCCAAATATGAGGAAATAATTAAATCAAGCCTTAACGATAAGACAGATATAATTGAATATCTTGGCAATGAGCTGCAGTCAAAAGTCGATGAAATAAATGATCTTAAAGATCGCTTTAACATGCTAAATGCAAAGCATAAACGCTCTTTGGAAAATTTAAATTCTGATTTTAATCACAAAGAAAAAGAATTTGAGGAAAAAATTGAAAATCTTTCTAATGAAAATATAATCTTAAATTCAAAATTGTCCTTGGTAGAGAATTTTATCAAAGAAAAATCAATATTGAATGAAAAGTTGGACCAATATGAGGAAACGATTGAAAATTTGAAAAAACAAAACCAAGATTATGTTTACGAAATGGAGAAAAAAATTTTAATTGAAAAGACTCAGCAACGAAATGAAATGATTGAAAAACTAGCCGACTTGGCTAATGAATTTAGAAATGCATTTCATCAACAAATGAATCACACCACGAAGAAAATTATAAAAGAAAACTACTCTTTAAATTCAGATCTTCAAAAATTGTCCTCAACTACTAATAAATTATTAGATGAAAATAAAACGCTCAAAAACATGGTATTGAAACAATTTAAAAATGGTTTTAAATTATTTTTTATTTTTTAGAATTTAAAAAACAGATTAGAAAGAGAATTGAATGAGAAAAATATGAATGATTTGGCAAAAAAATATGTGACCAGTATTAAAGTTAGTTAAGGTTCAAATTTTAAAATTAATTCTTAATTTTTTTTACAAGACTTTACAAATGTTCGCAGAAAAAGAAGATTTAGACAAAGATTTTGATAACATTTTTGATGAATATCTTAAAGAGATCAGAAAATTGAGACAAGAAAACCTTGACTTGAAACAAGAGATAACTACTTTACAAAAGTAAATAAATTTTGTTGAAAAAATGAATTTTAATAAGCTTTTAAGAGATTTGTTGAATGAACAAAACAAGGAGAAAAAAATTTCAGATTTTGCTGTCATTGAACAAAATACAAATGTTATGGAAAAGAGTCGTTTTATTAAACTGATAAAAGTTACTGCTGATCTAATAATAAAAAATTTACAGGTTTTTTTTTAAAGAGTTCTTTTTATTTAAAGGATATTTATTTTTTATATAATTTTTAGTCAAGTGATAAATTTTCTGCTCAAGATGAGGACATATTGAAAACAACTCTTGCACAATTGGCAGAAATTTCAAATAGACTTCAATTAATTAACTTAAATTAAATAAAATAAAATTTAAAATAAGCTATTATTAAAACTACTAATTTTTACATTTTTATCTGAAACAATATTCAAGATAGAAAATTAAAGTTATTAAGAGAAAAAAATGAGTTGAGTAATTACATTCAAAAACAAAATACAAAATTATTTAATTATTTATCGTAAAATAATAAATAAAAAATAATACCTCAAAAAATTGAACACATCCTAAAATTCTTTGTATACTTTAGATCGTTCTGATTGCTAAGGAAGAATCTTGATTTAAAAGAATACTAAAAGTCCTGATTTAAGCTTTTTTAGAGGTTATCTTAAATGTCTTTCAATTTATATTATTTTGTATTTTAAACGACGATAACTGCCAGCAATTTATTCTGTATCATAATAAACAACATATTAATAAACATAATTTTTTTAATATTATTAAACATAAGAATTCAAGTGTCAGATATTATTTTTTAACTATCCATTAAAACTTCTTTTACTAAAAGAGGGGACTTGATACAATTTATAACAAATAAATTTATAAAATCACAAAAGGTTTCGAAGAGGTAGAACTGGGTCTAAGAAATACAGGGGACACAGTAGGAGCTAATAGAAGACACAACAGTCAGATAATAAGGGAAAAATTTGTAAATGCACCCATGAGGGATAATTTTTTACTGAACCGCAACGCTACCACCTGGAATATGCTACCCTCTGAGATAGCAGAGGCGGAAACGGTTAACCAATTTAAAGCCAGAATTGACCGACATATGGCCTCGGAGACTTGGAGGAGATCGGTCTACCGAAGCTGAAATTGATGAACTTAAGAAGTATGTGGCCATAACCAAAACCACAAGCTGACAAAGTGCAGCGTTATAAACTGCACTCACACTTTATGTGTTACAGCTTACACTACTACTACTACTTCTGCTACCAAACATTATTAAATTTCGTTCTTGAAAATATCTGGCCGAATTAGAGTGTTTGGTTATCTTGTGTCATTATTGAAATTAGGAAATATTTTAGCCGATTTAAAAACAAATAAAATTAAAAAAAATATTTTCTGATGAATTTTTTTATTTTGAGGCTTAAATTAATGATCAATCTAAAAAATCAAACTGTTTTTGAACTTTAATTGAATTTTGGAGTTAAATTTTTAAAAATTTTGTTTAAAGTAGACCGAAACAAGTTGTCAAAATAAAAATAGACAAAAATATAGAGTGTAAAGCTAAATAATGCTGTTAGATTAGACAATGCGCTTAAATTATTATTAAACATTGGATCAATTTTATAGAAAATACCAAATGTGTATAAGATGACTATTGGTGAATTTCCAAGTAGATTTAATACTGAAGTAGAAATAACCATCATTGTCAAACGAAAATTAAGCTTTTCTTTAAAGCTAGCATATTTTTTAATATTGGTTTGCATCAAATTCTGATTTTCAGCATCTGTCTTAGGCATATTCAGGCCCAATTTAACCAACCTGTGACTAGATGGATTTTTTGGCATAAAATGCTTGTCATACGAAACTAGCAAAAGCACATTGAACAAAATCATCATACATAAAATTAAGAGTTCACTAATTACCAGCTGAATTAGAATAAAATAAGCTCCAAACTTGGTACTGCCAAAATCACTCTTGGTCAAGACATATACACTCTGCGTTGCGTTAAAACACAATTCGTTTAAAGGATAAGATACTGATATAATGTCTTTTTTTAGAATAAAAGGAACATAATAAACTCCTGATATCATGAACAAAAAACTAACATTAAACTCAAATGACACCTTTCGAAAATATTTTAGTCGGTTTGTAATCTTGTCATAGCGATCAATAGTTAAAATGATATCGATTAATGATGAAAATGTTTTCAGTACATCAACCGAGTAGATTAGACCGTATAAATGATAGAATTGTGAAAAATATGTTTTGTTTAATTTACAATTCCGTCCACAAAAAGCTATGGGAGAAAAAATCTCAATAGCCATGGCAAGAGAATTGCTTATGGAATTGACAAATAAGTATTTATACAAAACATTGGATGTTTGATTCAATATTTTTCGATAAACGACCACGCATGTAAAATTTAGGATAAAGCCGACCAATGATACCATTGGAAAAATGTACATGTTTATGAAAATTTGAATTGAAGTGAATCGGCTGGAGTAAAATGGACAGTCTTTAAGCAAATCTTGCATATTTTTGGAATAAAATTTAATTGATTTTTTTCCAAATTTGCTGCAGAAGAAATTAGGTTTTAGTTTGGAAATATCCTTCAACGTAAGAAATTATTTGCAAAAGTCTAACTTTTCGAATCTTAGAGAAAAAGCACAAAAAAATTAATTATTAATGATAAAAATTTTATTATTTTTCTTAGACAAAACTTTTTATTTGATATTTTAAATTTTGATGAGCTTTAGATAAATAATTTTGTATTCTATAAGTCAAAAACAAACTAAACACGATTAAATTAAGTTTTTTCCATCTAGAAAAAAAACAAACATTTCTAAATTAAAGATTAAAAATTTGGGCATTTTACAGGAATTTTTTTCAATAAGCAAATAAATTAGTTTTGGATAATTGCAGTAAATTGAATTTATTTAGCTGTAAATGATAACATTTGATTCCAGTTAATGTATGACAGAAAATCAATAATATTTAGATAAAATAATTTAAATTTTTGTGGATCAGCAAATTTTTTGAGCAATTATTCGAGACTAAATAATGTGTTTTTCAGACTTTAATTGTAAATTTCGATGAATTAGAGAATTGACTGAATTTTTTAAAATGGGCATCTTAATTAGAATGAATTCAAAAAGTGATATAATTATGTTTTTAAATTAATGATTTTTAAAGGTATTCGTCATGACAAACTCTTAGAAAAATTCTTTTGTAAAAAATGGGCAAAAATTGTCATTGAAAAAGCATCTTTAACTTTTAAATCCAATCCTAAACTGATATTTATTTTCATTAGATTTTGAGAAAAATAATCTTTTAAATAAAAACCTTGTATTTTGAAAATATATTTAAATTTATAAAGATAATAAAAAAATTATTTTAAATATTTATTTAAAAAAAAGAAGCTATGATCAAAGTCTATAAAATCAAAACGTGATTTCAGTCTAAAATTTTATAATTTAATTTCAAAATGTTGAATATTATAAAAATAAAATGTTTTAATATTATTTGAAATATCAAATGTGATCAGAAATTTTACTTTAAATATATTTTTTTATTTATTAAATTTTTTTTTGACTTTAAAATTAAATAATTTTGCATTGATTTTTGTAGTCCACAAAATTAAAAAAAAAATTAATTTTTTTAATTTGATTCTAAAAATGTTACTACAAAATTTATGGAAACATTTTTACTTTAAATTTTGAAATTGAATCATAAGAGCTAAAATAAAATTTTAACAAAAACTAAAATTGGTCAGTAAATTTACATGAAATAATTTTCAAATAATTTTTTAATTAATTTATTTGGTCATTTGGTTACAATATTTTTCGGCTTCATATTTTTTCTAATTTTCTTGTAACTTAGAATAATATTTTTTTAAAAAAACTATTGAATACTCCATAAAATAATTTGTTATAGAAATAATACACAAAAAAATTAAGCCCAAACGATAAATAGAGCAACATGTTTGCCAAAGAGATCAAGAGTCTAAATATGTAATAGTTTTCGAATAATGTGTTTATTGCAGGTCCAAGTTTAGCATAAAATTTTATTTGAATCCAAATGAGCACCATACTAAATAAGAAGTGACTGACGATGTACAATACTATGGTGGCAAATACTGTTTTACTGGTATCCTTAATTGAATTGGTAATCATTAAATTTCTCATTTTTATGTCTTGACTTTGCTCCAAGTGGACACTGTTCTCTGTATAGCTAGGACTTATACTTGTTGGTTCGTCCTCAATAAAGTCATTTTCATTCATATCTGAAATTTCATTTTCATTATAAAAATATGCCGAATCTTGTTCCATCAAATTCTTTATCCATTTGCTCTTTCTGTTTATCTCTATTAGTAGTAATATGTTTATTGCCACAATTAAAGCAAGAACCCCCACATCTAAAAATATAGCCAACATATTGAGAAATATGCCCGCTCTTGAATTATAGCCATTGTTGTTTAGGGTCAAAAAAAACACATACTTTCGAGACGAATAATCAGCAAAAAAATTATTTGAAAAAAGTATAATTGAATTGTTAAAAATGCTGAATAAAATTGTGAACATCAAAATCCATTTGAATGAAGATTTTTTGAGAAAAATTTTACAAATTCTCTTCATACGAAAATATCTTTCCAAGGAAAAAGCAATTTTAATTAAATTCGAGCATAAAAGACTGATGCTCGATAGATAGGTGTAAAAATACAGTTCCAAAAAATCATAGCTAAAATAACCAGCAAAAGATTTATATTTGAAAAATTGTCTCAATTGGGATACAACTATGTGGATGCAATCAAATACCGAATTGGCAAGCAAAAATTTGTAAATTGGACTTTTCATTTTAGAGTCCGAGAAAATGGCAATATTAAAAATGTTTAAAATTAATGAGAAACAGCATATTATAGGTGATAAATAGGCATCGATAAAAAATCTTATCATTTCGAAGGCTTTTTCAAGCCGATCACTATTTAAATATTGGCTCGCAAGTATAGAATGCATTTCGGTAATTGTCATAGTGAAGTTTTGATTATGACTTGATACGGATGTTGTTTTAATAAAACTTTGAGTGCTGTGAGTAAAGGTGTTGTTTGAAATATTTAAAGTCGCCATTTCTGTTTAATATCTTGGAAATTTTTTCAATATCGATTTCTGAATTTTAAAATCCTAGTTTAAATTATCAATTTTTTGAAAATCTCTTAAAAACGAAAAAATAAGAAATAAAAATTATTTTCCATTATAGTGATAAATTTATTTTATTATGAAATATGCTTATTTTAAATCGGCTAGAAATACGAATCTTTAGATAAAAAATAAAACATTAATTGGCTGAAGAGCTTCTTTAATAATCGCTATGCCTTAATAAATCAATATTTAAAATTTTATAGCTTATTTAACTAGCATATTTAAAATAAATTATTTTTGTCTCAAATAATTTATCAAAATAATCTTAAAAATTAAAAAATTTACAACAATGTTAAAACTAAAAAATTTAATTTTAATATATTTTAGTTCTTTGATGTTTCGAGTCCATAAAATTGCCATCAATCTCCAGGAGAACTATATTGAGATAAACGGAGTCAATATTCCTATAATAATTACACATTATAATGCGTCAATGGTTCTACAATATGATCGCATGAACTCTGGAAAATTTTCCAATAAAAATACATTTATTGAATAAAAAAAATTATCAAGTCAAGTTAACTTAAAAGAAAAATAAATTATTTTATTTTTCACATTTAACATGTCTAACCCACTTTGTGGTAATTTTAACTTTCAACACTCACATTTTTGACATATTGATTAATCTTTATCTATTCTTATCTTTTAAAACTTATTTCTTTAATTGTCTTTAAATTTAAATTCAATATTTAAAGGCGTAAAGAAAATTAAAAAAAAAAGCTTAGCAAGTAAAAGAAGAAATAGGCAATTTAAAAAATGTTTCTTTCCTATTTAAAAAAAATATATATTTTTATCAATTTTTAAAATCTTTCAAACAATTCACGATTTCATCATTTTCATAGTTAAAAAAATTTTAAAGTGTAGCTGTGCAAGTTTCTTGTAATACGCCGGGGTTTTTAATTTTTTATTTTCAATAAAATAAACAAAGCAAAAATATTAAAAAAGCTAAAAGATACTAAATTTTTGAATTTAAATTTGTTTTGACTAAATTATTTTTTATTTTTATTTGAATATACGTTTTTGATAAAATTTCAAAAATTCAACAAAAACTTCTTGAAATTTAAAAAAAAATCGTAAATTTTAAAACAAAAATAAAATTTTGTATTCATCCGTCTGTTTTAATCAGTTTGACTTTAATTTTAGTGACTAAAGACAACTCAATTATTATTAAGTCTGGATTTAACAAAAAATTTATGAGATTTTCTAAATTGTTATAAATCTCAATAATTTAGACTCAATTTATTGTTTCGATCGGATTTTATACTGATTTACCTTAATTCTTTTTGTTTTACTATTTTGTTTCCATTCAGTTTTAGGTTGTGTTAGTATTTTCTTATTTTTTCAAAGAAAAAACATATAAAAGAAAATGAATTAAATTAAGTTTCTTAAGTTTTAATGGTTCATTAATTAAATAATTAAGATTTTTCCAAAAATTAAATAAAATATCATTTTTCTAATTATTTTGTGTATTCTATTTACAACTTTAATGCCGAATTAAATCTTAAAAAAATTGATTTTAATACGGACCCAAGTTTTAAAAAACATCTTTAGAGTATTCGGTGTAAGTTAAGAATGTTTTAAAATGGGTGACATGGTTTTTGCATGCACCAAAGCTGTGTTTATGAGTTAATATATCAATATATCAATATGAGCAATATCGAACAATGGAATATGGTATTTATTTATCTTGATATCCATTTTATTCTAAGGTTCCTCTTCTCATTTTAAATAAAAAGTGTGACAATAATGTCTGCATAAAGAAAAGAGCATTCATTAATTGCTTTGTTTCATTTGGGAATTTGATATAAGAATAAGAGACTACAATTATTTGGTATTATTTGATAGATTCATTTTTGTTAATTAATAAATTAAACCTTTTATAAATATTAATGGTTATAAATATGCGAAATTGTGTTAAAGGCTTATCAAAAGCATGAAAAAATTAGGTCCATGATTGAGACTAGTGTTGGTGTCCGTGCACGCAGACAGTAAACGAGCCAAAAATATAAAAAAGCGTGACCGTATTAACCGTTCCAATTTTTGCGGGCGGACATTAGCCCGTTTATTTTGGCGGGCTACTTTTTGACCCGTTTAGTAACCGTTTAATCTTAAACGGGCGGACAAAATTCGATTTTTGCCGGGTGGGTTTTGAATTTAATAAAAAGACTTTTCTTAAATAATTAATTAAAAATAAATTTTTAAATATTTTTCAAAAAACGGACTTGATAATAATTTTTTTTTTTAAGTCAAATTTGTAATTTGAATATTTGCCGTTTCAGGTAGTTATTTAAACGGCCAAATAATCTTTTTGCCGTTCCAGGAAGTTATTGTTGCGTTTTCAGTCAAAGTCATAGTCATTATTGATTTTCCATTTCTTCCTCTAAAATCCTTTTTCATTTCGTAAAAAGAAAAATTACGTAATTTTACGAACGTAAATTAACGTATATATTCATAAATTTTCCTTATTTTACGTAAAAAAACGTAATCTTACCCATTATACAGTTTAACTTTAAACACTGTAAAGATTTTTTTAACTTTACGTGTGCATATGTTTAAAAAATTATGATTAATAATATTAAAAAAATATTTTGTTTAAAAAATTTCTAATAATTCATATAAAAAAGGAGTTCAATTTTATAAAACAATATTTTACATTAATTTTTGCTCCAAACTTCAATACATACTGGAAATTTTTTTTTCAATTATAAGAAAAAGAATTTCAGTTACAACTTAAGTTGAAAAAACTTTTAAATATTGTTTTAATATTTTTTACAAGTTAATAAATAAATATTTTTAAACTTACCAATTTTTACATTTTTTGCCAAAAAATTTCTATTTTTTACAGAATTTTACGGAAAAAATCTTGACTTTTTTCCAGTTTAATTTGATTAAAAAAATTTAAAAAATCTAAATTTTTCAACTTAAAAAATCTTAACTTATTTTTTCTCAAAAAATTTTGGAAATTTTTATTTTTAATAAAATAAAACAAAAGTTTAGAAAAAATATGATAATTTTCGAAAATTTTTTTTAAATTCTTGAATTTTGATTTTGAGGACTGTATTTTACGTGAATTATCGTAAAATATGGTCAAATTCTCATGTCAGATCACCACTGAAAGTAAAGATTTTAATAATACTAGAAAGTCAGTCTGTTTTATTGTAAATTTTATAAATTAAAATACAGTACTGATTTGACACGTGGATTTTTCGAAAATTTGCTTAAAAAATCGAAAATTTACGTAGAGTTACGTAATTTTACAAACGTAAATTAGCGTAAATATTCAGAAATTTAGCTTATTTTCCGTAAAATCAACGTGTCAAATCAGTGCTGTATCTAGAAAAATAAAAAGCATTAAGCAATTAACGAATTTTTTTGAAGATGAAAAAAAAGTTATTTAAGTTGTCTCATGTAATTTTTTTCCAAATTTTAATTTTTTCAGAAAATAAATCATGTTTAAATTTTTTGAATCGGGTCAATTTGACCCGCCGGGTTTTTAGTCTTAAAACAAACATAAGACATTAATTGAGACCATTTCATCTTTTAATTTCATTTTTTATATTATCATCTATTATTATTGATCAATCAAAGCTTCTTTAGTAAGATATTATTCTTGAAAAATCATCCGGTATATAGAATTTCTATACACACATGCATGGTTATTAAGCTCGTGACTCTCAACTATTCGTATGGCCTCAAACTTGATTCAGAACAAATAAGACAATTGTATCCTAATTATAATATTTTGCCTAAATAGACTAAAAATCCAATCGATCTGAAAAGATCACAGAATCTGCTTTAAATTTTAGATTTTGGTGGCCTTTAAAAAGGCCGGGGGTTAGAAAATTTAATGAGGTGATCTAAGCACGTTCGCCTCGTATTCTTCTTGCAAGTTGAATATCTTTAGGCATGATGGTGACACGCTTGGCGTGGATAGCGCACAAGTTAGTGTCTTCAAACAGACCAACCAAATAGGCTTCACTGGCCTCTTGCAGAGCAGCAACAGCAGACGATTGAAATCTGAGATCGGTTTTGAAGTCCTGGGCTATCTCTCTTACAAGTCTCTGGAAGGGCAATTTTCTGATCAGCAATTCAGTGCTCTTTTGGTACTTGCGAATCTCACGAAGCGCCACTGTACCTGGTCGGTATCTGTGTGGCTTCTTGACACCACCAGTGGCTGGGGCACTCTTGCGCGCTGCTTTGGTCGCCAATTGCTTCCTGGGAGCTTTTCCACCAGTTGATTTGCGAGCTGTTTGCTTGGTTCTGGCCATTTTGTTTCTTCGCTTTGTAGTTGAAAACTTGAGTGAAATTAGATTTTGATTTTGAATGATATATCTGAACCAAAAAATCAAGGGTTTTTATATACGATTTTAAGTGATTAATTCTTAAGCAAATTTAGGTCATGGTCGTTATTTGAATTTTTTCCACCAATCAAATGTGTAGAGAAAAGTTCACTAAAAGGTGCAACTTTTAACGTACTAATTATGATTTTGATAAAATATTGGACTGGTTTCAAAATATGAGAATTTGCGATGATGATGATTTTTTATTTGAATGGTTGCTAAATGATACAAATCAAATAAATCTTCTTCTATTTGAGCAGAGTGAATTTAACATTTTTGCAGACTTTTTTAAGCCTTTCTAATTTTTTTTTTGACTAATTTTCTTCTTTATCTAAATAAACCACTGATGAAAGCTAAACAAAAACTTGATTAAACTTAGAAATTAAAATGTTGCAAAAATTTAGAAATCAATTATTTTATTTATCTAAAATTGTTTATTTACTGAATTTGACAAAAAAATGAGTGCAAAAGAAAAAAATAAAAACATTAATTTGTATATTTTTTTTTCTATAAAATTTGATATATCACACTCGACATAAAAATATAATCAACTTTTAGATATTTATAATGAAAAAGCTTCCTTTAAAAATTAAAAAGAAAAAGTCGGATCACAAAATTTACTCTAAAAAGATCTTCAGTAAAAATTATGAACACATGATCTTGAAATAGACTATTAAAATTTACATTGTCAATTTTATGAACAAAAAAAAAATTATTTTCCTAAAGCAAAAAAAAGGTTGTTACTAAATTCTGGACCACCTATTTTTTACTAAAAAAGGACCTATACTTTAAAGACGAATAAAAGGCATCTTGAAGTTGATGATCAATTCAAAATATCATTTCAATTCAAAAAGTTTATCTTTAGATATTAAAATAAATCTTTGATTTAATTTAAATAATTGTAATGTAACATGCTTTACATGTAATGTAGATTTAGAAAATAAAAAAAAATTGTAAAAACATTTTCTCAATCCAATTGTAAGATCGATTTTCAATTTAGTTAACTGATTTTTTGGAAAGTTTTGTTTTCATTTTATAACTTATTTTGATTTTTTTTTGAATTAACTCTTTTAATTTAATTGTGAATGCTAAACACAAATACTTTTGAAATAAAAAATCTCAAATAAACTTTACAAAAAATCATTTACTACATTTAAATATTAAAATCGATTATCAATGGACTGAGAAAAAAGTTTTTTCAATTTTTTTTTATTTTCTAAATCTACATTGCATGTAAAGCATGTTACATTACAATTATTTAAGCTAAATCAAAGATTACGTTTAATATTTAAGGATAAACTTTTTGAATTGAAATGATATATTGAATTGATCATCAACTTCAAGATGCCGAATAAAAGCCGGACGATAGCCGACTTGCTATGTACTTGTAGTAAATTTTATATGCTTTCACGCAAGACCATAAGCTAAGCCTTAGGACTTACCATTCGGCCTGCATCTGCCTTTAAATACAAAAAATCAAAAAATAATTTAACACATTTTTTAGTTTTGTAAATTATAGTTTGCTGAAATTGTTTGGCATCTTTTAGGGACTACTCAAAAAGAAAAGTTTAAAAAATTCATGAAAAAATGGCCGGAAAATAAAAAAAACATTAATGCAAAAAAATGTTTCAGCAAACTATAATTTACAAAACTAATCATTTTTAATAATTAAAAAAAAACTATTTAATCAACAAAAGATTATATTATATTTTAAAATTTAATTTTTAATAAATGTATTTAATTTTTTTTTTTGAATTTTTGTATTTAAAGGTCGATGCAGGTCGAATGATAAGTCCTAGAGCTTAGCTTATGGTCTTGCGTGAAAGCTTATAAAATTTACTACAAGTTCTACGGTTTTAAAATTAAAATTAATTGTAATTTTTATTAAAAAATTTTAAAAACTAAATTAATTAAACAAAAAATATCAAATATTACAATAATAAATTGAATTTTTCTCAATTATTATGATATCATTTGAAATTTTCGAAAACTTAACTTCCTGAAGAAAAACTAGGCACATTTTTAGAAAGCTCGTTAAATTCTCTTCAAGACAAATGGGGATCAGTTGGGGGTCAGGTTTTTAAAAAAATAAAAATATTCAATTTTCACAAAAAATAAAAATTTTGGAGAAAAACTAGTTTAATTTTCAAAAAATAGAGAAAAATTCAAGCTAAATGATATATTAAAACTTTTAAAAATATTTTTGCTTTTCAAATGGGGGTCAGTATTTTAGTAGGACCCAAAAAAAGTGATCACAAAATTTACTTAAATTATTATTATTAATCTGAATAAAAATTAATAAAAAATCTAAAAAAATATTTGCCTATTCCTTTACACCTTTATGTAGTCTATAGAGTTTAGCTTAAAGCAGAGTTGTTTTTTTTTGTCACAAGTCTCAAGTAAAATCTTTGACTTGAATTTTTTTCCAAAAGTTTCTTATATTGTTTCCTCCCTGTCGATAATTGTAATAAAAAATTTGACTTATTTATTTTATTTATTTGTTTTATCTGTGCCAAGCTAAAGCTCCTTCAGATTAAAAAAAAAATGAATAAAAAAAAATCAAAATAAAATAAAATAAAATAAAAATGAAGAAAAAATAAGATAAAATTTAAAATAATTTAAAATATAATTAAAAGAAAGTTAAAATTGATAAATTGTAAGATAAGACATGTGCAAAATTTTTAAGCATTTAAAATTCGGCTGCTTTATTAATAATCAGTATTTTTTTATTCAATTGATCAGTTTTTTATTGAAATGATCATTAGTTTATTAAATGATCAGTATTTTAGTTTAGTGATCAGTATATTCTGATTAATATCCATTTGATAAGTTTATTAATTAAATGATAAGTATTTTATTTTAAAAAACAGTATTTTATTTACGGTTGTTTAGTAAAAATAATTTTTGATCAGTGGATAATTTTATTTTTATAATTTTTAATAATCATACAAATACGATGCTGGTTTCCCTTTTTAATCATTAATTCGGACTCTAATTTGGAGCTTTTAAACAACTCTGATAGACACATAATAAAAACCTAATGTATGATACATAATTTTATTTCTAAAAATCAAAGAAATGCAAAGTGATATTTTGGTTTAAAATAAAAAGAGGAAATATATTGATTTAAAAAACTAAAGAGATAAATCTAAAACAAAGAAAGATTTTTTAATTGTAAGGACAGAAATAGTAATCAGTTGAATTTAACAATTTTTACTGTAAAAAAGTAATTGATATAATACATCATGATTTTAACAATTCATTTTGATTTAAAATTAAATTTAATCATTGAAAAACTTTTTTTTGTAAATTTTGACTTTTTTGTATTTGAATTACTTAAGTGATGATTATCGTTCGTTTGATGTATTAATAAAAAAACAATAGAACGCTTTTATTTAAAGTCAAAATTTATATTAGAAAAACAAAGTTTTTCAACGATTGAATTTAAATTTAAATCTAAATGGATTATTTATAAGTTATAAAAAGAATTTTCAATATTTTTTTACTTGCATTAAATTTTAAATAAATCTAATTAGATTAAAATTTTTAGAACTGATCATTTAATTTTCTTTACTGTTGTTTATCTTTAATTTACTTTTTTATTTATTTACTGTTCATTTTTGTTTTTATGTACTGATCATTTGATAAAAATACTGATCAAAAAATAAAAAAATATTGATCATTTAATTATTCGCGTTAAAATTCACTTGTTTTTTAACACAAGAAGCAACTAAATGTCTAGATTCTAGAAGTACCAAAATGAGTCACGTCGCTTTTTTTACTCAGCTGTCATAATTTTTTGTTTTTTCTAGAATTTACGTGAAATTACTTAACTTCTAGAGTTTTTCAAAAGTCAAGTCCGAACTTAATAATATTATTTTTTTGTTGAGTCCGGACTTTACTTAAGACTTGAGAGCTTTAAGCTACTCTCTTAATTTTAGGGACAACTGTGCTGAAAGGGCAAATTGAAGTTAGAGATCAAAATCAAAAGATATAAATATAGACTGTGATATTTTTTTGATAATAAAGAGAATACAATTTTTTTCCTAAGCATTTACTTGACACGTTATGTCAAGTTAAATTTAATATATAGGAATTTTAAATATCCCTTTTTATTGAAATTAAATAGGTTTAAATTTTGATGAAAAAATGAAAAAATTTAAAGACCAAAAATTTTAATGTTTTAAAATTTATAATTTTTTTAAGTGAAAAATAAAATTATTTTAGTTTGAATAAATGATTGTAAAATTAAACTTGAATTAGTTTAATTACTGATTGTTTTTGTTAAAAAATTTAGAGATCAATCAAAATTTCTAATTATAAATAAATTATAAATTTTTAATAGTGTTAATATTATTTATACAAAAACAGTTAGTTTATTTTCAAAATTTGATTTAAAATTAAAAACATTTTATTTTTAAATTTGTTTATTAAATTTGTAATTTTAAAATTATTTAAATAAATGCAGTTTTGATCAGGTCATCATTATTAGGAAACTAATAGTGCTGATTATGGGCACTAGCCTTATGATTAAAATTTATAATTTTTTTAAGTGAAAAAATAAAATAATTTAGTTTGAATAAATGATTGTAAAATTAAACTTGAATTGTTTGAATTACTGATTGTTTTTGTTAAAAAATTTAGAGATCAATCATTTTGATGTTAATCTAATAATGAACCGTTATTAGACATGTCAAGTTATAAGATGTCAAGTAATGTTTAGTATTTATTTTCTAAAAATTGTCAAAATTTTTAGACAAATTAAGTTTTTAAATTTTAAATGATCGCTTTGATCTTAAAATTTGATCTTAAACTTCAATTTGTCGTAAAAAAAAATTAAATAAAGGAAGACAATAATTCTAACTTGATCTAGTGTTAGTCGTGTCTTCTCAGATTATTTCTTGGATTAATTTTTTGTTTATCTGTACCGAGCTAAAAATATATAAATATAGTAAAATAAAATTAAAAAATAATTTTACAGAAATAGACTATCTCGTTTGGTATTTAGACAATAGTTAATTCCAGTGGTGAAATTAACAAGTTCCATTTCCTTAACTATCTTAAACATTTAAATTAAGTCATTTATTTTATTTAAAAAAAAATTCAAATTAAAAAAGATAGATTAAAACCAAAAGAGTTACAGCTTACTCATGTTAAAATATTTGAGATTTCAGAAAAAGAGGAAATCATAAGGTAAAAAAAATACACAATAGAGTTGGATATTCAATATATGTGGATTCGAAACCTTCTTTGTATTCTTCCACAACAGTCTGACAACCAATGGAACAGAATGACTCAATCCTGCCCTAAAATATCTCTCGCTCAACTCTAAAAGTCGATTCGAGACTGATAGTAGTTTAAGTTTATTGAAGACTTCTTGGTGTATAACACCGGAGTAGAAGAAGACCGGATCGATTATAAAGCCTGTTCAAAATTAAATAACACAATATTAAAAAAAAAAGAATTTTTCAAAAATATTCTTTATCAGAATTTAATTTTTCAAATTCGTTTAATTGAAAAAATATAAAATTAATGATGTAAAAAAGTGAAATTTTCAAGAATCTTTTGAAATGGTATCCTTTGAAAAAAATACTTATAATAGTGATTAAAAAACAATACTTCGTTTAAAGCACCAAATTTATCATAAAAACAGAATTAGTTTTTGATACATTCCCATTATGTCAATGATCTTTATTAACATCCTATTTCATGTGAAAAAAACCTATTCCAGTAGATAATTATTTTTATAAAATAAAACAAGAACCTTTTAAATTTTTAGATAAAGACTTTTACTATCAAGAAACAATTATTTACGTTTATTTAGTAAAAAAATACATATCGTATTCCCTCGTTTGATATTGCAGCCTAAGAACCCGAAACACAACTTTGGCGCAGGCAATAAATACCATCTCGCCCATGTTAAAACATTCTTAACTTACACCGCATGCGTCAAAATTGTATTTCGAGTCATGAACCGTTTCGAGTAAAGTTTTTTAATATAATGCAGCATTAAAAATAGAGATTATGAGCAAAGATTATTAAAAAATTCAAAAACAAAAAAATTTTTTTGAATATTTTTATTATTTGATTAAAAAAAAATACTTAAATTTGATTTTTGACGCGGCATTATTTATTAGAAAAATGACTTGAAAAATATGGTAAATATTTTAAAAATTAAACAAAAATTAAAAATCGAGTCGAAATAAAAATTTTTCTAAGAAATAATGCCGCGTCAAAAATCAAATTTTAGTATTTTTTTTTAATCGAATAATAACAATATTCATCTCTAATTTTTTTTCGGTTTAATTTGTGATCATAAATGCATAATTCAAAAAAATAATTTTTAGTTTTGACAGAAACTCTATTGTTAATGCTGCATTTTATTAAAAAACTTTACTTTAAACGTGCTCCAAGACTCGAAATACAACTTTGACGCATGCGGTGTAAGTTAAGAATGTTTTAACATGGGCAAGATGGCATATATTCCATGCGCCAAAATTGTGTTTCGGGTTCTGAGGCTGCAATATCGAACTAGGGATTACGGTATTTCAAATTCATATTTATTATTTCATAAATGGAACTTATTTTTCAAACTTATAAAAGCCTATAAAAGCTATTAACTTAGTTAAAAATTAGAGTCCTATTTTTTATAATTGATTTTGACAATTAATTTAAAAGACTATTTAATATTTTTAAGTTAAAAATTTCTTATTTATTTTATTCTTAATATTTTATTATTTTTTTTTTAAATCGATCTTTTTTTAAAGAAATTTATTTTCTTATTTCTATAAATCATAAAAAAAAAAAGATTTACAAATAGATAAACAAAATTTTTTTTTTAAATAATTAAAACTAAAATATTATATGTTTGCTTTGATCTTTCTAAGGCACTGTACTAAAAGTATAAACGGTTTTTAATTATTTTCTATTTGTGCAAAAAAGGTTCCTTAAAAATAACATTGTTGTTAATGTTTTTGCCCACCGATTCTCTAATCAATTTTACTATGTCAATATGACTAATTTGGGTTCTTCATTATGATCGTTCATTTGGCAAATTGGAAGCCGAATTCCAAGCTCTCCAAGAACTCTGCAATTTTCTGTAAAAGGCACACCATCAAAAAAAAATTGATAAAAAATGCAAAAAATTGCAGAGATTTTGCAGGGCTTGGAATTAGGTTGTACAAATTTTTACAATATTGTACTTTTTATAGAACCATTTTTGCACAATTAGAAAATATATCATAGCGTTTTGTACTGTAATTTTTATACTAAAATTTCACATTGCCTCTTTTTAATTTCAATGTAATCATGTTGCAAAATTAACTCTCATTTATTTTTTCATATATTTTAAACAGCGCACTTTTTTCTTGCTTTATCAAAATTGTTAGAAAATTTTCATTAAAAAACGAATAAAAACACCATAAAAGAAAAGCATTTAAATGACTCCTAATTTAGAAAGTCTCAGCTAAATTCTGGAACAAAGCAACAAGATTAGCTTGAAAGCATGATCTTGAGGAGAAAAAAATCATCATACTAGGATTGAATTTTAAAAATTAATTTAAAGATTTTTTTTGATAGAAAATAAAAGAATACAATAAAATTAAAAAAAAAACACCTTATGAAATACTGAGTTTGAAAATTAAAGTATAATCCTAATATTTTAAAAACGCATTTAAATTTATATGCATTTTTTAAAAATTTCCATCCTCTTTAAAAAAATTTATAAATCTGCTATGAAATTAAATTACGAATTGATAAAAAATTTGAAAAATAAAGTATGAACAAAAATTTTATTTTGCCAAAAAAATGCACAATTATTTTATTAATTTACAAAATTTTTTAAAGCAACAATTTTATTAAATTTTTGTATATGATAAATTATTATTATTTTTTCTTTTCTTATAGAATAGATAAAAAAATTTGGATTGCTAAATAAAATGCTTGATTTAATAACAAAGCTGAGTACATTTTACTTGGCTTTACTTTTAAATTTCAAGAGCCTTGATAAAGGCTGGGGGGTATTCTATTAATTGATAACAAATTTCATCTATTTTGAACTTGTATATTTAGTCACTGCTTTAGTGCCCTCACTGACCGCATGCTTGGATAATTCGCCGGGCAGAATCAGTCGCGCGGCTGTTTGTATTTCACGGCTGGAAATTGTGGATTTGCCATTTTGGGTCGCCAATTTAGAAGCCTCAGACGCTATTCTCTCGAATATGTCATTCACAAACGAATTCATGATGCTCATTGTTTTGCTAGAAACTCCAGTGTCTGGATGCACCTGTTTAAGAACTTTATATATATAAATCGAATAGGATTGCTTGCTTTTTTTCCTTCGTTTGCCTTCGGGTCGGCCGACATTTTTTTTCTCTCCTTTACTTACTACTTTTGGCGCCATTGTGTTTCTTTTTTACAATAATTTTTATATTCAATTTTTGATGATGATGATGATTTCTATTAAAATTTTCTCATCTTTTTGAATTTTATACCAAGTTTTAACAACTTGAAAATTATGCGCAAATAAAAAAATTGATTGCAAAAAATTTCAAATCAACTACTAATTATGCAAAAATTAAATTTCAACAGCCAATCAAAGTAAACTATTGTTGCAATTGGTTGCGACCATCAAACTTTAATTTGATATAAGCGGTGCATGCAAATTAACTCCTCCTTTTAAAATTTAAAATTTTAATTAATAAAATCCAAAATTTTATATATATAGAGATGTTTTTGCTTGTTTGAATTTCAGTCTAAAAAATTTTATTGTAATTTTTTCTAAAAACTAACTAAAGAGAATATAATGTCTGGACGTGGTAAAGGAGGTAAAGTGAGAGCCAAGGGCAAGACGCGATCTTCAAGAGCTGGTCTTCAATTTCCAGTTGGTCGCATACATCGTCTGCTTAGAAAGGGCCACTATGCTGAACGAGTGGGAGCGGGCGCACCAGTTTACTTGGCCGCTGTCCTGGAATACTTAAGCGCTGAAATTCTGGAATTGGCCGGCAACGCGGCCAGAGACAACAAAAAGACCAGAATCATACCACGACATTTACAGCTGGCTATCCGAAATGACGAAGAGTTGAACAAACTTCTCTCCGGTGTCACCATAGCCCAGGGTGGTGTCCTACCCAACATCCAATCCATTCTTTTACCAAAGAAGACTGAAGACGCAATCAAAAGCTCGAACCCCAAGGATGATTAGATGTGTATCATAAAAAATGTTCAATTTGAAATTGACTAGATCGATTTGTGTTGTTTAAATATTTTTTTTTAAAATCAATTGTTAATGTGTTCAAAATATGTTTTAACAAAAAAAATTTAATTGTTTGTTTTAAATGTAAATTTTAATGAAATTAATAAAAATTTTATGAGATAATAATATTTTTTTTTCCCCAAATTTTTATCAAAATTAAATTAGTTGTTATTTTAAAATCATTGCTAAAATCTGACCAATTCAGATAAAAGCTAGGCTTAGTCAAGTAGAGATTCGAAAGCGTGCAACTTTTGTCTCGCAGTAAAAAAAAGCGCAACCTGATGACGAAATCAAAATGGAGTTTGAATAATTTTTGTATAAAAAATTAAAATTTTTTTAAACTATTAATTTTTTGTGAATAATTTAGTATTGTTTTGCTATGCACAAATTTTAAAGTATCCTTGAACTCTACTGCAAATTATGCGCATTTAAAAAAATTTCCTATAAATACTTGGCCAAATTTATTTGAAATTATCTATTATTAGTTGAATCAATTTGTGGAATAAAATGTCTGGACGCGGCAAAGGAGGAAAAGGTTTGGGAAAAGGAGGTGCCAAACGACACAGAAAAGTCTTGAGAGACAACATTCAAGGAATTACAAAACCAGCAATTAGGCGTTTAGCTAGAAGAGGTGGTGTGAAAAGATTGTCTGGTCTAATTTATGAAGAAACTCGTGGTGTTCTCAAGGTTTTCTTGGAGAACGTCATCAGAGATGCGGTCACTTACACTGAACATGCCAAGCGAAAGACAGTTACTGCAATGGATGTGGTCTATGCACTGAAAAGACAAGGAAGAACTTTATATGGTTTTGGTGGTTAAGATTGATCACTTAATAATTATAAATTATAAACCCCCGGTCCTTTTAAGGACCATAATTTAGTAAAAATAATGCAAATTTATCAAAATTTTTTTATAAGGAATATTTTCTTTAAATAAAATTAATTAATTTTTTTTTAATTTGTATGGGCTTAAAACCGAATCAGATGATTTTTTATAGCCCATTTATTTTACCTATTTCGTTTTATGTGGACAGTAAAAGAAATTAGAAATGAAAAGGCTTTTTTGAATTCTTTAATTTCAATTTTTTTATAAGAATCCAAGTAAGTTGAAACGGAATCTTTTCAAACGAATGATTTTAGCTTTTTGATTTTTATTTTTTTCTAATAAAATAAAATTTAAATTTTTTTTAACTTTTAATCGATTATAATCCTAGTTAAGAGCAAAACGAAGATATTAACTTCAATGATATAAAGCTTATTGTTATTTTAAAAATCTAATTTGAATGCCAAAATAAATCAGAATCCTTGATTTAAGCATATCGTAATTTGGATCAAAAAAGCCACTAAGCAATGTAATGCGTGACAACTTTAAATTAAAACAGAAAATAAAATATCTTTCAAATAAAAAATAAATGAATAATAAAATAAATAAATAATAACGTATAAAATAAATGCAATTCAGTTAACATTTCAGGACCTGCACAAGGAAGCCGAAAACATAAACAACATTGCTGTCATAGAAGCTAATTTTTTTACCAACAGGATAATTAATGAGAGAGAGAAAATGATTTACTCGTACGAAATTTGTATATAGATCTGGATTAAAATATTTAATGTCATGATACAAGAGATTTTTTTTAATTATTTTTATAATAAAATTTTTTTTTATTATCCTTAAAAATCAGAATTAATCTAACTAAAAGTTAAAATTTTCATCACATTAATTAGCTTAAAAATATGTAAAATAGAATATATTAATTTTTAGATCATTTTTCAGAAATTTTCTAATATCACAGTCTAACCTGGTTAATCCGGACTAATCAGTTTCCAAAAAACCTTGCTCGGATTAAGTTTTCCGACTTATCCCTTAAACCGGTATTATGAAAAATATGTGTTTTTTTAATAAGGAAGTTTATTTCAAAAAAATTAAGTAAAAAATCATATTTAAAAATTAAGTCAAAGCAGTAAATATATGTCACTGTCAATTTATAAAATGACTTGGCAAATAATAAAATTCCATAAAAAATAATAAATTGTAAATTCACATAAAGCAGTTCGAGCGCTTTCTTTTGGGCATAGTTAGGGATTTCTTGAGTGCTCTCTTGCTGTCGAGAGTGCACTATGAGATGCTTTTTTCGAAAAGCTGAGTTCAAGTTCGGCTTGAAATTTCATGGGAAAATTTTTTTAAAAAAAAAGTCATTTTAAAAAATGGCACATTTCATAAATTGACAGTGACATATGTATAAATACATATAGATACAAAAATTAAAAGTTAAATAAATATTTGTCTAATTAAGTCTGTACATTTTTTGAAACTTAACTTATTTTCAAATGAATAAAAATTATTGAAGAAGTTATATCTTCAAATGCCTGTTTTAAAATATTTTTTTTTAGCATGTAAAACGATTGCAAAAAATCAGTGGACCGAAAATCACATTTCCGAATAAAAATTCCGGATTTACCATGATCCGGATTAACTAGCTTAGACTGTACTTAAATAAAACAAAAATAAAAAAAAACAAAAACTCAAGGTGCTTCTGGGTTTTGAATAAATTAATCTGGAATTTTGCATTTTAATCTGGAATTTTGAAAAAATGCATAACTTTTTAGAGTAAGGATGTAAAGTTTTCATCCTTACTCTAAAAAGTTGTTCGTCGCCAATCATTTAGAATTAAGAATTCATGTTTTGTTAAATTCTTGCAACTATTTCCTTAGCATTACCAAAAAACCATGACTCTGACTAAATTTTTCACAATTGCATTTTTATAAAAGTTTTTATCTAAAATAATTAGATTAGATTCTATGGACACAAATTAGTTAAATATAAATATTTGTATTCAAAATTTTATTCATGGTTTCGTCATAAATTTTTATTAAAATAAAAAAATACTCCATATTCCAAACTTGCCAAAATGCACGAATAATTTGATTCTTCATGACATCAATGGAAAACTTTACTTTTTATTAATAAATACAATAAAAAAGCCTTCTGATAAAATAAAATATGAAATTAGAAAAAAAAAACTGAATAATTCTAATATTTTGATTAATCTAGCAAGAACATCCCGATTGACCTGATTCAGTTTCTTGATTTTGACGGGGAAGTTGAACTTCGACAACTTGTAAAAAGTAATTCACTTTGATTGAAAATTTTATTTTATTTCAAAGCTTACGATCTTCATGTTGCTTTGGACTGTTTTCCATTCCAGGCAAAGCGGCTGCAACTCGTTTAAACAACTTAAATAATAAATTAAAAAAAAATCTCTAAGATATTTTCAAATTTTTACTTGTTTGACATTATGGCCTGCTTTGGCTGAAGTTTCAATAAACATCACATTTAGCTCTCTAGCTTTTTGTTCTCCCTCTTCTGTGCTCACTTGTCTTTAAATTTAAATATTTTTAAACAACTAAAATCATCTAATTCTTCAAATTTAATATTTTTTAATCAAAACAGTTCATAATAAAATTCTAACCTCTCTAATGATCAAATTTTAGCCCTTAATGAAATCAAATTGACTTCAGTCTCTATTGATTAATTTTATTAAAATTCAGAAAAATAATTAATTTTTGACACTAAAAACTTAATCAAAATATATAAAATAATCATTCAATAATTTTAAAATTAGATAAAAAGAGTCAAAATTTTTTTTCCATTTTTTGATTATTAAGGATTTTATCATTAAAAAAATGTCTGAAAGACCATACAAAACTATAATAGAATCAATCTCACCTTTTGTCAGCAAGATCAGTTTTATTTCCAACTAACATAATAATGACATCGCTTCCTCTTTCAGTCCTGACATCATCGATCCACTTTGAAGTTTGTCTAAACGAATTTGAGTCTAAATATAAACGAATAGAATATTTTCATAATTTAAAATATAAATTAATTTTTACTAGTAATATCAAAAACTATGACAGCTACAGTCGAGTCTCTGATATAACTTGGAATCAATGATCTAAAAAAAAATATTAATTTTTTTAAAAAAGGTTCAATGACTTAAGTACCGGAATCTTTCCTGGCCAGCTGTGTCCCAAAGCTGCAATCGGACAGTTCTATCTTCTAGATACATAGTCTTGGATAAAAAGTCTATTCCTATGGTAGCCTGGTAGGTATTGTCAAAGCTATCGTACATAAATCTGGTAATTAGTGAGGTTTTTCCAACTAGTAAATTTTTTTTGTTAAAAAGATAGTTTATTCTACATCAGCTATTTACCGCTTTGTTCTCCCAAAAAGACCAGCTTAAATTTTTTCAATTGACCAAACTCTGATGACATTTTCGGAATCTCAAAAACAGTGCAATGTTCTTTGCTTGAAGATTCTATTATAAAATAAAATAAAACTGTTATTTATTGCTCTATTATCAAGTCCCTTTTTTTTAATATTTGACTCAAGTTTCCAAATGAATTTTTTATTTTAATTTCAATCTTTATGGTATGTACTCTCTAGTGATGATTTTGATATATATATAAATTTATTTTTTTTTTTTTGAATAAATAATTCTATAATTTTCATACTCAAATGGTCTGCATAAATGAGGCTATTTTGAAAGTAAGAACGATCCAAGCTTCGACTAGTGGAACATTCCATTTGAAAAAATATTAAAATGACTTAATAGTTGATCAAATTATACCTAAAAATATTACACGTTAACAATTATTATGCATTTAAAATTTTTCAAAATTTTGCATTCTGCATCTATTAGTTTAGTATATGAATTAAAATATATTTTTATCATGATGCTTTTGAAATAGGCATTTTATTAGCCTTATTTAAATCGGATGACTAAGAAACAACAATGAATAACTAAATCTTGGATAAATTTGATGTTAAGATTCATTCAAAATTTTTTATAAAATTTATGCAATATAAGTTTTTTTAATTGATATATTTTGATTTTATAAATTTTAATTATTTTTATATGAAATTTTTAAAGAATGGATTAAAATTATTTGATATTTTCTTAGATTTGCTTTATCGATTAAAAAATCAAGAAATCATTACAAAATTAGAAATGCATTTAATGCTTTTAATATTTATTTTCTCTATTCAATTTGAGTCAATTAAAATAAACAATTAAAATTTTTAATTTTCTTAAAATCATAAGGCATTTTGTCTCGCAAATCAGGAAGTAAAATTTAGAAAGATTTTCATGCTTTTTAACAAATAGATTTCGATTTAATTCTAATATAATAAAGGTTTAATTTTCTTTGAAAATTTTAAAAGAAAAATTTCTGGTATTATTGAGATATCAGTAATTTAAATTTCGTAAATATGACTATAATAATTTCGTGAATAAAAGGAAATTTATTTTTGTATAATAGATGACCATTAATTATTTTAGTCTTAAATCAAAGATAAGAAAAAATTTTCTAATAGATGTGCATTCTTTCATAAAAAATTAATTTTAATTTCAATTATCTTTCATTTAAGGAAACTTAGAAATTCTTAAAGCTAATCTAATTTTTAATTTTGTTTTAAACGTGTTTTTTAAAAAGACTAACGCTTCAAAAAATAAAAAATTAAAATTTTAAAATGGTTTATTAGTTGGATTTTTTAGTTTTTAAAATTAATCGTATTTTCAACATTAAAAAAATTAATGTGAATTTTTTTTTAATTTAGGTTAAAAACTAGAAATAATAATTTTATAATTTTCATAGAAGATATCATTTTCTTTTTAATTTAATGAATAACTAAAATATAATTAAAGTTCAGGATTGTTTGGGGATTCCACAAACAGTTTAAAATAGTCAATTAAAAGGAAAATATAAATCCCAACAATATTGAAAATGTGATAAATTGAATTAAAATATCAAAATAAAATTGGAAAGCGATAAAAAAAATTTACAAAAACTGATCATTATACCTTAAAATCAATATAATTAAAGCAGCCGTAAAAGTTTTGTTTAAAAAAAAAATATCACTTAACTGGAATTTTTAATTAAACTTTTTAAAATAATTATTTTAAACTCGATTTTTATTCCAAATAAAATTTCAAGATTAGTTTAAAAAATTATAATTGTGAGGACATATTTAGTTTTGTAAAGTGAATGAATAGGAGACCTACGAATTAAGGTCAATCACGAAAAGTAAAATTTAGTAAATGAAACTTTGGTTGGAGAAGATATTTATTTTATGAATCAATCTAAAAAAAAATTAAAATAAAATATTTCTTGGAAAATAAATATTATTCAATGATTTTACTTAGGTTCACCTTAAAAACTAGATATGTTTGTACAATCTTAATTATAAAGGTAGAGGACAATTCAATTAAAATTTTGTTTTCATTAACTTAAAAAAAATTTAAAATAAGATTATCAAGATTATTTGTAACTTTTCTGATTAGATATTTGATTAATAAAAATTTAATTAAAAAAAAAAACTTAATTCTTTTTTTTTAATTTCAAACCTAAAAAAACAACCAAAATAATTTTCAATTTTGATTTTTTTTCTTTAAATACTTCTTTAAATTTTTAAAAATAATGATGCTTCAGATTATTGAAAATTCCAAAAGTCTTAGACTCCACGAGAATCCTTAATCTAAAATCAATTTCCTACTTCTCACAAAATTTCTTAATTTCAATAATTTTTTCGAT
Organism: Brachionus asplanchnoidis; assembly: GCA_025491095.1. Lineage (NCBI taxonomy): Eukaryota > Metazoa > Rotifera > Eurotatoria > Ploima > Brachionidae > Brachionus > Brachionus asplanchnoidis. The sequence continues at coordinate 3,233,866 of JAILYF010000013.1, read as the reverse complement.
ATTAAATTTACTTAAGCCTTATAAGTCACAATCCTATTTAAGTCGAAAACAAAATATTACAAAAGGTTATTTTAGAGAAAAAAAAAGGTAGAAATATTCAAAATAATTATATTTGACGAGATTGCATTAGTATTCACGATGATATTCGTCATCACCTTTATTTTTGGTTATATATCATAAAAATTTAGTTTATGTGGGAATTGAAGTCAAAAGCAATAAAAATTATTTTTTGCACTTTGAAAAAAAATTGACTCATTTGTTTAAAATCAATTTGGATATATTGATGCAAGAAATCAATTTAAATTTTATGTTTAATTTTAGATTGTCGTAATAGGATGTAAACCTCTTGTCAAAATGGAAACAATATTGCCGAATACTCAGGGTTAGCTTTTGAATTATTAATTTTGTTTTAATTAAAATCAAATAATTGCTCTCACAGGGTTGTTTTAAAGCTCCTGCCAAAACTGATGTTAGCTCAGTTTGTTTGTCTCAATATTTTTTATGGTTTTAAGAGCTAAATTTTAATCAAGATAAAAGAGAAGACACTCGAGAAAATTAATTGAATTTTATTCGAAAAGAAAAATATTTTTTTGTTATTTTTTAAGGATGTTTTGGTTTATTGAAATCATGCAAGGCTTACTTATGCCTAATTAATTTGTTTCATTAGAGATCGAACGCCTCTTGCATCTAATGCCGTAATCCTTAATTAGTGGAGGAACAATGCAAAAAGAGAAATCATTTTCCATGAAAAAAATAAACAATTTTAATCAAGTTTAATGTCTCTCCCGAGGAAAAATCGGCTAATTACGATATCTTAGTGGAAAATTTTCTGAACCCCTCAAGTCCTAGGTTTTCCGCTGATTTTCGATGTTTTTCTTAGCAAAATAAAAATCGATATTCAACCGAAAATAATAAAAAATTTCGGCTTTTTTTGATATTCATATCATTTAGAACAAATTTTTTATTAATTATTTAAAACAAAATATATTTTCTAAAACCAGTTTAATAATTAATTAAAAGTGCCATATGACGAAATCGAACACGCAATGATCAAATGAACCGATAAGCTAAAATTTCTTAGATTTAATCACTAGAATATTTTTTTTTCGATTTATTGAGTTTTTATTTTGGGCATAAATTGGGCCTAAATTCAAATTCATGCAAATCAACATTTGTCAATAAAATAAATTTTTATTTTACCATTCCATTATCATTCAGGAAACATTTTTTTTTTATTTGATTTTTTCTCTGATTGCATGAAAATCTATAATGCAAATAATAAAAAGCCATTTTAAATTAGTCTGATATTTGGCCAATTTGCATTGCTTGTCATTCAAGTAAAATGAATAAAACTATTGACATTTTTAAATCTGAATCTTGCTCAATTTGGATTTAGCGAAAATTTCAAAATTTTAATTAAAATAAAGATCAAATTAAAATACTAATAATTTTATAAGGCAGAAAATTCGTCATTCAAGGAGAATAAGCAGTCAAATCTTGGATAAAAATTTAGTACAAAATCGAATTAGAAAATTTCTCCAGACAATTTTGCTAATGAAAAAATTATTATCTTTTTTTTAGTAACAATTGTCATTTAGCTATAGATATTTTATTTTTGGTATTAATCAGTAAATTAGAATAAATTAAAAAATTTTTAATGGTTGCTAAGATGATTAAATAAAATATTTATAAATAGGACAATTACTCTGGAGCATGTTTATGCTTTTTTCTTAAGTTATAGGATAATAATATATCGATATATATATATTATATTAAGATGTATCTCGTTGGATTCAACAGTTTAAAATCAAGTTAAACATTTTTCAAAATTAGTCAGTTTAAAATGAATAATAAAAAGAAATTTCAAAATTTCAAAAATTAATTACCCTTGTAAAATTAGATAGTATTTCTATTTTAAGTCCAAAATTACAAAAAAATCTAGCTCATTTTAATAATTTTACTTGACATTTTAATTTTAATAATCAATGTAGTTAGCCCTAAACCACCTTGATTTGCACGCTAAATTAAGAAAATAAAATAACAAAAAAAAAGAAGCGGAATAATGAGTAGATAATCGTCGTAATTTTTTTTTTAATATATATTGAAGAGGCTTAAAGTCTTATGTCTTTTTCAATTTAATGAAAAATATTAATTAAGGATTAAATTTTCGACTATATATAAATTTTTTTCTTCAATTTTTATTAAAATATTGTTTTATCTAAACTTATGTCATAATTCACATTAGCAAATGAGATCTATCAATCAAACTGTTTTAATAATTCGTTTTAATTTATCAAATTTCGAAATGAAGGAAACATTGATAAGTCCTTTCTAATGGGAGCATCCGTTTTAATATATTTTAAACTAAAATAAAATCAACCCACTTGATTTCTTAAAATTGATAAAACGCCTTTTTATTTTTTAAATCAAAAAGAAAAAAAACTAAAATTTTTATTTTTTTTTATAAAATGAAAGTGTTAAAGTTAAGCAAGAGAAAAATTTTGAACTTATGGTTGGGCTTAATCGTGTTGATTTCGGGCATTAATTCGTTTGTTATAAGCAACAGAGACAAGAATAGTGAAGAGGCGAACCACGAATTTATCCGAGAATGGGCAATCAAAGTATCGGATCCAATCGAAGCTGATCTAATTGCAATCGAAACTGGATTTATTAACAAAGGTCTAATACCGCCTTTCGACGACATCTACCTATTTGTTCACCCAAAAGTACCAAGTAGAAGCAAGAGACATGCCAAAGAACACACTGAACGCTTGAACAATCACGAAAAAGTATTTACTTTTTATTTCAAAAATAGCTCAAAGTACAAAAACTTTATCCCATTTATTTTTAAAATATTTATTACTTTTTAATGTTTTGTATTTAATTGCCTAAAAAATAGGACTCGTTCTTGTTAAGCAAAATTTTAATTATTTATGATAAATTTGTTTCCAAGGTTTTATGGGCTGAACAACAAGTAGCCAAATCTCGAGAGAAAAGAGACTATGAGGATAGATTTGACAAGCGGGCTGAAAAAGAAGCATATCGATCAGTGCGCTATGACGACCCCGAATGGAACAATCAATGGTACTTGGTAATGTGCTAATTTAAATTTAAGTCTAATACAAATTCAAAATTAATAATTTTTTTTGTCAGAGGGACAGAAGAAATGAAGATGCTCCGAAATTGGATTTGCATGTCATAACAGCTTGGTACAAGGGATTTAGCGGTAAAGGAGTTGTCGTCACCGTTTTAGATGATGGTATTTAAACCATTTTTTTTGGGAGTTGTTGCTGATTTTTTAATTTTTTTTGATTAAAGGTCTTGAATGGAACAACACTGATATAAAGGCTAACTATGTACGTGATTAAAAAATATAAATAGCAAAAATTTAAATAAAATAAAATATGATTGCACGATTTTTTTTATCAAATTTTCCCTTATTAAGGACCCAGAGGCAAGCTATGACTTGAATGACAATGATTCGGACCCTACTCCAAGATACGACCCCACAAACGAAAACAAGTAATTAAAGAAAAAAAATTTTTTTTTTTTAAAACTTTTTCTCTCAGACACGGAACCCGTTGTGCAGGTGAAATTGCAATGGTTGCAAACAATGGCTTTTGTGGAGTTGGCATTGCATTTAATTCAAAAATTGGAGGAGTAAGAATGCTCGATGGAAGAGTTACTGATCGAACAGAAGCTCAAGCTATTGCTTTCAAACACAAGTACATAGACATTTATTCATCAAGTTGGGGACCAAATGACGATGGTAGAACTGTCGAGGGTCCTGGAACTTTGGCCACAGAAGCTTTCATTAAAGGAATAACTGAAGTAATTTTAATTTTGGAAAAATTTAATAAATAAACTAATTGAACTAAAGGGTCGTAATGGCAAAGGAGTTATTTATGTTTGGGCTTCGGGAAATGGAGGGCGTCATGGCGATAACTGCGACTGTGACGGCTACACTGGGTCCATTTACACAATTTCCATTAGCTCTGCTTCTGAACATCAACTATCTCCATGGTATGCCGAAAAATGTGCATCAACATTGGCAACTACTTACTCAAGTGGGGCCTATTCTGACCAAAAAATTGTATATTAAATATTTTCATAAATATTTTTATTTTTAAATTATTTTTAGATAACAGCTGACTTGCACAACAAATGTACCGAAGGACACACTGGCACTTCAGCATCAGCTCCATTGGCTGCAGGAATATTTGCATTAGTACTCGAGGCCAAGTAAATAAATTAATCTTAAAATTAAATAAAAAGTGAATCAACATTTTTGTAGCCCTAATCTAACTTGGAGAGACATGCAGCATTTAGTCGCTTGGACCTCTCAGTATGCACCTTTGAAGCAAAATCCTGGCTGGAAGACAAACGGAGCCGGTTTCAAAGTGAACTCAAGGTTCGGCTTCGGTTTGTTGGACGCTTCGGCTTTGATAGACTCTGCGCTTAAATGGAAAGCTGTTCCAGCCAAAAGAATATGTGAAGTAGTACCAAATAATTTTAAGCCAGTGTAGGATTTTTTTTTTAAAAAATTTAGAAAAAAAAAATTTTTTAAAGTAATTTTTTTTTAAAGAGAGTTGAAAACAGGCAGTCCGATTCAAATAGATATAAAGTCAACAGGATGCATGGGCGAAGAAAACAACCATATTCGCTATTTGGAACATGTTCAGCTGTATGTAACTATTGAATATAGTCGTAGAGGCGACTTGCATTTGAATCTCACTTCACCAAATGGAACAAATACAATGCTGCTATCGGAACGATCCGGTGATTCATCTTCGAGTGGTTTTATCAATTGGCCGTTCATGTCCGTGCATACATGGGGTGAAGATCCGAGTGGAACATGGACAATACGCATTAATGATAGAGTACTTTTTTTTAAAGAAATAAGAAAATGGAAAATTATTTATTTTTTCTAAGAGCAATTCGCAAAAAAGTAATTCCGGGCGATTGACAAATTTTAAACTTGTGTTGCATGGAACATATGAAATTCCGGATTACATTAAAAATGGAGCGCGCAATTACAATGAGGAACCGGAGAAGAGAAAAATTTCTGAATCATCGACGGTTTGTTAAATAGTTTTAAAAATAAATAAAAAATTGAAAATTTGTTTTTTTTTTTTTAGGACAAAAGAATTTCTGAGTGGAACGGTGAAAACGAGCATTCTGCAGAATATTCAAATGATGTTCAAGAGCCTGAATTAAACTCTTCAGAAGAACAATTGATGTATTTGTTACTTAAGTATCTCAAATAATTTATTAAACATGGCAAAAAATAAAGAGTATTGTTAAAATAATTATAATTATATAGAGAAAATATATTTTAATAAAATTCACTTAACCGGCTATTGTAAAATTTATTGTTTTATTATTTTTTTTTATTTAACTAAATAAAAAAAGTGACAGTAAGAAAATTCTGAAGATTTTTCCGTAAAAGCACTTTTAAACGCTTTCTTAGTGAGAACTCATATTCTCTCATGATTCCATTTCTTCATTTGATCGATGCGCTATCATGATTTTAAGAATATGCAAATCAATTCTTTCAAAAGATCAAATTTTAAAGCTAATTTGAATCATAAAAGGGTTTACTGAAGCATAGATTGTTTTTGATTTGAATCATCTAATTTGAATTTTATTCCTTCATGATTCCGGAAAAATTATTCGAATTGTATGATAAATGTTCATTTCGAAGCCTTTAAAAAAATCTCTTGTTTGAAAAAATAAAATATATAAGCTATTATTTTCAAATTTTTTTTCTTCAAATTATACTCGAAAAACGGTAATGCATAAAAAATTTCCTAAGATAAATAGTGTCATTTTCGCCACTGCGTTTTAATAGGAGAATATTTATTTTTTAACAAATAATGAATATTAATTTTATTTTAATTGCTCTACCTGGTTTAATTTATAAAGACTATAATTTAAGATTTATTTAAGATCTAATTTTGAAAAAAATTGATTTATAGTTCTCATTTGCCGTATATTATAACAATTCCAGGAAAATTTGAGAATCTAGAATTATTTCTCAAATTAAGTTTGATACGTCCCTTGGGTTTTTGCAATATTTAAATGTTTAAATGACTTTTTTAAAGTTTTTTATGTTAAAATAAACCTAAATATTATTTAGTAGTTTTTTTATTCTTAGTTGAGCTATCTAAATTATTTTTTGAGTTGAAATAAATTATTTTATTGCCTAAGAAATGCGCCATTTTGTTGAATTAGCAAGATAAAAGTAAACCACATTTTGTACTATATGGCATATTAATTTTTTTTATTTATTGCCGAAAATCCTATTTACTGCCGAACTAACCATTAAGAAGAATTTTCTTGAATTATGTCATTTCTGAGCTTTAAAAAGCTAAGAGAGAGTATCTTAATATATTTTTTTCAAATTTAATCTTTTAAAATATAATTTATTTTATTCATCATACACATTATCAAAATTCTTTTTGTTTGGATGCATTGAAATAATAAAAATCTTTAATTTTTTTATGTTCTCTATACAAAATTTAAATAAGGATCTCCAAAATTCTTTATATTCTTTTGTGTCCTGTATGTATTTTGTTGACCATTATTTTTCATGTTCTTTTAACTAATGAACATAAACTATGATGAATAAAGATAATAATAAAATAAAGCTTGAATATTTTCTCTAATAGCATAATTGATGTTTTTTTATTCTCCAAATTTATAGAGTTACTATTTTCAAACATCAAGAAGAATTTTATTTTAAATTAATTCATTTTAATGATGGAACCATCTAAACTAAATGTTCAAAAGATTATGATTAAAATTAACACAGAAGTATTTAGAATAAGTAACTAAGGTTTGGTAATTTTAAAAAAAATTTTGAAATTTAAAAAAAAACTAATCATCAATCAGAAAACTAGATGTTGTCTAGAATCATTTAGTACTTAATTAAGAGATTTATATTCTATTTTATTTAAGAAAAATCATTTATAAAATTGTATTAAGTTTTGTTAGTACCAGATCATCAAAATTTTAAAGAAAAAAATTGGTTTAAGAAATAATTGGTCAATGAAATAATTTTAAGAAAAAATACAAGTTTTTTGTATTTTTCCAGTAGCAAATAATAAAAAGTAAAACCATCAAACAATTAAAGAATTACACACGATATTTTTAAATAAAATAAGCTTAGGAATTATAGTTGTTGCTTTTTTATCGAAAACTTATGCTGCATTGTTAATTGAAATATTCATCGTTCATGTGACTCACTTGGAGCTAATACTTTTTATTAATTCATTTATTGATGAAAGTATTTAGTTATAATTAAACTGGCTCAAAAAAAAATTTTTAAATTTAAATATCAAGTTTTATTTTTATTTCTATTGAATTTTAGAATTACTTGAGCTTTCAAAACTTTATTGGATTATTCTAAAATATTTTTTAAAGATGCTGTCATCCTAAATTTCAATTATCTAGGTAGTTGCTTGCCTTCATTATTTCATCCTTATTTAATTACTTAAATTAATTCTCTTCTATAATTCCATTTAAAAATTAAAAAAAAAAACTAAAATACCTTGATCTAGTAAACAAATGTCGGCTGTACATTCAGGGAAATGTCAAGATTTAGTTTTAAAAAAGTCATTAAATGTAAGAACATCTAGGATTTTTAATAATTTTTTTCTTTTGGTAAAATTTTTTAGCTTCTAGTTATTTCAAACTTGATAAACCGTACCAAAAATTTGGCAATCCTTATTCTTTGTTTAAAATTGTTTTTCTAAGAAATTTTCAAATATTTTGAGAACTGATACTTACAAAATATGAGCTCTAGACCCCTCAGGATTAATAACTTATGTTTTTAAAATATTAATCATTTTTCTTTTTCATAAACACTTAATTTTTAATAATATCATAAGCTAACACGGTAATAGATAGCTAGAGTCTTAAATTATCATTTTATAAGTAAAATATTATAATTTGAAATTGAGTAATAAAATTTTTTTTGAGTTTAAAAACAATATTACAGGAGAAAAAATATTTTAACTAAACTTAAAATTTTTTTTTTAAATTATTTTTCATTACCCTGGATGATTTTTTTTTAATAAATATAACAAAATGTACATCAGCGTGGTACCTAGACATATGAGAACAAAAAAAAGTATTAATAATTTTATATTTTTCATTTAAAATGAAACATTTAACCCAGATGATGATGATATTATTATTAATACTTGTTTTATAAATATATATTCAAATAAACGCAAATTTGCAAATTTTAAAAAAAAAATGAAAAACCAAAGTTAAAAATCAGGGAAAAATTTAATAATATTAAATAAAAAACTCAGTATTTTTTGTTTCAAAATCAAAAATTCTAGCTGAATGTATCACAATGTCATTGGCAATATTAATAATGAGAATTACTTAGGATTCCGATTAATTCCGGTTCCAGATTAATTTTCCTAGGAATTGTTGATTGAGTTTTTCTTAATAGATTGATTTCTATATTTAAAATTAAATATAGAAAAAAGAATCGGTCTTAAAAGGTCAGAAGGGAACTTGACTTTTCCTTTTTGGCCAAGTGCTTAGAAGAACTTGCTAATAAAATTAATGAAAAAAAAATAAAAATTGTTAAATACTTGAAAAAAGCAATTAGCAAATTTTTATTTTTCACAGAAAAATATTTTAAAATTTTAGCTTTTTCAGTTCTTTTTTTATAAAATTCAAAATAGTAAAATATGTCTTATAAGTGCTTTTTGTTAAATCTAAATTTAACTTTTGCAAAAAAGTCTGCATTTTCTACGAAATCTGCACAGCAAGAAAAGTATCAAAAATAAAATACGCAATTCATTTGCAGAACTTTTGCAAACTGGTGATTCCTGAAGATATTTCAGGATTATTTTGGATAATTGTATTTAAATGATGTGCTATCTTGATTTTCACATAGTTCTCGAATCGGTTATTTTTTTTTAATTTTTAAATCATGATTGATCTGCTATCAAATAATTTAGAATTATTGTATGTTTTCTGTAAAAGTTAAAGTTCACAAAACTATAACAAAAAAAATCAAGACATGTCATCATTTATTCAAAAGCTTTAAAATGTCGATGAAGTTAGATTAATTGAAAAATAATCAAACAAAAACAAAAAAATAAGTGAAAAGAGGGCAATAGAATAAAATTAAGGGAAATAAAATAAAATAAAATAAATAGATTAGTAATATAAAAGTCAATTGAAAAAAGTTAATAAGGTCAAAAATTTCTCGATAGTCAAGTAGCATCTACATAAAAGGTTCATAAAAGGTCCATTCAAAGAAAATGTTGAAAAATATTTAAATGAGTGACAAAAGATAGCTTTTAAAAATAAGATGTATTTAGACTAACTTGAAATATATAACTTTTTGGTTCTGAAAGTGAGTTTAAGCGAGAAAAAATATTAAGTATGAGCCAATTGGTGCTTAAAGAGAGTGTGCTAAGATCAAAATTTCAATTTATTTAACATAAAATTTTTATTTTTTGAAACAAACTAAAAACTTCAATTTTAATTTACTCTTTTCTTCCTATATTTGTTTTAAAAAGAGAATTTTTCTATTGATTTCTAAATAAGGAGTAATTTATTTAATAATTAATAAACCTATTTTGGAAAATATTAATATTCAAAATCTTCACATAAGAGCGATGGAACATTTTGCAGAATGATTAAAAAATTAGTATTGAATCTAAATAAATTTTATTTTACAAAAACTTCAAAAATGTCTAAGAAAAAACAGATTTTGTGCAAAGGCTGAATTATTTTTTAATTTTTTTAGCTGTAATGCCGTAAATTTTATTTATAGCACGTTAAAAGCTAAATTAATTACCATTGCTTCTGTTCCATCGGTCACAACATAATTCTTCCTTAAAAAATGGTGGACTTTTTACCAAATTAGTTGAACTCCCGACTTAAATGTTTAAAAATCTTTAGTGAAATCTTTAAGTTTTACTCTGCGCTCTTGAATGCAAATTTGGTCAACAAATTTTGAATTTAAAATCAACGAAGAGTGTGACAATTCATCATTTTGCATCAACTATCATCATTTTTTTCGAATTTTTTCAATCATAAAAAAAAGCGACAAATAATTGATAATTTATCAAAAAAAGATAGGAAATTTTGACCGTATCGCTTTTTTAAAAAATTGAATCATCATTTATTTAGGAGAAATCATCGATGTTACAACCAAAATGACTTGGGGAATGAGCAAATCCAAAAAATAAGATAATTGGGTACTTGATGTTAAATTGATACCAAACTTTAATTTTAAAAGCCTCATATAGATGTTACCCACAAAACGTGAAATTGGGCATTACGCGAAATGACAGGATTTTTCGTGAAATACCATTGTCAAAAAATAAAAATTCTTTTTTTATATAAATTTCGTTTATTGCCATCACTTTTCTTAAAATGACATGGCAAAAAATAATTTTGTGATTTTAATGTAGTTCAATAATTGCCATTTATTATTTGGCAAATTTGTAAATTCAAAACAAAAAGAAAATTATTAAAAATTTAAAAAAATAAGAAAATTTATTAAATTGCATGGCATCCATTTATAAAAAAAGTCAAATTCAATTAAAAAATTAAAAAACAAATAATTATTCACAATTGGCGCATTTAAATTATTTGCCATGACATTTAGAACTACACTTAAGATTAGCTTTCTTACATGAACAACGCTTAGTGGCACAGTTACCAGTACAATTACATTTTAGGTAGCCTTGTCCATGACCAATTGAGAGTAATCTTACTGCTTCTCTAGCTCCCACGCTTAGGTACTCATCTTTCTTGTCTTTGGGTATAAATTCAATTGAGAACTCAGTGATTAACGCTGTCTTTTCAATGCAATTGAAAGCAACGAATGAATCAAAAACTCCTGCCCTACATCCTAGTTTAAATAGCTCGTTCTTTTTCTCAGGAATTACACATAAAATATTTTGGGGATCTGAAGCACCTCTATCAACATCTTCTGAGTGATATAATACTAGATCACCTAATTTAAAAGAATTTATTACTTTCTTATTCCTGCTTAACATTTATTTTATTGTTTTTTTTTGGCCAGTAACAGCGTTCAATCTCGCTTTCTTTATTTGTTTCTCCCTTGTTTGCATTGGATTTAGATTTTCTTGATCTTGATCAGGTTCGTCGTACTCAGGCTCAGGTTCGGGTGCTTTTCTTTTCGGATTTAACTCGTCTCTTAACTTTAGCAAATCATCTGAAACAACAAAACTATCATCCACATTTTCATTATCATCATCTTCATCATCTAATTGTTCATCAGCTTCATTATTTTTACCTTTAATTTATTTTTTGTTTAATTAGTAACATAAAATAATTTACAGGTAAATGACTTAATTAATTAATTACCTAATAACAAGAATAACTCTTTAGTTGTTTTTATTTTCCTTGTCTCATCTTCAGGTAAATTTAATACATCTAAACCAATAAACATTTCATGTCCAAAAAGAGCTTTGTAAGGACTCGTACATATACCTGTAATGTATTACAACGAAAGTCAATTAGATCGATTTGCATGCGTGAATTGAAATTAGACGATTCAATCGGCTTCACTACTAGACCATGATTCTTTTTTCTCTTTTTTTTAAAATATATTCTTCCGAATAATCTAAGAACATATCGACTATCGGTCTAGTAACATTGGCATACAATTTAATAGCTTCTTTTAGAATGTCAACTCGTCCTTGATATCCGACAGCAACATGTAACTTAAGAACTACATCATACATATCTTCAATTGCAACAATAACCAAACCATTTGTTTTTTTTTCAGATTTTACTATTAATTGTTAGATGTCCCCAGTTGTTTTGACAGCATAATTCTTACGATAGCGATGACAATTTTTTACTTTGGTATGGTTATCGATGATATCTATTAAATAGTCCACCTGTTTTTTTGTAATTTTATCTTTCTCGATCGATAAATCAAAATTTAAAATTAACACAATTCATACACATACAACATTCACAAAAGAAAAAATTCAATTTATAAAATTTTCACTTAAATTGTTTAAAATTAAAAAGTTAATATTTCGCTTTTTTATTTATTAAAATTTTTATAATTTTATATTTTGCCATGTCATTTAGTAAATTATATCAGAATTTTCTTGTTTTTTATAGTTTTTTATATTTTGCCATGTCATTTCACAAAAAGATCAGTCATTTTGCAAACTAAGTTTTTTCAACTAGTTTATTTTTTGCGATTGGCATTTCGCGTAATGCCCAATTTCGCGCTTTGACTGTAACATATATAAAAAAAATGTCACAGACCTTTTTGCGTTAGGATCTTTTTATTAAGTTATTTTTTAAAATATAATCAAAAAAAGTTCATTAATTATTTTAATTATGAATTCGAGATAGATTTGGGTCATGTCCCCAATTTTCTGTGATCAAACTGAATGGGGTTCACTGGAACAAATTGTATTATTACAGAATTTTGTGGTAGGTTTTGTGGATATTTTCATTCGGCACTCAGAGCGTTTGAATTTAATTTGTCTAATTATTTGTGATTAATATAATTTGTCATTTAAAAAATTTAAAAAAGATTTTTATTAATTAGCTTAATTTCAAGACCATTAAGTCTATTTCCTCGAGCCTAGATAGTCAAATCTGCTCAAATATTTTGTCGAAATAGTGGTTTTAAAAAAAATTGAAAATTTCATTTCATTTGCGTGTAGCTGTCAGATTTAATGTGCCGATGCAAAATTCCAATATTATTTGATTAAAATAGATTTGACAAATAAAGACTATTGCTTGTTCTCAAAATTCATGATATAAAATTATATTCTTTCCAAGTCACAATTATCAGAAAAGCGAATCAAATAATTCATTAATCTTTACTCTCTTTCCGAGCCTGATTGACTATTTCAAATCAATCACAAAAACTGACGTATGCTCACAATGAATCAATTTATAAAAAAAAAGAAAACATAAGTTATTCAGCAATAAAATAACAAGAAAAAAGTTTATAAATTTATCGTCTAAATTTTAATTAATTCTTCTTGGTAATTGTGTCCTAGAACTGGCATCAATCTAAGGCTCGCACATGTCAAAATCTAGAATAACAAAATATTAAAACAAGAAGAATTATTTAAATTAATTATTTGTGTTTCGTTTGTGTTTATCTTACTATAAAAACCCTTCACAAATTGACCAAAATACTCCATGGCTCAATTTTGGTTGTACGATTTTTCTGGACATGCTATTCAAAAATTTATTTTCCGAAGCCATACACCTAATGTTTACCTTATGACTTGTAAATATTAGATACAAAGCGAAGCAAATTATTATTGTAGTGTTTCGTTTGCTCTTGGAAAAAGGATATTAGAATGGAAGGATCAATATTTAAGAGAACTAAATTGGTATGCACATAAAATTCTGAGTGCAAAATTTTTAGGCTTTGTGATTACCAAAAAGTTTTTAAAAATTTTCAAACTAATGCTGTCTAGAATTATGATCAATTGATCATAGCTTTTTTAGCTCAGGATTATTGGAGCCTTGTTTCGGTAATTAATTTTTATTCTATTGATATATCCGTCAAAACACTATGCTCATTTAATAAATTACTCTCATTTTCTGGATACCTGATAGTCAGATAAGATATTTAGACAAGCGTAATTCAAACAAAGTATTTAAACAAATTTTTTATTTTTCTATACTTTGTTTAGTTACACTTTAAGTGGATTTATTTCTGACAAAAGTTCTCAGCAAAAAATATTCTTTTAATTAGGTAGCAGACAAAGATAGAGGATTATTTTTTGTTTTGTTTGATAAGTTTTAGTTTTTTTTTATTTTCGTAAAGAATTTTTATTTATTGTAAGAAAAAATCTCTCTTCAATATCAAGAATCAATAGGATGAATGAGCAAGACCAAATTTGGCAAGAACTTTTAAATTTGATTATCATTCCACTTGAGATTCAGCACAGTTTTTTTATTTATGAATTAACAAATTTCTAGAAGCAGAAATAATGTATTTTATCATTTAAATTTTTGCTCGAAATAAATATAGGACTCTGATGAATCATCTGTCATATCAAACAAATTGCGAGATAAAACTTAAATTTTGTAAGAAAAAAATGCATCAATTTTTTTTTCATTTTAAAAGTAAATTCTAAGAAGTGGAAAATTGTCACAAAATTTTGGATCAAACTTTGAAAAATTTATCAAATGACAAAAATTTAGTTGAAATTTGTCAATTATTTTAAATGTTTATCAAGGAAATGCATCAGCTGAACAAAGCACTAAACTTTGTCTAGATAAAAATTTTATGAGTTGAGATAAGACCAAGTTTCAATCAAATAATGTCCGTAAATCAACAATTAAAAAAGGATTAATGAAATTGACTATGAAAATTAAGAAAAAAGAAAACAAAGATTAATTAATATTTGATTTATAACTGGATACCTTTGGCATCATTAACTAGTTGACAGAGCTTATTTATTCGAAACACCATTACACGCCAACTTTATTTTAAAATCCTCTAGAATCACAAAGTTAATTGCTCACAAAGCCGAAAAATGGTAAAGCATGTGATCTCAAGAAGTCTTTTATTTGGACACTAGGTATCAATTTCTTTATTTGCATCTTGTTAAGAAAAATAAAATTTTCACTCAAGCGTTTTCGGAAGCTCAACTCTTTATAAGTATACTTATGATGAAAAAAAATTTTTTTTAAAAAGTTTAAGTTTTATTTTCGAGCCAAGAAATAAAAGAAACAATCTTTTTCTAGGAGAATGAGCGGACCTTGATTCAAAATTGGACCAATATCGAAAAGTATCGATATAAACGTTTCAATTAAATTTAATGATACCAAATTTATATTTCAATTTAATATATTGTTTCTATTAATTTGTATATTGGATATTTTTAATGGGCGACAAGGGTGTCTCAAAATGAGCAACAATACAGCTTAATTACCACAAATATAAATATTTTTATTTTATTTTTTTCGAATTTAATATTTTTTTTCATTTATATTTTCTAGTTTTCCAACCCTTTTTAATGTCCACATTAAAAAGTTTGCTAAGATAAATAGCATGAATTTCTTATTCACTTCTGTTTTTATTTTAGATTTTATTTTTTTTTCAATTTAAAGTAAATCAAGCTAAGCCATATTTGAATCCAAGGGCTCAGAATTCCTAGGTGAATAGTATCTATGTAAAATGAGAACATAATCCATTGATTACACAATGAAAAAAATTGGGCTAAAATTTTGGCCTAATTTAGTTTTTATTGTGTAATTTCAATTTACAAAATTCAAATTGAATTCAAGCAACGATTTTATTTAATTTAATAAATAAATAGGTTTTGAAGCAAATTTGTAGCTTTAATTTAATTCAAGTCAAATATATAGTTACACTTGCCAGAGGGGGGGTTGAGCAGTATTCCAAATTTAAATTGAAAATATTTTTACACGCTTGTTAGAATAGATAGCCACAACTTGACTAAAAAAAGAGTCTTCGTCTTTTGTTCTATATTTCAAGGCCCTTGCATGACTTATCTAAAATAGAATTGCTAGGTGCGCTAAATTGATATGCGGTTATCTATTTTTTTAAAAAAAAATTTAAATTTATCTTTAGTTAAAAGATGAAGCTGATTCAAATAGAATCTTCTAATGATAAAAATGCCTGCGCAATAAAGTTTTTATCAAATTTGGTTTCTATGAAACAAATTTGCTTTTAGCTTTGTTTCAAATGTTGAATCTTTTTTTAAAAAAATGAAATTACATATTTGTTGATTTATATTCAAAGATCAGAGTTTAGAGCCTCATCAGCTTTAAAATGATTAATTATTTTCAAATATTTAAAAACCAGATTCGTAATAAGTGTTTAAGCTATTAATAAAAAATAATGCAATTATTTGTCAGAAGTTTATTTTCGAACAATAATTAACGAGTTTTTTTTTTATTATTATTTGGCTTAGTATCATGAAAATATAATTTTATTCTTTTATACGAATTTTTAAATTTCCAAAAAAAAATATCTGTTAACAATTTTTAAGGCTTTATATTTAAAACAAAATTTGGACAAAGTTAAAATAATTTTCATTGCCTAAGAGAACACCGTTTTTTGTTTCAATTTTTTTCTTAAATTAATAAATTGAATATTAGGCTAAAAATAAGGCTAAATGCCTTTAACGAATTGTCATGGAATTCGCCTGGATTTATCTTAGAAATATATTTTCTAAAAATGGACTAGATTTTCCAGTTAAGTAAATCAGAATTTTGAATGGTTTCTTTATAGCCTTTGCTATGAGTCAAAGAGTAGAAGCCTAATTTAAAAAAAAACAAAAACATGACTTTTACAATGCACTTATTGATTTATTCAAGACTTGTACAAATTAATTACATTACTTAAAGTTAATTATTGCCCGATAAAGTTTGATTTTTTCAAAATAATCTAAAAAGCTTAACTAAAATAGTTAAATAATTAATTTTAAGTTGAATTTCTAGTCAGAGTAGCAGATGCATCTGTTCAAATTGGGAAGGATATAAATAAAAGCAGGATTAATAATTTTTAAATTCTGACATCGACGATAAGTTATCAATCAAAAAAATTAAGTTTTTAAATTTGAATGCACTCTAAGCAATCATTCGGATGCATTATCAGAGCTTATCATAAACTTGGTTAGTATGAATAGTTGAGGGCAATTGCCAAAAATTATTTTTAGATAGAAAACAATTAAAAATTTGATTAATAACTTTAAAAAAGTTTAGGATTAAGAACCCAATGATTTTAATGGAATATTATTTAAAAAAAAAGTTAAAAAGACAACAACAATTGATAATAATAGGGTTCACAAAGTTTGTTTTTCAAAAATTTGATTTTTTTTAAACCAGTTCTTTTCAATTCAATTAATTTAGGTTTTTTCAATTTATTAGGATTCGGATACTTAAAAATTTCAATTTAATTTAACATTCAAATACCTTAATTAAATTTGATCAAATTCTTAGTTGGCTTATTAAAATTAGAATGATTTAGAGCCGTTTTTATATCAAAAAAGGATACCCAGATTCTGTGATTTAAAAATTTTAGTGTTTTATTTAATTTTGATTTAAGAAGCTGAACAAGTAAGGTGTAAGATATAACGCACTTATGAAAGGATTCATCTCATTTTATTAAAATAGTTTTTTTTTCTATAATAGGCAAAAAAAAAAGCTTGTTAAAAACAACACTTTTCTTTAGATTTGATGAAAGTTTTTTTCAAATCAACTTTTTTAAAAAGTTACGCAATTTCAGAATAATTGGACGCTTTTAAAAGCGTTTGTTAAGGTTCATCTGGGTTTATTTAGTTATTTTGAGGTTTAAGAATTCGAATGACTCTATTGTTTCGATTCATTTAATTCTACAGATTTTAATTTCATGCACTATTTCAACACTTGAATTATTTTATTTATTATTCCATTAATTTTAATTAAGCGAAGATAAATCTTAATTTGAGCTTTGAGTTTGATCATGAGTTTGTTTAGCAAGGTACAAATCTAAACGAATTTGAATCTGATTAACCCAAGTGACTAGAGATTAAAAATCTTTATGCTGCACTGAAGATAATTTTATTTGGTTTATTTTCTTTTCGTGTCATTTAACTCGACGAATTTGTTGAAGAAAACTTTGTTCTATAAATATTGAAAAGTTTAATCATCTTATCTTGCTTTAAATAGGAATTTGAAATTTTTAGAACTTGAATCAGTTCTCAAATACGAGTCTAAACATTTTTTTAGGTAATAAAATTTTTAAATTTATCTAGCAAAATTAATTAGTTCATAATTAAAATAATTATATGGTTTTCGAGCACACACAGACAACTTCTATCTTGTAGACTAGATTTGTTTGAAAATTATTTACCTTGAGTATGTTTTTTAAAATGCTTATTTTTTCATTTTTTAGTGAATTTATTCACACAATCTAAAATTTTAATTGTATACTCTTTAACTTATCAGTTTGGGGGGTTTTAGTTTACCAAAGCCAGTCGAGATAAGACAAACGATCTAGAATGCAATTATTAAAAAAAAACAATATAAAATGGCATATGATAGCAGCTTTTAGACTGGCTTATTCTAGTTTCAATAGAGGAAAAACATTACTCAAGAAGCATAGAAATTTACTTTGGCAATGCTTTGCTAGTTCTTTAGTTTAAGAAAAAATCTTACGTGTAAATAAATTATGAGATTTTTTGCCAGTTTTATCTAAATATTTACAAGTCGGAGCAAATTTTTATGCAAACAGTTGAAAATTTGCTCTTTAAGGATTTAGGTACTGCATGGCTGCTCGCTAAAACTTAGCTGAATTTTAAACCATTATCTAGCATCGTTTTTTTACCTATTCAATTTAGAAATTTAAAGAATAAATTTTATTTTTATTAGTTCTTTCAATTTGCCAGTTGATCAAAGCGTTTAATGATAGAAAAAATATCTGGCAACAATGGCTTCATTCTTATTGTGTAATCAATTTTGTGTAAAAAAAATTGAGTTAGTTATTTAGAAGAAGAAATTTGTTTAGCCCGTTCTATTCGGAGCAAAATTTTAATCAAATGACTTTTGCAATGGCTCAAAGGCTTTTTTTTTAATAAATAGTTTATTTTCATTTTTAGCTGTGCTAAATAACACCAGGGCCTTAATTATTGAACGCTAATTATAAAAATAATCGATTCCTAGAAAATCATTGGTATTATATTCAGTTATTCTAGGCGTTTATTGCAAACAGCTACGAAAATACCCAAAAGTTTGCTCGGGATAAACGCTACTAATCTAAATATTTTCATAAATGAGCAAAGAAATTTTGGCAAACCAAGATATTTTAGGAACAAGCAATTTTTGTTGGCAAGTATACCAAATAGTTATTCTATATTTTCTCCGGATGAATACTTGGAATTTTTTTTCAAGTCATTAAATCACTTGAATTATGCCTGAAAATCCGGGTTGGTTCCTTCCTCAGAGAAAATTTAACTTGCAAATCAAGCATTTGACAATAAAAATTAGTTTTAATTTTTAAGAAATAAATTGCCAAGCAATGCGCTATTTAAGTTTATCTATCTTGAAATAAAAATTAAGATCAGCAAGATAACAGGTTAGATTAATATTAATGCTATAAAAATAAATAACATATGACGCTATTTTTATGCTCATAATTTTCAATGCCAGTGTAAAAGAAGATGGCCAATTTTTTTTTCTTATTAATAAAAGTATATTTTTCTAACCTAGTTTACTTTATGATTTTAAATATAAAAATTTACGCTATTAGATCACTATATTTAGGATCATTCTGGTCCAAAAATAAATGATATTTTTATAAAAAGATCATCTTTAAATTTTATTTTCATATTAATTGCTGTAAATTATTTTTTTTACCTCACATGACTTTATTTTAAGTGGATTTTTTTATGTTTTAAATTTAAAAATCTTTTCTCGTAAATTCAGTACAAAAAAGAACAGAACAAAATGATTAAAAATCCAAAATATATCATATTTTTCTTTAATTTTTTTTACTGAATTTCACAAAATTGTTTAGGCCAAAAGCAGCACTAGTTTTTCAAAAATTTTTCATCTTAGTTTTTTTTAATTATAATATAAATTAAAAATCTTAATTTTTGATCCTCCATTTTTTTTATACAAAATCATCTGATTTGTGCAGGAAAAGAGCTTCAAACTGCTTCGAAATCGCGTTTAAATATTATATTTAAATGTAGAATTCTGAGAAGGGACCAATTTCAGATGTAAAAATTTTAGATTAGAAGTCGAGATTAATCATACGTAAAGAATTTTAGGAGTGCAAATAAATATAAATTAAAAAAAAAGACAATCAAGGCAAAGATTACGAGCAATAATCTAAAATTATCCTAGTGAACCATATAGCTTACATTTATTAGACTTAGAACAGTATTTTTCTGGTACAATTTTATACCGTAGTTAATATGAACTATCACTAAAAATAAATAAATATTTGAATCGAACACTCAAATCCTTTGCCTTATTGTCTTTTTTTGGTATATTTTTTTTTTTTACAAACAGTCCAATATTTAAATTAAACCTTTAATATTTTACATGCATATGTATAAGTTTCTAATAATTCAATATTTTGAATGCTTTTTTAATTTCATTTTTCTTATTTGAACTTTTAATTTAATTTTTTTTTTCTATTTGAAGGTTTGTCGTTCGATACAGATATACGAAATAAGGAATAAATTTATATTTTATTTTCATTAAAGTTAGTGTAAAAATTAATGTAAATTCTTTTTGTAAAATTTCATTTTTTTATTTGGGAAAAAATTAAATTGATAAAAATTTATTAATCACTTTTTTTAGATGCAATACTAATATCGTGTTGTTGAGTAATTTTCAAGTGAAATATTTAAAAACAATTTAATTTTTTTAGATA
The DNA here is from genome assembly GCA_025491095.1 of Brachionus asplanchnoidis. Lineage (NCBI taxonomy): Eukaryota > Metazoa > Rotifera > Eurotatoria > Ploima > Brachionidae > Brachionus > Brachionus asplanchnoidis. The sequence goes on along the minus strand of JAILYF010000013.1, from coordinate 3,213,471 downwards.
ATTGAATTTCATATATTTTCTTTATCGAGAAAAGATATCTTTAACTCTATGGCATGAACTACCGGAGGAAATTAGAATAAATAACTAGTTGATTTATATAAGAACCCAGAATGAGGCCTCATATATTTTTATTGATCATACTTCATTTCTAAACTAACCCTATTTTTAAAATTAGAAAATTATTCTTAAAAACATTCATTCTTTGATAAGTAAATTTTGAAATTTTTTTGCTTAAATTTATTTGTACTATAATTAATTTTTTTTTTCGAGTGTAAGGATGTAGTTTACCAGCCTATGAACAACTTGAAGCCAAAATCGCAGGAATCTCACTAAAGGAATAGCAAGCTGAGCATTAAGAATGGGGCATAGTTGTTCGTTTGGATTTTGGAGCATTTAGTGGGAAATTAATTCGGAAAAAATAATTTGTATAATGGCTTAAAATAAGCTTGATAAATTGCGTCAATCTAATGGCATTATCATTCGATCTAGACGGATTTTAGGCAAGAAAAAATTGAAGTTCAAATTTTGGGTAAGCAAGCGGATCTATGATTTTCAAAAGAAATAATATTTATTAATTGTAAATTGTTTTATGATTACTCGGTTTATTTCACTTTTACACTTAAAGCTATTTTTGATTAATCTCAAAATAACTACTACCGTTCTTTTTATTTTAGGCATTTGAGATTTAAACAATTAAAGTCATTATCAATTTGGGCTAAATATTGGTCTTAGATTTTAAAAATAATAAGTGGAAGATTGATTAGATTTGGGATTAAGATAAACTTTTAGAAGAGCTTTTTTTCTTTGTCTAATTTAATTTAGAAAATATTCCCAGAGATATTCTTTATATTTTTTTAAAGCCTAAATTTTGTTTTCAATCAAGACTAATTCCTTGTTTAAATAACCCAAAAAGGTTCCCTAAACTAAATTTTCTATGTATAGAATTGTTATAAACAATTTTATTTTATAAATAAATTACAATTTCAATTCAATTCTCGAGCTAGTTGTTTTGTTTAATTTAATCTAATAGACAGTTTTAAGTATTGATTTAGATCGAGAGTCTATCTCGTTCATTGAATATTTTTAAAGGATTCATCTATTTGATCGAACATTCTGTGAAATTCAACTCCTTAATAATTTAAATTGAAGAGTTTTAATAAATTTAAGTACTTCTCTCACTTTGTTGATTTCCTAAACAAATCTGATTGATAAAGTATTTTCAATTATTTTTCATCAAGCGTTTAAAAAATTTGTCATCAAAAAAAAATCTATACTTTATGCTAATTACCAATTTTAACCAAAATATGTCAACCATTCTAGAATACAACGGGTGATTTGGTTTTTTAATTATAGTTTCTTTTTTTAGTCAATTTAATAGAACATATTATTATTATTTTTTATTTCTACTTACAAAAAGGGTTTTCAGTTAGCCTATGAAAAAAAATAAATAAAATTTTTATGAAATATGACATGAGGTGATATTATTTTTCTTTTTTAAATATAATTTTGTTTTGTCACTTCGATTAAATTCTCTTGCCAAGACACTATAATTTTGTTTCAATTAAGTGCTTGAAAATAAATTATTTTTCAATTTTAATTGAAAAAAAAAATACGAAATTTAAATAAATTATTTATTCACAAAATTTAAAAAGATAAAATTTTGTTTCTTCGAGTATATTCTTTAAAAATCAGCAATTAAGTCGGCTCGATATAGTAATCGATACTCAAAGTGGTTTATTTTAATCCTAAGTCAAGATAGTTTGCATTAAGATGACTACTTTTCAGAAGTAATTTGATTAAGTTAACTAATCTCGAGGAAATAATCTCGGATTATCAAAATGAATGCTCTGGAGCAAATTATACTCGTTAATCTAAATTCTCTAAAAGATTTCTAATCAATTTATGGCAGAGAAATAAGAGAGTATTTTACTATCAAAATAGAGCTTAAGAAGCGGATTTCGAGATAAAATCTAAGCTATTTTAAATAACGATTCCATCGATTCCTTAAGATCAGCACTTTGAAAAATTTTAATTCAAGTAGTCTAATTAGATGCAATTACCTAGTAATCAAGGTAAAGAAACAATTATTTTCAAATCTCAACTGAAATGATATTTATTAGAAACCACTCGGCTAATTGAACATTTAATTATTTATTTCTATTTAAATTAATTATTTAAAATTGTGACTATAGATTCTAGCAAGCAAGTTTGGCTGTGTCAACTCAGACATATTCTCTCATGTGTTTGCCATTGAATTAAGCTAAATTATTATTAATTTAAATATTTGAATTCTGCTATCTCCTAAATGGCAAAGTAAATATTTGTGATAGAAAAATATGGTTTCTGAGGGTTCGTGATGAACACGTATATTCAATAGATTGATATTGTTTAACATTTTTGTTTTTATCATGATGAAAAATAGCATGTGGATTTGTTTAAAAGCTTTCGAATATAAAATGAGCAACCAAAATTGGTCTCTTAATGGAATTCAAGCTAGGCATCTTGACGGGAAACCATAACAATATCGAGTCTAGGAATCAATAAATATTTATCAATTTTTCTCAATCGATTTTTAGTTTACAAAAACAGCTGAGATTAAATTTTTTTATTTAAAGCCATCCAAATTTTTTTGTTGTGATAGAAATTAATGTAAAATTTCAAATAAAAGTTTGAACCAAAGTGAGCTTTTAACTAAAAAATATGCATAAAATAATAATAAAAAAAAGTAATAGCGCATTGACAAATAACAACGCATTCGGTTTAAGCTAAAACAATAACAACCAAAAATTTAAAATAACAACCAATACGGCAGAAAGGTTAATTTTCAAAATTTGAATAAGTTTTAAGGTAAAATGACATTTTCTAAACTTAGATTTAGAAAAAAAATAAAATAAATATTTTGATGTGTCTGATTTTTGAAGGCTTCTCATTTTATCCTATTATGTAACCCACTTGTCAAAAAATTTGACTATACATAAGATCATTTTTCATTTTGGTATTTTTTGATTTTTTTTTTCTTGGCACATTTATCACGATGGGTTTTGATGGCTCACCTGGGTTAAATGCAGCTTTAGCCAAAGTAAATGTTTGCTCATTAAAAAGAATGAAAAAAAAAACAACAAATATTCAAAATTTAATTAGACATTTGAATGCGCGCGATAGCAATGACAGCTGAATTTTTTAATATTAAAAAAGGTTACCAAAATAGTCTGATTTAAAATTTATCTTTTAAAATGATCTCCTAGGATTATGCAATAGCAATTATTTGCGCAAGTACTAATTGCTCAGCAAAATTTGAGAAGATTTTTTTTAAATGTCTAGAAAAGTTTAAGACAATTGGATAATTAGTTTTAATATTTACTTTAGAATTGTCTAAATTTTAAGATAGCGTTTTGTAAATTTAAAATTTACATTTTTGATCTGCATTTATAAAAATCATATGTTATTTTTTTTTTCTTGTTGGCTATTAAGACCATGTAAGTTTTAGAACGTGACAAAACAACGGGCCAAGTGATAGAATGATTTAAACTAGATTCGTGCAAATTTATTTCAAATTAAAAACGCAACTCTTTAAAGGAGCTAACGAAGTTTCTGTTTTTTAGAATTATAAAAATTATTTTTTTTTAGGCTCACTTGCTTATTTGAAATAATTAAATTCTGGCCTTTTTTTTTAATAAATTAAAAATCAATATATTTCTGGTAATTACAGAAATGATTTCTCAGTGAGTGTATGTGTGTGTGCTGCCATTAAATTACTGCTATTAATTTAAGAACCAGTAAACCTCAAAGTCATCGAAAAAAAAAAGAAACGAAGGAAAATAATTATATTTATCATACAACAACACAAGCAAAAACAGCCAAAATATGCTTTTTTAATTGAAATTTCTTCTTCTTAATCATCCTTTTCTTCAATTTTTTAATTTCCCCATCAACTTCCGACTTTGTACGGAATCATATTTGAATAAGGTCTCAATTTTTTTTCTTTATTGATTCCAATTCTTTTTTTTTCATTTTCAATAAAAGTTAAATCGAATCAATTAAAAAGAGTACTTAAACTTAATGTTCCGCCGGGTGAAAATTCCTCATCAACTTTTGACATCTTAATTTTATTCAAGTAGGCAAACTTTTCTTTTAAACTTTTCAAAACTAGATTTTTTTTTTGGAAATACCACATCGGTATTTCCAAATATACAAAAAAAATTTTTTCAATTTTTTCATGTCAAAATTAAAGTAATTCTATATGTAGATATATTTAAGAACAATTTTAGGACAAACATCTTTTATTCAAACTAAATTTTTAATAGTTGTAAAGTACACATTTATTTTGTGTGATTTTTAGTATTAAATTTTTTAAATTGATATTAAATTTACAATCAGGAAGGAGAGTTTGTTGGTTTAGTTTCAAATTAAGCTTATACATGTCACTTTAAGTAGGCGATTCTTTAAAATGTACACAGAACTAGGAAAAAATAAATATACAAAAATTTTAATACCAAGCGGAATTTATTTGAAAAAGAAAAATAAAAACAATACACCAAAAATCAAGATCGCTTAAATACCACATACCGTATTTATATGCAAAATGCATTTGTTAATTCGAATAGCTTGCTATCTTAAATTAGCAATAAAACTAATAAAATTTTTTATCGAAAAAATCAGGTAGTTTGGATTAAATATGTTGTTATAAATTTACCTGGAATATGAAAATCTACTCGTACAATTTATAATCCCTATTATTTTGACAATTCAAGCAAAGAGACAATATACAGGTCTAACAAAGCATGAACGAACACGCTCAGGATCATTTATGGTTTTAGAAAAGATAAAAAATATTGATTTTAATTAATCATAAGCATAGATTATAGCTACTAAAACTGCTTTTTTAAATACGAGCATAATCTAATCGAATTAAAATTTTAGTTTATGTAAGATAAAACAAAAAAAGCTTATTCGGCTTATTTTAGCAATCCAAGCTCATATTGACCGCTTAGGTTAAAATAATAAAAAAAATATTTTTTCTCAATTTCTAATTTCTTGAACTGGGCTAATAATTAAGAGAAGCTCAGTATTAAATTTTATTTTATTATTTTTTTAAATTAGCCAAGTGTTGCCATACAATCCTGACTTTTCTGAAAAAAAAAATTCTCAAAACTAGAAGGACTAGCAATGTCACTATGACTCTGCAGAAATGAATGAGAAAAAATTGGGCTAAATTACTAGACTTGGTAATGCAGTGTTGAGAGCCAGGCTCGATTAAATTTTGATTTTTTTTTATTTCTAATTCAAATAGTCCATGCTCAACTTGATTTCATGGAGCCAAATAAGCTTTCATTTATTTTTACCCAAGTGACTGAAGCCAAGTTTTGTGCCAACAAAAGAAAGAAAATTTTTCAATCAAAAAATTTTCTTTATTAAGAAAAACATGCATTCTAAAATTCAATTAGAAATGGCTTTACACGTGCACCATCTATCCCAAAGGCTAAATAAACTCTTAGAAACACTTGGGCTATGCATTTGCTTTAGATGAGCCACGTTTTTTTATCTAGATTAAATAGATAGCTAACGATCTAGAACAGATGAGCCTGCACTTAATGGCTTAGAGTTCGAATTTTTGCATTAAATTTTTTTTTTTGTTTTAAGATAGTTATATATCAGCTGCTTAGCACTTATTTCGTGTACAAAATTTTGCTTTCAACAACCTGAATAGGCCAATATATCAGCCTTGATATTAACCACGTTTTTGCTAGATATAAAAAAAAATTTAATTTCCAATAATTAGTTTCATTTGAAATTCAATGTGAGAAAATTGAATTTCTAATTAATTCATTTGAGAGCGATCGATGAATCGATGGAGCAAAAATCATCGAGTATGTGAAAACCAATTTTGAGTTTAACTAGTTGTAAACAGAATAGCACGACTTGAACAAATATTGTCATCTATTATTCATGCCACAGAGTGACAAGACCAAAATGAAGTTCACTCTTTCTCTTAATAGAATAACATGTTGTTTTTTTTCTCAATTCAATTCATTTACAAAACAAATAAAAATTTACTTTTTAAACTGAGTGAAATTTAGGTTTCAAATTTCGGCTCTTATATTTCCTATAAAAGCTAGGAAAAATTTCAAAATTTGAAAGAGCAAACGCTCTCACTAATAGTAGAAAAAAATTTAAATCTCGTTCTTTAAAATCAAAAAAAAATCTATTTATATGAGAGTCTATGCAGCGAATTTTTTTAATCTTTAAATTTCAAGTATGTGTATTTAAAAAATGTATGACTAATAACTCAACGAAGAAAAAGAAGCATTTATTTTCTCAAAATTCAACTAGCTCAATTTGATGTTTAAGGAGCATGTCAAAATTGTCGCTTTATGGCTAGTTCAAGAGTTTGCCTGTCCAAGAACTGACTGTCATTTTCTAGTAAATTTTTCATTTCATCTAGGACATCCTCATAAAAAAAAAATTTTTTTTAAATTCAAAAAATTCAAGAGGTGAAATTTTGTGAGAAAAAAATTCGACCCATCATTATTTTTTTTTTATGACAAGATCGCGAACTCCATCCAAAAATATTTCAAATTTTTTTCTCCAAAAACTTAAGCTCAAATCTAAGCTCATCATCACTTCAGTGTTCGAGCATGAACCACCAGCGATGTGTGTTCAAGAAACGCACGCTCTCATCCAGCTGAACAAAATGGTCAATGAAAGACGGTCATGTGTTCACAGCTCACGGGCCGCTCACGCGACTCTCTAGCAGCTGATTATCAGACAAAATAAAGCACACCATCTTCTCTAATTTCAACCTCAGCCGATCAAACTCCACCCGTTCTCTCTTAATTATTGATTTTTGTTCCTCTAATGCTCATTATGATAATCAATTTGGGCCTCTCTCAGCTGTTTTCCAATCCAAGCTTCATGTTGACATATGATAATACATATGATTTAAATCAAATCCTATGACAGATTAGCATAATTAATGCAAATATTCATACGAAATGCTCACTCATTTATGGGCATAATAATTAGACTTGGCGAATGGAGCAAGCCTTAAATATCATTATTATAATGTGAATGGGTCTGAACCAGTGAGAGTAGACAATTAGAAATAAAGCGAAAGAACAAACCATAAATTTATAAAAGAGAAAAAAAATATTTTTTATTTTTGAAATAGTTGAATATTTTTTGGCTCAAGAAGCTTTTTAGGCGATGGTTGTGAGCGTTTGGTCGCGTCCAAACCATCACAATGTTGACAAAAGTTCGGACTAAAAAAAAAATTTTTTTTTTTCTTATTTAGATTTTTAACAGTAAATCACGACATAATTATTTCCAATATTGTTTTTTTTTTCATTTTTTGTTTTTTCCGCGTTCATAATATTGCCGACGCTCAATTACATGATATAAATTGAATGCTTGTATGTAAGAATTTGGCTTGATATCAATTTGAACATGAACGATTTATTGTCTTTGTCGCCATCGTCCGGCTTCAGTTCTCTGCATTCTTATTTTTCACCCAACAGAGCGACCACTCAAAATGCCAGTGCTAGTGGTTCGTGTCAGAGCGGCGCATTTTTGGACGAAACAAGCTCCGAAGTGGTCAGTGCTTTTTTGCCTTTTAAAGAAGTAAGCGTTTTTGTTTGTGATCAAAATTTTTTTAATTTTGCAAAAATTAAGAATCTGAATTAATTAAGCCTTTCTATTTTTTTGTCTGAATTTCCTTCTTTTTGTTCACCTTTTTAAAAAAAGTGCAACCGAATTTTTAATTGAAAAATTAATTAATTGTCTTTTTTTTTTTGAATTTATTTTAATATTCACCTCAACAATTCAAAAACCTTATTTATTTTGAAAATTTGAATTTTAAATTTTTATAGCTTCGCATCAACTAAATTTAGTTGCTTTTTTTGTCTAAGGTGTTTTTAGGTAAAATTCGAGGCAATTTGATTTTATAAATTAAAAAAAAATAGTTTAAAAATTGGAATTTACAATAGTCAAATTTTTTTTTTGTATTAAAAACACCGCTGATGATAGATCATTTACAAAAAAAGACAATTTGACTAGACTTAAATTATTTAAAATGGCTTAGAAGAATTATTTCCTCAATCAATCTATCAAATTAAGAATTTGATTTTAATTATTAATCTAAAAGATTTTTTTTCTATTTAAATGTCAACCAAAAAATTAAGATTAAGATCATATTCAAACGTGCTTCATTTTTCCTTTAAATTTCAGTATTCACGTTTTACTTGGAATAAAAAATAAAATTTTTTCTAATTATCTCATTAATTGTATTGAAATAAATAACAATAATTTAATTGTGCCACTTATTAAAAAACTCTCAATTTTAATTATTTGTTTTCTATGCTTATTTATCAAGCTTTCTTCTTATTAAAATATTAAAGAAAAACATATTAAATTAAAGTTTCTTGAGGACATAAATAAATAAAACTAAGCTTTAAATTTATTTTCCTGATTCCACACTAAAATTAATTTTTTTCTGAGGCTTTAAGATAAAATGAAGTAAATTTTTTTTTCTCATTGATCACTTTTACCGCTTTACCTTGGTTTTTCCTTTAAATTTCAGCCTCATAAACAATAAAATAGCTTTGGTGCATGCATCAAACTCAAATTCGTCCGTATTAAAACATTCTTAACTTACACTGGATGTTCTAAAGGTGTGTTTTAAGCCTTGAGCGTTTTAAGTTTATTGCGGCATTTAATCTATAGATTTTTTTTATAAATTTAAAAAATTTTGCATTCAAATTTTAGCGCTGGATCAAATGTAAAATTAATAAAAATTAATTTTTATTTCTCACAAAAATCTCAATCTTAATGCTGCATTTAACTTAGAAAACTTGATTTTAATGCGGACCAAAGGTTATGACCACATCTTTAGAGCATTTGTTGTAAGTTTGAATGTTTTAAAATGGGCTAGATGGTGCTTGTTGGATGCACCAAAATGAAGTGTCATTGTGAATTTTGGAACAAAGAACAAAAATCTTAAAATGAAATATATATTTTACTATTAGACAAAAAATTGTTTTGCAAAATGTATCAGCTGGATCAAGCTTTGTACCACCTAAATTTAGTCGCTTTAAAAACTCTGAAAGTCTGCAAAACTCTAAATGTATTAGAAAATCATTAAATTTAAACTGTAGAGCTATTGCAGAGACTAAATTTGAGTGATACAAAGTTTGTACCAGCTGATACATTTTGCAAATCAATTTTTAGACTCATAGTAAAAAAGTTATTTCATTTTAAGATTTTTGTACTTTGTTCCAAAATTCACTAATCCAAATTTTGTTTAGGTTTAGTAAGTTGCAATTAGGGAATATGGTAATTGAAAAAAAAATTATTTCTTGTGAGTGACATTGTGAAATTTGATACAAAGCTTTCAATACTAAAAAATTAAAAAATTTTATAACTTTTGTTTTAATTGTCAAAATATCGTTCTGTAGATGAAACAATGTGAAACTAATTTTGTTTCACCTACTGCGTAAGTCTGCAAAATCTTTGCAAAAAAATTGCTTTTTAATTTGGTGCAATTTTGAAGACTTACACATAGGTGAACCAAAATCTTTACAATTTTTTGACCAGTTGAACAAAATCTGTAAAATTTTTTAATTTGTGTATTGGAAGTTTTGTATTAAATTTCACAATGCTCTTGCCAGCAAGATTTATTCTTATTAAAATATTATTTTATTAAATTTTCTTGATGACACAAATAAATAAAACTTTGCTTAAATTTTATTTTAACACTAGAAGGACCAAGGGGTCAAAATGACACTTTTTTAACTTAATTTTGCTTGAAAATCTGCTTAAATTAAAATATTTAATTTGTTTTTTTTTCTAATAAAAAATATTTTGATATTTTTTAATTGATTTAAAAAAAAATTATTCAAAAAACTTTTTCTAAATGCCCTAAAAAAAATATATACCGAGAAGGACCAAAGGAGTCAAAATGACCCCCAACTAAAAATTAATGTTTTCCTGATATGTAATCTGGAATCTGACGTAGCGCTTCTAAAGCCTTTTTAGCAGCCTCTCGATTCATCATTTTTAATATAAGATTGGAAAATTTAATCTAAAATACAGGAAAACATTAATTTTTAGTTGGGGGTCATTTTGACTCCTTTGGTCCTTCTCGGTATATATTTTTTTTAGGGCATTTAGAAAAAGTTTTTTGAATAATTTTTTTTTAAATCAATTAAAAAAATATCAAAATATTTTTTATTAGAAAAAAACAAAATTGAAATATTTTAATTTAAGCAGATTTTCAAGCAAAATTAAGTTAAAAAAGTGTCATTTTGACCCCTTTGGTCCTTTTCGGTAAAAAAAAAATTTGGTCCTTCTAGTGTTAAAGTGAAATGAATTTTTTCTGAGGCTTAAAGTTGACATTAAGTTCATTTTATTATTATTTATTGCCATCAATTTACTAAAAGTGAAGTAAGTCAAAAAATAGAGAGAAAAAATATTAAAAAATTTCTTGAAAAAAAAATTCTTTTGGTTATTATGTTGAAATTTATTAATCTCGTTGTATGACTTTAAATTTAAAATTAATCAAAAATTGAAAAAAAAAATTCAAATTTCTAATAAAGCCATAAAAAACGGTGAACTATCAATTGATAGAAAAAAAAGATAGATTTCCAATCGCATTGATTAAAGAATACAATGCATTAAATTTGGATTTGTTTTTAAATGGTATCATTAATTTATTTGTTAATAAAGTATAAAAAATTGTAAACAATTAATTTATTTCTATATTTTTTATATTCTATTTTTGTTCAATTTTTTTTCTATAAAAAATCGATTCTATATTTAATGAAATCAAAATTTTCCATATTTTTTTTTCTATCATTAGACACTTCTAAAATAAAAAAATTCTATATTTAAAGCCATCAAAAAACACATGAATTAAATTATAATAAAATAAACAAAAAAAAAAAAGAAAAAATTTTATTAAAAAATTTAATAAAGATATTGTTGAACGACCAACTGGTGTCAAAAAACGAGACACTGTCCACCATTTACTCGGATATATACGCACAAGAAGGCTTTGTGGACAATCTAATCCGAGTAATAAGTTTTCACCCGGAATTTCTCAAAGAATTCATCGGCTTCTCAAACTATCTGATGTACGGTCAGCACGGCGCGCTGTCCTTTGACACACGTCACTTCATCGCCATAATGGCGTCTGCGCGCCACCGCTGCATCTACTTGGTCAAGCAACAAGAAAAAGAATTTCAATCTCAGAACGGCAAAAAAGCCTGGATCAGAAGTGGCCTGGACGCCGTGCCGGACAAACTCAAAGAACTCAACGAGATAAACAAAATTCTGTGCCATCAGCCATGGCTCATAAACTCGGCACACATAGAAAAAATTCTAAAAAGCAACTGGACCGTGACCGAGCTGCTGATGGCCGTCACCATACTCACTCATTTTCATGCCATGTCCGGCTTCGTGTTCGGCTGCGGCATCAACGAGAACTTTGTGCAGCAAATAGAGGCGGCCGAAGAGAAACGAATCAAGGAGGAAAGAGAACGAAAGCGACAAGAGGAGATCAACGCATTGATCGAACTTGAGCGCAAGAGGAAAAAGAACAAAAATTGTGAAAACGAATTTTTGGACGAGGACGAAGACGACGACTATGACCAGGACGATTTTGACGAAAATTATGCCGACGAATTTTTCTGCTTCGAGAACAGACCGGTGCGCCAAAGTCGGTCCGAGTTCCGCGCGTCCGACGACTTCTACCGTGCCCGTTCGGACTCGACTGGAACATCGAACAGAACACTGTCCAACTCATCGGCGTCCAGCTGCGAGCTTGGCATAGACATGCTTCTGAAAGAAATGCAAATGCTGCAAAATGAGGACAAGCGATGCAAAAGTCTGAGCAAATCGTCCAACATATCAATTGGTCATCCGTCTAAACACTTGTACGCGTCGCCATCCGGCCTCAGTCCTTTGGTCTTGTCGAGCAGCTCGAATTATCTGTGCGACTTGTCCAATGGCAAATTGGTGTCGCGACATGCTCACGTGTGTGCACATGACACCAACAACAATTTGCCGTCGATGCTTTTGAATGGCGAAAATTTGGACGAGGCGCTGGACGAGTGTGTTTGCGGCGAGTCGTATGACAGCTCGAAGAAAAAGATCAAGACAAACTCGATCAAAGTTTGCTCGTCCAACTCGTCGTCATGCACTTCTAATTACATATCAAAGTCCTACACGGACTACAATGAAGCGGCTAGATTGAATGTCGATTTACCGGTGATCGCCAAGACTAGAAAGTTGCCAAAATTGTCGCCAATGCACGAAAAATGCAAACTTTACATGAAAAAGTACGAGTACGAGGCTGACTTTACCTATGTTGACTTTGAAAAAGTCGACCAGTCGTTGCGATTAGAGTATTACACTTGGGATAGCCAAGGATATTGCACCGCCTTGAGTCTCTACCCGGATATTTGTGAATATTTGGACAAAAATTTTAAAGTAGCAGTTAACATGACTTATAATACGTAAGTTTTTTGTTCTCTTTTTTTTTCACTTTTTTTTTTTCAATTTTTTTTCTCTTTTTTTTTCACTTTTTTTGAAAAAATATTTTAAGATAAATCACTTTAAAATATTTGTTATTTGAATTTTTTTGTTGAGCGAAAAATTTGGGCATCTTGAAGTTGATGATCAATTCAAAATATCATTTCAATTCAACAAGTTTATCTTTAGATCTTAAAATTAATCTTTTAATTAATTTTATGTGTTTTGTAGATTTAAAAGATAAAATAAAATTTTTATGTCAAAAATATTCGTAGGAGAGATCGATTTTTTCATTTATTAATTATTTGAAATTTAATATTTTAAAATTTAATTTCGAATTTTGAATGCTAGATGTAAATACTTTTGGAATAAAAAAAATTCACAATAAACTTTGCAAAAAATCAGTTTATAAATTTAAATCTAAAAATTCATTTTATCAATTGGTTGATGCCAAAATTTAAGATAAATAAATTAAGAATATTTATTGTTTAATTTTTCAAGTAATCCGAAAAAATTTAAGTGAATTTTTTGGCTTCGAAAAATTTTATGAGCTTAATTTTTTAAAATGCTTTTAATAATATATTTTGATTCAAAATTAAGAGCAATAAAATAAAAAAATAAAAGAAAAAAAATATAAAATAGCTAAGAAAATTATTAATCTAGTAAAATATATTTTCTAATAATCAAATAAGTAGGTATCAAAAACATTTTTTTAACACTTATTTTTGTCAATTATCAAAAACATCATGGATTCACAGGTTTATTCACAAATTTTTAGTCTGAAATAAATGAATTTAGAAGCTTAAGCTTTTTAAAGCTTTTTAAAGATATCACCAGTCATTAGTTTAAAATTTTTTTTTGCTTGTTCATAAACTTAATTACAAAGACAAGGGAAAACAAAATATGTTTAATTCACAGTCTTTAAAGCAATAACAATCTGACAAATAACACCCAAAAAATAAAATAAGTTAAATCTAAATTTCATTTTAAATATTTTAGCTTTTTAAATAAAAACCTTTACCGCATTTATAAGAAAATTACGATTAATTGAGTTACATAAAAACAGAGCCTAATTTAAAGGAAAAAATGAATCACATTAATCATTAATTAAATAAAAGCCCCACGGGCAGAATAATATTTCTAGAAAATAAAATAGAAAGTAAAAAAAAAAGAAATACAATAATTAAAAAAAATCAATCGTTAGGATGTCATTTAATATATTATAAAAATTAGAGTTATCAAAATTTAATTTCATATTTAATTTATTTTGATAATATTTCTTTATTCAATTAGAAGAAGGAGCTGGGAATTTTTTTTATTCAAGTTATATTTTTTTGAAAAGGAATTTAAATTGAATGGAAGAAATCATATCAAGATCAAAATGTCTTTTTATTAAATTTCAAAAAGTTCTCTTGAGTAAAAAATCAACCATGCTCTAGAATTTTTTTGTTTAAATTGTTAGATTTAAAAAAATAATAATATCCTTTGAATTTACTTTAATGATCAGTCATAAAAAAAAAACACAAAAATTAAATTATAAAAAATCAAAATTTTATGGTCTATTATTTTCTTCAATTTTGAAAAAAATCCACTTTTCAGTTAAGCAAAAATTTATTTTTTTTCCATTTCATCAAGTCAGTTCTGAGAATGCAACAACTTTATATCTAGAAAAATTGTGCAATTATTTTAGACTTAAAATTCCCATTCGAAATATTTTTCATCTTTTTGTATCGTCTTTTATTTCATAATTTAAATTGTTTTTTAATTATTTTTCTTGGAAAAAAAACCCAATATTTGATTAATGAAATATTAAATATTTATTTATTTTTCAAGTATGGGTACCAAAAAAGACGTGGACACAAGTTTATTTCGAAGGGCAGTTTGGCACTATGTTCACTCGCTCTATGGAGTTCAGTACGACGATTATGACTACGACCAGATTGGAATCTTACTCAAATCACCATTGAGGCGATACATTAAAATTGTGTGCTCTTGTCCAGAACGCATAACAAAATCGCACTATGACAGTATTATGAAAGAGTTTACCCATTCTGAAAAAGTTCACGTAAATATTGTGATTATGGAAGCGCGCATTCAAGCCAGTATGCTCTATTTCTTAAGAGCTATCAACTCTTATTTTGGATAATTAGCTATCACTCACTCCAACTAAAGAGACAAATAAAAATTCAAAAAAATTGAAAAATTTTTTCTTAAAAAAATACAAAAAAAAATAATTGTTTCTTGAGCATAATCGACGAATATTGAATTCTCGAAATAAAAAATGATGGTATACTATATTTTGCCGCATCCAAATGGTGTCTTTCCGTATTTTGTTGTTTTTTTTTTTTTTATTATTTTTTAAACTGTTATTTTTTTTTATTCTTTTAATTGCATGCAACAAGACAGAATTAGCATTAAATGATCTATTCAAGGCAGTTAGGATAAAGGAGGTTGAATCTAGTCAATCAAAATGACATTTTTTTTTAATTTTTTTTTTTATTAAATCTAGTTTAGTCTAGCCGTGATGATCTCCATTATTTCTACCGATTTTCGTGATTTTGCATTTATTGTTATTCGACCCGATTTGCGGGTCTTCCGACAATTTTAAAGATCTTTTTTTTTTTACAATTTCCATCCACTTAATTCGTCAAACGATGTCACTTCTAAGATCATGATATTGTTTTAATTCCATTTTTGTTTCTTTCGGGTCTTAATTCGAGAATATGGAAGTTTAGAGCTTTAACTCAAACTAATTCGGTTAATTTAAATGTTTAAAGTATTATCCCATATCTTCCAAGACAATTTAATTTGTGAAATATCTAGTTTTAGTTATTAGTTCAGATTAGGCTAAAGTTGAGTCAGAATAACCCAGCCTATTGCTTGGTTAACAATTTCTTTGAAAACAGATAATTTTATTTTTTTTCAAATTTTGTGCACTTGTTTTTTTTTTACGAGGATTTTAATTGATAAATCAAAAGCTGAGTAGCGCAAATAAAAGTTGAGATGCTTTATTTTGCTGAAAGGCTGTTCCCACGGTCATAAAAAGAGTATGAGTTTAGGTTTCTTTTATTTGATTCTGATTATAAAGCGTTCTAATTTTTTTTTAAACATTATCAAAAGCATAATTTTTTTGTCTTCTTGTTATTTGTTATTTCAATTTATCCCATTTAAACTCTTCTAATCCATTTGGTGAATGGTAAATTTTCTCTTCTATTTCTTTTGGTGAAAGTTTGAATTTCATTTTTTGTCACTAATATAATGCACATCAATTTGATATCATCTAATTTTTAATTTCTTTTTACAAATTACTTTTTTTAACTCTCAGTGATTATCTTATTTAAAATAAAATTTTTTACAATTAACAAAAACTATGATTTTTTTTCTAATAAAATTAAAACAAAAAACAAATTTTTTTTCAATAATCTACAAATATTAATTTAATTTTATCGAATGAACAATTGTAGCAATTAAGAAAATAAAAATCTTCTTTTTAAAAAAAAAGTTCTTTGATAAAATATCCTTTGTATCTATTTTTATTGATTTGCGATCTTTAACTATGCTCTAGTTAAGATTCTTAATTCCAAAGATTCAATTAATCTTTGGACATGCTTGATTATTTTTGGTAGATCAAGACGGTCAATATTTGAAATTACGGTCGAAAAAATTCCTGTTGAAAAAAATCCACTAAATTTCAACTTGGAATTAAAATAATTAAAATTAAAATAGACAAATATTTTTTTTTGAATATTTTATTATTTTATTAATTAAGAAAATTTTATGATGAATTTAACAACTTTTCATTTTTGGAATTATTTATTTTATTTTATTAATCTATTTGAAACTTTTCTTGTATGATATGGTTTATGGAACAGAAAATGGCCTGAAAGCAAAGAACTGCCACAGCCAGACGGCTTTACTCGTATTTCGAGTCACAGTTATTTTTATTACTACTATTGATTGAGGCTTTGATATTTTTAAGAATATAATATTTTTTTGAGAACTAAAAAATCTCTTGGAAAAAAAAGAAAAATAAACAATTTAAAAAAAAAACTTAGAAATTCTAATTCAAATTACAGTAAATTATCTATTGTTTAAGAAGATTTTACTTAATCTGAAAAGTTCGAAATAGACAGCTTTTTAATCACACAGTTTAAAAAAGTTTAAAGTTTATTGAATCTGTTGTCTCTCTTTTTTCTCATTTTATCAAATCTAGCTTAAATATAATTAAGAATTCTTTATAATAAATGAAAATTTGCAACAATTTACCTTTCTCACTTAGATGTGGGTATATGAACAGGTTCAAGTGCATCTTTAAAATTCAACGATTACAAATATTCTTATTAAAATCGATTTTGAAAATAAACTCAAAAGAAAATTAAATAAATAATTTGTATATTTTTACAACATCGTTGAAATTTTTATTTTTTTTAAAATTCGGACCTACAAACAGAATTTAGATTTTTGAAAATAATGAAATTATTTTAATAATTTATTGAATTTTACTTAAAATTTAATTAAAAATTCGACATTCATGTACGCCATTAACGACATGTCATTAAAATCGAGCAATTACAATCAAATGTTAAGTATAATGAAATGATCTTGAAATTACTTTTTTAGATTCTCTATCTTTTTTGTTCATAAATTTATATTTAAATTTTCATTGGAAAAATCAAAAGAAATTTTTTCCAAAGGCTTTAAAAAAAATTCCTCGAAAAATATATCAAGTTAAATAGAAAATTTCAGATTCACTATAAAAATGAACTAAGTAGCTGAGTTAGATTTTTATTTATCCGTATAGAAATCTTAGTTTTAAAAAGACTCAAGCACGAGTTTTTAGCTTTTAGCAATTTAAAACTTTTAAAAATTTGTGAAATTATTTTATAAGAATAATATAATTAAATTATTTAGAATATTATTAAATTGATTTGTCGCTTTCAATTTTTTAAATAAATTGATATGTTAAAAAATTTAGTAATCAAATTAGATATACATGAATTATTTCAACAATAAAAGAATAATAAAACATTTATGCAATTTAAATTTTTTAAAGATTCAAAATGATTCATTATTTATTTTCTTTATTAGATAATAATTTGTTTGAAACAATGTTTTTTAAAGCTTTATTAAGCAAAGAAGCTTTTTCTCTGAAGTAGTTATAATAAACTTTTGAACAAATTATATCAATAAAATAAGATATTCTTCATCTTCATAAAAGTCTCTTTCTAAAAATTTTCTTCATTTTGCCTTCAATTAAATTTATTAAAGTGGCGTCACAAAACAAAGCAAAAAATTATAAATAAAAAAATGTTTAATTCGTAAATTTTTTAAAATCAATCTTAAAGCATACATTAAAAGATGCATCATTTTTTAATATTTGCTTTTACCAATAAAATACAGGGTTAATAAAAATTCATAAATCCAAGTAACTGACTTGACTTAATAATATTTTTTTTTTAATTTTGAGAAAGTCAGAAAAAATCTAATTAAAGTTATCAATATATTTAACTTAAACTAAAAAATTTAATTAAGACTGAGTTAATTTATTTTTGATTTTTTTATTTATATTAATTCGAGGGAATATTTTTTCAAAAAACTGAGTAATTGGATGGAAAAAATTTCCCTTTATTTTGCTTGAGTTAATCATCACTTTAAATTGTCAATTTTAGCTTTTCATCCTATTAACTTATATAAGAAATCTTTTTTTGAAAATATTTTAGAAGATAATAAATACATTTAAAAAAATTCTGCTTGATAATGGCTGCAAACTAAGGAAAAAAAATTCACGATTATTTAGCTAGATTTGATTTAATTTATATAAATTGGTGATTAACTAGCATTTTTATATTGTCACTGAGCTTTGATTAAAATAAATTTAAAATTTTTTTGTTATTAATTATTTTATATTCATCTTAATAAAAAATTGAAAATTGAAAAATAAACACATCAATAAAACGACAAATATACTAAAGTAATATGCAATTAAATGGAAAAAACTTAATGTATATTAATGTAATAATGAAAAAAAAAACGTAGGATTAAATAATATTTTTTATTGAATATTAACAATATAAATTTTATTAGCATTAAAAAATTATTCTTATACAATAAAATATAATAATCGCATGAAATTAAGTGATTATAGTATTTTAAAAACTTTCATAGGATAAAACATGTACAAAAAACTCATATAAATATCTTTAACTTCCTCCGAAATATTTGGCTTCTTTAATTAGATTCAGTAATTTCATTAATAACTGAAAGACCGACCAGCTGAAGATTGGGGAGCACTTAATGGAGCATGATCAACTGGAGCTTCAGGAGCATCTACTTTTGGATATTTTCTTAACCTTTGAGTTTGGAGTTCGAATCCATTTAAACTCAGGCTTATCTACTGAGTTATAGGTAACCAATTCTTTATTGAGTATATTTTCTATATTAACTCGATTTCCACCTGATATATCAATATCATATTGATAGGTAAATTTATAATTTATACTTTCAAAGAAAATATTTTATACTTTATCAAATTTTTATACTCTATATTTACACATTTTATTTATTTAAAAGAAATTAATTTTTATGCTATAAAAATTTTAACAATATCTAAAAAAAAATTTATTCGTCAAAAGACGTCGTCCTAATTTAATTTTCAATTAACTTTTTATTAAATATTTACATGTGAACATGGAATTGAATTGGATTTGTATTTTCTTAAAATATTTTAAAATATTAATTTCATTCAATGAATTGTTAAAAAAATGCACAGTATTGACCCTAAAATTTATTTTTTTCGGTTTTTGATTAAATTTATCCATTTTGTTCACAAATTTAAACAGGAGAAGATATGTTTTCTTAATCAAGTTTTTAATTCGATAACTTTTTTAAGAATATATACACGTACATATATGTAGCTCGACACTGGGCTCTTTCAATTATTTTATTTACTATTATTGAATAAAGATTAGGTTATATTCCAACAAGAAAAAAATTCAATACCTAACTAAAGCACTATTTAGAATATTTTAGTATAGTTTTGAATTCAATTGACATAACTGAAATCAATTATAAACATTAGTCTAAAATCTTTAAAATTAAACTTCAAAACATTGATTAGATAAAACAAAACAAAAAATTTATTCATTAGGTTTTATTTATAATCATTAATCAAATAAAATATTTTAAATCAAAATATTTCTTCAAGAAGAAATAAAAAAATATTTTTCATTTTTAATCTTTTGATTAGAAAACTTGTTGAAGTTTATGTTTTAAACATAATAATTCAGTTAAGAAAAAATTAAAATCTTTTCAGATTATATATTTTAAAAATACGAAAAAAACTTTTTAAATTCATTAATCGAAGGTACCTATTTTCAAACTATCCGTTAATAAATCACAGCAATAAAGGTAAATAAATTTTTCACTTTTATATATTAAGGAATAAACAAATTACATAAAATTAGTGTTTGGTTTCCTTGGGTTGCCTTGGAGAAATTTCAAAATTGTTTTCTTTTTATTTTCCTTTTAAACTGATGTTAAATATTAATTTTAAGCTATTTTAATTAATTAAAAAATGATAGCAGCAAGGTTTACTCCCCAAACCGATGCGTCAAATCGATCTTTTGCGTCAAATACACTCAGCAAACGTTCATTTGTAAACGAATCTTCGACAGCAAGAAGAGCCAAACAGCTTTTGCTTTCGAACCAAAACTCTCTAAATAATTTATTAAATGAGCCATTAATTAAATCAAATTCAAATGCGAAAAATTCTCCTTTAAATGAAAACGTTTTTATCAAGAAACCTTTTAAACATTACGTAAGAAAGCCTTCTAAGTCTAAGGAGATTTCAAGCCTACAGGTAAGAACACTGGGTTGTTATTTTTAGTAATTTATTTTCTAGGAGCCTGTTTTGCGACCATCTTCAAGTCTTTTGCTGAAAACTGCTCAAAATGTAAACCAGTTTGTGAGTATTTTTGATAAAAATACTCAACTTACAGCTTCATTTGTAAATAGTCGTACTCCTGTTAAACGACCACTTGCTTACTCTAGATACAGCGGGTAATAATTATTAATTAATAAAATTAAAATAATAACATTAAATCTTTTTAAAAAATTTAATAAGATTGAGACCTTTAAATTTAGCTTTCAATCAAGGCCCTTCAATTCAAAACTGCATTGGTATTATAAGAGGTATAGATTTATTTGACATTAATATTTAGTCTATTCGGTTCCATCTTTAAAGAGCCAAAAACTCAAAATTCTGAACAAATAAAAGAAATATATAGAATTAAAATGAAACAATTGGAACAAAAGAAAATAATGGATGAATACTTGGAATTAAATCGAGATAAAGAGTCCAATTCAGCTCGAAAAACGCCAAGATCAGTTTTCTAAATAAATATATTTTCTTTGATTGTTGTTAATAAATATTTCTTAGATTTATGTCTCAAATATTCTGAACTAAAAACTTTTGTATTAGGATGAAAAGCAATAAAAACTTTTTTAAAAAATATAAGGACATATTACAAATAAAATATTTAAAAGGTTCCAGTCATAAAAATGGTTGAACTAAAATAACAAAAATAAATTCTTTTTTTAATTTATGAGACTAAATACATTTTTAAAATATTTTTCTAAATTTACTTGAAACATTTTATTAACCTGTCCTGACTTTGACTTTAATACTTAAAAATGACACTATTTTTTTAATTTTATATCTGCCCTGATTTACAGCTCCTTCAGATTAAAAAAAATATATAAATAAAAAAAAGTAAAATTAAAAATCAAATATTGAAGACAGTAAAGATGAAAGACTTACTTGTTACTTTTTATTAAGTTCACGAGTTAAGTTGAGACTGAAAATAAAAATATAATATATAGCATTATATTTAGGTGTTTTTCGATTGCACAGCGAAGATAAATTTAAATAAAAAAATTGTTAGAATTTTTTAACTCAGAACAAAGAGCAGCCAGAGAAAAAAAGTATTATTGAGAAAACAAAAGCATTCGAAAACATTTAAAAATAATTAAAAAATGCAAACAAAAACATTCTTAAAATAATTTCAATGAGGTTATGCACATACCCCTTTTTTCCGATTGTGCCAAAATAAAATTCTATATTTTCTAAAAAAGACCCTTTAAGGAATCTAAATTTGAAAAAAATTTCCTGTTTGATCACTGCGGCTAGTCCAACCAAGCATTAAAAGATAAGCATGTTTTTAGAGGTGCTAAATCTATTTTATTTAATAAATATGGTGGAACTCATCTAGTATATGACTTAAACATATCGTTTTGTATCTAAATATCTCTACTTTTCACTTAATACTTTTTTGAGATTTGAAAATAAAATCATCAAAATAATACGATTTTAATGAAAATGACACTTTTTACATTTGAAATTGATTTGCTGGTTTCCTCAACAAGCTAAAATCAAAACTCTTTCAAAAATTTAATCTCCAGTTATTGCTCTTTAAAAAAATTATTTTTTGTTTTTGGCATGGTGGACGACTTTTTTATATATTTTCACTTTTCAAAAAAATGGGAGAATCGAAAGATTTTTTTGAATAAAAGAAGATAACTGAATATATTTCAAGCTCTACTATTCATTTTAAAATAAGAATTTTATTACAAAATCTTTTTTATCAAAATCTTATCAAAAAGAATAAGCACGAGTAAGCTTTCACTATATAAAGAAGATTTATTTTTTGTTTTCAATTAAGGAGTGACTATTTAATTTTTAAAATTTAATTTATATTGTAGCAAAAATGATTCACTGAATGATTCTAAAATAATGAAAAATAATTTTAAAATTGAGGACTAAAGATAGAGACAATCAAAAAACAAACACCAGATTCGTATTATACGTAAAAATCTACCCTATAAATAAATTTTCTAAATCACTTGAACATGATTTTCAAACTGTCAAAATTTTATTTTATAAGATGATAAAAGTGAGATTTACACAAAATTAGACACATTATACTCAAAAACGAATTTTTTCAAAATTATACGATAAGTTTTTGATTAGATTTAAACTAAAAATGGAAATTAAAAAAAAAAAGTTAAACATTTTTTGGGGCGAAATTTCCATGCGTATGAGCACAACCCCTTTTTATTTAAAAACATTTTAATGATCAATTTTTTTTTAAATTAAAATTAATGCATAAAATTTTAATAAAACAAGAAATTTAGTTTTTTAAATAACTAAAACAATTTGCACTATAGTACCAAAATTTCATCCTATTTAATATCTATAAGTAAACAAAATACCTGAACTATAAAATATTTTGATACACAATGACTTCAGAAAATTGATAGAAATAAATTCTACAGGTAAAAATTTATTCAGATTGAGCAAAATGACGCGATTTTTTTTACAGAAAATATTTTAAACAACAAAATCCTGAACTTCAAAATTTGTCACGCTTATCGCAAATTAAATAATCATTCCTGCTTACAATTACAAAACTTATTTATTTATTTATTTATTTATTTAATTCAAATTAATCTCCATTAGGAGAAGTAAAATAAAAATAAAAATTAAAGTTTTGCATAAAAAAAAAGAAAGTATGTGTTATGTGTTCTGAATATACAAAGAGATCTGTTTAGTCCTATTAGGGACACCACAGCAATAATCTTTACCATAACTATTACTAATTATCGATAGTGCACTTTTAATAATTCATTGTCTTGGGCATATGAAATTCAGTACAAATTGAATAAAAATCTTTTCTTTTTTTCGAAAAAAAAAAAAAAAAATTCTTCAATTGCCTTTTTAAATCTTTAAAATCAATTGTCAAATTAAAATTTTGTAAATGTTTCATTTTTTTTGTCTGTTTAGCCAAACATGGCTGCAATTTTTTTGATAATTATTTTTAATTTTTCAAAATAAAAGGAATTATTTTTGTCCATTTAATACTGAATTTCACAATGTTTTGTTTCTCAATTTGCTAAAAAAAATCGAACTTTTTTAAATAAAATTTTTATTGAAATTTTTATGACTAAAAAAAGTCTAAATTTTTTTCAAAGCGTTAAGAAGATTAAATTTTTAATTTGACTGTGCGTTTTTTTTTAATTTCTTGTAAATAAAAATTCAAATTTAATTCTCAATTGTTTTTCTTAAATTAAAAAATAAAAATTTTAGAATGTCGCTTACAATCACATCTAAATCGTCCACATTGACCGAAGAGCAAAAAAAGCGAATGGAAGAAAATCGCCTTCGAGCACTTCAGCTCAAGCAAAAATCCATTCCTAATTCCATCATTACAAACACAAAACCAGTCAGTGCTAATGAATCAAATCAATCAGGACAAATAACCCCAACAAATGGCAAATGCGTTTACCTAAATAGTGATCCAACAGCTCGATTCGAAGTTTTAATCGGCTATAACAAAGAACTAATTGAGATATTTAAAACCGTAAGTAGCCGTAAATACGACCCGGACACTAAACGATGGAACTTTGCGCTCACAAGCTACGATGATCTTTTATTGAAAGTGAAATCGCGCCTCAGCTCGGTAAAGCTAGAACCATTGGACAGAGTTGCGTCCTCTAAATCAACCATTGCTAAATTTCATCTAATCGACCGCACTCGTTTTGAAGTTCAAGCCGAATACAATCTGGAACTGCAGGAACTGTTCAAAACAATGACTACTAAGCGCTATGATCCTCAGACAAAAAAATGGTCTTTTGAACTCAAAGAATATCAAGATTTGGTCAAAAAAATTTTAAATAAATTTAAACGTGGTGAAGTTCAAATGGTTCCTTTGCCAAATGCACTGCTTGATGTATTCCAAAGTCAACTAAAAGGATTAAATCACCCCAAAATTGATCCTTCAATTGATTTTGAAAATTTAAAAGAAAAAATTGACTCCGACATAGCTAAGAGTCTAATGCCTTTTCAGATTGAAGGTGTCAAATTTGCCATACAACAAAATGGAAGATTGCTACTAGCTGATGATATGGGTCTTGGAAAAACGGTGCAGGCTTTAGCAATAGCAAGTTATTATAAGGAAGAATGGCCAATGTTCATCATTGTTCCGTCAAGTGTAAAGTTTATGTGGAAAGAAAGTGCAAAGCGTTGGCTAAGCGAATCACTGGCTAAAATTTGCAATCTAAAACATGGAGATTTGGTTGATGATTTTATCCAAGTCATGGAAAATGGCAGACAAATGATTTATCCAAAGAGCAAAATTATAATCAGTAGCTATGACTTGTTGGCCAAAAATGTGGACGAAATTTCCTTGAATGATTTTAAAGTTATAATTGCAGATGAATGTCATTTGCTTAAAAATAATAAAGCTGCCAGAACCAAGGCCGTATTCAAACTAATTCAAAATTCAAATAGAGTTATTCTGCTCTCTGGAACGCCAGCTTTGTCAAGGCCGGCCGAACTGTTCTCACAAATTCAGGCTATCAATCCAAATCTGTTCACCAGTTTTCATGATTTTGGAATGAGGTATTGTGATGGAAAAGAAAGTAGATATGGAATGGATTACAGTGGTTATTCGAACATGAACGAGTTGAGACTTCTTTTGGAAGAGAAAATTTTAATTAGACGCGAAAAAAAAGATGTGATCCAAGAACTGCCAAGTAAAATGAGAGAAATGGTAATTCTTAATCCATCTCTTATTGAACTGAACACAAAAACACTAAAACAGGCTTCAAATAAAATGGACCAAAATCTAAAAGGTATTTAAAAAAACTATTCATTTATTGTAATTTTTGAAATATGTTCCAGTGTTAAGAAAATTAATTGTTGAATCCATTTTTTCTATGAAAATATTCAAAAATTCATATATCGTGCTCTGAGATATTTTCTCAAAAACACCAAAAATAGGAAAAAATAAAATTTAATTTTTTTAAAAATAAATATCGCTTTTTGAAGAAAATGAAAAAAAAAGTTTTAAATAAAAGGACTCAGTCATAATGATTCGAAAAATTTTATTTGTATAGATAAATTTTTGAACCAAACAAAAATTATTTCAAAATCAAAACCGAAAACATTTTATTAGTTTAAAATTTCCTAACTATAAGTTTGTTCTAAAACTTGTTATGTTTAAAGTCGGTAATAAGTTGTGCATTACACTAAATACTTCATTCATTACGAATAAATATCTAAACAAATATAAAAAAAAAATTATCTTATTTTTATACTAAAATGTATCCGGTAATTTTGTATGATAAAGTTTCTAATACAGTCAAATATATTTTAGTGATTTCATGCGAAGTATCTATTAAACTAGCCAACAACCTTAAAATTTTCTATTCAATTTATTCGATCAAAAATAATCAAAAAAAGATTTTTTTAAATAAAAAATTTTCCTAATTTAAGCGCATGTTTGAGTTAAAATTTTAAAAATTTCATTATATTGATCATGTTTTGATCGAATAAATTGAATGATAAAATTAAAAAAAAAACAATTATTCATCTTGCCTTTTTTTAATGATATTTTCGGAGATATTCATAAAAGTTTTATATAAAAATTGAATTTGTTTCTGAATATTAAAAAATAAAAAATAAAAATAAAACGTAGAATCTACAATTTTAATTTACAAAATTCTTCATTGAGTTTTCTTGCATTTTTCTTAATTTTGCTAGATTTTTTGTTTATTGACTCATAATTTGTTCTTGAATTGAAATTCATAGAACTTATGAATTTATTTCAGATATTAATTGTCCTGCGCATTGATTACAAAAGTATTTAATATTATTTATTTAAAAAGAGAAATACAGAAACATCAAAATAAAATTTTAAAATTAAAATTTTTATTTAAAGGAATGGAAAAAAGAGGAGCTTTATTGAAATATTTTCAAGAGACTAGTAAAGTAAAAGCAAAAGCAGTTGCTGAGTATGTGAGTGATCTATTGGAATCGGACAAAAAATTTTTGGTTTTTGCGCATCATCAAAGTATGCTTGATGAGCTTGAAGCTGAAATTCAAAAAAAAAATTACGATTATATTCGAATCGATGGTTCAACTAGCTCAGAGAACCGGCAAGTGTTTGTCCAGCGCTTTCAGAACAGCGACAAATGCCAATGTGCTTTATTGAGTATAACAGCGGCAAACAGTGGAATAACTTTAACCCAGGCTAATCTTGTTGTATTTGCTGAGCTTTTTTGGAACCCAGGCATTTTGGTCCAAGCTGAAGACCGTGTTTATCGTATTGGACAGAAAAATTCTGTAATTATTCAATATTTATGTGCCAAGGGAACGGCTGATGACCAAATTTGGCCTTTGGTAAACGAAAAATTAAATGTTCTCAGTAGAGCTGGCCTAACTAGAGAGAAATTGTCTGAAGCCAATACTGTAAATAAACCCAAAACAAATCCATTTGGTGACTTAATTGAGGAAGATTCAAAAAAAAATGAAAGAACAGTCCAGTCGATTGAATTAGAAAATGATATTAATTTAGAAGAGGATGATGATTTAAAGTCAATTGATTTAGCACAATTCGAACGACCACCGATCAAAAAACCAAAACAATACTTAAATTAATGAATTAATTAAAATTTTCTCCATTTAATTTGTTTATACTTAATATTTTTTTAGAGTTTCTAAACAATGACATGATATAAAATTTAAATTAAAACACCACTTGTAATTTTGGATCGAAACAATTTTTTACAAATTTTTGATTTATATAAAAATTAATATACAAATTTCGAGATTTTGATAATTTTTATTTCTATTTTAAACTATCAAAAGATAAAAGGCCTTCGAGAATCTATTTCATTGAACTCGAATTCCAAAAATGGAAAGTAGTTCCAGAAAAATTTTGTTAGTACAAAACAAAATAAAATTCTTCCTCTTTTTCTAATACACTGACCTCAATTATTTTATTTATAAATTAAAAATTATTTGGTAACATTGATAAGAATTTATTTTAAAAAAAAAAATGAAAAATTTGCCAAACTTTCTTTTTATTTTGATTTTACTTTATCCAGTTTATTCAGACTCGATAATTAATTTTAAAACAAATTCTATGAGAAAAAATGAAAATCAAATATCGAGTTGCATATCAAATCGTAATGGTGGCGGTGGTGGAGGATCTGGCGGGGTTGGCGGAGATGGTGGCACCAAAAATTATCTAGCTGGAGGAACCCATATTTTTGGAACTAACATAAGTAAACTTTTGGAAATAAAAAAGTTAATAGAACATCTCTTATAAAATTATCTCTAGTTCTTGCGATTAATCCTGAGTCGATTAAAAAAATGAACTTTGAAGAAGTAATGGGAAAAAGTAGTTGATATGAAATAATAATAAATTTTTTCTTATTTATTTTTTTAAGGAAGAAAAAAAAATGATGTTCGAGAATTAAAATCAATAAAAAATCAAAATAGAATTATTCTTAAGTCATCTAAAACTTGGACTATTAATGAAAGCAACGAATTTGAAGATATTCTTTTAAAACACATTTCATTTAGATAAACTTAATAAATATTTTTAATATATTTTTAAATTAATTGAAAAAATGAATAATTAGAATTCTTTAATTAAAAATTTATTAAAATCATAGGATTAAAAGTGAAATTTAAGTAGAAAATGAAAAATTTTTTTATCATCTTTTTAAATATAATTTTTTTGGATAATTTTTATTTAGATTTGAAAAATTAAAATTATCAAAAAATATTTTTATTCTAAATATATGTCTCAAAAATCGCTGATTTGTTTATTTGAATTTAAAAATTTATGTTTGCATTATGTTATTTTTATTATCTTACATTAAAAAGATGATAACAAAGAAAAAAATCTGTTTTCGATTCTTAACTTTATTAATCACCTGGTTACTCAAAAATTTCAATAAAAATATTTTCAAGACAAATTTTGAGCCATTTTTACATCTATTGCAATCGAAAGAAAAAAAGAATTTTTTATAATTATAAAACACACGCACACACAATCTCAATCACAATAATAATATTCTAAAAAATTTTATAATTTTTCAAATTTAATGAGCAAATATGAAACAAAATTTTATTTATCATTTTAGTCAAAATAGACTTGTTACTCAATTGAATCATCAAATTTGTTTGGAGCTAGCTTAAGTCACGAACAATTCCTATTTTTATTATCTCTTAAGACCCCATATCCTTAGCATATTTTCTAAAAATTTTAACAAAAATTGAATAAATTATTTTTTAGAAAATATTTTTAAAGTAAAATATGATTTTTTAACAAAAATTTTGTCATTTTTTACTAAATCAAAACAAAACAGGGATTAATCGACAATAATGAGCGAAGACAACTTGGATCCGGCTCGACCGGATCGAAATTCGAATATTTCCTCAAGATCCATCGATTCTACGTCCAGAAAACCAGTCTACCAACAAATTCGTGTTTACAGTAAGCCCTACATGAGGCATTTAATTTAACGCTAATCAATTCTTTTAGTTAAAAACGCCAAATTTACTCCATCTGGTCGATTGTTTAACTCTAAAGCAGATATTTATGCAGAAATGATTATCGATGGTAATCCTTCCCGTAAAACCGAAATCGCCAAGAGAACTTGGACCCCTATGTGGAACGAATATTTTGATGTGTAAATAAAAATATTATCTTATATATTGAACAGAAGTTCTCAAGGTCGAAAATTTTTTCAAGTAATAGGTATCGTAAAAGAAAAAAATTGAAGTTTAAACTATTTTTTGGTACCTGGACTTGAATTTTAACACTAGAAGACCCAAATTTTTTTCTACCGTTAAGCCCCGAAAGGTCTAAAAAACTTCTATATTAACAATAATCGAAAACAATGAAATCTATGTATGTCTTTATTAATTAATTTTACAATACTTATTTTTAATTTAAATATAAATTAAATTTAAAAATTGCTGACTCAAAGCATAAAATTGTTAAGAGATAATACAAAATTTTAGACAAGTCCAAAAAGTTCTTGGGTCTTTATGTAAATATTTTTTTAAATGCTGTTTAATAATTAATAAAATTAAAACTTTATAAAAGTTAATTTTACTTTTTTGAAATTAAATTAGGGGAAAATAAAAAATTCGATTAATTTGTTGGGTTTTTATTTAATTTAACTTAAAACAGCCAAAATAAGTCTAAAAAATTTCTCGGGTCTTCTTTTGTTAAATAAAATTTAGAATTTTTAGAAATTTTTAAAAAATCGAATCTTTTAAATTAAAAATTACTAATAAAGATTTTATTTTAAGATTGATAACTCCTACATCGAAAATAGAATTTCGCACTTTCGACCGACATTCATTCAAATCAGACACTTTACTGGGACAATGTTTGATTTTTATTAATAAATTAATCCATGAATCAAATAATCCACGATGTAAATTTTTTAAATTTAATTTAAAATAATTTTTGCAGCAATTTTTCCTTAGTTTTTAGAAATTTAAGCTTTAAAGTTATTTCTGGTTATTCCTTTTTATATTCAGCTCAGAATTTTATTTAGATCATTTTGACTAAAAATGCCAAAAAGTTTTAACTATAAAAATAAATAAATTGAATAAAATAAATTCAGAGATTGTGAATATTAGAATTTTAATAAAAAATCTCAATGCAGCTATGCAAACCAAAAGTTGAAAATTTTAATTATTTAATAGAATGAAAAATAACTAAGAAATGATTTTTCCTTCAAATTTTGTTTAAAAGCGCACACATAAATTTGAAATTGACATCAAAATATAGGGAAAAAATAACATTGCTTGATTCTACCAATTTATTAGAGTGTTGAAACAAAATTATAACGAAATTTAATTTTTTTTTTATTACAGTATATTGGTAAAGAAATTTTTTAGATTAAAATTTTTTCAAATAACCGAATGACTGCCAAAAGTCTATTCGGTTATTTGAACAGATCTTGTTAAGGCTAGGATTTCAATTTGAGATTTTTTTAAAGCCTATAAATAGAAATATAAATAGAAAATGACAAAATTGGCTAGCTAAGCAAGTCTTATCACTTTAAAAGTATTAAATAATTTAATTTAAAATTTTTAAAATATTTAAAATATTTAAAAAATTAAATTATCATGCATGACTTAAGGATAAAATAAATTTTTTTATATCAGCTCGTTGGTCTCAACAATCTTACTATGTTCTCTCAATTT
This sequence comes from Brachionus asplanchnoidis, assembly GCA_025491095.1. NCBI lineage: Eukaryota > Metazoa > Rotifera > Eurotatoria > Ploima > Brachionidae > Brachionus > Brachionus asplanchnoidis. Next base: position 3,182,870 of record JAILYF010000013.1, on the reverse strand, counting down.
TAAATTTGACATATTATTACTAAGGTATAAATCTGACTCTGTTAATTAAACATTGAAAAAACTATATCTTTATCAATTTTTTCCTTAAAAATTATTCCAGAAAACTTTCAGGTGAATAATTTTAAATTAAATGAATTATATTAAGTAAAACTTTGTATATACTTAAAAAAAATTTTTGGATCGATGAGCCAATTAAGCACCGGTCCCGATGATGTTTATTGGAGCATTCTTTGATATTTAAGATTTTTTTGATTTTTTTTTGAAATCCCAAGTAAACTTAAGACCATAAAATAAAGGTGAAAATTCACTTATTAATCAATATTTCTGTATCAGTTTTGTACTTTAAAGAACAAAGCTTTTAAGAAATTTGGAATTAAATCGGGCAGAAAATAAATAAATTTTATTTCAAAAAAAAATATTTATTTAAAATAGTTTTAGAATTTAAAATTTAGATATACAAAATTGTTCAAAGAAGCAAATAAAAATAGGAAATATTTTGAGGAGACTACGTAGGCTAAAAAAATAATTTAAAACTAGAAAGGTATTTGTTGCGTTAGAATTACAAATACATATTTTTGTGATGCTCCAAATGATCCGAAATTTTAAAAATACGATCATTTATAAAATAAAGACGCCATTTACCTCAGCTAGTTTTCAAGATGATTCAAAAAAAAAGGAATATTGCGTACTATTTTAAAATTTACCAATTTTCGAAAAATAAAAATCTTTAATAATTCAGACAGAATTTACCAAAAAACAAAATATTAAAATTACTTTTTGATATTTATGTAAATAAATTTTTATTTATAAACTGATAAGAAATGACATCATTTTATTTTGTCATTCTTTTAACTTACTAGCCAAAGGATCATATCAAATAAATTAAAGACGATGAGCTTTTTATTTAACTTATAACATTCTTCTTTTAAATTTTATTTTTGGTTATTTTTTAATTCCCTAAACCAATTCATATCTTAAAGAAATCATAAGAATTGGAAGGAAGTAAAAATAAATTAAAAAAGGTTAGCAACAACATCAAAGCATAAAAACTCTATTTTTTTGTATTTACAATCTCTATCTTATTGTTCTTTGTATTTTTAATTAAAAGTTATAAAAAATTTGTTACTTTTATTTTAGAGAGTTAAAAATTAAAATTTTTTTTTTTAATTTTGTTGATATTTAATATCAAAAGAATGTAATTAAGTGAAAAAAAAATAAACTCTTAGAGATAATTTTTTAATTTAAGACATTTTTTAAGTAACTAATTTGGAGAAGACTTTTGATTTAATGCTGGATAACAAAGGAAAAACCGGAATATTAGAGATTACATTCAATGGCATAGATTCCAATAATTTGCGTTCAACCACAAATCCAGCAACAACATCGACTTTAACTGATACCAGCCAACACAATAGTATTTCAGTTAATGGTTCTGTTGGAAATACTTCCCAAATATCTTCCGAGAATGGAGCTGTTGCTTTACCAAGCAGGCCATCACAACCATCACCAAATGAAAACTCGAATTTAATCACATCACTATCACAAGGCCTATCGCCTGGATGGGAAGTTAGATTAGACAAGCACGGTCGTGTTTACTACATCGACCACAATACTCATACAACTACATGGCAAAGACCTACACCATTAACGAATGACGACCAGCTCCCTCCTGGATGGGAAAGAAGATTCGATAGCAAAAATCGACCCTATTACGTTGACCACAATACCAGAACAACCACTTGGCAAAAACCTACAGTCAACTCAGTTGCCAATTATCACTCATGGCAATCGCACCGTGAGCAAAACCAAAACGAACAATATTCAAATCTTAAAAATCGTCATCTGTTTAATAACAGCCAAAATGATTCACAAGATGATGAAAAATTACCAGAAGGTTGGGAAAAACGCTTCGATATAAACAATCGTCCTTATTATGTAAATCACAAAAATCACACCACCCAATGGGAAGATCCGAGGACTCAAGGTCGGGAGGTTCCATTGTTACCCGATGGCTGGGAAATCCGATACACTGAAAAAGGTCAAAGATACTTTGTAGATCACATCAGTAAAAAAACAACTTTTGAAGATCCCAGAGGAAAATTAACCTATGAAAGAGACTTTAAATGGAAAATATCCAAATTCCGCTATCTCTGCAATGTAATTTTTGACTAAAATATTCTAGGTAATTTAGTGGTCACCAGCTAGTGATCTTGACGATGAAACTTTTTTTTTCAATTTTAATTTGAAGATTTTTATTTATTTTATCATCTTATGATCACTCGCAGTGACTAAAAAAAAGGAATTTTTTATTTTTTGATATAATATTCCAAATCAAAAACCGTAGTATCAGAAATTTTAATTTTTAATGTTTTTGAAATTTAAACTCAGATAATAATTTTTTTAAACGTTTCTAAGAAATGTAAAAAAAATAATACCATTGAAATTGGTCTAGTCTTACGGAGGTTATTATACTAAAAAATAATATGTTTGACCACAGCTTATGATTTGGGACAATAAACCTTCAGTTTCATAGTATTAGTATAAGTAAACGCTCTAATTTAAGTGAGTGGGTCACTTTATTTGACGATGACAGCAATTTTTGCTATAGCTTTGGTAAAGAGTTTCATAAATTGCAAAAAAAAAGTTTCTCGGTGTTTATTTATTCTTGGTTTTGTGAAATTTGATACAAAAGAGAAGAATAGGCAAAATTAAAATAATTTTACATTTTTAAATTTCTAGATTTTTAGATTTTTTTGTGCAATAATTCGAAAAATAAATAAAATAATAAAAAAAACTGTCGCAAATTATTTAGTTATCAAAATTAAAATTTCAATTTCTTAAAAAAAAATCTTAAAATATGAAAATGCAGAAATGTAGAATTGTTTATATTTTGCCAAATAATAAAAAATCAAATTTTTTTTATAAGTAAAAAATTAATTCTGTGAATGAAACATGGTGCAACATTCATAGTTATTTTCTTTTGAACTGATCCTCACAAAACTTAGTTTTGAAATTTTAAAAGTACTGATCTCCCACTTGGTTATTAATAATTTAACTCAGACAGTTGATTGTAATTCCCGGAATGCATTATTACACATTTCTGAATATTGAATATAAACCAATCTTGAAACAATTTAATGAGCTTATCTAAATATTTTTAAATATTAGTTAATTATTAAGCCTGGTTAATCAATTAAAAATATATCCAGGAGTAAAATTTCGAAAACTGAACCTACACCACTTAAAATTGGTATTTGAAATAGTAAAGTATAACAGCAATTAAGATGCGCATTTTTTAATAAGAATTTTAAAATTTGTTCTGGAGATGCTAGAATTCATTTGTCGGTCATTAATTGTTTTTAAAATTTATTTAAACCGAGCAGGGTTTTGAAAAGATGATATGAAAATTTCTAAATTTTACTTAAAATCACTGTTTTTAGATTTTTAAATGATCTTTAAGTTATTTGAATTTTAAAATGATTGATTAAAAAAATAGTAAATTAGTTTAGAACAAATTTTAAATGCTTTAGAAAAATTACTTATGATTCATTGCGCTAAGTTGAATTTTCTGATTAAAGAAAATAAAAAAAGCAAGTTTAGAAAAAAATATTTTATAAATGCCTTTTTATTTAAGAGTTTCAACTTCAAATAATGGAGATGACTCACAGTCAGAATCTGGGGTGCATAGGATATTAAAGAACGTATAATCGCCAATGTAAATTTTGTATTAGCTGTTAATTCAAATCTATCTTGAGTAATTATCTTACATTTAAATGTGTGAACATTTTTTAAAATTTTAAATGTTTTTTAATTTTTTATTGCTTTATTTCACTTATAATCACTCTGGAAAATTCTATTTTTTGAAAACAGCATTAATTTTTTATAAAAAGAATTGTTTTTTTCAATTTTAAAATGTAAAAGTTAATTATAAGAAAAAAATACATTTTAAAATTTAATTTAAACCAAAGTTTTGTATTCATTTAGCGAAACAAGTTTAGAAATAAAGATTCTTTTAAATCTATCTATTTAAAAAAAAATCAGTATCATTTTTATTAAGGATCAACAATAAAATTTAAGTTTTCAAAATTTTTTTATCTATATAACAGATCATTAAGTTTATAAAAAGCTTATTTTTGGATTCTTTGTTCAAAAATAAATTATTTCGAAATAAATTTTTTTAAAACTTAATATAAATTATTCTAATTTTATTGAATAATAATTTGGTGATACTCTACTATTTTTATGACCACCGTAACTAAATTACCAACAATTACCAACCAAAATTTTTGTAAATTTATTTTGCATAAATTAGACCAACACTTTTCCGGGACATGTTAAAATTCAAGTTTCTCGAACCAATTTGTTCGAAGAATCTTATAACCAGGTAAATAATAAATTTCGAAAAATAAAAAAAAATATAACTTTTTTTCTCTTTAGATAACTAAATTACATCCATATGATTTAAGACGTAAATTGTTCTTGACGTTTCGAGGCGAAGAAGGTCTGGATTATGGTGGCGTAGCTCGAGAATGGTTTTTTCTTTTGTCTCATGAAGTACTAAATCCAATGTATTGCTTATTCCAGTACACTTCTAAAGATAATTACTGCCTTCAAATAAATCCAGGTTCGTTTATCAATCCGGATCACCTCCAATACTTTAGATTTATTGGACGATTTATAGCTATGGTAAGAATAAACTTTAAAAATCAAAAGTTTATTTAAGAAAAATAAATTTCAGGCCTTATATCATGGAAAATTCATTGACAGCGGGTTCAGCTTGCCTTTTTATAAAAGAATGCTAAATAAAAAGCTTATTTTACAAGACATAGAAAGTATTGATTCAATTTTGTATGGATCTCTTTCTTGGATTCAGTAATTAAAATAAAAAATGAAAATATTTTGTGAGCATTTTTATTTTAAAGAGATAATTCAATTGATGAATTAGACTTAGAAATGTATTTTTGTGCAAACTTTGAAGTTCTTGGAAAAGTTGAGGAATATGAGCTAAAACCAAATGGCAAACAGATTAAAGTTACTGATGAAAATAAAGAAGAATTTTTGAGTCTAATGGCGTATTGGAAGTTTACAGTTGGAATTCAGGAACAAACGACTGCATTTTTAGAGGGCTTTAATGAAGTAGTGCCACTAGAGTGGCTGTTGTATTTTGATGAACGTGAATTAGAATTAATGTTGTGTGGAATTCAAGAGTTCGATATTGATGACTGGGAAAAAAATACCATTTACAGACACTATACTAGAAGCTCTAAACAAATAGTTTGGTTCTGGCAATTTGTAAAGGAAATTACTAGTGAGCAAAAAGCTAGACTATTACAGTTTGTCACGGGAACATGTCGTCTTCCGGTCGGTGGATTCACTGCTCTAATAGGTGAGTTTGTAGCATTTGCTGGTAATTATTTAAACATTTGCCATTAAGGAAGCAATGGACCGCAAAAGTTTTGTATTGAAAAAGTGGGTAAGGAAAACTGGTTGCCAAAAAGTCACACTTGTTTTAACAGACTAGATCTTCCTCCATACAAAAGCTATGAACAATTAAAAGAAAAGCTTTTATTTGCGATTGAAGAGACTGAGGGTTTCGGACAAGAATAAAATTGTAGATAAGATATTTAGAGATGAAGTGTAAAATTGAATATAGAATTTTGTTTTGATTACGCAAACCAGCTAAATATACCAAGATCGATCCCAGTCAAACAGTTTTTTTTTTCAAATCATATTTTTATGAAAGCTTAAAATTAATTATTAAAAGAAAAAATTTACTTCATTTATTTTTTAATCAAATATAAATTTTATTTAAAAGTTTTAATTCCATATAGTTTATTTTTCATAATGTATGAGAAAACAATTTTCTAATGAAAAATAAATAAAATTTTAAATCTTAATATTAAAAACCCAAATGGGTGAAAAAAAAGTAAAATTTTCATGTATAGACGATAACTTACAATATTTAAATATTAAATTTAAAGTAGCTTAGAAAATTGTTAATTTTCTGTAGGCGTTGTGAATTTTTTTTCTAAAAATAAATAATTGAGTGTCCTAAATAAAAAACAGCTTCTTTTGAGTCAAAAATAAAATTGGTCAAAATGGGTGATTTTCTATCAAATTATGTATTTGGTTTAAGATTTAAATCTCATATATTTTAATCTTATTTAAATCACCTTTTTTGGCATTTAATCTCAAAAATATTCAACGAATTTTCAAAAAAATCTTTTGCATTTGTTTTTTTTTATATGCGGGGTGAATTTTTGGGCTAATTCGGTTATAGGGTATCATCCCATTAGTGCCAAAATTCACACAATAAACCTTGAAAATAACTCATTTAACCCTTATTAACCTTTTTAAAAATACATAACCACCCCATTTGGATGATTTTAAGGGCTAACCGGTTGAAAAAATTGGCCAGTTGGGTTAACAGGATTAACCGAATTACTCCTCACCCCATTAACCCCAACAGCTAACCAGGTGACCAAAAAATTTCGGACTCAATGGGTGATTAAATTTCGCGTTTTCTATCGTCACCGAATCTTTAGGAAAATTATCAAAAAAATAGGTGACCCAGTAAGGCCGTCTTACTATATACATTAGAAGTTAAAAAAATAGTTTAAATTTCGATAAAAAACAATTTACTTCACGAATCTACCTAGAATCGTATGTCCAATAAAATTAATATCAATTTGAAAAAATTACTCATTTTTTTTTTAAAAAAAGTGTTTTGGTACCACACAGTAGTTTGTGAAATTAAAGAAATTACAGTGGTGATTTGCTTTTTGTATTTTACAAAAATTAACGTAAATTTACGTAATTTTACGTAAATTTACTTTGGTAAAAAAGGTAAATTTACGATAATTTACGTAAAATTACTAAAAGAAAATTACTAAAATCCTAAAAGTCCAAAAAAATTCGAATAAATACAAAAAAATTCGATTTTTCAAGTTTTTTTTAAAAAAATATGCAAAATAAATTCCAAAAAAAATTTACCATTTTTTACGTAAATTTACGTAAATTGATAGTAAAAAAAAGTAAATTCTGGTTAAAAAGAAGTAAAAAATGGTAAATAAAAGTAAAATTTCAAACATTTAAAAATTAAATATTTTATTTCTATTTAATTCTATAAAAATCAATTTTTAAATGAAAATAAATGGCTAAATAAACATTTATTGTTTTTTTTAATGATTTTTTTTTCAACCACCATCCTTTTCGAGCACTATTTTAATTACCTTTTAAATTAAATAATAAAAATTTTTTATTAATTTTTTTAAATTTTTATAAATTTAACTTTTTTTAAATGGTTAATATATGATTTGCATTTTTCAACTGTTGATAACTTTTGAAACTCTTCTATTGCATGTTTAGCGTCGTCATCGTTTTTTATATTTTTTTTTGTATAAAAGTTTTCATTTCATTCCAATGAAATCTATCTATCTATATATTTCTATCTGATAACTACCTTTACCAACTTACATTTCTTCCGACTTTTGGTGCAAACACTCTGGATCTTGTACTCTGCGATGACTCAACTAGAATTTTCCAAGTCAACATAGGACCTCATCTCAGCTGTTCCAGCAAAAACATTCTGCATAACACACTAAATTTCGACTACCACTTAAACACACACCTACCGGCTCCAGAATATGAAGCCAAAAGAATCTACTCAAAAGGTAACTATATGGATATGATCACAGAGCTAAACCTTACTGACTGGTACACCCTATTCGAAAACTTGACCACCGAAGAAACCTACGAGGCCTTCCTTCAAAAATACAATAAACTGGTTGAAAAGCATATCCCAGTTATTCACGTCTCTAAATCATTCAGATTTAAAAAGGCTATTCCTAAGTGGTCAAATCCGCAAATCAAGAAGATAACAAAGGAAAAATTTAAGCTTTTTTCCAAACTTAGGGCGGCGTCTAAGAGTGCAGCTATTATTCTGAGATCCGCCTACAAAAAAAAATGCTATGAAGTTAAAAAATTAGTAGCAGAGACAGTGTTTAGTTATGAAAAGAAAATCGCTAGACAATGTAAATCCAACCCAAAGCTTCTATACTCGTATATTAATGACCAAAAGAAATGCAAGGACAAGATTAGATATCTTGTGGACCGGAAAGGAAAACAGCTGATTAATGAAGAAGATATTGCAAACTGTCTTAACGAAGCCTTCTACAACTCTTTCAACACTGTAACTGTAAGTAAACAACCACAACTATCATCAAGAACACAAATTATTTTTGACATGAACCCATATGATGTTTTCAGCTGTCACAAAATAGGCAAATTACTCTCTGAACTGGATACTCATAAATCAATCGGATCCGATCTGGTTCATCCTAAAGTTTTAAAAGAATGCAGTGTTCCCCTGGGCCCAGTCCTGTCATTTCTTTTCATTAAATCTTTCGATGAAGGTGTTGTCCCAGCCATATGGAAGAAAGCCAACGTGACGCCAATATTCAAGAAAGGCGTGAAAAGTGATCCCAGCAACTACCGTCCTATTTCCCTAACCTCATTGAGAAGCAAAATCGCTTCTCCAAAATATAGGCAAAATCATGGAGAAGCTAATCCGAAATGAAATGATGGCTCACTTGGAAGCAAATAAACTGCTCACAAATGAGCAACATGGCTTTGTCTTTGGTAAGTCATGCACCACCAATCTTTTGGAAAGTCTAGACTTGATCACTGAAGCCCTAAACCGAGGTTTTCAAGCTTTAGTTGTGTTCCTTGACTTTGCCAAGGCTTTCGACAGTGTGGTACACGACTTACTGCTGACCAAACTTGAATGCTATGGCTTTTCAGGTAAAATTCTTAATTGGCTCAAAGATTTTCTAACAAATAGAACGCAAAGAGTAACTGTTGGTAAATCTAGCTCAAAATGGCTAAAGGTCCTTAGTGGTGTGCCTCAAGGATCGGTCCTTGGACCGTTGCTATTTATCATTTTCATAAATGACATGCCTGAATCAGTACGAAATACATGTAAACTTTTTGCTGACGACAGTAAACTTATCTCCACAATACGTAATTCGCTTGACCTGAAACTTGCTCAAGAAGATATTGACAATATAGTTAACTGGGCTGACACTTGGCATATGAAGTTTAACCAAGAGAAATGTAAAATTATGCGATTTGGATCAAAAGGCACCCTTCAAATACCTTTCACCATGAAAATAGATGCTTCACACAGTCATGTATTAGAACAGATTTAGGTATCATGATAAATAATAAGCTTAAATGGACTGAGCAGATAGAAAGGCAATCCAGATGGCTAATGGAGTCCTTGCTCAACTCAAAAATGCCTTTAAATTTTGGACAACGGACAACTTTAGAAGACTCTTCACTGCGTTTGTAAGACCACATCTTGAATACTGTACAGCAGCCTGGAATCCTTTGCAAAAGAAAGACAATAAAAGGCTGGAAAAGGTCCAACGTAGAGCTACCAAACTAGTGCCTGGTCTCAGAAATCTCAATTATTTCTCAAGATTAGCAAAAATTGGTATCCCTACGCTTGAAAGTAGAAGGAAAAGAGGTGATGCAATCCAATTATTCAAAATTGTCAGTAAACAGAGCAGTGTTCACCTGCATGCCTTCGCAGATTCAAGCCAAACTCCTAAAATCAATCACTAATCAATGAATCTACGTAAAAAACCAAGACTCAGGAAGCAACTTTGCTTGTCAAAACCTAGAGAAAACTTCTTCACGAACAGAGTAGCATCGTTATGGAACGAGCTACCGGACACTGTAGTTTCTGCAAAATCAACAAATGCATTCAAAGACAAGTTTGACAAATTCAGATCCCAGCAATTGGCGGCTAATGATACTACTATAGTCGAATAACCCATTGGTTATTCTTCTTCATCTGATTCTAATATCAGATTGTAGTTTCTCCTTCATATTCATATTCATTCCAAACAAGTTCAATTGGATTTAGATCTGGAGATTTTGGTGGCGACTTAATCTTAAAAAATCAAAAAATTTTACCCCTTTCAATCATAGTTTTTGAACATTTAAAATTACCCTTAAGACGTTATTAGTTTCTAGATATGTCTTACAAAGCCCTGAAGTATGTTTAGGGTCATTATCCTGATGCAGTTTAAAAAAAAAAATCGTATTTGGTTGCTCCAAACGGCAATAGAAATTCACCTAATATCTCTTGGTATAATTCTGCATCGAGATTTTCCTTAAATATCTTTAATTTAACTATTAAAAATAATAATACGATAAAAAAATTCATAATCATTACTGCAAAATTTGTTGCACCCTTATATGATATTCCAGCCCATATGTTTAGTTTCGACTCAAATTTTGATGAACATGGTATTGCAGTAGGGTATCTTGTAGGAAATCTTATGTGATAAAACGGTTTTTCAAAAACTCTAACTGTGGTCTCATCGACAAAAATGTAATTTTCAAAATCAGCTTCTTTGTAATTTGGGGACCAAATAAGGCGTTGTATCTTATGTAGATCAGTCAATAAAGGGCATTTTCTTAAACGACGATAACGTAGACCTAAAGTAGAAATATTTTTTTTTATTTTAAAATTTCTCCATTGAATTTACTGCACATAAATACCTAGACTAAAACGATATCTACGAACCGTACTACTACTTATTTGAAATCCTAATTCTCTTTCAATCTTAAAAGCTAGTTCAGTAGATGATACACAGCCATAGTTTTCTAATGACTTTTTCTTAAAATTTACGTCGTAAAGAAAATATATAAAACTTAATTTAAAAAAATTTTTACCTAAATAAAATCAATCAACTGTTTTTTTGTAACAGGATTAGTTTTTTTCTTTTTTTTTGAATGATTATCGATGATTTTTTTAATGTACTTAACAAATAAATTTTTAAAAAATAATTCAAACTATGGTTTTGAAAACAATCATTTATGATTACCTTGCATACAAGCGTTATCTAGAGACACATATTTTCGGTCTGAGCTAACATTAAAAAGTCTGAAAATGGTGTTATCTCAAAGTCGCTTATATGCAAGATATTACTTGAAATAATCCATCAATTAAGAAATATAAACTTCATCTATTTATTTTTAATAAATATTTTATCAATATTTATTAATGCCAGTTACTACTATACTAATTACTCAATATTAAATAATAAATAATCATTCAAAAAAAAATTACAGCCATTGATGGTAAAGTGTTCTTTGAGCAAGTTAATTTTAGAACTCTTCTAATTTTTTTGGATCGCATTTTCTATTTTACTTAAGAAACAAAATTTGCTTTTCAAACGTAAACAACTTCGTGTCTCTTTTTCTTCTTTTTCTTAAAAATTTCTCACTATTTTTTTTTTTTTTTCTAACTTTCATTTTTGAAATTTTGTTGAGATTATAATATGTTTATAGTGTATTTAAATGAATTTGAAGTCACATTTTTGAAAGCATTTTTCACTCGATCTTTCTTTTAGCTTTAAAATAAAATTCTATAATCTTAGAATACAATAATGTATATTCTAAAGACTATTCTAAAATTTTAAAATTCATTCTAAAATTTAGTTGTTGCAAATAATGAGTTCTTAAGCGAAGAAATCTAATTCAAAGCCGAAACCCAAAGCTAAAAAGTTAAGAGAAGAGGTGACAGAAAGTGAATCACTCTCTGAAAATGAGGCCCCTAAAAAAACTCAAAAAATAAAGGATAAAATTGAAGAAGAAATTTAAATGTTAGCGATTGAGTTTTTAATACCAAATGAAAAACATCCATTCCATCACCTTCATAAGGTCGCTGGTAGTGTGGAAGTTTCGAAAATAATTGAACCGACAGATAGAGAAGAGGTAATAAACTGACTGAAAATTGTTTAATTATGTGCTTTTTTTATTGCTCGATTTTTCTTAGTTTATAAAAAATACTACTATAAAATTTGTGCATGAGATTGACAACAACCACTTGATTGATGACGCCGTAATTCAGTCGAATAAGATATTCAAAGTACCAAAAAACAAAGTATATGTTTAAATTATTTATAAAGATCATTATATATTTTATATTTACTAATACCTCAGACTGAGAAATTGAAAGAAAAATCTAATGGCACCAATGTGAATTTAGAAAAGACTCTTTTAAATATAAATGAAAGTATGTTCAATCTCAATTCTATCATTAAAAAAAATTGCTGAAGACGACCAAGAGTTCAAAACATATTTTAGTGGTGCTAATTCAAGCCAAGTTCAAGTAAACTCACCTCAACAAAAACGAAAAACTCAGGAGACTTCTTCAAGTTCAAGTGATGAGCCTGATGACTCTGGCAGTGAAGCAATTTGTAATTTTTTTTTTTGGTGAATTTAAAAGTTTTTTTTGAGCGCGTTGCCAAAAAAAGCTTTATTGTTTTTAAAAAATTCGTACTCATTTTCTTTTTGGAATTAAGTAAACAACAAAGAATTTACTAATTCATTGAGGGATCAATTGAAAGAACGTTTTAAAAAAGACCCAGATAAAACTCTTGTTTACTATCAGAAAAAATATAGCCATGTTATGTTGGACATTAAAAGTAATTTAAAAAATACTTGGTTTTCAAAAAAAAAACTATTTATGGCTTATTTTAGGAGAGCTACTAAAATTTGTGCCAAAAAATAGTACTTTTGCTAGTTGTTGGAAGAAGGCTTCTGATAGCCTGAAAATGGACAAAGCTTCCAAAACATAATTGTTTACTTTTTTTTTATGTTTAATTTAGTTAATGTGAATGAAAAAATTGAATTTAAAAAGAACAAAATTTCATTAATAAATTTCAAAAGACTTAATTAATTTAGTTATCAAAAAAAATTTGAGGTTAATCAATAAATCTTATTTTAAAATATCAAAAACCGGTTTATTTTACTTTTATTTACCATTTTTTACTTCTTTTTACCAGAATTTACTTTTTTTTACTATCAATTTACGTAAATTTACGGAAAAAATGGTAAATTTTTTTTGGAATTTATGTTGTATATTTTTTTAAAAAAAACTTAAAAAATCGAAATTTTTTGTATTTATTCGAATTTTTTTGGACTTTTAGGATTTTACGTAAATTTTCGTAAATTTACCTTTCTTTACCAAAGTAAATTTACGTAATTTTACGTAAATTTACGTAAAATCCTAAAAGTCCAAAAAAATTCGAATAAATACAAAAAATTTCGATTTTTTAAGTTTTTTTTAAAAAAATATACAACATAAATTCCAAAAAAAATTTACCATATTTTATCTAGCTTTGTTGAAAAATAATAAAATTTTCTCTTTTGTAAATTTTTTAAAATTTTTATTTTTTGTTATATTTTGTTTTTTTGTAATTTTTATTTTGTTTTTTTTCAAATAAATAAATAAATTCAATCAATTTTAAAAAAATAAAAATTTAATACCCTAAATTACTAAAATCACAAGAAAAAAATAAAATCAATACAAATCAAGAAATCAAATAAAGAATGGTTCGATTTCAAAACTTTAACATTTTTGGGTTCAGCTTGTCGATATCTTTTTAAAATTATCATAAAATTAAAAATTTGAATTTTTTTAAAAATTTACCAGTATTCTTTTTAATAAATCCTAAACAAGTTATAATAAAGAAAAGTTTTATTTACAAAAATTTATTAAAAAAAACAAAAAAATTAGAAAATTAAAATTGACGTGAAATATTAAAAAAGTTCGTCAGCATCATTCAAGGTGTCTTTTGCCTTATTGTCATCATCATAATCTTCATCATCATTTTCTGCCTCTTTGTTAGGCTTTGTACTTCTGCTGGTTTTGTTGTTTGTGATGCTTTCTGTTGTTTTCCGCACTATCTGAGGATAGCAGAATGTTCTTATTTATAGGCCGTTTATACACGGATACAAATCCTCCCTCTTATTCTTCGACACATTTGTAAATTTAGACATTTTATATTAATAAAATTCAAATTTCAAGTTTATTTATATTGTTTAATTTATCAGTTATTCAACGCATGTTTAAAATCATAATATTTTAGTTTATTTTGAGCTAAATTTTAAAGTAGTTAATTGCTCCTTTAACAAAAGATCATATATTTTAATTCAATAAATTGTTTGCTGTACAAGATAGTAATTTAGCTAACTTGGACAACAATTGGAAAACGGACTGTGATTCGTTGAGATCGTTTCAAAAAAAATCTGTTTGCTCTAGAGCAGTGCATGAGCAAATCCTCTAGAGCAAGAAAATGTTCTTGCACATCTTCACAGGTTTTGTTTATGTAACCCTACTTAAAAAAAAAATCTTTCAAAAATGTTAAAAAATTTGAAAGAGGAAACCAGCAATAATATAGTAACAAAATCTTCCAATTATTCGATATGGACTAAAGAAGAAATGATTTTTCATTTTAAATTAGCCGAAATGTTTACAAAAAAATCGAAAAGCGGCAAAAAGGAAAGCGTAATGTGGAAAAAATTACTCAGTGAACATGGTCATAGATTTTCCGAGCAACATCGTTCTATAAAAATAATGTGTGACCAGAATTCTTAACAAAAACAAATTGCAAGATGCTTACTTTGATAAAGAAATAATAAATTTTCTCTTTTCGTAAATATTTTAAATTTTTATTTTTTGTTGTATTTTGTTTTTTGTCATTTTTATTTTGTTTAATTTCTAATAAATAAATAATTTCAATCAATTTAAAAAAATAAAAATTTAATACCAGAAATTGAAATAACAAGTAAAAGATAAAATCAATAAAATTCAAGACAACATTTAAATTTTCAAAGATTCAGCGATAACTCAAGGAAAACCAAACCCATTTTTAAAAAAATAGGCTACCTAGATTTTTCGACGTTTCTTTGGAAACTCTTCAATTTCAAGGCCTGAATTATTTCTTTAAAACTCGGGTTGGCATTTTAAAATTATGGTTACAAGTGTTCACAAATGAACGGACGAACACAACAAACGTAATACCTAGATTTCTTTTTTCATGATATAGGAATATCAGCGAAAAATCTTGGCAACCCTAACCCTAACCCAAACTCAGAAAGTCACAAATTATCAATGTTGTTTAAGTAAAGTGTGACGAAGATATGAAAAAAAAAAATTTACAAAATGTCGAACATGTTCAAAATGTCATAATATTAAAGTTTATTTTGAGCTGACTTGGGCCGAACGGCTAGATAGGATTGCTAGGATTGTCGACCACCGTTAATCGGACGGTACTAGTCATAATTTTTAGCGGTTGACTGACGGTCGGTCGGGGAACGTATAGTTTTTATTAGAACCGATATTCTTTTATATTTTTCTCTTTTTTTAGTTAGATTAATAAGCATTCTTTCAAAAATGAGTGAATCTACAGTAAAATAAAATTTTAACCATGCTTGTGAAATTAAGATAAATGATCAAATCACAATCGAACAAATGCATTAAGATATTTTATACAAAAAGTAACTTTTTATAGAATTAGAAAAGGGGAAATTAGAAATTATTGAAAACATGCCAATAAAATACTCATTAGAATCCAATTCAGTGCGTGATCTAGAGGCGATTACTTATCAAGAGACATCCGAGCGAAATGAAAGCGATGCGCTGCGAGAAATGCTTAAAAAAGTGAACCGCAATTGCATTACTGCGGGCCTGTTTGTATCTGACAAAAAATCTCAAAAACCAAATAGCAATAAGGACCAAAGAAAAAGTTGACGAATCTGTGAAAGAATCAACTAAATAGTTAATTGATAGGATCGAAAACTTAAAAATCTCTATATCCATTTCCAATTCTCAATCGGTATATCCAAGTTTAATTCGTGAAATGATTGTAAAATGTTTAATTCGTAAAAAATTGATATAATTAAAATTGAATTCAGCATTTAAATAAAAATAATTCTGAACACTTAAAAAACAACGGTGAGCAAAATGGAGAATTCATTAAATAATTAAATAAATAATAATTAATTAAATAATGATAATTAAATAATTTAGGATTTAAATAACTTTTCAAAAAAAAATATTGAACAAATAAAAGGATCAAAGCAAGTCAGAAAATGCTAATAAAATGTCCAATTTTTTTTATTAAATTGCAATTTTTTCTTTGTCTGATGAAAAATAAGATTTTAATTCAAAAATAATTTTTTCAAAATTTCACATACTGAGTGAGCTCAATTTATTGGATCCGGTTTTTTTTTGTTTAATAGCAATTTTTTTTTAATCCAATAAAAAAAAGATTTTCTACACAAACATAATTTATTAAAAATTTTTATTGCTAGAAAAACAAACAGCTAATTAAAAATAAAACACGTTTGCCAAAAAAAACAAGACTATTCTCTCAAAAGGTTTTAACATTTTTTAAAAAATTTTGTTTTATAAGTTTTTTTTTAAAAGAAAAAAATAATTAAAACTAAAAATTTTTTACGCTTTTACGTTAATTATTTACTGACCTTGTTGATTCAATTTTCCGAATTTTATATTTTCTTATTCTAGAAATCTTAAAATTCTAGTCTGATTATAACTTTTTTTTAATTAGGGTTGTTTTTGTTAAGTTTTCTGAAAAACTTTAATTTTATTTTTTCAAAATTTCTCATACTTTGAAGAGTTAAAAATGTCAACTTGAATTCAAATTTTGAAGTCAAAAATTAAATTTTAAAGTTTTAAAATACTTTTATTAAAAAAATTTAATTCAAGTTAAAAAAATTAAAAAATGAAACAAATTATTAATTTAAAACAGAATTTTTAAAAATTATAGTTTTCATTTTTTCTAAATGATCGTTATAGACAAAACTTGCGCATTGGCAACAAGTTGTTGAGCTTTTTTTATCTCGCATTTCTATCATTTTCGTTTTGGCACATCAAACATCACCATCAGACAATTTCACGCAATTTTTTTTGAGTATGAGTGTGAGTTTGAGTGACACTCACTCAACTCACACTCAAACTCAATCACGCAAATTTTTTGCGTGAAACACTCAACTAACACTCAATCCCGCAAAAATTTGCGTGAAAAAATTATAAATCTTTTCGTTAGAAAAGGTGAGACACTTTATAATATAATTAAAAAATTTATTCAAATATAATAAATATATTTGTTTATCTTTTAATAGTAAATAAATAAAAAAATCTATCAAATATTTATGTCTTATTTAAACGATTTTAATAAATCTTCTTTCTAATAATTTTAAAATTCATTAAAATAATTTTTTTATACTGATAAGCCTGATGGCTATAGAGTTTAAAAAATTTTTAAGAAAAAATGTTTTTATTATTTTATTTTTAATTTAAGCATAAATCATCTAAAATCTTCATGATAGCCTTTAGCATGCTTCTGGTAATAATTAATTCATCCTTCATGTTTCCACTATTTTTTTTGCATATTATACCGCATATACTGAAGAATCTTTCAATAAATGCACTTGAAACATGAATGTTTAATAGTACCAAAGCCAATCTTGCTAGTCTTGGCATTTCATCCATGTATTGATTCTAAAAAGCCATGTTTGTAGTTTTTACTAAAATCTCAGTTCGGTTTAGAATGTCTGCCAATTTTAAAATTTCCCATCAAGTTCAACTTCGATCTTATAAATTTCAGGTTCAATATTTTTCTTTTTCATTGCACCATCTCTCATTAACTCATCAAAGAACATTGCTTCATTGTCTGTCTGTTGAATTGTGGGTTGAGGCGATTCTAAAGCGATTGTGTCCTTGTCATTATCAGTATCATCAAAGAAAAACCTCAAGTAAACCAATTTCAGGCCTTTTCTAACCAGATTCTGACAAAATTCCTCTTCAATCCAACTTTTAACTATAGCCGGGTTAAGAACAGTAGCTGCCTACAAAAAAATGGAATTTTTAAATTAAATATTTATTAACATTTTTAAGTAATTATCAACCTGATAAATTTCTGATTCCAACTCGTATTTAAATTTTTCTTTAAAGCAGATAACTAAAAGAATAGCCAATCTTTCAAATTCAGGTTCTAAATCCATTTTCTCCCAGCTAAAAAAAATTCTCTTTAAGCTTGGAATTAAATGCGATATCGATGAAAAACTATTCTGAAACGTCAATGAGAATCGATATGCAGGCCTTAAAATTTGTAAATAGGTCTCTACTTCTTTTAGGCTAAGTGGACATGTGAGATCTTCATTTTCTTCGTTGAATAATTCTTTATCATAAGCCCTTTTTACCGATTCTAACATCAAAAAAGCTGAAGACCACCTTGTAGCGTTTTCAAGACGAAGTTTTGCTTTTGATTTATTAAATGTTTTATTCAACTGAATTGATTTTCTTATATGACTATTAACTAGATTCAGTTTTTTCAAGTCATCACCAATTTTATGCATTGATATGGCATGACGAACGGCCAAATTTGCCTTGTGGCAAGCACATGAAAATCTAGGTACTTTATTAACGCCCAATTCGACCTCTTTCTCAGATAATGGTTCACCTTTTTTTAAATCATATTCCTCAATTGTATCGATCCGAATTTTCTTTGTATTTTCAATTATGCTGGATCTGTTAACACCATTAGAACTTATTTCATACTTGTAATTCAGCTCTTGAAACTCTTGAAATATTTCAATAATATCCTCGTCAGTTGATGAGATTTTTGGTATGTTATAAACTTTGTCAAATTCTGCTGTGGAATCATCATCGGAATAATTTTCTGTCATTTGGGCTTCTTCATTCTCTTGATAAATATTTTCGTCTATAAAAGCAGGTTCATCAAAATCTTAAAAAAATTAATAAATAATTTCATAAAAGTTAAAAAACACAATTACTTTTCTCATCAGTATTTTTTTCAATATCATACTCTTCGATACTAAAATCTATTTGGGAAAAGAGTTTGACAAGACTACTTCCTTCATCACAAACAATACCTGAAAAATTGAAACAAAAAGAGTTTTTAAATTAAATTAATGATTAAATAATTATTACCATGTATTTTTTTTCGATTAAAGTTATATCTTTGCAATAGCTTCAATAATGCCTTATTTATATTTGCAGAAGTGTGTCTACCAGGCATCGGTGTCATTCCTATTACAAGACTCTCTTTTTCCATTGTTTTATAACTAAGCATTGCAGCGCATGCAATAAAATCAGTGCTGAAATTATTTGTCCACAAATCAAGAACCAAACTAACTGAAACTGCCTCCTTAAGCTTATTTTCGATAGCAAAATAAAGCTTATCTAGAACACAAGGCAATAATTTGCTTCTAAAGCTGTAGTAGCTTGATATATTCAGAGTAGTATCTAATATATTTCGAAGATATGGAATTTTCAAATTATTAAAACTGCTATTGCTTACCACGAACCACTTAATAAATTGAAGCATTTTTTCATTCAAAAATTTAGCTGAATCTTTGTTCATAAATTTGTTATATCGATCAAACCAATTTGAAAGTACATCTAAATGTTGCAGTTTCAGGTGTTGGTTTAGGTTACTGAGTTTGTTAAAAGGGGCAAAGCATTTGCTTTTGCAGATTTTACAAACAAAAACCAAATTTTTGTCTTTTGGCATTGAAACAAAATGAGAAGGGACCTCAAAAAAATAGACGATACATGTTTTTTTAAATGTATTTTCACCTTTTAAGAAGTTCTAATCAATAATTTTCTTTTTTAATAATTAAAATAATCTACCTATGAAAAATTTTTTTTTTTGGAAATGTATTTTTTTTGGCCATTTCTATCATTTGATCCACAGAAAATTCATCTTCAGAATTATTTGTTAGTTCTAAATATTTTTCACGGTTGACAGATTTAGGTTTGATCTTTTTTACATGAAAATGTTGACTTAAATCAGGAACAAATAGATCGACTGTTTCGACATACGCCGTTCTTTTATGAGCACCTACTGATCCAGATTCATCTGAATCAGAATCTGTTGATTCAATTATTGACTTTTTTGACAAAATCGATCGAAATTGATAAGTTGGTAGTTCCTTCTCGACATCTTGTGTTAATTTTTTAGATGTACATGGGAGATCAATAAAAGAAGAAAGTGGCCTATCTCGTTTGGAGTTTTTTCCCTGTCTAAGTGAAATCTGGGTTTCAGTTTGAGATTCAGTATGGATTTCAGACTGAGACTCATCTGGTAAAATTTCTGACGACTGAATAAACTCAATAACTTCACATTTAAGAACATATGGTTTTTTGTAGTAGGTGAAAATACAGTCAATTACTTCACCTATTTCAAACTAAAAAATAAAATAAACTTAAAATTATAAAAAAAAACAATAATTAGTGTACTTCTTTTATCACTTTATTGTCCATTTTTTTATTTGATTGAATTTTATTTAATTGTACAACATGAATTGAGCCACAAAACTTGTGAATAATACGTTCCAAAAGTTTATCAGTTTGGCTTTCCATAACTTTAACTTTAAATGCGTGAACAGTCATTTTAGAGGTTATCTGATTTTTTTAATTAAGTTTGAGAAAAATGTTTTTGAAGCTTATATAATTAAATATTTGAATATTTATAAGCTTTTTTTCGGCTCAATGATAGGAAATCTAATTGGATAATTAATTTTTTACCTGGATAAACATGATTTTAAAATATTGAAAAATATCGTGATCTATCATGTTTTGTATGAATGATACATAAGATTTATAAAATAAAAACTTCATTTTTTCAAATTGGCTAAAATTTTTTCAGTAAATATAGGGGATTGAACCAGGAGCGTTTTTTTAAAAAGTTTCAATACAAATTATCAAGTACTTTGCCAACTTTTCTATGCTAACATTTGTGAATTTAAGGAATATATTTTACTTGAAATATTATTTTCAGAATGTTGTTCTTTTTTTAAATTTTTGCTCTCACATATGAAAGATTTATAATTTTTTTTAAAAATTTTTCACGCAAATTTTTGAGTGATTGAGTGTTAGTTGAGTGTTTCACGCAAAAAATTTGCGTGAATGAGTTTGAGTGTGAGTTGAGTGAGTGTCACTCAAACTCACACTCAAAAACAGCTTTTTTTGAGTGAAAATGTCTGATCACCATCCAGTTTTTTTAAAATTTTTACTCGAACTTTCTTCTTCCCGGGGTTTTTTTTTTTAATAATTTGAGTTCCGGTTCTTTTACTTAATTCAACTAGATTAAAGTTAAATCCACGAAAAGCGTTCATTGAAACTTTATTAGCTCTTTCTTAAATACATGGCTTCAAAATCTCAGTACAGAGTTGCTCTAGACATGTTCTCCGAAAACGATTTCCATTGATTATTGTCGCTGATTCATCTTTTAAATTATAAAGGGTGAAAAAATTGCCTGCCGCTATATCAATTAAATACTTAAATACATTTAATGGCCATTTTTATGTTTTCATACGGCATGTAAACTTTTGGACCATTTGATCTAGTGTACAACTCTGCCTTTATTTAAGTTATAATCAAGGATAACGGTCTTGCTAGCTTTGACCGAACGCGACGTTTTTTCGTTTGTTTTCACAAAAAATATGTTCGTGTCGCAATGATATTTGGTTTTCACATCGACTAATAACCAATACTTGAGACCAAATTTTGCTAGCTTTTTTAGGATATATTGTAAAAACGCGCATCTTTCCAGAAATGCATACAATTGCTCATCGACACATAAAATATTTCCCGGTGTAAATGCAGACTTTATATTGAATTTAAAAAGCTCAAAAATTTCAGTCACTGTAACTAACTTGTTGTTGTTAAATGCGGAAAGACATTCAACTCTACCGTTAAAGCCTTCAAATGTGTTATCCTTGTTGGATAATTTTTAAAAGATGAAAACCAGCTTAGCTCAAATGTTTATTAAATAAATATTGTTAACAAAAGTATCAAGTCAAAAGCTCCTTTTAATGATTATTTCAACGCTTATTTATACAAAAATTTGATAAGCTTAGGAAAGTTTTTACATAGAAAAGAAACACTAATCGAGCGAATGCTAGCTAGTGTTTCAAAGAACATTAAATACAAGCGCTCACAGTGAGGAAGAAATTAGAAGGGAAGAAGAAATTAGAACAATTGAATAAATATAAATACATATATAAATATGTAAAAAAATAAAGCAAGTAAAATTTAACTTAGTGATTGTAGCTTAGCTGCGACACCACATCAATTGAACGCGTACTTTGCTCTGCACTTCTTCCATTCCACAGCTGACCACGAATTGACGCTCCAACTCCGTTTTAAGTTCCGAACTGATGCTGCAGTACCGAGCAAGTTCTTTGAGCCGTGTCACAAACTCATTAAAGCTTCGTCTTTCCACCCTCTTGCATTCCGAAATTCACATATTTCTGCATACACCGAACGTTTGGGAGTAAACTTGCCTGTTATATGCTTCTTTATAGCTGCTAGGTTGTCTTTTTCTTTGTCTGCATGGCTCATGGCTGCATAGATGTTTCGCATATCTTGTCCCATGTGAGCTTGAATTTCGGCATTATCTGTGCATTTTCTGTCAATATCTCTGCTGTAATGTAAAGATCGAACATCTCTACCCATTTCTCCCATCTCACTCCTATAGTGCCTATGTCTCCTTGGTATTGGAATTCTTGTAGCTGTGATAACTGACTTACCATTTTCTCTATTGGCTTACTAAAGTTAAGTGCGGTTTGGCTTCTTCTCGCTATCGTGTCTCCTGCTTCCTACTTATGAGAGGTACCAGCTTCTTCTGCTGATCTCTGGTTGGTTCCTGTTACTTGTTTGGCGTCTGATACTTTGTTTGTAAGAACGGTAAATTCTAGGATGCTTTGATACTGCTGCTGTTAGGTTTATAACCCGGTTGCTTTTGCTTCTTTTGTACAAATTTTCCTGATCGCGAGTTATGTTATCCTCGTTGAATAATTATAAAGGATGAAAACCAGCTAAGCTCAAATGTTTATTAAATAAATATTGTTAACAAAAGTATCAAGTCAAAAGCTCCTTTTAATGATTATTTCAACGCTTATTTATACAAAAATTTGATAAGCTTAGGAAAGTTTTTACATAGAAAAGAAACACTAATCGAGCGAATGCTAGCTAGTGTTTCAAAGAACATTGAATACAGTTGCTCACAGTGAGGAAGAAATTAGAACAATTGAATAAATATAAATACATATATAAATATATAAGAAAATAAAGCAAGTAAAATTTAACTTAGTGATTGTAGCTTAGCTGCGACACCACATCAAATGATATTTTAGGTAGTAAGAATATAAATCTATCCCTGGGCATAGCATCCGATGCCCAACCTGAGTAGTGGAATAATATTCAAGACAATATCTGGTTGATTTCGACATCATTTTTCTCAGTTACTTCGAATAAAAACGATTAACCAATTAAGGATTTCAACTTCATTTTATTATTCAGTAAAATCTCCTTTTTTAGTTATTCTTTGGTTATCCCTAAAATACGGATCCGGATCGCCGGATTAGGTTCCTAAAACACGGATTTTTTTTTCGGATTAGACTATGATTCTAAAACACGAATCGATTTTATGGATTTTTTTCGTACACTAAATCACGAATCCGGATTGAAAAAAATGAATTTCAACTTTCAATTGAAATTTTACCACAAAAAAAATACAATACCAGAAACAACACCGGAATCTAATTCAATCCAAGTTAGCTCAAAATTGATGTGAGATTAGTGGTTCAGCTCACAGGTACTTCATAACTTTTGTTCTCAGACTGGTACTTTTAATATTAAAGATGAAAATGACAATGTATTTATTGTTAGAATGAATCCTAATAAAACAGTTCGTGTGATGAAAAAAATTGATTGTGTACATATAGTTGCTGTTTTAATAAGCCATGGTGTTTATGACTTATTGAAACCAAAAAAAGAAATTTACTTTGTCAAAGTAGCAGGGAAAAAAGAAAACTAAATTAGGAAGGAAGTATCGCGACAATTCAGACGAAATTGTCACTTTTACTATATGTTGCTTACAATGACTGAAGATGTTCCATATGGTGCTTTAAATGTTGATTTTGTAAAAAACAAAAAATATATTTGAAGAAGACTGTTTTAAAAATTTAAATGTTTTATTGTCACAAAGAAAAAAATTGCTAAACTCATAACGTACTCAAGTTTACAACATTTAATTTTTTCTTTCCAATTGTTATAAAAATTGGGTAATTTAAATAATTTTTATTTTGAAACCTTAAATTTTTAAATCCGAATCCGTGTTTTAGGCGATTTTTTAGAGTCCGGATCCGTATTTTAAACATTAAAATTCGGGGAAAAAATCCGTGTTTTAGGGACCTAATCAGGTGATCCGGATCCGTGTTTTAGGGATAACCTTATTCTTTTATTGGTGTATAAAACAATTTTCCTAATTATTGAAGAATCAATAAACAAAGAAAAAAAATGACTCATTTTGGTACAGTTTCTAACACACGAATTGAGCATTGATTGATTATTTTGTACATCACATACATTCGGATAATATTGAGGATACCATAATAATTATTTATTTACTTGTTTTATCTGTGCCGAGCTAAAGCTCCTTCAGATTAAAAAAAAAAAGGTGAAAAAATAAAAATCAAGACAAAATAAAATAAAATAAAATTGAAGAAAAAATAAGATATATGGTTTATAGACCATGTCTTCGAACAAACACTCAAAAGAATTCTGGCTGACCCAAACCATCCCATCACGTCATGTCAACCACGCAACCTTCGCTTGAACGCACGCTTCCCTTTCCAAACAAGAAAAGCAAACAAGTCTGCTTATCGCAACAGCTTCTTACAGAAGTTCCTTCGAAAACTTCGCAACGATTCCAACAGCCAAAACGCGAGAGCTAGTCTCTATCTTGTTTAATCATATAACTAGTTTATAATTTATAATTTATATTGTTGTAGCAATTTACGATATGTCTGACAATTCTTACTTTATATCTTAATAAATATATATAAATAAATAAATAAATAAATAAATTAGATTGTTTTGACATTATTTTCTTATTTTGAAAATTAGCAATAAATCAATTTAGCATTATTTTCTTAAATCATTTTTTGACAATAAAATATTTTGGCATTATTTTTTATGACATTAGATTTTTGACATTAGAATCATTTGACATTAATTTAAAGATTACCCTTCAATTATCAAAAATAAATTAAGGGATGAATTTTAGATTGTAAAAAAGAGATATGCAATTTATTAAATGAAAACTTGATCTGTAAAAGTAAAAACTATTGTATATTTAGTTCAAATAAGATTTGTCAATTCAAAAAACGATAAAAAAAAAATTGCTTGGGTCAAAAATGATCCATTTTTGCCAACAACGTAGCGCTGGGTCACTTTTGAAACAGTTTTCGACGGATAAGATAAGGGCTAAAGAAACTAAAATTTTTGAGTATTTTTTATAAGTTTGTTTTAACTAAATATTCTATGTTTGATGCTATCTATTTAATTTTAATGTAATAAGATTGAAAAAGTACCTCACATTTATTTTTTTAAAAAATAAATTTTAAACATTGTACTTTTTCATGCTTTTTAAAAACTGTAAGAAAATTTATATTAAAAGACGAAAAAATGTTCCATATTGAAATTCATTTATTGAAATAAAAAAAAATTAAGATGAAAAATTTATTTTCTTTATTTCTTTATTAAGTTAAGCCATGAGTTACGGCATTCTTTGTTCAACCAGTGAAATTAAGCTTCATCTTATGCATAATTTATCCACAAAAAAAATTGATTAGCTTTTTTTAGGCTATCGTTATAAGTTTTTTTCATGACTCTTGATATTAAATATATTTTCTTTTATATTTAGAACGAATTTGAAACACGGACTTGCTGGTAGTTTTCTGTGACATTATCAAGAGGCTGGGATAAAAATTTAAATATATTAATGTTTATTTTAGTTGATTTTAAATTCGTATATAAGCGGGCAATGATCTGAAGGAAAATTTTTGCTAGGTATCGATATTAACTCTTTTAATTTTTCTCTTTTTGGCAAAGGAACAAATTTAGTTAGCTCAAGGTAGTTTGAATCATAGAAGACATAGTCTAAGACTCCGTTGATATAGAAAAATTCGTAATTTGTGAAAACTCTTAGCTCTAGTGAATGATTTATTTGCCTGCAACACATTTTAAGACAATTTTGTTGATCTAAACATAAAAAAGTTTTATTTTCTAAATTATTATTTATAAAGTTACTTTCGTTAAGCAAAGAGAAATTTAAAACTCTCTTCGTTAGGTAATCAAACGGTGAAGAAAATGGAGATGCATTTAGATCAGCTGCAAATAAAATTTTTGGCGTTGAATCTTTGAATTTTTCCTGTAAATTTTCTAAATATTTTATTATAACAATGGACTGAATCAAGGTGGTGAAAGAATTATTGGTGTCAATGCCTAAGTGAGAATTAACTATTAAAAATTGAGCATTCGGATTTGACATAAATTGGATATTCATAATCTTGAAGAAAATGTGTTTTTAAAGCCATTCAAAAAAATGTATTTTTTATATTTTAACCTGTGCTACAGAGCCTTTTTTCTTTACATGATTATGTAATATAGGATATTTTTGTATTGCTGTTTTTAAACTTCCAAATAGGTAATTATTTTCATACTCTTTATCAATATTTATGTCGTAAGAATTAATAAAACTAAAAAAAAGAATATTTTAATTTTTAATTTTTTTTTAAATTACCGAAATCTATCTGAGCGAAACATTATTATCCCGCCATCATTTATATTATGAGATTTTTGCTTAAAAAATAAACTGTAATCAGGGAAACAAATTTTTAGGTCATTGTAAAAATGAATTTCGCATTCTTGCATAAAAATTATATCTGCCTTGTAGCTTATTTAAAAAATTTAGATTTAAATTTTTTAAAATTATTTTATATTACAAATAAGTTCTTTTATGATAAGTATTTTGCGATAATTAAAATCAAGATATTTTTTTGAACAAAATGAATAAACCTTATTTCTGTCACAATTTGATTTTGATAAAATGTTCCAGGTTAAAACTCTTATTCTAAATGAAATTAAGAAAAGTTTTTTAAAACTGATATTTTACTTTTTGTTATCTAGGATATTTTGAGTATACATATGTCTCTCTGTCATTGGCAATTTTTCTTTGTCAACCTTTTTCAAAACAGGACTTACTGCAACAGTTTCCACAGAAATACCTTCTCTTCTCTCATCCTTTGGATAACACTCAACTCTAACCAATCTTTTTTCACAATTTTCATCCAAATTTATCATTCGTTTAGAGACACCCTCATCAATAAAATTCCATTTAATTTTGTCCATGTTTATGGGTATTTTTTTCAATTTTTTTTCACTTTCAAGTTCGATCAAATCAGTTGGTTCGAACACAGTGTCGCTCACATACCATTTGAACAAGGAGTTTTGTTCGAGTATTTCTTGTGTACAACTATCACCTTCAAATTCACATTTTACAAAAGCTGGCATTCCGGCAATTAGTATTTTGGTTAAATTGAGTTTTTTGACAGCGGGTCGATTAAGTACCACTTTGAATTCCTGGTCTTTTATTCGAAATGTATAGTTTTCTTTCCATGCATCGATGTTTTTGGTATCATTTGGAACAGGTTGGTTCTCGAGATCGAACAATTTTATGTCAGACTGCTCTATTGAGAAATTTTCATATTTCTTTGCTAAATTTAAAGCTATTCTTCTTAATGTGGACTCTAAAATTTCATTTAATTGTCGAATAGCAGATAACTCATTCATTGTATTTTTATAATCATATTTAAGTTTTATTTCAACAATATTTTGATTCTTATAAGTTCGCGCTAAACAAAAAGACATCTTGATAATTTAAAATTTATGTTTTGAAAAATAATTAAATTGAGATTCTTTTATATGAAATTTTTAATCGAAATAAACATTTTAAAGAATTTTATTTTATTGAGCAATAACTAAAGGAATATTACGAAATGTAATAGAATTCAATTTTTTATTTCGTTAATTATATAAAATTATCATTAGAAATTATCAGCTAATTCAGAACCAAGAAATATTAGATTAGCGAAATTCAAGATTTTTTTCAAAACTCAAGAAATTTGCTTAATTTTATCAAAAAGTGTCATAAATTATTAACTTTGATATATTTGTAAATTAAATAAAAAGATAGAAGAAAGGAGCAAGCATGCTGGAGTATTAACATTACTATGAAACTCAATTTATTTTACTATTTGATATCTCCAAAGCGTTTGATAGAGTTTGGCATGAAAGTTTTTATAAACTAATAAAAATGAGCCTTCTCCCTTACCTAATTCATTGGGTTAATTCATTTTAACACTCAACTTATATTTTTAATAACAATAATAATAAAAATAATAATATATTATAATAACATTTATTTATAAAATTTTTCTTTTTGCAGCTTTTTCTATCTGCAATCTTAACTCTTATTTTGACCTAAAAATTTTAGCAGTTTTTCTTTTTTTCGGTACTTTTCTATGTGTAATGTGCAAGGAGCTACCATAGGTGACCTCCTAGTATGTCACATCCGCAAGCTAGTTTTGCTGTAGCTTAAATATATTATTTTTAATATTGAATACTCTCTTCTTATTGCTGACGACCTGGTTACCTTATTCATTTTTAAAAAGGAAATCTCTAGAAAAAGATAAACAAATACTTAAAAATATGAACTTTTGATTTAATTAAGCCAAAAGCATAATTTGAAAAAGATCATTCTTTAATAAAATTTAATTTTTGAGCCAGGAACCATAAAAGAATTTATTTCGAGTAATGAAAAAATAAATTCTTCTTGTCAAAATCTTTAATTTGGTGACAAGATTTAATTTTAAATCTCATCAAAAGCATTAAAATATATCAATTTCAAACCTCTTCTAAAAATAAATAATTACCCAAGTTAACTAAATAAGAAAAGAATAAAATCTTTTTTCGAGGAAAAAAAACTAAGCAATTTAAATTTTTATTTGATTCATGTTATCTATTAAATTTTGAGGAAATATTCGAATATCAAAGCCAAATGATCTGATGGTACATATTGGTTAGGTATTGCAACATTTTCTCTTATTTTTTCAATCGATGGAAATGGAATCGCTCTGGTCATTTCAAGAATTTCATCTTCATAGAACAAATAATCTAGTACTCCTTCAAATTCACAACCAAAGTTAGTAGAACTTGTGTCATCGTATGAAATAAATTTGGTTGAATGACTTATTTGTGATTTAACCTTTTCAAATATGTTGATCTCTTCTTAAAAAAAAATAATTAAGAAAATTACCAAAAATAGGAAAAAAAAGATTTACCTTCAGTAAGGCCATCAATCTCTATTTTTCCATTTAAGATATATTTTACAGTATTTGAGTTCGGAGCTGAATTAAAATCACCACCAAATATGATATTAACTTTTTTAGTAAATTTATCGTTCAATAAAATTCGCTTCAACTCCTCTAAATATTTTGCCGAAATAATCGCTTGAATAAGGCGAACAAAATCACCAGATTGATGAGAATACAAATGAGTATTCGCTAATAGAAGAAAATATCCTGGCATTTCTATAAACTCAGCCAGTGCTACCTTTAAAGAAAATTGAAAAATAATGTTAATAAATTTATAAATACTGATTACTTGGAGAATATTGCCCTTATCGCAGATCAATGAAAGTTGATCTTTATTAAGTAAATCTCTTAAAAACTTTAATTCATCAAATATTTTGAATTTTTCAGCAAAATTTATATCAAATGACTTGATGAATTTTAATTTATTATTTCTAATCAAAATTGCTTCACCTTCATTTGTCAAACTTGATTTTTCCAAAAATAAACATTTAAAGTCACACATACAAGCATTTAAATCATTCAAAACAAATTCAGCATTACATTCCTGCAAAAAAACGATATCACAATTATAGTCTACAGAAAAAAAAAATTATTTTAAAAATTGAAAAAAAAATTTTATTACTTGGAATTTCATGAAGCAATAATGGTTTTCTGTAGTTAAAATTAAGATATTCATATTTACAATACTCATATTCATTTTCGAACATTGATTCAGTGTAACAAGCAGCCAAAATATTGTAAGACATTATTCTTATACTTGAAAATATTTAATTAAATAATATATTTAAAATAAAAATTTACTAATTTGAGTCCAAATAAGACTTGGTATATTTGTGACGACATGTCATAGGCATTTTATCTAAATCAATTTTTTCCAAAACAATATCATCTGATACAGCCTCTAGACGAAATCCTTCTCTATCACTATCTCTGGGAACACACTCAACTTTAAGCAATCGATTTACACAAATATCATCTAAAACTAAATTTCGTTTTGAAATTCCCTCATCAATCAAATTCCAATTGATCTGTGAGACCAAACTTGAATAAGATCGCTTATTTTTTGCTCTTTTTAGTTCCTCAGCTTTTTCATGGCTAATTGGCTCACTTGAATACCATTTGAAATAGGAATATTGAATTACAAGATCAGTTTCTGGCTCATTGGGTTCAAATTCAAGACGAATAACAGCTGGAAATCCTGCCATTAATACTTTTGGCAATTCAATTTTTTTCAAGCTTGGTAGATTAGTATACACCTTGAAATCTTGATCTCTGGTTTTAAAAGTAAAGTTGTCTTGCCATGCATCTATATTTTTCGTTTCTAATGGAATTATATTTGAGTGGTGATCAATCAAGCTTAGCTCGTTCTGGATATCTAAAGCATCAAATTGGTTAAGCTTTGATGTAATGTCTGATATAGATTTGATTATTTTCTCGGATAAATTTTGTTTTTCTTTAACTTTTTGCTTTTCTAACAGGCTTCTTTCGTCTCTCATTAAAGCATCCAAATGTTTAGAATACCTTTCCGATAATTTTTTGAAAGTTTTCTCCAAGGTTTCATCGTAAGGACGAACTAGGTTTATTTCACGGTCAAAATTTTTATAGATATTGCAATTAAATGAGATGGATAACTTCTGATTTTTGTCATCTTTTTTTACTCTTAACATTTTAGCCAAAAATTTAAAATTAGAATTAAATTTTAATAAAATAAAATAAATTCTTTTTTAAGCTATTTTTAGAAATAATTTTTTGGCAACACCTAAAATAAAGATAAATGGCTTTGAAAATTTTCAAGTATATTAAATTAGAGCTCTATAAATTTAACATGAAAATATGGAAAATTTGAAATCCTATTTGGAATAAAATAAATTATATCGCTTTCATTAATTTTTTCTCTCTCTCAGGTTTAAATTTAATAGAATAAAATACGCTTTTAAATATCCAGATATAAATATATATCAAATTTTTATAAAGCTATTTTAATTTATCAATTTGAAAATTACTTCAGTTAAAATACTAATCTGCAACACAAAATTAAGAATCTTTTTATCACAAATTTTGCTAAATGACTTAAATCTAAAAATGTATAAGAAATGGAATATCAGATACGACTGCAATTTATTTTTTTAATATTTTAATTATTAATGTAGAGTTTTAACAAAAATTTTATATTTGTGTTAAAAACTCTTTAGATTAAATAAAAATTTTTAAAATTAGAAAAAAAATTAAATAAAATCATCTATTATTCCAAATTTTTAAAGCATCTATATGAGAGCATTTACTAAGACACTGAATACTTTAGATACAACTACCACTTTCTAAAATTACGCATCTATATGGTAAATCCGTTTAGATAGTATATTTTCTTTAAACCTTTGTTTAATTGAGTTCAAATTTTTGAAATACTAGTTTCTATTTCTTTCAAGATCGGTAGGAAACCATGCTTTGATGTTGAAATTAACTTTTTTTTAAGTAAATCTAACATTGATTATTAATTAAAATATGATGGCATAATATTTCGTCTTCTATCAAAAAAATTTACACAATAATTTTATTCATCATATTTTTCTTATGAAAAAAAAATTAAATCAAGAATTTAATTATTTAATTTTTAATTAAATTTTATATTTTAATGATAAGGATTTTGTCAATAATTTGATATATTAAACAAAAAATAATATTTATAATAATGTGATCCTTTTAATGATTCTGACTTCAAATCAATTAGTGAATAATTGTTCTTCAGCAATATTTTTTATTTATTTATTTATAATTTACCTTCTTTAAGGAGAAGTAAAAAATTAAAGATACCGTAAAAAAAAGAAAAATATCAGAATAAAAGATTCTTCAAAGAATGCTAAATCGTGCACAGAGGACCAAAAAGAAATAAATCAATTCTTCAATCAGGAAGACCTGATAAAGTTTTTTAGGAGATTTTTAAAGATCGTAGACTTTATATTGTTCAGACACAATTTGATGGATTCTGATAAACCATCGCTGGAGTTAAGTCCTTTTTTCAATTCTAACTGAAGTTGAGACGAGTTTTTTTTGATAAAGTATATATCTTTACCAAGATAAGAAACGAGAAAGTAAATATCTTGTTCAAAGGATTTAATTATAAAGTTAGGAGATGATTGAAAGTTGAGACACATACACTCAAAAATATAAGATGTGAGGCTATTATATTTAAGATTGCTGATAAAAGAGAGTTTAGAAAAAACATAAAGTTGCTCAAAGTTGAAAATTTTCAAAATCTTGAGAATATTAGAGATGTGACAACTATAGTTCAAGCCTAACATGGTTCTAATAAGGTTGTTCTGTGAGGTTTTTAAGAATTCTAAAGTTTCTACTTTTAGAGTTGATATGCCTAGCCCATAAGTAAATTTAGAAAGACAGTAGGTTTTATAAATAAAAGATTTAAGATCTGGGCTCATACTTTTTTGCTCCATACCTAAATAGGAAATAGAAAAAAATTTTTTTTGAACTTTTTTGAACTTTTCTGTAGTTGTAACATCGAAGTTGAGACTAGAGCTGATTGTAACCCCAAGATAGTCTATGCTATTTACCTTTTTCAACTCTTGATTATTAATGTAAAACTCTGTTTCGAGTAGTTCATTACCGAATTCAACTTTATTGGATTTAAGTGGGTTAAATTTCAGCCTCCACTTTGACCCAAAGTCTGTACATATATTTAGTAAAAACTGTAGATGAGAGTCAATTGGACTGATTAGTATTATGTCGTCAGCATAAACAATAATGCTTACATTCAACTTATTATATATAGCTCCGATATTTTTACTTAAACATTCATTAATTAAATCATCAATAAATATGTTAAACAAAAATGGAGATAAGATTCCACCCTGCTTAACACCACTTTGAATAGGAAAATTCAAAGAGAAAAAAATTTTGGAAAATGAGATAACAGCATTTGCAGAATCATAATATTTTTACAATAAAATCCAGAAACAGATATTTATTTTTGGTAAAAGCTTAAAAAATAGGCCATCCCTCCATAACTTATCGAATGCTTTTTCAGCATCAAGGGAGGCTATTTTACAGCCCGACTTTTTACGGACATAATTTAAGATTGATTCTTTTACCACAAAAACTGCATGATTACAAGACATTTTTTTTCTGAAACCAAACAAATATCATTTAGGACCACTTTTTTTTCTAGTTTATATAGGGGATATTTCTTTTTCGAATTCGAAAAATTCTTCAGTTCTAAAAGTAGATAATGAATTCCACTTTATTTTTTCTCTTGACGGCATTGTAGACTTTAGAACAAATTGGAAAGAAATATGTCTTTTATTTAAATTAAAATAAGCAATAATTCTCAAAAAAATTGCAACATAGCCAACATTCTATTTTGCACCTATTTTCTTAAAATCTAAATCTTTATTTTCTTTTTCAAATCAATCAAATCATTAATCAAATTTAAAAAAATGGAAATTTGTTATGAATTTCACAATGCTTTATAGAGGATGTCGTGGAATAGAAAACATTCGATATATAACTTAATGATTTACGAATTCCTACATTATTGAATCTTAACCACTCTCACCGAATAGTTTGGCAATTACCTAAATTTTTTTCGGTTGGTTCGACGCGTTTATCTTTTCCAATATAAGTAATTAATTATGTTACAGTATAAAATATTAAATTAATAGAATTTTATTTAAAAATTTTTGAAAAAAAATAATAGTTAATATTGTTTATATTTTTTAATTAAAAAATGTTTTTATTTAATTAAATTTTGCATTTTTTTTTAATACATTCAGTATGACATTCAATGTTATCAACACAATTATTCGATAAAGATGATACCACGCATCTATAAGGTGATAAAGATATTTCTGTATATGGATGTAGACAACTTGATTGATAAAAATAAACATTAATAAAATATTATAAATTTTTAATCATTACATGCATGTATTGTTTAAGCATCCAGATGTCCTAAAAACACCATTTGCTCTTACCCCATTAACTTTACTTCCAAGGCAATCATTATCAATATTACAAAATGATCCTACTGTTCCATCTTTAAAAAAAATAATACTATTTTAAATAATAAAATATCATTAATTACTTGTTTCTAATGTAATTTTAGTTTTCATCTGTGAACTCATTGTTTGAATATTTGAATTTGAATTGTAAATATCTTTAGTTATAGCTGAATATTCAGCATTATTGCTAATAGTCTTTAAAGTTGAAGAATGATCATTCAAAATTAAATTCGAAGTTGATTGATAAAAATATGTTGAATCCGAAACTTTTTCGTTTGTTCTTAAATTGTCATTTATAAAAGTAGAATTAATCATATTTCCAGAACTGGTAAAATCTTGAGTTTTAGCTGAAGTTAAAAAGCTATTGGAAATCGTCTTTAAAATTGAAGAATTTGGCACTGTTTGATAAAAATTTGTTGAATCCGAACCTTTTTCGGTTGTTCTCAAATTGTTTTTTAAAAAAGTAGAATTAATCATATTTCCAGAAGTGGCAAAATCTTGTGTTTTAGTTGATGTTAAAATTCTATTAGAAATAGTCTTATCAGCTGAAGAATTTGACATTGTTTGGTAAAAATCTGTTGAATACGAGCCTTTCTCGGTTGTTCTCAAGTTTTCAATAAAGATATTAGAATTATTCATGTTTATAGAATTGAAAAAATTTAATGAAAAAATATTAACTTGCTTATAGATAATATTAATAATGATAAAAATGGTCAATAATAATATCCAGATAAAAACACATCCAATAAAAGAAGTTAAAATTTTTTTCTGGTTTCTTCTAAAAAGACTCTTCTTTTCGTTTACCAAAAAATCTCTTTGTTTATATTCAACCGGATCTGGTGGAATTGAAGTGTTTGTAGTAAACAAGATTTTCATGGTGTTTTCATAATGTTTTTTATTATCATGAAAATTTGTGGGCTTTGGCAATGCAAGGGGTACGTCAAACTCATCAGACGGCATATTGTTCCATTTTAAATCAGGAGTATTGTAATTTGTGGGCCTTTGAAAAGCCTCAAGTTTCTCTGGCGATGTTCTATCATACTTTAAATCAGGAGTATTGTGATTTGTAGAGTTTTGCAAAGCAACTGGAGCCTCAAATTTATCTGGCACTGTTCTATCATTTTTTAAATCAGGATTGTTGTGATTTGAAGGGTTTTGCAAAGCAACTGGAGCCTCAAGTTTCTCTGTCGATGTTCTATCATATTTTAAATCAGGTTTTTGGTGATTTGAGGACTTGGGCAAAGCAACTGGAGCTTGAAATTTCTCAGGTTCAAGTTGGTACCATTTTAAATCAGGATTGCTGTTATTTGTGGACTTGGGCAAAGCAACTGGAGCCTGAAATTTCTCAGGTTCAAGTTGGTACCATTTTAAATCAGGTTTCTGGCTGTTAATCATTGTTTGGTTCTATATTGAAGAAATTACTTTAATTTATAGTATAATATTTTTTATAAACATAGTTGAACAATAAATGTTTGGTTATGCGAAAAAATTAAAGGTTTCCCCTAAAATTTACATTTTTGGTTGTTTGCATCTTGATTCTTCAGTTCGAAACCCTAAATATTGTTAAGAATTATTTTCTGATTACTGAAGAATTTCATTATTTCAAATTTATTTAAAAAAATATTAATGTTATAAAAAAGATAAAAAACCTGGTTTTGTCCTTTGGCAAATCAAATTTTATTGAGTAAAGTTTTTATTTTTTAATATTTTTCGGGGTCTGAGTTGTTTAGGAGGCAAATCATTGTGGGTTCTCAACTCATCATTCTGACCAAAAGAACACATTGAAAATTATTAAATCTTTCTGGTTTCAATATATTTTTGTGAAGGCCATTTTATTAATCAAATCAGGAAAAAAGCCTTTATTTTCAAATAATCATGATTTTTTAATAATTTTATTTTGGAATGCATAATATAAAGCGAGGATTACTTGATGCATATTCGTAAAATTATCTTTATCTTTAATTCTTTTATTAGTTACCGTAACTAATAAAAGAATAAAAAATGGATATTTAATTGATTTACTTTATTAATTAATTTTCAAAGCTAAAAACAAAATATTCCATTATGTATCCCAAATGAATAATTTGTAATTGTCTTTTGTTTTTTGGTATCTTCAATGTTTTAGGGTATAATTTCGGAGCCAGAATCTGATGTAATTTTAGCTTAACGAGTTGTTG
This sequence comes from Brachionus asplanchnoidis, assembly GCA_025491095.1. NCBI lineage: Eukaryota > Metazoa > Rotifera > Eurotatoria > Ploima > Brachionidae > Brachionus > Brachionus asplanchnoidis. The sequence continues at coordinate 3,146,548 of JAILYF010000013.1, read as the reverse complement.
CATTCTCATTGCTGAAAAAAAGATAAACAAACTTTTTATGCGATGAGTAATAAGCACGCAAAATTTTATACAATTAATAAAATTTTTTTTGCTACGGTAGAATCCAGAAAATTTAATTGTGATCAAGAAATATGGGAATAGATAATGAAACAGCGGAGCTAAGTAATAAATTTTAGAGCTGAGTGATCTGATGGAATATTATAACTATTTGTAATAAAATTTTTATCTGCAAAAATTTGACCAAGATCGAATGCTTGAGTTCCCTACTTTAGATTTTTAAATTGAAAAAAATTTAATCATAAAATTTTGTCCTTGGAATAAAGAGAAATTTGAATTGGTTTGATTATATCGCTTCCAAGAAATAATTCAATCAGCAATTACATTGAGTTGAAAAAAAATAAAAATTAAATAAATAGTGTTGAAATAAATAAAACTATTTTATTGAAAATTCAAAAACAAGAGCTAAGTGATCTGATGGAATATAAACACTTGGCAATGCTGTATTTTCTTTAATTTTTTCTATTGATGGCAACGGTACCACTTTGGTTAATTCGAAAGAATCACTGTCATAGAAAACATAATCTAGTATTCCCTCAAAAGTTCCGATACAATTGGTGAATGGAAAATCGGCATAGGCTTCCAAATTAAGTGAATGAGCAAGATCTCCATCGCATTCATTAATAAAATCTTTATCATTTTTCTTCATTAAACCAATCGGAATTTGTTTTGTAAAGATATATTGAAACGCTTGAGACGGTGGATCAGAGTTGAAGTCACCGGCAAAAAAAATTCCTAATTTCCTTATATCCGGATTTTTTTCAAGTATATCTAATTTTAATTTTTCAATATATTTAATAGAAACAGCAGATTGAAGTAATCGAATAAAATCAGCTTCTGGATGAAAAAATAAATGTGTATTAGCTAAAAGGAAATGATGATCTGGGTTTTCTGTAGACTCAATCTGGGCTACCTAAAATTTTCAAAATAAACCAATTCAAAATTATCAGAATTATTAATATTTACTTGTAAGATTGTGCCACGACCTGCAATGAATTCTTTTCTTTCAGAATCTTTTGAAATGTTATCCCAAAGTCGAGAGAATATTGGATTAGTTTGTAACTCTTGACTTATGCTTATATCGAATGATTTAATGAATCTAAATTAATAAAAATAAAATAAAAATTTAGTTGTCAAAGTAAATTTTATCTACTTAAATCTGTCAGATCTAAATAAAATCGCTTCACCTTCTTTGGTTCTTTCTCCTTTCCCTTTAAATTTAGCTGTGTAGCCAGACATTGCTAATCGTAAATCTCCATCTAAAAATTCTGTTTCGCACTCTTGAAGGAATATGATATCAGCATTGTAATCTTTTTCGGATAATATTTTATAAATTAATTTTAGATTTGAATCAAAAATTTACTTTTTATTTCATTGATAAGCAAAATTTTTCTGTACTTGAAATCAAGATATTCCAATGGACAGTATGGATACAGATCCGTTTTTGCCAATGATGTATCTGAATAACAATTTGCCAAAACATTATACGTAACAACTCTTATTCTTTTAATTGAAAATATTTATATCTTTTTTAAATTTAGATTAATTCTAAGAAATTTAAAGACATATCTCAATTTAAAAAAAGTATTAATACTTACGAATTTTTATCGAGAAGACTTTTTGTAAACTTGTGTCTCTCTGTCATTGGCAATTTTTCTTTGTCAATCTTTTTCAAAACAGGACTTACTGCTACAGTTTCCACAGAAATACCTTCTCTTCTCTCATCCTTTGGATAACACTCAACTCTAACCAATCTATTTTCACAATTTTCATCCAAATTTATCATTCGTTTAGAGACACCCTCATCAATAAAATTCCATTTAATTTTGTCCATGTTTATGGGTATTTTTTTCAATTTTTTTTCACTTTCAAGTTCGATCAAATCAGTTGGTTCGAACACAGTGTCGCTCACATACCATTTGAACAAGGAGTTTTGTTCGAGTATTTCTTGTGTACAACTATCACCTTCAAATTCACATTTTACAAAAGCTGGCATTCCGGCAATTAGTATTTTGGTTAAATTGAGTTTTTTGACAGCGGGTAGATTAAGTACCACTTTGAATTCCTGTTCTTTTATTCGAAATGTGTAGTTTTCTTTCCATGCATCGATGTTTTTGGTATCATTTGGAACAAGTTGGTTCTCGAGATCGAACAAATATAAAGGTATTTCTTCTTTTGAAGGCTCAATCGATGAATCCGTTTCTTTTTTTAATCTTTTGTTTTTTCCACTACTGTGATGTCTTATAAATGTAGTGTACAGTCTCTCAAAGGTGGATGCCAAAGCTTCGTCATACAATCTGTTAAGATTTATCTCTTTCTCTACTTTTTCATTTATTTTACAATTGACTGATAAAGCTATTCGTTTCTCAATTTCGTTAAGTCTTACCCGGATCATTTTGTCAAATTTTCTTTTATCAAATTTTATTGTAGATGAAAAAGTTGATTTTAATACCCTCTGGCTATTAAAGTTTTTGAGTAAATTTAAAATGACACTATTTTTAAAAATTATCATATGAATTTTTTCATTTATTCAAAATTTGTTTTAATACAAAAAGATACTCTCGTTTTTTATTAAATTTCAAACTTTGATAATTTTGTTGAAATTTTCACTATACTTAAAATAAATTTATTTATGCTCATGAAGTCTTTAGAAACATAACAAATGTTCGATTTTTTTTAATTCAATTTCTATTAATTGCATTTTTGAAAAGAATGGATATCATTTTAATATATTGGTCCAACTTTTTTTTAATTTTCAAAATTTTGATTCATTTTTATAGACTTTAAACATTTTTAAAGAAATTTATTTATACTTTAAATCAGGCGACATGGAATTGTCAAAATTGATATCACTTATTTCATTTTATTTTGGTTGTCTTGTTTTTTAAATAAGTAAGTCAAGAAAATCAACAAATTCAAATTTAATCAATTGCGTTGAAATTATATTTCAATTTCAATTTTTTTTTTTTTTTAATTTGATTTATTTTCCAATCTTAAATGTAGCTTATTTTAACAATATTTAAAATCAAGAAATATTTATTATTTATTTTTAAGACTTCTTCAAAAATCAATGTTTGTCAAATTTAACTATGTGTTGAAAAGTATTTGTTTACTAGCTCATTTTTGTGGGTTCCAAAAAATTTTGATTCGGTAATTTTTCCTTTTTTTAATTAAATTAAATCCACAAATTAAATGATTGATTTATAAGATTTTTTAAAGTTAAAATTTTACTAAAAATAGAACCCACATACATTAAAATTTAGAGATTATTTTTGTGTCTTTTAGATATTTAAACTTGATAATATTGAAATGATTGAAATCATCTTAAACTTGAAATTTTTTTAAATTGAAATTCTTTAGTTTAACTTATCTAAACTCATCCTGCCAAATTAATTAGAATTTAAATTCTCAATTACAACGCTATCAGATGCGTAAAAAGTAGTTATGTTTCGATCAACATTTTCAAGATAAATTATTTATTCCTCGTCTATGCCTCACCAGTGTTCAACTTTTTTTTAATTGTCTATTTATTCCTGTAAAAGAGAGAATATATGAAAAAAATGAAAACTAAAACCCAAAAGCAAATGGTTAAATTTCAGTTATGTTCGAAGCATAGATAAATCAAAGAATAAAAGAGAAGGTTCAAAATTAGACTAACAAAACAAAATAATGATTTTTTTTCCTTTTTTTATTTAAACTTTAAATCAAAACTTTAACACAAAATCAAAGTAATTGAATTACTTTGATTTTGTGTAGACGTTAAGCGCTAGTGAAAGTAATCATCAATTTATTAGGTATTTTATTTGATCCAGTACCAACATGAGTGCACTTCTGTCAACTGAGTCATATACTGGTATTCACTGTCGGCGCGAAATTTTCATGATCCTTCTCAGCATTTTGATCAGAGAAACTAGATTCAGTCCGGAAACCACCTTGAATCTCTGAGAGTTTATTATATAATTTTCTGACAAATCTTCTCAAAATCACTTGCTCTAAATCTTTGCATGATACAATGAGTAAGCTTATTCTTATGTAGTTGTCACACTCTAACTAATCGCCCTTCTTATGAATGTTTGCCACCATTGTTCTGCATCAGGCTGAAACAACCTGAATTACTGATGTTAGTACTTTTCACATATAGTTAATTTTAATTTCTAAATATCATTTTAGAATTTTTCAACGCCGCTTGCAGTAACAACAGCACATAATTAGGAAAAAGTTATAAACTGTATAACTTTTTTCTTTTAAAAAGAAAAAAGTTGGTTAGCCGTAATATAAAAGACAGGAAAAAAGAGAAAAAATGACTAGGAAAATAACTTTCCTATTCAAAAATAAACTTAATTTAATATAATTAGTAATTTTTTATCTATTTCAAATTATTTTCAAAATTTTAATTCAAAAAATAATTTTTAATCACGTACTTTTTCCAAATTTTTAATTTTTACCCTGCACCATAATTAAGGATCGAATTTTTTTTAAATTATTCTATTTTATTTTAATTTTTTTGTTTCCTAATCCCATACTGTAATTCAAAAACTTGAATTTTTCGCATCTAAATTAATTTTTAAATTTCAATTTTTGATGCGGGGTCAAGTAGGAATTTTCGTTTTTTGGCCCAGCATTATTGTTGTTTTTTTAATTCTAACGCTGCGTAAAAACATAAAAAAGTGCATTTTATGCATAACTCGTTTTGGTGCTTCTAGGAGTGAATAAATGATTTTGCGAAAAAATATGACTTTTGAAATAGTATTTTATTAATTTTGCAAAATTTATCCTTTTTTGATTCTGAAAAAAATATTTACACTCATATCATTTAAATTCATTTAAATTTAAGAGATTAAAAATCGAAAAAAAGTTTTTTTGACACGTTAGTTCTTCTAGTGTTAACATGGGATCGATGGTCGCTTAGGCGTTCACTAAAACTTAAGAATCAAAAGTTATCCCATGCAAGATCTCGCAAGAGTTTACGGTAGTATCAGAAGTTCAATGCGCTCAATACTTAGCGATTCCTAAAATATTGGCGCTTGATAATAAATGTGTTAAACAAAAAAAAACAGTGCCTGTCTTTTATTTTATATATTAGGTGCATGCATCATCAACAGTTTTACTTCAATTACCTTATATTTTTAAAAATTCCAAAGTGAAAATATTTATCTAATTTTCTTACAATTAAAACGATTTTTGAAAGAAAAAAACTTGTATCTAAAAAATTCTCTAATTTAGACTCTTTTTAAATTTATAAGTTATAAGTTGTAATTTAACAAAATTCATTGTTTTTTCACAAATATATATTTATTCAAAAAGCTTAAAAATTGCTCTGCTCTGAAAACATCAAAAAAATTAACGAAATCAAATTATTTTACTTATTATTTTTACATTCTACAGATTCTTTTGATTTTATTTATTATTTAATTGTACTAAGAAAAATGATAAAATTAAGGTCATTTTTCTAAGCAAATTGTTCCCTTTGATTTAGACCCTAAAAAAATTCCATATTCTTTGAAAGAATAATAAAATTCATGGTTCTTTTTTAGTATCCATTTATCTAGTTTTTAATCCTATGCCAAACTGATCAATACTATGAAATAAACTACATGAAATACAGTATGTTGCAAAAATTTTAAAATTAAGTATTATATTTTAAATTTGGAATAATAATAATGGGAAATATTTGAAATTTTTATTTGTTTATCTATTTAAATGAGTACCAGTTGCAAGCTCTTTTTTGGTTTCTAAACAAATTCATTTTTTTCAAATAATTTATAAATGGTATAGATGGCCAATTGATGACAAAAATATCTATACATAAAAAAATATGTAACTAATTTTGTTTAAAATGTTTCCGATTTGTTATCGGTTTTTCTATTCAGATCAAATTATAGACTTAGTTAATATTATAATATTATCTTTTTAATTTAATCGTTAGAAAATATTAACTTATTTATTATAATTTATCTATTTGTTTATTTATAATTTATTTTATTGCTTGACCAAAAAATTTTTCAATTTTTTCTTATAAAATCTTTTTATTTATTACAATATTTTTGTTGAATTTTTTGGTAATTTTTTACAAAAATTTATTATAAACGGATTTTTGGCATTTGAACAATTCTGAAGTTCGAAGGAAAGGTCCCAGAGCTTAGCTCTAAATTGTTCTTCAAATAACACAAAAATTTGCACCAGAAAAGTGATGGTTCTGTCTAAAAAAAGTGATCCGTAATTTTTTTTTTGGTTCTTTCTTTATTACAAAGATCTCTGCAGCAAAAACAAAAAGTCCTGGAGCTAAGGTCTCGATTTTGCGTGAAAGAGCATAAAATTTTGTCCTTAAACACTTACTTTCACTTTTAAACACTTTACCAGAGTTTATTAAATTATTCCTTTGGTCTCTAAGGGGTGGTCCGTGTTTTAGCAGTAACCTAATGAGATACCATAAAATGAACAAATTGAAGTTCGTGATCAAATGCAAATTTCAAATCAAAATTTTTAGTTATTGCCCAGTCAAGCAAAAAACGATGACTTCATGTATGTTTCATCTATGAATCATCTCATTTTTTTTTAGATGAAAGATGATTTTGGATTAAAACCATAAAATTTTCATTGATTCTCTTCAAAACATTTAGAAATGACCCAATCATGAAAAACTTAACATTTTCATCTTTATTTCATTCTTGAATTATCTCATCAATTATGAATGATTTTTTTTGGATACAAACCAAGAAAAAGTTTATGAACTAATTGAATTTATTGTGATATATTTATTGGTTCTTTGTAAAATTTTTTGCTAAATAGATGTACAGTCAATCCTCGGTATAACGAACTACTTGGGCGGAAAATTCGGTATTCGTTATATCGAATTTCGTTATATCGAAATTCCCATATAAAATGATAAGGACCAAAAAATTTTTAAACCAAATTTTATTGATAAAAAAATCTAAGATAAAAAATGCGAAATAAAACAAATAGTTAATTTTTTTGAAAAAAATCGGTAACAGATGGTTGCTTGGTAAAGCTACTTTCAATTATTAAATTTTCAATATTAAATAAAAAATTAATTACATTAGAATTATCATCTTTTTTGGTTAAAAAAAATTGTTTCAGTTCATTTATTCTATCAATCGCTTCTTTTGAGTTAATCACTTGTTTATTAGTTTATTAGTATTTTTGAGCTTGATCGAACCAATACAACACCGCCTGATCAACATCGTCGTAACTTGACAATTTTATACGCTTTTTTTCAGGCCCGGCTAAGTACTTTTCGTAATGTTCTAAAATTTTTGCTTTCGACGACAAAATAGTAGAAATTGTAGAAGCATTAACGTTGTATTCTTTGGCCAACTTTGAAGTGGTTATTTTTTGCTCAGTATGCTTTTTTATAATTATTATTATTTCAACTGAATGATTAATTTTTTATTATTATCATATAATATCAATCTTGATTTCAAGAGATATACATTTTCTCTTTTTGCAAACTTGTTTTTCATTCATTTTTATCAATTAGAAATTTTAGATAAACAATAATTAGTAATTGTCAAGTATTTATTTACTATTTTTTATTATCAAGGTCATAGTGAGTGAATCGAGCGAAATTTTAGAAATCAATATAAAATTTTATTGGTTAAAAATATGAAAAAATATTGCAATTTTGGAGTGAAAGATTGAATAATCTATTATAATTTTATTTATATCCAATTCAAAAAAAAGTAAAACGAAAATAAAATTCCGCTCAGTTTACATTGAATTCACTCAAGATCTGTTAAATAACGAATGTCATTTTTTTTAAATTCGTTATATAAAGGTTTTTTTCTTAAGAAAAGTATTACTCGTTTTTTTTTCTTAGTTCGTTATATCGGGATTTCGTTATAAAGAGGTTCGTTGTATCAAAGAAAATTAGCAATCTTTTTCCTTTATAAAAAATCGGTTCCTGGATTCATATTCGTAATATAGAGGAGTTCGTTATATGGGGGTTCGTTATACGGAGGATCGACTGTATCTATTTTGACCTAACTTTTTCTTTAATTGGCTTGTATCAACAACAGGCCGTTCCTTCTTCTCTTGTTATTTAAATTTGATCATGACAAAACAACTATCCACTATTATCATGATAATAGTGGATAGTTGTTTTGTAACTTTGGACTGCAGTCCAAAATTAAAAAAATACGTTGTTAACGACCAGGAAGGGTCATTTTTGATCCAAGCAAAAAATCAAAATTAAAATAATTATCGTTTATTTTTTTTCATTTTATTTTAAAAATAAATAATTGTTTATTTCATTTTAAGTTTCAAAATCAAAAAACTAATTTTTAATTTTTTTAGATAAACTTTAAAAAAAATCAATTTTGATTTTTAAGAGATATTTAAGAGTAAAATACTGTACGAAAACAGTAAGAAAATTATAAATTCAGTCAATTTAGAAGAATTACATACTCTCCTAGCTGAAAGATATGAAGCTTAAATATCTAATACTTCTGGAAATTTAACTACACATAAAGTCGATAATTAGTGTAAATTCTTAATCAATTGTGTATCTAGTGGATCTCCTCTTAAAGAAGGATTTTAAATCTAGTTGGATTGCTAGTAATGTTCTTTGATTCAAAAATTTACTCAAGCTTCCTTTAGTTTAGTTAAAAGACAATAAAGCAATTCTAAAGCAGTTAATTTACGTAATAATAGTTTTAATTAATAATAATTTACTTAATAGTAAAGAATTAAATTTTTTCTACTGATACAAAGTGAATTGATGTTTTTCTTGAATCAAATGTGTTGATAAACTTTGAAAAAATTTGGAAAAAAAAATTATGTTTTTAAAATTTCTGCTTATTATTATGCTTATAATTAAAATAATTTGAAAAATTAAAAAAAAAATAATATTTAAAGATTAAATAAATTACGATGTATTAGTATATTTTTTCATCGATTATTTTCGATGAAATATTCTAATTTTCATCGATGAATTTCGATGAAATGGTTCCTAACTCATTAATGATTCATCTATCAATTTTCATCGATTAATCATCGTTTTTTTTGTGACTGGGTGATTTAAATTAAGAGGTTTTTTTTTTAAATTTTTTAATAAAAAAATAACTAAATTTAATAAACAAGATTTGTTTAATCTTTGATTAGATAGAAAATTAAATCGATTTTTATCCGTAAAAAAATAAAATCTCAATCAATATTCTGAAATTTTGTAATACAAATATTAACTTTGTTTTGCCGGAATATATTTTAATTAATATTAAAGTATCATTTAAAGCAGGTTATATTTTTTCGAGTAACTACAATATATTTTTTAGTAGCTAATTTATTTTTGAAAAGGAGATAAAAAAAAAGTAGCTAAAATATTCGTATTTAGTAGACATTGTATTTTTTTAGTAGCTAATTAAAAAAAAATTAAAAAAAATATAACACAGAACAAATTATTATAAAAAATTAATTCAATATTTTTTTGGTCTTCCGCGACCACGTTTAGCTTGTTGAGGACTTACGTTAATTTTTCTTGGCCTTCCTCTCTTTTTGAAGCTGTAGCTTCTGTTGAAGTTGTTTTTGTAGCTGTAGTTGTATTTGGAGATGTAGCTGTAGTTGGAGATGTATCTGTAGTTGGAGATCTCGACTATATGAAATGAGTCATTCCATGTTTTAAAATCATCAAAAGATGTCCGCGATTTTTTTTCAAATAAAATTTAGATGCATCGTAGCTTTGTAGCTTCGAACGTTGACTTATTAGAAGTATCCATATATACTTGCCTACCTTGATGATTGATTCTGACGATAAGCCTATTTAACTGCACCCATTCAAAGCCAAAGGTCCATTCAGATGTTGAAATAAGCGGTTTTTGTTTAAATATTTTAGCAGTTGTAAAAGCGGAATTACGCTCAAAAGACCATGCATGGACTAGTTTATCCATACAAACAATAAAATCACGTAGTGGTAGCCGATCTCTAAATGTTGTTTCATCTTTAATTAAATCATTGGCTGACTCCAATGCATTATTTGTACTTGGTAAACCTACGGCGTATGACTCATACCATCCGATATGATATTCACTTAACCAATAACTTTAGAAATGATCGAAGGTTTTTACATTTGAATCAGTAGAAGATGTTCATTTTGACTCCAATTAATTGAAAGCGATATTAAAATAATCATTTGAAACTGAGCCTTGAATAAATTTCACACCAGTTAATATTTGGTCAGCAATCTTCTGATCAATAGGTTTTAGTGCATCATCCATGTTTCTTTTACGATGAACTCAACAAACTATCTTTTTTCTAATAATGTAAAAACGCTTTTAAACCCATTTGTAACAGACATAGCATCGTCGGCAACGAATATACTTGTATCGAAGTTAAAATTATATAATTGAAATGCAAGTTCTTTTATTGATCGAAGCATAAACTCAAAGTCCTCGTGAGTTTCAGTTTGGATAGTAATAAACCAAAAGGATGAAAAGACTCCTTTATTTATCACTTTTTGATGTCAATTAAAAGCCAATAATATTCAATTACGATTCTTTTTAATTAGCTACCACACAACAACTTTAGCTAATTAATTTAAAAAAAATAAGCTACTAAAAAAAATACTTTAACTACTCGAAAAAATATAACCCATTTAAAGCCATTATTTGGATACTTTTATATGGATTTTAAATTTGTCTTTAAAGTCTTCAAATAAATATTTTAAAAGAATCAATTTAAGATTAATTCTTAAAAATAAGTTTTGTTTCTTTAAGTTAAAACAGTAAACATTTTATGTTAATTTAAAAAATATTTTAAAAGGATAATTTGATCATTTTTATTAAGACTATAATCAATTAAGTTTTGATCATTTGATCATGATCATGAACTTCAAGTTGCCCATAAAATGAAACGTTTTGCTAAAATTAAAATATGAGACAAAATTTGAGGCAGTATAATAAAAAGAAACATTGTCGAAAATTTATGCATTTTCGCAAATATCTGCTAGAGTAACTCGACATAGCAAAAACTGAACTTGACTAAATAAGCTAATTTTTTATGTTCCTTTCAACTGAGCAAAAAAAATCAACACAAAATGCGAAAAAAATTACGAAAAAAAAATCCTATGCATTTTCTTATTTTCTAGTCGAAACTGAGCAGCATTCATGTACAAATCCAACCTCGCTTCATTTCAATTTTTTCTAAGTTTGAGGTCGCGCATCTATCTTACTCCCTAAAGCATGGTTTTGCGCAAGCCAAATTTGTTAATTTTTTTTTCCCTACATTCATAGCCACTAGCCGGTGCCATCGGCTTACCACACTCAATAAATAATCAATAGCTAAAATCAGTTTAGATACGTGTAAATATCCAAGCATGATCAACGAGGAGATCGAAGAAGGAGAACTCACCTCTGACGAAGAGTCGACTAGTTGTGGCCTGGAAAAATCCTCGTCTAACATCGAAAGCGGAGAGCTCACAGAACAAAACGCCAGTCAAAATCCTTACACAGAAGAAGACGTGAGTCCTTGCACCCAAACTCACTAATTAACTAGCTTTACCTTTAATTTAGGAAGACATAATTAAGTTAAAAATGAAAGCGCTCAAATCTTTGCTTGACAAGGACTCGACAAGTCTTAAGACTTTGGAGGACAAAAAAATGCGCAAATCGGTCAAAAAAGTAAAAAAAAAGCCCACTAAGCCTAATCCGCTGGGAGACAACTACGAACCTCAGGACATGGACATAGATCCGCCAGTGACCCAGTGCTATCCGTCTCCCACACAGCCCATGCCAGACAATCAAAATCTAATGCAATATTTTTTCAACATGTTCCAGTTTTTTTGCAGCCAGAACAATTACAGTCAAATGAATGCCATGAACACATTCATGCCCAACCAGGCCAGCTACACCAACTCGTTCAAGAGACCGAAGAAAAAATTCAAAAAAATAATCAACAGAAATTTGAATAAGAAAAAAATTTTTCGGCCAAATATAGTCGCACCACCGGTCCAGCCGAGTGTGCCCGAAACGACTAAAGCAGAAAAAGAAGAAGTTCCACTATTTACGTTTAATGATGTTGACGAGAGATTCCTGGACACCACTACAACCTCTTTGGACATCGACTACAGACAACTGACTCAGCTTGAGCTACTAAATGCGCTGGATAAGAGCGAGGAAAAAGAGCTGGTGGAAGATAAGAGCGACAAGGAGGAGCAAAGTGACAACGAGACCGAAATGATGAACTTGAGGAAAACCCTGCTGGACACGTTGAATCAAAAGCGTACGTTGAAAAAACAGCAAGAGCAGCAGCAAATCGACCAGGATATTTCATTGCTGAAGAAAAAATTGGCCGAGCATGAAAAAGCTTTGTTTGAGGCCGACCAAAATGAAACGAACCGAACAAAAAATAGTCAGGTGGTGAGACAAAAGACCAAAATTGATCCGGTGATTATCAGAATTGGCCAAGATGACAGCACTGATGATGAAACGGAGAAAAATGGTTTGAGGCAGAGCGTGGGGCAATTTTTGAACGAAGCTAAACAAATGGCAGCTGAGTCAGGTTTGAAGAGAAAAATTGTCGAGTCGGACTTGAGTGAAGGCGAGCTCAGAAAGGAAGAGGAGAAAAAGGACATGATAAAATCGCTCAGGGATCGGATCAATCTCAAGAGGTAAATATTGAAAATTTGGAAAATATATTTTATTAAAATTTCTTTAAAAAATTTAATAGAAAAATAGAAATTAATTTAAGAATTTTAAATTCTAATGGAAAATTTTTTTTAAACTCCTTTATCAATAATTAGAAAAAAATAAAAAGTTTATCTGAATAAAATTGAATGTTTTTAAGATTTTAAAAAAATGTTTTTAGGATAAATAGAAAATTTAATTTAAAAAAAATTTCTCTTTGATTTCTATTTTTTTTAATTTTAAATTAGTTTTAGATTTTTTTTTAATGGAAAATTTTTTTAAACTCCTTTATCAAAAATTAGAAAAAAATAATAAGTTTATCAGAGAAAAATTGAAAAGAATGTTTTTAATATAAATAGAAAATTTAATTAAAAAAAAAAATTTAATAGAAAATAGAAATTAATTTTCGATTTTGTTTTTTTAATTTCATTTTTCAAAAATTTAATTTCTTAAAGAAAATTAAATATATTATCTGAAAAAAATTGAAAAAATTGTTTTTAAGGTAAATAGAAAATTTAATTTAAAAAAAAAATTTTCTCTTTGATTTATATTTTTTTAAATTTTTTATCGTTATTCAAAAAAATTAATAGAAAAATAGAAATTAATTTAAGAATTTTAAATTCTAATGGAAAATTTTTTTTAAACTCCTTTATCAATAATTAGAAAAAAATAAAAAGTTTATCTGAATAAAATTGAATGTTTTTAAAATTTTTAGAAAATGTTTTTAAGATAAATAGAAAATTTAATTTAAAAAAAAAATTTCTCTTTGATTTCTATTTTTTTTAATTTTAAATTAGTTTTAGATTTTTTTTAAAATGGAAAATTTCTTTTTAAATTTTTGTTTTAAGATAAATAGAAAATTTAATTTGAGAAAAAATACTTTTTGGAAAAAAAATTTTTCAATTTCTTTTTTCAAAGATTACTTTTTTTAAAGAAAAATTAAATATTTAATTTAAGAAGAAAAATTTTTATAGTATATATTTAAATTTTTTTTATCTCTTTTTTATAATTTTAATAAAAAAACAGAAAATTAATTTTTGAAAAAAAAAATTATTTTTGAATTTAGATTTTTTTTTATTAATTAATTTTTTTTTAATTAAAGTAAAATGTTGTTTGATCTGGCCAAACAGTCCAAAGATTTGGAAAAAGCCCAAGTGCAAAAAAGCAGCATAGTTGACTTTACCAAACTCAAAATAGTGATGCTGAAAGAGCAGTTGTCGGCGGCTGAAAAAATTCTTCAGGCAAATCAACAATCAGCAGTGGAAATTCGCAACCAAAGACGTGCAGTTGATTTGAAACTGGCCAAATTGCAAAATATGAGAAAAGCTCAGCAAGAAATGCTTCAGAAGCTGTTGAATCCGGTCCCAAATCAAAAAAGTGTTGCAACAGCATCCAAATCACCCTCGCCACCTCCACCAACGCCAACGCCTCCGCCGCCCCCTCCACCTCCTCCTCCTGCAAGCGAACAACAAAAACCATTTCGACAGCCCCCACCACCGACTCCAAAGCCCAAAACTCCCATCAACCATTTCATACTGAACAAAATGAGCCTTGGATCGGCGGTGGCACAGACGGCAAAGAGCAACGAATCCTCCAAAACGCCCCAATCGAAATCCGATTTGACCAGGCCTAATTTGAATACATCTAAACAAACTGATCAAAAATTGGAGAGCTTACTGCTGTCAAAAAATCAAAATGCAGAAAATTTAAACATTGGTCTAAATGAAAATATTGTGGTAAATGCCAAAGTGGTATCAAGTTCATGCTTAAAAGAGGTGAACAAAAAGAGCGAAGATAAAAAAATCCAGCTGGAAAACAAACACAAATTGATTGAGCTTGTGGAATACTTGTCACGTGACTACCCTCACGCGTACTCAGAATCATTTGATCAGTGGTCGTATGAGTTTTTAAGTGATGTGGCACCAGTGTCCTTATGCTTCGAAAACGACCACTCTGATTCTTCAACTAAACCGGCCTCTATAGGCATCCACAATGTTTTGACTACGTCTAACTTTTGTCAGTTCAATCAATGTGATACAAGTCATTCAAATTTAGCTTCTCAAACTAACCAAATTTACATGCTGGACAATGTGGAGCACTACCAAAGTCCATTGAGAGGCTTTCGCGGCTACCGCTTCAGCTCTCATTTTGCTCAATTTTCTCCTTTCGAGGAGGCCTATTCAAAGACCTACTGCCATGCGGTCGACTACCGTCGACCATTTTGTCCTTTTGATCTGCATGGCTCGTGCAAAGACTCAAATTGTTTGTACCAACACTCGAACATGATGACCATGGACAACTACCAGCGCACCGAACACTTTTTGTCATATTGTCCACAGCTTCTCGAGCTCAGCAGCGATACACCCACACAGCGAGAAGCTGTCAAAAAATTGAGTAATTTAACTTTAATAAATATTTTTTGAAAAAAAAAAGATTAAAGGGAACCAATTAAAATAAAAAAATGTATTAAAATAGCATATCAAAATAGTAAAATTACAAAAAAAATTGTTCACACTTGTTCAAAATAATTTCATTCAAAACAGAATTAATTAAAAATAGCAAAATAAAAATAGCAGATAAAATTTCATTGATTAATTTTGAATTATTTTCTCGCCAAAAATAAAACAAGAAAATAATTAGAAATTGTAACAAAGTCAAAATTTTAAGGACAATTTGACAGTTCCTTTTTTTGTTCGAGCTTGACAGCAAAGTTTGAAATAAACGAACAAAATTTAACCAAACCTTTTTTATATGAAAGACTCAATTTCTAAAATTAATTTTCTATCAAATTTTTTAAAGAAAGATAAAAAATTTAAAAATTAAAATTCTTTAAAAAAAATTTTAAAATCAAATATTCGATTTACCTTTAAAAATGTATTTCTTTTTTTTGATTAAATTTTTATTTTTCTTAAAAAAAAAATTTATTTTTATTTAAGAAAATTTAATTTTTGAAAAAAAAATTAGAAAAGTTTAAATTTTTTTTGAGAAAAATAAAATTTTTAAAGAAAGACAGCAAAAATTTTTTTTATCTAAAATTAACTTTTATTTGTCTTAAAAAAAAAAAATTTTTTCTCAGATCTAATGTTTAATTTCCTTTAAAAAATATAATTTTTAAAAAAAAGAAATAAAAAAGTACCAACCATAGGAAGCATAGGAAGTTGTTGATTTTTGATTTTTGTTTAAATGAACGTCCAGTTAATCGTGCCACATCGAGTACACATGAAAAATAATTAATGAAGTTTGTAAAATTTAAGAATTTGGGACCAAAATTATTTTAAATCATTCTGTTATTTTATGCTCCTATGTCACGCTATTTTGAATTTGGCTATTTTTACTCATTCATTTTTTCAATACTACTAATTTGATACATGCTTTTTTAATCGCTGCTATTTTAATAAAGAGCCGAAAAAAATTTTTTTAATTATAATTTAGAATTTTGTTTTAGAACTGTACGCCAAACAGTTTATGAACAACAATTTGAACAAAATGAGCATCAGGGACTATTTTAAGCATTTGTATGATCATGTTGTTGAAAATCTAAAACTAGAGCCATCATACAGCACCATATTGAGTCGTTTGCCAATTTTGTGTTTAAACAACAACAGGTCAATTGGAGTATTCGATCACTTTGAATTGGAAAATGATTCAACTGATGAGACAAAAGAAAGCTTTAATGACCAACAGCTGATCAGGCTGAATTCAAGTGACGGCCCAAATAGCCTCGACACAAACGAGTTGTCCTCTCTTCTTGACTTGGTCTACTCGGCAAACTATTGCCGCGTACTTGACTCCAAACTCAAGAAGCTTTTAGTCAGCACTGAACTCAATTTGGACTATCTAAGAGCTGACAACCACTATCTAGTTGACCAGAGCGAAAAAATAATTGCATGGGTCTACTATGCCAAAGTGTCATATGCGAATAATTTTCACATAGAAAAATTGATAAGCATTCTCAGCTATGGTCTTGAATCAATGCCCAAATGCGAAATTCTATGGCTACTCTACCTCAGGGCTTATTTGAACAAAAAAAACTCTTCTAATGACTACCATGAAGTTTGTTTGCTGTGCATGGATAATTTGATAACTCATGACTTGGTACTGTTCATTTTGAACACGTGTCCCTTGGAATATTTAGACATGGTCTTTGATAAATATGAAAATTATTTGCTCAATGTGCAAGCTGGTGATCTGAGTGCTGAATTTGAGCAGAACAGCTCAGCTGGTTGCTTCGATCGGCTCTCGTACTACCTCTTTGAATTGATTGTGTTCCGCACTTATGTCAAACTGGTCCAGGACAACACAGCTCAGGAATTTTTGGCCAAGTATTTGAACAATGTGACGCTGATGCAAAAATTGGAGCCAAATGATTTAGCATTGCTGTGGCTGTGTCTTATACACTTGGAGGCTTTTGGCTACTTGCCCAGCTGGTCTAGTATATCGAGTCTGAACTCTTCGTACTTGAAGTCAATGGAAACCAAGTGTTTCTGGAAAATGGACAGCACTCGGGTGCACAAGCGACATTTTGTTCGATCAATTGACTTCAGCTACAAGAACAAGATAGCTAGAAGCAATGAGAAGATGAGGCGTCAGTTTGACATCTATTTGATACCATGGAAAAGTGGCTCCAAGTATTCGTGTTCTGTGGAACGGCTGCAAAATTTATTCCACGAGGCTCTTAGGTCAATAAACATCCGGTGTCCCATTAGTGCAAATGCCAGTCTTGGCCAAAAACAAGAGGTCAGATTGTACAGTTTGCCTTTGTTGATAAATCTAATTAAACTTGAAGTTTCAAATAAACGCTACGAAATAGCGAGCAAAATTGTAGAAAGACTACTCAAATCGAGTGATGCCAACATTTTCAAAGAACTTTGGATCATTCTAGTGTTTATTCTCAAATGTCAAAATATGAATGATTTAATGGAACAAAATTTGCAACTTGCTCTCAAAATGTTTCCCAACGACCCACAATTGGTGCATTTGTTAGCCCAGCATTACGCCTCAATGGTACAATAATTTCTCACAATTTTTTTTTGTTTAACATATTCATTTTTATCAAGGGACAAAGTGATAAGGCAGTAAGTTCAATAGAAAATTTTGTGCAAACAGTGTACTCTTGTAAAACTAACGATTGGAAATATGAGGCCAATTTTCTATTTAATCATTGTCTTGGTCTTGAAAAATCGGCCAGACTTGATCAAGTACTTGGCTCTAATCTGTGCAAACTCGAAATATCTATTCTTTACTGGTTGGTGCTTTTTACAAAAATCTCAATGCTTGGCATATCTCTATAAAATTGGAATTTTTCTTTTAAATTTCAAATTTTGGCTGTGTAGAGAAATGCTTCCGAGAGGATAAATGCAAAAGAAATTCAAAAAAAATTTTTTTTTTAGTTATTACCTAGAGCTTAAAGGAGTGGGGTATTTTAATCAAATGTACATAGAACAAAAGTACCAACGACTAATCAAAAGTGTAAAAGTAAACAGCCATAGATCTATCTTGTGGAATGGGTAAACAAAAAAAAATTTTTTTTTTTTTTTTTCAAAAATTTAAATTCATTCATTATTTGCAGATATTTTAAATTTTTGAGTTGTCTTGATGCGAACGCAGATGGCTACTCGGAAAAAGTTCTGGGTCTTGTCCGAAAGTGCACAGCCGATTTAGTTGCTTGCCAAGCCCTAATACCATTCAACCACGTACCCAGAGACTTGGAACTGAGCAGATCGAGTCTTGCAGACAGTTTTTTAATTGAAAGCGGACATGGTCCCGACTGCCTGTATTTCTCGACTCTCGATTCCCAGTCAGATCATCCACCACCAACTAATAGCTTAACAAATAGCTTTTTTCTTAACAGCATTGTCGATTTCTTACTAAGAGCTTTTACTCGTAGTCAAATTGAAAAAAATAGTTTAAGCAGATTTTTATTGGAATTAGTTCCCCTGCACCCAGAGTTGATTAAACTACACGTTTCGATTAGTCATAAGGTAAATGGCTTGCATAAGAGTGTACAGCATTTCTACGACCACTTGTCAATGAACCATATCGATAATGAGCATTTGTGGCTATTGTGTGTCAAGCTTTGCCTTGATCTAAATGATTATCAGCAAGCTGTTCTCATATATCACAAGGCCGAGCAAATTTGCTCTAGAGGAAAAAAAAATTTATTCGAGTTGAAGAGATTAAAACAGCACTTGTTTCCATCGACAAATGAACATGTTATTTGATCGATGGGCCTCCGAAGTAAGTTAGGTTTGTTTTTAGCCAATTCAATTTATCTCCAAGAGTGTCATATTTTGAATGAGAAGGGTCTCTGGTTTAACTAATGGTTTTGTTAAATTAATTCTAATTAAAAATTATTTTTTTAATAAAATTTTATAAAAAAAAAATTTGAAATTTAAAATTATTTTTTATTAAATGATCAGGGGTCATTGCCTGATTACTTCAATGTTTTTTTTCCTTTTTTTTTGTTGATTTCTTCATTTTTTAAACTATGGTTTGTTTAGATTCAAGTTTTGGATAAAAAATGACCAAGGGTACGCAAAGTTTTGGTAAACGTCACAACAAGACGCACACTCTGTGTCGTCGTTGCGGAAGAAGCTCGTATCACATTCAAAAAAAGCGATGCTCTGCCTGCGGTTTCCCCAGTGCACGACTCCGCAAGTATAATTGGAGTGAAAAAGCCAAACGAAGACACACCACTGGTACTGGTCGCCGAAGCCACTTGAAGAACGTAAACAGACGATTCCAAAATGGTTTCAGAGAGGGAACTCAACCAAAACCAAGACAAGTTGTTGCTTCAGCTTAAATTTGAAAAAAAATTGTTTGTTAACCATTGGCTTGTAATTTAAAATACCTGTACAATGTTAACAAGAAAATAAAAAAAATTCCTACAAAATTTTAACCTCTTTTATTGACCCATTTAAAAGACAACTTTTTTCCGTTGTCAATCGAGCCTTGTGAGTTGCTATGGCAACCAAAAATGAGTGAAGTGCATGCACTAAATTTTTTCTATATCCACTGCTATCATTTATTTTAAAAAATTTAACAATTCAAAATTCACTCGGTTAATTAGAAAACACCAAATGGCAGAGGTTCATGTTATTGGCCAGATATTGGGAGCCAGTGATTTTCCCGACAATTCATTGTACTGCAAATGGTCTCTTACCACAGGTTACTTAAAAAATTAAATAAAACCAAATCAAGACTTAATTGAATATTAGGTAGTGGTTGGCGATTGTTGCAAGGCATAAAAGAGGGTCAGACTCATGTTGATACGCCTACGTATGAGCCATTTGCGGCATGGTCACATCCCATTGACTTGCATTACACAACTAAAGGACTTCAGGGCTGGCCAAAGTTTAATTTTGAAATTTGGCACCAAGATAATTTTGGTCGCACTGAACTTTATGGATACGGTTCTTGTCATGTGCCGGCCACACCTGGCTACCATGAATTGGAATGTGTTACATGGCGCCCGATTGGATCAGTCAAAGATCAAATAACTTCTTATTTTGTCGGCGGTGGTATGCAACTCAAAAATCCCGAATTGGCCATTGCTAATTCAGAGTCGTATCGACTTAAAACAGTATCTATGGGAAAAATTCATCTCAGATTAAATGTTGTCCTAAGGAACTTTGATAAATACGGAGTCGAGTTTTAAATATTTTATTTTTTTTTAATAATAAAAAAATTAATAAAACATATTTTTAATTAATTAAATTTTATTTTTGAGCCAGACAAAAAAGTGTTTTCGCGTATTATTTCTACTAGTTTTCGAGCAGTGTCCTCTGGCATATTAAATCTACCACTAGTGTATCCATCTTTAATAAAATAACGATTAAAAATAAATTCTATTCAATTAGTTCTATTTTATTTTATACCTTTATAATCATTAGAAAATTGACAAGCTTGCTTGAGCATATCTACAATTAAGACAACATATATAAAAAAAAGTATTAAATTAATAATAGTTTACCTGTATAAACTATTCCGGGTTCATAATTTAAAATTTTAAATCCTGGTTGTTCTAAAGCAAAGCATTTGAAAAGCATGTCCCTTGCTGAGCGGGCTTAAAATTTTAAAATTTTATTTTACTTTAAATTATGGAATTGATTGATTTTATAATTTATTCTTTTTATAATTCCAAAATCGATTTTCTATTTATTTAAGAATAAAATATATTTTTTTTAGTCAATGATAGCACATGAGGTACAAAAATACCAGAGATCTATTATTTTAATTTAAAGATAGGTCATACTATTTATTTTACAAATTAAAATCTTTATTTTTTACTGCTTATAATATTTAACTTAATAATATAAAAAACACAATTTTATCTAGTTTGAGTTAAATTTTTATTTTCATTAAAAGATGTAATAATTAGCAAAAATTGATGTTATTTTCATGTCTTTAAGATCATATCAATATTATTGAAAGAATCTCTTTCTCAAGCATAAAGTAGTGAAAAACTATTCTTTCTTGAACTTTTTATTTTTCCTTTTTTAATCAATGCTTTGTAACAATTGGGTTTAAACGAAGGCGCAAGCTATTCGGACGAACCTGGGGTCCGCCCCAAAGTATTTTTTTAATAAATAAATATTCTTTCTTGACAATCAAATAATCCTTCGACAATATCAAATTAAATTTTCATTATTTACTTATTAATAATGTTATTCTTGCAATTGCTTTCGGTTCTAAGGGTGAATAGTCATATAATTATTCCTTTGATGATTCCTTTCTAGCTGAAACATGCAACATCCATTTAGGAAATATAAGAGTAGTAACTAAAAAAACAGTCAAAAAAATTATAGAAAATTAATTAATTTTTTTATTTTAAATATAAATTATATAGTGATTACTTAATTTTTTTAAATGATAAAATTTATTAATTAATTGTTGATATTTTTTAACTTAACTTTTTGCGATACATTAAATGACATTTAACTAAATTTTGTGACAGCTAATACTTTTAATTTATGAATAATACATTAAATTGACTTTTATTTTAATTGACGATTAAAAATTTTTTTAAATGACGTTAAATCAAAATAAATTACGCTTTAATTTTTACTTTTAAATAAATTCCTAGAACATTTTAAAAACATGATAAAGCATTGCCGTAGATAATTTTTTTGATGGATATAGCATTGCTATTGTGGTCAGCCATTCTTAAATCCGGCTTCGAAAAAATTGAGAAAAAGCAATAATTTTGGTTTCGTAAATTTTTCATGCTAATTGATCCTAAAAACATTCTAGATTCTGAATGAATAAGGTGCAGTATGAATTTAAAAATAATTTTTTTCGTGTTTTTAAATTTAAAGTCTTTTGCAAAAAAACATTTGAAAATTTTTTGCAAACTAAAATCAATAGAGTAAAATAAATCTTTATAATAATAAAATTAGTTATTAACATCCTATTAATAAATAAATTCTAAATAGCTAAAACATTTTTGAGACCTGATTAAATAATCGTCAGTTTCTAACTAACCATAATCAAAGCTAATTACGTAGTATTTTAATAAAAAAAATTGAATGAAAAAATAGAGATCGCATGGTGTAGTGGTTATCACATCTGTCTAACACACAGGAGGTCCCAAGTTCGATCCTTGGTGCGATCATTTTTTTTGAAAAAGTAATTAATTCAAGAATAAAAAATAATTACCACAGCAATGACCAGACCAATTGGCAACAGGCTCATTGGCATAACCAGAACTTATATTTACATGAGCTTGTTTTGGCACAAGATTATATGGAATGAAAAGATTCAATGCTGAAAGAAGAGACCAAATACTGAATAAATTAGTCTCAAATTTTTGACGCAAATTTTCTTGTGCAATTAATGAAACTGAGCCGAATTCTAATGTACCATGATTGTAAATCGCAATAACTTCGTTAAATTTTTCCACCTGAGAACTTGTAAAAGTGTTTTTCAAAATAGAAAAATAATCAGACATTTCATATTGAGCTGAGAAGTCAATTTGAACAAGATGTATTTGATTTTTTGCCTTTGAATCAACTACCATTTGACTCTTTACAGATTCCAAACTTTCCAAATCCCTGGCCAAAAGCAAAAATGAACTGTCACTGTTAAAAGCACGATTTAGCTCAAGAGCAATTGATCTTCCAATGCCTCTTGATGAACCAGTTACAATTATCAAACGCTTCATCTTTGAATAAAAAATTTACCAAATCAAGATTTCTCTAGGCTTTTATACATTTTATTTTTCAAGTCAAAATGTTTTTGCTAATTCAAACTTTCTTTGTCTAATTATATTTTCGTGATGAAAATCTCATTTACAAAAAGATGCAAATTTTGTTAAAAAGCGTTGTTTGAATAGATAAGATTTAGGAGTTAAATATATCATTTATAAGGCTAAGCTTTCAATTAAAGAAAATAGTGTTATAAGTTGCCACCCTAATGATTCAAATTCAATTAGTTAAATATCAAAATCAAAATTGGCTTCTAAAAAAAATAAAACTATTATTTTTAGATTCACATAAGCTGAATTATAAATCATATCTTAGTTATTTATTTTTTGATAACGATTCAAATTGTATTGCATAATTTTTCCATATTCAAATACAGTAGTACAACAGGTGTAATAAAAATTTTAATAAAAATGCTTGAAGAAAATTGACGAAATGAAATCATTAAAAAACTGATTGGCGTTTTTGATTAAAACTAAAAATAAAATCAACTAAATTATTATTATTATTATAATATAAAATTAGTTAAATTAGAATCAAAAAATTTTAATTGTTTGAATTTTATTTAAAATTATTCTTGCTACAATGATTTTTCTTCCTAAAAAAGCTTTGCTTATTCAAACAACTCAAAAATTTAGTCTGATTTCAATCGATTAATTTTAAAATAATTATTTTTTATTTAACTAAAAATAAATGTATAATAAGATCAATTATTTGTTTGTCTGATAAAAATTGCATCGTTTTTCATATGTTTTGTCTGTTGCTGGTTAAATTCTATTTTTGAAAATAAAAATTTTGAATTATCCATACTGGTTACTATGTAACGTTTTATATTATGAACAATTCAAAAGGAAATGAAATAATTTGAATTTTGAAGTACTTAATTAAAATTCATACAAGTGATAAGACTTTTGAACATAAAGTGTGCATGATTGTGCGCTTGGATACACTTTTTTTGGCACAGTTAAATCTTTAAAACAAACAAAAAATCAAATAACTTAAGAAAACGAATATTAAAAAAGACTGCTTAAGCGGAGTCGAAATTTTAATACTTATTTAGTCGAAGCCTTAGAAATTATTAAGAAAATCGTTTCTTAATATAAGAAACTACTGAATAGAATAATTATCAAAAGCTAAAACAATCAAAAAGTTCTTTTGTGATTTTGGCTTCTTTTGGTAAAGCTCACTTTCTTTAGAATTTTAAATTTTTGTTTTTATTTTCTTTTTTACTTGACTTCACTATTTTTCGAGGTGTGATTTTATTTTAATTTGAATTTTATTCCTCAAAGCGATGTTTGACTGCCAAAATCATTTAAAAAATAATTAATTTATTTTATTTCTTTAGGAAAATGTTTTCAAATGACAACGAAATAAACCAGGATGCAATTGACAACAAACCAAACAATCATCAAAAGGATAATGCTAATTTAATCAAAACAGAACATTTGTTGGAGGTAATTCACAGTCTCTCTTTTATAAAAAAAGTGTTTAAATATTGTTTGAATCATGAGTATTTTGAAATTGAAAGAAAAATAAGTTTTTTAAAAATTTTCACTGCTTATTAATAGCTCATTAAGCTTTTCAAATTAATTATTTAATTTGCTTTCGAGACTAAACAATTAAAATAATTTGGTCAATTTTGAATTTGTTGTTTGTTCAATCTTATTTAAATAAAGCTAATTATTTTTTTAAAAAGGAATTTAGTCGATTGTTTAAAAATTTTCGTAAAAATTTTTTTTGTCAATTTAAAATTAGGTTACGCAACGGGCTTTAATTGATTTTTAAATAAATAAATTACCTAACTTAATAATAAATATTAAACTAATTTTTATCACAAATTTTTAGAAGCTATCAATTTTGTTAATTTGATGATAGTTTTTTTTTGTAATTAAAAGTATACTTTTATATAATTTTAAAAAAGCTTATATTTAATTTTAGTTCAAAATCAAATTTTGTATTTTATAAATTTGTGAGATTTCTCTTTAATATTAAGTAAACATTAAAAAGATTAAATTAAAGTTGATTGCAAATAGAAATATTTTTATTAAATTTAAAACTTCTGTTTAATTAAAATTAATAAAAAATATTTACTTTTCAAAGTTGTTATTACATTATGATTATAACATTTTCAAGTATTTTAAGTTACATTTTTTTATTCAAAATTCTTCAAACATATTAGTCCAAATATGCTTAAGCTTTGTGTATCAAAACTGAAAAAACAATTTAATTTTAGAGAATTTTATTAGTAGTTCTTCATAAATACGACGGAATTTAGATTGTTAAGAGCTATACAAAAATAAGTCAACTGAAATAATCTAAAGGCTTTCAATTTTATTTAAATTTTTATTAGCAAAAATGACTGATGCCTTAATACCGAGCAATAATGAGCTAATTAATAGCAGTAAAAAATTTAAAAATGTCACTATTGAGGTTTGGAAAATCATTAAACATTTCAAGATTTTTGTTTATTAAAATTAAAAAAAAAAAAAGAAAATTGAGGAGACTGATGAACCTGAGTCGCGCTCAAGCTCAACATTTGCCTCGCGGCCAGCGACTAACAAAGCTCCCGCTCAGCGCTCTCAAGCCACATTTAGAAGTTCGTCATTTAAACAAAAATTAGGTTAGAAAAATAATTCAGTTTTAAAAATCAATTAAAATTTTAATTTAAAGAGAACGAAGATCAAGACCAAGACCAAGATGATGGTAATCAAAATAATCAGGTGCTTATCACTGAACTGGGTGAGAGTGTTTACGACGAATCGTCGGATGAGTATGATGATGACAATGACATCGAAATACCAAAGCCAAGAAAGATTCTTGATCCTGAATTATTGTACACAAATGACATAGAAAATGAAAAAGATTATGAGACAGATTTAGAGGGTAGACTTTTTCGAATAAAATTATTTTTTAAATTAAAAAATAAAATAAGATGATGAAAAAAAAAATAAACAACCCAACACACCTAAAGATATTTACATCAATATGTGCGAAAATTTAAAGGTAATTCCATGTAGATACTTTATGGCTCATATTGAAAATAAAAAACTGGTGATGAGATACCATCAATTTAGTAATGAAGAAGTAAGAGCCATTTCAAAGCCTCTTTGGGTAAATATTTTTTATTAATTAGTTGAAAAAAGTTTATCTCATTGTTTAAAGCATAATTTTAATGTTGAAAAATTATACCTTGACGGAAATTGGATTGAATTTAGTGGTGCTAAATATTTGTCTAGAATGGTTCGTCAAAATGATTTTATAACTGAACTCGTAAGTTTTAAACAATTTTTAAAAAATTTTATTTTTAAAATAAACATTTTCTGTGTTTATTTAGTCACTAGCGGACAATAGACTCGGTGAAACCACCCAAGGAACCCAAGAGGTCTGTCGAATGGTTTCTGAAAACTGCATTCTTAAAAAACTTAATTTGTCTGGAAATTGTTTTTCCGATAGAGACATTGAAATTTTGACTATTGCTCTTGAAGTACGTAGAGTAATTAAGATGAATTTTTTATATCTTAAATTTATTAGAAAAATCGACTATTGAAAGAACTTGATCTTAGTCACAACAATTTTGGTGAAGAGAGTGGAAAATTTTTGGGACAATTTATAAGTTTGTTTTTATTTTTTGTTTAATTTAGTTTTTAAATTCAATTTTCGAAGGCTCAAATGATACCTTAGAAGCATTGGATTTAAGTTGGAATAATTTTAGAGGCAAAGCAGCCAAAGAAATAGCTCTTGGCATTAAAGAAAATGTTCGTTTAAAACGCTGCAATGTTTCATTTAATGGGTTTGATACCGATGGCGGAAAAGTTTTGGCTGATGTCATAAAAAGTAATAATACTCTTGAGCATTTAAGCATAAGCAATACCAGATTGACCGCTGAATGCGCGGCTGCTATTGCCAATGCCTACGAACAAAATGACTCTCTTAGAAGTTTAAATGTAAAAAAAAACCTTTAGATAAAAAAGTTTAAATTATTATTTTTGATTAAATTTAGATGTCAAATAATCCGATAACAACATCAGGTGCTTTGGCTATTATCTACTCAATAAAATTAAATAGCTCTTCGATTTTGGAGCTACTAGAACTTTCAGTTTGTTGCTGCTATTATAATTATTTTTATTTTAATAATTTATCTTAGGAAATTCCGGTAACCAAAGATTTTGAAAATGTTTTAAAAGAAATACAAGAAATGAGGCCTGATTTCAAGTGCTTACGCGGTCCAGTTATTTCGACATCTAATACAAAAAGTATTCTTTATGAAGGTGGAACTAAAGTCGATTTCGAAAAAATTCTATCAAGTCTTAAAAACAAATAAATAAAGTTTTTTGTAAATTTTTTAATAAAATTTCAGATCATAAATATTGACATGAAAAAGAAATGAAATTTTTATTTATATTTCGTTTTTGAAAGTCAGCATTAAAAAAATATGAATAATATCATTTCAAATAAAACAAGATTAATATATTGATATAGATTAATTTATTCAAAAATTATCTCTCCAATTTAATTTTAATAATTAAAAAAATAAAAATTTTTTATCAAAAATTTAATTCATAAAAAAAAATCTTGCAATAATTTCGTAATGCTGGCAATCGTAATTTTAGACACTTTATAATTAAAAATTTCCTTTGCTTTTATTTTAAACTGAGTGTCGAATATGGATATAAAACAATTTTTGTTTGCTAACAGTCTTTTGAAAAATTAGTGTCAAAAGAAAGTTTTTTTAATTTCAATTATTTTAGTTAAATTCAAGTATTTTGTTTAGAACGATTTTCATTAAACACCTTTTTAAGTTTTTAAAAAAATTTAAAATTTAAAACATGAAGATAGCTTACCTTTTTTTATCATAAATTTGAATTGAATCAAGCTATCATGGGTTAAAAAATACAAGGATCAATTTAAATTTTATTATAACCATTTTTGTTAATTTCATTCAAAATATGACATTAGTTTTGATTCCCAATATAATTAATCTGGTATAATTTCTATCTTTTTTTTCATTATCATTTATAATTAAGATTTTTTCGAGATAAGGTTAATTATAACATGTCCTTTTCTATTCTAGGGGTAGGCGCTTATCTCCTTTTTCAGTACTTTTAGAGCAACGGCTCCGACCTGACTGCATCATCTGTTACTGCATCTAATAAACTGAATTGTATTAATTACTACCAGCATATTTTGCAGCGATTTTGAAATGACTCTACATGGTACATTTTTCAATAATTATTTAAATTTTCCAAAACAACACTTAACTATTTAATATCTTTTGAATGACATGGTGTTTTTTTGTTTAACCAATAAATCTGAGTAAGTTTTATAAATGACTTAAAAATTTTCTTCAGAATCGCCACCTTTTTTTTTCTTAACTTTGGTGGTCAGTTAGCACAAAATTTGTAAATTTTAAATTTTCATATTTGCAAACACAAGTAAAGTAAAAATGGCCTCTATCTTCAAAATAAATAGAAAATGAAAATCTAATGGCTAAAATAAAAAAACACATTTTAATCAAAAAGAAGATATAATTTTTGTCATTAAATTGCTTAAATTTTCAATTGGTAATTTTATATAAAATTAAAAATTAAACTTTTGCTTTAATGTCATTTTGGTAATGATTCAGAGACACGTTTTTATTTCCCAACTTTTGTTTTTATAGCTAATGATAGACCTAAATTGTTTCATTTCTTGCAGTTTCATGATCATTGAGCTAGAATTTTTCCAGTGATATTTGACGATTAGAAGCCGATTTTTGCCAACTGTGATTTGGCAAACATTATTGCTTTTGAGTACTTGGTTATACTCATTGATAATCGCAATAATTTAATTTTTCAGTTAAATTTTAAATTTTAAAAAAATATAGAAAAATAAGATTTTTTGATTTATCTGTTTTTTTATTTTATAACTCATAAATTTGAGTTTTTTTTAATTATGTTTAATTTTTTTAAATTTTCCACTTCGATCTTCTTCAAATTTGAATGACATATAGTAGTTTTTTTAATTATTATGATAGGCAAATGGTGTTAAATTTTTTTTATTTTAAAAAACTTAAATAAAACAACAACTCAAAGATGTTAATTTTTGATATAAATTTATAAAAAAAAAGTAGTATTCTGGACCCAGCGATATGGATAATTTGAAAGATACTTAACTTGGACCCAGGGAAAAACTTTTTTTTATAAGAAATGAAAACTTAAAAAAATGTTATCTTATCTTATTAATTTTTTTGGGAAAATTTTTTAGATAGACAAAAATTCAGCAAGTCAAGTGCCTTGATTTTCTGAATTTTTTTGATTTAATTTAGCCAGGAGTCAATTTTTAATCTTAGCCAATTTCACAATTTAAATGCAATTTAAAACTTTCTTAAACAAAAAAAAGAAAACATAATACCATGTTAGACTCATCATTTTTGAATTCTATGCAGAGAACAAACTAATAATTGCATTTTAGAAAATTGAATTTAAAAAATTCATGCAATTTATGTTGAAATATTCAAATTACATAATCAAAAATTAAACTTTCAATATAGTCTCTCATTCTCTTTGCTTTCAAATTTAAAAAATTGACATACTAAATTTTTTTTACTATACAAATCATCGTTTTGTTATAGAAAATTTTTGTCAATCTTTTAAACACATTTTTTTTTCTTTAAGAATTTATCGTTTTTTTTTTCTTCTCTCATTCGAATATGGAGACTAAAGATATAAATCTAAATAATGTTGTTGTAGCTGATGACAAAAATTCCAAAATTCACAATTTATTTGCCCCGGACGAACTCAATCAAAAGCCTGATCTCAACGAGAATGTAAAAGTCAACTGGCTGGAGCCAAATGAAGTGCAATTAGAAAGTTTAAAATTATACCTAGAAGGCGAGCTGAAAAAATTCAATGGAGAGGCTGTAATCTCAATTGATCAAAACAATGGTTTGACCATTGATGAAATAAATTCGGCTGAAAAAACCCTTTTTGCATTTGAGCAACAATTAGATGCAACCATTGTTTTTTTGAAAGAAAATAAAATTCAAACAGAAAATGGCAAGGCAGAAAAAATCACCCGGGACTACATTGTCCGCGCTAAAAAAGCATCTGATGATTTTATTGAAGTTCGAGTTGCAGTGGTCGGAAATGTGGACTCTGGCAAATCCACAATGTTAGGTGTCTTGACTCATGGCATTCTTGACAATGGTCGTGGAGAGGCTCGAACAAGACTGTTTCGTCACAAACATGAAATTGAATCAGGCCGAACTAGTTCGGTTGGAAATGACATTCTTGGCTTTGATTCACATGGTAATGTTGTTAGAAACGCCAATCTTCATTCGACCAAAGATTGGGAGGAAATTTGCCAAAAGTCAAACAAAGTAATCACTTTTGTAGATTTGGCAGGACATGAAAGATATTTAAAAACAACGGTTTTTGGAATGACTGGACACGCACCAGATTATTGTATGCTCATGGTCGGCTCTAATATGGGCGCTGTTGGAATGACCAAAGAGCATTTAGGTCTAGCTCTGGCACTGAATATTCCAGTTTTTATAATCATGACAAAAATTGATATGTGCCCTCCCAACGTTCTCCAAGACACCATAAAAGTTTTGCTTAAAATTTTAAAATCACCAGGGTGCAGAAAACTGCCATATCCAGTCACCACTTCTGATGATGTTGTCACCTGTGCCAAAAACTTCACCTCTCAACGATTGTGTCCAATTTTTCAGGTGTCGAATGTAAGCGGCAAAAACATAGACTTGGTCAAGATGTTTTTGAACCTGCTGCATTCTCGCATGGAACACCGAAAGAATGAGCCAGCTGAGTTTCAGATAGATGAGATTTTCTCGGTGCCTGGTGTTGGCACTGTTATTTCTGGCACATGCTACAAGGGAAGAATTCAATTGAACGATACCATGCAACTAGGACCGGATTTGATAGGCCATTTTAGAAATGTTGTGATTAAAGGAATTCACAGAAAGAGAATGCCGGTAAAAGAGGTTGCCGGTGGACAGACAGCATCGTTTGCTTTGAAGAAGATAAAGCGAAGTGAAATGAGGAAAGGCATGGTTTTGCTGTCGGAAAAAATTGAGGCAGTTGCTTCTTGGGCTTTTGAAGCCGAGATTTTGATACTTCATCATCCTACCACCATTAGTGTTAATTATCAAGCGATGGTTCATTGTGGCAGCATTCGCCAGACTGCTACTATTTTGGAAATGTCCGTAGAACATTTAAGAACAGGAGACAAGGCGCTTGTTAAGCTTGGGTTCATCAAAAATCCCGAATACCTTAGACCAGGATTAAAATTGATTTTTAGAGAAGGCCGCACTAAAGCAATTGGTACTATAACTAAAGTTAATCTGAGTCCTACGCCAAAAATGGATTGATTTTTTTCAATTTTTTAACTATTTTTCTGCTAATTTTAACTCTAATTATTTAAATCTTAATAGAAATATTTTTAGAACATAAGATATCGTTTTAATTGATAAAATTAAGTGTAAAGTTTATAAAAAACGACAATTTGTGTAATAAATTATTTTTAAATTTTGCCCAAAAATTTATCTTGTCTTAATCGATTACATTTTACATTTAATTTTTAATAACACAGGTTTGCAACCCAGGAAAAAAATCATATTTAGGATCCTATAAAAGTCCCAAAGATTTCACAAGACGAAGAGTCCTAGAAAGTATCAGCTAATTTAAAAGGTCCTAGAAAATTAGCGTTAATTGGATTTTTTCAAGATTGCCATTCGATTCTTGTCAAATCCGGAGAGGAAATTTTTGAGAAAAATATCAAGATTTGTTTAAGAATCTTATTAAAATTCCTAAACAGGATCCTTCAAAAGGAAATATTAAGAATTTGCCTAGATCTTAATCAAGATTCCTGAGAGATTGCTATTAAAAAGATAAGTTAGGAAGAAAATCAAATGCTTACCTTAAAAAATTCTTTTTAATTTCTTAAATTTCTAGGAGTTCATTTATTTTCTAATTATTAGGAAAATTTGAGATAATTTTAAGATAGTTTTTTAATGTAATTTTACAAATTAATGCATTTGTTCGATTTTTACATGTCAAATTTCTCAATATATAAATTTTAAAACCAGTGTTCGATAAATAAAGAAATGTCAACGACTAGCCAATTAGTGAACCATAAAGCTTCACTTCATAAATCAACTTAAATACCAAAAAAAAAATTATTTTATCTTATTTAGCGTCTTTACTGTCATCAAATAATAATAATAATAATAATAATAATAATAATAATAATAATAATAATAATAATAATAATAATAATAATAATAATAATAATAATAATAATAATAATAATAATAATAATAATATATTTAAGCTACAACAAGACTAGCTTGCGGAGGTGGCCTACTAGGAGGTCTCCTATGGTAGCTCCTTGCACATAACACATATAAAGTACTGAAAAAAAGAAATACTTTTTAAATTTTTAGGTCAAAATAAAAGTTGATATTACAGATAGAAAAAGTTGTAAAAGAAAAATTACATAAATAAGTGTTCATGCTTAATATTGTTGACCAGACCGGAAGGCATCGTATCCGTTCTTGAACTTGTTGACCGAAATTTTCAAAAACCTGCCCAAATTCCAAAGATTTAATTTGAATAAAAAATCTTATTCAATGAGATTTACAAGATTCAATTTATTGATTTTATTTATTTATTAATTCGAATATTAAAACACCGGAAACGCGACATAAAATTAAAAAAAGAAAGATAAAAATAAAAATTTTCTAAAATTTACCAATAAATTTAAAATTTAGATTGTCATTTTAAGAGGTAATACTACCAATAAGTAAGTCAATATTGGTTTTCTTCGTTTATATATGTTTGCATCTTTTCTAGTTTCAGAAGTTGAGTACTTGTTCTAGTTTTAGCAAATCTCTGATCCTTTTTACCATCAAACCTGGAAATCCTGGAACTTGGTAGAAAGTGAGCTAGTTTATGTATGGTCCCGATACCATTGCCCTGCTTCTCAGTTATACTTTCAATTTTTCTAATAATCGATTTAAATTAAGATTCAATTTTGTCAAGATTATCTCAAATTATTTTTTTTTTATAAAGATAATTTGAGATAATCAAAAATAAATAATTCCTCAAGGCGTTTACAAATGCAGAGCTTTTAGAATATCTTGAAAGTCCAAACATACTTTAAAGAATATTTAATTCAATGACTTGTATTTATAGTATATTTAAGAATTTTTACTTCATCCTTTTTTGGTATCGTAAACTGTCCTGGATAGGATTTTTGGCGGAAAAATGGCGCCTAGGTTTCCGATTAGGGTCCTGTCACGAATTAGTTCCTGGAAAAAACTTTAAAAAAATAAAACCTTGAAATCTGAATTTTTATCTTTGGTATTAAGAGACCAATTTTTTTCTTCAATCTTTTATAAATAAAACAATAATAATTTGTGAGCTATGGTTGAATTAATCGATAAATATTTATTGATATATATATGAAATAAACACTTATCTTTCACTATGATTATTTTTTAGTGCATTTGAGAAATAAAAAAGCATATAGTTTTTATTTAAAAAATGAATATTTTTCTAAAATTTCTGATTGTCTTTTAAGTCACAATCACAAATTTTAAAACTTTAAAATTCCATTATTTTTTTTGATCTAAGAAATTGATTTAAATCTTGAAAGAATTATCATTTTTATAAAAAAGCTTAAGGAGAACCTCAGGTCGGTAAGAATGGAACCAAGTCCTTCATATTAGCCCAATTTTAGAAGAGGAATTTAAAACAAATTACTGATCTATCTTTTTACTTTTATTGAGAAAATTTTGTTAAAATTTAGTTTTTTTAAATAAGAAATAAGAAAATTTTTTTATCTAAAGAAATTATTTTTGGCATGATTCAATAATAAAAGGTAACTAAATAATGAATTTTGTGTTTAAAATCTGATTGACTTAAATTACACCCAAATGTTTGTAAACAGTTACACTGACGCTAATTTTGTCTCTTTAAAAAATTTATGTTAAAATTGAGTGATATTCGGCATAGCTTGCAATTTTTTGAATAATTTTCTACTAGATAATTTATACTTATTCATGTTAATTAGAAAAAATAAATTTATCGTGTCGTACAGCACGGTTAGACAAATATATGAAATTTTATTAAAATATTTAGGTTTTATTTTACTAATGTAATTTTTGTTTCAATATTCTTTTTTTTTATTCAAAATTTGCTTTATTTTATTTTCCTGTCAGCATTGTCAAGTGATATTGATGAGAGAATTTAAATTTTTTATTCATTTTCACAGTGAATGAAAAATATTACGGTAGCTTGTAATTTAACTTCTTCAAAAATTTAGTTATTTCTTACACATTTTGAAGAAATTTTTTTCATACCAGTATACTAATGTTGATATCAACTAAAAAATGTATTTATGAAAAGTTAAAAATCTCATGCAGTTTTTACTTAATATTTTTACTTTATAATTCTCTAAAACAAACAGTCTTTAATACTAAAGGCCTAATTTAGAAGCGTATTGGTTACGTTTTGTGAAAAATTTTATATTAAATTTTCTTAATGAACATATCCGAGTTACTTGAACACTGTTTGAACACCCAACTTTACCAGTCTGGTGAACAAGCTCAGAAAGAAGAGAATCCAACTTCGGAAAATCAAGAAACTCAAGCCGAACAAACTGAAGATCCCAAGTCAAATGAAGAAAAGCCTAAAGAGGACGATGACTATAATAGTGTGTCATTTTTAACTTCAAATTTTCAAAAAAATAAATTACTCTTTTACTAGAAATGATAGATTTTTTTTCAATATCAAACTCGAATGATTACAAAATAACCAGTTCGATTTCTTTGCCGGAACAAAGCGATTCGAGCGAAGAGAACAAATCAGCTTCATCTTCTAATATGGAAAATATTTCGTACAATTACAACACCAGCGATGAAGAAACATTTGATGCCTTAAACCCTTTCGAAAAATTATGCAAGCTATGCGAAAACCCGACTCCATCTAACATGTAAGTTTTAGATTTAATTCTAATTGAGCATTTAAAAAATTTTTATAAATTTTTTTTTATATTAATAAATTTTTTTTAAATCACTTTGGTCTTAAAAAAAAATTTCAAGCTTAGAAATCCATGAAAAATTTTAAGATATTTATTAAGTTATTGGGTTAATAAAAGCTTACTAACCTAAAGCTTACGAACTTTTATTTAGTAAATAATAAAGACTCATTTTTTTTAATCTGGAAAACAATAGTTCATTCTAGCTTTATTCATTTTTTTTTCAATTTAAAAAGCTTATTAAAAATAAAAACAATGAAAATTTTTTGAAAAACATTTCCTTTGAATAAAAAAATGGCAAAAATATAAGGTATTATTCAACTATATAGTAAAAAAAAATTTTTTTATACTACTGTTATGATTTAGTTAAATAAAATTATTTGACTTTAATTTATTTTTTAAAGTGAATCGGCGTCAAAATATGTTCTCCCAGCACTAGAATTTGCAGCAGCTCAAGAAGACTTTGTTCGTGTTTTTTTTTACTTGAGGAAATACTGTTTTTACTCAGATGTGTTGCTACGTTCCTTGTGGTTGGACCAGATACAAAATGTAATTCATTTTCTGTATACTGAGCAAAATACGATTCCGTTTGATTTTTCCGAGGATTTTAACATGGTGAACCAATTGACTGTGTTGATCAGCGACCTAATGCCTGAAACAGCTTACCAAGTAAAAAAATGTGCCTCTTCGGCTCTGCTAAACTTGGTCGAAAAACAACTTGTTGACAACCGTAAATAATTAAATATAAAAAAATAAAATTTTTATTAATTTTAAATATTTTTAAAAAGGCCAAATAGAAGAAATTATAATTCCATGCTTATTAAGTCTTGTAAAAGAAAACAATGAAGATTTTCATATTGATTGCATTACGGTAAGTCTTTTCTTTTTTAATTTTAAACAAATGCCAAAAAAACACACATTTTTGCTTTTTTGTTAATATTTAAAATAATTTAAGAAAATTAAAGAGATCAATTTTTATAAAATTGAAAAATACTCTGTTGAGATAAAATTGAACTATTGAAAAAAGCCTGCATTTTGTAAAAAATCTATTTGGTATTTTTTAAACTGAAAATTTTCAAATTTTAGCTCTTTGGCAAACTTGCCCCGCTAATCGGCCGCGAGTTGACAACAAAATATTTTCTAGAGCCTTTTTGCCGCCTCTGTGTCAGCCCAGTCTTCCACACACGAAAAGTATTCCTAAATAAAAACACCAAAACAGAATTCAATCTTTTTTTTATATCAAAGACGTGTGCTACTTATATTGCCGAAATAGCCAACATCATTTCATCCGAAGATGTTGAAAATCATTTGGTAAATATTTATTGTTGAAAAATCAAAAAAATTAAAATTTTAATTTTTAATCAAAAAATAGCTTCCAAATTTTTGCGAATTCATGAAAGACCAAGTTTGGGCAATACGTAAAGTATGTGCCGACCAATTTTCATCATTTGCCCAAACTTGTTCTCGCAAAATTAGGGAAACAATTCTTACTGAATACTTTTCCCGTTTGTTGGAAGATAACTCGCGCTGGGTCAAAATATCTGCCTATAAATCCCTAGGTCCATTCATATCAACTTTTGCATTGAGTGAATCAGAAATGAGCAAACTAAATGAGCCAAAAATTGAGGAAAAATCGGAAGACGCATCAGCACCTCTCAAAGAAACCGAATATTCAAATTTCATCTACTGGCGCAACTCGCTGCCCTCCATTGACGAAAGCATTCAAGCTGTCATCGAGCCCAAAACTGATGATGCCACCCCAACTCTGACTTACTTGCTAAATAATCTAAATGACGCAAATAGATCAAGTCTGTATTCTTCGACTACAAATTTGAACCAGCAGCCGACCACTCAGCCAACTCTGGAAAATTTAATTCAGCAAATTAGCAGAGAACTCTACCAGGAAATAGTGCCACCCATTTTGCTCAGCTACTATGTCACCATGGTCGAGATAAACTCTCAGAGTAGTCTTGATTCCGAAATGAACTACAATTGTGCATACAATTTTCCTGCTATTGCTCTAACACTGGGTGTCAAGTATTGGAAGTTTTTAAAAAATTTATACAAAAAATTATCCGAAGATTTGAGCTGGAAAGTGAGGCAGACATTGGCCTTTTCGATTCACGAACTGGCCATTATTCTCGGCACAGAAAATACTCAAACAGATTTAGTGCCTGTGTTCGACAGCTATATTAAAGATGTGGACGAGGTCCGCATTGGTATTGTGTCGAATTTGACCAAATTTTTAAATGTACTCTCCATGGAATACCGTCAGGCCTACATGCCCAAGTTGAATGATTTTCTCAAGATGGACAATCAACGAAATTGGAGATTTAGGAATGAGCTTTGCCTACAAATAAGCCAATTTTGCGAGCTTTTTTCAGCTGAGTGTCTGGCTCAATTTGTACAACCAGTGGCCTTTATACTCGCGCTGGACAGAATAGCTGAGGTCAGAGTCACGGCCACAAGAGCCATGGTAGAAATATTGAGACAGTTTGAGATAAAAAAGAGACAAGATCTTCGGCGCAATTTCATTGAGGACGCAATACGCATACTTGGTAACAGTGAAAAATGGACTCTGAGACAGTTGTATGTGATGATATGCGAGCAAATATTGGCCACCAATGCTTACAATGATTTTGAGTTGTTTACCAGAGACTTTTTGCCAAAGTTGTTGCAATACCGAAATGAAAAGGTACCAAATATTAGAGTCCTAGTGGCCAGAGTATTGACTAAGTACATTATAAACCATGAACTTTTTTTGACTGGTAAAAGTGCTCTGGTCGGAGAGCTAGAGCTCTCAGTGCAATTTTTAAGCTCGGATTCGGACAGTGATGTTAGAAATTATTTTCCGCAATCAAAAACTCAAAATTGTGTTACTCAACGCAATGATGAAATAAAAACCAGGGTGGATGGCGCCAGCAAAATGGACATATCCAGCTCATCAGACTCGAATCAAAAGCAGGAGGAAAAAATGAGCCAAGATGATGAAGATGATGATGACGATGAAGATGAGATAATTGATAAAACCAAAATAAATCAATTGAAAATAGTTAATTTAGAAAATGAGATTGATGATGACATGGGCCAAGTGGTCGAACCTGGCCAAACAGCTAAGTCTAGTGCTGAATCGCAAAGTACAACGGCACCCGATGAAATTGTTTTAAATTAGACTTTTTTTTATGTTTTAATTATGGGCGGTATAAAAATAATAAATTTAATGTTCAAGAAGATTATTTTAATCTAAGAAATATTTAATATTAAGAAAACCATTTACACAAAAAATACTTAGTTTATAGGAGATTGTTGGCATGGGTTTTTTGTGCTAGCCAAAGATATTCGACTTTGTTAGGAATTGTGCTATATTTGTTGGATTCTTTAGCATTTTTTTGTTTGTTGGCATTCAATCGTCGTAATTTTAAAGTCATCTAAATTTAAATTAAATAAATGGTTTTATCGTATTGTCTTTTTGATTCTGAAAGCTTAATTTTTTTTTAGAGATTTTAAATATTTTTATTTTCATTTGATATTTGAAAAATAATAAAAATTTTACAAGATTCGCTCATTTTTTCAATCCAAAAAGTTAAAATAAAAGAAACGATTTAAAAGCTTTCACATTTTCTTTTAAGCAAAAAAAAAATTTTTTGTTTAGTTACTCTGATTTTCAGTTCAGACAGATTTAAAATTGTAAAATCAAATTAGGCTCAGCTAATATTTGCACTATAAATAATAGCTGTTTCCTTGAATCAACTGACTGAAATTTTGCCTGATTTATTAGATTAAGCAAAATTTACCAAATATTCAAAAACTAAAGTAAAACTCAGTGATTTAAAATTTTAGATTTATTAGATTTATTATAATATTAGATTTAAAAAAAACCTAAAATCTAATATTATAACTGGATTGAAATAAAGAATTAGTTAAAGCTATTTCAATTGGTTAATTTTAGTGCAGAATTACTCTATATTTAATTATTGAAAAAAAACAATTGCTTTGAATGGAGTATTTGATTTATCTTTATTGACTGTAATAAAGACAGAAAAGAATCATTAATTAAAAATTCACTTAAGTCAATAGAATAAATTTGATATAAGAATGTTCTGTGAAGCTAGATCATTTCAAACAAGAAAAAACTTAATAAACATTTTTATAAAATTTGATTCTCAAGTGGTTCTTCTTGATCGACTTACATAAAACCTAGTTTCTTTCACAAATAATTTAAGCATGAAGACGTTCATCTGTGAATGATGTTTATGGTAGATTTTTGATATTAAATTTCAAAAGTCAGTCTTGACTTGACTCAATTTAAAAGCAAAATTGAAAATTTTTTAAATGCTCTAAGCGAATACATTCGAGATTATTTTAAATAATATCTTAATTTCATCGGCATAAGACCTCAAGTAATTTATTAAATATGGTTTGAGATGAATTTTTAATATTCTTCCTTTGAACAATTAATCTTAGCAAAGCTACTTAAAAGCCAACTTTTTTTTAATTTAGCCTTTTTAGTTTATGTGAAATTCAGGACAAAATTATAAAAAGAACAGAAAAAGAATTTTAGTAACTTTTTTACTAAAACTTTAATCTTAATTCTGTAAATGCAACATAGTACAACATTCAAAGTTGCATCAAATATCAAGGTCTGCTAAATTTGCAGAGTTTAGCAGAAATTAAATTTCAATATAATCGAGCGGAGTGCATTTTGCAGAGATTTTGCATATTATTAGTAGTTGATGCAACTCTGAATGTTGCACCTTGCTGCATTCACAGAATTAATGTTAAGCTTTTGGAAAAAAAGTTATTTAATTTTTTTACACTTTGTTCTGTTCTTTTGTACTGAACTTCACAAAACCGCTTTTTTTTGGATACTCTTTAATTCAAAAGCCAAAATTTAGATTCTCAAAAAAAATATTTGAAAATAAACAGTAAAATAAGAATTAAATATTTAATTACTTAATTTAGTATAGTATAATATAAGTAAAGTATAAAATAGTTAAATAGCTATTAATATATTATTATACGGAACAAGATTAGAAATTTAATTTGATTATTATTTAAAAATTGTAAAAATAAAAATATTTATATAAAAATTTATTATTTGTTATTAAGCATCGCGTTAGTATGAAATTACTAATGTTACAAAAAAAAAGGAACATTTTTAAGAAATATTTACACAGTCAGATATTAGAATTAAAAAGTTTAAGTAAACAATGTGACTTATTATGATAGAACCAACTTGGAGCTTTTAATCATTGGCCTTGATACAAAAATCTAAAAATAATTAAATTAAAAAAAATCTGCAATACATTACTAAGCTTCTAAATTTAACTAGATGAAAATTATTTCTGTGAAAACTATTCATATAAAATATTGAAAAGAATTTAATTTCTCAAAGCCTCTAAAAAATCGATCAAAGCTAATAATAGAGAAAATTTTCGTAATCAAAATAAAAAAATTGAATGTTATCTATCAAAACCATGAATTTAAAAAGAAACAGAAAAATTATAAATTTTTTTTATAGAGCCTAAAATTAGTTTTTAATTCGATAATAAAAAAAAAGCTGTTAAAAATTAATGAATTTTTATTTAAGATAGAGCCTAAAATGAAATTTAAAAAAAAAATTAAGTCATGAAATTTAAAGACAAACTAATTGTCTTCCCATTTATTCGCTTTAAAATGGTGAGCATATTTTGTGAATATCTAAAGTCTAAAGATATATTCAAATATCTATAAAGCGCATTTATTTAAATTGACCAAATATAATATAATAAAAAAAATTAAAACATCTCTAGAATGTCTCATAACAGATACAATCAAAATTTTTATAACAGGAAACGGCGTCACACGGAAGAATCAGGACATGATGAAGAAAATAAGCGATTTAGATCTGACGGTGGCCAAGTTTCTTTGGAGGAAGAACTTGAGACATATCTTTACAGAGTTGGGGAATTGAACGATAAAAATAGAGTATTTTTTGAACACCTGATTTGAAAAAAAAATGCTGATTCTTTTTATTATTTAGATAGGGGGTTATTCAGTAGAATCAAATATTGAGGCGACAGCTAACTTTGTCCTTGATCAAATCTCTCAAAAGCAAAAGGAAATAATAGATATTTTACTAGAATGTGCCAGATTGCCGGAAAAATTGACCATTTATTCAACTCTTTTGGGACTTTTGAATTCCAAAAATCCTGATTTTGTGGAAGAAGTAAGCAAAAGATAGCAATAAATAAAAAATGTAATCTCTTTAATTTTGTCTTTTTAATCGTAGGCTATGGATAGTTTAGCTACTAGTCTTAGAAATTATTTGAATCAAGCTCAATTTTCTGCCGTGCATATTTTGATCAGATTTATTTCAGATTTGATCAATGTGAAAGTACTAAGTCCCAAATCAGTTTTAAATATTTACGAAAAAATGGTTGATCTAACTCATGAACAAAGTTCACCACAAGTAGATAAACAAAAAAATATTTATTTTTTCTGTAACCTGTCTTTAAATTAAGGTACGAACTGATTTTTATGTTTATTGTATTTTGTCATCAATTCCCTGGAACGGTAGGATATTGTATGAACAGCATGGACCAGAATTAGACGAAATTCTAGATAATATTAAATCTTATATTGAGTAAGTTATTTTTTTAACTTTATTAAAATTAGCTGATTAGAAATCCTTGTAAAAAATACCCTATTAATTTGCTTCCTTGATACTTTGATCTGATAAGAAGATAATGTATTATTATTAAGCTTTAAATTAATTAAGTAAGATATTTGTCAAAAATCACAGTAAAATATGATTAATTGTCTTAGACATTTATTTTAAAAAGAAGAGAGTAATAATTACAAATTTATATTAATTTTTCCATTTTCTACCCCAGCGGATAATGGGGAAGGCGCTCATCTTCTTTTGGCTGCAAACTAATTTAGTATTAAATTATTTTATTCTAATAGTAAAATTAAAAATAAAAAGTAGCAAATTTAATTATTTTGTTGAAAAAAAAATATATTTAAAGCAAAATTAAAAACAAAAAATTCACTCTTAAGCAAAAAAAAACTTCATTAATTTCTATTTTTTTTTGATCGGCCTCTTGGCTTTAGCGCAGGTTTTGAAATAATTTTATGTACATGATCAATATTTTCTATGAACAGCGAAGCTGTAGAATTAGTTTTAGGCTTGAAAATATAAAGCCTTTTCTCACATAATAAACATTTAAAAAACTCTTTGTATCCTTAGTGTGACTTTTGTTTTTCTTTGGCACCCCATGAGTATCCTTCGAAATTTTCAGCTTATTTTAGTGTCAAATAATTTAACTTTTCAACTCATTATTTTAGCAATTAAATAAATATATTTGCTAGTAACACATCAATTAAACAACTTAATAATTTTTTTTACTACTGTTATTTTTTGCTACTAAATACTATTTATTTTTACTACTCGATTAAATAGCAGCCTCTTCTATTTGGTACCTTTTTAATC
Organism: Brachionus asplanchnoidis; assembly: GCA_025491095.1. Taxonomy (NCBI): domain Eukaryota; kingdom Metazoa; phylum Rotifera; class Eurotatoria; order Ploima; family Brachionidae; genus Brachionus; species Brachionus asplanchnoidis. Next base: position 3,104,141 of record JAILYF010000013.1, on the reverse strand, counting down.
AACGACTCCGATTTGACGCAGAGATTACTGGATCGAGTTTATCTTGTGCAACGCAATTTTACAATTTTTATTTAACATTTTTTTATAAGTAGAATCAAATAAAAGTTGAATACTATTTGATTTGAAAAATTTCTAAATTTATTTTAAAGCAAATCAGAGTTAAATTATTGATAAAATATTACTTAAAATATCTGAGTTTTAAATATTTTAGTCAAAAATCAAGTAAAAAATTTAATTTAGAGGAAAATTTGCTAAGATAAATTTCTAAAAAAAATATAGCTCTAATAGATTTAAAAATAAAATTTTAATTTTCGATGAAAATTTTAGCCGCAATTAATCTCATCGTATTAAGCATACAGAAGCATGACCAGATATGGCTCAAAAGTGCTGTAATAAATTTTTGCATTTTTATTTGCATTTGACCACACCAAAAATTTTTTCAAAATAATCAGGCTTTTTAAAAAAAAATTTTTGTTTAATAAAAGCGAATAAATCATCATTTTATTGATACATGTAATTAGCTATTACTAATATACTAATTGATCTATGTAAAATTAAAAATATATTTTTTCAAATACATTTAATATAATTTGTGATGCTCAAAATAATCAAATCATACTAAAAAAATTAAATGAATTTTAATTTTTTAAATAATTAATGCAGAGGTAAATTTTTGGTTTTAGCATACTTTGTAAAATCCAAAGGTAAAATCTGCAAAAGTCTTCAAAAAAGCATCCACTTAAAATAGCATCATTTCGATGATGTGAACTCTGCAATGTGCATTTTAATATTGCAGAGTTTATCTTTTTATTTAACGTAGTATGTTAAATCCAAAAATGTATCTCTTCATTATTTCTATTATGAAATAACAATTTATTTAGAAGTTTTAGTTTGATTTGATCATTTTGAGCATCAAAAATTGATCAGCCCTCTTATTATTCGAATTAAATAAAAAAAACATCAATTAGATTTTTCATTCTTTTTTTATCATGTGTTATTTTAAAATTTTGAAATCAAAATAATTAGGAAAAAGATGATAGAAAATCTCTTTAATAGATTAATTTAATTTAAATAAATTTATAAAAAAAAATTTAAGGAATCGAACAAAAGACCATTTGCCTCTGTTAAAAGTGTGGTCGACTGATGATCCTCATCCACAAGAAGATGTAATTTTAAAATATTTTTTAAAAAATAAAAATACTGAATTTCCCCTAATCAAAGTATCTTGATTGCTTGTGGATACAAATTAAAAAATTGGAAGAAAACGACTGGAAAGAGTCTCAAATTATTCGACCCTATGTTTCATTTGAGGCAAGCTTCAAAAATTCTACCCTCCACGATTTTCCTTTGATAATTCCACCGGAATACAATCCGCAAACTTTGTATCCACTACCTCGGGTTGTCTTTCGCATGTTCGATTACACAGATGTGCCAGAAGAATTTATACTGCCCGGTTGCCACTCAATTGAACGCTTTTTAGTCGAGGAACAACTACACTCAGTAGTAAACACTTATTACTTGGACAGAAAGCAGTGTGCCAATCGACTTATTCAACTTCCTCTAACAAACCGAATTCCTTTAAATTACATGATAGTAGAGGTTATTTTTGCACAATTGTTCTCACTGCCACGACCAGCACATTTGGAAATTTTCTACGGATCTCTTTTGATTGAACTGTGCAAGCTTCAGCCCAACTACATGCCCATAGTCCTTGCTCAGGCCACTGAATTGCTTTTTGACAGAATTGACAACATGAAAACTGTGTGCGTTGAGAGATTTTCAAATTGGTTTTCGTACCATTTGAGTAATTTTCAGTTCAAATGGTCCTGGGACGACTGGAAAGACTGTGCCAATGAAAGCCTTGAAGCTCCTAAAAATAAGTTTTTACGTGAAACCCTCATTAGATGCATGCGTTTGTCTTATCATCAACGCATAGTTGACTTTATTCCAGAAACAATCAACTCCTTGGTTCCCGAAAACCCAAAACCAGCTTATAAATATGTGTCTGACGAAGCTGCTGATCTAGAAGGAACTCCAGTTGCCAACAGATTGCTTGAGCTGTTCAAAGAAAGAGCTATTCCTGAAAATGTGTTTTCTGCTCTGAGAGACATTGCGGACAGTGATGCTGGTGGTGGCGAGGTCGAAATAAATCCGCTCAAAATTGAAGTTTTCACTGCGACTTTACTCTTTTTTGGCAGCAAATCATTTAGCCACGCTTTTGCAGCCTTGGCCAAATACCACATGATTTTCAAGATGATTGTCGATAGCGAAAAATCTCAATTGATTGTTCTGCAATCATTGCATGATGTGTGGAAAAATCATCGCCAAATGATTGTGGTGCTGGTTGACAAGATGCTGAAGACACAAATTGTCGAGTGCTCCACCATTGCTAAATGGGTATTCTCGGAACAAATGAGAAATGATTTTACATTTTTTTATGTATGGGAGATAATGCATTCAAGCATCAATAGAATGAATAAACAAGTAGAGAAATTGAGACTGGAATATCAAAATTTAAATGAAAAGTACAGAAAATCTGACTTAGCTTCCGAATCAGTAAAAATTTTTCTCACTTTTTTAAAGTTTTTTTAAGTTTCTGATTTTTTTTTCTCCAAGGTTCAAGATGAAATTACCGAAGAGGAATTAGAGGATAAATTAACTACTCTAAATACTCTTAAAGAACAGCAGAAAAAATTATTCTTTATAATAATTGAGAGTTTTTTTGCCATTTTGTCTGATTATTTGATTAAGGTAGAAATTAAAATCGAAAATGTTGAACAAGGTGAAACATTTAAAAGTCCAAATTGGTTTAAATGGGTATCGGACAGATTCGAAGATTTCTTGTTGACGGTATGTTTGAGTTAAAAATTTTTTTTTTTTTTTAATTTTTCTAATTTAAATTTTATTTATTTTCAAATTAGCACAATGAAGAAATTTTGCCATATCTGAATGATATAAAATCTCAATTTTTTACGTTGAATACTAATAAGTATTTCACCAATTTGTTCAAAATGTATTCTTCTTTTAAAGAATAAAATGATTTAAAGAAAAAATATCAATTTTTTTAAATGAGATTTTATTGTATTCTCGTTAATTTGTTAACTGTTTAATATTAATTTTGAAATTTTAAAATTGTTAAATAAATGATTTCAAAATTTTTTATTATTTTTTTGGTGACTTATTCTTATTTTTGTAATAAACATCCAACATTCCTTACGACTAAAAGAAAACTAAAAGTCTCACTTGAGTTCCACAGTTTTTTAATCATTTTGAAATTGTTTCTTATTCTTAAAACTTCTAATATTTGAGAAGCATAATCCATTCACACTTCATCTCCATTCTTTGTTAATTCAAAGTACTTGTATTTATTTTTTTGTAATATTTATCTCCAGTCCAACATATCCAATATTGCATTTCAATTTTTGGGTATTTTCGTAGATTTGATTATTGGTTCACGGTGTTAAGGCAATATCAACCGCAAAATCCAAGTCCTCTAGATTCCACCCAAAGACATTCTACAATATATTCTTTTTTTCGTTCTCTTTCTATGGTTGTGTACGTCGTAAAGCTTATTAGGCTCATGAAAAGCAATGAAGATTGGATTGAACCAGAGTTGTTTAAAAGTCCCAAAAAAAAGTCCAAGTCATTAAAAAAAAATTAAAGTCTTTGTTCGGACTTTTGAAAAAAAAGTCTTGGACTTGACTTGAAACTTGACTTTTAAACAACTCTGGATTGAACCTTTATGTGTCCTTGTTATAATTTCAAAGTATCCAGAGATACATTCTTGAAAAATCACATTTCACTCAAAATTTTCGTATAAAAGCTTTATAAGATTTATGATTTCCTTCTAAGGGAAGCTGTATAAACTAAGAACGGCCCAAAGTATATTTTAAATTCTAAATAAATTTCAGAATTTTAAAACCCTTCATGTTTTTTTTTCATTTGAGAAAAAAGATCAATCTTTTTTCTTAATCATTTAATGTAATCAAGGCTATTTGTTAAGTAAAAATAACAATTAAAAAAATGCAGAGAAAGTTCAAAAAAGAAATTAAAGTTTGAATAGATGTTTAATAGCGTGGCGCTACTAAATAAAAGGATTTAGATTTCTTTCAAAAAACTATATTGAAAACCAAAAACTAAAAGGAAAACTTAAAACAAAATAAAACAAATATATATAGAGACAGAATAGGAGCAGAGGCCGGAGTTAGGGGCTGGGGTAGAGAGGTTGTTACAGATGGAAAGGATTACATTAAAAAAAAAATTCCTAATTTTTTAATAAATGTTCTCAGACTTGCAATATTTGTTAAAGAAGATATATAATTTCAAGTCTTATTTTTATAATAATTTTTCATATTTAATATAATTTGAAATTAAAATTAATTCCCAAAATTTTAATTTTCATTTGAATCTAGTATTGAATAAGCTTTAAAAAAAGTTAGAAAAATTATTTAATATTTTATTTTATTTAATTTGAATAAATTATTTCAATTAAATTAATTTAATTCTTTTTGTTAAGAAAAAAAAACTATTAATGGTTGTCATGACGAATTTTTTATAAAACTTTTTAAGCCAAATTAATTGAATTCAGATTATTGGTCACGTAAAAGTGACTTTTTAAGATACAAAAATTCAAAAGTGTAGATAGCGAATTATTTTTTCAATTTCTTTTTTTTTTGCATTACATATTAATTCAAAGAACCTCATAGAAATCTAAGATAGCTTGTCATTTAGATAATAAAAAAAAATTGTAAATTTAAAATTTACCGAAATATCCAAAAAAAAACATCATAAAATGGTTAAATTTTAAAAATTGCTTTCTTTCTTTTTATCTGAATCGTTGATATTAACTATCTCAGGATTTTGACTGCTCGGAAAAGATTCAACAGCAAAAACCTCAATTTTTTCTTTATTGGAAATATTCACATCCTCCAAAAAAGCCGATTTCGTGGAAGTTTCCAACTCTTCAACTGGTGTTTCAACGTTCTCAGGTTCTTGTTCCTGGCCCCATGTGATCGAACTAGCTATATCAATAAAAACATCCGATGTTTCGGCTTTAATATTAAAGTTATGAATATTTTAGATGAACATTAGTCTCAAATAACTTACTGACTATATCTGTATACAAAGAACCAAAACCAGACTTTGTGTCAACACCCAACTGCCATGCTTCATTAGTAATGAATGAGTAGCTATCTGTAATGTATTCTTTGACGGTTTGCCACGTTTCCATTTTAAATTCTGAAATATTAAATCAAAAAATTTCGGTATTAAATACTTTCGAGTTTCTATGGGAAACAAAGAGTTAAAAAAAAAATTTATTTAAAAAATATTTTATATGACTAAGAAAACAAGATTACAATTACTTTTAAATAGAATCAAAAAAAAATTTTTTTTCGATACAAAAAGCAGAGGTAGGACAAAATATTAAAAAAAAAATATTTTCAAAATTTTAAACAATCAACTTCATATCGATCGATTTCTTTAATTTTACTGTTGTCATGGCGAACTAGGTATTAACAACTCTGAATGACAAACTTCCATATAAATATTTTATTTTGCATTCTCAATTGAAACAAGTTTCTGATTATAACCACAAAACGAACAATAGTACTAATACTAAACTTGTAAGCAAATTAGTCTTTAAAACCGAGCCGGCTGATAAATAATTCTTATATTCATAATCTATAAATTTAAAAATTTAATCTTTTATTTTTCAAACTAGCAAAAAAAAACCTACAATCATAAATAACTTTTACATCAACTTGTTCTTGAATATTGTCATATATGCACTTATATTTGCCGCTGTCATCAATCTTGGCATTGTTAATGGTCAAAATGCTGTTCAGCAAATTTTCGTCCTGGTCCTGCTGGGTATCTATTTCAATTTTAGGCAGCTCGTTGCTAACACTTCGACTTGAAGTAGTTTTTATTATTTCATTTTCTTTATACCAATGAATATTGGGTTTTTGCTGTCTTTGATTTAAATTGTGATTCAGTTTTGGCTGATATTTTAAAGTAGCTCGGCATTTGATAACTATTTTGTCATCTTGTCTAAAGCTGCCTTTTCTTGGCTCAATAATCAGATCAGCTTTGGTAAAAAAGTTAAAAACTGGACTAAAAAAATTAAAATAACCACTTACGCACTACTTGAAGAGTAATATTTTTGACTATTGGTTTGACTAATGGAAGCAAGCATTGGTAAGTACCAGCGTCTTCAAAAGTAATTTTTCGGATTTCAAGCTGCCAATTTTGGACCAGATATCGGTGTCTTAAATGTGAGGGTACAGTAGCCATGTCTGAGTCGAGCTGGTGTCCAGGCAAAATTGCATATCTCTTTTGAGCCTGTTCTGGTTCATCTGAGTTTTTAGCATGCTTGTTGAAATTAATCAATCTTATCCTGAATCTCATATCCTGTTTCAATTGTTGGTGTCCAATGCTTAGAACCACTGGACGCTGTTTTTCATTCAGTTTATTCCATATTGTATAAATCTTTAGAATTTTAATAAATAAAAAATTTATAAGAGAAAAATTTTTTTTACATTGGATAGATCATGGTGCTTTTGTTTGAAAACAAGGCATGGTAAGTTGACTGTTTGGCCATGTTTTGCCAGTATGTGTATATTGTTTGACTGATTTATGAAAATTTGCTGATTGTAGTCATCAGTTTGTTCGTATGTCCTCGGATGTAAATGATGTCTGGCATTGTGGTGAATAAAATTTCTATTTACATTTAGACTAGTTGTTGACAGAGTTGGATCATTGGTGTCGGTTCCAGTGACACATGAGACAAAAGCGATAAATAAAATAAGCTTAAACATTTGAATGGTGGCTATCATTTCCACTAGTTGTTTATCATTTCAAATTATCTAAATAAGCTATTGAGAACAAGAGTTTAAAAAGAGTCTGGCTCTTAAATAGCAAGAAAAATGGAACTTAAAACAGCATTTGGAAACTTTTAAATTTTGAAGCATCATTCGAAGCAAAAGTTTTCAATCGAAGGAAATTTATTTTATGCTCTGTCGACTTTAAACTATCAATTTTTAATAATCATTATAATTGAGAATGTAAAACTAAAGATAAATAGAGTAAAACAATAATTGGGCATTTAATACTTTTCCAAATATAGTTTAGCCAGGCTTTGGAGGCAAAATTTGCTCAGCAAAAATGTTGGTTTTAGAATGATTGATAATCGATTCAATAACTAATATTTGAACAAATGAATGTTTAAACAAGATAGAATAGAAAATATCATCAATCTTTCTCAAAGGCCTTTAATTAGTATAAAGAAATGCCCGAATAAAAAGACGTCAGCTCCTATTAAGCTTTATCTTAATATATTGTTTTTCATGCTTGGTTAAGTATGCGAATTTTTTCGAGTTGACAGAACGTGTGCCCCTAACAAATTTGTACTTCCTGTTGGATCGCTTAAGCGTGCAAGTAGCAAGACTCGGAGGTCAAACTTAATGAGCGCTTGCAAGTGCTACCTAATCTGGTTATCTTTAGAAATATTCAAAGAGCCCATTTGCATGGAACATTAAATGAGTTTTAAACATTTAATTAACAGAATCCAATCGGAGATAATTAAATAAAAATATAATTAAAAAATATAAATAGAGAGATATCTCAACTTATTGTTTATAAGTTAATTAACAATGTTTGATTATAAATATTGAGATTCTTGCCGAGCGCAAATATTGCGCTAGACTAGTCAGACCTTGGAGAAAATTTTTGTTAAATTTTTGCTCAACTCAAAAATTAGCTAATAAATTAGAGTGACAACTTGGACATATTTATTTTAGTCATATTTCGTGCTAAAGAGTTTAATAGTATTTCCTATAAATTCCGGACTTTAATTTTATTTTGTTGACAACTAGCAATCCAAAATGAATAAAAATTTAAAATAGAATTTTTTCCGAATTTTACAAGCACTTTTAAAATTTAAAATTACACAAATTGTAATAAACTTAAGTATTTTTTGATATTGCAATTAAAAATTTTGACTTTTTATTTTTAAATTAATTTATTTGAGAAAAAAAACAAAAACGTTAATCATTCTATTCAGTTGAAAATTTTTAAAAATTCTAATTCATCAAATGCTTATTTAATTGGCCATCAAAACTCGGCTATAATAAATCTCAAATTAATTCAAAATATTTAGCACACTTAACACAAGCATGTAAATTTTAAACAATATAAACCAAAAGCTTTGAAAAAAAATTGAAACTATCTATTCAAATTTGTTCATTCGAATAAGAACAGCAGCTGAATCGAATCAATAGCTGGATGTCCTCTTCTAACAAGGCTAAAATATATTATCTCTTTAAGCGTTTAGTGCCAGGCGTATTTCAATGTGAAACTATTAGAACGGAACTAGAATACAAAAGCATATATTTTAATCTATCCAAATTAGCTATTTAATTATATATTTATCATCTGGTTGATTTGAGAATTTGGAAATGTTTGAATTTTTTCTATAAATTTAATAGTTTTTGAATCCCGAGGGTTTTTCCGAATAGCTATAAAACCCTCTTGCAAAACCAATAATGTTCAAAATTTAACCATAATTTAAAAAAAAAAACAATTAAAATTTTTAAATAAAATGAGAAAATTTAAAATTGAATTAGTCGAAAATTGACACTATTATTTTAAGTCAGTACAAAATGGTTTAATTGAATTAAAAAATGCAGATTGATTCCTTTGAAAATATTAGGCAAGATTTTATTATGTGAGAAATTTTTACATTATTGATCACTGAAACTTGAATTTATTTAGATAAAATTTTATAGCTAAATAGAGTTTTTACAAAAAATTAATTTTTTTTAAACCATTCAAGAAAATTCCAAATTCTGATTGTTTTAAAAAAAATTTAATTTTTTTATTGAAAATACAGTCCTTGTTTTTAAGTTTTTACTCAAAATTTTTACCCATTTTCAAAAAATCTTATAATTTTACGTAAAATTGCAAAATTTATATTAGAAATCTTTTCTAATTCAAAGAATCTGGATATTAATGTCGAAGAGTAAATTTTAAAAATTTGCAGAAATTTGCCAAACAAATAGAGACAAATAAAACCACTTTTACCGATACCCTTACTCCTAAAAATAACAATGGTGGTATCATTCATCATTGGTGGTATCATTTCTTTTAGCTGTTAAGTAATTACAAAATTAGTTACTAATTAATGAATATTAGTTGTGTAAACCTTTTTTATTTTGTAAAGTAGATTTAAACACTTTGAGAATGACACTGCTTTGCCATCACCGTTTTCCAGCACTAATATTTGTGTACCTTTCTGGTTTTAAAAAAATGTCCACCAAATTTGGTACATTCTCTTAAAATCTGAAAAATTTCCTATTTTGCACTTTTGGGATTTTCGGTCAAATTACACCTAATTTATAGTAAACTCACTCATATGTAATTAATTAGGCGAGAATTTTGGTAAAATTTAATTTTAACAAACACAACTGTTTTTTTTTTTGAAATAAAGTAATAATTAATTTTCAGGAAAAAAATTATCAGTTGGGATAAAGTTTTATAATTTTGTTTTAATAAATTCAATAAGAAATGACCAATAATGTAAAAAGTGTTCTTATAAAAACAAAATGCTGCCATTTGACTTATTTTGATAGAAAGAAATTCTTTAACCTACAGAATTGTTCTAAGCTTCCGAATAGTTTTTATTCGTGAAAATCTGAGGATAAACAAAATTGAGCTTTTTCATAAACCGATTAGAGAAAGTTGAAATTGAGCAGATTAAAACGATTTACGATTAGACATTTATAGCTCTAGATCAAGCTATTAGCAATAAAAGTTTTGAAAATTTGTAATCGATGTCTATTAGCTACAATTTTAAATATTTTGATTTTTAATTCAAAAAGATTAATGAGAGAATATTAGCTAGACTGGAATAAGAAAAAAGGTCGTCTGTCATTGTTAAAAATACCGAAATCTTTTAGTCAAAATAAGACAAATTAATTCTTTCAATCACTCGGCACTCTTGAAAAGTAGTTTTGTTAAAAATCTAGAAAAAAAACTTGTTGAAATTTTTAAGTAGAAGCTAATTTACTCTCTTAATCTTTCAAGTTAAAAAGTTAAATTTTCTAAATCCAGCTTTATTTTTTATCAATGAAAACAATGAATCAAATCCAGCTTGAAGTCAATTAAAATTTGTGTCAATTTTTAACATATCCCAGAGAGCTTTGTCCCATCTATTGTCACTAAATACCTGTTAGCTTACTAAACTATTAAATGTTTAAAGCTTTTTAGTAAAATATCCTGGAATTTCTTTCAAAAATCTAGTCAATAAACTCAGTATCTTTAAGCCCTAAAATGAGATAATATAATTAATTTAAAGCATTTATTGAATAAAATTTGGATTTTTACAGCGTTCTTAAGACACCATTTCCTTGACTATTTGAACAATAATCTAATTACTTGACATTGATTTGATCCAAAGATACATTTTTATAATGAAAAAAATTTAATAAAATTTTTATTAATATTTTGAAGATGTGCCATAAAACAAAAAAAAAAGAAAAATAAAAAAAAATAAAGTTTTGATGTTTATTTTGACAAGTGAGAGTCTATAGAAAAAAATTGCATATTCCTAATATCCGAATTTCAAAGTGGCTCATCGGCAACTTATTTATGTCCTCAAAAGTCATACGAAATATTTCTTAGCTCATAATTAAATGCAAAAACAAAAAATAAATTAATTAAAATTTTGTGTTATTTAAGTGTCTGGTCAATGCAGCAATCCAAAACGAATAAAGTTTTAAATCAAATTGTAATATTGCAAAATTAATTTTATTCTTAATGGATAGAAATATGCTATTGCAATTCAACTGTTAATTGCAATAATTACAAACGAAACAAAAACAATGCAATTGATCAAGCGTTTTTTAATTCTCATAATAAAAACAATTCACCTGAGATTACTCTTACAAACTAAATCGAACAAGCTTAATTAAAAATTCTATTAAGTCTTGGTCAAGCTGAAATACTAATTTAATAAGTGAGTCATGCCGGTTCAGATAAGCGCCTGGTTTAACCATATAAACAAAGAGTGCTGCACTCGGAAAATTTAATTTTATCTCTACGACTAGAGTTGATAATGCATTAGCTTTTTTTTCTTTAATTTTGTTTTATTTTCACTATAGATAACATAACACAGACAGACACACATACACACACTTAAGTCTAAACTTTTCCACTGCTACTACAATCTAAAATATCCTTCTGTTAAAAAATTACAATTTTTAGCCTACATTTTCAAAGAGACCGCTGTAAACAAATTATATCTTAATTTTATTTTAATTGAAATAATTAATTTTAGATTAGTAGAATTATTTTTAAGTGTTTTTTAAATAAAAAATGTTTTTCTTTTAAGACTGAATATTATTCGAACATGACAAAATGATTATTAAATTTGTTTATTTTTACCATGAAATAACCCAAATTTAAAATTACTCTCTTTTAAGCCAGTGAAATTATCACGTTGAATAAATGTGAAGCCTCCTTGTTTGAGCATAAATGGTAATCTACCGTTTTGTCTAAATAACAACATCGGCCTTATTAATTTTTATTAAAAAAATTTACTTAATCTAATTTTTATTTAATTTGTCAGACTCGGATACTGAACCGGGTGTTTAATAATCAAATCTGTGCTAATTTTTCTATTCAGCTCTCAATTTTTGCTTACTCAATAAATAATCTAATTTTTTAAATATTTGTTCTGCTGATTGTCCCAGACAACATTCTTCCTAATGTTATCAATATGATGTTTTTTTTTTAAATTATATTTGATAATAATTTCTAATAAATTTAAGATTAAATTTGTTTTTATGCAAAAAAAATCAGGTATCATTTGTTTTTTGGGCTTCGGAAATAAACTAAATTGAATTACTTAAAAGTGCAAATAGTAATTAGTTTTTTTTTGTATTCATATTAAAATATTCGAGTTTTGGATAGAACACTTACAATTTTTGCTAAATAGGTCTCTTTGATAAATCATCCTAAAGAAAATTTCCAAAAAAAATAACAATAAAATATCTTTATCAACTTTTGACAAAAATTTTTTTCTTTAAACCTCGGAGACATTGAAAAAATTTACATAATATTTTATTTTTAAAAAGAATCTATTTAGATATGCTTCTTCTTACTGTCTCCAGTAAACGTTTTGGTTTCAATTAAAATCAGACTTAAAATGGATTCATTAAACTTTTTTTACTTAATAAATACCCAAAAAAAAATTTACTGATTATTTTCTAATTTTAAAAAGATGGTGGTGCTTAGTGTTGGCAAACGGAATGGTGATATTATTTTAAAATTGTTAAAATTTGTTTTAAAATCATTTAAAAAATCCGCAAAAATTAAATTTTTACTAATTTTTAATTTATATTGAAGTTATTCACTATTTCAATGAGATCCTTTTACACATAAAAAGCAAAAATACTAAGTGGTGCTATGGTAAGAACGCATTTTTGTTTACACTATAAAATAATCAAAAAATTAAGATTAATTTAAAAATTTAATTTTTTAGATTCGAAAAAATATATTTTTTTAAAGTTTACTATTATTTTTGATTATTTAACAATAAGCTTACTTAATAAATAATTGTTTTTAATTAGACTTGAAATTTTTGACTCCAAAAACCAAAAGCTAAGCAAGACAATTAGGATTCGCACAGAATAGTTATATAATTTAAAGTTAAATTTTTATGTAGCCCAAACGAACCAGAATTCTTTGCAAGAACAAGTTTGTTTGACAAACATTAAAGATTAAACACAATCGGATAAATTCGATCGATTATTTATCCGGGAGAAAAAAAAAAACTGGCAAAATTGAGCTTAAAGCCTTCGAGCAAACAATTGAAAAATTTTAAATGATGCAAATATAACTTGTGAGAATTCTCTATCTTAAAAAAAATTTGATCCTAAGAAAAATTATGCAATAGGAAAAATTAAATTTAGATACGATTGAATCAAACTGCTATTTCCCCATCTCGACTAAAAAATAAAAAAATTAAATTAACTCGAATTTCTATTTATTAAAAAAAATTCAACATAGATTGCCTATTTGAATTTGAAAACCAGTGCCAAGATTAGAATAGGGGAAATACTAAAAGTTATTTGAACTATAAACAACAAAAACTATTTTAAGCCGTATCATATATCGTTTTAATTTAATTTTTGGCGTTCGATTAAAACTTGTTTGATTTATAATTTATATGGTTTTTGTTATGAAATACTCAAGTTGTTTAAAGCCATATAAAATCGGAAGCTATGTCATAAACAAAAAGACGCCATGATATAATGTTTTTCAAATGCTGCTCATGACTCTAAAGCTTTTTTATGTCAAACAAATATCTAGCATCTGCTCAGCATCCTTGGCTGATTGAATAAAGTTGTTTAATTTAAATCTATCATTAAGCAGAAATATTTTTTTTCCTTTATCATTGATACGTATTGTTAAATAATTTATAGACTTTTGATAAAAAATAATTTTTAATCATTTTTATCTTTTGGGAACTCGAACTCTGATAGTCGATCAATTTAGAATTGCCAGCGGAAAAAAAAAATTCAAATTAACTTTTCAGCTTCCACTATTGATAGCAGTTATCTGGCTATCAATGAACGCCTTGTGGCTTATAACTGTTATGTAAGCAGCTAATGGAAGTCAAATCGAGCGTAAAGAATCAATTTTTATAGATCATTTATTGACAAGAGTAATTTGTTATAGGTGGGCGAAACGCGGTTTAAATTCAAGCTAAGCTTTTTTTTATAATTATATCTATTTAACAGAATTGGTGAAGTCTAGACTAAATTATTAGCGATTAATTATAGCTCTGTGTTTTATCAATCGGTCAACATTCGATGCTACCCTGAGCACTCAGGCAAAGTGACCGATTAATAAAATTAGCTTACATCATGCAGATAAACAAAAAAACTACTTAAACTTGTCTCTTGGGAAAAAATTTAATTTACCAATAAATAAAAAGTTGAATTTTTAAAAATAAATATTTTGAGATTTTCTTAAATTTAAATAGGTTTTTTTTTTTGTTAAATACTAAGTCGATTTAGATATAATCTTAATGGTTTGAGCCACGTAAAAAGTAAATTTTTCGCTGGCCTAAATCGACCACGATACTTTAACTTAAATAACTCTAATCAATTCGATCTTATCTAAATATCTAAAACTTAAACGAAATCTTATAAATTGAAATTTTAGTATTAAACTAAGCTCATGTTTCCGAATATATGATTTTCTATTCTACCTTGGAAATTTTACTTCATTTGTTACATAATCCCAACAAAAAATAATGATCAATTTTTTATTAAGCTCGATCAGTGTCAATCGAAATTTTTCCGATTATTTTTCGAGTATTTGTTTTTGCAGCTCTAGTTTTTTTTCTTCTTTTTGTTTTGATTAAAATTATTGCTCATGAATTTTGTAATTTGTTTTTTTTTTAAACGAATATAATTAATTCTAAATCACTACAAGGAAAAATAGTCCTAATGAAGAAAAAACACTTGAAGTAGGAAGGAAAATCGTGTTGATGTGTTATGCAACAACTATCGAATAAAAAAAGATAATTTACAATTTTAATCAATTGATAATTTAACTTAAAAATTGAAAACAATGCGAATTTTTTCCATTTGACATTTGAATATTTTCTTATCATTCCTCTATCTTTAAATCTCATTAATTAACTTTTACAGTCAATTTTTACTGATGGTTTATTTAAAAATAACAAGCCTTCATTTAAGAGAACTAAAATTTTTCTTTAAAAATTAGATAAGAAAAAAATTCACTTAAAATTGAATATTTATTTTGCAAAATTAAATTTGATACAGAAAATTTGAACTTTTTTAAAATTATAAATCAAAAGAAAAAATAACATCTGTTACAAAAGTATTAGGTTAATTTTAAAAAATTTTTAATTTTTCAAAATTTAAGCTAGGTCGTAAAAATTTGTTTTTTCAAAAAAATTAATATTATCCTAATAAAAATAAAAACTTAATTTTTTTAAAAAAAAAATATTTTTTTGAAATATTAAACTGCATTCTATCTTTTAATGGTAATAAAGTTTTTTTAAATAAATTTTAAAATTTCACACTTAACGCACACATGGTTATGTCTTATTATCACAACTTAAATCGTCTTTATTTTTATTTCAAGGAAAAATAACAATAAAAGCTTTGATCAAGAATTGTAAATATTTTCAAAAAGTCCTAATATAATAAATCAATTTGAAAAATGGCATTCAATCAAGGTTTTTAAAAAAAATTTAATAATAAACTTTAAAATAATTAATGATACAAAGATGTATTTATTATATTTTATTGTATTTACAAAAATAAATAAACCCTCCTGAAAACTTCCGATTTATTATTTAAAAAAAAAATATCAGCATAAATTTAAATAAAAGCTCAAAAACACCGATTTTCAGTCATATTTAAAATAAAATTAAATAAATAAATTTTTCTAGATGAAAATATTCTGATGAGTCGTAAAATTTTATTGATTGATAATAAATGAGTGTATGCAACGGGTTACAAGATAACCGTCTGTCCCGAAACCGATAATTAAAGTTAATAAAATTTTTTAAAATTATATACAATGATAATTTTATCAATAAAAAATCCTTTTGTTTAATTTGACAGTTGAATGAGTCTGCAATGGCACGAGAATTCTTTTTAATTAAACATAATAAAGAAGCGTCTTTTGGTCATTTAGTTCGGCAGGCCAAAATATTTTCAGCAAACACTTACAAAAATTAAAACATTCTGCACTGGGAATATGATCAATCGATAAAACACATTCGAGTTTAATGAATCGTAATAATTGCTCCTTTCTCACAAGAAAACCAAAACATTAAATTTTCGCATCTAAAATCCTATGTTTTCTAGCTTGATTTAGGCTAATTAATTTTAGCTACCTCAAGGCCTTATGTTTAACAAACACACAATCTAAAGGCAATTTAGCTTAAACACCCTGTAAATCGGACATGACAAAAAAGCGCTTTAATCCTGTGAGCGAACAGTTTGTGAGTTTAAATTGATTTTTTTATTGACCACTTGAGCAAGTCTAGCGGCTTACAATGCTATGACATTTTTATTTTCGTGTTTTGGATAATTAATTTAAAATCGTATTAGACAAGCAATATTTAAAATCTATTCTATCTATTTCAAGTTGTTATTCTAGTTTCGAGTATTTCAATTTAAATTACAAATAAAATAACATTTCAAATTTATTTCAAGTGCTTTTGTGAACTATTTCTTCGTTCATCCAAATAGTCTATTTTTTTATCGCACAATTGACCACATTTTCATGTCTAATAATACTTTAAAGCCTCGACAAAAAACAGTTTCCTGGATAATTTAAAAAAACATAAAAAAAAATTTGAAACACTATTTTCGACAATTGGCTCAAATTAAATTCGTTCTCTAGCTTCACATTAATGAATTCGCTTTTCTTTTCTTATCCGGAAACGTGTGGTCAATTTGTGCCATACGTCTCTGCCAACGCTTGCTTTTACATTAATTTAACATTAACTTCTAACCCCATTATCTTTGACTTGATGCATTTGAAAGAATTGAATCAGTTATGTCCCTAAAATATTTTCAACTCTTTATTGCCTATTTAGCACTGAAATTTTATTTCATGTGCAGCTACAAATGAAGTAGAAATAATTAAATTAAGAAATTTAATTTTTTATCAATGGCTAAAGGCTGCTCTTTTTTTTATTACTCTTGATAATTTCAATAAAAGTAGTTGTTTTTGTTTTAAAGTAGGTTAACATTATCAAAATAGACTTAAAAGTAACATTTGATTTATCACTTTTTGTATCATTAGTGGAGCATAATGGATCGACGGTGGCTATTTCGATTTTTTTTTTAAATTAAAAATTTTTTTTAAATAATAACAATGCAAATATTTGGTTGATGATAAAAAAAAATTTTCTTCTTGAATAAAAATTGTATTGAAAATCATTATCTTTATTTTATTAATTGATTCTGATAGCTTTTGAGTTCTAAACTTATCTTAGCATTATTGAATCAGCAAACTTCCGATTTGTGAATAATAGCCAAATTGAATAGTTTTAAATTGAAATAATTGCAAGGAAATTGTTAAACTAGGAGTTGAAACTAGTACGGATGACCCGCTAATGAAAGAGGTTAAGTATATTCAATAAAAGAATTGAACAGCCGGAAACCGATTAAAAATGTATAAATATTTACTCAATCATACATTCTCTTTAGATTTTGACATACTTACTTATTTAAAAAAAAAAACTAAAATTTCTCTAAATTCAAAATCTTAATGCCGGAAGCATAATAGATGTTGTTATGACAATCAAAGATATATGCTCAAGTTTCCTATATTTTATTAATATCTGATAATTTTTAGTTGTTTTATTTTATTTAATATTTAATTTAGAGAATAATTTCAAGAGGGGTCCGAGTTATATGCGTCTTCTTTTAGACCTTTAAAATTATTTTTTTTTTATCATTATTAAAATTAAATTTCATTAAAAAGATTATATTGAAATATGAAAAATTTTGATAACTTAAATACATGGAACTTTTATGGTTCAATCAAATTATCCAACTTATCTTAAGGATTGCTGTAAAAATACGAAAAAATTTTTGAATTTTATTACGTACAAAAATGTTTTCTGTTTCATCCTAATAGTCAATTATAATTAACAAATCTAAAAGGAATAGAAAATATTTTATTCTAAAATTAGGGAATTTAAATATACACAAACGCTTATATAATTTTTTTGTCAGATTTTTAAATTATATAAAATCTTCTTATTTAAATGTTCATTTTCCCCAAAAAAATATGTTTTTAAAATATGTTAAAAATCGCATCAGCCATTCTTCTATTTTTAATTAATTTATAAATAATTAATAATTGAAATTTATTAATCTGTATCATTATTTTCAAGTGATGACAAAAATTGAACCTTGATCAAATTTTTATTCTAAAGTATCTTTTAACAAAAAAATATACATTAATTATTTCCTACATCATAGAATATATTAAAATTCTCAGACTATAATAATTAATAATTCAAAACAGACATCAAGTCAATAGTAATAATACTTAGTTTATGCTATTTGTATTTGTTTTTTCTTTCGTACTAATATTTGCATTCAATTAAATAACTATTTAATATTACAAGTGCAAAATAGATGGTTAAACAAATTCGAAACGATAACTCATTTCCTTGCTAAAGTCCATTCAGAGACAAAAATCAAATTTCAATTTATTATTTTAAATAAACTTATTTCCACTTAGTTTATTTTCCTGAATGAATCAAGTTTCAAAGCCCAGTGATCTAATCTTTATTCACTATGTGTATTAGATAAGAAGTGATTTTAGTTAAATAAAAAACAAATTTTATTAACTTGTTTAATCATGCAAATTTTTTTGTTTTCTAGACATAGATTAATGGCTATTTTTGCTATCTGCCCATTTAAATTATACAATTAGAATGCGATTTTAGTTTGGCTTAATTAAAACCTATTGTAGGATAAATTTATTCTTATGATCTAGTATTAAGTCTATAGAGAGTAATTGCAAGTCTTATGAACTAAGGAAGTCTTAAATTGTAAAGTAATTTGAATTTTAGTTGTGGAAAACGATCAATTTTACTTAAACGCTGATTTTTTCGCTTTCAATCATTCATCATGACAAACAATTTTTATTAGAATCTTACATAACCTATTAATTTTTGTTCATTTTTTATCAAACTTAACATCTTAGATCAAATTCGAATATTTAAGATTAAATTCGATTCGTGTTTGGCATTAAAAAAATTAAATTAATCATTAATTGCCTTTATAACAGTACAAGTTTATCTATCTTATTTAAGCTACATTTTATACCAGCTGTAGAAAATAATGAAATTTCTAAATAATCAATCAGATCTTGGAAATGGCTTGCACAATTTTTTAATATTTAAAATAAATACCTTCAAAACGATAAAATAAAAATAAATTTTTTCTTGGGACTTGACCTTGCCTCAGCTAAAAAGCCTATAATGAAAATTTGTGAAAAAAGAAAATTAAACTTAAATACTTGAGATCAAAAAATTTTCTCAAACCATTTGATTAATGATGTTAACTTTAAAAAATGAAAATTTATTTGGGAAGAAAAATTTACCTATTTAGCTCTAGATTTTTTTTAAACTCAATAAAGACAATTTAATACAATTATTTGTTAATAAAGAATTTTAAAGGAATTTACTTAAAAATCTGTTGAGATCTTAGTCGAAGATAAAAACTCAATTTAAAAAAAATGAAATCGAATGTAGCACCTTTCAAATATATGTCCTATTATAAGAATTGTTTAAATGAAATCTTTTTAATCAAATAGTTCTCTAGAGACTATTTCTAAATTGCTTTTTGATTAATTAAAAGCGATATTTTCGTGATAAACGATGACTAAATTACCTAAAGCTTTTATATAATTCAAACTCAACACTAAACTTAATTATCGGAATTTTTTTAAATGAAGTTCTTGAGGGATTTTTCAAACATTTATTTCCAGAAAAAACAAAAATTAAAAAAATTGAATATAAATCAATATAAATTAGCTTTCGAAGATCAATATTTAGTGACACTCCGTGTGCGTAATAACCGTATTACCTTGTTTCTTTTTTACAGTTCTACAGTTCATGCCATTTTGATTCATATTTACTTTAAAAAAATAAAAATAATTTAAATTTTTTAACTATTTTTTCTTTTAATTACTTTCTTGGTGAAATGAATTTCCCATTAATGAACCAAATGGATCTTCATCGCCATTGCCATCACCGAAAAAGTCAAATGAGTCACTGAAAAGATCGTCAAAGTCAAACATAAATCCATGATGTCCCTTCATATGGTCTTTGTGAGCTTGTTGATGGAAATGATGATGCTGTTGATGATGATTTCGCATAGCTTCATCAAATCCTCGGAAAAATTCGTGAAAATCAAAACCATGTTGATCAAAATTGTTGCCATCAAAATTTGTTCTTCCTTGTTGATCATAAGCCTTGCGCTTATCCGGGTCACTGAGAATCTCATAAGCTAAGATCGAAGATCAAAATTAAACCTAATTCACAATTTCCACTGCTTACCTTCGACAATATCTCTGAATTTAGCCTCGGCACTTTTATCAGGGTTTTTATCTTTAAAATAAATTATAACAAAATAAATTTCATTGATTTTTGATAAATCTACCAGGGTGATATTTCATGGCGAGATTTCGAAAGGCTTTTTTTATCGTAGCAGTTGAATCTGATTTTTCTACTCCAAGTATTTTGTAGTAATCTTTACATTCGATCAAAACTACAAATGATAAGACCAAATAGAAAAATAGGCTATTCATTTTCTTTTTGATTAATTCTGATAGACTACAGAATATTTTATTTTAAAAATTAAAAAAAATAAAAATAAAAAATTATTTTATTAAATTATGAAAATCAAGAATTAAATTTTTAACATTTGCCATCAAAATATAAAATTTATAGCAAATTAATGTTAAATTAGGTGCAAGAAATTGGCCAATGAATTGGATCCGCGTAATTTAAAATTTCATCGAATCAATTATTGTAATATGAGAAATTTTAGATAATAAACAAAAATAAATTTATAAAATAGGATGATAAAAATTTATTCAAGAATAAACATCAAATTAAATCAAAACTGAATCAAATTAATAAAAAAAAAAACAACAAATAATTATGTTTTTGCTGTTTAATTAATTTTATTTCCAGGCTTTTTTTAAATTGGACGAAGAGGCCAATTTTTTGGATAATAAGGTGCCTAGTGCGAGACCTATCATCAGAGTCGAAATAAAAAAATAGTCAAAATCCTCACGGATCATGTCGAATGTTTTCGATGGAAAAACTCTTGTAAAAAATATATCAAGACCATATGTGAACACCAAACTGGTCGACTCTAGACCACTTGCCGCGGTTGTTATGCCTCTTACATTATAAACATAATTATAGTAATTCAATGTAAATTCGTAATTTAATGGAATTTCAGGCATGTAGGGCAAAAGGTTTTCTTCTCTCTCAACTTCGGTCATCTTGATGGGACGTCTAGGATCAATCAAAATCCATGGAATTTCCAATATAACTCCATATTGACTGGCGACTTAAATTTAAAAAAAAATTAATTTTTTTCTAATTTGAAAATTGCCGATTACCAATTATATCTTTGGTAGAAATGCCTTTTTCTGTCAATGTAACTTGCATTGAGTCAAAGCCTCGTTGTACAATAAATGATTTGCTAAAAACTAAAGGTTTTATACCATCAAAAGAGCTGAAGTGAGTTGAATTAAATTGATTAGCGCCCTCGAACAATTCTACACTGGCAACTTCATGTCGACGAAATTTAATGTTATAATATGAATACTACATTCAGATAATAAGAAAATTGAATTTTAAATTAATTAAAAAAAAATTACAAAGAACCAATTTTCTGAGTGAACAATGCGGAGCGGACCTCGGCATCGTTTGTGATTGAAGCTGTTCACAATCGAGCCAGTGACAGTGTCGACCAGATAAAGATTAATAAATGGAACTTGTTGACTGTCTTCGCCACTTGTCACTACACCAATCATGTTCGGATTTAGATATTTGTACAAAACACTTCGGTCACCTAATACTTTTCCATGTGAATGAATCCTGTCATTAGGAAGCTTGGAAGCAATTGAAATTATTTTTTCGTCCTCAAAATTCAATCGCCAAATTTCTAATAAATTCTATAAAAAATTTTTGATTTTTTTTTTAAATATTTTTTTCTTTAAAAATTTACTGCTTCTGATAACTTCATTGAGTATCCCGTCAAAGAGTTTTTATTTTGATTTTGACCAGTAAATATGATTGTTGGTTTATTGCCGTATTTAGTCTTAATATCTTCGAAAGAATTTTTTGGTACCACGTGCACCCGATTTGTTTCGTCCAAGAGCAAGATTGGTTTCAAAAAATGAGAGTCAGCAAACGAAGATAGAAAAACTTGTTTGACACTTTGATCCAAAATGTATCCCTCTTTTGGTGAATCTTTAGAAACTTGGCCAGTCAATGGATTAAAAAAGAAAACTCTTGTTTTTGTGCTCTCTGGGCCTTTTACTTTGGAAACAATGGCACACTGAGGCTCATAGGGTACGTGTGCAGCAGTTCGCTGAACAAACAATGGAACTACACTTTCATTTGTTAGTTTGTTGACACTAAATGGAATTGTGTTTCTAAGAAAAAAGCTCCATAAAATTTTTCCATTTGAACTTGTATAAATCCCGAACACTTTGCCTACTGAAGTTACACAGACTATAACTTTGTTCAAGTTGAACTCATCTCGAGTTATTTCATCCAATGTTATATCCGAGGAACTCTCCGAAGAGGGACTATTTTGCAATAGATTTTTTAATTTTTGCACTAAATCAATTTGAATAAACTCTTTAAGCATCACTAATTGTGTTCGTATGCGCTTATAAAACATGGTAAATATGTTATCTTGCCTGGTTGTACCAAATTCATCTTCAAATTCTTCTTGTAAATGGATTAATGGAAAATCAATCATCTCTACAGTCACAATATATGCCAGAGATTCCTCTCTGGTAAAATATTTAGCTCCTTTTTGGTTAAAGACTGTGAAAGAATAATCGGCAAAAAAACACGAAACAACCAAAGAAATTTTGGAATTTTTCTCAGTTAAGCTGGCTCTGAGCTCAATGATGTCTTCATTATTTTGAACATTAACACTTACCAAAACATCTTGTCTCTCTTGAACTGATTTTAAATCAATGGTAAAAAAATTAAGTCTATTTTTTCCAATGTATTTTGAAAAAACTAAATAATTTTTTTGATCAACTGTCTCTACATCGAATGCCTGAACTGATTCAAATTTTTTCATTAAAACCAAATCAGCTTCGTTCTGATATTTCTTAAAAATAAATAAATTTTTTTCTTCATTTAATTTAGTCTCCAGTATATAAGTATCTTGTGATGACCAAACGAGGCGTGGTGTAGAATCTTTGCCAAGGACTGATGGTTGAATGGATAATTGTTCAAATTGGTCTGAATTTATCTGATTGTTGAGAATAAAAAATTGGTCAGTTGACAAACATGAAAACTGATTCGAAGAATCAGCACAACTTAAAAATAATAATAAAAAATATTTAATTTAAATTTTAAATTCATTTTACTTTAAATTTTCATTTAAATTTTCTAAATTTGATTCTGATAGCAATTTGGTCAATTGGGAATTGTAATGAATCTTTCGGCTTAAGTTATCTTTAAAACCGACTAAAAATAAACCATTTTCTGATTCAAACATTTTTTTAATTCGAAAGCTTAAAAAATTTTAAAAAAAGTTAACTCTAAAATAAAATTTTTCTTTTTTGTTACTTTTGAGGCAATTCAATGCAAATTTTTTCGCGCGAATTGATTAAACACAAACCTGTCCCATCAGTGACATAAAAAGAATCTTTCACATTCTTGGAATCCATTGAATAAATTTTCACATTTGGAAGATTATTTTTGAACAAAGTATATTCCCAACTAGCAAAACCTTGGTTGTAATCAAATGCTTGGACTCGTTGACCATTACTCGTCACAACAATTATTTCTTTCAATCCCCATATTACACTGTTTATTTTACCAAGATCGCCCATTTCAAAAACTTTTCTCCAAACTGAAAATTTAAAGTTTTTCTTTTAAATTCATTTCTTTAATTTAATCTAAGTAAAAAAGTTACCAATATTTCCATTTTTTAGGTTTAACGAAGCCAAAGCGTTTTGATCAGAGGCCACAAATATTCTATTTAGACTTGGTAAAATTTTGGTATATATTGGTCTACCAATATATTGCTGTCGCCTATGGAAAAATTAAAATTAAGTGTAAGAATTTACTCTTAAAAAAAGACATATTTTACCAATCGTATGTTCCGGTTTGGTCCTCAAACAAACCGAGAGCTAGCAATGGCAAACCAAGCAGTAAAAATAATCTCAATTTAGTCATAATTGATGTACGAGTATGAATGAATTTAACAGAACCAAATTTAGATTAATTAAAAATAAGATATTTAGATGCATGCAAATTTGAAATTAAGATGACTCCACAAATAAATTCAAATTTAACTTAAATAAAGAACTCGGTTATAGATTTTGTTTTAAGTTGAATTTAAGAAATATTTCAAAAATGATAAATAAAAATTTAAATCTGTTTAAATTATCTTCTATTATTAAAGATCAAAAAACAACTATTGCTTTGAGCAAAAGTCTTAATGAAACACCCATAAAACCCAAGCAGGTTCCGACTCAAATCTACTCTGATCCTGGCAAACAAAAACATTGTGACCGATTGTATGTATGGGGCTATGCTGGGGTTGGTGCGCTAGGTAAAAAAAACAAAAAATAAATTTTAGTATCATTTCTATGGTTTAATGAAGGCGAGCCGGAATTTCTTGATCCCAGTCGCAACCAAGCTCGTGTTAATACCCAAAGAAAACCATGGAGACTTCGCTGGATTGATCGAAACAAAGCCGATTTAGTTCATGTTGCTTGTGGAAATGGCTTCTCTTTGTTTTCTATATCGAACAGCATTCATTTTAAAGGTCATAATTTGTTTGGTACTGGAATGAATACTCAGTCTCAAATTGGAGTTCATCAGGCAAAAAATGGTGACTTTTATAAATATCTAATCCAACCTGTTCCTATACAACTTCCAGTTGACCGAAAAAATGAAAAATTTCGTATCCATGATCTCACTTGCGGAAGATCACACTCAACTGTTCTCACAAATTATGGCATATTTACTTTTGGCAATAATTCTTATGGACAGTGTGCCAGACCAATAATAGAAGACGAGGAATATTTTGGCAATCGAGGGGTAATACAAAATGTTATCAAATATTTTCAGTTAGACTCGAGTGATTGTGTGGTCTCGGTCAAAGCCGGTCAGGATCATACAGTTTTTTTGACCCGAAATGGAAAAGTTTTAACATGTGGATGGTCGGCTGATGGTCAACTTGGACAAGAAATCTACACTTTAAACCCGATAGCATCACAGGTTAAAGGAGATTTGAGGGGAGTAAAGGTAAAAAAAATTTCCACAAAAGGAGATTTTGTCTTGGCCTTGTGTGAAGAAGGCGAAGTTTATGGCTGGGGTAACAACGAATACAAACAGTTGTCAATGTCGGGTATTGAAGACCCTCAGATCGGAGTCTCTCGTCATTTGAAGATTCCAAGTTATGTCAAAAGACCAATTTTAGACGTTGCTGCATCTGGAACTAAGTGTATTTTACTTGATGCAGATCAAAATGTTTGGGTTTGGGGCTATGGTCTACTAGGAAAAGGGCCTAAGTGTGAAGAGAGTCATGAGCCGACCCAGATTCCGAACACATTGTTCGGAGCTTATAAGGAAATTGAAAGTACCATGTCAAAACGTGCTGTATCAGTCCATTGTGGATTGTATTCATCGGCTGTGGTATTAAATGATGGCAATTTATTCATGTGGGGAAGAAATAAATACGGAAATATTGGAATTGGTGAGAAAATGGAAGTAGTGCATATGCCTCTAAGGGTCAATATACCAGGAAGAGTTAAGATTTTAGATTGTGGACCAGATCAAACTTTTGCAATTTGTAAAATTAATCTTTAATAAAATTTAAAAAAGTCTATGATTTTAATTATCACAACACCAATTAAATTCAAAAATTACAATAAAACTGTTTTTTTTTAAATAATGTTTTAAGCGAAATTATTTTAAAAAATTTTCAACTTTAAAAAAAATTTTAATAGTCTTTTAAATTATTATTATATTATTAGATTTTCAGCAAAGAGTTCAATCGTGGAACTAAATATTTTTGCACTAAGCAGATTTAGTCTTTAAAAAAAAATTAGGTTCATTTTTTCGTTAAGTTTTAAATTTGTTTTTAAAAATTTTCACAGCTATATGTCTTTTCATTTTAAGTATCAGTAAATTTTAAGTATAAAAAATGAATTAGTGAGAGAATGGCTTATGGTGACGTGAGCTTCGTTTTCATAAGTAAGAAATAAATTTTAATATTTATTTTATATAATTGCTTTAAGGCTTAGGCCGGTCTACAACTATTAACTGAATTAAATATGGTGCCTTTTTTATAAAAAATGTTGAGTTAAAAATACGGCACCTTTAACCCTTCGAAACTTGACCTACAAATTCAAATGTGAAATTACTTTGGGCTCATCTAAGAGATTTTTTTGAATTTTTTGATTCAAAAGATTTTTTCAATTAATTCATTTAGAATTCCTAAGCCTAAATTAAGAATTTAAGAATCTTTAATCCCTTTTATAAATGATTTAGAAATATGAAGATGAAAATTAAAGGCAATTAAAATAAGTATTTCATTTACGCCAGAAAATACGAAATAATCCAACTCTAAAATAAAAATTTTTCAAATTGTTTATTTTTTAGTTCAAAAATAAAACTCTAAATTATATAAAATTTTAATTTTTTAATTATTAAACAAAGCTTCTAAAAATTACTGTTGAATTTAGATTATTTATTTAACTAATTGTGAACTATTAAAAGTTAAAGATTCAAAATATCTGAGCATAGTAAGTATGGGAATGATCTTGGCCACAACTCTGAAAGATTATGCATTTTTCTTTGAATTATTAAAATAAAAATTTTTAAAGAGAACAGAATATATTAAAATAAGTAAAAAAAAAGAGCAACTAGTGAAAAATATAAAAACTTGAATAGACAGCTTAAACTCCAAAACAAGAGTAAAAAATTAGTTTAATGAATTATTTGTCATTAGAAGATTAGCTTATTTGTATATTTCGCGTTGTCACTCACATATCTTCTTCACTTGTGTTAATATTCTACTAAATATATGCTGAAATTGGTCATGCATCGTTTTGTACTTTTTTGCGCTATTTATGGCAAAGTAAAATTTTTGATAAAATATCATTTTTCAAATCTAATCAAAACATCTTAAATGCCCAATTAAATTTCAATGCATTTTTTACAAATTAAAATCCTTTTTCATAAAAATTTAAAAAATTAAGCTTTAAAATGTTATAAAAATGTAAAAATCTGTAATGAAGTTTAATTATTTTTTTAAAAATGTTCTGATCAAATTTGAAAAATGAAATTTAATCAACAATTTTACTTACAACAGCTTTCTAAAAGTTTTAAAAGTTGTTGTATTTTCAAATTATATTTATATTTCTCTATTTACTATTTATTTCCAATGTTTCATTCACATAACCATTGTCTTTTCCAGAGGCTTTAAGTCCCTATAAGCTTTCTAAAAATTTTTTTAGATAGCATTGAGCCGTAATAAGTAGATAAAGATGAGTTGATAAAATAGTGTTAAAAACACACTAAAACCGAAGATAATTTATTATTTAATTAATATATAAATGTTCGAGGCGCTTAGGAAGTTCAGAATGCTTAAAAAATATTCCTTTCAAGCCATGCGCGGTACAAATTTGTTAAATTTAAAAAATACATATTTTTTTAAAAGTAATTTATGCATAATTCTATTCATTTTATTGATTAATTTTAGCTAAATTTTCTAACTTTCGGAATTTAGCTCAAATTGTATCAAGTAATTTAAATTTTAAATCAATTTTTTTTGGTCAAGCTTGAGCTCGATCAGTTGAACTCGAAAAAAGTATGACCTCTAAAAAGAAATCATATTTAAGTTAGTCTCAAGTTTTTTTTTATAAAAAGTTTATTAGAATTTCTAAAAAAATTATTTGATCTCAATTCTATCACTATATATTTATTAAATGGTGGCATTTTTAATGGGATTATTAAGTCCCAACAAACAAAAATCTCTTCCCCACAAATAAAAGACTCTTTAAAAGACTCAGCACAAACACGTTTATCATCAGCACGAAAGTCTATTTAATACAAGATTTTTGTGTTTATGAGAAAAATTTTATTTTATTTTATTTTATTTTTATTTCAAAAAAAATCGATTTAAAATCAATAATAAAATAATTTTAAGCCAAATTTAAACTAAAATAAAAGATCAATATAATTAAATTATTTTTTGAAAAGCAATTCTTTTGAGTCTTTTGTATACCTTTCTTGCAAGTATTTGCTATCACAATCCATTGTTTTGATATTTAGATTATAATACTCGTTTTAAATATACTTAAGTTTTCCAATTTTTTTGAAATTCGCCCAGTTTGTTATCTTTTTAGCATAAATTAAATATCTTTTAGTTGGTATGGGCGCCTGTTCATAGTCTTTTTCAGCCCAAGAGTAGTATTTGATAATTTCGAAACACTTGTGAATAAAATTAATTACACTTAATTTCTTACGAAAAGTAAAATCTCGTTTAATTGCAGCATTGAAAGACTCAATAGCTTTTTTAAGCAAATATTTTGCTAATATTTTTCAAATGTTTTGTAATTTTTATGTAAGCCTATTAAAAGAAAAAATGCATTTTTTGTGCTTAAGAGTTTTTGAATTTTTGTTGAAGAGTTTTCTTAGAAATTTATATTTTTTGGGCTAAAAAGTTTTGAATTGCGGAGAGAAGTTTTAAATTGTGGAGAGTAGTTTTAAACTGTGTTAATGAGCAATTCATTTTTAGAGATGAGGTGGATCCATTTTTAATTATGGATCATTTCTTTTAAGCAAAAAAGGTATCGAGAATGAAAAACACAAACAATATGAAGTAAAAAAATATTTTCTTATTTAAATCTTAAAATGAAAAACAAAAATTTTTTTTCTCCAGTAACCTTAGACATTTGGTGATCTACTTTTTTTAAATAAAAATAAATCCTGATCATTAAGCTGTCTTTAATTAATTTTAATTTAATCAATATTTATATCTAAAGAAAATTTAACTTTTAATTTCAAAATATAATTTATGAATAAATTTCAATCGAGTCTGGCGTTGCCTCCAAAATCAAGATTATTTTAAAAGAAAATAGATTTAAAAATGTTTATTCAAAATAACAAATTTGTTTTGAAAAAAAAAAACCTTCAATGCTTCATTTAGTGATCATAAACTAATAACAGACCATTTTCTCGGTCGAACCTTGAATACCCCATCAACAAATAAAGAAAAAATAACTAGGTTTTATAAGGTATTTGTTTTGACTTTAAATGATCAACTTCAAATTTACTCAAGGATACAAGACGGATGTATTCGGTTTTCGGAGGCGAATTTTTTTGTTTTGATTTTAAAAATTCTTGTTCATTATCATTTATAACTATAACATCGTCCGAAAATCGGACACCTTTTCTTTTGCTTTTTTTGAAATTAATTTCACTTTCAGAATCTACATTATTGTTTTCCGATTCGGACCTTTTCTGTAATCGTTTAACTCTAAAGCTATGATGGTTCTTAATCGAATTTTCATTGTTGGCACTTACTAAAATTGGGTTGATCTTTTTGTCCTCTTGTTCATTTGATTTTATGCTCACAACTTCATTAACCAAGTGTAGGCCATCGTCACTATTCTCTATAGCCTGAAATGATAAATTCTCTTTTTCTTCACAACTCAACTCAGGCGGCTTTTTGTCGTCTAGTTTGACTAAGTCGTCAATTAATTTTCCGATTTGGGCATTTAGTTCTGTATTAATTTTGGTCTGAAAAGAGTTATCTTCTAGTGCACATATTGAATTTTGTTTGGTTTTAGTATTTTTTGAACCCATAATTTTTATTTTTGAAAAAATGTTAGTTCATAATCGATCTAGGAAATTATTAAAAATAAAAAAGTTTGAAATTTTATTTTTTTCGAATTTTTTTTTTCTAAATTAAATAAAATTCCATTCTATTTATGAATATTAAAAGCACGAGCATGACATAATTTTGCCACTTTTTTAAAAGTTACGAGAGAACCGTTTTTTGAAGTCATTTAAAGTGGTGATAGAAACTTGTCAAAAGCTTATACCATAATGTAAATTCATCTTGGCAAAAATCCATTTCTAATTGATTGAAATTTTTTTTCATCAATTACTAAAGTTTTCAACAAATGAAATACTCTCAGATGATGAAACATTAAAAAAAATTCCTAAACAAATTTAAACAAAACTCAAATTTTTAAACTTATTAAGTAAACAAATATTCCAAATTTTCTTATTCTAAAAATATTATAAGATTGTTGCACGGAAATTACACAGCAAAAGTTATTGAATCGATGCTAGTATTTAAAAGAAGCATAAATGTTATCTTTCTCAGTGGGTTAAAATTTTAGTGATAATTATGTTTAATGTTTTAGCTTGGTAAATTAATTTATTAAAATAAAAAAAAACACATTGCTCAATTAAGCCGTTTCCTTATTTTATTGAATCATGTTAATGGAATAAGCACTTTGGTATTTGACTAAATACCTTGCAAACGAATGTAACAGTGTTTACCTCAAACAAATTGTTAAAATTATTCTAATTTTACGCTTCATTTATGACAACTAATAAGAATAAGAAGCAAATTACATTTTTCTATCTCAATCTTATTTAAATTCAAATTTTGCAAATGTTTTAAAATTTTGATTATATAAATTTTTTTAGATATAATTAATTACCAAATAAAGATGAAACAAAAAAAATAAACACAAAAAGCTGTTTTTGTCAAATAAAATTACATATGAATTTTGATTGTTTCCTTCAGTAAAAGACATTTATTAGACTAGAAAATAAACAAAATTTTAATAAGACTATTGAGCTTGTTATTTAATCCAATTAATTTTTTTCATCTGTGAGAAATTTGCTTCATGAAAAATTAATATTACCCTGTTAATGATGTCATTTCAAAGTCTGATTTAAATAGCCCGATTTATCAAAGGTAAATACATTCAGCATAAATAAACTGGGATCTTTTTTGTTTGAGCACAAAGAAAAGTTAATTTAATATTCCAAATTAAAATACGCCCGAGAGAACTAAGTAAGCAAAATTTCTATTTTTATGTCAATATCTAGTAATTTTATTAGCGCCCCATGCTTAGCTTATTCCAAATTGATCTTCACTGTTTCGTTAAATGAATCTTGAATTAATATTTTTTTTCTCTTGGTAAAGTAATTCAAATAATTGTGTTTTTATTATTTTTATTTTTCATATAAACTCAAGTTGAGCTCCATCAAAATTACTGACAAAATAAAGTCAACATCTCTTTTTTATCTGGAATCTTAGTAGTTTCGTTCAGAAAACATATTTTCCTTTAGGGTACACCCATAATAAAATTATAATGAAGTATCTTAATGATTCCATCAATTATAAAAAAAAATATTTAATAATTCACGAATCGAGAATTACAGTGTCACCTGTTGTGATCTTACATTTTTATTTAACTTTTATTTAAATTTTCGTTTTCAGGTAGGTTTTTGTTATTTACTTAAAGCGTAGCTCAAAGCATTTAAAAAAATCTTATCTAATTAATTATTTTATCTAAAAATCTACTCAACTGTATTATAAATGGTTTTAAACTGACTTATCCTATTTTATTAGCTTTAAGTTTAAGCTTGATTTAAGCTAATGTACGAGGAAATATGCTCATAAATTTTTTAAAAAAATTTTTATCTTTACCTTTGTAAATAAAACTAGTAGTTTCATTAAATATTAAAATCTTCAGTTAACTAGATACAACACACCCTTAGGTCTAGTTCATGAAATTATCTAATCTCAAGTTTTAATCAACAATTTAAAATTTTTAAAATTTAATGATTTCCAAAACAGCCAACAAATACATGCATACACAAATCAACTTTATTATTTTCTTCTCAATAATTAATTGCTCCGAGAAATATTTTTCAATTATGAATCAAAAAAAAGTACATTAATTTTTTACAAAAAAAGTCTAAAATAAAATTAAAGAAATTTTTACCTTTTATTTATATGGAAAGCTAAAAAAACTGAAATATTATCATAATGTATAGCTTAGATCCGTTGTTATTTACACACTGAAATAAAAACTTATTGAATTTTTTCCTTTAAATTTTCATTTTTTTAAGAAATAAGAAAATAATTAATTTTAATTTTTTTTGTCAACTCAACACTTTTTGAATAAAAAAGCTTTAAGTTTTCCTTAAAGACTTCCGTATAAAATTGAATTCAAATATTTTTCCAAATAGTCTCGCAGCTGTCATTTATTAATTTTTATAAAATTTGTTGAAAATCTTGTCTGTTTATTTTATATGAAAAATAAAATTTCGATACAAAATTTTTCTCAAGTACTTTTAAAATTAAATTTTAAAATTTTCACAAAAATAATTGAAAAATTTTTGATGACTCAACTCCATGGGATTATCAAGGTATGAGAAAAAAATCAAGGTTTTTTATAGAATTTTTTAATATTTGAATATTATAAAACTTTGTAAGGATTTAAATTGGATCTTAATAATTTAATTATTTACAATAAGATTTATTTTGATATTCCACAGAGTACTGATCCAATAACAGCGAAAGTAAAACCGCATGCCAATACCATAAAATTTTGTCGGCCCTTTATTTCTTTGTATAAAAATATGCCCCATAGAGCTGATATAGCTGAGGGACCACTTGATACAATCGGAAACGTGATAGCTTGAGTCAATGAATTGCTGGCAAGAAAAAAACTACTGTTGGCTATACCCCACATCCAACCTAAAGAAATATTCTAGATTCTAGATTTAAACTTTTAATTTTTTCAATTATTAATTACCTGAAATCAAAGCTGGTAATATAACTCTTGGAAAAACTTGGGGTTTATTTTTTTTGACAATGCAATATAAAGTAAAGTAAACAATCGAAGACATAAAAATTCCTGTGTACAAAGAAAACACATAGTCTAAGCCATTTTGACTTGCATCCTGATAGTTGTCTTGAACATATAAAGCCGGTGTAAAAGTAAAACCATAAAGAAAACCGGAAAATATTGCCATCGAAATTCCAAGTATCTTTTTGGAGCCTGTATTTAGTTGGTCGAAAAAAGTGCCTGACTGAATATCCTCATCAGCAGTTGTCAAAATAGCTGCGATTTCTGTCTCAGTTGTTATCTCTGCAATAGGAGCATTTATTAAATGTTGACGCTCTTCAGGTTCAGATGACTCTGTTTGCACAAATAAATAAAAAATTCCACTAATCACTGCAAAAGCAACGCCAACATAGTTTAAAATTTCATTAGATGGAACTTCTGGTTTAACGCCCAATAGGCCGAATCTGGCAACAGCCCATCCAACAATAAGAAGAATTGTATTCCAAAAAAGAGTACCCATACCAATTCCAATCATTTTAATAATTGGCACTGTATTTAAATTTCCTGTTGACTATAAAAATAAGCTTAAGGGTTTTGAAATTTGAATTTAAAAAAAATTACCCAAAAAAAGCCACCAAGCATAGGCAAAGCATAAAATTTGGGAAACCCTCTAATCGCATGCACCACAAAGCCAATTGTCCATATAGCAAGAGTGAGTACTAATTGAAAAAACATTCCATCTCCGGTTTGAAACTGTTTTACAGGAAGATAATTTGATCCAAAAAACAAAACCGAAATGGTCAAGCACAAAAAACCAACATAGCCCGGTACTGATTCAGGGACTTGCGTAGTACTTAATAAAGTGGTGATAACAGTTGTTAAATTTGTATCCATCTAAATATCTTATTTTAAAATTTTTAAAAATTAATTTAAGATAATAATTTAGGTTAGATTTTTTTTCAATTTTTTTCTTAATGCTTGATATATCTAATAGTTTTAAAAGATTTTTTTCTAAATCACGGGATTGATAAGATTTAAGCTTAATTAACCCTTCATTTTTGTTTAAATATTTCACTTATTAAATGACCTGATGAACAAAAAAAATTTTATATTTTATTTAGAAAAAAAAATTAAATTCGTAATAAAACTAGATATCTATTTATAATAGAACTAAATTAAAATGAGGCTAACCCTAAAGTCACACCTAAAAAAAGTTAATTTATTAAATATTTCTATCAAAAACTTAAATCAAACTGACTTTGGTTAAAAACAAACATTAGAATTACTTGTTTTTTTAAGGGACAGCTTTCATAAAAAAGGCTTGTTGTATTTTTAGTTGGTTGAAACAATTTTAATTGCCACATCTTTCATAAATAAAAAATTTGATGTTCCCAGCTTGACTATGCTATGATTTTATTCCTTTCTGAATTTATTTTTGTATGATATAGCAAATTAAAGACAACAAAATTACGAGTAAATTAATAATTTTACATAGGTTTTTTAATTTCAAATTAAAGGTAATCATTAATTAAAAATTAAAATAAAAGATACTTCATTATTATATTTATTCATAATTAAAGTCATTCAAAATTAAAATAAAAATGTATACTGAGATGTACCTTTAAAATGTCAAAATGAATTTTGGAAATATACTTTGTTTTGTTTAGTTTTAAAATTTGAATTTCAACTAATTTTCAATTTACTTTTTTTGGATAAAAAAAATTTCGAATTCAAAATTTGACATTTAAGATTGAATGCTTAATCAATTTGCTATAATTTTTTTTAGGAATCATCAATCCCAAACTATTATCAATGTTCAAATGAAAAATAAATGTCCAAATTTTTATTAAATTTTTCTGAGACCTTTAAGACGTGAATTAAATAATTAAAAATAAAAGCTCATTTTTTTTTCATTTAGATAAGCTGCATAAAATAGATCCAGTGACTGTGAGCATAATTCCAATGAAAATTAGAATAAAATTTTTTCTACCCCTTATTTCCTTGTACAACAGTCCAATTATAAAAGCTACCGCACATGGTCCACAATTCACAACCGGAAATGTAATTTCTTGATCCAAATTACTTGTTGCTACAAAAAAACAAGTATTTGCTATCTAAAATTTAAACTTAAGATCGAACTCCTGCATGGAAAAATAATTTGAATTACTTGCCAAACCAATCCTTTATTTTATATTATTTTAAATCAAATGAATACTTAAAAAAAAATTTTTACCAACAACAAGACCAGGTAAAATTGATTCTGGATAAACATCTGGTCTATTCTTTTTTATTATGCAGTAGATGACAAAATAAATCAATGATCCTAAGAGAATCCCAGTTGAATACGAAAAAGCGTACATATTGTAATCAGGCGATGCATCAGGATAATTATCTACTAAGTATAAAATTGGGGTTAGACTTAGACCGAACATGGCACCTGTAAAAATGGATAAAATAGTTCCAACAATGCGTTTAATCTTTACGCTCATTCGATCAAATACGTCCAATTTTTTAGAATTATCTATACTATTTTGAATGGTTTGTTCAGATCGGTTTATTAGAGGTTCTATTTCTTGAATACTTTCTTCCATTTCTACGTCTACAAACAAAAACAAAATTATACTGGCTACACAAAAAGCTACACCAAGGTAGTTGATAATTGCATTCGAAGGAATTTGTGGTTTAACTCCGAACCTAAAGGAAAATAGTCATTTGAGAAAAAAATTTTCCACATATTTTTTTTTACCATCCAAATCTTGCATTTCCCCATCCAGCCAATAGACCAATTATGTTCCAAAAAAGTGATCCAAAACCAATTCCTAAGCATTTGATAATTGGTACAGAGTTTACATTTCCTGATGACCAAATTAATCCGCCCAGAATGGGTAGTGCATAAAATTGAGGGTTATTTTTGTACCAATTTATAACCAAACTACTCAGCCATATTCCGATACAAACAATTAATTGAAAAAAATATCCATCACCAGTTTCAAAGTGTTTAACTGGAAGATAATTTCCGCCAAAAAAAACACTCGCCGTAAATAAGCAAACAAAATTTATGATTCCTTGAGTTGAAAATGAAGATAAAGAAGCGACATCGGTGGCTGTTACATTGAGCATTTTTTCTTGATACTAAAGCATATAATCTAATTCAATTAAATAATTTAATAGACAAAAATAAAAAATTCAATTTTATTTTTATGTAATAGATTTAATTTTTAAGCTCTCTTATCTAGTAAAGAACTTTGATATTAATAAAAATCATGAGATATAATACATAATATTAACAGATGTTTATTTATTTAAAAAATACTGAGAAATCAAGCTCAGTTAATAAATAGAAAGAATTTTTTTATAAAAATTTATTAACTAATAAAATTATTAATAAAAAACAATTTTATTTTCTAAATTAAGTGGAAAGACCAATTAGTACAGACGCAGCTATAGCAACAGAAAATCCGGAGCCTAATAACAACAGATTGCGCTTTCCTTTTATTTCTTTATACAAAAAAATTCCCCAAAAATTGGCAATAATTGGTGGGCCGCAATTAGAAATTGGAAATGAAATTGCTTGATTTAGAGCGTTTGTTGCCAAGAAATAGCACACATTTGCTGCACCCCACATCCATCCGGAAACAAGACCAGGCAAAATGATCTGTGGATAAATCATTGGTTTGTTTTTTTTGAGCGCACAATAAAGTACAAAATATGCCAATGAGCCTAGCAAAATTCCAGTATAATAAGAAAACATATAATCTAGATAATTTTTCGATTCATGTATTTGCGTTGTGTACAAAACAGGCGTATTACACTGGCCATAAAGTATACCAGATGCTATTGCCAAACTAATTCCAATTAGCCTCTTTCTGACCGGGCTAAGTCTATCAAAAAAATCTAGTTGACTTTCATCTGAGCTTATCAAAACTTGGGTTGAATTGGTCGAGTCGACTGAATCGACTTGGGCTGTTCTAGTTTCGGATTTTACAAAAATATAAAAGAGTGCTGAAATTAAAGCTAGCACAATACCAACATAATTCATTGCCAAATTTGATGGTACATTTGGGTCTAAACCGAACCATCCAAATCTAGCAGTGCCCCAACCAGTTATCAGACTCAGAGAACCCCATATAAGCAGACCCATACCTATGCCAATTGTTCTTATTATCGGCACAGTGTTCACATTTCCGGTCTGGAAAAAAACTGATTTTGTAGAAAATTTGTCTAAAAAGTTCTTTTTTTATCTTACTGCCCAAAGGAATCCACCGAGAAGAGGAAGCGGATAAAATTGTGGAAAATTTCGTGCACAGTTGACAATGAAGCCCACAGTCCAAATAGCAATGCACAATATCAGCTGAAAAAACATTCCATCACCGGTTTCGAATTGTTTCACAGGAAGGTAATTGCTGCCGTAGAAAACCGACGAACCTATCAGAAACAAAAAGCCCGAATAGGCTGGCAATGAAGTTGAATTGCTGTCTGAAGCGTCCATGGCAATTTTTTTTTTTAAATGCACACCTTTAAATATTTGATTTAAAAGAAAAATAAGAAAAAGCATAAAATTTAAATATGAATTTTATTTGATTTTTTATAACCTAATTTTTAGTGATAAAAGTAAAATAAAATTATCGCTTAGTTTTAAAAAAATTTATTTATCTCTAAATTAAAAAATTTATAAAAAAAAAAAAATTAACTTTATTTTTGTACGAGGACAAAGCTTGTCTTTTTTTAGTTTACACATAACCAATGTATAGATTTACCTGTTTTTAAAATAAACTCAAAAATATGACAATTATTTACGCCTTTTGTATCTTTTATCTGAGCCTCTTGATGAACGGGATGAATCAGATTCTTCTGAAGAATCAGACGATGACTCGCTGGATGAACCAGACGATGATTCGGAACTCGACGATGAACTCTCATCAGAATATTTTTTCTTGAGCTTTGGTCTCTCTTGTTTATCTTCTTGCTTCAGTGCTTTTTGTGAATCTTCATTTCTGGATGGAGGAGATTTGGAGCGATGAGCTCTCGATTTAGAATCCTTTTTTGGTTCGATTTTTGTTTCACTTGGATCACTTCTTCTAGTTTTATCATATCTTTTTTGATAATCTTCTTCTTTAGATCTTGATCTAGTTCGTTGTCGGGTATATCTTTCTTTTTCTCTTCTACCAGGAGACCTGCTTGGTTTTCGTTTACTTTCTCGATGGTCGCTTCTTTCAATTCTTCGCGGAGATCTGGACCTGGTCCTTGGCCTTCTATTTCTGTCGGGTCTGGACTGTTCATTTCTGTCACGAGACCGCGATTTTTTTCTTCTCTCTTCCCTATTTAATGAGGGAGATTTCGATTGTCTTTCCACTTTTTCTTTCCTTTCGGACCGCGAAGGACTTTTACCTCTAGATTCTTTGTCCGGTGTCCGCCTTCTATTGCTACGGTCTTTTGTATTAGTCTCTTTTCTAGACTCAGATATTTCTTTTTCTTTTTTACCATGTTTTTCTGATATTCTATTTTTGGATTCTTCTTTTTCCATTCTAGAATTAACTTTTGATTTATTTTCGTCTCTGTGGTCATCTCTGGGTGATTGTCTGTTTCTAGTATTCTTATTTTCTTTTGTCTCATGTTTTTTTGATTCTAGCTCCGAATTTTTCTCGGATCGATTCTCTATTCTTTCTCTATCAGACCTAGTTTTAGACACTTTTCCTCTTTCAGCACTTGTAGATTTACTTTTTCTACTCTTTCTTGTTTTTTCATCATTTTTATCAAAAGAAGCTTCATTAGCAGGTGATTTTTTAGAATTTTTTTCTGGAGATAATCTCTTGGAACGTTTTTTGTCATCTTGTTTTTGTTTTAATTTTCTTTTTTTAACTTTTTCATCTTCGGACTCGCTTGATTCTGACGATGAAGAACTTGATGAGGCTGATGATGACGAGGATGATGATGATGATGATGATGATGAGCTTGGCGATTTGCTTTTTTTTTTCTTTTTTTCTATTTTTTTCTCTGTATTTTTTTGCTCAATTTGACCAGGTTCTTCGGCAATTTTTTCTGGCTGATTGA
The DNA here is from genome assembly GCA_025491095.1 of Brachionus asplanchnoidis. Classification (NCBI taxonomy): domain Eukaryota; kingdom Metazoa; phylum Rotifera; class Eurotatoria; order Ploima; family Brachionidae; genus Brachionus; species Brachionus asplanchnoidis. The sequence goes on along the minus strand of JAILYF010000013.1, from coordinate 3,065,408 downwards.
CAACAAGTATCTGACTAGCTAGTCTTCTTTTTTGTATGTGCTGATCATACTCTTCATCATAGTCGTCATCTATTGCATCGGGATCAATCCATTCGTCATTTTTTATTCTTTTTTCAGTTTCTTCTCTCGTTTTTTTTTGTGTTTCCGCCAAAGTCGCGGGGTCAAATTCACCTAGACCGAACGCTTCTCTTAGCTTTCTATTCTTGAGCTCATTTGCTTCGGCTATTTTATGGGTATCGGTAGCAACTGGTCGGCCAAATTCGTCAAATTCAAATTCACCACCAAAATCATCTTTTTTGAATTCTTTTTCTTGGAGTCTTTTTCTAAACTCGCCAACTTTAACTTGAATTTTTTCTGATGAATAGCCTTTTTCTTCAAGTTCGTCCTCCAGCTCAGCGCATTTGAGCTCAATTTTTCTTTTTCGCTCATGTAACAAGAGTTCAGCATTTCCTCGACGGCTAGCATATTCGTCAAGTTTTTTCTTTTCCTCGTCCGGTTTATACTCAACATGTTCTTTTACTTTTCGGACAAAACTCAGATTGCGCTGAACATAGCCATTTGTTCCTGTTCCTCTTGCGGTATTTAAACCAATGCCGTTATACATTTTATATTAAAAATTTGATAAATTTAATTCAAATAAATAAAATTTATACTTTACTTTATATTAAAATTTTAAAGAATAAAAAGCAAAATTTATTTAACAAATGTTCAAAATTTAAATAAATGATTACAATTTGAATAAAGTTACTTTTTTCCTTTTGAGTTTACATCAGATTTGCCTAAAAGTCTCAAGGAAAGTCCAATTCCGGATTTTATTTTTTTTTAAAAGTGCAATCTTTTTTATTCAAATTTGAGACAAAGAATTTTTAAAAATTATTTTTTTAGAGTCCAAGTCAAAGACTTTTGTTCCTTTTTTAAAGTCCTGACTTCTTGTGTTCTTCTAGTATTCTTTTTTTCAATGACTTGGTCTTAAATTTAAAAAACTGAAGCTTACATATTGGACGCTTCTTGATAAAATGATTCCAATCTGACTCTCTTTTATTTCATCCATCAACTAACAACAATGCATGTGACTTTTTGTTCACTTTATTGAGAATCAATTACTTTTAAATTAAAATAAGATGGTTTTGTGAAATTCAGTTAAACAAAAACAGATCAAAATGATAAACATTTTTTTTTTGTAAGGAATTTCAAAAAAAGTTCTATGTGTGCAATATGGTTCAAAAAACATGGCTGCATTATCTGTTTAAGTCTTTAAATGAATGGCAAAATCTCTGCAAAATTTAATTCGCTATATTGAAACTAAATTTCTGCTTAATTTGCAGAGTTTTACCAGAACTTTAACTATAACTCAACTATTATGTTGCAACATGTTACATTCACAAAACTAATTTTGAATTTCTAAAAAAAAATTAGATTGTTCATCATTAAGTTCTGTTCTTTTAAGATTAATTTTACAAAACCATATACGAAGCAATTTTATGTGACTATGTGTTAGTAAAAATTAATCAATCCTCTAAAAACTGTTAAAATCAACAAAAAAGATTTATTTTTTAATAAATTATTTATTTAATACATTGTTTTATAAAATTCAATGCAATCTTCCTTAAAATCATAAGTCAAAGAATATTGAGTAATTCAATAATATCAAATATTATTTATAGATTCTTTTTAAAGGAAAAAAATCAATTGTTATTGATGGTTTTAACCCCTAACTAATTTAGTTACTAATAAACAGGAAACTTTTATTAATTATTTAAGAGAATTTAAAATTATATCATGTCAGAGAGAGTTGCCTGAGAATATTTCCATATAGACCAATAGTCCTCTACCTAAATGATAAAGTTGGGTCTGCTTATGCTTTTCTAATGGTATAAATAAGTTGAGCAATTAATTTTAATACCTTCGTTATTAATAAAAATATTATTAAAAATAATAAAATCCACTCTTTTTTATTAAACACAACATCTAATTTCAAATAAGTTTAAGATAAGAAGTTAAAAAAAAAACCGCTTAGAGCTGGAAAAGGTCAGGTTTCTACCCGCTTTTTAGACTGTTTTAAAATATCTTTTTAATTGTATGCAAAATTGATTTTTTATGCAATTTTTTATTTCCTTTAAGTTTGCAAGTCAAAGAGGATATAATGTTTCACATTCATTTACCGCATTAAATCTTTTTACATCATGTTATTTTCGAACTTAAATTTAAAAACAGCTAGTATGAGCTTTACCTGTAAATTAAAGATTATACTTAAAGGATCGTAACCCAAGAGTGTCGAATTGTTTATTGCTACTACAAATAATTATAAAAAAATATTAACTCAAAATATTTATTTTATTAATAATTTATTTTTTTGTGATATACTTAAGGCTAATTGTGTTTAGAAAACTTTTGATCGACCCATTAATCTTTTCTTTCTATCACAATGGAAGGAATTACCTAAAAAAACAAAGATATGTTTTTGAAATTTCTATTTCGTAATTTTTTGAACCTTTTTTTCATGTGATTAAAACAAGATTTGCAGTTTAATAGAGTTAGAGCTTTGGAGAAATGGTCTCTTTTAGGCTAAAATATGAAGATTTTAGAGAAGATGTAATCTTTGCATCAAAATATTTAAAAATTATGTTAAGTTGTGACTATGATTTGAATTCAGATATAACTGTCGAATAATCAGAAAAGATCATTTCAGAAATAGAAACCAAATTTTGTCATCTATGTCAATTGGTATTATTTATATTATCTAAAAATGCAGTAATAGTCATCCTAACTGTACGAAAAACAATACGAGGAATCAAAGATTAGAATTTGTTATATTCCTTGCTATCTTTTCTTTAAATTATTAATCTGTCGATTTTTTTGATTTTATAAATTTTTAAACAAAAATATTGAATTAATTTAATAATGATCTTTTTTTGTTTTGATGAAATCTAAATTCTAGATTTACGAAAAGAATTTATGTCAAGAAAAGTTATATCAAATTAAAAGACTAAAATAATTGTTCTAACAGTCAAATATTTAAAATTAGAAAATAAAAAAAAAATAGAAAAATAAACAATAGATCTTTTTCTCTTTTTTCCTGAAACTGTGGCTCAGACTAAAAATTGAAAAAAAAGATTATTCAAAAAACCCGTATGGTGTAATTTAAACCTTATATGCTTTAATTACATGTAATTTATTTTAAAATATTTATTCAAAAATGATAGAATTTAAGATATTTATAATTCATTTTTTTAAGAAATGACATTTTATTAATCTAATTTTGATAGTCTAAATTGAAATTTTAGATTTAAAAAAAAAACTTAATTAAATTAAGATAAATTATTATTTTTTTAGCTCTCATATTTTGAAAAATTAGTCAAAACTCTCTAAAACTTGATCTTTTTTAATTACGTTCTCATTTTGCCTAATATTTAAATTTTCTAGAAATGCAACTAATGCAAATATTATTCTGTATATAGATTTTGTTAAGAGCATATCTTTAGTAATAAAAATTTTAATTTTTCTTATTTTACTTTGCAATTTCATTAATTCAGAAAAATTATCTATCAAAATTATTCCAAAGAAAAATTACGCCATAAAATTTCAAAATTTCTGGCCTTGAATCAGTCGTGATTCATTAATGGAATTTTAATTAATAAAAAGTTGTCAACAAAAATTGTTTAGAGCTGAAAATCGGTCAAAAATTTTTAATCATTAACTTGACATCGAATATCACCTGACATGAGCAGTCATGCTGGTAAAGTCGACTCGGTTAAATTCATAGACTGTGATAGTTTAGACGATGATGATACTGATTCGTTAGCAAGCGCTTTAAGTGATTATAATAATGTATTTTATGGTAAAAAAATATTTTATTTTAAATTAATTTTTATTTTGAAACATTATTTTGTAGATGCCCCATCCATCGAAGAGCCCAAAACCCTGGCATCATCTTTGGAAAGTTCAAATTTTAGAACAAGCAATTTTTGCATTGATTCCATTGATAAATCGTTAAATGAGCCCACTGATGGAGATTCATGTAACCTAGAAGAAGATAATGAAACTTTCGATTTTATGGATGATAAGTTAACAAATAAAGAATTTGAGGAGTTTTTAAATGACGAAAATGAAAATTTTGAAGAAAATGAAGAAAAACGTCTAAAAATTAAGAAATTGGAGTCACTTGATTTAAATTTTGATAATTATGAAGAAATTCGAAAACAAGCAATTGAAAAGTATGGTTTTGTGAACAAAAAATTTCGACAAAAAGCTTGGCCCATATTGATTTTGTATAAAAATAGATCAATGAGCTCACCTGATGCACTCATTGATTCTTCAATAAAAATTTATGATCAAACAAGTTAGTTTAAAATTTTCCAACTTTTTTTATCATACAATTTATTAATATTGTATTAATTTAGGTGAAAGTCAAATAAAAAATAATAAGTACTTTAACCAAGTAACCCTGGATGTTGTTCGAACCTTAAAGCGTTTTCCTCCAGGTTTATTTTAATTAATTTTTAATTTTAAATTTAATGATTTTTACTTCTGACTTAAAGAAATTAGTGACAACCTGAGACACAAGCTTCAAAATCAGCTGATCGATATTATTTGTAAAATTTTGATCAAACATGAAAATTTACACTATTACCAAGGATATCATGATATATGCATCACATTTCTGCTGGTTTCAGGTGTAAGCAATTGTATTCCATTAATAGAACACTTAACTCTTACTCACCTTACGTAAGTTTTAGTTTTTTTCCGTCTTGAGAAAAAAAGTATTTTATTATAATTATTTGAATTTTAAATATTTAGCTCTTACATGGAGAGTACAATGGAAGGTACACTAAAACTTTTATTGAACATTATGCCATTGATCGACACAATAAATTCTCAGGTTTCAGAACACATTCAAAGGTAAGATCAATTTAGATTTAATTTTTTTATTTTCAAAAAGTGAAAATTAATTTATTTTTAGAGCAGAACTTGGAGTTATATTTGGTCTGAGCTGGCTAATTACATGGTATAGCCATGTAATGGATAATTTGAAAATAATTCTAAGACTATACGACTTTTTTATTGCTTCACATCCACTAATGCCAGTTTATCTAGGAGCCATCGTAATTATTTTATAAATAATTTTACTCAAAATTTTTAAAACTTGAAGTGTTTTGAAGAATCAAAACTTTAATTAAATTTCCTTAAGATTGTGTCAGATCAGGCCGAAATGATTCTTGAAATCGACTGCGATATGGCATCATTGCATACAGTAATAACCAAAATTCCATCCACTATTGACAGTAGTGAGCAAATCGAAACTTACATTCAGTCAGCTTTGGAACTTTTTGAAGCCTATCCTCCGGATGATCTGGAAAAACTCAATGAAAAATGGTTGAAAAAATGGTATAAAAGTTTGAAAAGGAGAAAAATAAATTAATTTAAAAATTTTATTTTTTAGTCAATTATTACAAGAAGAAGAGGAAATGAAAAGAAAAAGGGAAGAAGAAGCTTATATGAGACAACGTTATAAAAAAGATAAGAACTCGAACGAACAGCAATCAAATAAAAATAACAGAATAGTTAAGAAAAAGAATTTTTCTTTGATTCGCTTAAGAGAGAACCGGTTAAAACCAAATAAATTTTTAGTTGGGTTAACATTTACGGTAGGGGTAGCTGCGGTGGCCATGTATGCCTTAAATTCGAATGGTATAAAAGACACTCCGGATTTAGTATCCAAGTTTTATCAGTTTTTAACTCTCAAAGATTTTTGAGCTTTTCGTTTATTTATTCATAACATTTTTATTTTAGAATAAGGGAATTTTTTGGGAAATCCATTCCGGATATTTTTGTTTAATAAAAATTATAAATAGAAATAGAGGCAATTATTAAATGTTTTTGAAAATAATTGTCTGTTTGGTCTTTATTTATTTCAGATTTTTTGTAGTTTAACTTTTCTTTATTTAAAACAAAGTGTGTAATGAATTATTTATGATTTACAAATTTATCAAGTTTTTGTTGTTTGTATAAAAAAAAATTTGTCGGTGAGATTTTTTAGAGGTTAACTAACAAACTTTTTTGTCATAATAAATTTATAAAAATTTTTTATCAACTTATAAAATCAAAAATAAAATTATTGAAATTTTCAAAAAAAAAATTGAATTTATACATAATATCCTAGTCAGTAAGAATGATTATTAAAATAGGCATTATTTTTTTCGTAAAAAAAAAACAATTAAAAAGAAAAAAATATAGAATCGAAAATTTAATCAATTGGTAAATTTATTTTCAAAGTAGGAAATCATTAATTCTCGTATTATCAATGACAAATTTAATTAATTAGTTTCAATTATGACTATTGTTTTTGTTGCATTTTTTTAGGTTTGAATACTTTTCCATCAAATAAGCAATCAGTTTCTACAAGGAAATACAACAAGTATTCAGTCACAGATAAAGTACAACCCAGTATATCTCTTGTGTTACAGAAATTGAACTTTCCTAAAAAATCAAATTTAAATATTTAAGAAAAAAGAATTTCTTGGCCTCAAATATTAATTTTTATTTCAGCTACTTTTTTGATATTAAAGCAAAAATAGAATTCATTAAAATTTAATTTTTCACCAGCTAATATTGATCATATGATTAAAAAATCTGATCTGTAATTACACTATTTTCTGATGACTATGGATCTGATATAATTATTTGAATATTGACTAGAGATAGCAAACCCAGGCAAATTTCTCTTTACATTTTTGGTAAACATTTTGCTTCTAAAGTTATTTGAAAGCAATTTAGTCAACAAGCTCTCGTAATAATAAGTTTCCAAAACTAGTTTAGTAGTTCTAGCAGTATTTTAATATTTAAAAATAGAGCGATTTTTATTTTCAATGGAACCAATAATTTAACATGGCGTGAAATAGTTAGCTAACTATAAGGAAAAAAAATCCCACGGTCAATTAACTGACAGTAAATGTTAACTTGAAAACAAAAATTCGACACAAATTTTGACATAAAAGGTAATAGGTAATTGTTTATTTGTCTTTATTTTACTTACCAAAATAATTTTTGTTTCTTTTTTATAAATATTTCATTCTAAAATAGCTTTATCTCGGCAAGAAAACAAATAAATAAATAATTTGGACGATTTCTTAATCGAATTTAAAAAAGATTAAAATTTAATATTAATGGGAATATTTACATTCAAAAATTTAAAACTTAATTAATAAAGAGCTTAAAAATTATTTAACAGGCATTGCTGTAATTTTAGAATGTAAAATTATTTTGTTAACCCAGTAAAACCTTGTGAACTGTCGCATGGGGTTTTGATGCAAAATAGTTGAGTAAATTAAATAAAGTTAGTAATGTTATAACCGAGTTTGGTTATATAATTAATTGTTGGATAAGTATGTACACGGGGCAATTGGGTGACTTATCCTTGGTTGAGTTGAGAGACCAAATAAGAGAATAGTAGAATTTAAATTATAAACTTTTATTTGTGAAAATGGAATCTGAAACTAATAAGTGAAAAACAAGCATTTAAATATGAAAAATTATGACTAGAAAATAATAGTTTCTGTAACTGAAGAAAATAATACTGTAACTGTTTAAAATAACTCAAATTTAATATGACATCAAATTTGGGTTTTAACAGTAATATATATTATTTAAATTTTTTGTAAATTAATAAAAACAAACTAGGGATAATATCAATATCATTTATTTTATTAAGTAGGCTTTACTAAAAAAATCGTTAATTTTAGATTAGGATTTTAGTATTCTGATTTCAAAGAAAAAAATTTTAATACGCATGGTATTCCCTAAACAGATAAGTCACCCTCCTATTTTTTCATACGGGCTTGGGACCGGCAAAGGGCATAGTTATGACGGCACCTTCCCCTAAGAAGCACGTGGGACGTTCATCATAAACAGCGCTACTCATCCGAGTCATAAAAGACTGCGAACTCGGCAGCTATTTAGACTAGCTTGGAACACAAACCAAGCGACATTCTCAATTTAGAAAGAGAGATTGCCTTAACTTTAGTGCTTCCAAAGTTACGGCTATCCAAAGAGGTTCAGCTGTAAAACAAGTTCTTGCTCTGCTAAGAGTTATGGTGCATTTAAATCTTATTTTTATATTTGCTTCGTTGAATTTATGTTGGATTAAAATTTGAGAATCTTAAAAACTGATTGTAAAAGTTAAAATTGAGTGAGTTGAGTTAAATGCCTCATATTACACCAAAAAAAAAACTATTAATTTATTACAATTTTACAATTAGAAAATGTATTCTCCTTTAAAAATTTCCCGATGTGAGTATACTTGCTAGCCATGTTTCTTCGAAAAAAATCCGATTTATGATTGGAAAACGACTCCCAATTTGAGCACTTTTATTTTAAAAATTTTTTTCGATGACTTTTTCTATTTTATAAAAATCAGCCATTCAATTAAGGATAATGTTTTTTAAGTATTGAGAATACGAATTGGTTGTCTGATTGGCGTCTGAAAATGAATGCCTCAAAATGTTGCTATACTATTTTTTCAAAAGGCGGTCTAGGTAGACTGAAAATGGATTTAAGATTGTTTGGTGACCTGATATCTTATAATCCTAACCCTCTCTTTTTAGGAGTCACTTTCTATGAGTTCTTATGTTTTGATAAGCAATTTCAAAACTTAAAAGTAAGAGCCCTAAAAAGGCTCAACATTGTTAAAATTTTTGCTCACAGCTCTTGGCACCTAAATAAAACTACCCTCAGGAGTATTTATAGAGCCTTAATTGGTTCCATGTTTGATTACTCTTTCTTTTCCATAGCATGTATTTCTAAGACCAACTTAAAACTTGTTCAAACAGTTCAAAACAGAGCTATTAGGTGTTTCTTTAAGTTAAGATGGGACAGCCCAACTAGGAGTCTCTTTTAAGTTAGTAACATTTTGTTTATTAAAGAAAGTTTCTTACAAGAATTGGCAAATGGGTGCTAGATATATATAAAATGTTTCTCCTATAAAAACAGTTTTATTAAGCTACTTGTCGAGGAAAATAGTGGCTCGTAGTCTGAAAACACAGCTTAAGTATCGGTTACCTCTACTCCGGTAGGAGCCTTTTTCTCTATAATTCGAATTGCGTATGCGTGTACTGTTCTAATTACCGTATTGCATCGAATAGAAGTCACCACAAATAGAAGAAACTTGCTAGTATTTGAGTCAAAAATTTGCCTTTATTTGAGTTGTTTTTCTCAAAAAAATGTGTCTCGATTAAAAGAAAATTCACCAGTCAGTTGTCATGTAAAGCATGTATTTTTTGTTTGTAAATAAAAAAAGAAGTATCTATTTATTTTACTGAATTTTCTAAAATTATATCATAGTGTTTATTTTTATCTATTTTTTTCTTCTTTATTATTTGTCTTTTATTTTCTAATTTTCTAGTTTTTAAATAACAATACATATTGATGGAATAAAAAAAGAATTAAAAAAAAACAAAATATAAAAAAGCTTTTTATATTTTAAAAATTTTGTGCTTTTATAAACAGAAAAAAAAACATTTTTATTTTTAATGATGTAATTTAAAATATTTGTCTTTATATTTTTTATTATTTTTACTTGGCAGAAGGAACGTTCGATTATGCTGCCACACAAATTAAGATACGCCTTTGGGCTATGCACCAAAGTACACCTCGCCCATGTTATAATTTTGTTAACTTTGAGAGCATGCCCTTATTGTGTAATCACGCGTTTAGGCCCGCATCAAAAACTGAAAGCCTTAGTTTAATGCGTCATCAAGACTCAATTTCAAGTAAAAATTCAAATACAAATAATGAATTTTTTAATATTTTTATTTCTTAATCTTTGGCGCTGAACCAAATGCGTAATTCAAAAAATTTTTTTTTATATTTAACTTTAAAATTGAGTTTAGAAAGTCTATCAAGCAAACATTTTTATAAGATATATTTTGAAAGAATATACCGAAATCCTTTACTGATTTCAATAATTTTTTTATCAAAGCATAATTTGTTTGATTTAATAATAATGGTTTGTTTTAAATAAATCATAGAACCAAAAATTAAAATAGATACTAGTTCAATTCTAATTGACAATTTATATCATTTTAGATTATATTCAATAAAATTGACACTAACTTGAATATTTTAGTTTTTTTTTTTTATTATTTTTGTTATTTCAAAATATTATACACTTTAAAATATCTCATAACTTTTTTTTCAGTTCAAATTTTTAAATTTTCATATTAAATTATTTAGTCAATTTAAATCATCTACAATAATAACTAAATTGAATAATTTTTAATTCATAGGCAAAATACATTTAATTATTTATTCCAAAAAATTTATTAATGATTCAAATAAATTACATCCTGTAAAATAAGTTTTAAAAAAAATTTGAATTGTTTACATTTTTTTTTTTAATTTTAGGATTTGCTTTATTTTGTGGAAAAATTTTGAGCTTCTAGCTAAAATTTTCGGCAACAACACACCCAGCATAAGTTCTAGCCTCGTTCATAAAAGATGGCAAAAGTGACCAAACATTCCTTTGAGGACTATAAATTTCAACTGAAGTCAAATTTTTGTGGCCATCATCTCCACCTATCACGTAGAATAAACCATTATGTATTACAAAGCTTGCATTTCTTCGAGCAACATTTAGATCTGAGATGAACTCCCAATTATTGAGAATGGGATCAAAGACTTCAACGCATTTCAATACGTGTGGTCCATCATGGCCACCTACCACATAGATTTTTCCTTCAAATGAATTTACACAAGAACCACTACGTCGATTTGTCATCGAAGGTACACTGTACCATTTATTTGTATACGGATCATATCTTTCCACTGAGTCTAAGCATTCTCTTGACAAACCACAATATCCACCAACTTTTTTTGAAATTAAAATTTTTTTTAACAAATAAATAAGCTTTTACTTGCGTATAAGTGATGATTATTAAGAACAGCTATTCCAACACTGCTTCTTTTTGTGCTCATTGGAGATACCATTGTCCAATTTTCATTTTGCTTCATACTCCAGCATTCCACTGAATTTAAACCACTGAATCCATCAAAACCACCAACAGCATACATTTTTCTATTCAATAGCCCAATTCCCAATGTTCCTCTTCGACATATCATATCTGGTCCTTGTGTCCACTCTTTCGTTCTTGGATTATAGATGTCAACTGACCGAGTTCTTGTTAGTCCATTAAAGCCACCAACAACAAAAATTTTTTTATCAAAATAAGCAACTCTTTTAAATTTAAGATTAATTCACGAAATAAAAATATATTTGAATTACCCTGCTCTGCATCTTTTAGTTGGCATTTCTTCACTATTGAGCCATTGCTGGGATCTAAAATCATAAACATCTACTTTAGAAATTGCTTTTGGAGCTTGTCCACCAAATAAAAACATAACCTTTTAACATAAAATTTCTTTTTTTTTTCTAAATATGATGATATCTTACTTTTGGTAAACCCAATGGAACACGTGGTTTAATTCTTTTTTGATCAATATCGAACTTATTACATTCTTCGGTGCTAAATTTTACCATCTTATACTGAAAAGCTTCGGCTATTAATTCCATGCATAAAATATTGTTTTTAATTGTATAATCTTCAGATATCTGAGATAGATCATCTTGACTTAAAAGACCAAATCTGACATGCTTCATCAAATTTCCTAAATACTTAATTCTGCTTTCCGAATCATGATTAATCCATCTTCTAATACTATCATACACTATTTTCTCTGAACTTACTGCTAAAGTATCCTTGGATATCAGGTTTTGTAATTGCTCAAAATTAATACTTAAAAATTCTTCCTTTTGGACAATTTCATTAAAATATTGCTCAATAAATGCTTCGGCATATTTTAGCAAGACATGACAAGAGTGCATATCCGCAAATTCTTTAATACCCAAACAATTGCTTACATCTAGTTGAGATTCGATAAATTGACCACATGATAACTTCAAACTGGTCATGTCTAAAAGGTTCGAAGTGGCCAAAAGTGATTGAACATTGTTTTCTGTGATCAAAATTTCTCCTGTATACATATAATTAATGATAAGAGATAAAGCATCGGGATCTATTTCTTTTATTTGCACTCTTCTTGAACTAGTTAAACAAAAAAATTCAGTATGATCAAGAGTAGTCAATTGCTAAGTTTTAGTAAATGTTTATTTTGTTAGTTTACTAAAATATGCTTAATTAATTACCTAAACTCCATAAATTTATTGGTGAACATAGCCAAGAAATAAGGACTATTTGCCATCAAAATCGCTTTGTGACAATTAATTTCGGTACTATCACAATAAAGAGTTACATCAAACATTTGATTATTTCTTTTTATCATATTTTTAAATTTTGTACTTAATAAAAAAATTTCCATCAATACTTTCTCATTTTATTCAATCCGGCCAGGACCTCACTGCAATGATTAGAATTTTTGTGGAAAAAATGAGTGTTATGGTCATGGTGTAAATGCAAATCATCTAAATCTGGATCAATCTTTACTAGTTCAATATTTTTATAGAAATAATAAATTTTAGCAATTTTTTTTTACTTTAAAGGAACTGTCATTACAAGGACATGGAGAACCACAGTTAAGGTGATCGACTGGATGAGGATGATCATCAAAAGACTCGGCAGTCTCGCTAATCTTTCTTATTGAGCGACAAGCTTGCTTGGAATCTTCTGCACTTGTAATAGAATTAGAGAGCTCATTGAGATTTTGTGACGATTCTTCTGAATTCAATTGACTGTATTGAGGTAATGAACTCGAGTGACCGGGTGAGTGGTGATGATATAATGGGGACAATTTCTCAATAAAACGCTTTAAAATCATTTCTAAATTTAAAAAATGAAAATAGCTGAATTTTAATAAAAGTTTTAACATTTTTTTGTTGAATCCTTCAAAGTTTAGCATTAATAGATTCTATATATGTTAAGTGTTCAAATAAATTATTTTTGCTCAAAATACAAACTAAGTTTAGAAGTTTGTATTTTGCTCTAACTGGAACAAAACAAAATTTAATCTTGATCAAAAAAACATTTGAATAGTTCTTGAAAGTATTCATAATTGTCCGCATCCTGAGGCAATCTATTAAACTAAAAAAGATAGGGCAATTTATTTTTTTAATATTTTATTTAAAGAAGAATAAATCTAAATTGGCATCGACATTCGTTTTATTTTTGTATGAAAATAATCTTTATTTTAGTTTTCAAATTTAGTTTTCTTCCTTGAATTTTCCTCCATACAAAGGAATTTTTTCAACAACAACTTTCCATTCTGAAACAAACAATCCCAAAACAATGGCTGACGCAGCGTATTTTCCAGCAGAAGTAGACCTACAAAAATTAGCTAAGATAAAAATAGTTTTGAATTTTCTGATTTTTTCTTACTTACCATAATCTCACTTGTTCAACTCGAGATGGTCCGATCAATCTAGCTAGGCTAAGCATTTTTACTTGTCTAAATTTAAGTCTAAAATAAATTTAAATACGAAATTTATATAACTAAGTACTTTGATCAAATGAAAAGTAGAAATAATTTTTTTTTTCGAATATTCAACTTTAGTCAAGACCCTTGCCCTGAATTCCAATTGCTTATTTTTCTAAATTTTTTTTTTAATTTTTTATTCAAATACTTAATTTATTTTTTAGTAAAATAATTACCAAATCTCTGCGAAGCAAACTAAATAACCATTTATATAATAACGCGTAGCGTTGTTTATAAAGCGTGTTTTTAAATAGATGCAATGATGATTTGACAAATTTTTGTAGACTTTTATAAAAATATCTTACCATTTATTAAACTTATTAAACAAGTTTATTAAGCAGAAAAATGTTGGGTCAAGTTCTTAAAGCTCAGATTAACTATTTTATAAAAATTATTTCTTTTTTTTTAAATAAAATTTTAAAATTTTTCTTTTTGAATGGCTCATAAAAATCCAAAATCTTAATCTAACAAACTATTCGAATATTTTGTATATTGAGTCTTTTGATTTCTTCGTATTTGAGAAATTGAAGAAGACTTATTCTTTAAATGGTTTTAGGCTACAGATCGAAAAAGTCAGAGGCACTCTGTTTAAGAAATAATAATTTAAAAATTTAGCATGCAAATCAACTAATTTCAAAGATATATTTTTGGTAAATATGTATAGCAAAGCGTTTATAGCTATGAATATATTTTCATTAAGTTAGCTTGATTCTATATTTTCTTTTGATTATAGTAGCAATCAAACTAAATAATTTATGAAAAATTATTAAAATTTAGAGTTGAAATTTAAAATTTTTGTCTTATTATAACAAAAATTATCAATAAATCTGGATTAGCCCAGATTGGTTGATTTATACAAGTTGGTTCGATTATTTTGTTAAATTTTATCCAAAGATCATCTTGTATCAACATTGGTGCAAGTTTTATCGTTCAAAAGTTACCCAAATATTTGGATTATATAAAATTTAAAGTTTTAGATATATCTGCTTCGATTAATTCAACCTAATAAAAAATTTTCGTAGTTTATTGCTAAATATAACAAGCACCTCTAAATTCAATCTTAGAAAAATTTTTACAAAAATCTTATGAATTTCATATTAAGTTTAGAAAAAAAATTAATTATCAAGGTGGAATATTTTTTCATTCTTTAGATATTCAATTTTATCTTTTTATTAAAATACGCTAAAAGTTCATACAAAGTAAAAAAAAAAACAATTTGTTTCTACAAAATAATTTGAGCTAGATATTTGGATTTTACAACAGCAGCAGCAGTAGAATTTTTTTGACGAAAGAAAACCAAGAAAATAATCTTAATTGAGATTTTTTTTAAATCAATTTTTTGTTTTAACTCCTTTTTTTCTTTAAATTAATTATAAGCGGTTGTTCTAAAAAAAATACTTCTAATTCTTATTGTTTATTGTGAGAATAATATCTTAGCAATCATTAGGTAACTCAGCTCGACAGAAGCTCGAATAGTACAACTCGAAGCCAGAAATATCTTAAAATAATTGAAACTCGATCAATTTTAATCTAGGAAATTATAAGATCTAACTTATTTTTTAAAGAATATTTCTAAGTTTATCTAGTTCATTTTTTTGAGTAAACGCCCAGAATTTAGAAATAAAAAAAATTTATTCTAAATTAAAATCCTATATATTAAATTTATCAAATCAAGGGGAAAAAATTTAAAAAATCAAGACAAATATGTGGTCATTTAGATAGCTCTACAAAATAATTAGATTCAAAAACAGATTAAGACAAATTGTTGTTAATTTCAGTAAAAGAAAAACTTTAATTAATATTAACATTTTTTTCTATATCAAACTAAATAAACAAGATTAAGTACTCAATAAAGTGAAAAAAATGATTTTTCTAAAATATGATGATTTTGTATGAACTCAGACTTGATCAAACATGGTTGCTCAAAAAACAGAAAAAGGCACATTCATTTGGTACAAGGAGCCAATTTAACAATGTTGAATAATAAATTATAATTCTTCGAACCAACTGAGGCAGTTCTCATAAATCCTTAATTGACCCGGTCTAAAATCAAATCAATCAAATATTTAATTTCTTAGACTGCATTAATCTCATTTAAAATAAACAAAGGAAAAATTCTTGGAGGTTTATAACTCGAATATTAAGTTTCATCTTTTATTTTGTTCGTCTTCAATAAAAAAAAATCCTAAATATACAATTCATACCACCATGTTTAATGCCCATAAAAATATTTTATTTTAGATTTAAGCAAACTAAACAAAAATTGTTATCATTAACAAACTTAGATGCACTAGTATATTTTCCAAATAAAGAGATTTAGAGCAAAAAAAAAATGAGTCAATATTATCCAATAAAGCTGGTCATTGTTGGCGATGGCACGGTTGGTAAAACATCTATGCTCATATCTTACACCACCAACACTTTTCCAGAAGAATATTTGCCCACCGTGTAAGTTATTTTTTTTCCAGCATTAAAAATAAGTCAAATTTTGTTTTAAAGATTTGATAATTATACATCAACAGTAGTTGTAGATGACATCACAGTCAGCCTTGGTCTCTGGGATACTGTAAGTCTATTATTTTTACTTTTGAATTAAATAATTAAAACATTTAAATTAAATCTTAAACAAAGGCTGGACAGGAGGATTATGATAGACTAAGACCGTTGTCATATCCGCAAGTAAACAAAAAAATTATTTTTCATTATTTATATTTATTTTTATTTGTTAAAGACAAATGTCTTTTTGGTATGTTTCAGTGTGATTAGTCCAAGTACTTTTACCAACATAACAAATAAATGGATACCAGAGATTCGACATCATTGTCCGGATACACCTATTGTTCTATGTGGTACTAAGATAGACTTACGGGACGACACCAACACAATTCATTTGCTGCAAAAACAAAATCTATCTCCTATCAGAAGGGAGCAGGGAATGAAGCTGGCGAAGAAGATAAAAGCTTATGCCTATACGGAATGTTCTGCGCTTACACAAAAAGGTTTGCATCAGGTTTTTGAGGAGGCCATCCGGGCCGTTCTAGTGCCCAAGATAACAAAGCAAAACAAGTGTCACATTTTGTGATAGACTGAGCAGTGCCGGCACAAATCGACTTTTAATAAACTGATACAATTTTCTTCCGATATTATAAGCAAACTACAAGAATGATACTCTTGTATATAGATGTCGTACACTTGTTCGACTATTAAATAATTTGTTTTTATATGTTATTTTTTTTCTATGTATTTTTTGTGTAATTTCTTTTAATCTTGACTGAGTTTTATGTGAATGCCTAAAAACAAAACTTGTTTTTAAACACATTAGGATTTATTTGCATGGTTGAACTAGACTTTAAAATGCTTTAAAGATATTTATATGTATGATTGATAATATTCGTGGAATATTTTAGAATAAATGGTTATTTATGACACAAAAATTAGAAATATAATTAATAGACTGATTATAATTTTATATAAAATAATAAATGTTATCACATTTTTTATGTTTTTATTTATTTAGTTAAAATATAATTTGAGGTATACTCAGGCAATTGAGAAGGAAGTTCATTCCTTCATTTCAGTCTAATTATAAAATGACATTTAAAAAAAAAGTAGAACTTACTTTAAAAATAATTCACCAAAATTTTTTTTATCCTACTGAAAATTTATTGTGTGAAAAAAGTCGATTAACTGATCATAAAAAATAATTTAATTTAATTGGTATTGTGAATATTGGTACAAAAAAAAACAAAAACAAAATATTAAAAATACCAAAGTTTAAGTTAAAGGATCAAAACATGTTCTGTAAATTGTAGTAACTGATACACCACCTGTACCACCAAAATAGTGATTTTGAAAAATTCGGCAAAATTGAGAAAATTGTAAATTTTAGTACAAAAAACAAGAACAAAGCAGGAAAAAAACGCCTGAGCTTTAATTCAGACCGACATAAACATGTTTTTAAATTGAAGCACCTAATGCATCATCTGTACCTTAAACTTAAAGTTGAGTTGGATTTTCAATATAATATAATATACAGTCAACTCTCGTTAATCCGGCATTCGATTTTTCGGAAAATTCGGTAATTCGGAGGAAATCGAATGAAAAAAACATGTTTTATGTAAAATACATGGAATTTTTTTTCTTTAATTCGGCTAAGTCAAATTCTCTTAACCGGACAATTTTTTTTCAAAGAATTGAAAAAAAAAGAGTTATCACTCGACCAGAAACGAGAAATATGTAATTATTTTAATTCAATGGTAGATCAATCATTTAAAATAACACAAGCAAGCATTCTAAAATTTAACACATTAAATTAATTAACTAATAAGCTCAAGTTTAGTATATTAGAAAAAAAAAATATATTGTATATGTTTTTTCTTCAATCCGGAACTTTTAGTTAAAATTCCTATCTTCCGAAATAACGATATTTCGGATATTCGCTAATTCCGGCAAAATTTAAGAAAATAAGCTTGGCCGGATTAACGAGAGTTGACTGTAATATAATATCCCAAATTCACAATTTTCTGAGTTTCGCAGACTTTTGCAGAATCAGTAAATTGGTGGTACAGAAGATGTATCAGTTGCTACAATTTACAGAATATGTTTTGGCCGGTCTAAGCATGAGATTTGGCTTTTTTAATATTTGTTTTTGTTTTTTGAACCAAAAATTGTTATGTCATATAATTTGTTTATCAAAATTCCAATTTTTTTAATTTTAATTAATTTGAAAAGAATTCAGAAAAATAAAAAACAATTAATTTTTTTCATTATATAGATAATATTAGATAACTTGCATGAATATTTTACCAAATATGCTTGAGACATTTTTTATTGAAGCTTTTAAGAACTTAAAGATAAAAAATGATACTGAAATTATTATATTTATTTATTAAAGCATTTAAATAAATAAAAATAAAAAATATTTAAACAAGGTAAAAATATTCTTACATAGAGATTATTTCATCAATTTTTGTAAAAGAACAGTTCAATTCAAGTCAATTGTTTTTGGTAGACTATGTTTCTGTAAAAATTTTTACCAATTTGAAGGCTCAAAACATTTCATATCCTGTCTCAACTAGAATTTTTTTCAGCACAAGCATTGTTCATCGTTATTTATTTTAATGTCATAGTAAATTTTCAGAAATTCAAAAATAAAGTGCTAACTGAATCTCTAATTTTTTACTTTAAATTCATAAGCTACGTCCTTTGAAACTTAATTAAATCAAAAATTCCCTAGAATGATTGAGCTATTAACAGAAATTTTTTTAGATTGAAAGCTTTCGAAGAAATTAATGAGATTTGTTTGAAGCTATTTAGTAGGTTACAAAAATGCTTACAAGTTTAAATTCAACTACTTAATTTCCAAGAAAAATTCGATTAATGCTTAAAAATTTATGAAATAAAACTTCCAAAATGAGATTTTAGTTTATAGGGTATATGATATACAAATTTATCAATTAAATGCAAAATATTTATTTTTGATTAAAATTAAACCTTTTATTTTGAAATTAAATTTTTGTTTCTTAATAAAATAAATAAATCTTCCTAAAAAATTGACTAATTATCAGTTGGTAAATTTCTCTTCTGATTTTAGCATTCTCTAATTCCTGACTAAAATTGAAATTCAGCCGAGTATTTCATGCACAATGTCAATAAATCTCAATTTACGGTTGCAATTTGATGGTAAATTTTCAAATTGTTGTACTAGTGCATGAATTCTATACTGATCTACTGGTCTCATATAGTGAAAAGTAATTGATTCATCACTGCAGCATTTAAGACCCTTTGAATTTAAAAATTAAAAAAAAAAATATTTTTTTCCTTTAAAAAAAAACCTTTGCTGGGACTTGAGCAGAAAATTTCAAAAACCATTTTGGAAATCTACCATAATACAGACTTTTGATTGGCAATGGATGGAATCGCTCTCTTCCTAGAAAATCACGGGAAAATCCTGGGTAAACCTGAACTGTTCTAAAACAAGCTGCAACATCAACATCTTCTACTCCTCTGTTTGGACACGAAGAATAATTTTTTTCCAACTGATGAGCTATACGTCTTATTGCTTCTTTGCTCATTATATAACCTGCTCCTCCGGAATGATAGCCATCCTTTACATAACGAGAAAAATCAAAACCAAATGTGGTCGGTTCTGTGGAATTTTTGCTAGATACAAATTTCCGTAAATTATCAATAAATACATAAGTATCATCATCTGCTTTTAAATACCAATCATAGCCGCTGTAATGTTTGTTAATATATATCAATGAAAGATAGGTTTTATCAGTCAATTTTCTATATGCTTCATTAACTATTCCAGGATCCAAAATAGTATGAGCTGGCAGCTCTATATCTATTCCATTTAAGTAAACTTTATTATTTTTGACACTTAAATTTGGGGTGAATTTTAGAATAAATTTAAAATTATCACATTTCTGTGCCCATGTATTATACACCATTTTGGTTCTACTTGGTAACTTTTGATCATAAGTAAAAATAATACAAAAAACTCGGGCTTTTTTAATCAAGTTTTGCTCCGGTACTTTATCATCCTCATTGGAATGATGATAAAAATTGTATATTAAAGCCAAACAACAAAGATAAGCCAAAAATAAAATATAAAAAAACGGTGAGTTTTTCTTGATATTCAAAAAGAATCGTCGTCCGGACCACATTTGATAATTATTATAAGATATTTTTTTCCGATGAAATATAAAAGGTTCATGCAAAATGCAACTTCAAACTTTTCAAATATTTTCGAAAATTATAAAACAAGTCAACCATGCCATTCAAAAATAAAATTTTTCTCATTACAAAATTATAATCTTAATAAATATTGTCAAAAACAAAAAAACTAAAAAAACAATTTTTGATATTTTTCGGTTTCGATATATTTTACTTTTAAAATTTATTTAATGATTTTTTCTTCCTAATTTAATTTTATTTTTGAAAATTTAAATAATCACCCGAATCTACGTAAATTGAAAATAAATAATAAACATAATCAAAATTTTTCGATTCGATGCATCATTAAGTTTTTTGGGTGCAATAACATATATAATATGTATATATATATAATTAATCAATTAATAAAATATTTAATTAATTTTCCTAATAATTTAATTTTTTTTATTTATAATTAGCAAATCAATTGGTCTCATGAAATGAAACGATATTGTTTTAAAAATCTACACACTAGCATATAACATAAAAATATAAAACAATTTCTCGTATTCACAAAAAAATAACTGGCTTGATTTTATTTGAATATTTAAAAAAAAATTGAGGCAAATTTCTAAAAAAGTGATCATAATTAGAAATTATTAAAAAATATAAGATCACAAAAAACATTCGATTTCTGATATTTTACTATGTAAACTTATATTCAATAAGATCAAATTTAAGATCCTTAATTAATGATTGAAAATGCAAAAATGATAATTTTTTTTAATAAAAATTCGATTTTTATTTCAATTTTATTTTGAAATTTTCGATCATGAACCATAATGTTGATAAACCATTGAAAAATCTCTTTTAAAATTTTTAAGTAATTTTTTTTATGTCATTTATTTTTTGAAATTGTTATTCAAAAATTTAACTTTTGATTAGGCGATTTCAATTTTTAATTTTAAAAATTCAATAGAAATTTATTATTAGGTATGAAAATCTCTTTGATTCCAAAAAATATTGATGAATTCGAATTTGTTATATTCATAAAGAATTCAAATTTAAATTCAAATTAGAAATTTTATTTTTAAGAAAATTTGATTAAAATACAAAAGTTGGAATTTAAATGATATATTTCAAGAGATCTTTTGCTTTGAAAAATTGCCCTTGTTTCTGTAGTGGAAAAAAATCGAGCATGACCACATGAAAAAATTCTTGACCACATGGCTTTGAGAGAAACATTTTGGCATAAAACACCTCTTGCATAATAAATACCAATAAAAGCTGATGTATCTCCTTTTGTAAATGTAAGTTTAGGATCTACAGCTTTTGGGTGACAATTGGTACAATTCAGTATAAATTTATCATGAGCAAGTCAAAATACTGACAGTTTGTTCTCATTTTTTATGCTAAGTATAGCTTGTTGGCTTTACTTTCTAATTAGAAATTCGTCTTTTCTCTGAGACTTCTCTCTTTTCCGTCATTCAATCTGATACATATCGTTCCTTTTTTCGAAGTTTTTTCATTATTAGTTTCTTCTTATTCAGGTTATTTATTATCTGAGTCATAATCTGGGTCATATTCAGTATAAGGTTGATTTGATATTTCCATTTCTTATCATTATCAAAGTCATCATTTTCCTGATAATCATAAATATTAACATCAGAGACTTGAGGTAATGTGCTTTTCATCGAGACATGGTTCAAAAATTTATTTTAAATTATAGAAATTAATTGAAATTAAGTAGAGTTTGAAGTTAAAAGCATAATTAGCCGTGTCTTTAGTTTATTTTACAAAAAAAAGACAATATTTATAGAGGGTACACAAAACCCTTCTACGGGTTTAACGTATACTTTTTTTAACATGAAAATCAAAATATTTTGTAATCAAAATTAATTATTTATAATGTTTTTTTGATTTTAGTTTTGATGGAAAAAAAAATTCAAAAAAGATTCAAAGAAGTCGGTCCAAAAAGGGTCGAAAAAACTCCTCCGGTTTATGAGTGCTAAACTTTTTTACTATTACTCTTGATTTACGATTAAAGACCTCAAAATTGGACTTGTCACTGAAGATATCGCTGGACCAATCATTAAATGTCCAATTAAGTCTCTGTTTACACCATTTATGTCTTTTTTGTCTATCTTTTAAGTTAAGAAGCGATTTTCTTACCGCTGTAAGAGACTCTAAACCTTTTTTTGGAGAAATCTCTTTAAAGTATACTTACTTATCCTAGCACCTTGAGTCTTAGAATTAAAATCAGTGGTGAGTTCTTGATAGCTAGATATAGAGTTTTTTCTAATCTCTTTAAAAATGCAACTTTCATCACAAAAAGTTAGCTTCTGAGGTCTACTTTGAAAATAAATTAAAATAAATTAAAAAATTTGAAAATTTGAAATTTGAAATTATTGTTAGCTAAACATAAATTAACATTTATTAAAATTTTTTCACCCATAATCTCACCTCAGTTGCCTCTGGGAATGAGTGCAACCACATTGTCACTCGACACTAATTATCCTCCACCCGGCTCCCAACCAATTAATTCTTCAAATGACCCATTTTGATCAACCCATCAGTTCTTCTCCAACTCATGAATCAACTTAACCAGAAACAATACCAAAACTACTCACAAATAGTCTTGAACCAACCAGCAAACCCAGCTTTTCAACCCAAACAATCACAGATCTCGATTCCTAATAACACACCTATCCTACAATCACCCCAATTGCCACAAGAAGACTCAAAAAAATCGTTTATTTCAAAATTTGTTAGTAACTCATTTTTTCCAAATGAACAAAAAGGCTTTCTCAAATTACAACGAGAAATAAAACGTAGCAAGCCAAATGCAAACATTCTTAATGCCTATGTTAACAAAAAAAATGAATTAGTAATCAGAACTCCTTCACTAGAAGATAAAATCTACATTAATGAATCATTGCCAACTGATGCATTTACTCACGGAATAAAGGCTATCGACTCTTCACCAACATTTTATCTTGCACTTCATGATGTCCCTTCTTCTATCTTCGATGTCGAAGATGAAGAAAATAAAAACTTCATGCTTGAACACCACAACATTGTCAAAATGATGAGAATCATAAGAAAGAGCACTAATGAACCAACAGACTTAATCAAAGCTATCGTAAACGATAAAGACATATTCGAAAAAATCATTTTTGGAAAAAAAATCAAAATTGGTAATAGTTACGTAAGAATCTCTCGATGGAAGTTTGACCAACAACTATTACAATGTTTTCATTGTCAAAAACTTGGTCACAATAAATACTCCTGTCCAAACATAAATAACAAACCCACTTGTCTCCGCTGCCAAGGTGAACATGAACATAAAAACTGCAGAGTAAATGATCCTGCTCTATTCAAATGCGCCAACTGCAGTGGAAATCATCCAGCAGTAAGTAAAAAATGCCCAGCAATTGATAACTTCCTTAAAAAAAAAGAAGAAGAAACAAAAAAAAAACTAAATAAATACACTCAAAAGTTTACCAGAGTCGATTCAGTTGCGTCAGCGCCAATCCCTACACAGCCCATTCCAATTAACCAATCAAATCAACAAACACCATCAATAAACATAGTTCTCTTCATTATAGCTATAATAAAAAATCTCGATACTATTCACGAATCGATTTATGAAAACAACTCTGAAATTATAAAGATTGTTAACCAATTTTTTGGACCAATGTTTGGCAACTACATTAAAACTTACTTGAACCACTCCAATCTTGTCGAAGCGAATCAAAACATCATGGAAGTCAGCTCTGAATCCACCCAATCTCACCATGAATAAAACACTTCAAATTCTTCATCTCAATATTCGATCTGTTGAATCCGAATCAAAAATCTTAGAACTAACAAGACTCGCTAAAATAAATAAAATAGATATTATAAGTTTAAACGAAACTTACCTGAAACCAAATAAAATATTCCAATTACCAGGCTTCAAGATTTATAGAGGAGATAGATTAGATAGAAGAGGCGGTGGATCTGCAATTTGCATCAAAGATAATTTAATCTCAGAAGAAATTTCTCTAACAAATATTTCAAAACTAGATAATGCAATCGGCTGTGAATTAACAATTGACCATAACTTTAAACTAGCTATATTTTCAATCTACTCAAGTCCTTCTAATAAAATCATTAATGAAGATTTATTATTTTACATCTCAGAGCACTACAAAAACTTCATAATTACAGGAGATTTTAATGCTAAAAACAAAGTTTGGTACTGTGACAAAGAAAATCTTAGTGGAAATCTTGTTGAAGAATTTTTAACCAATAAAATTGTCACATACTCAATTGTAGCAAATCCACCTATATAAGAAGCAAAAGTATCTAAGATCTTTCAATTTGTTCAAATTCAATTCTCAAATTTTTCAAATCACATAAAGTGCTAAACAATTCAATTAGTGACCATCAACCTACAATAACCGAATTCATACATATGAGTCCAAAGCTAAGAACATTTACCACAAAAAAAATTAATTGGGATGTTTTTAAATCAGAAAAAGTTAAAAAAATACCAGAAGTTGACTTAAACTCAGTTGAAGACATTGAAATCGAAACTAAGAAAATAATTAATGACATAAGTGATACAATCAAAAAAACTTCGTCTCAAAAATTATTCTTTTGTAAAGCCATTAACCCAATAGTTATTCCTAGTCACCTGGTAGACTTGATCAAGCTAAAAAGAACAGTTAAGAGAACATTAAACAAAATTAAGAATGATTATACCACTAGAGTCTATAACATGCTGTGTTACAAAATAAAAAAAGAAATAAAATCTTTTAAATCATCTAAACTAAAAACTGAATTCAACGATCTTGGAAATTTCAATCAGTCGGAATCTAAATGTTGGAAACTACTGAAAAAACTAGATAATCCTAATGATACAAATGAAAAAACCGACACAATCAAACTCAAAAAAAGCGACGACTCATCTACAGAAAACGAAAACGAAATAGCTAACATGTTCAGTGACAGCTTATTTGAAGTATTCAAACCTATAAATCACCAAGTTATCTTTCAAGAGAATCTTACGACTCCGATACCTATAACTAAATCAGACTCAATTTCTGAGGAAGAATTTTTTAGTTCGCTGAAAACCCTCAACACAAAAGCCTCACCAGGAAGTGATCAAATAACTAACAAAATTTTTAAAAATTGTCCTGACGAATTTTTGAAACGTATTTTAAATATGTTTAATGCTTCGCTTAAGTATGGATATGTACCCAACAGCTGGAAGATCTCTAAAGTCATTATGATTCATAAAAAAGGAAAACCCCCTGACAACGTTGGTTCATATAGACCGATCTCACTCATATCATGTATGGCAAAATGGTTGGAAAAAATCGTTAACCAAAAGCTTACATCTTGGCTTGAATTAAATAATTTTCTACCACCGTGTCAATCAGGCTTCAGGAAAAAAATGAGTACACATGACCATTTCTTCAGACTATATCACTCAATATTAAACGGCTTTAATAAACAAGAAAAAACAGGAGCAGTGTTTTTTGATCTAGAGAAAGCTTTCGACAAAGTAAACCACCTCACCATCCTAACTAAGCTGAAGAAATTTAATGTCTCGCCAACAATTTATAATTGGATAATTAGCTTTCTTAAGAATCGCAAATTCTTCGTTTCATATGGTCAGTCAAAATCAAGAGAAAAGATAATTAGAGCAGGTGTCCCACAAGGAAGCTCGCTATCGCCTACTCTATTCTCGCTTTTTTTCAGTGATATTTTTGACCATATCCCAAAAATGGTACATAAAGCCCTTTTTGCTGACGACCTTACAATATGGTTCTCAAATAGTAATCTTAAAATCATACAAAAAACTCTACAAACTGCAATTCAATCAATAGAAAAGTACTGCCTTTTCTGGGGTTTAAAACTAAACTCCTCAAAAACAGTCTACACAATGTTTACCGCAGCAGGTTATAGGAAAAACTACGAAAAAACCTACCAACTTAGCCTTTATATAAACAACTGTATCATTCCAATTGACCCATCACCTCGTTTCCTTGGACACATACTAGATCCAAAATTAAGTTTTAGGCGTCATTTCGAATCGATATCCCAAAAAATCATTGGTAAAACAAATTTGATTAGAAAAATAAATAGTTTAAAATTAAAAAATAAAACCTCACTCTCGCTACTAGTCTACAAATGTTTTATTCGATCACAGCTGGACTTTATGTTCATTGCAATTAATAATTCGACACAAAGAGTGCTACCAGACTGTCAAAAACTCCAAAACCGTATTCTTCGCACAATTAAATTCTTTCCGATTAAAACTAAAATAATGGATATCCACAGCTCACTTAAAATTGAAATGTTAGAGAAAAGATACACAAAATTATTTAAAAAATTTGTATATAGCCGACTTACCCACAAACAAATACAAACGGACATTTCAAACTACAATAAAATAGACCAGAAAAAATTCACCTCACCAATTGACTTATTCCTTAAAATAGCCTCTAAAATCTAAAAAGCCTCTAAAAAGAGACTCTAAACCCTTTTTTGGAGAAATCTCTTTAAAGTATACTTACTTATCCTAGCACCTTGAGTCTTAGAATTAAAATCAGTGGTGAGTTCTTGATAGCTAGATGTAGAGTTTTTTCTAATCTCTTTAAAAATGCAACTTTCATCACAAAAAGTTAACTTCCGAGGTCTACTGGAACAACTTCGATCAGACACAGTACCAGTCTGTGAATATCGTCTTTTAGTTGAAGATAAGATTTTGGAGATACACCAAGCAGCTTGGCTATCTCATTTTGCTTTTTATCTACACTGAATAGCAGACCAATGATCTGCTATTTTAGTGCGCTAGACGCATTTTTTTTACCAATTTTTTGGCAAAATAAAGAATTTTTTGGTAATATTATTTTGAAATGACATGAGGAGTTAGAGAGTATTTAAATTAAGCAGTTTAAAAGCACAATTTACTCAAAATTAGAAAATATGTAAGAATTAATCATAAAGGTATGAAAAAAGATTGTTATATTTGTTTAATCTTTTGGATCATCCGAATTTCTAATTTTTTGAACCGACTTTTATTTTTTAATTTTTATAGGAAGTTTTTTCATTATAAATATTTAAAGTTGATTATATTTTTACGCCTAGTGTTATATATCAAATTGTAGAGAAATAAAACTCTACAAATTAATGTTTTTATTTTTTTCTTTTGCACTCAATTTTTCTTCAAATACATAAAATAAACAATTTAAGATAAATAAAATAATTAATTTCTAAACTTTTGCAACATACTGTATAAGTTCTAGATAAGCTTTTGTACCGTTTGCAACATGTAGTTTGCATTTAGAACAAAAATAAGTTGCTTTTAGAAGGTTTTTTTCTTTCAGTTTTATGACAAAAATTGTACAATCTACATCTGGCAAGTTTAACTTAAATACGTAGATCACTAAATTTTATTTTTAGCTGGATCTATCCTTTTCTTACATTATTTAGGGAATTGGTCAAAGTTTTATCAAAATATACCTTTTTTATAAAAATTGATTTAAATTAACATTGTTCGATAAACTAAATAAACTATATTATTTTTATCTTAAGGTATTAATAATTTTTTTATAAAAAATAGACAACAAAAATAATTTTTTTGTTTAAAAAAAAATTATTTCAAATTTTTAATTTTATTATAAATTGATTACTCATGAATTATTTAACAGAAACATTCAGGATCCACAAATATTGACTCAGAACAAATTTTTTATCTTAGCATTAAACCTTAAGCTAAAATTTTAGTTGAGTCTGAGGCTTAGTAATTTAAAATTCTTATCAACTTTTTTTAAATGATAAAATTATCTTAAAAGCTAGCAAGATGATAAGTTTGAAAAATAAAAATTAAATATTTGTTTGATTTAATCAATCTTAGCAAAATTAAATATTTGACATCCATCAAATTTAATTTCTTTAAATAAAAAATTTAAGAATCTAAATCGTATTTTTATTAAAAATTTCAACGAAAGATTTGAATGTAAAATCTGATAAATAACTTTGTTCAAGGCTAAGTTTTGCTTTAAACATGTCTTTTGCACTCATATAATGGAATGAAATAGTAGTATCACTGCAACAATCAATACCCTATAAAAATTAAATTAATATATTAAAAAATCTTAAAATGCTAAAAATTAAAACAATTAAACCTTTTTTAATGAATTTTTTGCATATTGATGTATCCATCCAGGAAAATTTCCATAAAAGTGGTCATTAAGAGAAAGCGGGTGAAATCGCTCTCGACCTAGGTCATCTATTGATGGCTTCGGATTCACTCCAAGCATTCTAAGGCATTTGGCAACATCAACATCTTCGATTCCAGAATTTGGACAAAAAACAAAATTTTCGTTTAATTTTGAACCGATTCTTCTGAAAGCTTCATTACTAAACAGATAACCAGCACCTCCTGAGTGATATCCATTTTCTACAATTATTTTAAAATCATATCCATAAGTTACTGCGTCTGAAGAATTTTTGTCCCTTAAAAATTTTCTTAGATTATCTACAAAGATAAATGTATCGTCGTCGGCTTTTAGGTACCAGTCGTAATTTGGATACATATTATAAATATGTTTTATTGATAAATACATTTTGTTTGTCAATTTTTCATACTTATCTTCTAAAAGTCCTGGTGGCTGTAACCAATTATCTGTAAAACGCTTGTCTAAAGACATTGGACTTGAGGTATTTGTTGACAATTCATCGGGTAATAGAGATAGGAATTTTAAATGATCGCATTTGTTCACCCAAACATCGTACAATACTTTTGCTTTAGTTTGAAAATTTTTTTTTGAAGTTAACAATAAACAAAAAATCTTTGGCTTTTGAGGTAAATTTATTGTATCATTCGAATCATTTAATGATTCTGAATGTAAACTAATTTTGCGGAAATAAGTTCTACTAACTGTTATTTTATAAGTAAAGTACGATGTAATTCCGAGAAAAAGTATAAGACTAACCAATATTTTTTGTTTAAGACTCATAGTCAAGAACCACTTTAAGAATTTAAAATAATCTTTTTTGTTTCATTATCATTGAACAACTTTAAAAAATTTTCATATATTTTACTAATGATTTTGTTGCTTTGGTTTCGATAAACTTTTTTTTATCTTAGAGCTTATTTGAATCTTCAATTACTTATCAGGCTTCTTTTTAGTTTTTTTTTATTATAATAATTTTAAAATATTGATTTGACTGTATTTTATAAAAAAACTAGCAAATTTTAAATATTATAACTTTGGTTGTAATAAATCACGATTTTCAAAAAATATGTTATTTTCAATTTTCATTCACATTAATGTCAATGCTACAGAAATGAGAAAATTTTGATATTTGGCTTAGACTTTAGATCCTAATTTTAATAAAGGTGTTTCTTCATTAGAAATTTTATTTCCTGAAGATTAAAGATTTCAATTATCTTGATTAGGGTTAACATTAAAAACTAAGTTCAAATATTTGATTAACAAAGATTTCGATTTTTATACTAATTAAAATCAATTAAAATAAATATTAAAATTTAGCCTTATTTTTAGACTTTGATAAAATGCAAGAGCATCAATTTTCAATGTTCGACTCTTAAGTCATTTTTTTATTTAGAATTTTCCTGTTTTAGCTTAAAAAATCCTAAATAATTAAGCTTAAAACTAAATTAATCTTAGTCAAAATTTTATTGAAATTAACAATTGGTATAGTTGATTTACTGAATTCTCTTGAATGATTTAAATTTTGTTTTACCAAAATATATTACCAAAATTTATTCAATTTTCATTTATCTGGGTCTACTAACTCTAGTGGAGATTATAAATAATTAATTTTTTTTAAAATTTTGAATAAAATAAAAATTCGAGAAAGATAGCAGATTTAAATATTAAATCATTCAAACTGACAAATAACTGCTTAAAAAATCAAAGAAATAACAAAATATTATTAATAACAACATTTTTATTTAATATTGAGTCAAATTTAAATTCAAAATTAGCTTTAAGGTATATTGCAAGACAGAGCTCAAAAAATACTTATGAATCAATTTTGTTTCCTGATGATATGTTTTTTAGCTAGGCCCTCTTAATTTAAAAAAATATGCAATATGCAGACCAAGTGAATTTATTAATTACCAAAATAAATAGAAAAGATGTTTCAAAAATGGATCTTAAACATTTTCCCGGAAAAATATCACCATACAACAAAAATCCAGGATTCCTTTGGCGTAAATTTCAGGCTAAATTAATTAATAATATTAATAATAATAATAATAATAATAAGCTACGGGAAGCAAAATTGCGGAGTCGGTTAACTTGGAGGTCGCCTATGGTAGCACATTGCGCTATACAAGGAAAACTACAGAAAAATAAGAACTTATATGTTTTTGGAGTCAATATTCATTATATATTAAAGATTATTTCACACAAAGGATGGAAATTAAGTAAAAAAGCATTATTAGGCTTTGATAGTGCACTATAAGGTCCTATAATTGATTAAAGCTTCTTTATACTTCTTAATGCTACTTAATTCTTGCCTCACACACAAACATTCATAAATTTTATTTATTTGTTAATGTTCCGGAAAATTATAGATACAGCAAAATATATCTGTCGTATTGAACAAGCAAAATAAATTATTTAGCTAAAATAAAAAAAAAAATAAAAATTTTACCTAAATAAAAATAATTTTTGAAATTTAGACTAAATTTGAATATAATTTAGCCTAAAATTAATTAAGGGATATTCAAAATAGTTGCGGTGAAAATTTGAAGACTGCCGCTGAGGCGGTGGCTATGCAACACATTCACAAGTTAGGTTAGGCCAAAGTTGGCGATACCGTTCAAGTATCAGTTCCGAATGGAGACCGCGGATCTGCTGCTGCGGACCGAATATACTTGCTGCTATCGCAAAAATTAATAATCATAAGTTATATCAACTAGCAACAAAACATGGTATTATCAAAGGTTGGCATGCTAGGGATTCATTTAAAATATGTTGGCAAAAGCTTATAAAGCTTATAAAGTATTTGAACAGCTGGATTTAAGTATAGAGCGTACTTTACGAGAAATAAATGGGCTACATTCCATTTCAGGTGGTCAAGGATTCATGAAATGTAATTGCATTGTAATTGTAAGTGTCAGAAAAACTGTAGTTGCAGAAAAAATGGTGTGTACTGTAACTCAAAGTGTCACATAAATAAGGTAGGTAATGTGTGTTTAAACAAATTATAAAATAAAAAATTGATTGTTATTTTTTCTTTATTTTCATTTTGCAATAAAAGTATTTTTCTAAATTCGTTTTAATTTAGCTCTCCTAAAATTAAAAAATTCATTATTATTTTGCTTAAATTGTTTTAATTTTAGCTAAATAATTTATTTTTCTTGTTCTATGCGACATATACATCAAATTGATTTACCTCCTCCCCTTTGACATAATCTTTTATTCAAAAAATGGACACAATCAGAGACAGTTTTCAAAATTTCTTGCCGAATACACCAAAAATATTTAAGTTTACTATAATGAGCTAATTATTTCACAAATGAGTGATTTTGTGGCGAGCTATAAAAATGCAAGACTCCAATATAAATTTTCGCTCAATAAATTTCTACAGTGGTGATTTGAGTCAAATCACCACTGTAGAAATTTTACGTAATTTTTCGTAATGTTTCTGTTTTCAAAACAGTATTTTACGAAAAATTACGTAAAATATCGTGAATTAACCAAATTTTACCACATTTTACGTAAATTAACGTAAAATCCGAAAAGTGAAAAAGAGGTATTTTACGAAAAATTACGTAAATTTTCAGGATTTTGAGATAATTTTGGTAAAATTTGGTAAAATTCAAAACGGCCAATTCAAAATTCAAAATTTTTGAAAAAATGTTGTTTTTTCCAAAAATCGAAAATTTAAAAAAAGGTTTTTTTTTTATAAATTGGTTTAAAAATTAGTTATTTTTAAAATCATTGTAAAAAAAACCTTTTGAATTGGCCGTTTTGAATTTTACCAAATTTTACCAAAATTATCTCAAAATCCTGAAAATTAACGTAATTTTTCGTAAAATACCTCTTTTTCATTTTTCGGATTTTACGTTAATTTACGTAAAATGTGGTAAAATTTGGTTAATTCACGATATTTTACGTAATTTTTCGTAAAATACTGTTTTCAAATCACCACTGTATGTAAAAACTTTTGAATACATCTCTGGCCCAAAGTTTTCTGGCAAGATTTGATTGCTAGCTCAACATAATTAAATGTTATTTTGTGCCTAACAACAAATTCAATGGCTTCAGTCGTCACAGCTTACATTACTCAAAATATTTTTTTATGAATTTTTATCAATTAATTTATTTATATAGAATAATGCTATTCAAGCGTGGAGACCTTATCTTTAGAAGGATATTGAAGTATTGGAATCTGTACAAAGGAGATCAACTAGATTGGTGCAGTGAAATGCCCAAATTATGAGGAACGATTAGTAAAGTTCAAATGGACATCAGTTGAAGAAAGATTTGTAAGAGGCGAGCTTATTTTGCAGTACAGATTGATAAATAAGATGCTATCTGATAATTGATTTCATACCCCAAAACAGTTACAGTCCAGTTTTCGTAGACATAAATTCCTGTTTCAAAGACAAGTAGTAAGAAATTGCAACGAGAGATTCAACTTCTTTACCAACAGTGTGATAAGCCTATGGAATAGGTTACCAGCAGAGATAGTTCACTCTAAATCTGTAAATGGGTTTAAGAATAAGTTAGGCAAGATTAACCTGGAATCGCTAACAGCATTGCATTAGCAAAGAGCTATCATAATGTGCATCCCACATTCCATGTAGTTCCGGGAACCAGAATACATAATAGCATACGATTAATATATATTATTATTATATTATCCCCTGCACAGCATCATATATTGAAATTGAGTAAATTTTTAAGATACAAACTTTGTATGGATTCATTTTTCAGAACAAGTTTTAAAATTTAAGAAAAATTTTATATTTAAATTTTAAAAAGTTGTTTTTAAGTTCCAAAAATCTCATGCCAAAAAACTCGCGTAAATTATTGAAAAATTTTACATCATTATTAAAAAAAATTTAAACATTCAAACGAATTTTTTTCTTTTAAAAAGAAAAGTATTTTTAAATATCTAAATTTAATTTTAATTGAAGTAAAGACACTAAAAATAAATTTATTATATTAGAGTACTTTAGCTAGTCTTTTTTTATCAATAGAGGATAATATCTTCAGGACTCTAAGACTGGAAAAAAAACATTAAAATGTAGCTCAAATAAACTAAATGTTTTCGGGAAAGCATTACCTGTAAAAAAAAGTTAAACAAAAATTTCTCCTCGATGTTTTTAGATTGTTTTTTTTTTAATTTAAATCCTAAGTTTATTATTCTGTTTGACAAACAAAAACAGCAAGAATGTCATTTCAAACAGGGCTTACTTAAAGCTATAAATCCAACTTCAAATAGTAATCCCGGTTTTAAATAAACCAAGAGATGCTTAAGCATATTTCAATTAAAAATTTTTAAATTTTACTTTAAAGTAAAACGTTGTTAAGCAATTATTTGAATTTTTTTCTCACAAGAATTTTAAACAACCAAACATTTCTCTAAACTTTTGGTGCTTTAAATAAATTAATTTTAAACAAATTAAAATCTTATGAGTGCTTTGGGATGAAATGAACAAATGATTACGAATATCCAAGGAAGCAAAATTAGTTCGCCGGAAAAACCGGCAAATTTTAATTACAACACAACAATTGTGGCTCTAAATCCATTCAAAAAAGATCTATTTGACGACTTGCACCCAGAATTTTCTACTTCATCTCGCTCATCATCTGGCAGCGATACCAATTTAGCCAAGCTTTTGAACCAAAGAAAATATTTAATCAATAAAAATATCAGGTTTTATGAGCCGATTAAAGATGCGGAGATAATGGCTCAGATGCATTGGCTGCGCACCAAGCTGCAATCAACTAATTTGTCCAGGAGTCGTAGCAAAGAATGCTCGTTTGAGCGTGGCATCAAAACACCACCAATTTCTTTGAAAAGCAAAAAAGAAGAGACCAAAGAAGTCAATTTTCTGCTAAAAAACGAGCCCCCTAAAGAACTGAAAAAAGAAATTAATGAGCCAGCTCCGAAAGAAAAGCAGGAAGAAATTTTAGTAAGAAATAACACATTCCTAATTGATGATGGCGAAGATTTTCCGGGTGTCAAAAAATTTTCTCACTACAGACGCAAAAAAAACTCGGATAGCCTAGCTCCACAAAATAGCTTTCAAATCAAGCCCAAGAGAAATACGGAGCCACCACTTCAGATTAAATCAAGTCTTCCAGATATTAGTACCAGCGGCAATAGGGTTTTATCCCAGAGCAATTTTAATTATGCTTTACGTAAATCTAGGAAATACCGTTTGAACAACATTTATAAGCCCATAGAGCATTATAATTTGGTGGAAAACAGCCTGAGAAATAAGCGTTCTCTAGAGGAAACAAATGCAAAAGGAAATGTGGAAAGCGTTAATAACATTATAGCATCATCTTCGGTTGAGTTTGAACCAAGTTTGGATAAAAATGAATTCAAAAACAACTCTGGTAATCAAAATAATAATTTAATTGACGAAAGTTATTCTAATAATCAAAGCTATTGTCAAGATCCCAATTGTGAGTACAAAAATTTTTTTGCTAATCATTCGCTTCTTCATATAAAAAAGGAATATCCAAATGAAAGATATCAACGAATTAAAAACAATGAAGTAAAAATAATTCAAAACATAATCAGCGATATACCGAATACGTTGACCACAATGAGCAATTTTGGTAAGGTGACCAATTTTGAGAAAGTGTTGGCTAATAAATTAAGCGAATTTTATACCGAAAAAACTCGATATGTAAAATAACTTCAGAAATTAAAGAAAAAAATTTTTAAAAACTTTTTTTTTCATCTTAGTATAACTTCAACAACCTTAATATTTTAAACTATAAAAACTGACCAAGAAAGATATTATACTTGAAAAAAAAGTCACTTCTATTCAAGTTAGACAACTATTTTTCTTGTTAATTTATTTGCAAAATTTAAAATTTTTCACTTAAAACAAAAATAAAGTTTTATTTTAACACTCACTTATTTTTACATATTCTCAACCCCTGACCCTTTTGTTTGATACAAAATTTTTAATTAATTTAATAATTTTTGCCTATTTAAGGTTCCGAACATATTTTTTTACCATGGTTAACTCAACAACTTCGTTTTTAATTTGGACTTTAAAACAGTTTTAAATTCAAACCAATCTACATCATAATCACTATCTGTTAAATTTTTGGTTTTAAATAAACAATATAATTACTATTCAAATATCTATTTAACAAAAATTTGATTATAATTATTTAAATGACGCATTTAAGCTTGAGTATGTCAATTTCAATAATGATTTTATTATTTGAAACAGTAATTAAATGGAATAAAATATTTTTTTTCAAGATTTTATCAATTTTCGATAGAATTTTAATGTTTATTTACGGCTTTCTTTTAAGATTTTTTACTGATAAAGTGTTTTTTATTTGGCAATGAATTTCGTCGATACTAAAAAAAAAACTTAAGTGATAAAAAATTCATATAGTTTTTTGTTTCTAGCTTAAAAAGAATTTTTTCTTT
Organism: Brachionus asplanchnoidis; assembly: GCA_025491095.1. Lineage (NCBI taxonomy): Eukaryota > Metazoa > Rotifera > Eurotatoria > Ploima > Brachionidae > Brachionus > Brachionus asplanchnoidis. The sequence continues at coordinate 3,029,597 of JAILYF010000013.1, read as the reverse complement.
ATTTTGTATATTTTTATAAGAATTTTAGATGAATAAATGAATCAAGGAAAAAATAAAAATCGCTATCTACACATCTTTGTTTATTTGGTCATGACCAAAGATAACTTAGAGTTCTTAGAAAAGAAAGTTTATCTTGGTTTTATCTCATTGAAAAGTATACTTGACTTGACGCTATTTACAGAATTTATCTTTTAATAAATCAAACTATATTCATACTTTTGGTGAATTATCAGATTTCGATCATTTATGCTTGGCTTATAAAATCTCGTTTAATAGAGATGAAAATTTATTTTAACAAGTGATTTAGTCAGACTATTTGAAGATAAATTTCCTGCAGCAGAAATTTGCCTTTTAATCTTCTTTTTTTTAAGATGATATATATTTTTTGGAAAATATAAAAGTTAATTAAAACTAAGAGTATTTTCGTTTCTTTGAATCGTTTTCTCAATAGCGCCTTAGAATAACAAACAGTTAAGTTGTGAGGTTTTATTTTGAAGCCTCTAAATTACGAAGAAACATCATTTATAAATATCATATATCTAGTTGTATTGATATCTGGAATTTATAATCAATAATTTAAGAAAATCGTGCCTCGATTTAAGATAAGATATTATCATACCAATATTTTATCTTGACTTACCACTCAACAACTCAGCAGTGTTATCAGCTATGACAAAAATTTTGGTACATTTTTATCTTTTCTAGTTATCTGATCCCGAGAATTTTTTATTTCTCATAATTAAAAGTGACATCTGAAATAAATAGCTAAATTTAAATTCGAATATATTTGAATAAATTTTGAAAAAAAGAGCCAAATTTTTAATTAAATATTTTAGAGTCTGAAAAAAATCTTACATTTTATTATGAGATGAGTTCTAATTTAAATTTAATAGAGCATTTTAAACTAAAAGTTGAATTTGAAATTTTTATCACTGTAGTGTATATTATATTTAATACAAATAGACAGAGTTGTTTAAAAAGCACAAGTCTCAAGTCAAGTCCAAGTCAAGACTTTTTTTTTTAATTTTCATTCAAAAGTCCAAGTCCAGGCTTTAAAATTTTGAATACTGAAGAAGAAATTTATGCTAAAATTGCAAGAAAATTCTGTGAATGGCAAATCTATTGCATTAGACAACCCAAAAGTATATAAATTTTTTGATATTAAGCCTGATCTAGCAGATTAAAAAAAAAGTCTGGACTTGGACTTGGACTTTTTTTGGGACTTTTAAACAACTCTGCAAATAGATAAAAAATATTAGAATATATGTATTTCAAAATAAAAAAAAATATATGTCTGAGTCTTAAATTTTTTTTATAAAAAATATTTGTCCACTCCAAAGGTTTCAGAGTCCTAAATACGTGAAAATCGAGTTGAATTAAATCGAAAAAATATTCAAATATTCTTATTTGTTTTCCGCGAGATTTGGCGTCTGTGTTTTGCTTTTATTTGACATAAAATTCCATTCAAATCAATTAAAATAGTTAATAATCAATAAGTCTTGTTTATTCAAAATTCATTAGGATTAATTGGTCAAAGACCAAAATCTTTACTTATAAGGGATCTCAGAATTATTTTTAAATATTACCTACAGTGACCGAAAACAAAAAAATCTAATTCTAATGACCGTCGGCTGTCTAAAAAATATTTTATTTAAGGTCTTTACAAAAAAAATTATATTTTGTTTAGTTTTAAGCTTTGTTCGGAATCGTATTACAATTTTGTCTGGTCTAGAATTGAAATATTTTAAAATTGTTTTAGAAACGGAATTATCATTTTTTAATCAATTGAAAATTGAATTATATCATCAATTTTTTAATTCAAATTTCAACTATTATAATAAGTGTCAATTTCAAATGTTATTTTTAATAATTACAATCTTTAAAAAAATCAAGTCTAAAAATAATTTGAATGGCAAACTATTTTAAACTGCTAGAATTATCTTCAAAAATTGTTTTTATTTTTTTCTAACAATATTTGTTTATCTAATTTGCATCGAGTCTGAGAATTTCATTAAAACAAATTGAAGCCAATAAAATAAAAATATAAAGTATTCAAAATTTAGGCTAACCAAGTTAAGCTGCTTTATTGTACAATTTAGCTACAATTCGTCCCATAGATGAGCTTAAATTCGGCAAAACAAATATATTTTAATTAATTTTATAATTACTTTTTTTAATTCCGTTTATTCTTCAAATGCTGTCTTGAGGGATTTGCTTTTGTACAAAATTATGAATCAATTTGTTTCAAAGAAATATTTTTACTAATGACTTGTTTCAGCAAATCTATCGAATTATGCATTTCTTGCATTATATTAACCTTTAGATTGGCTTTGGGTGACAGAAATGCATATTATTAAAAAAATTATTTTAAAAATTGATGATAAACATTAGTGTCCAATTTTTAAAACATCATCACAATATTCTAATTACAAAGAAAAAGCTTTTCGGCTAGTTTAATTTAAATTAGTAAACTGAATTAATAATACATCTTTTTGATATAAAAATAGAATTTTAGTTTTTTTTTTTATAAATTACTATAAAAAAGTGTAGATTTTTTCTTTGTCATTTAGATGTCAATTATTCAAGCTTTAATACCCATGAGAATATGTTGCATGTTCTTTGAAGAATGTAAAAATTGAGACAGTATTTTAATCAACTTTTCCAAAATTAAAAAAAAAACTTTTGTTTTTTTCAAGAAAAGATAAAATTGAAATATGGCATGTGCTAGATAATTTGATTATCTAGCTTTTTTTTTTCATTATTTTCAATATAAATTTGGTCAATTTTTTGCATTTGTAAATCAATTTTTAAAGAGAAAAATATTGATTGAAATTGAACAGAAAACAAAAGAAGTATAAGTTTGAATTCAAAATAGAATTTCAATTAGAGTGAATTAGATAAATTAAAAAATATTGAGAATAGTTTCGAAATTATTCTGAAATAATTTAAGTGCTGGTTGTGTTTCGCTTAAATGTGTCGTAACATGCTCATTGAAAAAGATGGTTTAACAAAAAAAAAAAGATGCTTTGTTAATCTTGTCTGATATTTAATGAGGAAAAAAAACGATCGCACAATTAAGATAAAACAATATATCAATCGAATAATATTCCACAGGAAGAAACGCTTTCAAATTAGAATTTAGCTTGCGTTCACTCTTTTCCTGTAATCCCAAAACAAACCCAAGTATTTAATGATTGATAAGATTTTGTTCAAGAAGTTTGGCAAATAAATTTAATTAAAACTGCACGTACCGAGATACAATTCGAATAAAGATTTTTTGATATCTATCAACATTTTTACAGTTGTAGATAAAATTTCTAGAATATTTAACAATTTCTTTCTGAACAGCAAACAATGCCTCTCAGCCAAAATTTATCAGTGATAACAGCTCTTTAGGTTCGCTGGACTTAAATTGCCGTAATTAGCCTACCATTAGCTGTCTTGAGAAAATTTAGCAATTTATCGATATGGCCATTTTTGATACAAAATCCAAAATGGCAAGTATTAATTGCAGTTTTGACCTAAAACAAAATTGATTTATTGATATCAAGAAATTCAGATGGTATCGACTTTTATATAATAATGGGCTCAAGATGCTTGCTTAATTAGACTTGTAAATCGATATGAAAAAACAATTTATTCTTATTAAACTACCAAAATTGCTTCGGGATAATGTTTTTGTTCTCAGACTCACCATTGGATAGCCAAAGCTTGTACTCTTTTGTCAAACAAGCAGAAATTTATTAAAGTTTTTTTTGTTATTTTCTCGCTATTCAAATCAATTTTTGAAATTATCTACCAACTAGGTTAAGCTTTTGGGTTTGTAATTGAATTCTATTATCTAATGGAAAAACATTTCGAAAAATTACTTATTGTATAAATATTCATTAGTGATTATTATTGTTTTATTTAAGTTCTTCTCATAGTCCTGATTCTATTATGATATTTTTCGTTGAGTCTACTGATCCTAATAAAGCCTTTAGCAGTACTTATTCTATGAAAATTTCCGAGGAATTGGCTGTCTCAAATTGCCTATTAGTTAAAATTTTTATTTTAAATTTTTTATATTTATTTTTTTTTTGTATAAGCAAATGAGTTCTTTATCTGACACTTTATGGCATCATCGAGCATTCATCTTATTGATTTAACATATGTTACATCACTTATATGATTTTTTATTATATGTATTTAAATTTTTTTTTCTTTAGCTTTTTACCTAATTAATCAATTTCAAATATTTTTTTCGAGTATTAAAAATCAATTTTTTTTATGCTCAACATCAACATAAAATTATTTGGATGTAAAATTTTTAAGGTCGATTGAAATATATTTCATTGAGCCGAAAGTGATTAGAAAAATTAAGATTTTCAATAAGTGAAATGTTGAAATTGAATTGAAGTGCAATTAAGTTTGAAAAGTTAATTTTGTTTCAAAACCCATTTTCAAAGTATCGTTGCCGAAGCAAAATAATATTTTTTATTTCACCTTTGTCGATAATTTTGAACCACTTTTGTCTTTCAATTTTTCTGAAACCCTAGGGCTCGATCAAACCATGAATATACCTGATCAAAAATAGCTTATCAATTTTTAATAAACTCTAAAAATTGAATTTTTTAAGATTAGATTAGCTAACACAAACAAAACAGGTAAACAAAAAATCTACTACAGATCAATAATTGTTGTGCATACTGGTTAGTATCAAAAAATGAGAATGAAATCAGCTATTTTTTGGTAATAAACTCTGGATAAATCATGCCAAAACATACGTTTCTGCATCGCTTTGACTTGAATAAATTGGCTCCAAAAATACTCTTGAATTTTTTAATATTTTATCTAATAAATTTATCAGAACATGGTGTTTTCTTGTCAAATAACCAACGATTTACCTCAATTGAGTGCATTGAAAAAAGTAATAGTTATTTTTAAAATTATTAGCTGAACATTTAAAATTTAAATTTAAGTTTGCGGAGAATTTTATTCACATAAATCAAAAGAATCAAAGGGAACATTTGATTTGGATCAATCATTAGTTGAGAGATTAAATAGGTACAACGAAACATTGTTATGTATATACAAATTTGTAGCTAATAGAAATGAAAAAGTCATGCTTAAATTTACCGACTTCGACTTAAAATCTCAAGCACCCGAATGCATAAATGAATATATTGATACTTACATTCAAGTCAATGAACAAAACATAAACAATTATGTTGAAACAAATTTTTTATCAAGATGGTGCGGATGGAAAAAGCCCAATGTTCTTGTTAGCTACCATAATATAATTATAATTGCTTTTCACACAGATGGGAGAAATAAGGAAACTTATTTTAGAGGAACTTATGAATTTTTAAAAGCAGGTAAATAAAAATTTATTTTGTTTTTTTTAGATTTTAGACTTTAAATTTAGATATGTACAACAATGGCCGAAAATCAACCGATGCTTGTGAATATGAGTTCAAAAGTGATATTTCAAAAAGTGGAATGTTCATTTCACCAACTTATCCAGGAACGTATCCGAACATTCTTAATTGTTCCTACAGATTCATTGGTAAGCCAGATGAAAGAGTCGAGATTTATTTCGAGGAAATTTTAATACATTTTGGAGCTGACCAGTAAAGATTTAAAATTTAATTTATTTTTATTTTATTTTTTATTTTAATTATTTAAGTTGTCCATATGATGTAATAAAAATATACGATTATCAGAAAGAAGAGAATAAAATGAGTACAAATTTTGAAAATTACGGCAAAGAGTCTTCCCAAGTGACGGATTTCAAATTCAAAAAAGTTCTATTTGAGTCCTATTGTGGTCGAAAGCTTAATTTTACACTTTTTTCCACTTACAATTTGCTAGAAATTGATTTTGAAATGTCTGATTCATTGGGAAATGAGGAATATTCCGAAGACGAAAGCAAAATTTTGCTACGAAAAGGTTTCAAGGCTTTTTATAAATTTAGTAATGAATTCGCTGATTTGTCGTTTGTGACCGGTAGACATATCACAGGAACAAGTAAAAAAATTAAAATTTTTTTTATTAAATTTATTTTAAAAAAATTTTAGATTGCGATCAAAAATTTACAAGCTCCAAACCAAATGGTTTGATCTATTCACCAAATTTTTTTCGATCAAATCCAATTAACGCTTCATGTAAATACATATTTGAAGGACTCAATGACCATCATAATTTGGAGTCAATTAAATTAAATTTTTATTTGATAGATATAAGACAAAGCACACAAAAAAATATGTAATTTTTAAATTTAACAAAATTGAATCAAGTTTATTTTGATTATTTTTAAAGATGCAACGAAAAATTAGTATCTCACTTTGTTGTTTACGGATCAGATAGAACCAAGTCAAAATTTTGCTTTAATCGTTTGACCAAAGAGCCTAGAGAGATAAAATCTGATGGTTCACACATGACGCTTATTTTTAATTCAATTAATGTTGATCGATATACACCATCTAATTTCAAAGCTAGTTTTTTATTTTATACTGAATTCGGAATTCAAGGAACTCGAGTATACCAAAATAGGACTTGTCTTTTCATTTATAATAGCGATAGTGTAATGTATGGTACTATTAGTTCACCCCGTTATCCTCAAAATTATCCCCTAAGCATTCGGTGTACTTATATTTTTGACATACCTTCAAGTAATCAAAGAATTTTATTTAGTTTTAATGACTTCAAATTAGGCGATAATAATCAAAAGTAATTTTATGAAATAAAATTTTCAATTTTTTTTTATCTAAATTTTATTAGTAGTTGTTCTAAGTACAAGGATAACCTAAGCGTTTACGATACAAAAGAATATCCAGAATATTTGATCTCGAATGAAAGATACGATAACTCTGAAAGAGATTTTAGACAAAGCTGGACTTTGCTGAATAGGTAATCTTTTTTTTTTAAATTAAAAATAAAAAAATTAATTTTTATATTTTTTATTGCCTTATCTGATATATTTTTGATTAAAAATATTTTATTTATTAAAACTATAGTTCGGGTTTTTCCCTGGCAGTTTGGAATGGATCTTAGTCCTTCCTTTCAGCGAAATGTTTTTAGTTCATACTTTAAAATAAATAAATACAATAAAAGAATCGAAAATGTAAGACAAAAAGAAAAAAATGATTAGAGTTATTCGATTAAAACATGATAACTTAATGAATTTTAAGAATTTTTTAAAGTTTAACAAAATTTGTAATTAAAAATATTTTAGATATTGTGGAAATTCTATACCACCTCCAATAATTACTGATGAAAAAAGCAAAAAAGTTGTTTTAACATTTTATTCAGATCATGAAATTTATGACCAAGGGTTCAGTCTAAATTATGACTATCTCGTTCTAAGAGGTATTTTGAAATTAATTTTTTCAAAATTAAAATTAAAAAAATACAAAAAAAGAGTGTAAATTTCACTATTACGCCAATGATATAATGAAAAATGGACAAATAATTATTGACAAAAAGTATGAGCCAAATTATTACTGTGATTGGTATATAAAGTCAGAAAATGGCAAAAGTTTCTTATTAGCATTTAACAACGATGAAATTGATAAAAAAACAACAAACCAATTTGTAATAAGAATATTTGAAATGAACGAAAATCCAGTCTCAGGAACAAATCAATTATTAAGCGATCAAAACACTGATTATATACTTGACGATTCTGAGGAAAAGCGTAAGGATGAATCACAAGCTAGAAATTCATTTATTCCTAAATTTGAGTATACCCCGGACAGCTCAATAAAAAATGTAATCATAGATTCCCCATTTATTAAAATACAGTAAGTAAGAAAATTATTTAAACTAAAATTTATTTAAACATGTTCATAAGGTTAGTAATGGGAAAATCATCAAAATTAAATGATGGCAGATTAATTTTAAATTGGATCACTGCCTCTAAAGGTTTGCCAATATTTGGTTAAATATAAATAATTTTAAATTTTTTTTACCAAAAAAGCAATTGAAAATAAATGCAAATCAAATGAATTTATGTGTAATCAAACCAAATATTGTATAGATTCAAAATTTTATTGTGATAAAATAGAACATTGTCCAAATGATTTTTCAGACGAACCAGATAAATGTAAAATAATTTTTTTTTTTAAATTAATTTATTTTTCTTTTCAATAGGTTTTGTAAATAATAAATCAAGAACCGATTTTCCAGGTTTTATCCAAATAGCTACATTTGTTTTATCATTAATTATCCTCGTTATATTTTTATCTTTATGTTTATTTTGTCGCCTTCAAAAAAAGAAAAAAAAGAAGGCTAAGCCTGATGTCACCATAAACACAAATCCAAATCCGATGATTTATTACAAGTACTCGCCTGCAAATTCTAATTCATCAAACTCAGTTGATTATTTAGGTAAATTTTTCTTAAAAATAACTCTCAAATTTTTAAACTATTCTTTTAGAGGCCGCAATTACGTCAGTTTAAATTTCTATATTTATTTTAGCTTTTATCAAAATTATACAAAAATAAAGATTAATGGAAAATTTATTTTTATTTATTTATTTAAATTAATTAAGCCGCTAGGCTTTTTAAATTGAATTTGAATAACAATAATCAAATTGGCATATTTATTTTGATAAGAGAATATAAATCTTTTTCTTTAGGCCTTGGATGCACTTGAGCCAAATTTTTATAAGTTACCAGAGTTTCTTAGTTTACCTTTATGTTACTTAGCAAAATTAAAAAAAATATAATTAAAATTTTGTGACAAAAAAAAATTTTCTAGGCCAAAAATCAATAAAACTCAATTTTTTAATAAAAAATTTATAGAAGCTTGTTTGGCACAATAATCTAATAGAAATATAAATATTTACTAAAAAGCTGATTTTTTATAAAATTATTTTTTTAATGATATGGAAGAATAATTCATCGAGGCATTTGAATTATTCAAATCAAGGTTAGGTAAAAATTTCTGCATGCTTGCCTCACTATACATTTGAATTACTTGAATTTGTGTTATAACTGTTTTGCCAAACCAAATGGTCAACATTATTATCATCACAAATACCAATAACTCAGCAAAAAGACAAACTCTTCTATTTGTATCTTTTTTATTTTGATATTTAAGCTGCAAAATTTTGTATGTTGAAACAAATTTATCCAACATATCTTTGTCAATTTGTTCAGTATTGGTGATACAATTTTGAAATACTTCAAAAACTTGATCTGACTTGCTTATGTTGGCAATGCTCGAATCCTTTATTTTTTCAGAAGGATCAGGTGTTGTCCGTCTTTGCTTGTTTAAATTCTGACTCGAAACCGAAAGTTCAGCATTTGTATTTGGTGAATAGTTCGATGGCTGCTTAACACTTGAATGTGGCTTCGAACCATCTTGTACATATGTGGATATGGAGTCAAATAATTTGACTGACCTTCTTGAAAAAAGACTCTCCTGTGATTTAAAAATTGATTTAAGTGAAGTTATTTGGGAGCTAATTGAGTTATCAGGCTCACTGTTTTTTTTCCTATCAAGTGGATCATTTGAATTGGCAGTTTCTGAACTCCTAATCGAAGCCTTTCGTCTAATCTTAGCTAACTGTCGCTGATAAACGTTGTTTGATAAAGAGGTGATTGTGTCTTGGCCTTCTAATTCTCGGTGTTTTTTAAACTCTTTTAATATTTCATCAGAAAAAACGTCGTCATCCTCTAGACTAGCTAAGGTAGCGTCAAGCGGGTGTTGGGTTTTGTTTTCTTCGCTCAAGTAATCATTTGTAAAGTCCCACTCTGGTATCAAAGGGATATTTGAATCATCGGCTTCATTTGCTTTAACAACGAAGAATTTTTTGGATCTCGTTTTACTGTTGGATTCGTTTATGTTATATACATTTGGTAACTCATTACTCTCTGGTGATGAATCAAGCAACTTGTGTAATTCTAATGTTTCGATTTCCATATGAAATTCTAGACTAGACTTTTACCTTTTTCGCATAATCTTTCTTATTTAACAATTTGATATTCATAAAACTAAAATAAATAAAAATTTTATTTAAATTTTTTTTAATTAGAAATTTGATATTTTAATTTTAAAGCTTTTTCTGTAAATGTACGATTCTTGCAAATTTCATTATTTTAATTGCTTTTTGGCTTGCTAGAGAGAAGAAACAAACATAAAAAAGATTAGTTTAAAAAAAAAGTATTTTCCCACAAAGCTGGCTTAAACCAAGATCATAGATTTGCATCTGGAGATAATGCCATTTATAAAAACTTGTTTTACTCAAGTCATAAATCAAGCATAATTGGAATGGTTAAACAAAAAGTATTTAAAAATTAAAATTTTATTTGCTTGAAGATAAGAAATAAGTGTAATAAAAAATTAATATCTTGCTGAGATAGGCTTAATTTAGTGTAAATGTTTAGCATATTTTTTAAAGACAACACCAGATTTTAAAAATCCTGAGCTTTGTTTTTAAAATGATTACTTTCAAGGCTTTTGAGGCAAATTTAAATAAAAATTTTTTGGATAATTTTTTTTAGAATAAATTATTTCTATATACCGAACATGTATTAAAAGCATTTTTTTTTAATTTTTGGTTTAAAAAGTCTTAATTTAACTTTTCTCTTTTTAATTAGAATTTAATTTCGAAAAAGACAAGCAAACAAAAAAATGGAAAAATAGTGACATAAAAAAATGGAATTTTAAATAAATTTTTTTTACTAAATATTATATTTTAATGTGATTTCAAGCGAAATTAATGTTGATTAAAGTCATGTGAATAATGATAAATTAAATCAATGATTGAAATAATTTTTGAATTTTTCGGTTGAATTTACGAATGAAATAATTCATTAAATTTTTTTCAAAAGAATTGATTAATTATTTATTTTGCTGTCTTTGAATATAATAAATTGAAATTTTGAAAAGCTAAAAATTTAGAGCTAAATTTTCATGTTTGCTCACAAAAGTTAATTATTTTTTATTAAAATCTTCATTGAAAAAAGTATTTTTAATAAATATAGAATTGAAAAAATAGCTTTGTTTTGTTTTGAAAATTCAAAGAAACAAAAAACATCGAAAAAAATTAAAAAGGTATTAAAAAATAAATATTGAAAAATTGTAAATCTGTCAAACAGAAAATTAAATTCTATATTATTTGCATATAAATGCAACGAAACTTTATTAATAAATAAAACATTATTTGTCTATTAAAATTTAACTTTAAAATTTTGATTTCTTTAAGGATTTGGTCAACTATTTAATCCTGATCTATTTATTTAGAATAATAAAATATTAAATTAGATGGATACATTTAAGATAATTTGTCAAGATGATTTTGTGGAAAATACAGATTTTTCACTTCTATCCAGCGCTTATTTGGAATTCAAAAAATTGGAAGAAGAACTTGCAAAAAAAGAGCAAAAATCAGTTAAAAACTTAGAAACTAAAAATTACAATTATAAGACGAAATGTTTAAAAGCAAGCGAAGAAAAGAAAGAAAAACAGGTTAAAATAACTTTCAAAAATAAAAAAAAAGTTTCTTTTAAAGAATAGATAATATTTATTAAAAATAAAATTTTATTAAATTAATCTTTTTTAATATTATAAAATAGTTTGATCATCACGAATTAAAAGTTTGATCTAAAAAATTGAAATATAATATTGTGAAAATCAAAAATAGAATCGAAAATTGAATATCAAATGTTTTTGAACACAAATAAAGAAAGAAAACAAATAAAAATCAATTCTAAGAGAATATAAAAAGATGGCAATAAAGAAGAAAATATGAAAAAATGGAATCAAAAAATATTTTATTATTAGTAGTTTTGATATTTGGAACGGTAAAATCTTTACCATACCAAAATCAAGAAAATAATTTTCTAACTAACCCAGCAACAAAAAATGAAACTAAGCCAACTGGAAGTTGGTCATTTCCAACATATAATTTTTCTACACCAGATTGGAGTGTAACTTTTAACAATACAAGACCCCAATTCAACTTTTCTACAACATCCTTTCCAACAACTGGTTATACCAAGCCAACTGGAAGTTGGTCATTTCCAACATATAATTTTTCTACACCAGATTGGAGTGTAACTTTTAACAATACAAGACCCCAATTCAACTTTTCTACAACATCCTTTCCAACAATTGGTTATACCAAGCCAACTGGAAGTTGGTCATTTCCAACATATAATTTTTCTACACCAGATTGGAGTGTAACTTTTAACAATACAAGACCCCAATTCAACTTTTCTACAACATCCTTTCCAACAACTGGTTATACCAAGCCAACTGGAAGTTGGTCATTTCCAACATATAATTTTACAACATCAGAATTTTTTAACCCCACCGGTTCAACTCCTAATTTTAATTTCCTTTTTCCAAATGAAAATCTGTTTGTTCCTTTATAATAATATTTTCATATTAAAGTAATTAATTTAATTTTAAAATTTTGTTTTTTTTTTTAAATTTTAAATACTTTTAATAGGCAATTTTTATTTAATTTGTCAAAAAAATCTCGATTAAGTTATTTTTTTACAAAATTGTTGATTTAATGTTTGACTTCTTTATTAGGATCGTCTTATGAGCGCCAGCTTTTATCGCCAGTCAAAAAAATGTAAATGTTTTGAATATAAAAAGAGTTAGTCGATTTCAAGATAAAAAGTTTTTATCTATAAATTTAAAATTTAAATTTTAAATATTAAATTTTAATTGTAAATTTAAAAGCTTTTTCTTCGACTCAAACAATATTTTATTAATTTAGATTTGGACGTTCCTGTCAAACAGCTGTTCACGAATATCTAGGTGACCCCAAATCTAGCCAGGGAGAAAAAAATAACAACTTTGTCTTTATTTATTGACTTTAAAAAAGCATTTGATGTCATTGATTCTAATCTTATTCTTTTAAAATTGTTTCATTATGGATTTGAAAATGATTCTCTGGGTCTACTTTCTAAATATTTCACAAAAGATCCCAGATAGTACGCCTTGGTAATGAAAAATCAAAACTTGTTCCTCTTAAACTACGTGTGCCACAAAGATCAGTTTTAGGTCCACTTATTTTTCTTATTTTTGTAAGAAAAATTAAAAGATTGTATCAAAAGTATTATTTTTGTATTAAAAGATTGATATTAATTGGTCGAAAACATTCTGTATGATTTTTTCTAATAAAACTAGTAATAATCCTCAAATGGTAAATTTGTGTGGTAATCATATAAAAGTTGTAAAAAAAAAAGTCTTTCGGGCTTTAAGATTGATCAATATTTTAATTATTCTAAACAAGCTTGAACCACCTCTATAGTTGTGAATAAAAAATTATTTGGTATTAAAAGACTCTTCTACCTGTCAACTTCTGTTAAGATACAGTTTTTTAAAACAATTATTTTACCAAACTTTGCTCTGACTACTGCTCAACTCTTATGTGTTATTTTTCAAAAGAGGAAATAATCAAACTAGCTAAGAGTTATTATTTTTCGATATTTAAATTGTTTATATGTAAATAGGATCCCCTATAAATCATTCAGTATAAAAATAAACATGTTAAAATTGAATCTTGAAGGTTGAAACTGGAGTTGAAAGAAATAAATGAATCATCGTCAACTGGCACAAAATCTCTAATAGAATTTAATAAAATTTTGTAATGAATATTTTAGCTTCATAAAATTAATTAATAAACAAAATGGTATATACTATTGTGTTTTATAAAAATTTTAAATACAATTTTTAAAATGCATTGAAAATGTGCGATAGTTGAGATATATTTTATTTTATAAATATTTGGATAAATTTATGCAATGTCGCTCTATTGTAATTAAATATAGTGTTTCAAACATAGATTATTTAGTTTTAGATGATTTTTTATGAAATTTTAATTCTAATAAATCATTAATTTATTCAAATTAGTTAAAAATTTAGCTCTAATTGTTAAAATAATCAGATTAAAATTATACAATATTATTTTTAGATATTTCTTAAATTTAATAAAAATGGCTAATGGCTATAATTTGAAAAACCTCAATTTTGATCTCTTTATCACATTGTTTTTACAAAATCTCGAGTTCAAAAATCGAAATGATTTTTAATCCTATGATTAATTTGACATTGGTTCGATTTGATTCTCAATGTTCCTTTGATCGTAACTAAAATTTCATGAATCATATTTAATCGATTAAATTTTAAAATTTTAAGATAAATTGTGATTGAAATACATTTAATAAGAAAAAGATAACATATCCATTAAATTTTTTATAAATTGAACTTTAATTAAAAATTGTTTGCTTCTTTAAAGTATCAAACCAACTTAAATATAAAAAAAAACTTTTGGCTAGTTAAATTATTGCCTTTTTCGTCAAATAAAAGATCAAAAATTTTATTTAGAATTATTAAAAACCAAAACCAATTTTTTTAAATTTTTGTTTTTCAAATTTTAACCATTTTTCAATTTTTTGAAAATTAAGAAATATCTATTGTATAATATTATTGTATAATTATATTGTATAATTTTTAATCTGATTATTTTAACAGTTAGAACTAAATTTTTAACTAATTTAAATAAATTAATGATTTATTAGAATTAAAATTTCTAAAATAATAAAAATTTCTTAAAAAAATCATCTAAAACTAAATAATCTTTGTTTGAAACACTTTATTAATTTCAATTGAGCGACATTGCAAAAAATTTCTCTAAATATTTCTAAAATAAAATATATCTCAACCATCGCACATTTTCGATGCATTTTCAAAATTTTATTTAAAATTTTTATAAAACGCAATAGAACATATCAAATATTCATCTAAATATTTAATTTATTTAAAGCAATATTTAAAATTTTTTTAATAACTCTTTCTATATTTTTTAAAATTTGATGAGTTAAATTTCATTACTAAATATTACCAAATTTAAATCAAAATGTGTAATTTTAAGTAAAATTGCGCAAGAAACGGTAAATGATAAGAAATAGAAAGATTTAATTTCTTTCGAAATATTTTTTTATAAACATTAAAATAAAAACTATTACAATCTTTGAATTTTAATAGTTTTGAAATAATGATTGTATATTTGCATCAAAATTATAGTTTTTTGCTATAATTTAAATAAGATAAATATTGGTCGGTTTTATTAAAATTCTTTTAACAAAGCAAAGATTTTTCAAGTCAGCCTAACTTAAATAAAATTAAACTGTCTATATTTGTTTTTAAAAAATCTAAAATAACGTAAAGAATGAAATCTGATATAAAAATGTGAAAATCAAAAATTGAATATCAAATTTTTAGAAAACAAATAGTAAATTAAAATTTAGACGGATATAAATAGCTTAGTATCAATCCTAAAATATAATAAAATGGAATCAAGAAATACTTTCTTATTATTAATTCTAATTTTTGGAACGATACAAGCTATACCCTATCCTAATCATGAATCTAATCATTCAACTGTATTATATAATGATTCCATACCAATTGGCAACTGGTCATTTAAATCTTTTAATTCTTCAATAACAAATTGGGACATAATATCTAATTATACAAGCCCACCATTTAATTTTTCAACGCCTAACTGGACTACACCATCATTTAATTCTTCATTTCCTAACTGGAATGCTACCTTCAACTATACAAGACCACCATTTAATTTTTCAACACCTATTTGGAATTTAACAACCTTATACTTTTAAAATTATTACATCATGAATAATTTTATTAATCCATCTGGTTTATTTTCAAATTTTATTTAGTTTTTTCAATCAATTTCCTTTTATTGTTCATTAATGAATTTAGAATATTTTAATAAATTTATTCTATTTTAATTTAAACTTTTATTCTTCAATAATCATGACAGTTAATTCTGATTTTTTTTTTGTGTATGTATGTATTAAAATAAATTTTTGTTTTTTTTTTATTTATAATTTTGCGGATACTGTTTTTTAGTTTTTTATAAGCAAGATTCTGAAATTGTTAAAATAATCGAAAATTTATTAGAAAAAATTGTGATAAAGAAAGCAAGAATGTTTTTGTCAAGCATTGTTCTTTTCGCTAATGAAAGGACAGAAAGCTCATAATTTTTACAAGACCAAGTCAACCCAAAAGTAATGAAAAATCAATGATTCTTTAAAGAATCATTATAAAATCATTGAAAAATTAATGATTTTAAACAGAAGTTTTGAGGAAAAATATTTTTAAAGAAATTTTCCTCAGAAAATCATTAAAAAATCATTTAAATTTTGAGCAAAAAAATCTTGAAAATTTTTTTCGCATTTAATTTTTAAATTTTCTAAAATAATTTATTTTTTTTATTTATATAAATATTGAGAATAGTTTAAAACAACTTAAAATGTTAATGATCTTACAGTTGCAAGTTACTATTTATTTATTTATTTGTATATCTATACCGAGCTAAAGCTCCTTCAGATTAAATAAAAAAAAATTAAAATTAAAAACTAAAAAGTTTAGCAAAATAAAATCAAGAAATAAAAATATGAAAAAAGTTTGTGAGTGTTAGATAATTCGATACGTGTTTACAAAATTGAAACTTAACGCAAGCAAGACAAAAAAAAAAGAAATGATTAAGAATAAAACCAAATAAGACAAAATTAATGCAATAGAATTTTTTTTTTTTTTTAAATCTCCTTTAAAATGTTAATTTTTTTAATTTCAATAATTATTATTTCAAATTGTTCTTTGTTTTTTTTTTTTTTTTAACTCAAATAGACACCAACCTATTAAAAACCAACTCAAACCAACTAAAGCCGACTCAAGCCAAACTAATAGAAGGAATCAGCAGTTCAACAGCGATGGAGAGTCTTCTTCTGGGTACTTTAAATTTTTTATTTTTTTTTTTTATTTTTTTATTAAGTTAAGTAGGTAAGAGGAGAAATTTAAAAACTCGGGTTTACATAGTTAAGGTTTCAGGAAAAAAAGAAGAAATAGTAAGGTAGCAATTACACAATGGAGTCGGGTATTCAACATACCTTGATTCAAAACCCGCTTTATATTCATCAACCAGCTTGATAACCAATGGAACAGAATGACGCAGTCCTCCCGCTACATATCTTTCGCTTAATTCAAAAAGTCGATTCGAGACAGCTAAGAATTTAAGTTTATTAAAGGCTTCATGATGCAGAATATTGGAAGGAGTATCATATTTTAGTTTTAATATAAAACGAATTGCTGAGTTTTGTAAGACTTGAAGTTTTTTAATGTTTGTCTCCGAAAATGAATTCAGACACGGAAAAGAGTAATCAATTATAGATCCGATTAAAGATTCATATAGGTTTCCTAGTGTGTAATAATTAAGACCAAATTTTTTGTTTAACAATATTTTTATTAAGTTCAACCGTGAACTACAACGCTGTTTTATTTCATCAACCGTTGGGGTAAAGGTTAATTTTGAATCAAATTCTATACCTAAAAACTTGATTTTCTTTTGACTTTCAATTTTATTTTCATATATTTTTAAATTTAAGTCAATATTTTCCTTATTATATTTAGTGAAGACAATGTAACAAGACTTTTCAACAGATATTTTCAACTTCCACTTGAAGAGCCATTTTTCTAGTTCGTCTAAGTATTTATTTATCTTATTTTCTAGATTTCCTTTTTTCTTAAAATATAAAATGTGACCAAGTCATCAGCAAAAAGAAGAGAGCATTCACTATTTGTTTTATTTCTATTAGGAATATCATTGATAAAAATGCTAAAAAGTAATGGACTAATTACCGAGCTTTGAGGAACACCTGCAGTAATATGGGATTCATCACTCATGTGACCATTTACATTTACTTTAAATTATATTGAGTCTACGAATGAATTAATCCAATGTATTAGGTAAGAGGGAAGGTTCATTTTTATTAGTTTATAAATAAGACCACCATGCCAAACCCTATCGAAAGCTTTGGAGATATCAAAAAATAGGGAACAAACTTTCATCTTTCTATTAAATGATTCTACAATTTTTTGAATAAGGAAGAAAAGATTATCAGCGGTTCGTCGATTTTTTCTAAAACCTTATTGCTCCTGAATTAGTAATGAGCTTTGTTCTAAATAATCATATAATCTGAGTAGACGATACGTTCTAAAATTTTTCCTAGACAGCTTGTCATACTGATTGGTCGGTAGTTAGCCGGGTCTTGTGTTAAATTTGACTTTTTAGGTATCATAATAATGTTAGCAGATTTACATGCATTCGGTATTTTACTTCCTCTTGGACTTAAACTAAAAAGATACATAATGTCTTTTAGAATATTTTGAGGTACATTTTTTAACATAAGGTTAGGAATTAGGTCTGGTCTCGAAGATGCTTCCTCTTTTAATCTTTTTATCGCTGATGTAATCTCTTTAGTGCAAACAGGCTCGTCAAATTTGCATTGATTTTCCTCATTAAAAAACTCAAGATTATAATCAATTATTTCCGAAATAATTGATTTTAAAAGATAGAGGCTTTATCTTTTTGAGGATTAATTAGATCATTATTCGGACTAAAAGTTTTTTAGAGAAATTCGCCAAAGAAGGTAGCCTTTTCTTCATCAGTTCTAATTTCGTTATTAATAGAGATTTAGGTAGGTATTAAACCAGATCCTTTTTTTGATCGAAATTTATTAATTTTTTTCAAGAATGGTCTACTTGAAAGCGGATTTTTACCAATTTTTTTAATAAAATCAGACCAGTTTTGATTCCAAAATTTTTTAAACTGTTTCTTAACTCTGAAGTCATTTGGTTAAATATTTTCTTAGTATTTTGACAACGAGTTTTTTGAAATATTCTTCTTATTTTTCTGCGTTGCTTAATTATACTGACAATGTTTGGTGGGAGACTTGTTTTGAAAATTCTATTTGTTTGGTATAGAATGCTTTTATGAGCTGCAGAAATTAATTTTTGGGTAATTTCTTCATTTAGTTCGTCAATTGATGCTGAATTTAATCCTGAGTTGTGACCTTTTAAGATCTCACGGAATAATAACCAATTTGCTTTTTTATAATTTAGCTTCTTTGGTTGTGTTTTAGGGATAACTGAGAAGTCAAAATTTATGCATGCCTCAATTGGAAAATGATCACTGGTCATATCTTGATTATTTAGAACCCTAAAATCAGTGATTTTTTCAGTCAATGAAGTTGAGACTAAGAATAAATCAAGAATTTCAAAATATTCCCTATTGAATATGCTAAAGGTTGGACACTTATTATTGATTACTGTGAAATTAAGCTCGTTAATAATGCTATCTAAAATTGTTCCATTTTCGTTTTCTCCATTGCATCCTATTTGTTTTGTTTTGGCGTTTAAGTCACCCCCGAGAACATAATTTTTACAATTCCTATTTATCTTTTCGAATATATTAAAATTTAGAAGTTTATTAGTTGGATTATTTAAACTGAAAATGTATAATTGATCTTTTCCTGGATTAACTTTGATACAAAGTAATTCAGAAGAAAATTCATCATACGAAAAGTCTAGGACAAACTCTAATTCTTCCTTTACTAAAATTGCTACTCCTCCACCATGCTTATTGCATGGTTTACTTATTGATCTATAATTATTAAAATCTAAGAAAATATTTGATTCACTCGAATCAATTTTTATTTCATTAAGTAATACTATATCTGGGGAAAACTGAGTCAAAAAAATTCTTAAGAGGCATATCTTGCTGGGAAGATGAGAACAATTCCTATGTGTAATTACTAACCTTGTTTTTTAAGAGGTTTTGTTCTTGAATTAGATTTATTTGTCTTCTTGTTCATTCCTTCCGCGACGTTTCTCCTGCTCCATTATTTAAACTCTTCTCACTGTTTTTGCTTGGTTTTGGTACCAGATCTGCTGTTTGCTTTTGTTGGTCAAACGAGCTTAAATTTTTCTCATTGTGTACGGGCAGACTGATCTGTGAAGAGTACTTGCTGTTCCCATCTTTTATTTCAGTATCGTCGTTTGACTCAATATAATATTCTGCTTCGGAACCACTCATTACTTCCCGAACACTCTCGTCGTTCTTTGCTTGTTTGTTATGATTTTCACTTTGATCATTTGAATTTAAGATTGTGTCATTAAATGTTCATTTTTAAAATTTATTAGATTTTCCTAGGACAGTCATGTTATCATTTTTACTTTAACTGAAATCAGCTATCAAAGAGGCAATTGTTGGCGCTTCATTTTGATAAGTATCATCTACTTCAATTTCTGTTATAATTCTTTTGTCAAAATTTTCCTCATCTTCGTCATCTAAATCAATATTTCTTTTTTGAGAAATTATTTTAGCCATTGAACACTTGTATGATGAGTGACCAGCTCGATTACAGCTGTAACAAACGGCGTTTTTGCTCGGAAAGTCAAAAACTTTGTGACCAGTTTGCTTGCAGTTGAGACAACGAGTCTCGCCGATCTGGAAGACGTTTACAGTATTGCCATCAATCTGAGTTTTCTCCACCAAGTTGATTAGAAGGTTTTTATATAAAGGATTTCTTGAAACGTTTATCTTGATTTTTGCACGAAATGTACCCTTAAAAATATGTGTTTGAATTCTTCTTCTTGGAAATATTCTTCGTAAATTTTTTCGATCTCTTCATTCCCAACGCCTTTTGAGGTGATATGCTTTGCAATTTTTTCTGCGAAAAAATTTAGTTTTAGACCAACGAATTTAAAGGCAAAGGATTTGAAGGTAGCTTCGGGATATTGTGCGTCTTCAATTGTACATTGTTTGTCATTTATTGATATCTAATGTCCAACTAGAGATGCGAAGTTGTATGTTTCATTGAATGAAATTAGCCAGATATTTCTTTTTGTGGTGATTACTGTTTTTATAAAAGGTATAATTGATCCATTATCAATTTGCTTCAAGCTATTCAGAATGGTCAAGCGATTCACAATTTTCAATCTGTTTTTTGAGACTCTTATTCTGATCGCATTTTTGCAGACGGTCAGAAAAGAGTCGTCCGAGTTATCGGCAGACATGAGACCCAAAAAACTTTTTTAATTTATGTGTATTTTATGTTATATAATGCTAGTGTTTTACCAAATGATTATATTAGTTGGTATAATAGATCATGATGATCTTTTTATTATTTTTTTTTGGTTTTAAAAATCATTTCTTTGATTTCAAAAGAGATTTCAAAACGAAAACCTATTATTCAAGGACAGGATTTGCTCAAAAAATTTCGGCAATTCAACTTTATAATGGTTTAATCGTATATGTTTGATTTACCGTTAAAAACATTAATTGAATATTAATCCTTTTATTAAGCATTTGAACTTTCATTGAACTTTAAATCAATTAATGTAACTCCCAAGGCCAGTCGAAGTCAATCGAAAGCAACTGTCAATTTTGATCAAGATAATGTAAATTTTTCACCGAGCCCTCAACCAACATGAATAGTCGAAACCCCTAATACTTGTTCCAATAAAATCCAGACAATTAAATCCAGTATTTCAATTACAAAATTAGAAAAAAGATTTTGATTATGCGGTTGTTTTTTGGATTATTGACTCTAAATTTTCTTTAAATTCTCTTTGTCAAATTCACACTTATCGAGATCAGATTATCCAAGTTGGTCAAAATTATAAAACTTCATTTGGTAATAGTAAGCATTTAGACTGTGTCAAGATTATAGGTATGAACTTATTTTTTGTGAGAAATTGTTTATTTTATCTTATTCAATTTAGTGTCAAAAAAAAATGCCAGGAAGTTTTACGAACTATATTGTGTGAAGATGATGATTTTAGTTCTGTTGATACTCCAAGGACTTCAATCAAGCAAAATATTCAAAAAAATCAGGTCCTTGATTTTAAAAATGTTCGGCTGAAACAAAA
Source organism: Brachionus asplanchnoidis (assembly GCA_025491095.1). Taxonomy (NCBI): domain Eukaryota; kingdom Metazoa; phylum Rotifera; class Eurotatoria; order Ploima; family Brachionidae; genus Brachionus; species Brachionus asplanchnoidis. The sequence goes on along the minus strand of JAILYF010000013.1, from coordinate 3,007,852 downwards.
ATTAATTGACATCGCAGAATTGCTAAAAAAAGGATCAAATTATTCATAATATGGAGATTAAATTATCAAAGGCTGAAGAAAAAATCAAACTTCAAAAAGAGACATTTAGTAATAAAAATTTTTATTAAAACTATTTTAAAAATTAATTTTTTAATAGCTCCGGATGAAATCAAAAATATCATGAAAATGTCAAGAAATTTTATTGATATATATGGTTCAAATGATGAAAGCAATTTGAATAGAAAAGTAGTGTTGAGTGAAGAATTTCCTCAAATATTGGTATCTCGATCAGATAAAATCAAAATTGACAATGAAATACATAAATGTGGGGAAAAACAAGGATCATGGACATTCAGAAAAGTAATTCTCATCCTAGTCCCTGACAGAAAAGAATGGGTTAGTCGTACAATGACCGAGCTAATGATCGATTTTTCAGATCAAATCAATGTAACTTTTGGTAATTTTTATTTTTCTTAATCTAAATATTTAATTTTAAACCTTTTTTTTAAGAGTTAGTCAAGGAAAAAGATCGCACCTTTGATCTTGGTTTGGCTAAAGGACGCATCAATCAGGTCATTCAAGACTCCAAAAAAAAAATTCCAGAAAATGGAATTATGGTAAAAAAATAACATTTTAAAAAAATTAATTTTCTTTAATTAATTGACTAATTTGATAATTTTTATAAATTTTTTTTTTTAATAAAATAAATTAAAAAAATTCACTTGATGATTATCTGATGATTTATTAATGAACCTTTAATGATTTTGTAATGAAATTTAGTCCATTTAGTCCACATTTATATCTTTAAAGAATCATTTCAAATTTACCTCATGAAATCTTTAGAGAATCATTAAATTTTGGTTGACTGGGGAGAATACTCTATTTCACTACTCACAATGCAAATACATTAAAATTATAAAATTTCAAAAAAAATTTCATGGTTCGGAGATAAATGATATACACAAAATTGCGTTTTTTTATTAATGATTCAATTTTTTTTCTTATGCTTTGTTTCCTGATGTCTTCGCTTTCTAAGCATCATATCTGTTATAATTTTTTTAATGTTACTTGATCATTTTTTGACTTTTAAGTACTTTATATGCAATCTGTGATTTATTCCTACGTTTTTCTTTTTCGAATAGTTTTTAATCGTTTTTAAATAGTAAAATTGATTTTTGCTATTCAAAAAATTTATAGCATTGTTAAAACATATATTTTAATTGGCATTCATTTATAAATTTAGTCAAATAATAATTTCTGAAATCAAATTAAAAGTTTAAAGTTAAAAAATTTAGTTAAAAATTTTTAAAATGAAACAATATTAGTTTTAATTGCTTATTCTAATTCTAATTAATTTCATCAAACCATTTCACAATATTTATTCTTCCTATACCATCTCCAAATGCGAATATATTTTCACTAGATATCGGCAGCTTCTTCAATGCTGTTACACAATTATTTGTCGTAAATTGTCCTAATTGAATTTCACAATTTTCGTTCCAAACTTTTATTACACCGTCTTTACCACTACTCATAATTCTTTTTTCTCCGAATGAAATCAAATTTGAAACTTTTGACTCATGAATTTTTTTAATCTCCGTCAATCTCATACCATCATATTTAAAAAGATTTCCCACTGAATCGCCGACAAACAAAGTTTCGTCACATCTTGCCAGCGAACAGTACCAAGTAGTATTCGAGCCAGTTGTTTTGTTATCTATGCGGATCGGTTTTGCGTCCGATGACAAGTTATAAAAGCTTTTATCACTTTTTGGATTGAACATACTGAACGTTCTTGGCAAATTCAAATCAAAAACAAAAATTTCATCATGAGGTGTTGTGAGATAAAGCAGTTTGTTCTGTAAACTAAAATTGTTGATTATATACGGAAAATGACTGACAAAAAATCCATCATTTGACAACACAATTTTTTTTGCTTTGATCATATTTTTTCTTATACATAAATATTTTGAATCATGTTCTGCGCTGATCAAGTATTTATTTTTTCCATTTTCTAGTATATCAATAAAAAGCAACCTATTTAAACCATTTTTAATAATTTGAACTAATTCTATTGATTTTAAATAATTTTTAGGATCTATTTGCCAAACTTTAATGCTCTGGTCAAGAGAACAAGTGGCAAAACAAATTTCATTATCTGACTCATTGATTACACAAATACCATTGCAAGACTTGTCATGGGCACTTAGTTCTTGGACATACTCGATGTTGGACAAGATTTTCTTTCCATTTATTACTGAATAAATAAGCTTCCACATAATTACAACACCGTCAAACGAAGCGCTAAGTAAAATTGTGCATTTCTTGTCAAAGCAAATGCTAGTGATCTCGGAACAATGTGTTTTACTCGGTCCATTTTCTTTGACCATTTTCCCAGAATGAACAACTTGAAAAAATTTTGAAGTATTCCATAAATTAAGGGACTTATCTGCACTAGCCGTAGCTATCAAATAATTTCTATCCATTAAAACTGAATTTACAGAGTCATTGTAATTTTCTAAGCTCAACAAATAATCTGACTCGATTGGCTTCCAGATTCGAATTGTTGAATCATCTGAACAACTTACCAAGAAAACTTGATCAATCGCTACACTATTGTTAGATACTTTTTTCCTGTGATTTTCCAACCAGGTCTCTTTTTCCATTTGTTCACCCCAAATCGAGCCCAAGTCCATACTTTCGTCTGTTTGTGACTCTTGGTTGATCGGTTCGGTTTGTTTTACCCGAACAAATAGATCACAAGAATTTACCTTGCCTTGGTGTCCCAAAAGAGTCGAAATTTCGTGTCCCTTATGAGACCAAATTTTCACTGATCCATCTAAACAAGTTGACACAGCACATCCGTATTGGAACGAACAGGAATTGATATTGGACGTGTGTCCTCTTAAAACACATTTTTCTTTTCCTGTTTCGCTATTCCAAATTTTCAATGTGTTATCATTGGAACTGGAGAGAATGAAATCTGCCGAGCTTGACCATTCCAGATCTGTAATCCAGTCCAAGTGTGCATTGTTTATGACTAACAATTGACTGGCCTTAAAGTCAATATGGTTCAAATTCCAAATAATTATCAATGAATCTTTGCTCGAGCTGGCAAACTTGTTTCCAGTGGTATTAAATGACAAGGCTGTTATAGGAGAAGAGTGGGATTTCAAGGAATAAGATTGATCGTTTCGATTTTTGTTTTTTATTTGATCTAATATTTCGGGATAAACAAAAATTTCACATTCATCACCCCCTGTTATCACAACATCACAATCATTTACTGTCAACGCATTCAAGGACTTCGATGAATATTTTTCAGCGCATAAATGACCTTTTTCTGTTGATATATCTGTGACTGCCAATTTACCTTCATTACAAGTCGAAATAACATACCTTCCGCTATTACTAAATCTAATTCTGGTTACAAAAGCCTCATGAACTTTTATTTTGAGTACCAACTTGCCAAGAATATCATAAATTAAAATGTCACCTTCATGGGTTCCTACTGCAATGTACTCTCCAGTTTTTCTATAAAATGATACACTGGTTAGTGGACAGCTCAATTCAGTGTCTATGACTTTGATTAATTTTCCAATTGTTCCGCTCCATACTTTAACCCTTTTATCCGAGGAAGCAGTTGCCAAGTATTTGCTCGTTGGACTGAAGCTAATTGAGTTGACGGGCATTGAATGGCCCAAAAGAGAACCAATTTGAGTTCCAAATTTTGAATTCCACAATTTGACTTCTCCATCAATAGAAGCCGATGCAATATAGACCCCATCAAATGAGTAGCCAATAGATCTGACTGACGTTTTGTGTCCTCTTAAAACAGCCTTTCTAACCCTGTCATATAAATTGTAAATTCTGATACAAGCGTCCCAGCTTCCAGTGGCAACCATTGTTTCATCATTGTTCAAAGCAACACAATTAACTGGTCGAGTATGACCCTTAAGTTCTCCTTCTAGCAATCCTGTTTTAGCATTCCATATTTTTGCACCACAATCCCAACCAACTGTAATCAGAACGGTTCCTTTAGAGTCTGAGCACGAATCACGAACCACGTGACCACTGTGCTTGTCCAAAACTTTAATTCTATAGCCATCAGTAACATTCCACAAACAAGCTTTGCCATCCGATGAAGTTGAACACAAAATATTATTTCCTACAAATTTAACCGAAGTTATGTTTCCTGAATGGCCCTGAAAATTTCTTATCAATTTGGCAGTGCTTGTTTGATAGAGTTTTATTTGACAATTTTTTGTACCACAAACAACCAAATTTCCATCGGGTGATATTGACACACTGCTAGCAGAGTCGTCAAAGTCTTTGATCGAGACCGGAAATATTCCAAATTTATCAGTTTGTCTTTCTTTATTTACCCATTGGAATAAATTTCGAATACGGCTCGGATTTTGAGCCACAAGAGCCATTAGGTCTTGTAAGACCGCTGAATCGTTTGGCTCATTCATTATTTGCTGATAAAACAATGATGGATTTGATACTAGTAAATGATAATTTGATTGAATAAATTTTTTATAGTCATCAAATCTACTAGTTGAGTATTGACTTATTTTTTTCAAATTTTGTTCAAAATTTTTTGACAGAAAAGTCTCAGTAGCAAACTCCTGATGAAAATCAAAGTCGTTCATTAATTCATTTACAAGTCCGAGCTCACATTTGGCCTCCAAAATGCTAAAATTGGTAACCACAACAGCTAAATCGTCAACCATTTCACAATTAATCAAATGAAATGGTAAATAAACCAAAGCTCTTGGATTAAGGCTTATGTTCGACCATTTGTTATCAAAATTTTCCTCAATCTGACCCCAATAGAACAACGACATTATTTTGTTGACCAACTTTGGACCAAATTTGAGTGATCTATTTCCATATTTGAGCTTTAATGAATTTTCTATATACTGATTTGATCTTATTCTAATCGAGCTCGCATCTGACTTGGATCTTGGCTTAAGAAATGTTTCACTTATGGATTCCAAAAAGCTCAAAAATTTCGATGCTGTATTCTCTCTATTGTCAGTGAATTTAATGCATTCAAAAAATTTTCTATCCAAATTTAAAATTGACTTGGAACCATTTAACAATTCCAATAAATTATTTCTTTTAAGCTTAAAATAAATGGTTATCATTGATCTGAGCTCTAATTCGTTTAGACCATCTCTAGACAAGCATATAAAACTAAATGCCATGTTTACATAATCATGGTCAAAATCATTTTCTAGTCTATCCAGCACATAATTCAACAGATGATTTATTCGTATTGGAATCTCTTTTAATTTTTGATTCAGTGTTTCGAATTGATTGTGAGTACGCAGCTCTTGGCATACCAATGATAAATAAAGCGGATTTGCCGAGTCCTTTTTGGTAGTAAGCATTTTTATTTGATTATTAAATGGTGTTTCTTCCAAATATTTGTTATACTTGGCCAATTTGGACTTGATAAACTCACTTTTGTCCAAAATGTCCAAGTCCTCTATTTCCATGGTCTCAATTTTTCTACTGCTGCTAGAAATCTTCACTAGAACATTTGAAATGGAATTTTCTGGTCGCGCTGTGAACACGAACACAACTTTTGGGCTAACATTTTCTGGTAGCCAACTAAATGAACGGTCAACATTTTTCAAGTCATCGACCAAAAAATCCACACCATCTATCACCATGTAAAATTTTTCACTTATTTTTTCACTTAACTTATTCAAAATAGTTTCAAATAAAATTTTATACTGATCAAAATTATTGCTTTCTAGATCTTGTTCGGCAATGTCGAGACTATAAGTTCTGTTAATGGAGATAGAGAATCTTTTTAAAAGTAAAGTAAGACTTTCAGAGCCAGGATAAGCTCCGACTAAGTGAACAAATTTGTGAACAATTTGCTGATTAGTGGTGAAAAAATGTGATATCAACGAAGTCTTACCAGAGCCTGTTTGACCATTTAAAACCAATATTTTTACCATTGATTTGTGTTGATTTATGAGAACTTGTTGAAATTTTTTGAGCAATTTATCTCTTCCGATAAAAGTTTCTGAATTTAATTTCATAAAAGCCTCGGTTAAATTGTTGTAGTGGTTTATTTCGTCCAGTTCGATCAATGAAGCATCATATTTATGATGTTTGCTAATCGAATTGAACAAATTGTGAAAGACTCGTTGAGCAAACGAGTCCAAATCACAGACCAAAGCTCTAGATGCTCCATTGGAAAATTGTTCGCCTTTGAACCATCTACACTTGTAGCCATCAAAAATTTCATAACTACTTTTTCTAATCTCAGCTTTAAGACTTTCTAATTTCTCACTATTTTGTTCATCAATTTCCACAAAATGATCTTGATATTCAGCTGGCACATTTTGGATAAATGAATTGTCGCGGAAATAAAAAAAAGCACTTTCGTATTTCAAATCTTGTTCTTGATTTTTGCGCAATTGTGTCTCTATTTCAAGCTCAGTTACCGAAGCACCTGGTGGATAGGAACTCAGCCAGTCTAATTGTGGATTTTGCCTCACTGTATAATCATCTAATACATATCCGTATCTAGCACCGAGCATGTTAATAAAGTAATCTGAATTGAGGACTTGGTTCAAGCAAAGGTTCAATGTTTGATTGGACTCGGCTTCAGCTTCAGTGATACCCCATCTCAAATCAATCTCATAAATGTTGATCAACAAAGAGCTTAGCTTGGAACGCAATAGAGGAAACACTGTTTTGGACAAGATGTCTCTTTCGGAATGAAAATCCCTAAAAGTCGATGATATAAAAACTTTAATGGTCTTAAATTCTTGTTTTGGAACGTATATTTTCAGCTTTGGCTTTTCTATAATTTGTTTTTGATCCACTTGGTGTTTATCGGTGCTTGGATTTTTTTTGGGCTCCGGTAAATCAAACGCTTTGTCAATATTCTCTATATGAGTCAGTTGTCCTTTGTTCCCACGTTCGGCAACAAATCTTAATATAGCATCGGAAAACCCGGAAATATTTATATCATTTTCATGGTCAAAATTTGGATCACTGGCCAACATCACTGTACTAGTGGCCAAATTTACATTAACAAACATCAAATTTTCGTTCCTGTCGCATCTGTACTTTCTCAAAAATTCCTTGACAAACTCAACTTCATCAATACCATTAGACAAATAGATTAAGTTGTCATATGTTTGAGATATATCGAATAAATTTAAAAGAGCTTTGCGCGGAAAAGTGCCATTTTCGGTACTAGAAGACAAATTTTTCAACTCAATCAGACTCTTCATATTATCCAAAATAGTTCCTTGTTCCAGCTGAATATTTGTGTAAGATTTTCCATTGGCAAATATTATAAGTTCCGAATTTTCACAAGAATATCTAAACATTAGAGCCAACAGAGCGGCCATTTCTGATACAGAAGTGACCCTTTTTCCCAAACTCCTGGCCGAATTTCCCGCAGAAACATCCATACTTCGATTTAAGTTCAAAATTATCACCGTACTGCCTTGTATAGGCGACACATTGAACGTAGTTGCTACTTTAAGCGCATTGTCCAAAGCAGTTTTGTATCTTTTTAATAAAATTGGACAGTATTTTATTTCAGCATCTTTTTTAACTTCTTTTTTTTTAATTGGAATTGTATTAAAGGAAACATTTGGTTTTAAAAAATTATTATAATCTACTTCTAGCTCATCTAAAACTTCATATGCGGTAAAAAATCTAAACGGAAACTGTTTGCTGTGAATGACAGCTCCCTCATCCTGTAATTTATTAATAACCCATTGGTGATGCTTTTGGCTAATGCCACATTTGATCATATTTCTCAAATTTCGCAGCATGGCCATGTAGGGAAGTTTTTTGTTGTCGATCAATTTTTCCCATACCTCAGCTTTGTTTCCATGCATGGAAATTTGTGTTTCCCACGTCTCCGGAATCTCAAGCTTCATTCGCTTTCCAGCTCTCTCACTGTCGAAAATACCCGGCAGTCTAAGCTTCATAAATTCCTCAAAAGTCATGGGGTATTTTTTGCCCAGCAAACACATCACATTATCCACTGGTGATGAAATGTGAAGTTGTCTAATCAATTGTTTTAAAGTAAATGTCCGCTGTTTTACCTCTTCCTGGGACTCTTCATCGTCAAAATAAACTTTATAAACGTCAAAATAAGTTAAATTTAGCTCATTTAATTTGACACCCACTCCACTTATTCGAATGATGTTAAGTTTACTTAAACTTATTCCATGTTTTGAATGAGAGTAGGAAATGAGAATTTCTTCTTTGGCATCCTTGTTTACATGACCGATTTGAAAGCTATTAGAGTCCATGTTCACGAATAAGCTTAGTGGAATATGTGCTGGTGATATTTTACTTTTATCTAAGTCCTTAATGGTATTATTAGTTGACCACATTTTATTTTTTAAATTTTTTGCCAATAATCTACTCTGTCTAAAATCAATGATAACCCTACAAGCTACTGAATCATTTGATTCATCTTCTTGGCTATTTTTTTTTCCTTTTTTCAGGTTTACTTGCGACCTTTGCATCGGTTTTTCTTCGCGATTAATAATGTCAATTTTGATGCTGTCACATTGTTCTGTATAAGTGAGCAAAATTTTTATTTTGTCCTTGATCTTCAAACCCCTCGGAACCGACTTTATATACTTGTGTTCAATGGAATTTGTTGGCTGTCCATTTTCGTCTTTTAGCTTGCTTTTAACATGCTTGATATCTTTCAAATTTTTATTCTTGGCTGATTTGTCTTTGTTGTATTTTGCCAATTGATACCTGTCAAAATCAGGAAATTTTTCCACCATACATTTTCTAAGCGCACTTGGTAGTGCACCAAAATTAATTCTTTTGTCGCTAAAAAGCTGGTATTGCTCGGCAACATCGATCCAATCTGAAGGCAAAGCAATGGAATGTTTGAAATATCTTTGCATATAAGGTCGGCATTGTTCCGTATTGGCAGCTAAACAAAGCAGAAAATTTGCCGTAGTCCGAATGTTGAGCTCTTTGCGAGTGTAAAGTGCCAATTTAAGAATAAATTCAGGATCTGTCTGAATGACACACTTGGCCATGTTTAAAATCAAATTTCTTGTTGAGTCATTTTGGTTTTTAAAGTTCGGTTCTCGAAGCAAAGAAGAACTAACCGCATTGACTAAGGCATTTTTGTTTCTGCTTGAGATCATCTGAGTCCCATCTATTACCAAAGAATCCTGGAAAAAAAAATTTTCCCGGTTAACTTTTCTTCGTTTTGCTTTCAGAAAGTTATTTTCCATTTTTTTAATTTCATCATTTAACAAATTTATCATTGACTCTGTTTTAAAGTATTCTTCTTCCAAAAATATACTTGATTCCTCGGATTTTTTGTCTTCATGTTGTCTTTTTAATGGATTGCTTTGCTTAACTGGATCTGCCTTTAATCCTGATAAAATTTTGGACGATAAAAGATAAGATGATGTGTTAAGATTGATTACGGGGACATTAATTAATTTTGTAATGTTTGAACTAGTTAAATGGTTAGGTTTTAATAAATGCTTGTTTGAATGACCCTGAACTGTTGAAAGTGTTGACAAAGCGATGTTGATTGTTGGCTTAGTTTGGAAGCCTTCAGTTTTTAATAATTTATTGGGCTTTAAATCAATAGGAGATTCTAAATTTAATTTTGTTTTTCGGAAACTGTTCGATAAATTGGTTGATGTAAATGAGTTTTTGCTAGTTAAAGTTGATTCTCCTAATAATAAATTGGCTTTAGGGAACGATGACAATGATTCATTTAGTCTAGTATTGGTCAAATTTAATTTTGGCTTTAAATCTGACATTGTTGACGAGTATTTTTCTAATTTTGTTTTCTGATTTTTTTCTCAAAGCTTTAAATTTTGAAAAATTTCTCAATTTTTAGCTTTATTTCACTAATAAAGAAATTTAGTAAAAATTGGATTTTTTTTTAAAAAATAGGTATTGCTCAATTTATGTTTAAAAGACGAAATTTAAATATGTTGTTTTAAAAAAATTATAATAAAAATTGAAAAGATTATTAATACTTTAGATGAAAAATTTTAAATTTTTAATACTTTTATGCTAATAACATTTTTATTAACGATTTAAATGCTTTCCAAGGTTATTTATTTGCTGCCTAGTTACTCAGCTAAAGGATAAATGTATAAATTAATAGAGAAAGTTTCACTACCTAATGTTTTGTGCTCATGTAGCTAAAATATCAAATTTTTCAAATTATTTTTATAATTAAAAATTTTAAATATTTTACAATATTAATTGAATTATTTTTAAAAATAATTTAAAAAAAATATTATTTAATAACCCTCTACTTGAAAAAAATTTATGAATATGTTGTTCATACATTGATTTTATTTTCGTTCCAAAATTCACAATAACCGTTTAAGCGCATTGCATATCAAAAAATACTTAATTTTTAGTACGAGGAAATGGAATTTGCTGTTTCATCATGATTTGCGTTTGTGAAGATATTTCAGAGAAAGAGAAAATGGAGTGTAAAGCTGTGAAATAATATTTGGAAAAACTAGAGGCAAATACTAATAAAATTAAATTGAATGGTCAAATGAATACTCATGGATATTAAAAGCACATGGAACTTAAAGGCAAAACTTTATGCTTGGAAGTTGAAGCAGAAAATTAAAACGAGTGAAAGCAGGTGTCTCAAAGTCAAGGGTTCTAATGTAAAAATTACAAGTGTAATCAAAATTTTTTGATTATTTTTAATTTTCATTGGGTCCTTTAAAATGGTGAACTTATCAATTTATCGAATATTTTTTAAAAGAATAATTATTTCATAAAATTATTTTCATTAAACTTTTTTAATGGAAATAATAGAAAAAACAAATTTACATAAAATTTATCATAGAATTTTTTTTAAATAAAAATCTCTCATAATTTTTCATAGTTAAAAGATTGAAAAAATATTTAAATTTTCAAAAATCTTATAAAAATTAAGTTGAGATTGAAAAAAATTGATTTCGAGGGAAACTATATGAATATTTTTCTATCAAATTTTTTTCTATTAAAATATATTATTTCTATATATTATTGTCTTATCTTATTAATTTCCTATGAATTGATACATTGTGCTTAAAGTTTAAATATAAAGAAAATAGGAATTCAATTGATGATGAGTAACACTTTATTTTCGGAAACACGGCTTAGTCAGCAAAATTGTTTAACGTCAAATTCATCAGAAAGTAAGAACAAGTTCGCAAGAAAAATCAACAATTTGAAGATAATTTCATTTAGTTTTCGAAAAATCGGAAAAACTTTTATAAGCATTTTAGCAGTTAGTTAACATGTTTAACTTTAACAGTGCATGGTGAAAAGACTTGAACTAATATTTGAAAAATTTAATGGAATTACAATTAAGTATTATGGCCTGACTCATCATTTGCTTCAGACACTTAACTATTTGGACTAAAAAACATTCAAAATTTAATTAAAGTAATAATCAATCAGAAAAAAATCTAAATAATTGTCTTTTATTTTATCAATATAAATATTTGTTATCATAATTTTAATCTTGAGTCAATAAATAAATTTCATTTCCGTCTTTGTTTTTAAGTTCTGGTTCTGGATTTAAATTCGCTATGAACACACAATTTTTGTGTGATGAATAAATTTTATGATATTACATACTAGCCATATTAAAGCTTGGCTTGGACAATGTTTCATTTATAGCCTATTATATTCCTGATAATATTTTAATAAATAAATTTTTTTTAATTAATTTATTTTTTTCATTTTTTTATTAATTTAAAGTCAATAACGATTAAATAAAAAATGATTTTTTTAGAATTTTAAATTATCAAGCGAGGGAATAAAAAAATTGTTAATTTTTAATGCTATTTAGACATTAATTTTAGTTAATTCAAGTAAGAAATCTTATGAAAGAAAATGAAAAAAAGATAAATTGGGATTATTAGATTTTATTAATTTACTGAGCAGAGAGTAAAGGGTAAGGTCAAATAAAAATCTGGGAAACTCATACGAAAAGAATTTTTTTTTTGGACAACCGAGAAAGTCATATAAACGACTTTCATTTCTGAGAAAGTCATAAAAAATTTTTTATTTTTTTTAATACCGTATTTCGCTGAATATAAGCGGGCCGCTTATATTCGAAAAAATTCACATCATCGACCAGCTTCTATTCGAATAAAAAAAGCAAATTTTGATGCTTGAATATAAGCGCTTTTAATATTTATAATTGGTAATTTTGATACTAGACCAGTTCAAGTCACACTACACTCCAATGGTCGAGTCAAAGTTCATTAACGAAAAAATAAAATTTTGTTTTATTGGATAATAAATATCCAATTAGGTTTCTCTAATTCACATAATTAGATCTAATCTGAAAAAATATGCTTGAATACAAGCCGGACCCGCTTATATTCGAAAAAACTTACTTATATTCGAGCAAAAAAAATGATTTTTTGCTCGAATATAAGCGTCTCTTTTGATTTTTTCGTTCCTCTGGTACCCGCTTATATTCAGCGAAATACGGTACAAAATTTATTGATTATTAATTATTCGGATAAAAAAGTGACACAGAAATAAACGAATACAAAAAAACTTTAATCTTTTTTTAAACAAAACTTAACTAAGCTAACTTAACTAACTTAACTTAACTTAACTAACCTTCTTTGATTTACAGTCATCTCGCAATTATGTCCTCCCATGCGTTCTTCAAAAAAATGGGGACAAAAATGAATTGGAATATAATTAAAAACATTATGAATGTAATTAGGAAATCAGTTCTTAAGAAATTATGTTTACACTTAGAAATATATAAATCATTTGAACCATTTGAATCATTAAACAATTCAAGCTTTTTTGATTTAATTACTCTTTCACAGTCTTTCAACAACATTTTACCCATTTTACTAACTTTGGGAAATAAACTTGGAGCTTTACGCATTTTTCAAAAATACCCAACACTGGTAACATATCATAAACTTGAATAATAAATTTGAAAAATTAAAATTAAACGCTTGCAAAATAATTAAAAAATTTGAAAAAAAAACAAAATTTTTTGTTTGACTTTACCCTAGTATTAAATGACTTTACCAGAAATGAAAGCCTTTTATATGACTTTCTCGGTTGGCCAAAAAAAAATTCTTTTCGTATGAGTTTCCCAGATTTTTATTTGACTTTAAACCTCACCCCTGAGCAGAGGCCACCAGTTGGACCACTATCAATACGCTGTAAAATAAAGCGTGTCTTTAAAAAATAGTGAAAAGAGTAAAAAAAAAAAAGCATTACAGTTTGTACAAAAAAACAGAAGAGTCGTTTTAAATTCTAAAGATAAAAAGAAGAGGACAAACATTTAATATAAAAAATATAATATTGAGTTTCTGCAGTTTTAGTTTTAGTTCTGTCGATCAAATCTGGTGAACTCAAAGAGCATTTTGGGATCTCCTCTCTATTCATGTGGCTAAATATCTCTCTAATTTTCAGGACTATATGATCTTCTTTTGAAGCCTTCAGGTCAGTCTTTACTATGTATTTGTAGACGCTACAAACTTAACTCCGTTCCAAAGAGCTGTCATCTCCTACAAAGCTTTTTAATTCGTCTATTTCAGAAATAAAACATTAATTGACTTCAATTGTTTCGAAGATTCTTAATATTTCCCTGGTGTAGGTATTTCGCATGAGTCTCTGATAGAAATCACATTTTAAATTTTCTTATTTTCTAAATCTACATTGCATGTAAAGCATGTTACATTCAAATTATTTAAAATGAATCAAAGATTTATTTTAATATCTAAAGATAAACTTTTTGAATTGAAATGATGTTATGAATTGATCATCAACTTCAAGATGCCCATAATATACTTGAATTTTTTTTGAAAATACATTTGATATTCAGGCTATTTTTTTTTAAATTGATTCTCAAAAAAAATTCTTAAGTCATTCATCCAGAGTCTTAATTATTTTGTATTTAAAAATTTTAAAAAGTGTCTTTTTTTTTAAATTTTTGTCATATATTCAATAAAATTTGTCCTTGAAAAATTCTCAGCATATTTTGAAAATTAATAGAAAATTTAGCAGATCATTTTATTGAAGATCGGCTTGCAGAAATTTAAAGTATAGAAGATAATTGATGATTTTTCAATAGCTGATAATCTGAATCAAGGATCTTTAAAATATGTTTGACTGCTAGGTTTAAAATATAATAATATGGAAGATTAATAAAATTATTCTTGAAATATTATAATAGCAGGAATTTTATATTTTTAACGGTTATAATTTTGAAGAGGTCATCGATGATATTTTTTCTTGATTCGAACATTCCGAAAATTTTAATTTGACAAAAAATTAATATAAAAAAGTTTTTAAATCTATATTAAAATGAAAGAAATTTAATCAATATTAACTTAAAAAAAAAACAGATAAATTATAATAAGAGTGTTATTGATAAAATAACTGTTTACACTTTTAGTCTACATGTTAATAAAGTCCTTTTAAGCAAACATTTTTGAGGCAAATTTTTAGCAATCGAGCTGGAAAAGACCATGAGAGCAATTTTAATGGAAAAATGTTCCAAAGAACTAATTAGATTTTTATATTCATTTTAAAATCACTAATTATTTTTTATATAAGGTCAAATTTTTAATATTACTTAAAATTTTTTGTTAAATTAAATTTACATTTGATTAATTATTTCAATTTGAAGGACATTTTTATTAAGTGCTGGTTAAATATTTTTTTGATCTGATTTTAGCTTTTTTTTGATAATATGAGCATTTCATTACTAAGATAAAATAAAAAAGACTTTCAAAGTCTTAAAATTTTTTCAAACAAAAAATATCAGTTTAAAAACAAAATAGTGTTTATATAACGGGGTAGGAAGGGTTAGGGCAGGATGGATTTTACAGGATAAGTTATGAAATATAAATAAAGTTTTTATAGGATTAATTTAAAATTTTACATAAGCTTTTAATCATAAGGAGTTACCTATAAAAAGGTTTTGAATTATTTTTATAATATTTAAAAAATTGTTATAATTTAATTAAAGATGATTTTTATTTCTGGAAATCTTAATTATTGTATTAGAATGTTTTAGGCCAAGATTAATTTTAAGTTTAGGACAAATTTAGCACAATTTTTAAAATTAAATTATTATTTATGTTTGATACTTTTTGTTATTTATAATACCTTGAAACATAATCAAATTAAAGATAAAAAAATTGAAGATAAAGTAAATTAAATTAAGGTGTGTAGGTTTTTGACCCCTAAAAAATTTATTAACTGATCTAATTTTATCTTTTTTATTGTTTATCTTTAGCTTTGAAAAATAGATAATTTACTTAAGGTTTTATTAAAAAAAAATAGTTGCTTTACGACAAAATGCATCTATTGGCGCAATGCTTTTTGCATTTACATCTTTGATCTTCCGGTACTGATGCCAAAACTTGGTCAACATGTCTACCACAACCGCGCCATGTTGGTTTATGGCAGCGTTTACACGTAACTTTTTTGCACATAATTAACAAATGAATGAACATTTTAGATTTTAATTTCTCTAGCAAAAATAAATAAGGTGTTGATGAACCATAAAATTTTTAAAAAATGTTAAAAATTCACAAAATCACATGCCTAGAATCGAAAATATCTAAAGTAGTCGGTACTTGACAAAAAGATAAAAAGAAATTATCTATTTTGCACTTGACATCTTTATTGTTTATAAAAGCTGGTTATTATTAATTAAAATTTCAATAAAAAAATTTCTAAGAAATAATGCATCGCTCAATTCGGCTCTTGTCGCATTTACAGCGATCTTCAACTGGAACATTCTTAAGGGCCTGTTCGATATGCATTCCACATCCCGCCCATGTTGGCTTATTGCAGGTCTTACATGTAACTCTATGACACATTATCTAAACAAAAATGTTATGACCATTAAATTTTTAGCAAATTTTACTTAGGCTTTTATGTTAAAACTCTATTTCTATGATGAAATTTTTGTTTTGAAATTTTAAAATTTAGCAAATTAATAATGAGTATGTAAAATTCCATTGATTCGGTTAAGCACGTGACTAAAAACAAAATTAAATTTTTTTTTAGATTAGCTTACGTACATTTGAATGGAAATCGTTTATTTTTTAACATTAGCTTTTATTTTTTTGGTAAAAACAAATCAAGCGATTAGGCTAAAAAATGTGGTGCCTATAACCAAAGGGCAAGTATTTCCAAAACCACAGATGCAGATTAACTTTGGCACACAAAACGTTCTGAATAAAAATGAGTTTCGTTTTGAATATGTTAAAGGAAGTCAAATTTGTGATGTTGTATCTATTGCATTCAAAAGATATTATAAAATAATATTTGACTCAAGATTATTGCGACAAACTAATCAGATAAAAAATGTATCTTCTATTAAAAAATTAACTCTAATGGTCCATGAGCCTTGTGAACTTTATCCAAGCCTTGAGTCTGATGAATCATGTAATTTTTATTTTACAATTTAGAATAAATAAAAAATTTTTTTAAATTTTTATAGATAATATAAAAATTGCTAGTTCAATCGCTTACTTAGAAGCAAAAACTCTTTGGGGAGCCTTAAGAGGTAAAGAATAAAAATAATTATCAGAATTGGTCAATTGTCAGAGTCAAAAAGTCCAAGTCATATTTGACTTTATATTTTTTTATAACGTCATATTATTAATGAGCAAGATATCAAATCATTTAATGTTTCGCAAACTCGGAACAATTGGTCAAAATGTTAAAGGTTTTTTAAGAAATTTCATAAAAAATTCATGAGTATTATTTAAAAAAATTTAAAATCAGATTTGACTTTGGTATTTAAGAATATAATTTCAATGACTTTTGACCAACTATGAAAATTATTTTATTTTTATTTTTTTATTCTAGGTTTGGAAAGTTTTAGCCAAATGATAATAGAATCAGATGATGGATCGGTAAAAAACCAAAATGATAAATTTTTTTTATTTTAATTTAAAATTTAGCTATTGGTCAATGATACACTAATAAACGACTTTCCTCGATTTAATCACAGAGGAATTTTATTAGACACCTCACGACACTACATAAGACCCTCAATTATCAAAGTTCATTTAGTAAAAATCAATATCAAATTTTAATTAAACACTTTTTTTTTCATTAAATTATTTATTTAGGATGCCATGGAAGCAAATAAAATGAATGTTTTTCACTGGCATATTGTCGATGATGAATCTTTTCCATTTGTAAGCAGTTCTTTTCCGGATTTGAGTAAAAAAGTTGATAAATAAAAAATCTTAGATTTTTTTTATGATGTTAAATTTCAGGGAGCTTATAATCCATACACCCATGTTTATTCAAGCGATGACGTAAAAGAAATAATTGAGTATGCGCGTTTGAGAGGAATAAGAGTGGTATTTCATTGATCTAATTAACTTAAAGCACAATCACTAAGATTTAAAAAAGATTTCGGAATTCGACACTCCCGGTCACACTCAATCATGGGGAAAATCCATTCAAATATTAACCAAGTGCTATACTGGAGTAAAACCCAATGGCGACTTTGGACCTATTGATCCAACAAATAATCTAACCTATTCATTTTTGGAAGAGTTTTTAACAGAGCTTACAACTGTTTTTCCTGACAAATACCTTCATTTGGGAGGAGATGAGGTTGATTTTAGCTGCTGGTACTTTTTAATTTGGATTTAAAATTTTAAAATTAGAATAAAATTTTATTTAGGCAAAGTAATCCGGACATAGCTGAATTTATGAAGCAAAAAGGCTTCGGAAAAGATTATTCTAAGTTGGAACAATTTTACATGCAAAAGTACAAAATCTAGAGATTTAAAAAGTTTTATTTATTTTTTTTTTAAAGACTTTTGGATTTGATTAACAAAGTCAGCCCTAAATCTGGATATATAATTTGGCAAGAGGTTGTGGATAACAACGTAGTGGTCAAGCCGGATACAGTGGTTGAGGTTTGGAAGGATCCATGGCCTGAAGAGCTATCAATGGTAACAAAATTAGGATACAGAGCTTTGCTTTCTACCTGCTGGTATTTGAATTATATTTCATATGGTGACGATTGGAAAAAATACTACAAATGTGATCCTTACGATTTTCCGGGTATTTAACTAAATTCAAAATTTTGTAAACAATTGATTTTCAATTGAAATTTTAGGAACTGATGAACAAAAAAGTTTGGTAATTGGTGGTGAAGCGT
Source organism: Brachionus asplanchnoidis (assembly GCA_025491095.1). Taxonomy (NCBI): domain Eukaryota; kingdom Metazoa; phylum Rotifera; class Eurotatoria; order Ploima; family Brachionidae; genus Brachionus; species Brachionus asplanchnoidis. The sequence continues at coordinate 2,989,659 of JAILYF010000013.1, read as the reverse complement.
GCATGTGGGGTGAGTATGTTGACGGAAGCAATGTAATATCAAGAACCTGGCCTCGAACGTCAGCTGTTGCCGAGAGACTGTGGAGTGCCCAGAATGTAACCAATGTTGCCGATGCACAAGGAAGAATCGAGGAGCACAGATGCAGAATGATTAAGTAATGAATTTTTGTTTCTAGATTTTTTTTTTAATTATTATAATTTAAGACGCGGAATCAAAGCCGAGCCTTTCAATGGCTCAGGGCATTGTGAATATGAAGTTGATTTATAATTTTAAAAAGTTAATTTTTGAATTTTGCAGTGGATTAAAATCACTTTAAAGCCTTTTTTTAATAAAATTAATTAAATATTTACATTTCGAATTCTTATTTTTTTAAGAAAATTTACTTATTTGAGTGCTTACCAACTAATAATGGATTTTCCGAAGCGCTGAACTTATTAAAATTCTAATTTACCATAATTGCTCAAAGTCAGTTCAAACAAAATTTAAATTCACTCTAAATATTTATTATTTTTAGCTTAATATCGTCTCAGTTAAGGACCCATGAACGTCCTAATTGAGCTAATGAAGTTCTAATTTTAGTCAAAAGGCTCTCGTTTAACTAGTCTGGAAACCATGAAAAAAGTCTCAAAATTTAAGACTTTGTAAGTTTTCAAACACATTTTCATAATCAATGTTCTTTTCTAAAAATGCTATTCTAGTTCCACATATAAATTTAACAACTCTCCAAGAGCTAAACTTCAACAGAGAAATATAAATATAAAAAAAAACTTTAATTTAAATCAATTTTATTTAATTTCATCTTTTTTTGAAAAAAAGCCCAAAATATTTTTCAAAAAATTAAATTCATAACAAAAAATTATGGGTTGGCATAGCTACGTTTTTAATTTTTTTTATTTTTTAATAAACTAAATGATATTAGAGTTAGTATTTAACATTCCTAGTATAGTGTTATTTTCATAAGCAAACTAGTCGGTTGAAAGATATTTAAATAAATTAAAAGCCATTTGAATATCTCATGATAAAATTTGTTTCTTAATTCGGAATTAAAAATATCAAAAAAAAAAAAATCAAGGCATCAATAAATCATTAGTCAACTCAGCGAGAAAGCTTACCGTAAAAATTCGTCGAATAAAGCTCATAGAAAACCGTTGTTAAGTAAAATATTTAACAATACCTATTTGAATAAAAATACGTTTAGATACCTTTATTTTTTTTATAATTTTTTTAGGTTACTAGTTTTCTTGATGCCATATAATTTGGCACAAAATTTATCCACAAAAATACATTCGGATACTTGGTCCTTTATGTTGTTAAGAAAAAAATCCAGGAAGCTTTACTAAAATTTTAATTATTTTGGTTAATTTTAGGATTATATAAAAAAAATTAAATCAAATCGTAGTTTTTTTCTATTAAATCGGGCTTTTTTTACAACAAAATGTCAGAAGAAGAAGATGACTACAGTTCTGATGAGTCCAGTGTGGCCGAAGATTTTTCCAAAAGCAAGGGTCCTGCTATTTTAACATTAGAAGACAACGATGACGACTCGAGCGAGTTCCACCGGCCCGATTTAATGTTTCAAGTTAATGGTGAAGATGATGACGATGAGATGGCACAAGACGAAGATTCTAGTGAATATCGCAACAGATCTAACAAGTCTTTTAATAAGACATCGAGTACCATGAGCCGAAACGATTCAGAGGATCTCAAAAAAAAGAAAAAAAAGAAAAAAAACATTGGCATTTGTCTCACTGCTACCAAATATGAGTGTGTCAGGCGAGTTGGACGGAAACTGGGCTTCAAAGAGGTTGAAGATAATGAAGATTGGAGTCTTTATTGGACAGATACAAGCATTTCCATTGATCGGGTTAACCAGATGAAAAAATGGCAAAAAATAAATCACTTTCCAGGAATGAGCGAAATATGCCGCAAAGATCTTCTCACACGAAACATGAATCGAATGGCAAAGCTGTATCCCAAGGAGTATGGTTTTTATCCAAAAGGATGGTGTCTACCAGCAGAGTAAGTTTAAATAAGAAATAATATTTATTTTAAAATAATAATTATTGTTAAGTTACGCAGACTTCATAAACTATGCTCGAACCAAAAAGAACAAGACCTACATTTGCAAGCCTGATAGCGGTTGCCAAGGACGTGGTATATTCATTACCAAAAATCCTAATAGAGATATTAAACCCGGTGATAATTATGTAGTTCAAGTTTATGTCTCTCGGGTTAGCTTGATTAATTTAAAAAAAAATTTAATTTTTATCAAAATAATTTAAAAAAAAAATTTTTAATTTTTATCAAATATTAGCCTTTTACTGTTGACGGATTCAAATTTGATTTGAGAGTGTATGTGGCTGTGACATCATGTGATCCATTTAGGATTTTTGTTTACAAAGAGGGACTTGCTCGTTTTACCACGCAGCAGTATGAAGAGCCTACAATGAACAATTGTGTAAGTACAGCTTAATAATAGACACATTGATTTACTCTATGTGCTTGAATAAACAATTGTCGTGAAGGTAGATTAAAAAAATAAAAAAATAGTTTAAAATAATTTATCAAGTAGTTCTAATTTAAGTTTATTTAATAATTTTAGTAAGACTTTTTTATTCTAGTGTAATATTTATTTTTTTTAAAGAAAGATGTCTTTATGCATTTAACAAATTATGCCATTCAGAAAAAAAGTGATGAATTTGTTCGCGATGAAGAGAGTGGTACCAAGCGACGAATTTCAACAATAAACAGGTGGCTGAAAATTAATGGCTATGATGTAGATAAGTTATGGAATGACATTGATGATGTAATTATAAAAGTGCTGTTATCAGCACACGCAGTGCTCAAACACAACTACAGGACTTGTTTTGCCAATCACTATAAAGGAAGTGCTTGTTTTGAAATACTTGGCTACGACATATTGGTAGACAAAAAGCTCAAGCCTTATGTACTTGAAGTAAATCATTCGCCGAGTTTTACCACTGACTCAAAGTTGGATAGGGAAATAAAAGACGCGCTGATTTATGATACCATAATGCTTATGAACATTGGTTCTTTGGACAAAAAAAAATGCATCGAAGAAGAGAGAAAACGGGTTAGGGAAAGATTGTTTTTAAAACAAGGAAAAAAAGAGACTAAGTGGGTTTTAGTGAAGGTAAAGAAAATAATTTTTTTTAAAAATTTATTTTTTTTAGGGAAGAATTAGACGAAGTTCAGCAAGAATGGCTGAAGCAAATTGAAAAATGGGAGGATAAACACATCGGAAATTTTAGACGCGTCTATCCTGGTCCTGGCTCAGAAAAATATGACAAATTTTATAACACAACGGGAACTCTTTTTTCAGAGACAGCTGCTTCTAGAGCCAGACTGGAACAAGCAAAGTATTTGAATTGTATTAAATAATTTTGAAAGGAAATTTTTTTTTGTTTAAATTAGACAACAAATGGAGGAAATTTCACGTAAAAACGAAAAATTTATGGTCAATCGAAACCGTGTGCAAAATAGAGAAGTTCGAGGCGAGAGCCCGAGTAGAAAAGCTTCCAATCAAAGCTACCAAAAAAATTCCACCATACAGTCCAAATTGATAACTCAGCAAAAAAATCAAATATCCCGAAATTCTTCCTCTAATGCAGTGTGCAATAATTCTGACATTAATAGAAAATACGAAAGATCAAACAGCATATCCAAAGGCAGCAATTCAAGTCTTCACACACTTAACACAGTAAATATATATATTTTTTTGTTGTTTTGAGAAAACCAAAAAAAACATCAGCTTTTTTGCCCACAATAATCAAGCTTATTTTATACTGATTCTTGAACGCTCTTATTTTTTAAATATTAGCACTATGAAGACACTAGTATGAAAAAAGTGAGCAAGAGTGCAAACTTTGAATTGAGTAGAACAGTTGTAGTGACATCGATTGATTTGAAAAAATTCGAGTCCATTAATTTGGTTCATTCGTTCTCAGAACCAAAGTTTACCACTCGTTTTCCAATTAAAAAATCTAAATCTTTATTTCAAAGGGTATATTAAAATACTTTTAAAAATTTTGCACGGTTGATGTGTTTTTTTAAGCGACTTTTCATCAAACTTAAACCTGAGATGATAAGTCGTTTAGTTGTTTATTTATCCAGCACTCAAACTCAAATTGCTTTGGCACATTCACGCTTTTTTGTTTGTAACTAGCTTCAAAGCTGATTAATGACATTTTTTGGTGAGGAAAAATTTTATTTTATTTTTCAACAGAACCCCTCATTGACTGGTTTAATGAGTAAGCAGCAGCTTTTGTTGCCACCATCACTGGCTCCGCCGATGGACACCTGGAAACCAATTGAAATAAATGATCTAGATGAAATGGAAAGGCTACAATGTTTAAAGCAAAGAGAAAATTTGCTAAAGAGCATGGGCATCATTGATTTGGTGAACAAAATTTTGTCCGGAACTGCTGGCACTATGGCTGCAGTACCACCCAGCTTCTATCCCAACAACCATGTACAAGACGATACAATCAATTCAAGATTTGCCCAAGGAAACAAGCTTGAAATACGCACAAAAAATTACAACCCTTTCGAAAATCAATCTCTTTTTGCCGAGGTAAAGTTGTTTGTATATGAAGATTGCATTACTTATTTAATAAAAAATTTCAGAAATACATCAATAATCAGAGAAAAAGTAAGGGAAATTCAGGTATTAGCAGCCAAAATCGAACAAAATACGCCACACAGCCAGTCTCATCAGATAACAATTCGACAATCGGAAATTATAGGTATCAATTGTCGGTTTTAAATGGAGAAAATGACCAAATGGTTTATCCAAGAATCAACAATGGGTAACTATTGAAAAAACATCGATTAAATAATTTTTAAAAAATTTACTTAAGCTTAAATGGATCAAAATTAAATGGACGAAATGAAACATTATCGAAAAATGATTCCAACCCGACTATGACTATAAACAATATGCAAAATCAATTTAATAATTTCAGAGTAAAAAGTGCACAAAATATTAATAAACAAAGAGTTTCAGGTAATTAGTTATCAATTTTTGAGTATTTAGATATTTTTTCTTTTCTCTCTTAAAAAAAAAATTACATTTTTTTCTAAGAATTAGAGAAATTAAGAGAAAAATTTTTGCGTTTGTGTTAAATCAAGTAATAAAATAATTTATTTTAAAATCAGTAGTTTAGATATTTTCTTAACTCTTTATTATTTATTTTTAATCAAATAAAATATTTTGTATTTTAACTTATTCCTAATAAAAATTCTAATTTTAAACTTAATTTTCCTATTCTTAGAGTTTATAGTCATACCCTCTTAGAAAAATTTAATTCAGTGGTATGATGTTAAGCTTGATAAAGTTTAATAAATTTTTTCTTTTTTTTAGTCGAAAAAAACCTGCCAAAACCCTCTAATTCATTATATTCAAACAGTATGTATATTAATAGTAAAAATTATTTGACATGAAATCGGACTAAAGTTTAAATTTCTTTAATATAAAATCAAGTCTAGTTGATTAATCGTATGTATCTTATGATAAGAATACTTTTTTAAGAGTTTGTTTGTAATAGGAAGCTTGGGCGCCGCATATTCCATACATGCTTTAATTTTTTTATTAAAAAAAAGCTTATAGCATTCTTTTACCTGAATTGAAACAAAATTAAACTGCTTAGTTTTTATTGCACGTATTTTTTATTTTTTAATTCAAGCTATTTAATTTTTTTTATTTTTAGGCTTATATATATTTTCATATCAACAAGCAAAAGCTGCTATGCCAGATTAATAATTCAAAAAAAACTAAATGGTTAATTATTGACTTTTCATTCAATTGTAAATAATGAGCAATTGTATTAGTATGGGTATAAAATAACTTGACTCAAGCAATCGATAAACTCAAGTGCCAAATGTTTATAAAATCGGTTTATATTTATAGAAATTTTTAATTAATAAATTCTTTTTTAAATCTTTTTTTTATTAACTTTTTTCTATATTTTAATTTTCACCTTTTTTATCGAATTTTTTCAATTTTTAGCACGATGTTTCTTTTCCAAAAAATTTTTTGGTATATTTTATGATGAAATTTATTTTTAAATTATGAGTTATTCAAATCTTTTTTTAATATTCAGCTTAATAAAGAATTTTTATAAAGATTTTCATTTAAATGACTGTAAATAAAATTAATAAAAAAAAAGTGTATCATTTTTTCGACTTTTATTTTTTCATGATATGAAATTTAGCAATCAAAATATATTTTTTTATAAAATAAAGCAGTCTGGAGCGTATCCTTGAATTACGGAATTTGGTTCAGACAAAATAATGAGTGTAATTACTTAAATATTGTTAGAAACACCATTGAATAGACATGTTTATGGTCCTTTTAACATTTGATTACTATTAAATTTACAATAAAAAAAAATGTCTTTCATCGTCTTTTTTCCCCAGTCGATACCATCATTTGAGAGCATTTCTGCTGAAGATTTGTATTTAATTGTATTAAACTTAAAATTTAAATCTTTAAGAGAATCTGTTATTTGCTTAAAATTTATGTATGAAGAAAAATCAAAATGAATTTGTTGCAATAATTACAGTAATTTAAATTGAGGTTTTTAAGAGCTCTAGCTTCATTTTTTTGGATTCTTAAATTTTTTTCAGATTGAAAATAAAATTAAGAAATGGAAGAAAATCAATCACTGGTAAAAATCTAGAGTAAGTTAATTGACTCCTTTTAAAAATAATTGTAATTATAACAGATATTATTAAAAGTTAAGCTAAAGAATTATATTTCATATTTTATTAAGAAGTAGTTTTAGAACAATAATTTAAAACATAAATTAAAAGAAAAACTTTTAAATTAAATTTTATTGACCAAAATATCAATCCATCATATTTAAGTTATACTTTTTTAGAATCCAAAATTAGTCTTTTTATTTAAAGTTTAAAAAAATAGCTTGATCACATCAACAAAGAATCTGTTTTAATTATTAATTAGAAATTAAACAAATTTCAGCTTTTTGATTTGAAAATAAATCTTATTTACAGATAACTTAGCTATTTTCAAAGAAAACAATCTTTTAAAATTTTAAAAGAAAAAAGTTAACACGTTTACAAAACGAAGTTTCTCAAAAAATAAAACAATCTAATTTTGAAAACGTTGTTTATTTTGTTCGATATTTTTATAGCTTCTTAATTTCTTATGGAAAAATGTAGATTAAAATCGAATTGAAATTTTAAAATTTTTTATTTAAGATTTATGGATATCAATTGCTAGTTTTAATTTCGAAAATAATTCAATTACTTAAATAAAATTATTGAACTTTTATATCAACGAGTACATTGGCATCGTTGCTCCATTGGAACATCTCCTAATGCTGTTTCAATGTGAAGCCCGCATCCGGCCCATGTCGGTTTCTTGCACTTGGTACAACTAACTTTTCTACACATTTGAAAAAAAAATGGATGAATATGGTGTTTTTTTTTCTTAAAAGTCTTAGTTTTTATAATGAAAAATTCTAATTAATTTATATTATTCTAGATTTATGTAACATGTTGCAAAACAAGATAAATTTTTAGATTAAAAATAATTTTCAAGTTTATCAAAATCTTAATTGAAGAATGAAATTAATCATTTTCTTCTAATTATATTTTCTGAAAAGTCACCAAAACATTTTAACGACTATTATGATAAAATAAAATTCCTTATATAAAAATTTAAGCTATTATCATTTTAAAAAAAGATTTTTTTTAAATTTATTTATTTCTTTAAAACTTGGTCCAAAAGTTTAATTAGCTGTGACATCACCAAATCGGAAATATTGGGCAAAAACTCAGACAAGCTTTTCTGTAAATTGTTTAGACTTTGTTGCAGTAAATTTATAAATTCGATAGGTGCTAAAGAATCATCTTTTAATTTGTCTACAAGACTGCTCAGTTCATTGAACTGTAAATCCATAGTGCTCAAAGCTTGTTGCTTAAAAGTGTCATTTACAGTTTGTAAAATATTTATAGTTAATATATTTTTTAGGTTATTTAAAAAATTTGTCATTATATCATTTAAATTAGCAGGTTCTCCGGCAAATAAACTACTTTGAAGCCGATTAAAAATGTCTGTAATTGTGCTTGATATCAATTCTTGAACACTATTTTGTAAAGATACTTGAATGCTTTGACCAAATGTGTTCAATACATTCATAAATGAACCTAAAAAGTTGTTAAAGTCAATTTGGCGTTTGTTTAAATGATGAATATTTTTTTTCAAAAATTGAATTATTATTCCATGAGAGCCTGAATCCGTGAATAAAGCGTTAAAGTCAATTTTTTTGTTTCCAGCACTATCCAAATAAATATACTGAGACAATTCAGCTTGTTGAGAAATTAAACTAACTAAATCCGTGTAAATTTGTCGGTGGTTTTTAATGTATCTTACGACATCGTTATTTTCAAAGTTTTTTGGTTGCACTGGAATACCTAATGCCAAAATACTTGCTGATAAGAGAAAAAACAGAATCTTCATTTTAATTTTTATTTAAGAAAAAATCAGGTCTTTTTTATACCAAAAAAAAATTAAATCCATTATGAAAATTGATTTAATTCGCATGCAAACAAATGTAATTAAAATTTAAGACCATGTTATTAGATAGCTATTTTAATATGTTTTTAAATATTTATTTTATTTAATATCTTTGAAAAAAAAATATGATGATTCTGGTATTTAGTCGTATTTATCAAATAAAATTCATGTTTTAAATTAAAATGGTACAGGTAATTCAATTTTTACCATTCAAATCCTTGGGAGGTGGAATATATTAAATTAATTCTTTTGAATAAATGAATCATTTGTCAATTTTATAAATATTTGTAATTAAACTTATTTCGAATCTTAATGAAGGTAAAAACTATCGTTAACATTTATTGTAATTTTTATATTTTTGCATATGTTAAAAAAAATTAAATTCAAATCAAATCGAAGGTAAAAAGATATTTAAAATTTAATTTAATTAAAAAAAAATGGACGAAAAATTAGATTCTATATAATATTTTTCAAAGTAAAAATTAGATCCATAGAAAAAAACAAGGCTTTGGGTAATAAGTTGCAGCATAAACACTTTTACATTATCCTAAACTATAAAGAAAAGAAAATTTCTTTTGATGAGACGAAATTAAGACGGGGTTGTGAAGTTAAATTCAATTCGATAGTTTCAATTCAGAAAAATTGGAATAACTTTTTTACTATACGGACTAACTTAGTTTGTTAAATGCTTAATGCGTAAGCAACTTTGCTTAATCCGAAAATATATGTCTGCAAAAACTCTGCAATGTACTTGCACAGTTGATTAGAATACTTTTAATGGCGCGCAAAATGCAGAAAATTGCAGAGTATTTTTCAGACTTATTTTACTGTATTAAGCAAGTTTGTTTATAATTAAGCATTTTAAAGAACTAAATTATCTCTTTTAGTAAAAAAAGTTATTCATATTTTACTAAATTTAAAATATCGAATTGAAACGAACTTCACAACCCCAATTAAGACCGAACTCAATTAATTTGAATTTATGCAGCCAAAAAAATCACACAATTTGTAGATCAATTTAACTCTTTTAAAATTTATACTTTTAAATGCAATTATTTGTGTTAAAAAATTTTTAAAATTTTAAGATTTAAAAAATAAATTCAAAATTACATTTCCGTTAACAGTATTGATTTGACACATAAATTTTTGGTTAATTTTATGTAAAAAAAATGCAATTTTACAAAAATTTACGTAAAATTCCTTTATAGATTTTTACGTAAATTAAAGTGGAATTTTGTAAATCTACGAAAATTTACCAAAATCCCTGTGTCAAAACATAACTGCGTGATAATATAATTTTTGATAATTAAACAATATATTTTTTGACCATTTTTAACGATTAAATTTACTAAATTTATATTAGTGATAATTCTATTATTTTTTTTTATTTATTTATTTATTTATCTGTATCTGTGTATTAGAGATGATTTCTTTATTTAAAGCTCTAATATTACACTTTAGATTCAATAGAGACAAAAATTCTGATTAAAAAATGAATTATCACTTTTAATGAACTTTTAATAAATTAATTTAATAAATTTAAAAACGATTGTTCAAAACTCAAAATTAAGTCAATCAATTTAATATACAGCGCTGCAATTATAATTGAATTTTTTTTAATTTAGTCTAATTTTACACTAGTTGACATATATGTTTGTATTAGTTAGTTTGAAAAATAAAATTCTTATCAATTTTTTACCGTTATTTTTAAATTTATAAATTTAAAAAATTCGATTTATTCATGAAAATTTAATTTATTTTTAAGGCCTCAGCTTTAAAAACATTCAAAATTATTTGCTGTAAATATGCGTCAGTTAATCTAAAATTATTTTCAACTACCAAAAATATACTTATCATTACAGCACTTTAATTACATTTTTTTTATCTTAAAAAATATTTAATATGTATGATAAACAGTTTGTTGTTTGTTGGGAATAGTTTTGATTGTGGAGAACTGAAAACCTTTTAGTATTTTTTTAATAAAGAAATAAAAAAATTTTTTTATTATTTTTCATCGTTTTGTTCGATTTTTTTGTACCAGATCACACAAAGTTAAATGATATAATTTTAAATTTTCTTATAATATAAAAAAAAACCAAATTAAGTAATTTAATATGATTGCTATGACAGCTTTAAAAATTATTTCATAATATTTAATAATGTTTTTAAATATTTATTTTTTGTAATTTGATTCAAATATTTGTAACAATGAAACGAATAAATCTTAGAATTTTAGTCAAATTTTTTATTACATGTAAATTCAATATAAGCTTGACAAACTTTTGAAAATTTTTTTATATTTTAATTCTATGACTTTTTTCCGATAGTTTTTTTAATGTTCCTAAAAAAAGTAATTTTGATCGTTAAGATTTTATTTCTGATCAACTAAATGAATTAAATTGAATGAATTTATACTAAAATTAAAAATAAAGTAACTCTTCGACAAATAAATCATCAAATTTAATAGATTAATATATCTTAATTTGATATCAATGTTTTAAACTAAATTATATACTTTAAATGCTTTTAAACAATTACTTAATTAAATTTTCATTGAAAAACTTCAAGTTAAAATAATACCAGATCTACTCATATTAAAATGATTCTACATTAGAATTGTATAGGATCTACCCAACCATTTTTTCTTTAAATAAATCATGAAATAACTTTATCAGCTGAGTGTATTATTTGATTTTTTTATAAGTATTTTATATTTAATAGTTTACCGATATATTTTGAAGTGTTTGTCATTTTTAAAAATGTTCTTTTATATTATATAATTATATTCTATTATTTATTATTAAAAATGGAAAAAAAAATTCATAGCTTCTCAAATAAATAAAAATTAGTTTATATTACATTAACTTCTTTAAATTATTAATAGTTCTTATTTCATTAGAATAAAAAATTCAGAGTATAACAGTTCAAAAAAATTATTTACCTATATTTTTCGTGTTCGATGAACAAAAACCAGATTTAATTATTATATAGTCCTAAAATATTTACCAAGAATTTCAAAATAGACTTGATTTTTTGTTTATCGTATAATCAAAATTTATTTAAAATTCAATTTGTATTTATTTTAAAAGTTAAGAAATAAAAACAAGCTAAATATCAAGTTAAATTTGAAAGTGCCTATTTTGTCTTATTTTGCTCATACAATTTTATTTTTCTCAAATCGAATCGAAAAAATGTTATAGAAACGTTTCGACCTTGGTGAATGAAAGAATTGATTTAAATAAATTTAAAAAAATCAGGTACAATTGTGATCACTTGTGTTTTGAAAATTTTTTCAACCTTAAAATAAAGGAATAAAAACAGTTTCTAGAATAATCCAAAATCATTTATTTAAAAGCAAAAATTTTTGTTTAGAATTAAACTTTTAAAATGAAGATTGAAGAAGTTAAAAGTACCACTAAGACTCAACGAATCGCCGCTCATACCCACGTCAAAGGTTTAGGTCTAAACGAAAATGGCACTGCTATTCCAATTGCAGCTGGTCTGGTCGGTCAAGAAGCAGGCAGAGAGGTACTTTTTATTTTAGGTTAAAAAATCAAACAATTTACTTTTTAAATTTTGTCAAAAAATAGGCTTCTGGCGTAATTGTTGAATTGATTAAAGCTAAAAAGATGGCTGGTAGAGCTGTTCTTTTGGCTGGCCCCCCTGGTACTGGAAAAACAGCGCTAGCTCTTGCAATTGCTCAAGATCTGGGCAATAAAGTGCCTTTCTGTCCAATGGTTGGAAGTGAGGTCTACTCTTCAGAAATAAAAAAAACAGAAGTTTTGATGGAAAACTTTCGACGAGCTATTGGTCTTAGAATTAAGGAAATAAAAGAAGTTTATGAAGGCGAAGTGACAGAAATGACTCCGGTAGAGACTGAGAATCCGTTTGGTGGATATGGAAAGACAGTATCTCATGTCATCATTGGTTTGAAAACAATTAAAGGAACTAAGCAGCTTAAATTGGATCCAAGCATTTATGAGAGTCTTCAAAAAGAAAAAGTTCAAATCGGTGATGTCATCTATATTGAGGCTAATACCGGAGCTGTCAAACGACAGGGCCGGTCTGACACATTTGCTACTGAATACGATCTAGAAGCAGAACAATATGTTCCATTGCCAAAGGGTGAAGTTCACAAAAAAAAAGAAATAGTCCAAGATGTTACTTTACATGATCTCGATGTTGCCAATGCTAGACCTCAAGGCGGACAGGACATCATGTCTATGATGGGACAGCTCATCAAACCAAAAAAGACAGAAATCACTGGTAAAATTTTATCAAATTATCATTAAAAGAAAATTTAAATTTGCTGTTTTTTTAAGATAAATTAAGAAAAGAGATTAATAAAGTTGTAAATAAATACATCGATCAGGGCATTGCTGAATTGGTGCCCGGAGTTTTATTCATAGATGAGGTCCACATGCTAGACATTGAATGCTTCACTTATCTACACCGAGCTCTTGAATCAAGTCTAGCACCAATAGTTATTTTTGCCACAAACAGAGGTAGATGTACGATCAAAGGCACCGAGGATATTCAATCTCCTCACGGTATGCCCTTGGATTTGCTAGATCGTATTATGATCATACGAACTTTACCGTATAGAATCGAAGATATGATTCAGGTTAATTTAAAAAAAAAGCAAAAATTTATTTTTTTTTTAATTTTTTTAAAAAATTTAGATTATAAAAATCAGAGCTCATACTGAAGGCATACCAATTGAGGATGATTGCTTACAATTGCTCGCTGAAATTGGCGACAAAACTACTCTTCGTTACGCTGTTCAGCTTTTGACACCTAGCAGCATTTTGGCCAGAATAAATGGAAAAGACAAAATTAACAAAGAAGAAATTGAGGAATGCAATGATTTGTTTTTTGATGCTAAATCATCGGCCAAGCTTCTCCAAGAAGAAGAAGATAAATATTTAAAATAAAGTCTTTCAACGACATCTAAAGTCAATGAGTATTAAATATTTTTAAAAAATTTTCTCAACAATTCCCAAATTAATTTTCGTTTCTTTCGATTTTAACTTTACAAATACTTTTCAAATAAATTTTAAAATACTTAAATTTTTTAAATTTTAATATAAAAAAAATTCGATTTTTTTGTGCTTTGACAAAGATAAAGACTAACTTGAAACAGGGATACTTTAGCATTCATTGTTAAAAATGCATAGTATTGAGAAATTAAACAATTTTTGACGCTTCATTCAAAATCAAAGATAAGCACTTTTTAACCAATTTAAAATAAAATTGTTCAAAAAGTAATTTTATTTTTGACAAAAGAAAGAAAAATTATGATAGAATCGTCAAGGTCAAATCAAAATTTTGTTTTTTGTCGAAAGTTTTGATTTTAAAAAAATTAAAATAAGGCCCATTCCGAACAGTTAATACTAACCAGGTTTCCAAACTATAAATTATGCTAATAAAAATTAATTTACACAAGTTTTGATTCACAAGAAATACGTCTAAAATTGAGGACAATAAATTTTATCTAATTTAAAAAATATTCTTAGGGAGTTTTATTCGAGCGATGTTTTTTGATAACTTTTATTTCGACTACCTAAGTGAATTTTAATTTTCTAAAAAGAGCTTAAATTGCTACACTTTTAAGCTAAAAAATGATCTAAAAGCTAAATTTTAATTTTTTTCTAATTTAATAATTAAAAACAAAATGCTAAAGCTTTTCTATAAAAATGTGAACTCATCAATTCTTAAAACGCGTATTATTTGTGTTAAATTTAAGCACTTTTATTCATTTTCTCCCGACATGGGTTACATTAATCAGCCAAATGACGAGTCGTTCGTCAAATATCAAGTAATTAAAATCAGATAAAAAGGAAACAAAATTTAAGTATAAATTTATAGGAATCGATTGAAAAATTAAATGAGCTGCAAGCCGTCCAACCTGTCCATCAAAAAGATTTCACAACTTTAATGGATCTCAGGATAAATAGCACAAAAAGGATGTGCAAAAAGCTTAACTTATCGGTTTGACATTTAATTATTATTTTTAAATAATTTCATTTATATTTTTTTTCATAAGAGCGAAGATATAAATGACTTAAATATAATTCATATGACAGGTACAAAGGGAAAAGGCTCAACTAGTGCGTTTACCGAATCTATCATTCGAAATTCTGGTTATAAGACCGGACTTTTTACGTAAGATTTATCCTAACTTTCAAACCATGTAGTTAATACAGAATTATCCAAGTTCTCCACATTTGATCGAAGTTAAAGAAAGAATTAAAATAAATGGAAAAAGTCTTTCTTATCTAAAATTTTATGAATATTTCAGCCATTGCTACGATATATTGATTCAAAAATGGGTATTTTTATTTCTAAATAATTAAAAATTAATTTTTTAAAGTTGGAAAAATTTCAAGTCTAAAGAAGATCTTTTTGAAAAACCAACATATTTCCAATTTTTGACATGTATGAGTTTTTATGTCTTTCAACAAGAAAGAGTTGATGCAGCAATTATCGAAGTTGGCATCGGAGGCCAATTTGATTTTACTAACATTATAGAGTACTTTAAAGAATCTATATTTATTTTTTAAAAAAAATTATTTTTTTTATCAAAGAAAACCTATTGTTTGTGGGATCACCTCTTTAGGCCTTGATCATTGTTCACTTTTAGGCAATACAATCGAACAGATTGCATGGCAAAAATCGGGTATCTTGAAGGTAAGATGATATTTATTGAGGAAAAAAACGATGATATTTTTATATTTAGAGTTCATGTGTTGGATTTGTGGCTCAGCAAAATTTTAAACAAGCTTTAAAAGTTATTAGAGAACGTTCCCAAGAATTAAATGTAAAAATTTAAATTAAAAAAAATAGACATCTTATTTATTTTTTACAAGGCACCTGTTTGTATTGTAAATAATGTAGATAATTATCAAGACTTATACCAAAATAACATTGATTTAGGAATAAATGGAAAAGTGCAATACTTAAACAGCCAAGTAGCACTGCAAATTTCAAATTATTGGCTAAAAGCTAAAAGTAAAATTCCAATTTAATTATTTATGTAATTAATTGACTTCTTTGTTTAGCTGAAAAAAATTTTGATAAATTAGAATGGATAAAAGAACGCACAGATTCGATTTTAGATGGAATTCCGGTGCTCAAGAATAGTGCAGTTTTGGACGATGTTCAAAAAAAAGGTTTACAAAAAAGGTCATTATTTATCAAAGGTATATATTTTTCATATTTGTATAAATTAAGGTTTAAATTCATGTAGATGGCCCGGTAGAAATCAGATTATTGAGGCTGAGAATGGAAAAATTAAGTATTATATCGATGGAGCTCATACTATTGAGAGTATTGAACAGTTTTTGGACTGGTTTTTGGAGCTGAAGAAAAAAGATGAAAATTTTTCTAAAGAGAAGACGGTTCTACTTTTTAACTATACCGGGGATCGTGACCCGTGCAAATTTCTGGAACTTTTAGCAGTAAAATTTTAGTTTAAAATAATTTAATTTTAAATTTTTTATCTCAGAAACTTGAATTTGATGCAGTTGCTTTTTCAAAACTTAAGGCTTATCCTGATAAATTACACCAAGATAAAGGTAAAAATGCTGTTTTTAAATAAGGAAAATTAATATTAAAACCACACAAAAGATACCTTCAGAAAAATGCCTAGTGCCATATTTGATACAGACGAAAAATATGAAAAATTGCTCAATCTATACAAAGAATTAAAAAATGATCCGAACAACAACAGCAACAACAAAGTTTTAGATTCAAATGTCATTATTGCTAACAATATACTTGAAGGTCTCAATTGGCTTACTGATTCACGAGATGAATCTTTGCTCAAAAGCTTGTTACAACAAGACATTGGACAATCTTTAGACAAAAATCAAGCTTATTCTTCTTTTCATCAAGATGGAAAAATAAATGTTCTAATTACTGGAAGTCTTTATCTTGTTGGTCTGACTTTAAAAGTTTTAAATTTTAAAATCGATTAGTTAAAGAATAAATAAAGAAAATAAAGATATCAATATATCCATCAAAATTTTTATTAATTTTTAAGTTTCGTAAAAAATCAGTATAAAATTATAACTAAAAAATTGAAATTTTGTCAAGTTTTTTCATTTAATTATGTTCGAACAAAAATTTTTATCATATTTTGTTATACAATTATACTAGAAAAAAAACTTATAAATTTTTTCATATTTTCATTTTCGAATTTTTTATTCAAAATGCTTTCAACACCAGATTACTCTCATTTTACAAACGAAGATTATGAAAAAATATACGAACCATCCGAAGACACATTTTTGTTTCTAGACGCACTAGAAAAGGATATTCAATATCTAAATGAATTAAAGCCTCAAATTATTGCTGAAATCGGTCCAGGCTCAGGACTTGTGATAAATTTTTTAGCCAAACATTTAAAAGATGCTAAGAAAACAATTTTTTTTGCTGCCGACATCAACAAAGATGCATGCTTAGCTTCACAATTAACTTCTTATAAGAATAAAAATGATATAAACATAGTAAACTGTGATTTATTGACGCCTTTAATGGACAGACTAGCTAACAAAATAGATGTTTTACTGTTTAATCCACCATATGTAGTTACTGAAACTGAAGAATTAGGATCCAAAAAATTACAAGCCGCATGGGCCGGAGGTACAGATGGACGCCAGGTTATGGATCGTGTTTTTTTTCAATTAAATAATTTATTATCTGAAAATGGAGTATTTTATCTAGTCGCTTTAAAACAAAACAAAATAAATGAAATCGGAGAATTCTTATTGAATTTAGGTTTTAAAATGGAAATAGTGATGAATCGTCGTGCAGGAATTGAGAATTTATTCATCCTTAAATTTACTAGAAAATAAAATTTTCATTTATTTAAGATCTTTAAGCCTTTTAGTGGTTTAATCACCTCTTTAAAGAGCAATAATTCTGGAAAATATTTTATAAATTAATTTAGATTTTGAAAAAAAAATGGCCAACATTTTAGATCAAAAGCCTCAAGAAGAAGACGCCTCTGTGTTAAAGTTTCCAAAAGGTGAATAAAATATTTAAATTTATGGGTGTTTACAAAGATTTTTTTGGCAGAATTTGAAAATGCAGAAACTCTTTTAATATCAGAAGTTCACATGTTAATGGAAAATAGGTAATTTAAGACAATAATCATGGAATTTATATTTTTACTCCATTTCTTTCAGACGAGCTCAGAACGAAAGGTCTGAAGAAGAAAAGGAATTGCCTCCGGTTTTTATGAAAACTCTGGAATACTGCGAACGCTTTAGTCGATTTAAGAATAAAGAAACAATTATAGCTGTTAGAAAGTAATTAAAGACAAAAAGAAAATTTGAAATATTTATTTTAATTTTATAGTATGTTAGTTCAAAAGACTAATTTTCATAAATTTGAGATAGCTTCGCTTGCAAATTTATGTCCAGTAGATTCAGATGAAGCCAAAGCTTTGATCCCAAGGTGATAATTTAAAAAAATTATTTTTTTGATCTTATTTTTAATTTTTAGCCTTGAAAATAAAATTGAAAATGAGGATCTGCAAAAAATCTTGGATGACATTCAAACTAAAAGAAGTTTTCAGTGTTAATTTAAAAAAGTGTATAAAAATAAATATTGGATTATGTTTTGTGATATCTTTTATTAAATAATTTCTTAATAAATTAAAAATTAAATAGAATAAAAAATTTATTTGAAAAGCATTTAATGAAATGAAATTCAATGTATTAGTAAAAAAGGCTAAAAATTAAAGTCAAATAATCTGTCGAAAGTCCAATCTATTTTTAGATAATGCTAGATAGTTTTAAATTTTTGAAATATTTTAAAAGTTATTTACAAGTCTAAATTAATAATATAAAATTTTTTTTCAGCATTTAAATTTTTTAACCATGGCTGCTGAAGTTTTAATCGATTTTTTCAAAAATTCAGACAAATGTTCATTTTTCAGTTTTCAACCATTTTTTGTTAATTTTTTTTCAAATAAATCTCCGAAAAAAATTAATCTCGAGTACAATCAGATTGTTGATGAAAAATTGAGTCAGCTAAAAGATTCAATAATCACTAATTTTTATTTGAACAAATATTTTAATTCCATCGAAGCTTTTGAAGTCAAAGCGGTGAAAAAATTAATCGATGTTTTACAAAATAAAGATAATAATGAAGACAATATTGCTACACATATTCTTTTGTTGCACTTGAGTAAATCAAAATTGACACAAAAGCAATTTGAAGCATATTTTAATCACATTGATTCTATACAAGCTATTCCTTGTTTTAAAGATATTTTTTCTTTCGAAGAATTTTTTGAAAAATTGAAAAAGAACATTATTTTTTTAAACGCAATAGAAAATATTCTTAAAACTGAAGCCAACCTAGAACCAATGTTAGAAACAGTTCGACAAACAAAGCTTGCATTTTTTAAATCCAAATTCTACAACCTTAATAGTTTTGCAGGATTACAGAAAATTTACATTAATTCATCTCGAATCGAACAATTAAAGAGTCAGATGATCTATCTTGAAACAGAAAATCAAGCAATAATATTAAAGTTTTATTTGATAAAGTTAATGATTAATCATTTGGTTCTAATGTCAATTTTGGCGTCGAAAAATAACCTTAATGTTTCGAGTGAATACTTGGCCATTCAACCAAAAGAATACGATTTGACTCAAATTGAAATTTTAGCAGAGAAAGTTATTTTTAAAGTCTCAATAGATTGGCATAAAAGTGTCGAATCGCCAAATTTAAACATTAAGTACTTGAGAAGTTTTTTTGAAAATCTAATGGAAGGAGGTGAGCTAGAAGAATTTGATTTTGAAAAATCAGGAGTGGTAGTTGAAATGAATGCACCTTGTTTGTTTGGAATTGAACAAAGTTTTGTTAAATAGTTTTGCTCGTAAGAGAAGATCTTAATTTTTAAAACTTAAAGGATGTAATTTTTTTTTATAAATTTAAAAATAAAATATAATTTTGTCAACAAATCTATTTTAAAATTCAAGAAATTCATAGCTTAAAGTGCTAGCTGAATTTTTAATTTTTGAATATTAATTCGTAAACTGCGCTCTTTGACACCCTAATTTTTTTTGGGAGGCTCAAAAAAATAACTTCAAATTTTTTACAAATATTTTATAGACTTGAAAAATTAAGAAAATTAAAAAATCTAGTTGTATCATGATTTAATAAAAGAAAAAGGTCACATAGAACATTTTTGCCTGTAAATCAGACATGTCCTCTCATTTTTATCAAGAAAATTTATATGTTCAATACCTAATTTGAAAGAGTAATATAAATAGATTAAAATGAGCTCCTAATCATTTTTTCATTTTTTATGTATTATCTTTTAAAAGTTGTTTTAAAAAATGATTAAAATTTTAATTTTAAAACTTAGATTATATTAATTTTATAAGCAGGACATTAAATAATTAATAAAGAAACATATTTGTTATAAAGCTAAGTTATCAACTAATTTAATTCAAAAGTTTCAAATGAATTAGACTTTCCTTTCGGCTGATATGAGAAAATTAAATAGATACTAAACTTTTTTAAGTAATCAAAAAAATTAAAATTTTAATCATTTTTTCATTTTTTCGCCAATACATAAAAAATGATTTGTTTGCTCTTTCAAATAAGGTATTAAACATATATATTTTCTTGATAAAAATGAGAGATGTTTGATTTACAGGTAAAGATGTTCTATGTGGCCTTTTTCTTTTATTAAACCATGAGACAACTAGATTTTTTAAATTTCCTTAATTGTTCAAGTCTATAAAATATTTCTACAAGATTTGGTGAAAATCGGTCAATAAGAACATATTTTTTTTACTTGCAAAATTTTGAAAATTCTTTTCGGATCATCTGTTATATAATTAAACAAAAAATTATCTAAAAAATATTTTAGTTTTAAAAAAAAAAAAACAAGTCCGGACTTTAACCAAAAAAAAAGAAATTTTAAAGTCCGGATTTGGACTTTTT
Source organism: Brachionus asplanchnoidis (assembly GCA_025491095.1). Taxonomy (NCBI): domain Eukaryota; kingdom Metazoa; phylum Rotifera; class Eurotatoria; order Ploima; family Brachionidae; genus Brachionus; species Brachionus asplanchnoidis. The sequence goes on along the minus strand of JAILYF010000013.1, from coordinate 2,969,126 downwards.
ATTTATTTTAATTACTTGAACTTTATTTTGGGACTTTTAAACAACTCTGATTTTAATTATTAACTTTAATAGTTTTAAACAATTAAATTTAGATGAATTTCTGAAAATTTGATACATTTATATTGAATGAAAATTTAATCCCAGAATATTTGAAGAAGCTAGGTTTAGTTGAGACATTGAATGTGCCAGATAATTGAATTTAAAATATACAATTTTGTCAAGTTTAAATGATTTTTGTTAATCAATTTTAAAAAAATGATTTTTGTTTTTATCTTTGCTATTTCAAAGTTTTATGCTTCTAAATAAAGCTCTAATAAGGTTAAAAAATCTTTAATTATTTTGAAGGTGTGTCGAAAAGAATTTTGAATACTAAAAATTTTATTAATTTTAATGTTTTATCTCAAAAATAAGATATTTTTTTATTAAAAATGAACATAATCTAATCAATGAATTTTTTTTGAAATTTGAGCGTGCTTTGTTTTCTTATCTTACCGAGTTTTGATTCCTTTAATTTAATTTAATCTAAAAAAAGAAAACATTCAAGTGCTATTGAAATAAATAAACATAGTATTATTATGAAATATTTTCAAAAATATCATTTTTAAATATAAAAGCGTTCTAAAACGAATAAAATTTTGCATAAGAAAAGTAAATTTTTTCAAAAATATTTTTAAGAAACTAGTTTTAAATCAAGATGCTTAAATTGAAATGTATAAGCGACAAATTCGTCTCAAGCTTAACTTTAAATCAATTGCGTACATTTTTAACAGCGAAATTTCCTGAATTGAATGAATTTCCAAAATCTATAAAAAGCTATGATGATTTGCATAAGTATAGCATTGAAAATTCTGATCATTTTTGGGGAACATTGGCTAAAAGCCGTCTCGATTGGTTCAAACCATTTAATAAGGTGAATAATGGCGCTAAATTTAGTGACTTGGAAAATTACAATTCACAATGGTTCCTAGACGGAAAAATAAATGTGTCAGTGAACTGTGTAGATCGTCATTATCAAAAAAACCCAAATAAAGTTGCTTTGCTATGGGAAAAAGATGAACCAGGTTGTCACGAATCAGTTACTTATGAGTAAATTTTATAATATTCTTTTACATCTTTATAAATAATTTTCAAAAAAGACAACTTTATAAAATGATGAACAAAATGGCAAATCTTTTGAAATCTTGTGGTGTCCAAAAAGGAGATAGGGTTGCTTTTTACATGCCTACATGTTCAATGACTGTTGCCTGTATGATGGCCTGTGCTCGCATCGGTGCCCTTCATAGCATTGTGTTTGCCGGTTTTTCCTCTGAATCATTGGCTTCTAGGATAAATGATGGTATTCTAGTATCATATTATTTTTGTTTAATTTAAATAAAAATTGTATAGCTAATTGTAAAATTGTAATTACGGCAAATCAAGCAATACGTGGAGGAAAAATAATCAACTTAAAAAAAACTGTGGATGAGGCTATTAAGCTGTGTCCGACAGTTAAAAATGTTTTAGTTTATAAAAGAACTGAAAACAAATTTGAATTTAATTCTGAAAAAGATATTGTTATTGATGATGGTTTGGACCAATTCTCTTCGGAATGTCAACCGGAAATTATGGATGCAAACGATCCTTTATTCATGCTTTATACTTCGGGCAGCACTGGAAAACCAAAAGGCCTCGTTCATGCTCAAGCTGGTTACATTCTTCAATCTGCTTTTAGTCATCAAGTAATTAAAAAAAAAATTTTTAAGAGTTTTATAAATCTTTTTTTAAAAAAGATTGCTTTTAATTTTGAAAAAGATGATGTATTCGGCTGTTTGGCCGATGTTGGCTGGATCACCGGTCATACATATATTGTATATGCTCCGCTGTGCAATGGAGGAACCACTGTTTTGTTCGAAAGTTCACCAATTTATCCAAACCCAAGTCGTTATTGGGAAACAATTCAGCGACTGAAAATTAACCAATTGTACATTGCTCCCACATCGATACGTTTATTAATTAAAAATGGTGATGAATGGTTGAAAAACTATGATCTTTCTAGCTTGAAACTTTTAGGATCTGTTGGAGAACCTATTAACCAGGAAGCTTGGCATTGGTACGATGAAGTTGTAGGCCAAAAACGCTGTAAAATAATTGACACCTGGTGGCAAACTGAAACAGGAAGTCTAATGATAGCTCCATTACCTTGTGGTAAAAATGATCAAATTAAACCAGCAATGGCAATGAGACCATTTTTTGGAATTGATGCTGTTCTTTTAGATGAAAAAGTATTTAATTCAATTTTTATTAGAGATAAAAATAATAGAATTATTTTATTAAAGGGAAATGAAAAAGAGCCTAAAAACACAGAAGGAATTTTGTGTATCAAAAAGCCATGGCCAAGTATGGCCAGATCAATTTATGGTGATCATCAACGTTTCATTAATACATATCTTAGACCCTATCCAGGATATTACTTTACTGGAGATGGTTCTCATGTTGATAATGACCGTCATTTTCAAATAACAGGTCGCGTCGATGATGTCATTAATGTTAGTGGTCATAGAATTGGAACGGCTGAGGTCGAAGACGTGCTAGATGAGAGCCATCATATATCAGAGTCCGCAGTGGTCGGATTTCCGCATGATACACTGGGAGAAGGAATTTTCGCTTTTGTAACTCTTAGAAATGATAATGATTTTAATGAGGAACAAGTGGTGAAAGAGCTAAAAGCATTGGTTAAGTCTAAAATTGCCGGCTATGCTGTACCGCATTATTTCTTAGTAAGATATATATTAAAGTAGATTTTAGATCAATAAGGAAAAAAATGAAAAATTTTTTTTACTCAAAACTCGAAGCTAGATTATGATGATACATTGAATGTACCAGCTGACATAAAGTACAGAACTACTCAAAAGCTTTTAGAAAAAAAGCTATTGAGGTTATTCATTTTTTTTATGTTTTGTTGCTCTAAAATTTGCGTTGACATTTTAAAATTATGTTTTTTGTGTTAACTTTGAATTTAGTTTGTCTCGAACTTGCCGAAAACACGATCTGGTAAGATTATGCGACGCGTACTGAGAAAAATAGCTACAAATAAATTTGATGAAATGGGTGACACGTCAACTTTGTTTGATCCTTCTTTAATAGATGAAATTACAGCTAAATATAAAAAGCTTAAGGGGATAAATTAATTTAGTTTTATTAAAAAATTTTTATTTATTTTGGACTTTTTAAATAAATTTTTTTTGAATTATTTCTAATTATTCTTATTCTTATCGATTCTTACATTAATTTGAATTTTAGGATTTTTTAATAAATTCTTAATTAAAGATAAACGAAAAATATTTTCTTCAATTTTTATCGCATTTAATTACAAGAAACAGTTTCTAGATAAAAATTTCAATAATACCTGATTCGACTTAATCAATTACTTTTTTATCAAAAAAAGAATACCTTCAATGCCTTCAATATTTTCGTATTTCATTTTTAATCTGATTTTAGTTTTGAAAAAGATTTCTGAAATATTTTAGCACTAAAAAAAAAACAATCTCTTAAAATGAAGATGACTTAATAATAAATTGTGACCCTCAAAATTATATATCCATCTTTTATCGATTATTTTTTTTAAAGATAAATCCAACATATATTAATATTAATAATAATGGAATTAACAAATAAAACTAATTTAAAAAAGATCTAAAAAATTCATAATTTATAAATAAATAAAAACATTACTTTAATAGAAATATCTTTCCTCAAAAATATTTGACTATTCAAATTAATATCAATCATATTTGATCGACTAAACTTTTGTATTCAGAAATTAGATGATTTAAGTTGTGATGACTTAACAATTCATAGCTTTAAAATAACATATCTTATTTGATTATTATATTGATAAAAATAAACAATTTCATGGATTTTTTCTAATTCCGATAATAAAAACGCTGCATCAGAAAAATTTATTTTTTAATCTAAACTAATTCAAAGAAATACTAGGATTATATCTCAAATAGATTGTTTATTTTCATAAATAATCCATATTTTTTGTTTTACATCGTCTTGTCTAATCCCTAAGAAAAATTTTTGTAGATTTGGTGGCTTTTTCAACGAAAAAAAAGTCTTCATATTACGAATTTATAAATAAATCATACTTTTTATTTACTTTTATGTATCTCAAATAAGTTAAAATAGTAAAAAAAATTAATAATTGTTATTTAAAGATTAAATAAGGCTATTAATTAACTCTGGAAATATCAAACTTAATTTACAACCAAAAAATTTAGTTGAAATTCGAATAAGATTTTAAAGGTTTATGTTAGGTAATTTAAGATAAGATTCAAATAATTATTCATTGATCGGATTTTAAAATGAAAACAAGCCATAATAAAATAGAAAAAGTTGTTGAAATTTAATCAGAGTTTTTTGGGTTTTAAATAGAAATTGTATAAGTTTGGGATCAGATTATTATTGGATTACAATTAAAAAAAAAACATATACGGAATCATATTTACAAGAATCAAAATTAATTTAATTTTTTTAAAAGTAATTACGAAAATTTAAAGAATTTCGACAATAGATAAGAAGTTTCTTTGAGAACACCTACCAACTAGTCATCCAAACTTTATTTTTCATTGCTCTGGAGAATTTTTGACGTTTCAATATAATTATTTTAAATAAAAATGAAATTAATAAATATTTGAAATTTATGGAAATTTTATGATTAGTACAATTTTATTCTGCTATGATTTTGGTTAAGAAAATTAAAATATTTTATCGATCTGTTCTCATCAAATAAGCTTGAATTAAATAACAAAAGAAAAATAAATAAAAGTTGAAAATTATTTCAATACATGTAAAATCAGAATTTGGTATTAGTGATGTTTTACATGATGAGTTGTCAAATTTTGTTTAGAATTGAGACTAAATAGTGTAACTTTAATTCATTAAAGAATAAATGTTTTATTTAAAAATTTCATCGGATTATTTATAAGTTTTATTTTTAGTAAATTAATAATTTATTTATTAATATTAAATAGCTAGATTTTATGAATTATTTATTTTGTTGATTCTATTCAGATTTTTTTTTCTAAATTAAACTTTTTTTTTAAAAATATCGAAATTTTAAAATAAGGCCGATTGAAAAATATAATGAAAAAAAATTAATTAATAAAAATAAAATAACAATCGATGTCTAATAAAAAGATCATTAAAAAAATATAGCAATTTATAAAATTCAATGATTAAATTCTTTTTTATATGATTTTTTCAAGCATGCATATAAAAAAAACAATTAGAATGGTTGATTTTATTCTAATAATTTTTAGATTAATACTTATTAAGAAAGAATTAGTGATAAAAAAATAAACATTTTTCAAAATAAATATTTAAAAAGTAATCATATATTATTTTAATTAAATTTTTGTAAATTAGAATTTATGATTAATAGAGTACTTTTTGGTCTTTAATATAAGATATAGTACTGTTTGGCTAAGATGATCTCTGCTATAATTAATTTAGAATTTTTTTTATTCTTTTTATAAATGGCTCTCAATAAATCATTCATTTTTTCATGATTTTGATCAAGTTTTAATTAAAAATATACATGATTTTAATTATTTCCATTAAGATCAATAATTTTTAAGAACATAACACGGCAATTGTTATCTCACGAGTTGAGCTTTTGTTGGCATTCATGCATTTTTAAACAAATTTTAAAAAGTACTTTTCCCTCAGCTGAATTGTTGATATATGACTTGTCAAAAGGTAAATCGGCTCGTTTTTAAACAGATCCTCACGAGTTCTAATTTATTTTTTCATTAATCATCCAGACCAATTTGGTATCAAACATTAAGCTAATTCTGTATTGGGCATAAATGAAAAATCGATATCCATTCTCAATTATAATTCTATGCTAAAATTAACTGAGCGTTCACAAATTTAAAACAGAATTCATGAACAGGAAGAGATTTTTGTTTACAGACTTTATTTAAAATTAAATATTAAGCTAACAATGGGTCCAAAAATCGATATTTCAAGTGATCAAATATTTTTAAGTGACCAACACAAAAAACTAAGATTTATCAAAATTCAAAAAAAAATGTTTAACATTGTCTAAATAAACAAGATTTGTATCAAATATCGAATATTAAAACAAACAAAATTATCACAAAAATTGGTTTAAGTTTCATTTTAATTAAATCACCAGAGGATTCCGCATAAATAGAAAAGTCTGCTAATCTAGTTCAATTATCTTAAGTAGAAAGTAAATTTTTATCATATGCTAGAATTATATTTTTTATTAGAATTTGCTAAGAGTGAATTGTTCGATAAGGTTTTTGGTTTAGAAGGGCTTTATTCCGAGCAAATATTGATTTTTTTTGAATAGTACCTTTCTTTAAAATTTAAAATTAATTTTAATTTGTTTCTATGTCAACTAATTAAAAAAGATTCAATCATTTAATCGGGTTGATTTAAAGTATTCAAGTTAGTTTGAACTAAAAATGTGCACTTGCATCCTAAAATTGATAAGGTACTTAAAATGTAGTTTTAATTTCTTTTGAAGTTTAATATTTTGCCCGTTAGCCCAGTTCAGTTTGAAGATTTTTTTGAAAAAAGTTAATTTCGGTCCAATTTAAAGCCAAAAAATTTAATTTCTCTTTACTTGATTATTATTGGTAATATGATATCAATATCCAATATTGTGGATAATTAATTTTGAAACAAAATAAAGATTTCAAGAGTCATTTTTAAACAGTAGAATGGTTTTTAGAATTGCTTTTCTTTCTATCAAAATTGTTATCCTTCTTTGTATCATTTTAATTTGTTTTGATTTGTCTTAAAATAGCTTCCAAATTTTCTATTTAAAATCACAAATCTTTTATTTATTTGTCAGAAATATAATTTAGTCCAGACAACAATTTTTAAATTTAAAGTCTTCATTGTAGCCAACTGTTAAATTTTATTCTAGTTTTAATTTTTTTCCTTATTCTTTTGAACTATTAAATATTTACTTTTTAGGGAAAGAATACTAAAAAAAATATTAAAATTTTAAGTCAATATTTAATAGCTTCTGAACAGACTGAATCAACTGACTAATCATTATAAATATGATACAATTTATTTTTGAAGGCGCAGGGTTCAAAAATATGAGCAGAAATTGATAAATAAACAGATTAAATTTGATTTATTCGATCAATTTAAAGTTTAATTGAAATCAAATGTATAATAATAAAAAAGATAATAATTAATTTTAGACTATGAAATTAGTTTGGTAATCAAAATTCAAAATTAAGATAAAAAATTAAACGATAAGATAATGGTTTTTAACAAGTTCTTAATTAAATAGGCAAAAATGAGAGTCAAGACAAATTCTGAGCTACACTAATGCTGTATTAGTACCTGTTTTTATGTTTTGATCACCTAAAATGAATAACAGTGAGAGGATGTGAGATGATTAATTAAAATGAAATAATTTTATTTTTTATAAATCAAGTATAAAACAGCTTAAATTTCAAAAAGTATGAATTTTGTTAGAAAATAAGTGTACACATCATGGTAGATAGATAATTTTTAAGATGAAGCTTAAATGATACGTTTGTGTTTTCAATTCATCTTTATTTTTCTAATAATCAATAGGCTAAGAAAATATTTGATTTATCTATTTTATATGCTATTCTCGACTAGTTCCAGTTTTACTTTTGTTCGGCTAGGAATCGTCGATTCTACTAGACTTTCAATTATCTTCCTCTCAATCTCTAGTAAAGAATTTGACCTATAAACAAACTTATTCTAAAACAATGAACAAACATCGGATAAATCTGTTTGCGATTAGATTAACTAAAAGCAGTAAGAAACTAGAATTCGGCAAAGTCCGCATATATCCGGCAAAATCTTTTCATTATAGGTCAAACATTTATTTGGCTCTCAGAAATGCTTCAGTACAAAAATTTTAATCTCCAATTTAAACAAAGCTTTTAGATATTTTTAATGAAGATAATTCACCAAAAAAAAATAGAAATGAAAAATTTAGTAATTACTAGTCTATGAAGAAAATTTAAGTCTTGAGTCTATGGTAATTAATAAAATTAAAAAAAAAATAACTGCAGAACCATTAACTCAGTAAATGTGGTAGGTTTAAAGTTTTATTTTTACTCATAGTATACCTATTTTGGAAAAAGTTCTAAAGAGAGTAATGCATTCGCTAAAGATAAAGCTTGATTTTGAAATAATTTTATGACTTTAATTTCGGCTTATGTATTTTAATTATTAATTTTACCTGAATATAATGTAAGATTTAATTAGCATGCTAGTTTAAATAAAGCGACTTAATTTAACAAGCAGTAGATTGAAAATATGATAAATTTGGGGCCTTATTTTAATTTTTTTTAAAGCATAAATTGGTTAAAATTTGTCCATAGACGTATAAATATATATTATAAAGTAAATATAAGCAATTTTTGAATTTTTTGGGAAGCGTAATTAGCAAAAATGGAAGTTCTCAGAAAGTCATCCGAAAAAGACTATCGAAGGTTACAATTGAATTCTTTAAATTAAAAGATTTGAAGTGGTCGTCTTTTTTTAGCCTAAGGACCAAATTACATCTTCTAAGTAGCCTTGTAAAATATGAACTGACATTTGGATCCGAATGTTGGAGAATGACAGAGAGTGACTTTCAAGAAATGGAATTTTTTTAATAATAATTGCCTAAAAAAGTCTTCTTTTCGGACTAAATTACAATTTTAGAACTGTACTGGAAAACAAGAACCGAGCCGATCTGCAACACTATAGACAGAAGAGGCCTAAAATGACTTGGACATTTTTTAAGAATGCCAACAGACATAATCACTAGAATGGCTTGATTCTGGATACCACAAGGGAAGAGAAATGCAGGAGGACCAACGATTAACTGAAGGAGAACAGTTGGAAGAAAGCTACAAGAGATGAAACACAGGTGGAAGCAAGCATTTCCGCAAAAAATTGTGTAGAATGGAGGGGACGAGTGGACGCCTTATGCTTCACAAAGAGTTGAAGTTAGAAGAAGAAGAAAATATGCCAATTTAGGAACAAGTTCGAAAGAGAGTAATACATTAAAAATAAAGCTTAATTTTGAAAAAATTTTGTGACTTTAATTTTAGCTTATGTATACATAATTAATTATTAATATGTGATCTAATATTTAATTAGTATACTAGTTTAAATAAGGTGATTTTTTTTAAGAAGCAGTATATTGAAAACGCGGCAAATTTTTTTTTTTTTTTTTAATTTTAAATTGGTTAACATTTAACCAAAGACGGGTCAATATATTTAAAAGTAAATAAAAGCAATTTTGAATTTTTTGTTAAAGCAAATTTAATTTGTTCAGTAGATTACCTAAATCAATGTAGACAATATCAAATTGAGCATAAAATATTTCAACAACTAAAGAAGGGTTATATTAAATGAAATTATTTAGATCCAAGTTTTATTTTTTTTTTCGAATTTTTCCTCTCGAAAGTTTAGCATGCAATTTATGCTCAAAGTAAATTTCAAAAATAGCTACATTTTATGATTGCAGCTATTAGTCAGAAAAAAAAAGGTAGGGAAAATTTTGGTAAAATTTTTTGCTTGTTTCAATAATTTGAAACTCGGATATTAAAATTAAATTTTAGATAGTGACTAATTATTATGTGTTTTAGCTTGCTGTTATCTTTTTTATTATTACTAGACGATGGGAGAACAAATTTTTAAACATGAAAAAAGAAATTATGCTTTCAAAATATGAAGAATTCAACATAAGATGAAAATAAAATAAAAAAGTAAAATAGCGTTTTTGCACGCCAAATAAATCGACTCCATTTTTATTTTCTATGAAAGATTAGCTAAAAAACTAGAACTTGTTCGAAACGTGCTTCCTTTCTTTCTTGCCGTATCCACCTGGTTTTTTGTGATTAATTTTATCATCAAGAGAAGCGAGAATAGCGTTAGGTACTGCTGACTAAGTTCTTTTTTTTCACAAATTTTTTAGAATAATTTATTCAAACGTAAACTATCTAAAATTTATTAGTTGTTCTAAATAATTTCTTTTTAATTAATTTTTTTATATCTTCATAGCGAATGTATTTTTGAGATGACCTCAATTTAAAGTGTGACCATAAGCCGCAAATTTTATCAGTTTTGGTCAAGAGTGAAAAAATTATTGACACCTGAGCCATAAAGAGGTTTAAAAAAAATTGAATTTTTTAGTTAAGCTAATAAACTGGCCAGCTCGAATAGAAGAAGTATTCTGGCAAAGTTTATCAATTGTTTGTGCAGATAAATGATCAGATTTCAAAGAGAAGCATTATTAGATGAGTGGCCAATAACTGATAAAAATTATAATTTTTTCTAAGTTCAAAATCAATATGAATATTTTATTATTTTTTTTATGTTTATATATATAGGGAATATAATTTTGGCTCTTTATCAATATAGGCTTTAGCGAAAAGAAAAAAAAAATACGAAAATTGTAATGAACGGACCTAAATTAGGCACCATATCTTTATGATCGAAAATTATTATAGAAATGTGTGAACCTTATTTTTGTAAAACCATTATTTATTATCTTATTCATTGTACAAAAGAAGTCTGATTTTTAACTGGCAAATTTTAATTATCGTTTTTTTTTCCAAGATAGTCAAAATAATTAACATTATGATAATTATCAAGAAGTTCAATTAAAGATTCTGTTTAAAAATGGCGAAAAAAATAACGGTTTGATCAAGAGGAAAAAATAAGGTCTTAGATTGAAAAGGGTAAAAATTCTTTATAATTTTAATTTATTTTAAGATTTTTTAGAAAAAAAATTTTTTTTTTAATTTAAAATAATCTGTAATAGATACAGAGATATTTATAGATAATCTTTAATTTATCACGAAGACAAAATTTTGGTCGTGTTCTAATATTTAGTTTTAAATTTAGGGGGAGGGGGGTATGCCCTTAACTGTGATCGTCGAACTTCATTTTGTATTTTAATCATCTTTATATTTTTCCTCTCTCTTTTTTTTTTTTAATTTTTTTTCTTGTTTCTAACATACACATTTCACTTGAACACTTAACAAAAAGGTTAAATTACAGGTTTTGTCCGCTATCGACTTGATAGTTTAAGCTTTTGAAAAATAAAAAAAAAAATTCAACAAAAAAAAAGCGTACATAATTAAACCGGTTTCGAGCTCATTTCTTGCCACAAAGCCCCAATCTAACAATTTCATTTCAATTTAGATATTTTTATATTGTTTTGTATTGATTTAAAAAAAGATTTAAAAAAAAAAGCTTAACAATTTTGAATAGATAAATTAACAAAAAAGATGACTGATGTAGCCTCGCCTGCGGGCCAGCCAGAATTCAACGGTCAATATGACGAAAACACTGACTACAACATAGACGATGGCGGCAATTCGACAGCGCGGCTTTTTGAGCGCACCCGCATCCAGGTGTTGGCCGACGAGCGCGAAATGGTACAGAAAAAAACCTTCTCAAAATGGATAAACTCGCACTTGGTACGCGATGGTCCGTACAGAGTGAGCGATCTATACATAGACTTGCGCGATGGCCGCCTGCTCATCCGACTGCTTGAGATATTGTCGGGCGAGCGTTTGCCCAGACCCACACGCGGAAAAATGAGAATCCACTGCATGGAGAATGTGGACAAGGCTCTTTTGTTCTTGCAGGAGCAGCATGTTCACTTGGAGAACATAGGCGCTCATGACATCGTCGACGGCAACCCGTCCCTCACCCTCGGTCTCATTTGGACAATAATTTTGCGATTCCAGATCCAGGACATAATCACAGACCAGTTGATCACACAACAGTTGGGAACTCCGAACGAACCGTTCGAAATACGGCGAGAAGCGCGCTCCGCCAAAGACGCACTGTTGCTATGGTGCCAAATTAAAACAGCCGACTACGCCAACGTCAACGTTCGCAACTTTACCACATCGTGGCGCGATGGCCTCGCTTTCAATGCTCTTATCCACAAGCACAGACCTGACTTGATCCAGTACTCCCAGCTGAACAAGTCCAACCATGCGTTCAACTTGAACAATGCGTTTAGCGTTGCAGACAAACGTTTGGGCATATCGCGTCTTCTCGAGCCCGAGGACGTCAATGTGGACATACCAGATGAAAAGTCAATCATGACCTATGTGATCGCGTTCTATCACTACTTCTCTAAGATGAAAGGCGACCAGGTACAAGGCAAAAGAATCGCCAAGGTGGTGTCGAGTGCCATGAGCATCGAAAAGGATATCAAAAAGTATGAGAGTCTAACAAGTGATTTATTGGAGTGGATCCGTGAGACCATTGATTTGTTGTCCGACAGACAATTTGCTAATTCACTCCAAGGCGTTCAGCAGCAGTTGACTGCCTTTAATTCTTATCGAAAAAATGAAAAAGCAGCCAAATTTTCCGATAAGGGAAACTTGGAGGTTTTGTTGTTCACTATTCAGAGTCAAATTAGGGCCCAGAATCAGCGGCCATATTTGCCCAAAGAAGGCAAGCTTATATCTGATATAAATAGAGCTTGGGCTGAGCTCGAAAAGGCAGAGCATGAGAGAGAATTAGCGTTGAGGGAAGAGCTTGTGAGGCAAGAAAATTTGGAACAGCTAGCCAACAAATTTAACAAGAAAGCTGCCATGAGAGAAAAATGGTTGAACGATTCGCAAAAATTGGTAAATAGAAATTTTTTTTTGTTCAAAATAAATACTTGATTATTTATTATGTACTGTGAAGTTACATGAGAATCAAAGATTTGAAATTTTATTTTTGCATCGTAAAAATAAAAATCTAAAAATAAACTGATATAAAATTATAGGATAGAGAAGCAGAGCTTTATGTATGCGAGTAACGAGCCGTTATTTATTAACAAATGTGTTGAAACATTGATGGGCTAAGTTCAAAAATGCGAAAAATTTTTTTTTATTTTTTCAAAAAGTCTTGTGTCGTGCCATGTATTTATTAAGGCGGCCATACGAATTTTTTGCCGTTCCATGAAGTAATTAAGGCTTCCATTTTTATTTCAAACTTTGAAATTCAAAGTCTTTAAAATGACTGTTTTAAGAAAATAAATTTCAAGTCAGATCAAATGACTTTACTTTAAAATGAATTTTTATTCTGACTTTTGCGCAAGTCAGCTTTAATGCTAAAGTGTTAGTTTCTATTATTAATCAAAACCGATAGCCAATAGTTTCACTGAAGTATTCGTCGAATCAGAATTCAGGGTTTCTATTCTTGAATTGAAAAATCGTTCAGTATCCTAGATTTTACCATGTACACATCTGGTATTTAGCTCGTCGCGATGCTCGTTCCTTGCAATTAAAAATATTATTAGAATTGAGTTGATTTTGAAACTTAGAGTCTTGGTAAAACATATTTTATTTTTTTTTTTAAATTGCTGTTACGCTGAAATTAGCATTAATTTTTTAAAAAGTTAATGCTAATTTCAACATAACAACTGGCTTTGCTGAAACTTAAAATTGTGATTTAATTAAAAAAGTCTTAATCGGTCTAATTCTGAATCACAATGAATTGATGATTTAACTGAGAAAATATTTTTTTTAAATAAAAAATAATGAATGTTGTGAAATTTTACAAGACTTTATTTTTCTCTAAATTCTATCATAAGAATTTATAAATTTGTTCTATGGCAACGTTTTCATTGAAAGCCTTATTTTTACAAAGATGTTGTTGAAATATAGTTTTTTTGTAAGATCAAAGTTATTTGAAGTTTTCCATTCAATCTAAGGTAATACTTTAGCCTCAAATGAAAAAATGTTTGAGTAAAATAACATTGAAAAGTATTTACAGACGCTGAGTTTTATTTTAAAAAAATTTCTAAAAAATTTCGATTGTAAGATAAAAGTTAAAAAATTTTCATTTGTCACAATAGACTATAAATGTTTATTTTGCAATACGTAAATAAAATTAAAATTTTTGAACTGTTAAACTTTTCAAGTTTTTCAATTCTAGCTTTAAGTGGCTCAATAAAATTAATTAAATAATTAATTCAGTTGCTTTTTTAATAAAATTTTACATTAGCACTGCAAAATCAAGCCAAATAAGGCTTTGTGAAACTGAGTACAAAATAACAAAAACAATATTAAAAAAAGTATAATAATTAGATGAAATATTTTACTTCTAGTAAAAAAGATGGATAAGTTAAGTGGTAAAGACTTTAGTAATTGTATTCAGTTATTTTTGTAACGAATAACATAAAATCTTCTTTTACTCGAAAAAGAAATTTAATTGAATTTTAGAATTTATTCAGTTTTTTTTATTATAACACAAAATAATCATTTTATTTAATAAAATCATCAAAAAAAAATGAAAAAATTCTGGTATTTCGGTACAACAAAAAAAGTGAAAACAATTTTAAAAACCTTTTAATTTTTGTTTGTCACTCAATCCTTTACTTAAAATGTAATAGATACTTAAAATTGTATGATTTTGTTTACAAAAATTTCATTTAAAAAAAAATAAAAAATTTAAATAAAATGAAAAAAAACTCATAATTAAATTAAAAAACACTTAAAAATTAGAAAAAAAAGTACAAATAAAAACAATCTTTTTTTTTAATTAAAAAAGCCTAAAAGATTATAAAAAGACAGTTTATTACCAAAAAAAAAAGAGAATAATAGAATTGTATTCATGTTATTTTTTTATCTAATAACATTGAAATCTGCTTCTCTCTAAGAATATTAAAAAAAAAAGTATAATAAAATTTTTTGCATCTAGAAAAAAGCTGGATGAGTGGTTGAGGGTTTTAGAAATTTTAAAGAATTTTGTATTTTTTGCTTTTATTTTTGTAGCAAATGACATAAAATCTTCTTTTACTCGAAAAAGAAATTTAATTGAATTTTAGAATTTGTTCATTTTTTTTCTAATAAAATATACAAAAAGAAAATTTATTTATTTAGAAAAATCATTCTGGTATTTCGGTGCAAAAAAAAGTGAAAACAATTCTAAAAACCTATTAATTTTCGTTTGTCACTCACTCAACTTTTACTTAAAATTTAATAAATATTTAAAATCATATAATTTTGTTCACAAAAAATTCTTATATTTAAAAAAAAAATTGAAAAAAAAAAATCTCCACTAAATTAGAAACCACTCAAAAATTAGATAAAAAAAGTTAAAATAAAAACAATTTTTTTTGTATCAAACAAATTTCTAATTAGCAAAAAATAAGCTAAATATTTACAATATTTTCAGGTCATAAGTGATCAGTTCGGCTTCGACCTGGAATCAGTGGAAGCGGCGTTCAAGAAACAAGAGGCCATTCAGACCGACATAAGCGCGTTCGAAGACCGCGTCCGAAACGTAATCGACATAGCCAAAGTGCTGGAAAAGGAGTGCTACCACGAAATAGACAAGATAAACGCTCGCAAGCGAAATGTCTTCATGCTTTGGAACTACCTGCTCGACTTGGTCAAGAACCGTCGCCTCAAGCTCGAGTCGTGCTACTCGCTGCAAAAAATCTTCCAAGAAATGCAACAAATCGAAGACTACTTGTCCGACCTGAACAAACTGCTCTCGCTGGACAACTACGGCACCCACTTGATCTCGGTCGAAGACCTGATCGAGCGACACAAGGTCATAGACGCGGACATCGCGCTCACCGGCGAAAAACTGGCGCGCATCAACCAAGAAGCGCACGCGTTCATCCAACAAATCAACGACGAGGACGCGGCCGCCGACCAAAGCCAAAATCTGAGCATATTCCCGCACACGTCCATGATCTCGAGCCGAGTGGACGAGCTGGAGAGCGCGCTCAGACACACCATTCAGCTGAGCCAGAACAAATTGGCCAAGCTGCACGAGGCGCTCAACTTCTGGAAGTTCATGGAAGACATTGCCGAAGAGGAGATTTGGATGCACGAAAAAATGCAACAGCTGAGCGTGCCCGACGAGGACGTCGACTGGAGCTCGCCCATCCAGCTCAACCAGAAGACCAGCATCAAGCCCAAGGTGATCGAGAACGAGATCAACGCTCACAAGAACATACAGTACGCCAAAGTAAAACAAGACGGCCTTCACCTCATCCAACAAAACAACTACAGATGCCACGAAATCGATCAGCGTCTCCAGCAAATCGAACACAAATGGACCCGTTTGGCACAACACTGTCACTCAAAACAAAACAAACTGCACGAACTCGAAGAAACAAAACAATTTTTCATGGACGCCGAAGACGTCGACTCCTACTTGTACGAACTCAGCCGTTTGCTGAGCCAGTCGGCCGACGACGACTTGGCGGGCGTGTGCCGCGACGAAGCCACTTGTCTCAACTTGCTCAAAAAACACAAGGACTTGGAAGACGAGTTTCTCAAGTACAAACAACAAGTGCAGCTAATACACGAACAGGCGGCCAACTTGGGCTCGCTGAAGCGCCTGGAGCTCGACGACGACCACGACGACGAGCGTAACCATGACGACGAGCGTAACCATGGCGACGAGCGTAACCATGACGACGAGGACAAACAAAAACTGCACATACTGCTGGATCAAGTGCAGCAGAGACTGGCCGGCCTGGACAGACGGTACGGCGAACTGGCCGACATGTTCAAGCTGCGTCGCCACAAGCTCAACGATCAATTGTCGTTTATTCGCTTGCAGAACGACACGGACGGCATCGAGGAGTGGTGCGACGAAAAAGAGCGTTTTTTGGCCACTCTCGAGCCAAACAAGGTCAAGGACATCGAAGCGCTCGAGATCATACGTCACCGATTCGACGGCTTCGAACGAGAAATGAACTCGAACGCGCCAAAAGTCGCCGTCGTCAATCAACTAGCCAAACAATTGATGGCGGCCGCGGCCACTCATCACGCGCCACTCCGCGCCTCCTCCTCCTCCACTCAACAACTGCCCATTGACGACTCAATCGACGGTCTGACCAGCGCCGATCTGTCCGCCAACCAAACGGTCCAAGAACGCATGTGCCGTCTGAACAACAAATGGGCCGTGTTGCGTCAACTTGTCGACAAGAAACGCGACGATTTAAACTCGACGTTCGGCGTGCAAACATTTCACATTGACTCGCAGGAAACAATTAGTTGGATACAGGAGAAAATTCGTGTGGTGCAGTCGACTGGCGAGTTTGGCAACGATTTGTCGGGCGTGATGGCCACACAGCGAAAATTGAACGGTCTGGAACGCGACCTGGCCGCCATTGAGCTGAAAAAAAAGCAGCTCGAAGAACAGGCGGTCAGCATGGAGGACGAGCATCCGGAAGAGTCGGCCGAAATACGCCAAAATTTGCAGCAGATCAAAGAGGTGTGGAGCGAGCTCAAAGAGCTGTTGGTCAAGCGGGAAGAGTCGATGGGCGAAGCGGCCGATTTGCACAGCTTTTTGCGCGAGCTCGACCACTTTTCTGTGTGGTTGACGCGCACACAGACTTCGGTGGCGAGCAGCGAGCAGCCGCAGTCGTTGCCGGACGCCGAACAAATGCTCAATCAACACCAAAGCACCAAAGAAGAAATAGACCGGTACGCGCCCGACTACGCCCGTCTCAAAGACTACGGCGACAACATATGCGCCTCGGCCGACGTCACCGATCCGCAGTACTTATTTTTGCGCGAGAGACTTAACGCGCTCGACCACGGCTGGAACATGCTCGATCAAATGTGGCGCACTCGTCAACTAACGCTCAGCGAAGACCTCAACTTGGAAATATTTAAACGCGATGCGGCACAAGCCGAACAACTGCTCGCCAACCAAGAATACTATCTGCGTCAAATTCAGCAGCCGCGCTCACTCGAAGAAGCCGACGCCATGCTCCGCAAACACCAGGACTTTGTGACGTCGGCACGCGCCAACAAAGACAAAATAGACGGCATCGCTTTGTCGGCCAAGTCTCTCGCCGAGGACCAGCATCGACAAATTGGCGCCATCGAGGCCAAGGCCGACGATATTAGACGACGCTACGCCGACAACGAAAAGCGGAGTGGACGCGTCGTCGGCCGTCTACGCGACTCGGTCAGATACTATCAATTTTTGCAGGAGTGCGACGAGCTAAAGGAGTGGCTCGAGTACAAGTTGATACAGGCTCAGGACGAGTCGTACAGAGACGCCAAAAATATACACATGAAGTATTTGCGACACAAGGCGTTCGAGTCCGAGGTGACCGCCAATCGAAATCGTTTGGACGAAATAGAAAAAGAAGCACGCAGTTTATTTGCATTGGACACCGAGCAGTCAAATACTGAGGACAGTGATGAGAGTGAAGAGGGCGACGTGGACGATCAGATGCGCGCTCAAATGCAAGATGATGTATCGATTCGAATTGACGAGCTGAACAAACAATGGAACGAGTTGCAGGCGACCACACAGCAAAAAGGCGAAAAGCTCTTCGATGCCAACCGAGGCATTTTGTTCGAGCAATCCGTCGATTCCATTGACATTTGGATCAAAGAAATGCAAAAGCATATACAGTATATTACGCAGCGTACACAGGACAGTGGTTCGGACAAAAATGACTTGACCACTACGAATTTGTTGTTGGACAAACAGCGCGAAATCGAAAGTGAACTGGTGATCAGACAGAGGCAAGTTGAAGAGTTGAAACAACAGGCCGAGTTGGTCAAGAGTGCTGAGCCGGACAAAAGTGGCCAAATTGACGAGAAACGACTTCAAATTGAGCTTAAATTTGGTGAAATTGTTCAACCGCTCGAGGAACGACGCAAACAACTACAGGAACAAAAAAGAGTGTTTCAGTTTATACGCGATTGTGAAGACGAGTTGTTGTGGATTGAGGAAAAAATGCGTCAAGCTCGATCAACGGACGTTGGTCAATCGTTGGTACAAGTGAACATGTTGCAGCGTAAAAATGACACCATGCAAAAAGAAGTGGACAATCACGAGCAACGAGTGAATCAAGTGTGTTCGGACGGCGAGTGCATGATCCAAGAGCAAAATCCTCGCTCGGAAGAATTTCAGCATCGCATTGCCAATTTGCTGAGCGAATGGCAAAATTTGAAGCAGTCAATTGAGGAACGACGCGTCAAACTCGACCATTCGCAGCGTGTCCAACAGTATTTGTTCGATTGCAATGAGGCCGAGGCTTGGATGGCCGAACAAGAATTGTACATGATGTCGGACACGGGCGTGTACGTGGTGCCAGTGCCGTTGAGTCAATCTCAAAGTCAGTTGAGTGCGCAGTCCAGTGGTGCCGAAAGCAAAAAAGACGAGCTAAACGCTCAAAATCAACTAAAAAAACATTTGCAGCTTGAGACCGAAGTTGAAAATCACGCCGAACACATTCGACAATTGGGCGAGACCAGTCGTCGCTTGTGTCACACAAACAAGGACGAACAAGAGCCAGTGTCCGGCAATCACACATCGGACTCGATTGTCAAACGTCAAATGCAAATCGACAAGCTGTACGCCAGTCTCAAGGACCTGGCCAACGAGAGACGCGTCCGACTCGAACAAACCGTCAAGTTGTTCGTGCTGCACCGGGACATCGACGACCTGGAGCAGTGGATTGCCGACAAAGTGATGGTGGCCGACAGCAACGAGCTCGGACAAGACTTCGAACACGTCAATTTGCTCAAGCAACGATTTGCCCACTTCGAACAGGACACCAGACACATTGGCCAAGAACGCATCAGCCTAGTGAGCCAAGTGGCCAATGGACTGATTGACGCGGGCCACGCCGACTCGTCGGTGATCGCTCAGTGGAGCGACGCGCTCAATCAATCGTGGGAAGACTTGCTAGAGCTGATACGCACCAGGACCCAAATGCTGGACGCCAGTTGGCAGCTGCACAAATACTTTTCCGACTGCAAGGAGGTGATTGCGCTTGTGGACGAGAAAAAAAAGTGCATACCGGACGAGGACGGCCGCGACGCTCAATCGGTTGCACAGCTGCAGCGGCGTCACGCTCTCTTCGAACAAAACGAGTTGATCACGTTGGGCGCCCGTGTTCTGCAGATCGAGGACGAGGCCGCCAAGTTGGTCACGTTGTACGCGGGCGACAGGGCCGACGAGATCAGACACAAAAAGGCCGAGGTCGACGACCAATGGGCCAACTTGAAACAACTGGTCGAGATGAGAAAACGACAGCTAAATGACTCGAGCGACTTGTTCAAGTTTTTTAATTTGGCGCGAGATTTGCACATGTGGATGGAGACGCAGATGCGCGAGATGATGAACGAGGACAAGCCGAGGGACGTGAGCGGTGTCGAGCTATTGATCAACAATCACAAGTCGCTCAAGGCTGAGATAGACGCCAGAGATGAAAACTTCACCATTTGTATTAACCTGGGCAGGGAGATATTGAGCAGAGTGCATTGGCGCCAAAACGAGGTCAAGGACAAGTGTGTTCAGTTGTGCGTGAAAAAAGACCAAATTGACGATCAGTGGATGCAGCGATGGGAGTATTTGGAGTTGATACTGGAGGTGTATCAGTTTGCGCGCGATGCTGCTGTGGCCGAACACTATTTGATTGCGGCCGAGCCCTATTTGCTCAACGATGACTTGGGCGAAACGCTCGATCAGGTCGAGCAGTTGATCAAGAAGCATGAGACGTTTGTCAAGTCGATACTGGCCCAGGAGGACAGGTTCAATGCGCTCAGAAAGTTGACTAGGCTGGAGGAGAAATTTTTGCAGGCGGACCGCAAGGACGCTGGAACGCGTGACGCCGAGCTGCATCAGTTGAATGTGAAGCGAATGGCCAGGTATGTGCAAGAGTTCAGGACTGTGGATGAGATCGAGGCGGAGAAGCGCGCCAACGAAGAGGTTGAACGTGCTGAGCGCCAACTGCAGGAACAGGTGAGACGGGAACAAGAGCAAAAGGAACGTGAGAGGCAAGCGGCCGATGTGTTCGATGCGGCCAAGGCCATTGCTCAGGTCGGGGCCACTGTGGCCAGCACGTCTAGATCGCCCGGATCAGCCTCCACTTTGCCAAGACAAGGTAAATTGGAGTTTTTTTTTTTTTTTTTTCTCCACCACCCCCCCCCTTTTTTTTTGTTCGATGTTCTTTTTGTTCATGTTGTTTTTGATTTTTTGACGAGTGTAGATAAAGTTAATTCTCGTGTTGGTTTCCTGCCGCTTTCGTATGAAAATTTGCAGAAGTTGCGCCAGGAACAGTCGCGCATTAGTGCCGCTGTTAAATTGAGTAAGAACAATTATTGAGTGCACAATGACATAAGCTACTGGACTGCTTTGTTTAATTTTTTGAATTTTTTTTTTAAGCTTTTGTTCTCCTAGTCTTTGATTAATGGAATTTTTTTTTAAATCAAAATTTTGACTAATAATTATTGGAAATTGTTTAAATTAAAAAAATTAAAAAAAAAAAAAACGCTTACTTACATCTCTCGGCCAGCTTTTAAACAAAAACACTTGATTTTGATTTGAATCAAAAATTAAAATTAACTATCAAGGCTTTGCTTAATTTTTGTCACACTTTTTCAAAGGTGATGTGAATTTGAATTTAAATATAAATGGAAATTTTAAATTTATGTATTATCTTATGTATTCTTTAATATTTTTTTTAATAATCAAGATAGAGAATAATTGAAGAATAGGCGATAATTAAAGAACATATAAAAATAGATAGAAATAAAGATAGGATACAAAAAAGTTTAACTTTAAAGAGGGCTTTTCATTACCTGTATATCCTAAAATTTATTTTCTTGTCCAAAAATTTTATTTTTTGCTAAAAAAATAAATCATAGTTGAGCAAAAATATTTTTTTTTATTATTACTTTATTGTCATAATTTATTACTAAATATTGTGCTTATTTAATCTTAATTTAAATTTACAATTTTTATCGAAAAAAGCGAATGAACATTTAATAATTAGTGATTTTATTAACAAAAATTACCGCAAGATTAAAAATTTAGAATTTGATTTGTTATTTAAAATTGCAACAGAGATCAATATTATCGAGATTAATTCAGATTCATGGGCTACTAGTAAATGTAGTTATTGTTATTATTTGAAAAATTATCATTGTTAAATTCTTATTGTTTTGGCTGTGAATCAAGAATTTGTTACCATACCGACTCGATACATCAGTGTTGCAATTGAGCCTAAAATGAAGGCTGGAAAGGTTCTAAAGCAAAAAAGGCTTTACAAAGGCAATAATTTTTTTTAGATTTGTGTATTAATTAATTAAAATAGACATAAAATAAATTTTTTTGACAATGTATTAAATAAACAGGATGTTATTTTTTTTTTTACAATTTTTGGACAATAAATTAAATAATTAGAACATAATCTAATAATTTTGTGTTTTTTTTAGCAATATACTAATAAATTAGAATATGCAATTAATATTAAGTCTTTAAAGAGCTTCGAACTATTAATTTTTAAATTTTGTACCTTCACTTTTTTAGTCACTTATAAAATCATAAAAAAATGATGAAAACAATTTTGTAAGACGAAAATGTCCAATTAGTTTTAAAATATTTTTAGTAAAAAAATGTCAAAAATTTTGACGATTTAAATTTTTTCAATCATAGTTAGTTCTTTTTACTTTTTTGTGAGTTCAAGATTAATTTATTTAAGTCCAAAATATTGCCCATTGCAAAATCAATCATTATAAAATTAAAAAAAAACTATATATATTTTATTATGATTTCAAAAAGAAAATTTAAAAGATTTAATTAAATTTATTTTGATTATTAATTTTATCATAAATGATACAAGTTTTGAAAGTTCAGAAATAAACAGTTTATTTTTCAAACAGTAAATATATGTTTTTTTAACGCTCCACTAAAATTTTGGCTCAATTTTATTTTATTTCCATTGAATATTTAAAATTAAAAAATAAAATGTAAATTGTCACATCACTGAAGAAATGTGTTCAAAAATTCAAATAAATATTATATTCAAAATTAATTTTTTTCATTTTTAGAAGGAGATGAATCAAGATTCGAGGGTCAGTTGAGTCGCAAGCATGAATGGGAATCAGTGAATAGAAAAGCATCAAATCGATCATGGGACAAAGTTTTATGCGTGATAAGTTCATCGAATAGATTCGAGTTTTACAAAGACCAAAAACACATTAGAAACGTAATTTGGCTTTTTTTTTTTAAATTTGAAAAAGTTTAAAAATCTAACTGTTTAAATAGAACAAGCCCATGGAATCATTGAGCCTATCTGGGGCTTCTGTAGAAGTAGCTAGAGACTATACGAAAAAAGAGCATGTATTTAGATTGAGATTAGGAAATGGTGGCCAGTATTTATTCCGTGCAAAAGACGATCAAGAAATGAACAACTGGATTAGCCGAACTCAAGCGGCCATAAACTCGATTGGTACAAACGGATCGCCTAGCGATATTACCAACAAGACCAAGTCTTTACCACCGCCGGATAAACAGCGTGGCGCTGGAATTGGATACAGTGGGTCGCTCAAGAAAGACCAATACAAAAAATAAATCAAGTTCTTAATTCTTAAATTTTAAATGTCTTTTTTCGTATTTTTTTCTCTTTTAACAAAAACAAATGGAATTTAATAAAAATTTTAAAAATTTATTTATTACCAAATGGTTTTGGAGGTGGAAGGAGATTTTAGACTAGACTAGAAAAAGAAACAATTAATGTATCGAATAATGTTCAATGTTTAGACTATGCGATGTCAACTATTAGCTCCTAACGCTTAAATATTTTTTTTTCTTGTGTGTATTTTCTTTTTGGGATGATATTTAGTACAAATATTTTAAAATTTATTTTTAACAAAAACTTAAAAAGATTGAATAAACAAGATTATTTTAATCTATTTACAAATACGATAAAAAGAAATTTGCTCTGGATAAAGCAGAGCGTTTCTTTTTAAAAAAACTTTGTTTAATACTGTCTCCCAAGAGGATTTGATTTTTTTTTGTTTCGAAATTTTAGCTTCCTTTAATTTTGTTTAACAAACAATTCAAATGATTTAATATTTTCCTTAATAGATTGATGTGTTTCTTTTTTTTTTTGGGCTATTGTTTGTATTGTTAATGATTATGATTTATGATGATAATAAACAATTTAAACAAATTTAATTTAATCAGTTTAAAATTTAATATAAATATAATTTTTCATTAATAAAAATTTTAAAAAAATTCAATTATTTTTTTTTATTTTTCTTTAACGAAATTTTTATCCACAAATTTTCAAATTGTGAAAATAATTACAATTCAATAAAATTTTGACAGCTTTGTGAAATACTTCAAAATTGTAAATTTTTTTTTAAATTTTAAACTTTTTTTATTAAACTTTCCAGCAGTTTTTGCATCATATAACTTTTTTATCAGAACTGAATTAGAAATTATTCTTCAATTTTATGCATTCTTTAAGAAAAAGAGAAATGTCTGCCACGAAATACCAATAAATCTTACAATAGTGATGCACTTTTAAATTTAACTGATTTCAAAGCATAATTCTCCTCAGTATATTTTAAATATTTTAAGAAATCAATATTTATTTCAATGGAAATATTCAAGACAGTTTGCCTTGTGAGACATTAAGTATTTTTAATTGAATTTAAAAACATAACTGAACTCAAAATTTTTTATGATATAATTTTATTTTTTGAAAAAAACAATCCAAAAATTTTTTATCTAAAAATACAAAACAATACTAACGTAATTTATCATGTTATGTGTTCTGTTTTAATGGGATGTTTATGGATGTTAAAGCACTCATTTTCTATATTTGATTTAAGATTTTTTTAAATGAATTTATAATAATTGGAATACACTTCCAGATTAAATTTGATATCAGCGTAATAATACTTGTAAAGCGAAACTTCATATTATCAATTTGATTAAAACGCTACTTAGAACAAATTGAATTTAAATATTAGCAGAAAATTAAATTATCTTAGTAAAAAAATAAATTTTGAATTTAAATATTTGTAAAAAAGGCACCGCCGGGAATCGAACCCGGGATCTCCTGTTTACTAGACAGGCGCTTTAGCCACTAAGCCACGGCGCCACTATTTAAAATTTTTTAATTTATTGTGATTCAAATACTAATTCTGAGCTCAATGAAAAAATTATAATTTTTTAGAATATTTTGCTTAAAAACTAAAAATATCTAAATTAAAATTAATATACATTCTTTGAACAATCTAGAGCATTAATTTAAGGAATGTTCTTCTATTTAGAGAATAAAATAATTGAAATTATTATTTTCAAAGTGGTTTTATTTATCTAATCCTTTTTTTGAGATATATTAAGAATTGGCTTAATAATTTCGAAAAAATAATCATGACTATTTTTTTCTAAATTTATAAAATTACCAAAAATTCAAATTAGCACAAAATTGAAAATTCCTATCATAATTTAGATTGAAAATCTAAAATCTCACTAATATGCTCAACAGAAGCGCGGATCGATATTTTACAAACCCGTATTCTGATTTCAAACCTGTTCAAAATGTCACAATAAAAGATTTAGTTAATAAAAATTACTGCAAAGAATACATGGAAGAAAAAGCGTCTGAATGTATTCTTCATTTGAAACCAGATTCAAGCTCAAAGTATTGCAATGGAAAAGTGTACACTGGAAATTTGGGTCTCGTATTCATGTGCTACAAATTATTATCAAATGATCAATTTGAAAATAATAGTAAGCAGCTAAAACATTATGTGAAGAGTTGTATAGCCGCAAATGAAGAATATGTAGAAATGAACCCGTACTCTGGCTCAAAAGACGTCGCTTTTTTAAGCGGCAAAGGTGGACTGTACATTATGGCATTTATTGCTTCTAAAATTCTAGGCGAAGAAAATCATGCTCAACGCTATGCTCAGCATTACGCAAATTTAGCCAGAATATGTGAGACAATCGACTTTTTACCCAATGGTTCGGACGAATTATTCGTCGGAAGAGCAGGATATCTTTGGTAAGTAAAAAGTTTATCAACAAAAAAATTAAAGTAGCTTTACATTTAAGTGGTCTTCTTTTAGTAAAAAAATATTTCAAATTAGAGGTATTTTTTGGATGATCAATTTAATTATCTAAGTTACTAAATTTAAAAAAGATTTTACCAAAATTTGAAATTAATCGAATTTGTAACTCAGTTATAAGATCAGGTTGTATGTACTCGAACAAAATAAACTCACCTAGTCCTTTAATGTATGCCTATCACAACACGGAATATTTAGGTACAAAAAATAAATAAATTTCTAATTTTTAAAGATTTTTTTAAAGGTGCAGCTCATGGTCTATCAGGAATTTTGCAAATTTTGCTAGGTTTTCCAGAATATTTGAGCGAACATCCGGAAGCAGATCTTTATGTCAAGCGGTCAGTTGATTTTATTCTTTCACTGCAAAAGCAAAATGGAAATTTTCCAACTGCAATGGATGAAATTAGTCACATAAAGCCTAGACATGACAGTCAAGAGAGGATACATTGGTGTCATGGAGCAGGAGGTGTAATATTTCTTATGGCCAAAGCTTTTTTGCACTACAAAGATCAAAAATATTTAAATTCTTGCATCAAATGTGGTGAGCTTATTTGGAATTATGGACTCCTTAGAAAAGGTCCAGGAATTTGCCACGGTGTGGCTGGTAATGGCTATACATTTCTAATTTTGTATCGCTTGACTAAAGATCCCAAATATTTGTACAGAGCGAATAAATTCGCTGAATTTTTGAGCTCAAAACAGTTTAATGATGAAGCTCGAGTGCCTGATTCACCTTTTAGTTTGTTCGAAGGTCTTGCAGGCACAGTATGTTTTTTAAGTGATTTACTTAATCCACAAAATGCGGAATTTCCATTATTACCAATATTTTAATTAAAATTTTCTTAAAATAAATTTTTATTCACATAAAATTTAGCTGTTTTAATGATTTATCAGATGACGAGGTTATAATTTTGAATTCATCAACGTAAACACAATTCACTGATTTCGAATGATGAATATCGAATGTGTGCACACTTTTTGATCTAAAAAAAATTTTTTTCTAAAACATCTTTTAAAATGCAACTAAATTTTACTCATTATTATTCCAAATTTTAATCAAACCATCCTTACTTCCCGAAACCATTAATAATTCACTGTTTAGCCATTTGGTAGTCAGAATTTGGATGGATTCGATTTTTTTAAAATGTTCCTTATACTCACGAATCAATTCCAAACTGTATGCAAATCCGATTTTCCAAAGAGTTACTGTTTGCTTGCATGCACAAGCAATGTAATTATGGCTCATAGAAATAGACGATACTCCATCAAATTGATCAACTTGAACACTTTTAAGACATTCTCCTGTGTATATATTCCATAATTTAATAAACTTAAATAAAAAACTTAATTTAAAAAAAAATAAAATATTTTAAATTGCCAACCTTATCTGACGAACCAGTCACAACTAAATCTTTTTTGGCATCTACACAAAAAATAGCGCCTTTATGAGCCACAAGTCTATTTACTTTGTCACAGTCATTCAAATCCCATACAATAGCCTTTAAATAAATATTTAGCATTATTACTTTAATTATTAGATCGAGAAAAAAAAGTTTTATGAAATTCAGTACAAAAAAAAAACAAAATGAAAAAAAATCTTACAGCTCTTTTCTTAAAAAAATTTTAATTTAATTTTTTAGTTCAAAGTTAGTTCCATTTGTGCATCATACCAAATTCTGGTAAAACTATGCAAGTTAAGCAAAAATTAAATTTTTCATATTGTTAGACTTTGGAAACTGATACAACTACACATTGCATTATGTTTCATTAACTTAACTAATTTTGAATTTAAAGAAAAAATTATTAAACTATTTATCATTTTGTTCTGTTCTTTTGTACTGTTTTCACAAAACCTTGAAAAAATAATTTTACTGTTCTATCTTGCGATGCTGACACCAAAAAATAATCACATTTAACAATTGACCATACAGGGCCAGTGTGAGAATCCAGTGTTCTGGAGCAAGTTCCGTCTTTAAGATTCCAAATTTTTATTAATGAGTCATAGGATCCACTACAAAGAAGATATTTTGTCAAAAATTTTAGACACCAAATTCCTCTTGAATGGCCTCTCAAAGTTTGCCCTATTTTGCCATCGAACAAATTCCAAATTTTGACGGTGCCATCTTTACTTCCACTAGCCATTCGGCTTCCATCTACAGCAACTGACAAAACCCTACGACAAAAAATTATAACAACTCAATTAAAACTCAAACTCAGGCTTAAAATATTTTATTCGATAAAAAAAAAGTTAACATCATATTATTAAAGAATAAATTTAGTTTTGATAGACCCTAGGTTTTTTAGTAGATAGATGACCTATTGATCGTAAGCTAGTTAAATCAACACTGTTAAGTCGACTTGTTCGTCTAATCTGATCCAAATCTCTTAATTCATCAATACTGTATCTTTTTTTATTATCCAAATAAACAAAGTCCGGATCAGTCAAGTCACCAAAAGACTTATTTTCAACTATTTGACATTTTTGAGCTGCTGTTTGCATTCTTGGATCTTCAGGTACTCGCATCAATTCCTCAAATTGAGCTTTTGTCTTTGATTTTTTCAGATCCTGCTTCGGTGAATCGATTGTTGCTTCGAGTTTTTTTTTCCTCTGATTGTAAAGATCCTTTAGATTTTGGCCTATTACTATACATGCAAGTAAAACAGCAGCTACAGCGACCAGCAAAGGAGACAAAAGTCCAGTTGCACTTCGATGACCGCCGATATGCGGTGTCTCACCAGCAGTCACATCTATGCACATGTCACTTGTGCTAATAGGCGGATATTCCGGAGCACTTAATGAAAATAAAGTAACACAAACAATGTATTGAGCATCTAGAAATTTTTTCAGTATTAACTCATTGGTTTCGTTTTTGTGTATCTTCATTTTATTAGTTGAGTACTCTTCGTGACCATGGTATCTTATTCGGACAATGTATTTGTCGTAAGGTCCCTTTTCTTTGTAATCTAGCCCGATCAGAATTTTTTTCACACCCAATTCTCTGGCAAATAAATGAAAGCTTTTAGGCTTATAGGAATACATGTGGAGCTGTAGTTGGTAAGAGGGGGGTCGAGCAGAATGGTCGCCTGGATGTGACGAAAAACTTTCAGGACTTTCTTTATAATCAAACATTTCATGATCTAAATTGGTATTTTCGTTGGCCGGAATTTCTACTGGACCTTTGCTCAACGATTTATTCGCTGATTCATCAGATACATCCCTAATCGACCTGCTTAAGAATACATCAGATGAATTAGATCTCAAATTTAAATTTGTTCTGTTTAGTTGGCTATTGAATGAAATAGATGGATAGCATTTAATTGTTTTAATTGAAATTAAAATAAAGAATATAAAATAAAAATTCATGATAAAAAAATTAAAGAATAATCTTTGGTTGCTCAGTTTTTTTTTAGAATTTAATTTTCCTATTAATTATTAAATAAAAACGCATTAACTAAAGACTTTTTTTTTAAATGAAGCGTCGAATTAACATTCACTAAATGCTAAAACATGCCAAGATTGTAAAATTTAACCAAAATTGCTTTCCAAGGTAAAACTGGATTTGTTTTTGAGGATATATTTTAAATGTTACTTTAAAAAAATGCTCATTTAAACCAATTTAAGCCTTTAAAATTAACTCAAAGAATTATTTTTCCAAATATTGTCAATATTTATCAAAATAAATTATTTTCAAATATTCACTCTTGGTAATTTGAGTTTGAGTTTTATTTTATATAAATACAAATGCTTACTCTTGTAAGTGACCTTTGTATGTGGTCAATTTGTAGTAGCCCGAGGTCCAATGTTTTCTTAGTTGCTTAATGCGCTTGAAAACTTTTTTCCAATCAGTTATTTGATCTTCTTTAACTAAACTCGAAAAGTCTAAATGTCTGAGTAAATATTTAGGAGTATTTTTGAATTTAAATGAGCTACCTTTTATTTGGTCTATGCATCTCGGCTTCCATATTTTATCCGATTTGCAAAGTCTATTCCATTTTTTGGACACCAAAGCAGCTTTGAGCAAATCATTAATTGGTAAACGAGCCAAAATATTTAGAGACAAATTTTCTGGTAAAAGACTTATAAAATCACGGTATTTTTTAGACTTAAATTTTTTAAAATTTTTAAATAGGAAAATATCATTTTACTATTACATGAATTAGGCTGAGAAGAAAGTATTGAAGTCTCGAGTCCAGCCGAATAATTAGGATACGCAAAAAAGAATTTTTTTCATAATCTTTTTAAATAAAAAATATAAATTTATTTTAAATATCAAAAATCTGTTTACCATTTAATTCATTGCTATATAAAAATATCAAATATTTTAATTCATTTTCATTTAAATTAATTGAATCCTTAAATAGAACTAGTATGTTGAGCTTATGTTGATTTTTTTGGAAGATGCTACCTTTTTAAAAAATATTGATTTTGGAAATTCATCCAAACTTGTCTGCTTGATGATGTCTGGAAAAGTAACTAATCTTTAAAAATAATATTAGTTAATTTAACTGTTAGAATGTGTCAAAAAATTTCTCTTGTGTTTAGATGGATAATTTTTTTGATTTAAAAGAAGATATTTCTATAAAATGGAATTAAAAGAACAATAAAAAATGTAAAATACTTCCAAAATTTTTTTTCAAAAGCTTAAAATAGATTCTGTAAAATAATTACATTTTGTCAATTGATACATACAATGTAAATACCACACTGGATAATTTAAAAAGAAACAGTCCTAAAATTAGGGAAATTTTCTTTTAATTTTTTATTATATTTCAAAAGAATTTAAAAAAGGAGGCAAATAAAAAAATTTTACATTACTTGACTAAGTATTTATTAATTATAACCATTTTAGTATTTATTATATAATAAAAATCTAGAAAACATGTAAACTAACTTATAAAATGCTGTACAAAAGCTTATTAAAAAAAATATACAAACTTAACAAAATTGACATTCTAACTCCTAATATTTTTATTCTTTATTAAACATCGCCGAATGTGGTGTTATTTTGAAAATAAATAAATAACCATTTAATAAAAAAAATAAAATACAAAAATAAAATAAATATTTATTAGAATATTTTTTTCCTTGGATCAGTACGATATGATGCTGAAGTTGGTACTCTTTTTAACCGTAACCATTAGAGTAATGTTTATTTTATGTTTTATTTTAAATTAAAACATTACTCTAATTAAATTCTTAATTTTTTCTTAAATTTTTTCAAAACAAGATTGAAAAAAATGATACAAATATTTAAGTGATCCCAAAGCATCTTTGAAATTTTATGTCAAAGTTTGATTCTGAATAAAAAAATTTAATTCATTTTTTTGTTTAACTTTTAGATTTTATCTTTATAAATTGATACTATACAAAAATTATCTTAAAAGTAATAATTTCATTTTTTTTTTAAATTCAGTTAAGTTTGTTTAAAAACCATAAATGAATTATGCCAAGAAAACTTGTTATAATAGTTTTATACAACTCTGGTTGAACAATACTTAAAAAAATTCCCATTTCAAACAGATTGTTACTTGATCTTAACTTTAAATTATCATTAATGAAACCAATGATTAGGTTCTTACCTGTGAGTATCATCTGTCATTTAAAAATAGTCTTTTTTTTACAAAAATTCCGCTCATTTAAGAAACCTTAGATAAATTTCCTAGTCAAAACCAAATTGAAGCTATTTTCCATTTTTTTTAATTCTAAAGATAGTAATTATATTGATTACTAATAGATGACTTATTCTAGGACCTAAAAAATTAAATCTTCCGGATTTAATATTTTTTGACTCATCAGATATTTTTAAGAGACAAAAAAAGTACTCGAGACAATTGTATTCTCTTGAATTTTTTTCACAACTTTTTATCACATTTGAAATTTTTGGGAGCTGAAATTTTACTAAAGTGGACCGTTCAGATTTCTTTGATACGCAGATTTTATCTCTGATTTAAAAAATATTAAATTTATTTATTTTTCATTTACTAAAAAAACTACTCGACTTGATAATCTTTGTTAATCAACAAAGCATCTTGTTTTTTTAGAATATGAGCACTAGTGTATCTCCGCTTTTTTTTCTTAATTTATTAAATTCAAATAAAAAATTTAAATTTATAAAAATTGAATTAGAAGCAAATACCGATTTTCTTGTAAAAGGCGTGCTAAGTTTTTGAAAGTTATAGCCTGGATACTCACACTGTCCATTATAAAAAAAGTCTCGATGTGATAAAGGCTGCAAAATTGTCCACAAGAATTCAATTTGACCAAAACCCGAGCTATCTATAACTTTTTCTTAAGCTTGTTCAGCCTTTTGAAATAAAATAATTTGAATTTTTTAGTTAAAAAAAATTTAAATGTCCCACTTCTTTAAATTTACTAGTGACAATATATTCGAATAGTAAATCCAATGAATCCTTTTTAGTTTGTCTTAATTAAATTAATTTAAATCTTAATTTAATCAAAATTTAATTGTACTCAGTGGTTCCTTTAATGTTAGAGCTATTTTTGTCGTAGCTACTTGAAGGTTGATTGAAAAACATATTGATTTTTTGAAATTTTTTCTAATTTACGGAATTTGAAAGTGAAATTTTTTTTAATAATTGGAAAATTAGATTTATTGTTGACTTTTTCGATTCAGAAAAATAAGCAATATTTAAAAAATTCAATTGAATTTAGTTTATTTGCTTAAATCACTCTTTAAATAAGAACCTTTATTGAAAATAATAAAGGCATGAATTAATTGCGCATGAGGCCTGGTGAATTTTAAAGATTTCTTTTTCTGACTTTCAAGTGTTTTTAAAAGATAATTTTATTTTCTTTTAGCATTTATAATGGTTACATAAGAAAAAGTTTTAAAAATTCAAAATTGCTAGCTACCTTTTAAATTTTTTTTCTTCCTATGTCTTACAGATTAACTTATAGAATTAAATTTTAAAAAAATTCTGTTGATTTAGAGGAAAAGAAACTTCTAAAAATTTTCTTAAAGAAATTGCTCACTATTTTGAATTTTGAGTAATCACCAAAGCAATTAAATTTTAAGTCACTAATTAGTTTTAAACCGTTACTAGGTTCTATGGTGTAATGGTTATCACTCTGGACTCTGAATCCAGCAATCCGAGTTCAAATCTCGGTAGAACCTTTATTTTTTTAAAAATAAATAATTTTTAGTTGATGAACATTACAGCTAAATTGTACCAGAATAAATGGAAAAATTTGGCTCAAGGTTTTTATCTCATTAAAATAATATTGTTAAATAAGTAAAGAACAAAATCAACAGGATAAAATGAGATTTAAAGAAAAAAATTAAAATAAATTTATTTTAAAACGGCTTTATCAATGCTTAGGAAATATCTTAATCTAAAATTTAAAATGCTAATCTAAAAAAAAAACAACCGAAAATAAATTTACAAAATAAAATAACAGTTTTATTGGTTAAGTTCAAGGTGACAGGCTTTGCATACTCGTTGAGGTTTTTTGCTGGAAGAAACTTGAGCCGTGTAATCAGAACATTCGTGACAGAACACTTGGCCACAATTACGGCAGTGATGCTTCAGATTCAATTTTAATAAAATTAATTTTTATAAATTAAAATTACTTTTCTATTAGTGACTGAAAAAACTTTGTTACATTGAGAACAATCATTGACTAGACTGTCATCAACCCATTTATAATTACTTTTTCTGTGATTCAACACCTAATTAAATAATACTTAAAAAATTTTAAATTTTTTTGTTTCAAATTACTTGTAAGGTCTGGTGTTCGCGACCTAATTCGTGCAAGGCTCCTTGAGCATCTTCTAATTTTCTCTTATACTCGACATTCAGGATTTTAAAATTTTCACAAATTTTTTCGGCTTCTAAGCATCTAGTAAGTAGTTGATTTCTTTCATCAACCAAATTGCTTAAATTAGCTTCCAATTCCAGATTATCTCCTTTAATATCATCTAGTTCTTTATTTAGCTGTATTATTCTTTCACTTTGCTGCCTTAATTCAGTTCTTAAACTAGCTAAATTTTGATTCAATGCTTTTGATTGTATTTCGTGTTTTTTAATGGCATCAAGACGCATTTTATCACAGTCGTCTCTTTCAATTTTGATTTCTTCATTTTCAAGAGATAATTTATCAATCTTTATTATTAATTCATCCCTTTGACTGGCAATTTCTTCATTTATTTTTTTTATACCAAGAATTTCATTGTTTTTTTTGATTATATCGGAATTTAATTTTTCTATTTCGGCTCTAATTTTCTCTTCCGCTCTTCGCAGCTCAACAATTTCATTCTCTAAATCATTGAGTTTTTTCTCTTGACTCCTTTCTTTATGAGCTAATTCTTGGATTTTTGTATTCGATTCCAAAAGTTTTTCAAGAGCATCATCCTAAAATGCAAAGATTGTTACAAAAAAATGTTAATTGTTTAGATTAAATTACCTTTTGATTTTTTAGGCTTTCGAGTTCACCAACATTTTTTTCCAAGTCATTTTTTGTTTGTTCGAGATCAGTTTTTAATCGTGAACACAACTTTTCACTCAAAGAATTATTCTCTTCTATTAAAGAGTTAAGTTCTTCGATTGTTTTATTCAATGATTGAATTTGATTCTTTAGCTCTTCATTCTCAAGAATTATTTTGTCCTTAAAAGAAAAAAATATCAAAATCCGTATTATTATTAAAACTTTCGTAAAATATTTTTCAATTTATGAAAGGAATGACAATTTTTTTAATTCGAAATTTTTTTTTTCTATTTTTATAATAAAATGCTTTATATTATAATGAGTATTTAAAATTCATTTTTAAAATTAAAATTTTGAAATCATTGATTATTTATTTAATTTTAACCTCAAAAACGAAATTAATTTTTTTATTTTAATTTTCTTTGTTTAAATAATCCTTTTTAAGTTTTCGTTTGATTACCTAAAAAAAATCAAAAAAGCCAATGGTATTTTAAACCTTTATTATATTTTTGGGAGGTTTAGAGGCTAAACATACTAAATTATTGATCTAGTGGAGTCCATAAGTAAAATTCTTGTTTAATAAAAAACTTTAAAGAAAATAAAATTTTCGAAAAATTGTCACTTGGTTAGGTGGCTCTTAATTAATTATTATGTAATAAATAACATTTGCTTTTAATTTTATTCTGAATATAATTAAAAGTAGATAATTAACATAAAGAAGTGCAAATATCCCACATTCTTTACCAATTTTAAAAGTTTCTATAGATGAGCTGAAAATTTTTACTTATTCTCATTTTCAATTTTTTTTAATTTAAAATTTCTATTATGTGATCTTATCATTTTTACTGGTCTAGCAAAATTTTAAGCTATTTTTTTACAATTTCACTCCATTCTTTATTTTGCAACAACATGATTTAGTAAAAATTTCGAGAATTAGTGAAAAATATTAAGAATAAGATGAATCATGATGATTCATCTAATTCTTAATTTTTGCAGCGTTGTTTATAGGTCCCAAGTCAGGTCCAAGTCCGGACTTTGAAAAAAAAAAATTGAAGTCAGGACTTTGAGTTTAATTTCAGACTTTTAAAACAACTCTGAATACATGTTCACTTATTCGAGGCGACCTAAGTATAGTTACAGCGGATATGATCTATCAAGTAAAAGCTCGATTGTATTCAACAAATGGCAAGTTTTTTTTTCTATTTATAATTTTTCAATGAAACTTAAAAAAATTAAAAAAAGCACAAAAAAAGAAATAGTTTTATTATTAAAAAAAAACACCATGATAAAATTCAAAATATCTCTTTTATAAAATAAAATCATTATATAATAATATAATAATATATATAATAATTTTATAAAATATAATCATTTTATGGTTTTTTCGGTTATTATTTTTAAAAATTGATATATCTTAAATGCACTTTTTTATAATTTGTTGAAATTTTGGGAACAAATTTAAAGAGAATTATCAAACAGATTTTCTTGAATTTTTAACTAAATAAAGTTCAATATGTGTTCATTTTCTTGTTCGATTTTGTTTTTTGATTTTTAAAGCTTAAAAAAAAGTATGAGTCAATGAATCTTATCACTTATTTCGTACATTAAAGACTATTCTTTTTTGCAACGCCAATCCTGGTTTATTTTTCAATCGAATTAAAATCATGAAATCATTAATTATTTTTAAGAAAAAATTTAATTTTTCCTTTTGAAATTAATGATAAAGTTAAATTGAATTTTCTAAAAAATGAAACACGCCCCTATTTATTGCAATTGATCTTTAGAGAATTGCTGTATGCTTGACAAATAGACTATGTGGGCTCTTTGTTAGGCTTATGAGAAACCCGACATCTAGTGTTGGGAAACGGATTGATAGAAGCATTGGTGGTATCATTTTTTTTAGCTATTTAAGTGAAAAAGAATCTTATTGATTTGATCAACAAACAAAATTTATTTAAAATAAATAAATATTAATTTTGTGAACTTTTTTTATTTAGTAGGGTAGACTTAAGCCCATTGAAGATGAAACCGAAGATTACTTCTATGTCAGTATAATTTCTTCCTTCATAAGATAAGAAAGTACACACTTTATGTCCTTTTTGAGCCTAAGCACTATAAAAGAATATTCTTGTTATACTTTTTAAAATACTTATGCTATTTATGCACTTGATATCCCAAAATGAAAAAAATAATTCAAGAAATCGAAAAAAAATCTGAACTTTATATTTACCGGAATCCCTAAACCAGGTATCCGCCCTGGACCCATATGTTTTTTTAACTAACAAAAAATTTTGTTTTTTAAAAAGTATAAAAAGAAAAAATCTTATTTTTTTTTAATTGTTAATAGATGCTAAAATGCTAACACAAGAACGCAATATGAAATCGGATAAACTGATTAATACCTGTAAACTAGTGGTCAATATCAATAGGAGTATACATGATATGGCATATGGGAGTGAAATAGTAGGAAAAACAAGGACTTGACCAGAGGAATGAATAAATAGCATTGGAAAAAATTAATGAGTTACTTAGCTTTGTGTCCTAGATATGACATACGACAAAATTTACGATTATTTTATTAAAATGATGATTTAGAAGAGTTTAAATTTGAATTTAAATTATATGAAAGATGATATATTTTTTATACTTTATTTTACTTTTTTGAACTTTGCCGTTTGGCGTTTATTGAATTAAATAAATAAATTAATTAAGAGGGCCCGCATTTTCAATATATTTATTAAATAAATTACAATTTATTGTTTAAACTTGTATTTTTAATTAAAAATTTACATTTATTTTTTAGTAGTAACTTCTAATTAGACTGGAAATAATTAATTCAATTCTTTATTTTAAATTGGTAAGATTTTCAAGAATTTGTAAATCTATAAAAATTCTCCCTAGTCTTCTTTATTACAGAATTAAATTTTTTTTAAATAAAATTCATATTATCACTTTTAAGAGATAAAATTAATCTGAAATTTCAACAGCTTCAATATATCCTTTTTTTACATTAGAAATTGTCTAATTTAACTTACATTTTGGTCTTGGGTATTTTTCAGTTCCTTTTGATTTTCATTAAAATTTTTAACAAATTGATCTTTTTCCGATTCAAGATCTAAAAATTTTTTTCTTAGGTCTGATTCTGTTTGAGTTAATTCATTAATTTTAGTTTGTAATGAATTTTTTTCCAAAACAAAATTTTTCTAAAATTAATAATTTAAATAACATTAATTCTTTGATTTTATTTTCAAAATTTACTTCATTATTTTTAGCTAAATTCAGTTGTTGACTTTTCTCATTTAGTGTTAAATTAAGCTTTTCAATGTTTCTTTTTAATTCTGTAATAACTATTTCATTTTTCGAATTGTTTTCAGAAATTGATGCATTTAATTCTTGAATTTTTTTATTCAGTAATAAAATTTCACCAGACAATTCGGAATTCATTGCCAAAAAACTTTTCTGAAAAAAAATAAACATTTAAATTCGTATTGTACAAAGATTTTTTACCTTAATTTCGTCTAAACTTTTTATTTCAGAATCTTTTTCATTACATTTATGCTCAAGTTGAAGTTTTTGTTCCTCTAAATTGTTGATTTCTTGCTTTTGAGCTTGATTTTTTGAATCATGATCAAGAATTTGTTCATTCAAAATTTTAATTTTATTTTCCATTTCAATTTTTTTCTCATCCAAAATTCGTTTATTTTCATTTAAATCAATTATCTGTGATTTTTGTTTGGATAATTCTTGATTTTTGCTCTCAATCACAACTTCCATTTGTAAAATTTTTGCATTTTGAGAATCAAAATTTAATGTTGACTCATTTAAGCTTTTCTTTAGATGCTCAACTTCAATCTCCAAGTTTGACTTTGATTCAAAAAAAGAGTCCTTGATATTTTCAAATTTTCATTGTCTTCTTTTTAATGAAAAAAGCAAAAATACTTTGTTTTTTGTTAGTTCAACAATTAATTTTTCTTTATCTTTTAAAATTTCTTCAAATTCATTTTTTTCTTTTTTGGATTGCTCTTCCAGGTCAAATCTTTGCTTTTCAATTTCAGCAAACAAAACTTGACGATTTGACTAAAAAAAGTAAAAAATATTAAAAAAATATACTTTCAAATTTACTTTTTCTGATTCAAGATTGCTATTTTTTTCTTCTAATTCTTTGGTCAGGCTTTTAAGTTCACTAATTTCATCATTTATTTTTTTTATTGATTCCAAAAGTTGATTCTAAAATTAAAAAAAAAAATTAAAAACATATTTTCGATATTTAAACTTGTCAACCTTTTCAACAAGCCATTCAGATTTTTCTTCATTTAAACATTGAACCTTGGTCCTTAATTTTATCAATTCATTTTCAAATTCTTCTTTTTTCTTAAGTATATTTAGAATAAAATTAAATTAAAATTTTTTATTTAAATATTTACTTTAATCAGGTCTGATAAATCATTCTGATCTTCACTTTTAGATTCAGAATTTAACAATTTATTCGTTAATTCGGCTTTTTTTTCCTCGAGCTGACTTATATTCTTATTTAGCTGAGCTTTTTCTTGATTTAATTCTTTTATTTGAATGACAAAATTCTCAATTTGAGTTGCTTTTACATCACAATCATTTTTTAGACCAAGAATTTTTTTGTTCATATCCTCAATATCCAATTCTTGTTTTTCAATTTTTTCTTCGTTGGCTAGTGCAGCTTTTTCGTATTCTTTCTCTTTCTAACTTTCTTAGAATTATTTTGCAAATTAAAATTAAATTTAGCTACCTGTTCAAGTTTTTTCATATTTTTTTCTAATTCATGATATTTACTTTTATTTTATAGATTTAAAAAAAAATTATGCAATCAGACAAATTTAAAAGCGTTTTATTACCTTTCTAAGTCAAAATTTTCAGAATTAGTTTTTTTCAAATCTTCCTCCATTCTAGTAAAAAATAGTAAATTATTTAGACAAAAATTTTATTAATTACTTTTCGATTTTGTATTTAAGGTTTTTGTTTTCTCCAGTTAATTGTTTTAATTGGTTTTCTTTATCTTTTACAATTAATTCTGACAATTCTTGAACTTGAACAATCTCCTTTTTTAGCACATTCAAATCATCGACTGTGGGTCTAAACTCTAATTCTTTTTGGATATCAGAAATTTCTTGGCATTTATTCACATATTCTTCCTTTTTTTATTTATGTATTTATCAAATTACGTTTATTAAAAATATAAAAATACTTGTATTTGTGAAAGATTTATTCTTATTGATTTATTTTCCTCATTTTCTTGTTTAATTCTATCCAACTCTGCCAACTTAAGGGATATAAAATTTTATTAAAAATAATTTATGAAAATTTTTATTAAAATTTACACTAGATTCACATTTTTTTTCAATTTCATCCTTTTCTTTTGTTAATTTTTTAATTTTAGTATTTAATTCTTCCAATTTTTGATTAAGATCATGACTCACTAAAGCAAAAATTTAGGATTATTTATATATACTAAATTACGGTTCAAACTAGTGAGTTTTGATTGCTCTTCTAAATTTAATTTTTCTCTTAGCTGAGAAATTTCACGTTCAAGAACATTTTCTCTTTGATTTGAGGTGTCATTGTTGAAACTAAGAATTGAACGGTTGTCTTGAATCGATTCGGTATCTGAAGTTACATTTGCAGAAATTGAAACTCTTTTTAATAACTTGAAAAAATAAAATTAATGAATTATTTTCAATTTTATTTAAAATTACAGCTTCGGCAGTAGCATTTAAAGATGATCTGTCAATTAATTCTTCATCGTTAAGATAATTTTCTGCTTCATTATTCTGATGTATATTTGAATAGTGATTAAATAAAACATCTTGATTTTCGAAATTCAAATGACAAATCGGACAAATAAAGCCCTACGTATATTTTATTTTTTGAATGCTAATATAAAATTTAGTATTTCTTAAATTTACATGAGACGGTGAGTTCTCTGATTTTTTAACTGGTTTTCTTTGGTCCTTAATTAAATTTATTTAAATCTTTGGATAATCATTAACTAAAAAAAAACTTTTTGCGGTGTTTCTTTTTTTCCTAAAATTTTATTAAACATTTTTTACTTTCTAAAATGATCTAGTAAAAGACGTAATTAATTTGAAACATTAGTTCTTGGAATATTTATATTTAATTTTATGGTACAACTAAGATGGTTTTAGGAATAAAATAAAATATTTTTTTAAAATTGAATCATATGATAATTTAAACAGAGTGAATTTATTCATCTTCGAAAATATACAAATGTTAATTTATAAATGAACAAAAAGATTCTAGACTAATTTATTTTCTCCCTTTACCAACAGCTTCCCCTCTTTAAAGTTATAGTGCTCTTCATATGGATGATTAAAAAATTATGTTCTTATAGATTTTATATTTGAGCATTTAGATTAGAAAATATTTTTTTTAAATGAATTAAAAATCACAAAATTAAAAAAAAAAATTTAAATAATATGCAAAATCAGATTTAATCTTTGTGTTTTAATATTTTATTAAAAATTCTTAGATTTATATATTTAAATAAATTAATAAGAAGAAGTTTATTAATTAATTGTTTTTTATTCGAATAAAATCAATTTTGTCTATAAATTTTATAATCTAAAAATTAAAGAAAAAATTAAAGATTATTTAAACATCTAGAATTAAAATGATTTAACTACCATTCTTAAAAAGTAAAATAGATGAATAAATATTATTTGAGCAACTTTATGTCAATATTTTTGACTGAACATGAATTTGGAGTAATTTATTATTTAATTTATTCGATTTTTATGAATGGTAAATAAATAAAATAAGTAAAATTGGTAAATATTTGGTTTTTATTTATTATTTAATTTTTTAGGTTATTAATTTAAAATATAATCTATTTAATGTCTCTGCATTACTAGATAAAATATTCTAGGCTCCTTTCATTATAAACAGCTTTGACTGGGTAAATATTGTGATTTTGAAGATCAATTTGAATCAGTAATCTCTGTATCAGATCGGAGCCATCATTTTAAAGGTGCAGAAAAACTCTTTTTTTTGGAAAATTATTTATTTATTACTGCCATGAGAAAACTTAGTAGAAAAATTACAGTTCAAAAATAAAAAACTGAAATTTATGTTCTAACAAAATTTAATTGAAATATTTTTTAGCATTTCGATGTACAAGAATCAATATAATAAGATAAAAATATTTAGTTTATTTTACCCATTTTTCGATTTAAATTTAAGATTTTTTTAAATAAATGTACTTAGTTTTCAAATTGAATTTATTATTTAATTTATATCTCATAATTTTTTTATTCAAAAAAGTTTTTACTGTCAAATATTTTAAAAATTTTTTTGATATTTTGAAAATTATAAAATAATTTTTATCTCAAATTGTTCGGTTTACGTTTTTATAATTTATTTCTTTTATTATCTAGACAAATCTATTGTTTAAAAAATTTTAATTTCTAAAAAGTTTAGTATCAAAAAATATAAATTATTTAGCATCCATCCAGGAATTTATATACATCATCTTTTTTGCTATGCAGTCATATTAATTAATTTTTGTTAGATAATTACAACTATTGTTTCGAAAAATCGTGAAAATTCAGATCCACACAAGCTCCCAAAAATAAATGAAAAAGCTGTCAATAAAGCAGCTGGCTGTTTGTATTTGAATTTTATCTCTCTATAGAAACAAATTATTCTTTTTTTAAAGAAATTTTATTTAAATTTACTTTGGTGCAAATGACATTAAGAGACATACCATAAGTGCTGTTGAATAATGACTAATGAATGACCCAAACCAATAAGCATAGTCATTTTCGATTAGAACAGGCAAATTTTTGCGTTTATCTGGTTCAAAATTACAA
This sequence comes from Brachionus asplanchnoidis, assembly GCA_025491095.1. NCBI lineage: Eukaryota > Metazoa > Rotifera > Eurotatoria > Ploima > Brachionidae > Brachionus > Brachionus asplanchnoidis. Next base: position 2,926,935 of record JAILYF010000013.1, on the reverse strand, counting down.
AATATGAAGAAACAGCTTGTTAGAATGGACTTTAAAAATGAAAATGCAAGTGACAATTTTATACTCGGCTTAAAACAATTATTAAATTCTAATTTTTATGAATAACAATGTTTCTTTACTTTTTTAAATGCAAAACATGTTAAGCTCCCCAAGCAAGTCGCTATATAGTATGTTAAATCACATGTGATCTCCACGAATAGTTCATCTTTATTTTTAAACAAAAAAAAATTAATTGTTCAATTTTGTTGATACAAAAAAACTCACTGGATATTATAAAAGAGCTCATTTGGGTTTTGATTGGTTTTATTTGCTTTTGGTAACTAGTAAAACTTGACAAAGTTGTAAACATTAAGAGCCAGATGCACACATATAAAGGCCAAAACTTTTATAATTTTTTTTTAGTTTAGAAAAAGATTAAAAATTTTCATTTTCTAACCCTTTTTATTGTTCGAATGTAAGGCATGTGAAAAAGTGTCCTACGAGCTTTTTCATTAGCAGTCATATTATCTTTTGCTATGTCCAAATGATAGCGGTAGTAATTCTAAAAAATAATATTTAATAATTGCATGAACAATTACATACTTACTGATAATGGTAGAGAAAAATGTGCAATAAACGTAATCAAGATGAACCCAAAGAGAATAACAAAAAAAATTATTGATAAAAAAACATTCTTGATTTCAACTATAAAAGGTTTAAATTTTTAAATTTATAATTAAAAAGTTTTGCAAAGTTCAGTAAAAAAGAACAGAAAAAAATGATAGAAAATTAAATAACTTTTTTTCAAAAAGTCTAAAATTATTTATCTGAATGCAATATAGTGTAACATATTTTAGACTTCTAGAAAAAAATTTTTTAAATTTTTATTATTTCGAACTGAATTTCACTAAACCGAAATAAAAAAGAATACAAATTTACAATATTTGAATAAAATACAAATCAAGCTATAGATCAATCCTGAAGACATGTAGCCTAATAGAATAGAATTGGTGTATTTTGGAGGAAGCATAGCAGCAGCATATATAGATGAACTGAATATTATTCCATTTAGGGCTAAAAAATAAAAATGATTATTTATTAACATATATTTTAATTAAAATAAAATCTTACCAGCAAGGAGGCAAATAATTATAGAAAAGCATATAAAAAATGAATTAGACCAATTTGTTGAATCCAAAATTGACAAAACTATGATACTTCCAATTGAAAAAGCAGAGCCAATTAGGCAAAAAGGTATTCTGTCAATTTGATTAAATCGTCTTAGAAACATTTATCAAAATCCTTAATTTTAGAATTATTTTAAAATATTTACCTGTCACAATTTATTAAATTAAAAATTGTCATTAACAAAAATGCTGCGTTCCATATTAAACCTGATATGAATTTAAACTTAATTTGATAAAAAGTTCCAGAACTTATTGGAGTATTAAGCTTAACGTTTATCAAAAACTAAATAATTTAATTTTTTATTTAATGATATTAAATAATGGACAATTTATTATAAAATTACATCATTTGCCATCTGTAGTAAATACCATGGTAAAATTGTGCACATTCCGTAGAAAAAATAAATAATGAGAACTGAATTTAGACGGTCTTTTAAAATTGGCTTCGGATCAGAAAAAGTGAGAGAAAGTTCTTTTTTTTGAAATATTTTTCGTTTGTCCTCTTCTTTTAGCTGGTCAAAATTTTTAAGTATTGGAAGCATCTTGATCCCCTCAATTATTTTTTCAGCATTTTCATGCTTACAAAAGCTCGACGGTGCGCTTATAATTTTGGACATGTTGTACAAGAAAATTTTAGAATTTTATCAAAATATTTTTTTACAATGAATCAAACACTTTTTTGAATTATTTGACTTTAAGTATATTTACTTCTTATCTCATTTAGTCTAGCTACGTGAAAATTGACAAGATATTTAGACATAAGACATTTATGAAATCTTAATTAAGCTTGTTATTTTTAAGGGTTTGATCAAAATGTGTGATTTTTTTCCTTGATTGAAATATCAACATTGTCAATAAGTAAACTAATGAGTAGTAAAAAAAAAGGTTAGATTAAACAAAGGTATTTAATTTTTAATGCAAATTCATATTTTTAAATTTTCCTTTTTTTAATATACAAAATATTTTCAAATATTAAAATACAAAAAAAGATGCTATTTAACAAATAATCTATCGGGAATTATCAATCTATAAAGATTCATAAAATAATATTATAACTTTAGAATTCATAAAAAATTCTATTTGAAATCGATTTTTCACAAAATAAACAGGTAAGAATTTTTTTGTCAATTTTTGTGTTCGATAAACTTATGGATCAAATCGATTACAACCTAACAAGATTTGAACATTTTATGTGATATTAATATAATATATAATTATTCTAATAAAATTTAAAAAATGGGATAAAAGGCGTTATGATGTGTGCATGAAATAAAGGCGTTAGTTTAATCAAGCAAAATACACATTAACTTAGAAAAAACACTTGTTTGAATTAAAATAAATACTTTTCAATATAAATTGGTTGCTTATCTCTAAAAAAAACAATTTATGATTAAAAAATTATTTTAAATAAAATTACTAATTTGGTCTAATTAAATGTTTTTAACTTGCTAATTAAAATCTTTAAATGAAATTTATTTGGATTAATGTTTTTCAGTGATTCATGCCGATTTCTTAAACTAATTTTTACAAAATTTTACTAAAATCTAATTTTGTGTACAATTCATAATTAGACGTGAATCTTCGAAAATTAACTAAATTTATTATGATTATTATTAAATAATCTGCAGTAAGCCAGTGGCTCGCGGAGATGGCAGCCAGTTATAGTAGATATGTTTGTCTCCGACTATCTGGCCGAGTTCCTGTTTGAATTTGTCGTACTCGACCCCTAATTGCTCAACAGTTGTCGCGTTCTTGACTTGGTCAGGTAGTTCATTCTGAGATGGGATGGCTCTGTTTGTGAAGAAGGTATTTCTTGGTTGACAGTTTCTCACAAATTGTCTGTAAAACTTGTGTTTTGTGCCACGAATAGAGCCATCTGGTCCTTCTTCCACACTATGTGAGGTTCTTCTGATAGGACAGTACCAGTTGATTCTATTTATGTTCTTGTTGCATTTGAAGAATTGTATCATGTCGAATCGATCGAATCGTTCTTCAACACTTGGCAAATTTAAAACTTGGAGTTTTTATTCTTAAATTTTGTTTCTTTATTCCCGAACGCTTTTAGTGTGTTGGGTCTCAATGCTGGGGACGTGTATTCAATTAGAGGTCTTTCTGAGTAGATTTCTCCTAATTTTAAAAAGTTTTCGTTTTCGGTTCTGAAAGAGAACTTGCGGGTGCCGTGGTATTCAGTTTTACCATTACCTTACACTTCTCGAAATTGAAACTCATTTTCCATGTCTCAGACCACTTAAGTAGCTCATTTAATTCATACTGAAGTTCATTTTGGTCTTGTGAGCTTCTTATGCTGGTCATTATTTTGCTATCATGATCAAATAGCTTGCACATGTGGTTCAGGTCCTGTGGTATGTCGTTTATGAAAATCATGAATAGTATAAATATTTTATTATTTTGATGTAAATTTGGAAAAAAGTATAAATGCCAAAAACAATTGTTTTCCCAGAGAATTTTGATGATTTTTCATTCCTTTTAAATTGTTAAAAAGATTAAATTGAATTATAATTTTAAGTTATTAAATTTTAATATTATCTGATATTATAAATATTAAAAACTAACCCAGCTAAAAAAAATTACAAAATTGCAAATATCAATAAAAAATTGATGATGAAAATTGGACTTAGGGCAAATTTATTTTAATTGATGTGAAATTAAGTAAGTTTACTTTCATTTTGGCAAAACAGAACCATAATGTAAATTCTTTAAAGGAAACTATTGCAAATCAATTAATTCAAGTAGGCACCCAGTTAATTAGAATTCGATGTAGCATCAATGGAAAAAAAATATTTACATCGATGTTTCGTCGATGAGGAGTGAGCAGATTCATAATGTTTCATCGATGAAAAATAAAAATTTCATCGGAATTTCATTTATTTAAAATAATTTTTTATTTTGTTTTTTGAAAAATTATAGTTTTGTGAAATTTAGTACAATAAAACAGAACAAAGAGTAAAGAAAACTATTGCTTTTTTTCTAGAAGTAAAAAATTAATTCTGTAAATGCAAAATAGTGAAACATTCATTGTGGTATTAAATTTCAATGTCTCTTAATGATGCGCAAACTCTTTACAAAATGCAATACGTTCAAATACATTGAAATATAATTCTGCTAATATTGAAGAGTTTTAATAGAATGTTGTCTATTATGCAATTATGAATGTTGTCCTATGTTGAATTTACAGAATTAATTTTTAACATCTAGAAAAAAAGGAATAGTCGTATTTTACTCTTTGTTCTGTTCTATTGTACTAAATTTCACAAAACCGAAATTATTATCATCTTGCTAATGTTACAAGGTGCGATACCGATACTTAAAAGCTCATTCCATATTAATCCAGATTAATCTAAAAAAAAAAGTCTCCTCATTATTAGCTTAATTTTAAATTTTTTTAATGAATTAAATAAACAAACCTTGTTATGATCAAAGATTAAATTTATTTTACTACTGATTCACGACTTAATTTTAATTTTTTTGGTCGACTGAGAAAAATCTGATTTTGTCATTAAATAATTAAAGCAGTTAACAAACAAGACTTGATTTAAGGGTCAAATGCTTATATAAATTTTTCACACATATACCTTAGCATACAGGCTTAAAAATAAGTATATTTAAGAAATAATTTAGTCGCCTCGTTTAAAAAAATTTCAAACATTATTTAAAAGTCTTTTCGATCAAGATCTTATCAAATTGCATATAAACAAAATAGAAAAATTAAAGACTGTTTTTTAATGCATACATGCTTTCTTAATATTACTCAAGCACAGAATCAAAGTTCATGAAAAGTTCAAATAGTGACTCCTCCTATTTTTGTTGCTAAAAAAAATACTTGTAGGTTTTGATTATCTCATCTTAAATTCATTGGTTAATTTGATGATTCTTCGATGATCCTCAATATTTCCTCGATGAAACATTATTGAGGTTTTGACTGGGCATTTGTGGAAATAAACCCATAAAGGTATAATTAAAAAATATCAAAAATTTCTTACATATAAGATACCAGCTTTTTATCAAAAAAAATATGTTTTACATTGGTTCTAAAATTCAGTTGCTTTTGTTAATATATTGTCCAAAAATGAAACAAACAGTCTAAATAATTTACAAGTTTGTATTTTTTTTGTAAATTTTATCACCTGAAATTTTCAATTTATCACTAAAATGATTAAATTTTGATTAACTCAAAATAATATCGAAAAACCTACAACAAAAAATACTCGACCGAACTCTTTTTAGACAATCAAAAAATTCCTCTTGAACCGTTTCAAACATTCCTCGGAATCAAACTAGACCCAAAACTTAATTACAAACAGCATCTTACAACTATCACCCAAAAATAAGTAACCAAAATTAATCTAATTAAAAAGATAAAAAGCCTCAAATTCAAAAACGGTACCAAACTATGCAAAATTGTTTACAATTCACTAATCCGATCCCTGTTCGACTATTGCCAAGTAATCGCTAACACTGGCACCCTAAAAATCAGCAACGATATACAAAAATACAAAACAAAATACTGAAAATTATTAAAAAATTCCCACTCAAAACTTCAATCGAATCGATACACAAACACTTCAACATGACTAAACTTGACACCCGACTGAAACAGCTATTTCTCAAATTCATAACCGGAAAAAAACGAAATGACCTACTCTTTGACGAACTCAGAACCTACATAACAGAAACTACATGCAATACGCACAATAAAAGATTCTTGACTCCCTTCGACGTTGTCATAGAACAGCTTGACCTCACACAATAAAAACTATTTATTTACAATCATTTACTTATTTATTTTTTTTTATATATACTTCTATCAATACTTTTTTATTCACAATTTTATATTTTCTATAGTCAATTGTAAAATTATACTCTTAATTATGATCTAAAGAATGCAGGCTGAAAAGAAGGTTTACGCCGTTCTGAACTGCCTGGGGCCTCGGCCCAAATTATTTTTAAATAAATAAAATAAAAATAATTTGATAGCAAACTTTTTACAACATTTTTTCTCAACGACCACCATGACAGCAGCACTCCAAGTACCCAATACACCAACTTATTTCTTATGAACTGTAAAGCAGCTTTCACAGACGGCTTCCTTAGTAATTTGTCTCCGCAAGCCTGCTTGCTATTTTTATTATTATTATTGATATTATTATTATTATTATTAATACTAATATTATTATTATTATTATTACGAATATTTTATCCCGAAAAAAAATAATAAATGTAAGATACCTAAAAAAATTTTAATAAAAAAAAATTTTGAGTATCAAAGATTAACGCCAAAGTTGGAACAAAATAGAAAAAGGAAATAATTTCAAAGTTTTGATTGGAGTAAAAAAAGTTAAATTGAATAAAAAAATTTTACAAAAATTTTTAAAAAAAATTGATTAAAAAGTTGGATTATCCTTGTATCGGCTTAGGAAGTGCAAATCTTTTTTTTTGTTTTCTTCGTCCCTGATTTTTTTTATTAAACGCAATCGAGCTACATCGCGATCTTATTGTGAAACGCGCTCTTTGTTAATGCTGTTAATTTGTTAAAAACGACGAGCTTCGGTTTTTTTAGCCGAGTTCATTGATTGCTGCCGTTCTTCCATTAATCGCTTTCTCCACGCGTTTGGATTCTTCTTTTTTTGCATCCTTCGCAGTGCTTCATTGTTTTGGATTGAAAAAAATTTGAAAAAAAAAATTGTTTCTATTCAAAAAAGTGTCGCTTGAGTCATTTTTTACAAAATTTAAATTTTTAATTTATTTTCAAATTTATTTTATTAAGTAAATATTATTTATCAATTATTTTTTATTGTATTGAGTATTTGTCAAATTATTTGATAATTCATTTATTGATTAGTTCACAAAGTTATAATAATCCACAATATTTTATAATAATATTATTTCAAATTCTGGTTTTCAACACGCCAACAAAAATGAGATGTTTAACGGGACACCGGAAAAAGTTCGCAGGGAAAGAGTCAGCGATCAAAACTTAACCGAGAAGCAAATCACGAGATGATGATCAAATAGGATTCAGTGGGAATAGTCGGGGACGTTCTTTTCCTATTACAGGCCGAAATTTGTACTACAGTTCTGAACTGGAACAGCACGGTAAAAAATCTTTGTTTGAGCCGATCAAAGCACAAAAGGGGTCATTTCGCGACAATGTAGTTAATGCATAAATAGCACCAAATTAATCCTTTCAGAGAGTCGTGGTAAGAGCCGACATTTAATGAACCAATAAAGGTGAATGTGGTATTTCCTAAATAAAGGGAGCAATACGCAAATGTTGTCTCGCCAATTAACCCTCTTAAAAATCCCGGACTGTGTGATACATACAAAGAATCAGAAGATGGCGCTTAAGTCAAAGAAAGCAGAAGAAGTTGCGGATTGTTTAATACAATTTATCTGTCGCCACGGTGTTTCGGATGCCGCGCAGTTGGACCGAGGAACCAATTTTCAATACGAACTGTTGAACCAGCTTGTTTAGTTATTAGATATCCAGAGACTTCGGCTTTCTGCGTACCACCCTCAATGTGATGGAGAAATCAAAAGATTCAACCGCACGTTAGATCAAATGTTAGCGTGTTATGTGGCCGACTCGCAAATGGAATGGGATCAATACATTCCTAAGTTAGCATTCGCATATAACACCGCTGGGCACAATACGACTGCCTTTACTCCGTTTGAAGTCATCTACGGTCGAAAACAGAAGCTACCCGTGGATCTGATGTTTCGTGCCCCTGACTTGGATTTAAATTTAAATGTTTTGTCACATGCAAGCAAGGTCTATGCCGTATGTCCGTGCCGATATGCTCAAATGTTATGAGACCGAGGCCTGAAATTAAGGCGTCAATTTGTATCAAGAAAACTGAGCAATAAATGGAAAGGGCCTTTCACCATTATGTAAAGCCAAATGAGAATCATTATCTGATCAGGTTGGTCCAGAAAAAGCAGCTGGTCTAGGTTAATATATTAAAGAATTTTTTTAAACCCCCTGGAAATCCTAAGATGTTGCATTGTTGAGAGACGGCCAGCTCAACTGATGTTCTTGACCATGAAAAACATCCACGTGAACCAATGGCTCCTGGCAATGATCAGGTTTACACCCTTCGATGGACAACTCATGATTTGTGGACCGAAAAATCATATTTCGTGCTGGGTACCGACAGGTCCGGAACCTAAAGATCAGAACCTCTTGGAGAAAGCCATCTCTTCGAAGGCGATCAACTAGAGAAATGAGACGCCCACCAACCCAGCGAATACATCAGATACGACATGCTCAGACACACGAGTTGCACCCCGACACACATATAAGTGTCCGTCTTGATAAGCTGCTCTGGTCTGTTCTGGGGCGGGATAGAGGCCTTGGTCTTCAGGTGCCTTTGACCACAGCTCGCTGCCCGATGGGGCCGCCGAACCACATCACGGACGTCACTGAACAGCAGGAAGACTTAGTCATTCATATTTTTTTTATTCCTTTGTTTTGTATTTTTATTTTTTACTTTATTTAGTTTTTTGGTTTTCTCTGAACGTCGGGAGCCGTTCTCCCACGGTGAGGGACCAATGTAAGACCCCCGTTAGCAGACTCCAGTCTTCTGAGGCCTTGCTGGATTATTTTAAATATTTTTTTAATTTTTTGTAAAAGAGTTTTTAAAAAATAAAGAAGTAGACAAGAAACATTTTTATCCTTCTTCCTCTCTCTCTCTCTTATATTTAATAGGTTTGAATTTTTTATCAGAAACTAATAACAAAATAATGATGTCATTCAAAATTCAGCAGTTTGGCCAGTACCTAAAGTAAAATTTCATACTCCCTCCTAAATAACGAGTCTTCAAACTTTTAATTATTTCGAATCTACTTGATGAATTGAGAGAAAGATATGTAGCGGAAGGATTTAGTCATTTTGTACCATTAGTTGTCCGACTGGTGGATGAATATAAAGCAGATTCTTTGAATCAAAATATATTGACTACATTTTGTAATTGCTCCCTTACTATTTCTACTTTTTAGTCTGAACGATTCAATTCTTAAACATATAGCACATGTCATTAGTTTTTTTAGTTATATTTAATTATTTTTCTTATATATTATAGCTTATATAAAATTTTTATTTTCTTTTTAACTTTTTCTTATTTTGATTTTTTTACAGATACAGATAAAAAAATAAATAAATAAAACATATTGGTAGAGTTCCTTTTTTTTTTGTATTTTTTAAAATAACTAAAGTAAATTAAAACAAAATTAAAATTGCAAAAGTTTGAATGAAAATATCATAAAGGATTATTTTACGAAATTATTTTCGTACCATTTCTAAAAATACTTCAAATAAAAGGTTATGTTTGTTTTCTTTAAGTCAATTATTCCCATATTTTTTCAATTAATTTCAATTCTTGTGAGTTAAAAATAATAACCAGCACTTATTTGTTTAAAGATAAATTTTTGATTATAATTATTTATTTGAATTATGATTGAACCAAAATTAAAAGCTTTTATTTTTAAAGCAAAATAATTCATATTTATGACTTGAAGCAAAAATAAAAAGGATATGAAAGAAAGCGTAATTTTTTAAAGTATTTATTTTAATTAATTAAAAAAATTAAATTTAATAAATAAATCAAGTTTTAGAAACAAAAATAAAAAAAAACAAATAAAAAATAAAAAAAAAGGATTAATTTCTTTCATTTTGATTAAGACTCAAATATTTTGGTAGATTAGATTTCAACTTGAATAACAATATCAGTGATTTTGCGCAAAGATAAGTTGTCTTTCTATGCGGAATTATTCCAAAATACTCACATATAACAATTCAACAATTTTTAAAAGATGTTTAGGAAGTAATTAGAAATACAGGGAATAAAATTAAAAAAAAAACCAAAAAAAAAACAAGAAATAAATGCACAAAAAAACTCAAATTAGAAAAAAAAGCCATTTTTGCGTAATATTTAGAAAAAGGAAAATTTTTATGTTTTTTTTTTAAAAAAAAAAAAAAAATTTTACAATTTTCAACACTCTAATATACAATTGTCAAGGGGACTTTGTTTAAAAAAACGGAAGTAGCCATGACTGTATGTCTTCATATGCTCTCGCAATAAATGATCAAGGAATTTAAATAAAAGAACAAATAAAAAAAAAAACAAAAGGGGAAAAAAATTTACATAACTTTCACTAACAAAATCAATCAGTTATCGGGATATATGACTCGATGATTAAAATATCTTTTTTAGCAAAGCTCATTCTCCTTAATATACCCATTAAAAAAAAAAATAAATAATCTAATCCTGGACACCAATAGCCTAATGTTGCTCATTGACATGTTGACTCACGGATTCTTTATTGGCAGCATCCTGGACCTCTCTTGCATCCAAGTCCAAAGGCTTCAAAGTGACTTTAAGCGAAATCGAATTGGCAAGTTTACTTCTAACCGGTAAATAAACCATGCATGGCACAAAACTACCACTGCCCTCTTCGTCATCTTGACACTCGAGCCAAAACGCCTGCAAATTGCACGAAGAGTCAGCAGTGTCACTGGTCTTGGGTGTCACATCCATCAAGAGTGCACTCTTCTGCTCTTCATCATCGTCATCATCATAATCACCCTCGTCATCTTCATCACCACCACCATCACCACACATCCTCTCTTCGTCCATCTGCAGCGCTTCTTCGTCCATCTGTTCGCTTCGCCTGCTCTTTTGGTTAGAGCTGGAGCTTCGCATGGACGCGGACGGCGACACAGCCTCCTTGGCGTACTTATCGCCACACGATGCCTCAATCAGCGAGTTAATCAAGCTGTCATCGGCCTGAATTTGATGCGCATTGAGCAAATGCGACTTTAAAAAGTACTTGTTGCACAGTTCCTTTCGGCATATGTGACATGGAACGCGGGCAAGCGCCGGCGGTCTTTTGGCCGTCTGAGTGCAATTCAGCGCATCGGCACCAACATTGGTCTTGTTGGGTATGGGCGAACCAGTCAATCGATCTTCGTCCGGAAGAGAAGTGCGCAAAAAACCGCTCGTCTCTTGATCGCTCTCACTTTTGCTCACTTCTCCCATTTCGTGGTCGCAGTCGCTGGCGCCCGTCGCCCCATTCTCCGCAATGCCGTGCACCTTTAGCTTGTGGGTCTTCAAAAAGTACTTGTTGCACACTTGCTTGTTGCAGATGTCGCAGGTGACCCTGTCGGCCATTTTGGCCGCGAAGTACGAGTCCATGATGCCGAAAATGGCCGGCGTTGGAATTCCGGCGGCAGCGGCGGCCGCGGCAGCAGCAGCGGCGGCGGCGGCCGCGTTCCCGCCGAACACGTCGAACTGGGACGCGAATTGATGCTGTTGCTGCTGGGTTTTTAGATTGGCAAGAAAATGCTTGGCCATTTGTTCGTTGTCGTTGGTCTCGAGTGTGGGCGAGTGGAGATCGGCGCGCTCGCCGTCCACTTCGCCTCGATGCTTGTTCAATTTGTGCAAGCGCAAGTATTCGTCGTTGAAGAACTCTTTTTTGCACAGATCGCACACGACCGAGCCGGCCGCTTTAGCCGCCGTCTCCTTCGCTTCGTCGGTCTTGTGGTGCGAGTAGGCGCCGTTCATTTTCATGCCCACTAGGTCCAGATTGGAGGAGGCGCTGGACGACGGCGACGTCGAGTTTATCGACGACTGGCCATTGACTGGCATCACGTGCGGCAACTGCATCATCGGAGACATGTACGGATTGACGAACATCATGTTGGCGGCCGCCGCTGCCAACGCCAACGGGTGATGCTGGTGGCCGCCCGATTGGTTGAACAGCGACAAGTTAAAGTTTGTCTGCACGCCGCTTTTGGCCGAGTTGGTGTTGGTGCTGTTGTTCGGCTGCTGCACTCCATTCTGGTTCACAGACTGGCTCAGGTTTTGACTCGATTTTGAATGAGACAAACTTTGTTGTTGTTGTTGTTGTTGTTGTTGAGTGTTAGTGGGGGACTCTTCGATTTTTTTGTATGATTTAATGTTGTTGTCAATGGTGATGCCGTGCACGTCATACTTGTGCTTTTTTAAATAGTACTTGTTGCAGAATTGTTTGTTGCAGAGTTCACAAAAGTCCTCGACTAGGCCGGAGCCGGCGTTGCCGCTGTTGATGGAGTTGTTGTTGTCATGGGCGATTTTTTGGTAGGCGCTCATTATCATTTCTTCGTGAGTCTTGGCCATTTTGGCGCTCATGATCGCCATCGGCTGGTGATAGCTGTGCTGGGGTACTGGCGAAACGGAGGCGGCCGACGAGCTCTCCGAATTGGTGGACGCAGAGGACGAGGCCGAAAACGAACGATTTTGCTGGTTGATGTTGACGCCCGTTTTTTGTTTGTTTCGCTCGTTCAGCTCGTTTTGAAGTTTTGACATGGACGCGCCCGATAAAGTGTTTAGATCGGCGCCGTTCAAAAACACTTTGTGTTTGTTGGCCAAATGGGTCTTGAGAAAGTATTTGTTGCAGAATTCTTTTTTGCACAGATAGCAGTAGGCGTCAACGTGAAATATTTTCTGGTTAAAGTGGGCTGCATTGGTGGTGGAGGACGACGATGACGACGAGGTGGCGGTGGCGGCTGCGTTGGCGGCGGCAGCGGCGGCGGCCATCGCGAACAACTGCTGTTGAGTGGACAGCGTGTTCGATGACGTTTTGGCCTCGTCCATCTTCAACTTTTTGCTGCTTGTCTCCTCGTCAAAGTCGCAGTAGTGGTTGGTCTCGGCCGTCGCGCATTCGTTGTGGTCGGCGTGGCTGACAAAGGACGCGTTCCTGTCGGCCGGCTCGTCGTCGTACTCGCTGAGAACGGGCGACTTGATTCTCTCGCTCTTGTGGTCGTCGTCGCCGTCCTCGTAGTCCTGGTTGGACTCGGCGTGCTCGTAGATTATTTTGTTGGACGCCTCGTTCAAATGCAGCGATATCCTCGACTTTCGTCGTGACTTGTGCAGCGACGCCGAGTCCAAGTTTTCGTTGTTGGACTGGTCGGCGATGTGGTCGCCGTCCGGCTCGTCCTGTGTCGACTGTCCGTTGCTCATTTGGGCGTGCAGGGTTCGCTTGCGCTTTTTGGCGCCGCTGGCCGCCGCCGACTGCTTCAGCTCGTCGCTCGTCTCTTGCTCGTTCAGGCTGCTGAGCGGCTTGAGCCGGCGCACTTTGTTCAAGTAGTTCGAGTCGCTTTCGTCCTCGTCCATGTCGTTGGGCTTCAATTGGCTGAACAGGTGGTGCGAGGGCTGCTGTGCTGCCATGAGCGCTGCGGCCATCATCAGCGAGTTTATGTCGAATTGAGAGGTGGCGCTGTCCGCCGGCGAGCTAGATGTCATCTTTAGTTTGTTTTTTAGCGGTGCGGTCGCTTGGGCCGAGCTGCCGTTTGTCGACGAACCGATCACTTTGTGCATTTCTTTTTTTTTTATCTTTGATGCAAGATTGCTGGAAGTGTTTGTTTGATACTCTGTTTGTTGTAGATTATCTGGGTGATCATTAACAAAAACGAAAATGACTTCTAGATCGGAAAATTAGATATTTGATAAAAATTGTGAGATGAATGTTAAAAATTTTTTTTTTTAAATTGGAAGAAAACTTGGGGAAAATTTGGAAAAAATTGTGAAAAAATTAAAAAAAAAAGGCAAGATAAATTTTAACAAAAAATGGAAAAAATAGGAAAAAAAAATGTCAGAATAATTTTGGAAAAATAGGAAAAATATGGAAAAAAATTGTGAAAAAAATTTTAAAAAAAAGCAAGATAAATTTTTTAAAAAATTTGGAAAAAATAGGAAAAAAAATTGCCAGAATAATTTTGGAAAAATGGGGAAAATATGGAAAAATATTGTGAAAAAAATTTAAAAAAAAAGCAAGATAAATTTTTAAAAAAATTTGGAAAAAAATTTGGAAAAAATAGGAAAAAAAATTGCCAGAATAATTTTGGAAAAATAGGAAAAATATGGAGGAAAAATTTTGAAAAAATTGTGTAAATATATCGAAAAAAAATTTAAAAAAAAATGCCAGAAAAATTTTGAAAAAAATTTAAAAAAAGTTTTCAGAAAAATTGAATAAAAAATTTAAAAATATTGTCAGAAACATTGTCAGAAACATTGTCAGAAACATTGTCAGAAACATTGTGAAAAAAAATAGAGGAAAAATTTGAAAAAATTTGGAAGAAAAATTAAAAAAAAAAGGAAGATAAATTGTGAAAATTTTTTTTAAGAGATTGTCAGAAAAATTATGAAAATTTGAAAAAATATGGAAGAAAAATTTGAAAAAAATTGAGTGAGAGAGGCTGTAGAATTGAGTGTCGATTGGAGGAGAAAATCGCGTGAATTGAAAGTTTATTAAAATTTAATCGATTTCGATTGATACAAAACCGATTTCTAGAGGGATTTATTTAATTGTAATTATAGTTATTATTAATCTTGTTTAAAAAATGTGGTTGTGTTTGATTTCCTGAAGCGAGCCTGACTGACCACTGGAATAAAGAATTCGTTAATTTTTTTTCGCTCTCTCTCTTTCTCTCTGTGCAAAGACACACGCAAACTAAATATTAATTAACTTAAAAGAGCTGGTCTATTCGGCTTGACTATTTAACTGTTGGATAATTTTTTTCTTGTTTAAATAAAATGTAGTCAATATTTTTAGCATCCGTTTTTAATTTTTTTTTAAATAAAATTCAACTTTTGACCACATCCGGAATTAGTTTGTTTGTTTTTACAGATTTTTTCGATTACAATCAAACGCTAAAGTTTACATTGGCCACGCAACATAAATTTAGACGTTGAATGTTATTTTTTGTACAATTTTTTTTTTCCATAAATATTATCTCTTAATTACGCAATATTGTTACTAAATTGAATAAATAAATTATTGAATTTCGATTAAAAACGGATGCTCGGATTTAAACGCCAAAAACAGACAAATTTTCAAATTCTCCAATTATAAATAACCAAAAAGATTTTATTCTATTTATCATATCTACTTAATTAGCCCATGACTTTGTATCTAAAAAATTGAGCAGAAAAGAAGCACTTGTTCTTTTCAGTACATATCGAGTCTTACCCTTTATATAATTAAATAATTGAACAATCATATTAAATTTAATTTTGTATTAATGTTTTGCAATTTTAATTAAATTTTTTATGCTAAAATTAAATAAAAATTATTTTTTAAAATTTTTTGGTTTGTCATCATTTATAATAATTTGTGTTAATAGGAGTAAAAAAAATGACTCAAAATTTTAACTAGTTGAAAAAATGAAGAATTTTAGTTTAATAGTTAACAAAACTATTTTTTAATTTTTCTAATTAAAATTGACTACTTTTTTCTAATTAAACACAAAGTTATTTCACTCAATATTCTATCATCATAAATATATATTTGTTCCAATTAAAAAAAAATTGTACTATGTCGGTTTATAAAAAAAAAATTTTAAAAATTTTATCTCTCTAAATAAATAAATCTGATAAATAATAGACTCAATGTAAAAAAGAATAATTTTAATCCTTTGAATAACGATTGAATTATTTTTCTAAAGAATGGTAAAATATTTGATAAATTTTACTGCTTTAATTTATTTTCTAATTTTAAAATTATATCATCATTAATAATTTAAAAAAAATTAATCATACCATTCTAAGTCGAAAATTGTTCACAGAAATATTTTTTAATTTTAATTTCGAAACATTTTGATTATTTTAAAATATTAGACCAAATTTTGGTAAATTTTTTTAATAATTTAACAAAAAAAAAAACAATTTGATTCAATTTACTGGTTCAAAAAATTAAATCTAATCACTAAAATATCAACTGTATATCTTAATAATTGTAATTCAATACTTCAACACTGTGTTTAATTACTGTGATAATTAAAAAAAATCATTTTAACATTAATAATTTAAACATTTTTTTATTTCTTACAATATTAGAATATTTTTTATTATTAAAACTTATCAATTTTTAAATAATTATCTTAAAAATTTAATGAACCGTTCGCAGCGATAAATTTTGGTTTATTCCTTTGGTTAACTAATTGTCTATGGTAATTAGGGAAACTTAAAAAAAAAAAGACTTTGAAGTAGGCTTATTAAATGTCACGTGGTCGGAGGCCCAGTAATGTACTAAATCACTCAAGTATAAATTAGATTCTGTTGAGACATGAAACGCCTGTCAACTAAATTAGCTAGTCATGCAGTTCATCGCTTTGACAGGCGATTCGAAAAATATTTAGAAAATGAATAAATGTTCGACTAGAAATTTAAATTTGAACTTAAATTAAATTAATCAATTTTCCTGTCGATAAATATTAAAATCGATATGTCTGAACTTATCAACTTTTGTGGAAAATTAATTGTTTTGACCATTGGCGGTCAGCTTTAGACAAAAATTTCTTTTTATTTTTTATTTTTTTTTGTTGTTTCTTGAAATTAATTAGGAACACATTCGACAGAAATTAAACAAAATTAATTCGAAAAATGTGTTGTTAGTTTAAAATAGGAGAAAAAGTTCAAAAAGAAAAAAAAATTTCCAATCGAACGGATTTTTTTTTTCAATTTTTAATGAACTCAGCAATTTCGGTTTATCAGACTAATGAATTTTTAATTAAATCTTAAATTTGGAAAAGCGCATGTGGCCTCAAATCATAAACAATAGATAAACGATAAAACCCCTAAGAAAATCTCCAACAAAAATTTGTTTCTCATTTTCTAAATCATTGATTCCAACGGTTAATTTAGAACATTTTCCACTGTTCATCCGCCTCCTCGGCACGGACACTAACAAAGAATAATATCTAAAACATAAGTTCTCGATTATTTTTTTTTTGTAAACAAATTTAAGTATAAACATGCAGTAGGGATTTGAAAAAAAAAACAAAATAAAATAAAAAAAAGAGAGGAAAAAGAAAAATATCTCTAAATTGTTCGCATGGAGCACACACGATTGAAATCTGAGATTTTTTAGAACAGGAAAAAAATGAAGAAGATAAATAAATCAATTTGATTGATTTCGGGTGTTTTCTATGTCAGAAATACGAAACTAGTTCGAGGGGGCACAATTTTTAAAACGCTCTTTTAATTAGAAAAAAAAATCTTATCTGTACATATTTTTTAATAATATTAATTAAATTTTGTAAAGAAGCTTTAGGAAAACTGAAAATTATTCCAGGCTTATTAGGTCTAAATTTTAATAAATTAAGCCCTCTCTCTCTCTCGTGCCGATTCGAATTCTCTTCTCCCTCTCAAGAGAAAAGACTCTAGTTAAATTCTAAAAAAAAAAACTTTAATTTGAAATCGAATGCAATTCGATTCGAAATTTAATTAATTCCATTTAGTTCATTTGTGTTTCGATAAGGATTTATCGTCTAATCAGATTTTTTAAAATATTTTCAATTTTAACAAAATAGATAAGAAAATTTTGAATTTTGAATATTTTTTGTTAGCAAGGCGGGCATTTTAACAACCAAGCAAAACCAATAGCAAATTTAAAGCTTTATTAATTTTGTTATTTTTTTAATTGGTTACTGCGTAGTACACATGGGCTTGACCACTTAAATTTAAAAATCTTGTTAAAACAAAAATTAATTTTGTCCACAAACATCAAATCCCCTCGGTTGCATAAACATTCAATACACAAAACAAATACAGTTAACATTTTCCTCTTAATTAAACTTTGGTCCTATCTAGATCAAACAACGTCCAGTCAACACCCAACAAGCATATTGTGACCGATGCGCTTAGTGTACTCGTGCAAGACTTTAGTTCAGAAAATTGAATTAATTTAAATAATTTTTATTTTTTTAAAGTCTAAATTTTTTCATCATCTAAAAAAATTAATTGTAGTTAATCACTAGTTTTCTTTATTTATAACTCACAAAAAAAACAGAATAATAATAATAATATGAACAAGACAATAGGGTCTCGCTATGGTAGCTAAACGAAGTATAAATAACAAATATGCTTATTTCTTATTTGACTTTAAAAAGTCATCAATCTTCTCTTTAAAACTGTTCTTGGTGTTTACTGAAATTATACCAGTCGGCAAATAAATAAATAAATTTAATTTTGAATATTTTTGTTCTTTTTTGAGCCTTTAAATTAAAAAATTTTAGCAATAAATGAAAATTTGTCCCATGCTATCCAACATGATCATCTCTGATCTGACACAAAGGATACTGCATCAAGTTTATCATCCACACCACAATTATTTCTGGTCGCTTTTTTATGAAAAGGGTTTAAAAATGGGTCCTGTACTGTAGAGACTTTATAAAGATCTTCTCCGTCAGCTCAAACCTTTGCCCCTGTGTATAACCGACTGGTCAACACAAATGTCTTAATTTAGAAGTGATGAATCTAATACTGGGCTCCATTGTGTGATAGCTCCCTTTAAATTTCTTCTTTTACCCCCAGAACCCTTCTAACATTTAAACATGTATAACCTGTCACTTTAATTTCAATTTTTCGATCATAATTTTCGTCTTTTAATTATTTAAATCTTTTAAAAAAAATTTATCAATTTTTTTATTTTCGAAAAATACAAATAAATAAATAAAATGATGCATTCGGTCATAATTGAATGTAAGTCTTTAAGTAAATGGTTTCATCGCAGTCTGCATTTTTTCAACAAATTAATTCCTGTTTGATTGATAATTTTAATAATAATAAAAATTTCTAAAAAAAATATTGGTCATTTACATTTTGCGATTTATTCCAATGAAAAATTTTCCTCTAGTCCAATTTTATTTAAAAAAAAAAAAACACCTTTAAGTTGATGAAAAAAGAACAAAAAAAATGAATAAACTGTAAATTAAAATAAAATATTAATTAAAGGACAGTTTAAGCATCTGCAATGCAGAAGCATTGGGTTAGTAAAAAAATGATCTTCAAATCACATGCTGAGATTTAAATATTTTAAATAAAAAAAATTTAAATGAAAATGAAAAATATTGATCTCAATGACAAAAGAGCTGTTTGATATTGCGATCAAATGAAAAGAAAATTTCGTGTTCTTAAATGTTGTATCTAGTCTAATATAGTCAAAATATTGAAAAAAAAATAATAATTAAACTTTTTTTTATTGTTACTTGCAAAAAATAACTGACCTCTTAAGACCGAAACAAAAATCTAAAGTTAATCTTTTTAGTTATTTAATTTTTGTTTCTGTTAGATTTATTTGAAAAATTTTTTTAAAGTTATTTATTTATTTATCTAGATTTGTATGGATAATAGATAGAGGGGAAAAATTTTATTTTTTAGGCAAATACAAAATTTCTATTTTTCTATCTATCTAGCTCTTGTTGATTGACCAATCTAGAACGCAGCTTAAACTAGACATAAATTGTCTTTATTTTTAAAAAGATTAGCAATCGAATACAAAAAAAAAGCGAAAAAAATTAAATTAATTTTTAAATTTAAGACTTGTTTAAACAAAATAATAAAATTTTCTAATATTCGATTGGTATTTTATAAATAAATGATTAAGTTAGAGCTAAGCCAGTTAGTCAGCTCGGTAATATCTTAATCTATTGAGAGACTAGCTCGCCTTAGCTAGTCTCTTCTTACTAGTACAAAAAAAAAACATTTCTTAACGATTACTATTTATTTAATCTTTAGAAAATTAGTAAATATTTGAATTGTTAACCTTTTTTTTCTTCTATTTTTAAAAGAAGAAATTTTTGAGAATTCGATTCACAAATGCTAAATCAAGCATTTGCATGGAATTCTAATTCCCAAAATCAATTATCATATCCTATCTCTAATTTAGTTCTTGTTTAAATTTAAGTTTTTTTTTTTATTTCAAGAATTTATTTACAGACATTCATTAAAAGAAAAATAAAAGTTTAATATTTGTTGTTTTAAATCGATTTTCTCGCGGGTCAATCAATATTTTTCTTGTTTTGCATCTTGTTGTTTTAAATGGTAGCAAAAATCTAGAACCATAATAATTTAATTTAACTCTGATTATATTAATTAAAATATTCTTCTTTATGAATCTAAATATCAAGAATTCAACTCAGACTATCGTCTTTTTAAATTAAATCCCTAAAATTTCAATTGTATCAGCCATATTTTCAACTTAGACCCACAATTTTTTTGATTTACTCATCCTCAAATTGAAAAATAAATCATTTATTAGCTACAAATTATTAATTAATAATTCATCTGTACCAAACTAAGACTCTTTGGGATTAAAAATAAAAATCATAAAAAACTAAAATTAAAAAAGTTATATTAGGGTTTTAAAAAATAAATGGAAAAAATTGAAAAGTAGCAACAGTAACAAGGTGATCAAATACTGAACCGTTCGTGAAAGGGTTAAATAAAAAGGTAGCAAATAAACAAAAAAATAGGGTGTTCAATAAATCTTTATTCGAAATCGTTTTGGAATTCCTCGCCAGTCTGAAAACCAATGGAACATAATTCTTCAATTCTGCCCTAACATCGATTAGAGACTGTTTGTAATTTAAGTTTACTAAAAGAACTTCTATTTATATTCTTGTACCTAATTTGAAAAAAAAATAAAAACTTTTTATAAAGCAAACATGAGGGTTTAAATGAAGGCTGTTGCCATTTGAAAGATCCCCGAATTTTTCCAAAATATTTAAAAAAAACCCTCGTAATGTTGTAAGAAGTCTGATACTTTTGAATTTTGAATGACTTGTACTCTTTTGAAATTAGTTTCTGATAATGAATTTAATCAAGGAAAAGTATAATCTAAAATTTATCCTTTATTATAATTTTGTTTTAAAGAGAGTGACTAAAAAATCTGTATTTGAACTGCTACTGTTTAGCAAAAAAAATCATTTTCAGTTTTAAACAAAAATACATTTAAAAACTGGAGTAGGATTAAAAAAAAAAGCGATTCCCGCTCATTACAACATCAACTATATACCGACAGATTTGCATGTATAAATTTCTTATCAGCCAAAGGCTTAAAATTCATCAGTTTAAAATTGAAAAAGAATGGTCAAAACAAAATGGACTCCTCAATTAATAGATGAGATGGATACAAAAAATAAATAACCACTAACAAGAACTAATTGAAAAATAATATTTTGAAAAGAATCTTGGTGGAGCGATATTTAGAAACCTAGCCAAAATGAAAAAGTTTAAACTTTAAAAAGTCAAAAAAAAAATTTCAACTTTTTTTATTTTCCACCTAATTTTAACTATTAATTATTTTTTATTCTATATAATTAAACACAAAAAATTATTCATTGCGATGTCAATCAATAGCCGATGACTTAATAAAACAATTTAAAAAATAAAAATAATTTAATAAACTAGATGAAAAGATTCATTCAAAGAAACAAATTAGAAGACGACCTTATTGTCTTTTTAAAATCCAACTCAACCAATTCTGGCTGTGAAAAAGATCTGAATGCTGCAATTGCTAAGATTGGTGCGCTCAACATGAAACACTTCTAGTCTCAGCTTAATTTCTTAATTCTACTTGTACTTCTATTAAACATTAAACTTAAATAACTTTTAATTAAGTTTTACATTTGAATAGTATGATTTTTTAAAACGTGTGAATGCAGCCTGAGGGTAGTATTGAGAAAAAATCGTTGCATTTTACTTGAGATTCCTGAAGCCAAAAGTGATTGTGAAAAAATCTAATGTGGAGTCAGTTAAGTCTGATAGAATGTTTTTTTTTTAAATGAAATTTTTTCAACTGGTTTTTCTAAATTCAGCTCGAGAGATCAAAACTAATATACATGATTTATCTTAGATTAAATTTTTCAAATTCAACGATTGAAATATTAAATCAATCAAATAAAATTGAGGAGAGAAATCAGCCAAATACAAAAATGATTTTAACTGTTATTAATTGCAACTGATAACCAAAAATTTGAAATAAAAGTAAAGCTCTCTCTATCTTTAACGAGATTTAAGCATATTTAATTAAATTCCATAAAACTATAAAATTTAGATTAGAAAACCGAGATAAAGAGAAATTTATTAAAAATAGTTAAATTTTAATATCAGTCCGGTGCTAGAACAAATCCACTAGAGAGAGAACGGCTGCCTCGATTAGCTTTGCTCTCTAGTATATGCATACATCTATATTTTACTCTAAACTGATAGATATTTCTATTATTAATTTTCTTTTCAACAAATTTTAGATTTTATCTCTTTTTTTTAAATTTATTGATTTTTGATTTTTATTTTTGTTGGCTCGATTTGCAAAATGAATAAAAAAATATGCGAAATAAAAAAAATTAAACATTTTATTATTTTCTAAGATAAATAACAATTTTTTAAATGAAGTTTATTTTGCCTTAGCAGGATTCATTTATTATTAAATTTTTTATTGTAGATTTTTCTGTTAGTTCTCGGCAATGTGGCATTCTATCGAAAAGATAAGCCTAATGCTATTTTAAATTATTAAACACAATTTTTTTTTTAAATAAAAAATCTCTATAAATCGCTTGTTTATTTTAGAAAAGCAGTCGATATTTATGATTTTAAATGCTAGCTTTCTATTATTTATTAGCTATTTATGAGCTTCTTTTCCCTATCAAATCTTGATCGCTTCACCAAAAATTGGATTTTAATTTAAAATTCTGCAGTAGCTGCAGTAGTGGTTTTAAAATTAAACATTTCATTTTGATTAAAAAAAAAGATCGCATCAATTGATACTTAACTTGAAAATAGAAACAAGTATTGTCTAGTCTGCTTAAGATTTTATTTAAAGCCTTGTAATCGTTTAGATTATCCAAGCTTAAAATTAAAAAAAAAAACATAATAAACAAATTGTCTCTAAACAAAAAAAAAACAGTAAAAAATCATAAAAATCTAAATCTGTTTAATTAATAAACTTCACTCGCTACCTTAAGAAGGGTGCCCGATTTCACCCTACTCAATAAAAATATAAAAGCCAAAATAAAGAATTATAAATTTGGAATATTGATAAAAAAAACTAATTTCCTTTTTAGTATAGAAAAAATAATGAGGAATTTTTTTTATATTAAAAAAGAACAATTTTTTTTGTTCTCGCTTTTCATCAACAACAATCAATCAAAATTAAAATTTTAATTCAAATAAAAAATTTGTTGGCTAGATTTTAGTTTAAAATAACCATTTAAAAATAAAAATTAGTATAAAAATATTTTTGTTTCCTCTCAATCGCCCGTTATACAAACAATGTGTGCCCTTTTGATCTACTAATGTGATTAAGAACTTTTTTTTCCAAATCTTTTCTTTTCACTAATGAGCCATTTTTATTGAAAAATTGACAAAAATTTAAAATATCTTTATTGGCACATTTTCTTTCCCTATCTAGGACAAACTATACTAAAGATATTTGAGCTCAATTTAACTTGAAGTTAAACTTAAAAACCGAACAATTTGCACATACACTTGGGCTTATTTTCTTTTTAATGTAAACAAAATTTTCAAATTGATAATTTCTAACTAACCATTCAAGATTCTAGCTTGAAATTTTGCACATTTGTATTAACTTGTTTTTAGCATGGTAAACCCACGGAATACCCAATGTAAATATTTGAGGCTTAATTGATTATTTTGTTCGAAAAAAAAACTATATTTGTATTAAATTATAAATTTTTTGAATGACACGCAAATTTACGGCTTTAAACAAATTTTTTATTTTTAACAAAATTTTCAGTTTTTTCATATTGATTTTTATTGTTTCCTGTGTTAAATTTGCCAACTACAAGATAATTTCTTTCTATCGAGTGATTGTGTGTGATATTTTTTAGATTTAAATAACTAAAAATATTTTAATCTTAAGCTATAGAGCAAAAAGGAAATTCTTTTCTGTGGATTAATTGATCAATTTTTCCTTTAAGATAATTTCTTTTAAACTTAAATTAAAAATTATTTACTCAATTAAAAATCATGTTTCAAAATAAATCAAATAAAAATTTTCTAAAAAGCACATACTCGGATCTTAAGATTTGATGAGTGGTCTTGAACAAAAGTAGCCTAAAAGTGCTAGATTAGTACACAAGCAAATTGACGAGCTTCCTAATTTCCAATCTTTTATTGCAGAAATTTTAATTAAATTCACTAATTTAAAAAAAAAAACAAATGTTTATCTAATTTTAATAGCTTGCATGATTTCTGTTTAAAGAAATCTCTAGATGCCAAATCAACAGAGAGCCAACACATGCATGCATTAACGTGAGCCAATTGTTCGGTACGTACATAGATGGTCAATGTTTGAATAATTAAAAAAATCATCAAATTCAAGACGGTTATACGAGATAAGATTTGATCTAATCTAAAAATAAGATCTAGACTGGTCGAAAATATTAACTTTCAACACTGGTCATTAAAATTTTATTGTTAAATCGATTCAGCATTAAATTTGATACTTAATTATAAACTTAGAATATTCAAAAGTCTAAAATTAAACAAGACTCTTTGATTGAACATTTTGAAATTTAATTCTAATTAAAAAATAAATCAAACTTGGAAAAAAAAATAATTCCAATAAACTTAGAATCGAATTTTTTGTTTGTTTAGAAAAAATCGATATTTTTTTCTCAAATTAATTTTATAAAATTAAAAAATAATTAAAATTTAGTGCTATTTTATTTTTAAATCATTAAATACTTAATTAACCACAAGACGACATCATTCAATTATTATCAGAAAACTACAATATGCTTTTTTTCGGCTCTAAAAATAAATCTAATTATTATCATTATTATTTTATTCATTTTAGTGCCAATTCTTGCAAAGTTGAAAAAGTAAAAAAAAAATTTAAATATAAAAAAATTTAATTATTGCATCAT
This sequence comes from Brachionus asplanchnoidis, assembly GCA_025491095.1. Taxonomy (NCBI): domain Eukaryota; kingdom Metazoa; phylum Rotifera; class Eurotatoria; order Ploima; family Brachionidae; genus Brachionus; species Brachionus asplanchnoidis. The sequence goes on along the minus strand of JAILYF010000013.1, from coordinate 2,902,044 downwards.
TTTAATGATTTTCTTTTTGTTTCTAAAATAAATATAAATAACTATCATATTAACCAGAATTTTTCAATTTTATTAGAAAACTTCACTATGTTTATTTTTCATGCGAAAATAAATTTAATATCGATTCTTGTTTTTAAATTAAATAATGCTAATAAAATTGTGAATTCAAATTTGATTTTATCTTTTTTTTGAATTTTAAACAGTTCCTGTATCGAATTTCAGGTCAAAAAGTGTTTTATTAAGTCAAATAGAAATGAAAAGAACAACCAGACAAATCAGCTTATGGACTTAAATTTATTTAATTAAATAAAAAGCCGAACTAATTTAAATTAGAAGAAAAAAGTCTGCGAGCATAATTATATCTGTTCGACAACCCTTATAGAATTTAATTTTAAATCGAGCAAATTTTATTTAAATTAATAATAAAAAAATAAAAGTTTTTATTTTAAGGGAAAATTATAATTTAAATTTAGCAGATGCTCGCTGTCTCCCATGATTTAAAAAAACTAATCAATAATTTAATCATTTGAAATATAATTTATGTGCTCGCAATTTAGTTGCAAGAAAACTAAAATTGAAAATGAACGAGCGAACGGATGCAAAATTGAATATTCGCATTTTGAAAATTTTTCATATTTAACTTTAATTAAAATAAATTGAAAATTTTCCAAAGGAAAATAAAGAAGATATTTCTTAGCACTCTCACTCTCTGTTTGCTTTTTAATCTTTTTATTAAACCGGATTTGGTTTTAAAACTCCACGAACAATGTTAGCTTTCTAACCCTAAGCTTAAATTCAAATTTAAATACTTTGTTTAAATTAAAAAATCATAAGAACCCGCTTTGATTGACTTAAAAATTCAAGACATAAAACAAATTCTATTGATCACGCTTTAATGCCAAAATAAACCAAATAGATCTATTCTCTATTTAACTAAAAAATCGAACTTATTGTTTGTTTTTTATTATTCTAGGGTGGTGGATTCAAATGAAATTATATATATGTATAGATATAGGCTAACCACTGATTCGAATTTGATTTCGATTGTTTACTTTTAATATTTGAAAACTTTTTCATTTGAATTTGAAAATTATTTATCTTATCTTATACGAATTTCCGATTTGAAATATATTTCTATTTTCCGTGCTAAATTAGCAAATTTTAAAACAAACACGACTGCTTTTTTTCTTTTTAAATTGACTTTAAGTCCTTTTATTAATATTGGACCATTTTAATATACCTACAATTGAATTGTTAATCAAAATTTATAAATTAAAAACAGTTTTTATTTTTAATTAAGTTAAACAATGTAAAAGAATGATCTATTCATTTTGTACCAAAACTCTCTTTGGATTTAAAAATATTTAATTTTTTTATTTTTGAAAAAAACTGCTATTCTCAATAGAATGGGACTAGTACTCATTATTTAATTTGTACAAAAAAATAATTGGGTTTTATCTTTGAAACCATTTAATATTTTTTAAAATATCGAGCCAAGTATTTGCCTGAAAAATTTTTATTATGTTTACAAAAAAAATTTCAGTTTAAACTTAAAAATCAATAATTCATAATTTTAAAAACTTAAAATGCTGAGTTAATTTTAAACAAAATTGGAGATAATTAATTAAAAAAAAATATTCATTTTGAAGCCAATAGAGAAGAAAAATCTTTGAAAATAATTAAATAATAATTTTGGTGTCCAAAAAAAGGAACTTTTTTCTCGTACTTCATCTCCGATTTAAATCATTAAATGACAATAAATTGGGAGATAATGGCAAAATTATGATTAAATTGAAGAATAACTTTTTTGATTACTGCAATCTAGTGCTTAAAACTTTGTCGTCATTTCGAAATCTATTTTAAACTTAAGTTTTAATCTTAAAAATAAAATAAATTTCAGACAAATAATGTTTTTTTTAATCAAAAGAAGAAGAGAAGCTAAGTTTGCTTTAAACTCGATATAGGCCAAGATTCGATTGGAATTTTCTCTATTAGATTAGGCTTTAAAAAATTTTAACCAATTTTTCAATAACTTAGTTTCTGAAAATTGATTTCAATTAATTTTCAGACTTAATTTTAACGATTCGAATTTCAGACTTCGAATCGATTTTTGAATCGCTTAATATGCCTTTAAAAGAACGGTCCATGCACGAAACTTAAAAACTTTTTAGAAAGGAAAAAATTTTATCGATTTTTCTTCTACATAAAATTTCCGCTTTTTAATCAATTCTTTGTACTAATTTGAATTTTTTTAAATATTAAAAATCGACAAAAACTTAAAATTAAAATTGAAATTCTATGTTTTTTCTCATTCGATTAAGTGAATTATTTCTCGAGAGTTCTTCTCAATTTGTTTTGTTCTCACTAATTTTCAAGATGGTATCGATTTTGTTCCATATCATTATAAAAATTTTAAAATATAAAAAAACATCTTTTCATATTGCTGAATTTCGAATTATTTTAATCTTAGAAACAAAATGATATCAAAAATTCAAGTTTGCTCATGCATTAATAATGAATTAAAGTATCCAATTTAAATTTACAATTAAAAAAAAAGTCAATTTTTAAAGCATAGTAAATAAATACTTTTATTAGTTATGTATCTAATTTTATTTTTGATCTTCATATTGAACAGCTTAAATTTTAATGAATTTCATTAAATACCTTTTCTTTAAAACAACGCAAAAGACACACGAAAAGTATTGTTAAATTTAAAAATTAATTTTCTAATCTTGTCTTATTACTAAGAAAAAAGAAAAGAACACGATAAGTTTTTAGATCTGAAAGATAAATAATCTTGAAAACAATAATCTTATTAAATTTCAAAATCAGGAGAATGAAAGCGTTTTTGAGTTGAATAAGAAATTTAATTATTAGAAAAAAAATTCAAATAATATCCCAGAGTAAGAAAAGAAGATTTTATGAAAATAATTGAAAATTTTTTCTATCATACTATCTTAAAAAAAATAATACATAATCCTGATATTGCATTTATGGCTGAAATTGAAAGAATTTTTATTTTGAAAAATTATCAAGAGCTTGAAAAGTTCGGCAAACAAAATTGATAGATAAAAAATTAAAATTTATTATTTTTTACCAATATTTGAAATATTTAAAAAAATGACGTAATCCGCCATTTCAGAACACAACCAACTCCTTTTTCTTGTTTATAAAATATTTATTTTGAAAATTAACAGAATCTTAAGCTGTTGATATTAAAATTGTTTGCCAATTTCTTTCCAAACAAGCAATAATCTTAGACACTTTATCAAACAAAATTCACTAGCTTAATCTTCAAGTGTTGATTTGTGTCTATCACTTTGGTACATTTTTCAATCAAAGAAATGAAAAGTTTTCTGTGATTCATTTCAATTTTAAAATTGAAAAAAAAATGCATTAAATTAAGAGTTTAATAATTCAAATTTTATCTTAATCCTAGAATTTAAAAATTAATTTCATAATCACTTGCTTTATAAAATATGGAATTGGAAAAAATCAATTATTGAAAATAATTGGATATTTTTGTTAAGCATTTGGTCTGAAATATCTAACATATTAGTTGTAAATATTTTAAAAATTAACTGCAAACGTAATACTTAAATTAAAACCATGCAATATTTTAGCTTTAAGAGCCTAAGTTCAAATCTCAACTGAGCTGAAATAGCATTAAAAAAAATTATTGCTGAGATTATCTTGTAAAATTTTTATTTAAATACAAACAGATTAAGTTTTTTTTTAAATTAAAATTCAAATATTAAACATGCTAATGGTGTTATATCAAAGATAAAATCAAGCTTTTATAGTTAAGAACACCAAATAAAGCCGTTAATACGCTAAAAAATAGAATAATAGAATTTTGTAATTTAAAATTTTTTATTTATTTGGTTGTATGTTTTTATTTTTTTAATTATTTGAAATATATTTTGCTCTTTTTTTTTTAAAAAAACTTTGCTTTTAAAACAAACAAATATCATTGAGCTTAAAAGAAAATCAATTTTGGCTTAAAATTGTTTTCGTTTTTTGTTCTAAATACTTCAATTAATTAACATATTCCACCACAAAAAAGAACTAAAATCAACAATAAGATCGGATTATGGATTTTCAAATGAATTAGTTTAACTTTTAACTTTTTAAATTAAAAAAAATTATAAAAAAATCAAATACTTCAATAAAATCTTAGAATCTCTTGTTTATTATCTTTGCATTAACATAATTGAGTAAGATCAGTTCGAGATAGATATTTTTTTAGAACTGCGGGTTGTGTTTTAATGAATTTTAACTAGAAAAAATTGAAGCAACTTTTATGAGAGATAAAACTTTTTATTTGAGCTCATTATCCTTTTACCATTTGAAGGTAGAATTAAAAATTGATTATTCTTGCAACAAGATTAATTTAAAAATTATTGAATCTTTTTACTTACCCAAAAACATCTAGTGCAGAGACTGCAATTTAAAAAGCAGCATTCCATCCTCTTATTCAAACTAATTCCGGTATATCTAGAACTAAGGTTCTGATATGCCAAGCTAGTTATTCCAAAAGGTTTAGAAAATTTAATTCCCGGTAGTCTTGATATTTAAGAAAGTCTGAAATTTTAGGTTAAATTAGAAAATATATTGAAAATTTTTGTCTATTTATGTTCGGGCTAATTCATACAAAAAGTTAAATTTAATCAAATTTCGTAAAAAGCAAAAATTAAAATAACCCCAATGTATCCCTTTAACAAAGAGCTTTATCAATTAAAAACAAACCTCAATCAAAAGCTAAATAAGCTTGGCATGAGTTGATGGTTGGATTTAAAAATTAGGAAAAATATTTTTTTAAACAAAATAACTCAAAGATAAATAAATTTATAAAGGTTTATATTGATTTCTTTCAAAATTTTTTAAACCAAGCTTTAATAAACTTTATTTTTTTTTAATTCCATTCAGCATTCTAAATCAAATTAAAACTCATTTAAATGTTAAAAACTTATAGGTATTTATAAATTAATAATTTAAAATTTCTCTTTGATTCCTCAATAAATTTTTCAAGCAATCAAGTCTTGTATTTTTAGAAATTCATTTAATTGTAAAAAAAATCAAATTATAAATTGAATTGAAAGGTATTTCTTGTTTAAACTAAGTTTAATTTCTTTAAACATAATCAAGATGATCTCTAGTTCTAAAATTTTATATTTTCGAAATAATTTAAATTTAAAAAAAAATAAATTAACCTTAAATTTTTTTTTATTAAGAAGATTGAAGATTATTTTGGTTAATAAATGCTGAATTGATAAACAAGCACTTTAAAAACAAAAATTTTAATCATAAAATTAGCAGATAATGCCTTGAAGATTTGATAAATTAAAACTTAAAATATCTTAAACTAGCTCATGCTTAGACTTTGAGTGCGTTAGAAAATTTAAATTTAATACGATATATCCAAATTTAATTTTGTTTCTAGAATGAAAAAAAAATCAATAATAAGTTAAATAGATTTGAAAAAAATTATGTTTTTTTAAACAAGCTTTATTTAAGTTTTAAGTGAAAAAATTTTATCAATACTTTTTTAGATTTATCTTTTTATGATTAAATTCTGAATTTTTTCGACACGCAATATTTTTTCAAAGTTTAATCAAATTTAAATTGATTAATTAGAATTAAATTTTTAACAAAGCATTCAACAAAAAGCAGAATTATCGGAATATGGACTCATGGATTCTAATTGTATTCCGAGTTGATTTAACATGAAATTTTTCAATTTTTCATCTTTAAACAGTCACACAACATATTTCATTAGTTCGGTTTATAATCCACGTTTATCTAGTCTTGAAATTTATAAAACCTTTTAAAAAACCTTTTTTGAAAATTAATCTCATTTATTGAAGCAAATAAGAACGACATTTTTTGTTCAGTCTAATTCCACTCAAAACCTTTTTCTAATATAGAAATTAATTTGATTAAATTTTCTATAAAAGTTGTTTTTCTCATAATGAAGACTCTTAGTCGAAATTGAAAATAAAATAATTTTTAATACTTTAAAACACGCGACTAAAAATATACACCTTTTGATCCGTAATTCAAAAATCTCCAACTGGAAAAATCACACAATATCTAGTCTAAAACGAATATTCAATTATACTTCATCTAAATTAATCATTTCAAATCTTTGAAACTCGCCTAAAATTTTTAATCTTTTTTGATTAAAAATACCATTTAGCATCCAAAAAAAAATCTATCTATCCAATATTGATCTTAATTTCAAAAGCTAGTTTTAAGATAATGAATATTTTTCAAGTCTTAAATGGATTTCTTTTTTAACAGCTTTAATTATTTGAATTATCAATTAATGCCAAAAATTCAAAATGCATTTTTTTGATATTTATTCTAAAATTCGATAAATCAAAATGAATATTGCAATTATTTTCTCTAAAGGCTGATTTTAATAGATAAAAGTTTACTAAGCACAAAGTTGCCCTAATGACTTATAATCATTATCTATTTTTTGAATTAAATTTAACAAACTATTTTGGATAAGTCTTTAAAAAAGTAAAAACCCTAATTTCGGACATTAAGAGTAAAAATTTTATAGATTGTTAAAATATGCAATAAATTAATATTTTTTAAATATTTTTTATCTTTGAATTAAAAGTTTTTCAAATAAATGTTTTTATTTGACTCTAAAATTAAAAAAGTCCAAGTAAATTTAAAATGGCAAAAAAAAAATTATTCATCTCCCTTAAGACTAATAGCATCAACGTAATCTTTCTTTTTCTCAGATACATTTCTAAGGTAGTCGTCTTCATCATCGCTTACTTCAGTGATTATCGCACCACCATTTGGCTTAGTCCCTGTAGTCGGCTCAGGATTTGGATGGAAAAAATTTTGCGAATTTCGTTGATACGGCCCATTTTGGTTTGAGAAGTATTGGTTGGTAGGATGTGGATGTGGATGTCCATGAGGGTGCATGTGGATATGCGGCTTGCGATAAAAATATTGCCCACTTACCGGGTCATAAAAAAGATTTGCTTGCTGTGGCGTTCTATATGTAAAATAATATGCATTTGGTTGTTCGATGTAAGCAGTGCTTGGGTGAGCATAATAGTGTGAAGGATAACTAAATTGAAAAATAGTAAAAATCTTTCTAAGTCAAAAGATACTTAGATTGACCACATACTCAGAATCTACTTCCATTTTTTGGTCTTATTTTAAACCTTTTCATTAAATTGAAAAAAAAAACTTAGCTTTTATAAGGTTCTAATTGACTATTCATCCAAATATGAATAAAAAACTCAAAAAGATCCAAAGATTGAAATTTATGTGAATCGACTTTTTGAAATTTTTAACATAAAAAAAAATTTATAATATTTCTTTAAACAACTCATTGCATCTTATTGACTAAAACAAAATTTTTGTTTAGATTTAATTTAAAATTAAATTTTTTATTCATTTGAAAACATCAATTTGAATATATTCGAATATTCGAATAAAGAACAATTAAGAAAATTCTCAATTATTATTATTAATAATGAATTTTTAATTGAATTTATCGAATTTAACAATTACAAGAAATTATTTGACAAAAAAAATCTTTAATTTTTACCTAGAACGGGAATTATAATAAAAGTTATTGGGAGAATGATAATTTTGATAGTTGGGGTAATAGCCATCTGAGCTTGAAGACGAATAATACGAATCCGAATATCCTAAAGATTAAATAATTAAAAATAATTATTTTAATTAAATAGAAAAGTACCATAAGATGAAGAGGAAGACTGCTGTGACTGTTGGTTATAATCCGAAGCAACTTGGTCTAAAAAATTCTTAATTGAGGTCAACTCGTTGATTTGATAGATTAAAATTTCTAGCTGTCTATCAAGTCTAATTATGCATTCTTCATAAAGCTTTAAAAAATTTAAATTTAATTAAAATTAAAAAAAAAAAGCTTCAATTTTAATTTGTACTTTAATTACAACCTCACTAGTAAAGCGATTCATTTGGCTATTTTTATTCTTTACCTTTAGCTGTTCTTTTACTTCACCTTGAAGTTTCTATACAAAAAAGTTAATAATATTAATAAAAAATGATTCCATTAAAATTTTACTAGAGCTTGATTTGACAAATTATCAGTCTTGAATATTAATTCATTTATTACCTTAGGGTCCTCTCTATTAAATACATCAAGTAACCTATTCAAATTTTCAACCTCCGATTTAAGTCTGTCAACCAAGAAATCATTTTTTTGTGCCAAACCATCAAGAGCATTCAATTCGTTTAGAAAAACTGAATTAATGTAATTAGCCTGCTGTTTTTGCTTGACTGATTGTTGATCGGTAACAATTTTAATGGGTATTTGAACTGTTTTTCTAAATTGGTCAAAGCTTTTCGAATTATTGACTGATCCATTGCTCTGTCTTGAAAACATTCCGGCCGATGACGAAGACGAATTGGACGATTCACTTGTCATTTCGGATCTTGGCTCAGTCTTTGGCTTTATTTGAACTTTTGGCTCATCGGTATCTATTTCTACCAAACTAAGTCCCAGTGTTGGAATAGTGTTAAAAGATCTGGATGTTAAATTTTTATTAGGGGCAAATTTTGGGGATTCTTCTACAATTGGCTCTCTGGAAGAAGACTTTTTAAAGTTTGAGGATTTTTTGCTACCATCAAAATCGGCATTGGATCTTGATTTAAGGTTCTTGAACCACGAGTTTTTCATTTCTGGTGGTGGTTGGGCTTCGCCTTTTATATTCTCTCTGTCGTTATTTAAATTTGAAATACAATTTAAATTATTTCGATTTAAATTTTTAAAGCTTCGATAGAAATAATTTCTATTAGGTATGTTGTTACCTGTCGAAGCCTCATTCTCTCTTGATATTTTGCTAATTGAAACATCAGTATGGTCTTTTTTGCCAAAAAAGCGTCGTGAAGCGGAACGAAAAGATCTGAAATATTGACTACGCTGCAAAAAATCAGGTGGTTGAAAGCTGGCCGCCGAAGCAGATTGCATTCTGGACTTGGTATTTTCTTTTTTCTCACTGTCCAAATTTATAGCTGAGATTTTTTCATGTATTTGGTCAATAGACGTGTTCTCTATTCTCTCCGGCTGATTGGTCACATACTGAGCGCTTGGCAAACTTATGTCTTCGTCATCTTGACGCATTTTTGTCATTTCTCCAGGCTTTAAACTTGCGTGATCTAATGTGGTTGAATCATCAAAAATTTTAGACTTAATTGCACCCATAATTAAAAAGTATCATCAACTTTTTAAAAAAATAAGAAGAGCAGAAAATGTGTAGAACCCTATATTTTTAAAATTGGGCCTCAATAAAAAATAATTTGCATTTTTCCAAAGACTTGACTAATTAAATGTTTTGGTGAGACGGTATGCATTTGTCTTTGGATTTCTTAATTTAGATGGAATAAAAAATTTAGATCGCGAATTGCGAGACCAAAAGTTAAATATAGCTTTGGCTACATTTATTTTTGAAAGAAAACAAAATCAAACCATTTTGAGATAAGTATAAGAATGAAAAAGATCTGGACATTAAAAAGTCATCAACATTTTGCTTAGATTTTTGGTTATTTCTAAAGTCATTTGACCATGACGATTCATAATTATTAATTGTAAGCAAATTTAGATTCAGATAGAATTGTCTTTTGTTTTGAAATAAACAAAAAATTATCTACTTGTAAATTAAAAAAATTTAATGAGCCAGAATTGAAAATTTTTACAAAAAAAAATTAAAAAAAATTTATAGTTCAGCTTTAAAATTTGCATTTTCTTGATTACATTTGCATCCATAGCCCATAGGTTGTCTTACCAACTCCATTCCTTCAAGTATTTTAACATTTGAGATCAATAAATCAGCGTATGCCTATGAAAACAAAAAATTAAAAGAAAATTATTTCCAATATTCAATTACCATCAAAAATTTGACATGATAGCAAAATATATGATTCGGCATGAGGTATTCTTTTGCATAGTTTTGAGCATTTTTTGCAATTTTACGAGCCTAAAAGCAAAAAATTATTTTTGACTTATGAAAAAATTTCACAAGTTTTTTTTTAAAATAAACGTCTAAAAGTTCAATTTATTTTGAAAAAATTAAGCCCAATTAATTTTATTGATCTATGAAACATTTCAGTCATATTCAATATAGTAAATGAAATAGATAGTATTTATTATGGATTTAAAAAAAAAAAAAGTTCATTACTTTAGCGTCATTTCTAAGAGCCCATTCAATCATTTCTTTTAAATTGCTCAAATCGCGATTAACAGGCACATAGTGTTCAAATGGTTCCAAATCATTGTAAAAATGCTCATAAAATTCAGATTGCTGCTTGAGAACAAGCGAGTTTCCTGATATTAAATACGGAAATCTATAGGCAGCAACAGTTCCATCAATATTCAATTGGTATTTGAACTTGAAATATAATAAATTATTTTGTAATCGTTAGATTCATGGTTATTCACATATTATTTTCTTAAACTTCTATGAACGATCACTTTCATCTTCATACACAAATTTTCTTTTTGTTTCACAAATTTTCATGATTTTGAAAGTAAAAATTAAATATTTAAAAAAAAATTTTTAATTTTATTTAACGATATCGTGAAATAGTTAAAAACAGTTTTTAAGGTACATATCTCAGTTAAAAAAAAAATATACCGAGAATATTTTTAATAATTTAAAAAAAATTTAAAATATTCTTTTTTTAACTCAGGAATATAAAACAGTGATATGAAATGACGATTTGCTTAATTTACGTAAATTTTCTATATTTACCAAAAATAATGTAGCTCTTAAAAAATTTCCGAATTTTGCAATTAATTTCGTTATTTTTCCTAAAACATGGTTATTTTAAGCAAATTATTTAAAATTCTCATTTAAAATCACTGCTGATATTAATATTCTCTGGTTTTTGAAGAATTTTTTAGTCAATCTTTTTTTTTTTGAAAAATCAAATAAAGTATATAGTGTTCCGTGATATATAGAAATTTCCAAGAAAAAAATATATTTTGCTTCATTAAATTATTAAGTAACTTAAATGTCCATACAGCAGGTTTAGTAGATGAGTTTGATTTAAATCGAAATTTTTAAGATAATAATGTAAATTAATGTTTTTCTATTAGCTACCAAATAGTAAAGTTATATAGTAAAATAATTTGCAGCAAAAAAAAAATCAAAATAAATAATTAAAATATTCTCGAGTAATTATTTTTAAATTTGAGAAACGCGCTTTAAAAACTGTTTTTAACTTTTTTACGATATATTTTAAATAAATAGGTTCTTTTAAATATCTAATTAATGACTTAAAATTCATGAAAATTTGTCAAAAAAATGAAAGTGATCGTTCACCATCGCTCAGAAAAATATTTTGTAAACAGCCATAACTGTATTTTAAAAAGCCTACTTTAAAAAAATCAAAAAAAGGAGTCCTTTTTGTCAAATTACTGTATTTTTTCAAATTCTCAGGTTCTCGATAAAAAAATAAGTTAGTGAGCGCTGCATCTATTATGCTTGGATGATCTTCACTCAAATCAACAAGACGCAACCTTTCTTGTCTAGAATCGCGTCCCCTCCAAAATGACTTATTAATTTTAGAATTCCATTCCGGTAAAGAATAGTCCAGAACAGATAAAATATCCAAACTTTGTCTACCCATCATTTCAAGAGTTGATTCAGTCATGTCATATGTTGGTAATATCATATCATTAGCTTTGTTAGATCCACACCAAGATACAATTGGTAGCAATACACCTTGATTTTTTTCGTTAAGTGGCCAATCGCCTAGATTCATAAAAAATTCTAAATCAGGCAATTTAACCTTTTAAATGAGTTTAAAAATCTTATTTAAACATTTTTTTTTTATTTAATACTTTACGTGTCAATGATAGAAAAATATTATCAGCAAATACATTAAAGCCCACATATTCCCCAAAGCATTTCCTATAAACCTATTTTAATAATTAAAATTAAAATTGAAATTTGTTTTTAATTTTTTTTTACTTTATTATTTTTTATTACATAATTGCATAAACTTTGGCTAAATCTTTGATTAAACTTTTTGATGATAACATTTCTGAACTTGTCCATGTCAATTTTAATCTTTTTAAATGGATCTAGATCGCGGTAAATCTGAGAATATGTCTCATTACACTGCATATAGTTGTACCATTTGGATATGTTTGTTTCAGTGCATTCGCAATTATCTTGGATTACATCTCCTTTGATGAAAAATGATAAGTTTTTTAAAATAATTTACTATCAAATACCCTCAAGATTATATGGCGATTGATCTAGATGATTATCATCTTTATCTTTGACGACTATTATGAGATTTTTGTAATTTTCATAAATACGAAATCGAACAATAAAAACACCATCGTGTCTGTCCAAAACTTCATGTCTAATGCGAAGTGATGCATTTTGGATAAGATCATGATAAAACAATATTTTGAAATAATTTTTGGATATTGATGAAACTCTAGTATTTAATTTTTTTATTTAATAAGAATTTTAAACATCGTTTTCAAATCTTAAGCCTAATTCTTAGGGATTTTCTTTTTACAATTTTTAATAAACAAAATATCATGGATTTTAAAATTTTTTTAATCATTTATTAATTGATTAAAGTACTTAAAATTAATCAAAAAAAGCAATAAAAATTAAAATTTTGTCTAAAGATTTGTCTTTGTTTTATCTAAGTTGAATAGTTTGTATTTTTCAAGTATCAAAAGTCATAAATTAAACTAAATTGGCTAAATTGGCGTTTACTGAATTAATAATAATAAATTCTATTTTTATCAGAAATGCTAAAATAAAGAAAATAATTTTTAAAAAATATACTTTTTTAAATAATGTAAAAATAATTTAATTATTAAAAGAAATTCAAAAAATTATAATCTTTTTAAATGATTTATTTTAACGTTTAACTAGTCTCGATTTAGACTTAGTTTTGATAATAATATTTTTTTTAAACCAGGCTTAAAATAAATTTTATGAAAAAAAAAATTACTTCTGAGAGCTAGAATCTATGACTTCAATGAAAAAATATCTTACTGGCATTTGAAATTTAGCGTCTAAACCTGGACCGTAAATTCTGAAATTTTGTGTTGAGGATCCATGAAACAAAAATCCATTTAAAAAAATTATCCTAATAATCATTAGGAACATTTTCGCAATCGACGTTGATTTGAGAAACTAAGATAACAAAATACTATATACTCTAAATAACAAAAAAAATTTCAAAATATTTTATTTAAATTAGGCAAATTTTGTTCAAATCTTTTTTTAAAAGTAAAACTTAAACTGGTAACAAAAAAAGATAAGAGGAAATGTATGTAGAGCATGATGAGGTTAAAAAGCGAAAATGGGTAAAATTAAGTTTATAATTAAATTCAAATTAAAATTATCTTTTATTTTAAGTTTGATACTGAAAAATTTCTTGATGTTCATGAAGTTAAATTTACCGGTTTTAGATGCCCAAGACCGCTTTTTAAATTTCAACATGCAAATTTTCCGGGTAAATTAATTTCATTAATAAACCGCCTTGAATAAACATTTTCTAATCGATTTTTAAAGAATTTATTTCCAATATCTTCATAAATGAAGATGGAACGTACCCAAAATTGACCGCTTTTCAGTGTTTATGCTGGCCAATTCTCTTAAGTGGTAGAGACTTAATTGCTGTCAGCAATTCTAGTTACGGCAAACATTTTGGGGTAATCTTAATTCAAAAAAATTTTCATTTTTATTATTTTTGTCTTAGTATGCTTTTCCACTTATTGTTCACATCAAAAATCAGCATGTATATTTGGACAAGAAAGGTCCATGTGCAATGATTTTAACACCGCATCAACCTTCCAAGGATGACATACTATCTATTCTAAAACCATATCTAGACTCGGCTCAAATTAAACCGGTTTGTGTTTATGAAAGTGAGAACAAAAGCAATCAAATAGGAAACTTAAAAGAATGTAATTTAGAATAAAAATAAAATTTTTAATTTAAAAATTAAAATTTTTTTAAGCCTATGATCTAATGATTGCTAATCCAACTCGGTTACTCGAAATTATAAACGAAAATCAAAATCTAGTAGATCTATCTCATATTTCTTTTCTAATCATTGATGAGTACATTCAATTTAGAAAAAGTCAAACAATGGATTTTGTTAAAGACATAGTCGGATATTTAAGGGTTTAAATTAAATTAAAATTAAAAAGTAATTGATAAAAAGTTTTATTAAGGCGGATAGACAAACCGCGGTATTTAGCCGATTGGTTCCCAGTGGTATCCAAAGACAAGGTGACGAATTTGTCAAAAATTGTATATTCTTTGAAATGCATCATGACAAAGAGTCCGCAGACGATGAAATAAAGCAAATTGTAGAACTTTGCGACAAACATTTAAAAGCTAGTCGGCAAGTGTTAATTTTTTAAGGTGCCCCAAATCATAAACAATAGTAGATCAAGTTTCTTAAATTTTCATCAAAAACACATTATTTAAGTTCTTTAGGGTGCAAAATTTAAATTTTTTAATTAAAAAGTTCAGTCCTTATCGAAAAAACCTGTCTATCAGGGGAAGGGTCTTGAGCATAGAGTGAAATGCTTTAGGAAAGCTACTTTTTTTAATTATATTATCAAAATTTATCTTAAATTTAGTCAGAATTTATGATTTTTATCTTTTGTAAGTTTATGAGTCTTGTTTCATTCTTAAAATTATGAAAAAATTGTAAATTATTTATCTATTTCCTTTAAATTTTATTTCACAAATTTGAATTTATTCAGGGTTGCTGATTTAAGGCTCAAATTAAACCTTTTTCATTAAAAAATATAAATAGGTGAGCTTTTTTAAAAATATTTGCTCATTGATAAAATAAAAGCATTTAAAGATACCCATGTTTTGTTTAATATATTTATTTTTCTGAATTTAATGGAGAATTAAAATCTTAACTACTCAATATAGCTCCAAAAAGCTTTTCTAAGACATTTTGATAGCTTGGACCACTTTGATACATTTGCATAGCTTTTTAGAGTATGTGCCTTAATTTAATATTCAAATCTTTTTTTTTTAATTTATCCATCGCCTGTAAAATTAATTATAGAAACTTGTTGTAATCTTGATCATTTTTTCTCCTTGCATAATTCTTAAGAAAACACCAAAGATCTCCGATTGGAATGAGCTCGCAGTGAAATTTTGGGCAAAAAATTATATATGATCCTTAATCCAAGAGTATTACAATTATTAAATGCTGGATGTTCAAGAAGTAGTAAGTTTTCTCACCTTTTTTTTATTCTAAGTTTAATAGAATTAAAATCTAAATAAACTGATAAGTAGCAATGATATCAACAAACCCCACCTATTTTTATGGAGTAAAATAAGATCTTTAAAAAAAAAATTCAATTTGACTTATTTTTACGGGAAAAATTTTTGGAACGCCAAAAATGCAAAATTATCAAATTTTTTGTAAAGTTTGCGCTTAAATTGTAAATTATTTTGCTGATAAAGGTAAAAAAATAATCACAAATTTAGAAAGTACACTTTAAAGACTATCTATTCTAAAAAATATTAAATTTCAAAATTTGTTAAATTTTCAAGAAATTTTTGTTCCAATTTATGTTTAAAATAAGTAATCTTGTTTCATTTGATATAGCAAAAATAAGAAGTCAAATCAAAAAAAATGTGTTCAAATTCGAATTCTCCACTCAAAATTATATACTAAACCGAATTTTTGAGAAAAAAAAAAATTTTCTAAATCATTAACAAGTGTTTATGATTTGGGGCACCTTACTAAAAAAAAAAAATTTAACTTTTTTTATTCAGATTAGTTGACTTGATTGATAAACTAACAACAGATAAAGATTGTAAAATTTTGATTTATGCCAAAGACAAAGAAAAATGTTTAAACCTAAACTTTGAGCTTAAGAGACAGTTGGACTTGGAAGTTTTAGATTTTCGCAAAGAAGAACACCGTAAATAGATTAAATTTTATAAAATTAAATTTTCTAACTTATTTTTTTAAGTTTTTGTTTCTACGCCCAACGCAATCATGACCACATTCAAAAATATTGGTTTAGAAATCAACATCCCCGATCTTAATTATATCATAAACGTAGACTTTCCGCCAAATTTACAAACTTATATGGATAGATTACGCAAAGGTGTAGTGCATTACACATTTTTTAGCCGTGAGGATGCAAAACATGCAGAACGGCTAGTGTACTGTTTGAAGCAAGCGCGACAAGAATACGATCAACACTTGAGCACTATGTCCAAAGCTTGGTTGGAGTGTGGCCGTGATGTCCGCTTTATGCCCATGAGTAAAAACTGATTGCAAAAATAAATAGAAAATAATTTCTTTTTTAGTTCAAGAATTAGAAAAAGGACTTTCAAAGCCATTACAGGAAATGATTTTGAGTAGTGGAGATGAAGAGCATTTAACAGGATCATATAAAGCAGATAGTTTTGGCTATGGGTATGGAAGAGGAGCAATGAAAAGAAGTGACAGCCAAGCTGATGATATGGTAGACGATGAAGATGACGAGGATGACGATGAGGAACAAGATGAAGATTTGGGAAATTAAATTTTATTAAATTAATTGTAAATTCAACGAATTTTATTGTTTAAGAATAAATATATTTAAAAAATAATTTATTTTTTTTACATTTCTTCTTCGGAATCTTCATTTTGAGGAAGAATCGGAGAATCAAGTGTTTCCCTAAGTGAAGCTAATTGAGCTATTACAAGATTTAAATGCATTTTTCCGAGATCAAAATCTTTTCGTGCACCATAGATGGAACCTTCATGAGGCTGTCCCGTCGATGCCATGGTCAAATGGCCAATTTCGCCAAGTAAATCTGTTTCAATTTTTTTCAAATGTTTCAAAAAATCTTCAAAAATAATCTTGGTCTGTTTCACTCTATTCGATTGTTGTTTGTCTTTGGTGAGTTCATCAAAAAATTGAATTAACAATTGAGATATTTTGGATATGTTCGAATTTATCTCATCGAGTCGCTTCAATTTAAATAAAGCTTCATCCCGATGAATTTGCTGAGGCATGACTTGTTGAACAAAAGGAGGATGTGGTGGTGGCTGATTTGGATACTGGTTGTAATAAGAACTTGCATATTCCATTCCGGGTTGACCCTGAGAAGGCATCATATTTCGATTGACTGGCATTTGTCCACCTTGCATCATTTGTGGATTTCCTTGTTGGTACATTTTTAAATTAAATATTTTGCAAATTTTTTATTTTCAAAAATTAAATAATTTCATTAAAATGATTTTTTTAATGGCTTTATATTTGTCTTATTAAAATTAATTTGTGACTTCACTAATAGAATCAAAATATAATTATGTCCAAAATTAATATTATTTATCAATGTTTAGAAACAAAAAATTTAAAAACTTCCTATTCTTAATTTTTTTTTTGATTTTTCAGTATTATTTGATTAATTACTATTTAGGAATGAAAAAAAAAAGTATATTTCATTAAAAAAAGTGGATCATTTTGTCAAACAAAATTTATCGTTTATTTTCTTAAATTTTTCTAAGTAGAATAATTTAAGAAAATAAACTAGAAATCAGTCGAAAAACTTTTAAATTATTATTTTGATATTTTTCTCAAAAATGAATGAAATAAAAAATTTTAAGTTAGTAGACTGTTGGGGTCTATAAGACATTTTTGAAAGCCTTGCATACATTTTTTTGGTTAAAAACATTCTTAACTAAACTTTTTCATACTTTTAAAACAAAATTTGCATTAATTTTACTTAAGACATGTGCGTTCTTTATTATTATACTCATAAAATAAATTATATTTAAATTTTTTTTCATTTTTCAAAAGAAAATTAAAATGGAAATTAAGCTGATTGTGGAAACTGGTAAAAAATGGTACGAACACAAGGTACGAAAACAGGAAAAAAAATTTATTCAATGATTTTTTAAAAAAAATTGTTTTAGTTCAAAAAAGAGCCGGAAAATTTTGAACCCATTAAAGATTTAGAAAAGGTCCATCTTTTTCGTAATGAAGCTAAACAACTTTATGAACAGGATATTCAAAATTATGCTAAATGTATATAGATTGATCAAGAGACTTGAAAAAATTTCACTTAATTTAATTTAATTATTTTAGACCGTGAAAAAACTAACAAATCGGATCAAAATTGGATAAAAACTGTACTTCAAAACGGAACAATAGGAGACAAAATATCAGCTAATAGTCTCTTAATACAAGATAGCGCAATACATAACTTAAGCGGCGTCGAAAGCTTGATTCAATCGGTTAAATTGAGCAAAAAAAGAGAATGCATGCTTGCAATCGATGCTTTAAAAGATATTTTTGGAAATTTTCTTCTCCCAAAAAGAGCCCTTCATAGTTTCCATGAAGTATTTTATAAATTTTAAACAATACCTTTAATAATTGATTTTTAAAAGCATCCTTTCGAATATTTAAATTCTCTGAATGATGATAAAAAGCTTAGAGAAAAGCGTCTGGTTTTGTGGTACTTTGAATCTCTCCTAAAAGTTAAATATTCAAATTTTTTAAAAGCATTACAAGTAAATCATTAATAAAAAATAGCAATACTTTTTTTAAATTAATTTCTGGAAGCTTGTGTTCCAAGACAGTCTGGCAACTACAAAATTCAAAGTTTCTAGTGTTTTAACTGATCTATTGATAATAAATCATAACGAACAACAAAAAGTTATACTTGACAGTGTTGTCAACAAACTTGGAGACCCTGATCATCAAGTTTCGTCCAGAATTATTTATCAAATCAAAAATTTATGTAAATTTTAATTCATTAATTTTTTCATTTGGAAATATGATTTTTTCTAGTAACCAAGTGTCCAAAAATGAAAAAAGATGTTTTGGTAGAAATAGAGAGATTGGTGAGTCGGCAAAATATCAGTTCAAGAGCCCAGTAATTAATTTATTAAACAATAATTTACAAAAAATTCAAATTTATTAATTAGATATTACGGATTCTGTTGTATGAATCAAATGATTCTACAAAAACAGGACTTGGAAGTTGCTAATAGACTTTTGGTTATTTATTTTTCATTTTTTAAAGTAAAATTTTAATTTTGAATTGTTAGAATTTAAATTTAAAATATTTTTTAATTCTTAATTTAAAGAAATTTGTCAAAAATAAAGAAGTTGATTCAAGAATGCTTAGTGCTTTATTGACCGGAGTCAATCGAGCTTACAAATATGCTAAAAGTAATTTTCAATAATTAAGTCTCATTTTTTAAATCTTAAATTAAATTAATTTTTAGTGGACAGTCAAGAAATAGATAATAATTTGAACACTTTATTCAAACTGGTTCACATAACACCATTTAGTGTATCAATGCAAGCACTTGCGCTTTTAAATCAAGTGGTTGAATCTCGAGAAGATTTGGTCAATCGCTATTACAATGCTTTGTACCGTAAAATGTTCGATTTAGAATGCAAAAATACCTCTAAGCAGACATTTTTTCTAAATTTGATATTCAATTCATTGATCAAAGATGAAGCTTTGCCAAGACTTAAAGTAAATAAAAATAATAGAAATTTAATTTTTTTATTAATTTTTAAAAGGCATTTGTAAAACGATTGCTTCAAATTTGTCTAAATCAAAGCCCGCCATTTATTTGTGGTTCTTTTATCTTAATTTCAGAATTAATCAAGTGCAAAAAGAGTATTATTCAACTTGATCATTCTGCACTTATTCGTAATTCAATTGATAATGGTGAAGAGACCAAATTCAATGATGATGATGATGAAGAAAGATTCGTCGATGTTAAAGACGAATCGGACAAAGAGGACATCACTGAGACCAATGGTGAAAGTGAAGAGAAAAAAAACAATTCCTGGATACACAAAAAAAATATTGTATTCAAAAAACACGACAAATATGATTATCATGAGAGAAACCCGCTCTATTCAGGAGCTGATAAAACACTTACTTATGAGCTTCTTCTCTATTCTAAACATTACCATCCAACAGTGGTTGTTTATGCCAATAAATTGATGAATGTAATTAAATTTAAAAGAAAAAAAAATTAATTTTAAAAATTTTCTAAGGGAGAATCGGTTGAATATGATGGTGATCCGATGGAAGATTTTACCTTGATTCACTTTTTAGATCGTTTTGTCTTCAAAAATCCCAAACGATCTAAAGATAATAAAAAGACTAAAAAATCGGTATTTCAACCCAATAGATCTATTCAAAAATCGGCTATTAAAGGTATGGCAGTCAATAGTAAAGAATACTTAAAACTTGATCCATCAAAAATTCCCGAGGATGAAAAAATATTTTATAAGTAAATTTAAAAAAATTAAACTTTTTTCATTTTTTTCTAAATTTTTTTCAGTTATCACAAGGCTCAGGAGTCAAAAAAAAATCCAGCTGACCGTCAAATTGTGTCTGATGCTGAAAGCGTGTCCGATTCTGAATTTGACGCTTATTTGATGAAGACAGAAGTTGATGGTGCTGATCCAAATGATAATTTTACATTAGATTTTGCCGAGTAATTTGTTAAGAATTGAATTTTTTTTTAAATTAATATTTTTTTAAGTGGTTTGAGTAAAAACAAGAAGAAAAAGAAAAAAAAAGAAGTTAGCAGTGATAGCTCAGATTTTGATGACGATGACCTAATGGAAGATTTTGACGACAAAGAATTTGAGAATGCAATGAATGAGGAAGACATGGATTTGGATGATATTGATGATGATATATTTATAGATAAAAAACCAAAAAAAAGGTTTTAAATTAAACTTGAAATATTTATTTTTTTTTATTTTTTTTCCTTATAGATCTAAAGAAGATTTGAGCAATCTTTTTGCAGCAGCTGATGAATTTACCGATTTAGTGAACGAATCGGCACGTTATGATGAACTTGGTGTTGGATCAATATCGAACAAAGATAGAGCTGATCCAAAACAATTACAATGGGAAATGAACCACAATGATCCACTGAGCGTAAAAAAATGGAAAAAAGGGAAGAAAATGGGAAACAAGACTAAAAATAAAAATGGAAAAATTGGTAAAATTGCCAAAAATTCTTCCATTAATAAAAAGAAAAAAAATTAAAAAATAATCAATTTTCATTTTGGTTATTTTCATTTGATGAAATAAAATTTAAAAAGAAAAACAGTTTAATTTAATTTGAATACCACATTAAATATAAAGATTAAAAAATTAGACTTTTTGAAAATTTTAAAATGCGCCATTCGAATTAGTAATTTTGCAATATTAATTAATTTAAATTTAATATAGTTCTTTGAAAATTTCAGAGGAATAAAAAACAAAGAAGACAGTTAAAAAAAACAGTGAACATTTTCTTGTATAAAAAATAAAATAATTAAAGTTAAAATATTCAATTAAGATTTATTTAATAAATTTTTAAAGTTATAAATAGAAATATTATTGGAAGTGTCAGATAAATATAACTTTTGGTCTTTATATTTAAAACAATTAACTTTGTTGCTGTGTTTGATAGTTAATTCTTCAAATTTTCTAATTTCAAATTTAACATCATTTTTATTTTTAAAATTAGCTTGTTCTTTATTTAAATAAATAAATTCAATTAATTTTGAATCCCCACTTGTCACTATTAAACTTTTGTCATCCATTTTTTCGAATTTGGTAAATTGACTCACTGCCAAATTGTTAGTAATCTGTTTGCCATGGATTAATTTGCAACTATCTGAATCAAACAACATGGCATATCCGTTCTCAATGCCGCACATCAAGCCTGTTTTATTTTCTGGCAGCTCGGTAAAAAAAAGAGAATGAATAAAAGATGGAGTCATAGAAGACAACATGTCTGCATTATCTTTTTCTATTTGGATCAATTTTTGTATTTCATCGCTTACAGCTACTTTTTTGATAAAAGGCTTTTTTGAATCTTTTTTCTGGAAGCGGATGTCCCATTTTATGAATGTACAGTCAAATGATCCACTGAAAAGCTCGTGTTCATTCGTCGGGTGAAATTCCAATGCATAGCAAATGTTATCATGCTGATTGAGACTTTTGCGAAGAGAAAGACAAGGTTCGCTCGACTGAGTCCGGATGTCTAAAAGTTTTATTTCACCCGAGTCATCACAGCATGCCAAAATATTGTCCTGTTTTGAGATTTTAATTGAGTTGATTGTATCTTTGGAAAATTTGAATTTATTTATTTGTTTCGAAATATTTAAATCAAATAGTTGAATTATATTTTCATTTGATAGAAATAATTTATCTTGTTGGAAAATCTTAAAACATCCTAGTTCTTCTGTTTCATCAACAACAGAGTAAATGCTTGATTTGTCTCCGGTTCCCAAGTTAAAAATGTTCAGCTCTGACTCACAACATGAAATTATTTTGCCATCAATAAAATCAAATGAGTTTACCGAATTCTTGTTTATAGAATCAAGGGAAAATTTTTCTAATTTTGCTAAATCAAAATTCATTTTTCTAAATAGAATTTTTAAAAATTCTTAATTTGAATTCTTATTTAGGTAAACTCTTGCAAAATAATGATGCATTTTCATCAGATTTTTTATCTAGTTTTTTTCTCTGATCAGTGAATAAATTTTTCAAAAGTTCAATCTAATTCAAAAATTAACTAAAACAAACGATTTTAATGGTTATTAACAATTCTGCTTGAAAAAGAGCGTTCGCTGGTGCATAAAGTATTTTTTGACGCTGTATCTACATGATTCACTATATGTTTCAATTTTTAGAGTAAAAAAATAATCGGTTTTAAAAAAAATATTTTTGATGAATAATAAATTATGATTTTAAATTTCCCTGACAATGATGCTTTTATCTTATTTTAAAAAGTTAAGCTTTTGATTTATTTATATGATAGCTTGGCAATCTGGCCTTTATGTTTTGAATAGAATGTAGTACTTTCAACTACCTAAATTTCCTAATTAAAAATGTTTTACTTGTCATTATTTAAAAAAATTAAAAACTACACCTTTGTACCACAATTTTTTATGTGATCCTCAAGCTGAGTGCTTAAAAAATATTCAAGTGGTGAACCAAAGAATAAATCATTATTTTCAAAAACTTTTTTTTTTTAAATTCAAATCATTCTGATTATACTAAAAATAGTTTTTAGCTCAACAAGTTTAACAAAGCACTTTATTTGATATTTTATATCTTCAACTTTATCTGTATAAATTCATCTAATATCTGGTTCACAAATATATTTTCTAATTATCAAACAAAATTTTTTAATAAAATCATTTTTTGCAAAATTTTTGAAAAATTCTTTTTTAATTGGGTTTATTTTTGAATTGTAATTATCAGATTATTTTTGTATTTTAAAATTGATCTTTAAAATATAAGTTTTTCTTAATTATTTTCAAAAAATAAAATTCGTTCTCTTTGAAGGTCAATTTGTTATTGATATTTTTTTGGAAAAAGACTGTTTTGGATAATTATTGTTTATATTTTAAGAATTTTATAAACTGTTAATTTTATATTGGTATCTTGGTTTTTATATTGGCGTCGATAAATAGCCTATTCAGATTTGATAAAAATAAAAAATGAATAAGTCAAAATTAAATTTAAACCCAAAATAGACAAAATAGAATTACTGGAAAAAGCAATAAAGGTATTCGATGATGATTTATAATACATAGTATCATATTTTAGTATAAGAAAAATAGAACTTATGAATTGAAAAAAAATGTATTCTAGTGATATTGAGAATAAAAGATGTGACACATTTTTTCAAATTAAATTCTTGAATAGGGTGGTTGAAAGTTTACATGATAAAATCCTCGCCAAAGATAAAAACCTTATTAGAAAAAAAACTCCCCTCGCTTATAAATAGTAGTAGTAGTAGAAGTAGTAGTAGTAATTTTTGAACTGTGTGCCATGGGTATCCTTAGATCCCATGCAGAGCAACGCTTGAAAGCGTACATTAGACCACAACTAGTACATGAGCCTCAGAGGGTAAGCAAAGCCAGCGGCACAACGCTTAAGGACTAGTGGGCTAATGTTATCAATGCCAGCTGATTTATGCTCATTCAATCCGATTAATTTCTTATGTATGTCCTCTACAGTGATTTTTAGGCTATCGATGCATCCAATTTTCTGAATTCGATCTGAGAAATAAGGTAGCGCTAAATTGACATCTTCTTTGACAAAGACCGAGCTGAACTGGTCGTTGATTACGTTGGCAATCTTCTCTCCGTCCACATGAGTATAGCCTTTTCCGTCTCTGATTGAGGTTATTTCCACCTTTGTGCCGTGCTTGCTATTGATATACGCGAAAAGTCGTTTCGGATTCTTTTTGTCTGAGGCGAGCTCACTTTCGTAGTTGTGAATGGTTGATCTGCAGATTCTCTTGACATCTTGTCTACATTTTTTGTACTCCAGCACTAGCGAACGTATTTTCCACTTAGATGCCTGATTTTTGTGCCAAAGGTCCCTTTTATTTTTAGTAAGCACTTTGACTGCAGGTGTCATCCATGGTGCTCTTCTTCTCATTTGTTGCTTACGCTTCTTTGGGATGAATCTTTCACAAGTCGTTTCGTAAATATTTTGGAAAATCTTGGCTCGATCGCGTACTAGTTTGTCTTGGAAAAGGCTCTCCCAGTCCAGAGACTTCAAGTGTTCTATAATAAAAGTGTAATTACCTCTATTGTAGACGAAAGGAGTTAACCTGAATTTTACTGCTTCCTTTTTTTCGTATAACATGTAGTCCCATATCAGGACTACATGCCCTTGTGTCGCTAGTCCAAGTGGAGGGCCTGCAAACAGCTCTTGTAGTATTAGAAGTGTGTAAATACTTTAAAAAAAAAGTTTAGTCGGGAGAATGTAAAGGAAAATATAGTTAATAAAAATTTGAAAAAAAATTAAAAAAATCAATAAATTTTTTTTTTTAACCAGATTTTCGAAATCAGATCAATTGTATCCATTTTAAATGATTTTTTTTTGATTAATTTTGAATCATTGTCCTAATTCTAGATTAAGGAAATGAAAATTCAATTGGTCTTTTTGATTTTAATTTTACGCTTTTGTTCCATTAAAAGCCGAAATATTGATCTGGAATTTGACCCAAGAGAAAAATGTAAATTTTTAATAATAAAACAATTATTCGAACTTACCAAATTTATTTCATTTATTATTTAAAGTAAACAACGAGGACATTTTTGAAGGGGATATTTTATTTTATAAATCCGAATTTCAGAATGGAGCAGCAATAAATGATAAGAAATTGCTATGGGAAAATGGATTAGTGCCTTACGAGTTTAGTTCTGAATTTAGTTAAACAAACATTTTTATAAATAATTTATTTAATTAGTCGACCATTTAATTTTAGGTGCGTCGGATATCAGGATAATCATGGATGCTTTTAAATATTTAGAAGATTCAGTTCGAGTTTCATCAAAAAAATGCATCAATTTGATTCCAAGAACAAATCAATTTAACTATGTAAAATTTGTCAATGGTAATGGATGCTATTCGTTCATTGGAAAAGTCAATAAATCACCTCAAACCATTTCACTTAAACGAAACGGATGTCTACATAAGGAAACCATTGTCCATGAAGTTTTACATGCTTTAGGTAAAATATTCAAACAAGAATTTCAGAATATAAATTAAATTTTTTGAAGGATTTTATCATGAACAGTCCAGACCTGATAGAGATAATTTTATCAAAATCAACATTGAAAATATTCAAAATGGTAAATTTTTAATTTTTTTTCAATTAAATAATCAAAATTGAAAAAAAATCGCTTAATATATTCTCTAAACTCACCAAATTCACATTCGGGTTACACTTTTGTTTTAAGGACAAGTTGAAAATTTTGCCAAATATGGTACTGATAGAATCGATTTACTGAACGAACCATTCGATTACCATTCAATAATGATTTATGGACCAAAAGCGTTTAGCAAAAATGGTAAACCAACAATTACAGCATTGAATCCGAAAATTGAATTGAATGATTTTAATTTATTGAGTGATATTGACATTCGTGAAATTAGAAAGCTCTATCAATGTATTTTTTTTTGGCATTTTAAAATAATTTTGAATTAAATATAATTATTAGGCCCAGAAAACAGAAAAGAAAAAATAATTGAAAAGATGACCAGACTATATAATGATTATGCCAGATCATTTGAATCGAATGAAATAAATTGCTTTGAAAAATGTGATCAAGATTCAAAATGCTGGGCTTCTACTTTCGATTTTTCAAATACTTATGTTAACATGAATTGTTTTTTATTTGACAAAAATTACAGAGTAACTAACGAAAAATCATGGAGTAGTTATTTTAAAGAAGACGAAGATCTAAAAGTTACTCTATTCGATGGTAAAAATCACAATGGGTTAAGTGTCGACATAGTGCCTATTGATGGAATTTGTAGGGAGGTTCCAAAATATTTCTGGGATAAAGCATCATCAATTAAGCTTAACCAAAATTGTATTGTCTTGTTTTCAAGAGAAGATTGTACTTCAGGTGGTACCCCTATTAGATTTTCATCATCTAAAAATTTGATCGATCCTTCAAACTTTGGTGAATCATGGTTTGATAATCAAGCTCGTTCATATACATCTTGTCAAGGATATTCAATCTCAAAAATAAGTGATTCACTTCACTCAAACTCAAAAGGAATTGTTTATTGGCACCGCATAAATGGAGGTGATTTTCAAATTTGGGAAATTGAGCCTTTACAATATGGATTTTTTAAAATTCGAAACAGAGCTACTTCAAAATATTTGACGGCTAATAAAAAAAATGAACTATTTACAGATTCATATAAATTAGAATCGAGTCAACAATGGACTATTGAGGCTCAAAAAATTATTAACAGGGAACATAAAACTATTATCACATTCGAAAAATTAGAAAAGGAAAAAAAGAAAAAAAAAAATATTTCAAAATCCACTAGACTATATAATGATTATGCCAGATCATTTGAATCGAATGAAATAAATTGCTTTGAAAAATGTGATCAAGATTCAAAATGCTGGGCTTCTACTTTCGATTTTTCAAATACTTATGTTAACATGAATTGTTTTTTATTTGACAAAAATTACAGAGTAACTGACGAAGAATCATGGATAAGTTATTTTAAAAATTAAAAAAAATTAATTCAAAAAATTGTAGAACTAAATTTTCAAATCAATTAATTATTTGGTTTTATTTTAATTTAACGAAAAAAATATTTGCCTATTTAATATTTTTTGAAAATTGTACCTTAATTAAAAAGAAGAACATTACAAAAATAAATATATAAGATAACTAATTTTTAAATTCTATATTTTTGATATTATAAATTCTAGCTAAAATCCAAAAAAACTTCAAGCCGTAATATTATTGATATACCTAAATAAAAATTATTAAATTTTAATAAGAATATTACCTTTTCTTTTTAAGATTTTTTTTCTATTTTAAGATTTAAAAAAAGATTAAATATAAAATAATAATTTTTCCGATTTTTCTTTTAATTCAATTTAGATAGATAAATGTCCTCATCTCTAATTTTAATAAAATTTTTGCTAATTTAATAAAAACATCGATTTTTAAATAAAAAGAAATCTTAAAAAAAAATTAAAAACTATATATATGTTATTAAAAAAAACATATTTTAAAGAAAAATATCTTATTTAATAGAATTGAATCTAGAACAAAAAAATATCTTCTTTTGGTCATCATTATAACCCAAGTTGAGCTCAATTTATTTTCTAAGTTTTAAGTATAATTACTATGGTAATAGCAGTATTTTGCAAACCAATTTACTTATTTTAAGTTTTTAATAGAATTTTTTCATTTTTAGCCTATTTCGTTTACTTTATTTACTATTTTTATTTTATAAAATTTTTAATTTAAATTTTTATCCTAGAATCAAATGAAAATTCAAAAAAATAATTTTTATTTTTGAAAAAAAAAATTAAAAATCTCATAACAAAGTTTTAATTCCTCATTCACCTTTAAAAAAATAAATAATTTAAATTCAATGCGAACTCAAGGTTTAAAGCACAGATGGTTTTAACATGGGCCATATGGTGTTTGTTGCATAAATCAAAGGTACTTTTCATTTTTTGAGGCTGCAATATCCAAAAAAGGAATATGGTACGATATTTTACATTTTAAAAAAATTAATTTTTAAAAATATTAAGTAAAAAATTCAAGTAATCTCGAGAAAATGAATTTCCTTTAAATTTACTACGAAAATTTGTAAAAGACTTCCTAAAATTTCTCAGAAACATATTATAAACGATTCTGTTATAAACTGATAGATATTTAGAAACCCTTTTTGGACTTCTTTCCTAAGAAAATAGAAATAAAAGGGATAAAAAGAATTGGAGTTTAGTAATCATCACTTGGTTAACCAAGTTTCAGTTTTTCAATGTTATCAAGACAAACTTATCTATGCATATTTTTTAGACTATGATGGCCTAAAAAGTATATTCTTACTATTAGAGGTAAAATTGAATATTTTTAAGAACAAAAAAAAACTTAACTTTGATCCCCAAGCTATAAGAATGTTCACATTTTTTCCATTCACTTAAAAAACTATTAGTCGGTGAGATTTGGTAATACGAATTTGAGATTCCCTACTGGATTTATAATTTAACATTTGCTACGAATAAAACCATTGTTTTTAGCTACAGAATTAAATTTTATGATAAATTAAATAAATTTTTTTTACATGAAATTAAAAAATGTCTTGGGTTCATAGAAATTTATTGATGATAATTTAAGTTTTAAATTAATCTAATGGTTGAAATTTAATTCTAATAAATACACGAATTCAAATAAAAAATATTCCAAGATAATTAGTCATCAAATGTGGTTTATGATGTAAATGTTTCAGATATCTAATCTCAATTGAACAGCTTGGACTAAATGTTAATTTTTAATTTTAGAAACTAAAAGTTTCTTAAAAGAAAAAAAATAAATAAAAAAACTGATTGAGAATCTAATTCTAAAAAATTATAAAATTGAGCGCTAAAATACGACAAAAAAATTCAAGATCATTCACAATTAAATCTATTTTTTAGCTTGTCTAGCTTGTTCTACCTCGCCTTCATTTTCAGTTCCAGGTCTTCCCTCAAATGGAGCCGGTAATTTAGACAAACACGGCTCAACTCCCCAAATGTCCTTGGAGTAATCAGCAATCGTTCTGTCTGAACTAAATTTTCCACTAGCAGCAATATTCCTTATGGCCATTCTGGTCCATGCCATAGGATCATTGAACAAATGGTCAATTTTTTCTTGTGCCTTTACATAGCTCTCATAGTCAGCCAACAACATATAGCTATTAAAAAAATTAATCAAATATTTATTATAAAATTTAATTTAATTTTGTCATGTCAATAATTCGATCAAGGTTCAATATTTATTATTTCGATCTTGCTACCTAATTACAGATCAGAAAAATTTAATTAATAAAATAAGATTGCATTAAAAAAATCTAAAGAAAATTTTTTTTGCTGCTTAAAACTTATTAGATTTTGAAAGTTTTAATGTGTTTTGAAGAAAAATGAGAAATTAGAAAATTTTTTAATTAATTGAATTTAGATTTTATCTAGGCAAAAGAAAAACTGATCCTTATTGAGATGTTGCATTAAATTTACCGAACATATTAAAAAATGCTCAATTAAGTATTAAAATTCAGTAGTATTATGTCCCACTTGACACCTTTGATGAAAAATAATAAAAAAAGGAATATTTGAAATTAAAAAAAATTCATTTTTTTTACCTGGTTGCTCAAAATCAAAAAAATATCCTCAAAATTTTAAAAAATACTTAATTTAGTAGCAAGTTGAAGTTTAGGGCAAAAAATGATCAAATCAATCTTAAAATATTGTATAAATTTTAATTATTTAATATAATTAGTTCAGAGGAACATTTTTGGTTTCAACATACTTTGTTAAAACTAAAGGTAAAATCTGCAAAAGTCTGCAAAAAATTATCTACTTAAAATTGTATCAATTAAATGGTGTGCACTCTGCAATGTGCATTTTGATATTGCAGAGTTAATCTTTTTTATTTAACAAAGTATGTTTAATCCAAAAATGTACCTCTGCACTAATTGTATTAAATGACTAAAATTTATTTAATATTATAAGTTTGATTTGATCATTCTGAGCATCAAAAATTGATCATAAACTCCAAGTTGCCTAATTTAGATTAATTAATAAAATTTTCTCCTCTAAAATAATTGATAACCAAATATTCACAAAACCTTCATGATACCATAAATCATATATTTTGTGAACACTTGATCTCACTATTGACACAATCAAATTAAATTTTTATATTCTTACTGATCGCCTTTATTGAGCAATACATCAACAATGTCATGGAACAAGTTGGGATCTTCTGGCGAGTAAAATCCGCCTTGAATTTGGTCCAAAGCCAGCTTGAGCTCGGCATTCTTTTCGTAGAACTCTCTTGGGTTGTAGCCTTTGTGTCTCAAAGCCTCTACTTCGTCGACATTCATGCCAAATATAAAAATGTTGTCCATTCCGACCTCCTCGGCCATTTCAACATTGGCGCCGTCCAAAGTGCCAACAGTCAGAGCTCCGTTCAGCATAAATTTCATGTTGCCAGTGCCAGAAGCCTCAGTACCAGCCAGAGATATCTGCTCACTGAGATCAGCAGCCGGAATTATCTTCTCGGCCAAGGAAACTCTGTAGTTCTCCAAGAAAACCAACTTCAATCTGTCCTTTACAATGGGGTCATTGTTGACAATGGCAGCAACATTGGAGATCAATTTGATTATTTTTTTAGCCATGTGATATCCGGGGGCAGCCTTGCCGCCGACCATGACCACACGCGATGTACACTTTTGGCCAGGGTTGCGTCTAATGCGATTGTACAGTGTGATCACGTGCAACACATTCAGCAATTGACGCTTGTACTCGTGGATGCGCTTGACTTGCATGTCGAACATGGCACCAGGGTCAATTTTGACATGATACTGCTGTTCAAAGTACTGGGCCAATTTCATCTTGTTCTCTTGTTTTACCTTGTGGACAGATCGAACAAAATTATCATTGTCTAAAAAATTTTCTAGTTGTCTTAATTTGGACAAGTCCGAGATCCAGTCATTGCCAATTTTGTCCACAATGGTGTCCGATAGAGAGGGATTGCAGAGTAGCAGCCATCTGCGTGGAGTGATACCATTAGTCTTGTTTTGGAACTTTTCCGGATTCATGTCATAAAAGTCTTTGAACAAAGTGACCTTCAACAAGTCAGAGTGAATTTGAGCTACACCATTTACAGCATGAGATCCAACCACGCACAAAAAGCCCATGTTTATTCTCTTTCCGCCTTCTTCCTCAATCAGAGACATGCGTCTGAGTCTGTCCATGTCGCCCGGATACTTGGCCTCCACTTCTTTCAAGTGTCTGAAGTTTATTTCGTAGATGATCTCCAAGTGTCTTGGCAAAATGACTCCGAATCTTTCCACTGGCCATCTTTCCAAAGCCTCTGGCAACAGAGTGTGATTGGTGTAGGCGCATGTCTGTGTGGTGATTTTCCACGCTTGGTCCCAAGTAAGACCTTCCAAATCGATCAAAATTCTCATCAATTCTGGTATGGCCAATGCCGGATGTGTGTCGTTCAATTGAATGGCCACTTTGTCCGGCAAGTGAGAGAAGTCGTGGCGTACAACTTCGCGGCATCCAAACTTGGACGTTTTGAATCTGCGAATGATGTCTTGGAGAGTGGCCGCGCACAAAAAGTATTCTTGCTTCAGTCTCAAGTCTTTGCCTTCGGTGACATTGTCGTTGGGATAGAGGACCCGGGTGATGTTCTCGGCCGAGTTACGGTCGCACACAGCTTGGATGTAATCACCATCATTGAAAAAGCTCAAGTTGAATGAAGTTGGCGCCTTTGCCGACCACAAACGCATTGTGTTCACAGTGTTGTTGCCGTAGCCTGGCACCGGGCTGTCGTAGGGCATGGCAAAAATGATCTGCGAATCGACCCATTTGCTCTTGCCGTCCTCTGTGATTGTACGGCCGTAGAACTGCACTGGCAAAGTGTACTCTGGTCGCGATTTTTCCCAAGGGTTTCCGAAACGCAACCAATCATCGGGCTCCTCCACTTGCCAACCATTCTGGATCTTTTGGGTAAAGATGCCATAGTCATATCTCAGACCGTATCCATACGCAGCTAGACCAAGCGAGGCCATCGAGTCCAAAAAACAGGCCGCCAAGCGACCAAGACCGCCATTGCCTAGGCCAGCATCTTGTTCCAACTCTTCCAAATCTTCGATGTCCAAGCCAATTTGGTACAATGCTTCGTCCACTTCGCTCTGAATGCCCAGATTTACCATTGTGTTGGTCAACGAACGGCCCACGTAGTATTCAAGTGATAAATAGTAGACACGCTTTGGATCCTTGTCGTAGTAGTGTTGCTGGGTTCGGATCCATCTGGAGACCAAGTGGTCTCGTACTGTGTGCGCCAGAGCGAAATAGTAGTCTCTTGGCGTGGCTACATTTCGGTCTTTGACCAGTGTAAAGTGCAAGTGACGGTTGAATGTCTTCTTGACTGTAGCTACATTCTCGACCAAGGCGATGCCTCGGACAGAGATTTGTTTTCTTTTTTCTTTGTCGTTTTGAGCCACTGAGTTCGGCATGCCGATACTGTTTTGTCCTTTGAAAAAAAATTAAATTTAAAATTTAAAATTTTTTTTTGTTTTTTTCTATTTTTATATGAGCCTTATTTATAGATAGAGTTTTGTGTTTTTTTGAAAGAAAATAAATTTCGATTTCTGCTATTTATTTGCCAGAACACCAAGCAGATTTTCTTTTTTTTTTTGCTCATAAATTATCTTTGTTACCAAGCTATCTTAAAACTTCGCTTGTTTATTGCGGCGCTAGCAAAAGAGAAGCAAATGATGTTTAGCTTATGATAATTTATTTAGCGTCAGGCGTGTTAAAACAAGGCTCAATTTATCGAAACCTAATAATTTTTTTTAAATTGTTCAGCTTACTTCCAGGTAGCAAATCCATTCTCAGATTGTTTCAATAGTTAATTGACAATCTAAAAAATTTAATTTAACAAAAAAGCTATTTCAACACAAATAAAAAATAAAGTTTTTATATAGTTGAAGAAAAATTTGAAAGATTGGAAAGTGATTTCCTTTTATTTTGGGTGGTTCATTTTTTTGTTGGCATTAGCTCAAAGCATGTTGTTTATTATTATAAATTTTGAGATAATAAAAAAATTTTAAAAATAATTTTAACATTCATTAGGCGCATGTTCGCTGTATAATTACTAATTTCATAATGCGCGTTTACCATTTTTTTTTTACAGTACAAACTTAAAAATATGAGTCTCGTTAATTATAAATTTTTTTCTCTATTGTGTATATTATTACACAAAGAATTGCGCGTTTGCCAAAGCTAAACGCTACTAAAAATAAAAAGCCAACTCTTTTTCTTGTTAAGTAAATAAAAGAATACATATTTATTTTTAAATCAAAAGAGAAAAAAAATCTTATTAAGAATATTTGCGAATAATTCTAAATTGTTTGATACCCAGGAGGCTTTCAAAATTTTTATACTTTTTTTTTTATTGATATAATAATTTTAAAAAGTTGATTTACAGTTGAATTTTCGATTTTTAAATACTTCGTCCTCGGTTCGAGTTGCCACCACCTCGAGCCATACCACCGCGCATCATCTGATTGGGCTGGTTGGCACCTCGTTGCGGCAAAACTCGGCCCGGATTTTGTCCCTGCACTTGCTGAGTGCGCTGGGAACGAAGGCCAGTGCGAGGTTGAGTGGAAATAATTTGTGGTTGGACTAAACCTGGCTGAGAAAATTGCTCGGCCTGAACCATCTGACCACTTGAGCTCACATTTTGATGCTGAAATTGGCTATTGTTTACCCTGTACTGATTGGACACAAATCTATAATTGGATGGATTATTTGGAACTGGCTGCTCTTGTTGAAATGGAGGCTGCGATTGCTGGAATTGATTGGTCGATGCCACTGGGGTTCGCCTGATTTTCAGCGATGACTGAGTCTGAGAAGAATTTGTAATCACTGTGGTGGTGGTGGATGTAGATGATGGACCGTCCCATACTATTGGCTTTGGTCTTTCTAAATTTAGAAAGAAAAAATTAATTTGCAAGGCTTAAACTTGAAAATTGAAAATCAAAATTTAAATTTGAAATATGCTCTCAAGTTTTCATAATTTTAAAATTTTGAAATTTCTTTTAAAAAAAATGCTACATGAAGCTTATGATTTTTATAGCGAGAAATAGAGATATATTGAACGTGCCAAGACCAAATGTTGTAAAACAAAAAAAAAAAATTGGAGGGTGTATTGACAGCGATGTTGTTTAGAAAACAATTGCTATAAATTAATTCTATTTAAAAAGCTAAGCTGAGAACAATAAAGCGTCATCCA
The DNA here is from genome assembly GCA_025491095.1 of Brachionus asplanchnoidis. NCBI lineage: Eukaryota > Metazoa > Rotifera > Eurotatoria > Ploima > Brachionidae > Brachionus > Brachionus asplanchnoidis. Next base: position 2,867,678 of record JAILYF010000013.1, on the reverse strand, counting down.
AAGACTAAAATACGAACCTAAAGTTGCTGTGCCCGAGGTAGATGGTTTTACAAGATTTAACTGAGAAGCATTCGACGTAGTTGGCTTCAAAGAGGGCACCGTGTTTGTCTGTTTTTCACCTTGATTTGTTTTAAAAATATTTAATTAAACTCATAATAAAATTTTTATTTACTTTCTGTTTGATTTTCTTCGTTTTGCTTTCGCTCTTGTTCTTTTTGAAATTCAGACTTGGCTGGCTGGCTGTCGCTTTCTTCTTCTTGGTTAACATCTTCAGGCTGAATTTCAAGATGGATTTCACCAGAATTTTCCTCTTGATTCAAATTTTCTTCAATTTCTTCAACATCATTCGATTCTTGATTCGAATTTTGAGACTCTTCGTCCATGGTGTTACCTTCGTCTAGTATTTGCTGATTACTTGTATCATCTTGATTGTAATTACTACCACTGGAGCTCTGATTCTCTTCGGCTTGATTACCTGAACTCGCTTTTTTTTGAAAAAAAAAATAAAAATTTTTTAAAAATTTTATTCATGCATTTTCAATTTACTTATAATGACATCTTCGTAGCCATCGGAACCAGCAGTGTCCTTTAAGAAAAATAATTTATTAGTAGAAAAATTTTTGTTTTAATTCTACATCATCTACTACAATTTCTTCATTATTTTCCAGCTCTTGCACTTCACTATCCTGAATCTAAACAAATAAACAAAATTTTCAAAACCAATAGTAATTTATTAAAGTACTTCTCCGTCATTGATTAAATTATACTGATTTTCTTGATCTTGAGATGAGGATGCAAACTCTGAACTTTGTTCTTGTAAATCAGACTGACTACTTGAACAAGCCACAAACACTTCATTCACAGCATTTACATTTTCGTTACTATTTTTTTGTTTTTTGCTATTTGAACTAGACGGAGTTTGTTCTGAACTTTCTTCGACACTTTTAATAGTTAAATTTAATCAATTTTTAGAATATTTATTCCAAAAATCGTTGCAAAACTCAAATAAAAAAATAAATTGTGCTAAAACTTGATATTTAATTAAATCGATATTGTAGATACAATTAGTAATCGTTAAAAACTGAAAGAAGTCGAGTTGCATATTTCAAAAAAACATGAAAAAATAATCAAAAATTATAAAAACATTTTAAAATCAAATTATTCGTATCTTTAAAAATAAAATTTAAATCACTGATCACAAGACATGTGAACATTCTATCCCCTATTGAACATAATTCCATCAATGTTCCTTATTTCGGCATTGTGAATTTTGGTACACAAATCAAAAACAAAATATTTTTTTAAAGTGCTAAAGCTTAAGTTCTGAAGGACCAAAACATTTTATGTAAATTGTAGCAACTGATACATCCTCTGTACCACCACTAAAAGTTGAGTTGGATTTTTAGTATAATATAATATCCTAAATTTACAATTTGTTGAGTTTTTCAGATTTATTGCAGAGTTTTACAGAATCAGAATGTTGGTGGTACAAACGATGTATCAGTTGCTACAATTTACAGAACATGTTTTGGTACTTCAGAACTTAAGCTTTGGCACTTTTAATATTTTGTTTTTAATATTTGTGCCAAAATTCACAATGCCCTTATTTCTGACAAATTAATTAATTTTAGTCAAAAAAACATAATTTTTTAAAAAATTTTTAAAAATATAAATGAATTTGCTAATTTCTTTTGAAATTTAAGTGATAAAAAATATTGTAAACAATTATATAAATATTAGAAAAAGAGATAATTAATATACTTGTCTTCTTCTCTAGTTCGCTTATTAACAGAACCAGAATCAGCGTCTCTGGAAGTTGACGGTGCCGTGTTTTGTGATTCATGAGGATGTACACTACGTGTCTCATCAGGATCACTTTGTTCTTGAAGTTGAGTCCATTGTTCAGTGCTAGATTGGGTGATGTGAGGTGTAGGCTGAACAGCAGCAGTGCGCCTTAAGCCCGCAATATTTTGCACTGTCTGCTGAGGTGGCTGTGTTGGTTTACTCGTAATGCGAGAAGGTGCAATGTAGGCAGTCGGTGGTTGCTGAGAAGCGCCAGTTTCTTGAGTGTTCTGTGAAGTAATAGGCGAAGTTATGCTGGACGAACTTGTCAAAGCGTTTATTTTTGTGTCTGCATCAGCCAGTGATTGTTTTGATGCCTCTAAATTTTTTTTCAATTTTTCATTATCATTCTGAGATTGTAATAGTTTATTTTTCAATAAATCGAGTTCGATTCGACTCGATTGGTCTCCTGGTTGAGGATTGTTCTTAAAATCGTTCAATTCTCTGGTCAAATCTTCATTTTGTTTTTGATATGATTGCATTCTGCCGCGTATATTTTGTATAACATTGTTCATTTGACCAATTTTGGTCTCTTTTTCCTTAACTTTCAATTCACATTCTTCCAATTTTTTTTGCAATGAGCCAGATAAATCAGACTGCACCTGCGACTCTTCAATTTGTTTATTCTTTTTAGCCAATTCTTCCCTGTCACTGCGAATTTTGTCCAAAATCAGCTTTTTAATTTGGCTTATTTCTTCTTTGATGACCCGGACTCGGTCAGCCATTGAGCCTTTAGCGCCAGCCCAATCCACATCCTTAAGTTCGAATTCTTTCTGCACAGTCGAAACAACATCCTTCAATTCATTTACCAATGTTTTGAATATTTCCTCGCGTTTTGTCTTATCAGCCTTGAGGGTTTCGTAATTTTTTTGCTGTTCAGCAACCACCTGAGTTTTTTGAATTTCAAATTCTTGCCGAATTTTTTCCAATTCCTGTTTCTTTTCAGTCTCAGAGGCGTTCTTTTGAGCCTCGAAATCCCTGCTCAAATTTTCATATTTCAAATTGGCCTCGGACAAATTGTTCCTCAATTCCGAAACTGTTTCATTCAAAGTGTTTATTTTAGCCTGAGCTTCATTCATTTCTGCCTGAAAACGAGCCCATTCATCGGCCATGTCCGATTGACGGTACAAATTGTCAACTTTTTCCTTTAATTTTTTTACCTCGGTCCTAAGGAACGTGTTTTCCAAAGTGCTTGTTTCACCTATGAGCTCACTAGCACTCAAATTCGACTTAAAATTTGACACTTGGTCGCTCAGCTTGTTTACTTCGTCGTTTAGACGAGAGTTTTCTGCATTCACCAAGTCAAGTTCCTCCTTTAGTCTCTTGTTTGTGTCAACAATCAGATTAAAGTTATCCATATTTGTCTGGTTTTGTTCGGTCTGAGTCTTGGTCTCTTTTTCGTAGCATTGCTTTTTATAAAATTCCAATTCACTTTCCATGTTTTGAAATCTTTTTTGACAAACTTCGTTGTCAATTTTCAATTTTTCACAATTTTCTTCCAAATTGTCCTTTTGCATGCGCAAGTAGCGATTTATTTCCAGCAAATTGGACGCCGATTGCTCGTCTGTTTTGAGCATAGTGCCAAAGTCTTGTTTTTGCAGAGTGACAAAATCCTGGCCAACCTTGCTAAATTCAACTTGAATCTTATTATTTTGTTCAATTAAATTTTCGATTTCGTTTTTAAGCTTTGATATTTCACTATTCAAAACATTCTCGGTGGATTTGAACGCCTCGGCTTGATCTAGCCGTAATTTTCTCTCAGCTTCCAATTCCGAGTCTCTTGATTGCAAATTTTGTTTCATTTCACTCATTTGATTGTCAAAACCAGAACTTTCTTTTTCCAAAATTTGCACTTTTTCACTCAAACTTTTAACTTGCTCCTCGGAAACAGTCAACTTGGCGGCAAAGTCATCTCTGGTCAAACTCCTCTCATCCAATATTTGTTCCAAATTCTCCACTTTTTTCTCCAACAATTCAACATTGCTTGTCAGCGTTTTTTTCTCTTTTTCCAATAGACCAACTTTTTCCTCCAACTCTTTCTTATCCTGTTCATAAGCATTCTCCAATTGGGACTTTAAGCCAACAGTTTCATCATACCTAGCACCAAGATCAGCCATTTTAGAATTCAATTCACTTATTTTTTGTTCATATATTTCCTGGCTTTTAACTCTAGCCTCGGATTCCTCTTTCATGGTCTTTTCCATAGTGTCCGATATATTCTTGTACTGCTTGGCATGCTCTTTGCTGTCCTCAAGCTGAATTTTTAAGCTGACAATTTCTTTTTCAGATAAAGAAAGTTTCATCTGAAGTTCCTTAGTCTCTTCTTCCAAATGTGTAAGGCGAGAAATGGCGCTGGAAGGCTTGGAATTACGGCTTATTTGCACCAATAGCTCATTTGAATGCAGCTTGGCCTCGGCTTCATTGTAGCGAGTTTGTAGCTGGTCAAATTTTTCCTTCAATTCATTGAAGTCCGACTTAATTTTGTCAGCATTGTGGACTTCGGCATTTCGCTGTTGGCTCAATTGTTCAAACTGGCTTTGCCATGATTTAATCAACACATCATGCTGCCCCTTACAGTGCTCAGATTGCTTTTGCTGAATGGTCAATTCTCGCTCCAAAAGCTCTATTTTTTGATTCAACATTTGTTTAGTTTCTCTCTCATTTCTTTCAAAGCTGTTGCGAATTGCTTCCAAATTGGTAAGTATAGAGGTCCTGCTGTTGTTTTCTCTGATCAATAGCTCATGTTCTTTGGTCAAGCGTTCATAATTGGATTTAAGCATGTCTTTTTCGACCGATGTACTGTGCAGCCTGGTCTCTAGTTCGTCATTTTTTTCCTTGCATCGATTTAGCTCAACAGTGGTCAAGTGAATGGACTGTTCATGTTTGATAATAAGCTCATTTGATTTCGAAAGTCTTTCCTTATAGGACTCTAGTTCTTTTCGAAGTTTTTCAATGTTTGTTGTCAACGACTTGCACTTTTCCAATGTACCTTCCAGTTTAGAGTCAGATAGAGCTGCTTTCATGCCAAGTTCAGAATTTTTTGTGCGAAGCTCATCGACTTGTTCGCTCAATGAATTATTTGTTTGGACCATTTGTTTTTGATGGTTGTCAAATTTGCTTTGTAGCTTGGCCAATGAAGTATTGGCCTCGTCATATTTTTTTTTAAAGTCCACTTGTTCTTGGTCTATGGACAATTCGAGTTGCTCAGATGCCTGACTTCTGGTCCGGTCCACACCTGGAGTAGATGTAAAAAATTCACTTGGTAGTTTGGTAACAGACTGGGGCTGTTGTTGCATCAGCAAGTGCTTATAAGTGTCTCTTTGCTTTCGAATTTCATCCAAAACTTGTTCTTGTTTTTCGCGCTGGGTCTTGAATTCTTCCAGTTGGCGCATTGCGATTCCAAGCTTTTCATTAAATTCCTTGGTTCTCAACTCCAACTCGATTTTTTCCTCAGATTGCTTCTTATCAGTTATTTCATTTAATAATCTTTTCAGTTCCATGTTTTGCTTTTGAAGTTCCTCTATATTTCGGAATAAGGATGCGCCCTGAATTCTTGTCTCACTTGAGCTGCTCACTTCAAAATTGGACTCATTGGGATCAGCAAATAGATTGGCCAATGTCGAGTCCGGATTTTCTGGTCTTGTTCCTCGAAAGGTTAGCTTTGACCTTAATTGTTCGACCTCACTCAACAAAACAGTTACTTGTCTGCTCATTTCACCAAGATCTTGTTTTAAGCGGACATTTTCAAATGATAGGCTATTGTATTTTTTAATCGAATCCTCGGATTTAGACTTCAAAACTTCGTAGTCCATGTAAGCGTTTTCCAATTGTGCTGTTAAATTAGAAATTGTTTTTAAAGAATCTTCATATTCTTCTTTTTGACGCCTCAGTAAAGGTGCTTTTTCTTCTATCTCATTAATTACTTCGGTGATGTAGGATTTTAAGCGTTCGTTTTCTTTTTTTTCATTTTGAAGAGTTTCAGTTAAATTTACATACTCGCTATAAATCTAAAAAAAAATCTCTAATTAGATTTAAATTGTCTTAGAAGAATTTCAAAAATTTTTACTATTTCCAAAATTAATTTTGATTTTTAATCATTATGTATAGTTATTATACAAATCATATTAATATTTGAGAAAATTTCAGCAAACTTTTTTTAAATTTAGTAATATAAAGATGTAAAGTCTTATTATTAATCTTAGTCCAAAAAAAAAAAAGCTGGCAAAGCAATAACAGATTTTATTCAAAGTAAATTAAATTAAATTTTGATTTTAAAAAATTTTTGCAAACTTTCTATATTTGATTAATCTTTCCTATAAATAAAAAAAAAATTAGACAATGAATTAAAAGTTCACTTTAATTAATAAGATAAATTTGATAAATGTTATATTTTTTTCAACTTAATAAAATTAAATTAAATTTTATATAATAATAATTATAAATATAAGCTACAGCAAGACTAGCTTGCGGAAGTGGCCTACTAGGAGGTCACCTATAGTAGCTCCTTGCACATTATATTTAACTTATGACAAAATTAATAATTTAATCAATGAAAAATTTTAAAAAGAATTATATATTTAAATTTTTTGTATTGAAAATAATCATAAAAACTTGCAGTGTTAAATTGAACGATTTTATCTATAACTTTTGTTAATTAATTTTTGTTAACCAATTTTTGATCTTGAATTAAAACAATAATTGCTATATGTGTATCCTAATAAACAGTTTGTTTTTTTGTTATAATTTTTGGTAACTGGCAAGTTTTTTTTTCTGTTTAACTTTTTTGAAATTTTGAAATTACATTGTTTAATTTAAACTCAATACTTAAGCATGTTAAAATTTGCAATTTATTTCAAATAAATTGGAAATTTTAAATAAATAAATAGTATTTATTTATTTATTTAATTGATTAACCTCCTACAAGAGGAGCAAGTATAAAAGAAAACGATAATAAAAGATTTTATAAAAGTTTTTACAATTTAAATTAAAACAAGATAGAAAAAATAATTATATTACGCATTTATTTCTAAAAATGTAGAATGGAATAAAAACTTGCCAACTTTTGAATTTTATTTGATATTTTTACTCAAAAAATTTATATTTATGGAAAATTTTATTTAAAGTATCAAAAAAAAATTAAACATTTAGATTTAGAGTATTTTTTAAACTTCTGTCTATCTTAATTAAATATTGTTTTGCCGAATTATAAACTAATATTATAATTCTCTTAGAATATAAACCCTTTATAATTTTTGATTCCCGTTTTCGGAAAATTTTCATCAATTTAACATTTAAACTTTTAAGTTTTTTTAAAGATCTATCATGGCTGAAGTTGATTAGAATAAATTTCCTTTTTATAGGAGGTATGATCAAAAACCAGAAAATTTTAACACATCAATTTTATTGTATAAAGGGTTAATAAAAACTTTAACTGTTTATCAAATAACCTTTTTAAATTAAAAAAAACGTAAGCATGAGAGTAGTTTCAGGTACACGATTAAAAAATATTTACATTAGAATCTTTTTATAAAATTTAGAATTTTAATAAAAAATGATTTTTGATTGTTTATTGTTTCAAATTATTTGGCTTAATTAATTTTTTTACACTAGATATTAATCAAATATTTTTTGAATCGCAATGTAAAAAACAGTAATATTAAAAGTTAAAATTTAAAAAATACTCAATATAAAAATTAAATACCTGTGTTAATGTCATTCCGCTCTTCAAAAGTTTACTTGCAACTGCTGCAGCCGGTGACAATTGTTCGATATCTGATTCAGATAATACCGTTGCACCTTTTCTCTTAGCTATGGACAAAAGCTCATTCGCATTTTTCAGCTCCTGTTCAAGTTTATATATCGTTTCATCTGAAATAAAATAAGAATAATTTTTTTTTTAAATTATCTTACTTACCTTTTTCTTTTATTTTGGCCTCATATGAAATTTCATTGAAGTTTTTCTCATCAGCTAATTTAGAGTACTCTTCTTTTGCCTCTGAAATCATTTGATTTAATTCTTTGATCGCATTAGCTGCATCTTCAAGTCTTATCTTACAATTTGAATTTTCCTCCTTAACAAAGTTTTTTAATTTAAAAAAAAGAATTTTCAAAAATTAATTTTTTACTTTATACATATCAATCAACTTATCTCGCTGCATTGCCTCATCATTAAACTCAAGCTTTAATTTAATATCCTTTTCTCTAATCTAAAATATAAGAATAAATAAATTAATAATTGAAGTAAAAACAAATATACTTCTTGAAGTTTTTTGGTCAATTCATCGATTTGAGTTTCCATACTATGATTTGCATTTTGCAAAGCATCCATTAAATTTTTATTTTTGCGATTCTAAAATATTTAATTTTAACAAAAGATTTTGACAAAATTCTCTTTTTACTTCAGCTGAGTATTCCTCAATTTTAGATTCAAGATCATAGATTTTTTGGTTAGAATTTCCTTTAGAGTCCAGTAATTGCATAGATTTGTCCTTAAGCTGTTGGTTTAGCCAGTCTATTTCATTCAATAGCCTTTCTTTGTCAGCTTGAAATTGTCTTTCTTTGAACTAAAAAAATTAGATAAATAAAATAAATCATTTACAAAAAATAAAAAATAATACTCCAATTGTCGATTCCCTGCTTCGTATTTCTTCCAATTGTGCAGTTATATCACATATTTTCGATTCCGAATCAGATAATTTCACATTGATCGATTTCCACTCCTCTAAATAATAAAAAATTAAAATCAATTTATTACGAAATAATCCTATTCCACAAGATTAATTTTATTTAATGATTTATCTAAATTTCGATAATTTTAGATAAAATTAACAAGGCGAATTTGGCATAATTTAAAGTATTTTTCAGACCATTCCAAAAAATCTTAAAGGAATAAATAAATTCATCAAAAATTCCAATTTTTTTTAACTTTTTCTCTAAAATTAAATTTTTTTAAAAATTTTATTTTGAATTTTGAATTTAAAAACTTTAAATACTCGTAAATTTCAAAAATTCTATCAAAAATTACCGAAATTTTGGTTAATCATTATATCAAAAGAGTCCTCAAAATCCAATTGATTCTAAATAAATTGTATCTACTATCTTAATCAATTTGATACTGTTTTTTTTATATTTTAGGCATTAAAAATATTTAAAACTATTTCAACAATTGAAACATTTGGTAGATTAAATAAAAAAAAAGACAAACCATTTAGTCTATCATTATCTTTGATTTTTTTATCTAACAAACTAAGTAAATCTCTCTTCTCGGCTTCCAAATTTTGGTTCACTGTATTTAAACGCTGTTGATTTGAAGCCAAGGTTTCTTTTTCATTTTCAAGTAGCTTGTTCTGTTTTGTTAGAGTGACAACTTTATCCTCTAAAATAAAATATCGATAAATAATCAGAGCTTCGAGAAAAATAAAGCAAACCATTTTCAGTTGATTTCGTTTGGTACAAATGAGCATTTTTGGATTCAAAACTCAGCTTATTTTGGCATTCGGTATATTCCGATTCGAGTTCAATAAATCGCTGCTCACATTCAATTTTAAATTTTTCATAATTTGCTTGCAAATTGTCGTATTTTTGTAAGAAATTTTCCCCATGACTTTGAATTTTATCTTTTAGATGGTCCTCAATTTTGGCCAATTCGTCATCAGTAAGCTCAAATATGGTGTTAAAAACTCGCTTATAATCACTCGTTGGATTTGGATCATCGGTGTTTACGTTGAGAAAGCCGCTTGGACTAGTAACAGCCATTGGGTCATCAAGATTCTGTGTATTCTCGTCAAAAGGATTCTGTACTTGCAAATTGTCATCCATTTTTATTGTATTAACAAAATTTAAATTTTAAACTCTAAATTAGTTTTTTTGAATTTTTAAAGCACAAGCAAATCTGTATATAACATAGTTGTGTAATTTTCAGTGACTTGATACTGGTCTGAGCTTGTCAATAAATTTTTGTATTTTGATATTTTTTTTCTATTTGAAATTTTTAATTATTATTAAAGTTTTGAATTTATGATTAGATTGCAAATATAAATTAAAAATTTCTTACGTAAAGAATAATTAAGTGACATGTTCAGGTTAAATTCTCGATTAGGTTTTTTTAAAAGCGAAATTATTCGCTAATTTTTAAAAAATTAACAGCTCAAAGTTTAATTAATAATTTTATTGAAATATTAAATAGATTCTGGAGAATTTTTAGCCGGTGCCAGACTCAAATTTTTTTCAGGCATCTTCCACATTCCGGACATTAACTTCTTAATTTCGGCAATAGCCAAGGCCGGATTCAATCCCTTTAAATAAGGTTAAGTTATAATTCAAAATTATTTCGATATTGTAAAATTTGGTACAAAACTCTTAAAATAATTTTTTTTGTAGTCAAAAATTTTTCTGTGAATGCTTCATTCATTAATGATCATCTTCCTCAATAAATGGGTAACCCCCCGCTAAATTAATTTATATTTAGTTCTGTAATTTTCAGAATTAAAATAACAATAACTGATAAATCCTCTATTACATTTAAGCAATAATATTTTTTTTTTGGTCAAATTTTCTAATACCAAAAATTTCTTAAGAATTACTTTTGGACACACAGCTGTACAATTCATGATTGTGTGGCATCTATAGACTGAAAAAGCGTCCATAAACTTATCAATTCTTTCAGCAGCATATTCGTCTCTTGAGTCAATTATCCATCTGATAAAATTTTTTAAAGAGAAAATTTAGTGTTTAAAAAAAAAAGATAATTTTACCTATATGATTGTAGCAAAACAGCTGGACCTAGATATTTATCCATATTCCACCAGTAAGACGGGCATGCTGTGGAACAACAAGCACACAAAATGCATTCGTACAGACCGTCTAATTTAGCACGGTCTTGAACTGATTGATAGAATTGTTGCTCACCAACTTTAAATTCACTTTTTCGCTTTAGATAAGGCTCAATTGATTTATATTGAGCAAAAAAATGCGTCAAGTCCTAAAATTAAAATTTTTATTTGTAAAATTTAGCATTTTTTTATTTACAGGAACTAAATCTTTGATTATATACATATGGGGAAGAGGATATATTTTGGTCTTTTTAGATGTATTTTTATCAATGGGACAAAGACATGCAAGTGTATTTGTTCCGTTTATATTCATTGAACAAGAGCCACAAATACCCTCACGACAAGACCGTCTGAATGCCAGAGTAGAGTCTTCTTCGTTTTTTATTTTAATCAAAGCGTCCAAGACCATCATTCCACAGTCATTTAAATCAACTTGATATTCTATCATGTGAGGTTTTTGGCCAGCTACTGTCGGATTCTAAATTTTTTTTAAAATTTAAAAAAATAAACTGTAAATTATAAACATTAACCCATCGGTAAATTGAGAATTTTTTTAGTCGTGGACCTGTTTTTGGTTGGGACACTGGAGTTGTTCCCACAAAGCGTTTCTTTATTGTTAAAAACAGTTAAATAAAGCTTATAGGAATATAATATTTTACTGATTGATTTAAAAGATTGAAAATTGATGGAATAAAAATTGACTTAGTGTGAATAATCTTCATTTTTAAAATTTGATTTTTTGCTCTCGGATTTTATTGATTTGTCTTTAAAATTAATTTGAAAAGAAATTTGAAATATTTTAAATTTAGAATTTTTTCAGCATTTATTTTCAAAATTTATATTTAGAAGCAAAAATATTTTTATTCACAGATTTAAAAATAGCATTTTTTCATATTATTTTATAAAAATTATTTTTTTTATTAAAATTTTGAAATCTTTTTCGTTTAATTTTCAATTTTATTTTCCCTTAAATTGTCAATTACCAAACTCATTTAGAATCAAGTGTAAATCTAAAATATTTAGATGGAAAAAAATTGTTAACTTATTTTAACTGACTAATTAATTTGTCTAATACATTTATTTAATAAACAAAAAATTTTAACCAAAAAAAAATATATGTTTTTAAATCTTTAAAATAAGATAAATAGTCAAATTAACTATAAAATGAGTTTATTCGATAAATTAAATTAATTGAACCTATTGAATAGCTTATGCAGGAATAACCGATGCATTCTTGCTTGGTTCCTTCCAAAGACCAGACATTAGTTTTTTAATTTCAGCAATAGCTTGTCCAGGATTCAGTCCCTTTTGGTTAAAAAATATTTATTTGGTGAACATTTGAAAAGAAAAATTAATCACTTTAGGGCAAACGGTGGTACAGTTCATAATTGTATGACATCTATACACTGAAAACTCGTCTCTGAATTTATCTAATCGTTCTTTGGCAAATTGGTCTCTTGAATCAATTATCCATCTAAACAATCAAAATTGAATTGAGTAAATATTTATTTAAGATTAAAATACCTGTATGATTGTAGCAATACAGCTGGACCCAAATATTTATCTGAGTTCCACCAATATGATGGACATGAAGTAGAGCAACAAGCACACAAAATGCATTCGTACAGACCATCTAACTTAGCACGGTCTTCAACTGACTGAAAGAATTGTTGCTCACCAACTTTAATTTCTCCTTTTCGCTTCAAATATGGCTCAATTGATTTGTATTGAGCATAAAAATTGCTCAAATCCTTAAAATAAATTTGGAAATGTGGCAGAAAAAAAGCCAAAATCTTACTGGTATAAGATCTTTGATCACGAACATATGTGGTAGTGGGTAAATTTTCGTCTTTTTACTCAAGCTTTCATCAATTTTGCTATTCAGAAAAAATAAAATAAAATTTTAAAATTATTTATTTTTTTCAAACTTTACCATAGACAAGCTAAAGTGTTGGTTCCATTAATATTCATGGAGCACGACCCGCAAATTCCTTCACGGCAAGATCGTCGGAAAGCCAGAGTCGAGTCTTGTTCGTTTTTTATTTTAACCAAAGCGTCCAAAACCATCATTCCACAGTCATTTAAATCCACCTCGTATTCTTTTAGATATGGCTTTTGGCCTGGCTGTTCTGGATCCCATCTATAGATGGCAAATTTTTTCATTCTAGGAGCTTTTTTTTCTTCGGGAACCGCAGAAGTGGTTGCCAATCGAACCTAAGAATAATTCCAATCTCAAAATTACATTTGTTGATTATTTTTATTAAAATTTTACCACTGGTTCCAAAAGTCTTAAATTTGTTTGCAATAAAGCTGATGCTCTTGAGATTAGGGCCATTTCACTATCAGAAAAAGATGTCTGGAAAAGTTTTGAAAATATTTGAAGTTTTAATATTATTTGGGTGTATATAAATGTAAATTTTTGGTTAAATAATCACGAACAATTATATGGAAAGAGTTACTTGAGTTATATAATTTAAAAAAAAAGCATAATATATGCGCCTCTCTAGAAAATACTTGAGGCAAGCTTGCAAAATTTTCATATTTTTTATATTTATTGAAATTTTAATTTAAATGCAATAAAAAGTTAACTATTGAAAAAAAATATTTATTAAGCCTGTATCAGTTAAGTCAAGAAACTGTTGCTGTCTAAAATAAATTTTTGAAAAATTTAAATTTTAAATTCTTATGTTTGCTTTGATACGCTGAACAAATCACACTTTTCACTTAGCTTTTAACAAATCTCTTGATCTCTCACTATGCATTTCAAAGATTTTAAATAATTTTGGCTTAAGAAGCTCATACATTAAAACCAAAAAAACTTGTCAAATCATTTATTAAAAATTTAAAAAAAAAAACTGTTTAGAGCTCAAATTATTAGATACGTTCCTGCGATCATTGTGCAAAAATGAGAGAAATTGTGCATTTACAAGCTGGTCAATGTGGTAATCAAATTGGTTCAAAATTTTGGGAAGTTATTTCGGAAGAGCATGGCATAGATCCAAGTGGATCATACAATGGCGATAATGAAACTCAATTGGAGCGTATCAATGTGTACTTTAGTGAGGCTTCGAACGCAAAATATGTGCCAAGAGCAGTGCTTGTGGATTTGGAGCCAGGCACAATGGATTCTGTTCGCTCGGGACCTTTTGGTCAAATGTTTCGACCTGACAATTTTGTCTTTGGGCAGTCAGGAGCAGGAAATAATTGGGCCAAGGGTCACTACACAGAAGGCGCTGAGTTGGTCGATGCTGTTTTAGATGTTGTTAGAAAAGAGGCTGAATCGTGCGATTGCCTGCAAGGATTTCAATTGACACACTCATTGGGAGGCGGCACTGGCTCTGGAATGGGTACCTTATTAATTTCGAAAATTCGTGAAGAATTTCCAGACCGTATCATGAACACTTTTTCCGTGGTTCCATCACCCAAAGTTAGTGACACTGTAGTTGAACCGTACAATGCAACATTATCAGTGCATCAGCTCGTTGAGAATACTGATGAGACTTATTGCATTGACAATGAAGCCCTATACGACATTTGCTTCCGTACTTTGAAGTTGACATCTCCCACTTACGGAGACTTGAACCATTTGGTCTCTGCTACCATGTCCGGTGTTACCACTTGTTTGCGCTTTCCAGGCCAATTAAATGCCGATCTAAGAAAATTAGCTGTGAACATGGTGCCTTTTCCAAGATTACACTTTTTCATGCCAGGATTTGCACCTTTGACTGCCAGAGGAAGCCAGGACTACCGCGCTCTTTCAGTTCCCGAATTAACTCAGCAAATGTTTGATGCTAAAAATATGATGGCAGCTTGTGATCCAAGACACGGACGGTATTTAATAGCTTCGGCCATTTTTCGCGGACGTATTTCAATCAAGGAAGTTGATGAACAAATGCTGCATATACAAAATAAAAACTCGTCTTATTTTGTCGAATGGATACCGAATAATATTAAGACTGCTGTTTGTGACATTCCGCCAAGAGGTCTGAAGATGTCTGCCACTTTCATCGGAAATTCAACTGCCATGCAAGAACTGTTCAAGCGTATTAGTGAACAATTTACAGCTATGTTTAGGAGAAAGGCCTTTTTGCATTGGTACACTGGCGAAGGAATGGACGAAATGGAGTTCAGTGAAGCTGAGTCGAATATGAATGATTTGATTAGTGAATATCAGCAGTATCAAGACGCTACTGCTGATGAAGAAGGCGACTTTAAATTTGAAGAAGAAGAATTTGCTTGAATACTATTTCAAAAAAAAAAACATATTTTTCTTTTATTAACTTATATTTTTGCGATTAGACTTACACATTTTTTGTTCAAATAATTTAAATCCAAAATCATTTTTATATTATTAGACTAAATAATTAACAGATAATTTTTATTCTATCTAAAATGACACTATGACACTTTTATTTTATCGTTCAATATGAATAAAAATTTTGCGACAAAAAAATAAAAAATTTATTTTAATATTATTTATTAATTGATTTTTTGTCAAAAAAATATCTGTTTATAGATAAAGTGTGTGTGTGTGTGTGAAAGTTTTTTAACTCATCAAATTTTAATCAAGTAAAAGTTTAAATTTGTAATGCAACTTTTGACTTTGGAAAAAAATTAAAATTCAAGTTTGTTAATTTTATTTCAAAATTTTCACTAAAAATTAAAATGGAAAATTACACACTGTCTTTGGGTAGTATTTTATTTTTAAATATTAATCGTTTTAAAATAGAATAAAATTTAAGAACCAGCAATTGATAAAAGTGAGCCATTGCACTCAATTCAATTAGACTCAAATGTGGTTCATATGAATGTAAAAACAGGTTCAAAGGTAGCTAACTTAGTAAATTATGCCATTAAACATTTCGAAGTATGCCCAAAAAAAGTTTTTTAAAAAAGTTTCATCACTCATAATTTAAAAGAAAGATTCTATAAATCAAATAACATGGAATGGAACAGGTGATGCACTAAACAAAGTGGTTGCATGCGCCGAGATAATGAAAAAAAAAATTAAAGTATTTGTATTTAATTAATAGAATGAATATTATTTATAACAATTAAATTTCAGGATTTGTACCAGATAAACAAAATTGGTTTTGCAAGGTAATTAAAATAGAATTAATTATAAGAATAAAATTAAATTTTTTTCTAGAACCGAAGAGCTATGGAAGTCAAATTTAGAAAACCTCAGAGAGTAAGAAGACTATTTTTTAAATTTTATAATTTGTTAATTTAAAAAAAAAAAGTATAAGAATAGTCCGCGAAATTCCAAGAATTTGTATTATTCTTTCTAAAACTCCATTAGATCCAAATGAATCGGGGTAAATTTTTCATAATTTATCAAATTAACTTAACTAGGTATTTTTCAAAGGTATCAAGTCAGTAGCACAGTAAAAAATTTATTCAATCAACGGTTACCAAACAAGCCTCGTTCAAAAGACACAGATAAAAATGCTCAAAAATCTATTGAAACAGACGAGTCGATCTATGTAAAAAAAAAAAAAACCAAAAAATAAAAATTAATTATTTTAAATTGAAATAAAAATTCAATAAATCAATTATGAAAACTTAAAATTACTTATTTATAATTAAATTCTTTTAATGCATTAATAAAAATCAAATTGTAAAATCTAGTGACAAAGATAAAGTCAAAACTAATCTTAACAAAAAATTTTTTTTCTAACAAAAATTTCGATTGCATAATTGTAGAGTTGGTTTAAATTTAAATTGATCAATAAATTAGAAGATTTCAATTTTGATTTAGTAAAATCCTCAATATTTTATTTAAAATAAAATTTTATTTACAAAGCTTCATTTATCCTTAGCATTTATTTTATAATTGAATTTCGACTTAGTATAATTAAATGAATAGCTTGGAGGCTTAAGCCATCGATTCTAGACTTTTATTCAAATATTAGAGTCTCTTGCATAAGAACAAATGAAGACATATTAATCAAAAGCTAAAGGCCATTGTACAGTTTTTTATTAGCCGATTTCTAGTTATCTCATAAAGCAAATAAAAAAAGCTCAATAGAGCCCTTTTTTTGTTAAACAACAAAGCCCTTTAAAAAAATTTCAAATTTTGTTCTGATTTTAGTAAAATCTACGTTTTTACGAACAAATAAACACTTTATTGGCATACTTCTAATTGTAATTTAAGAAAAACTTCCAAAAAAAGTTTTAACGCTTTCACTAATTCATTTCTTTTATTTGTCCAATAGGTCTTAAATTACCTCGACTCTTGAAATCACTTTTTAACTAATCAATAAATTTGGGACAATGCTATCCTTTTTGCTTGCTTTCAGCATAGCATTTTAAAGGTTACGATTATTTGTTTTGGCAAAAAGTTCATTAAACTCAATAGCCAAAGTGCTGATCAATTTTCGATTAGTTTTTGTTTAGTTTACCTTTATATAGTTTTCTTCTAATCAAATAAAATTTTAATAGTTTGCTTTTCGACAAACAGTGAAGCAAAATTTCACATTTAAAGAACTGGGACTAATCTAATTTGGCCTCCATGAAAAAAAGTTAGATTTTATTTAAATCGACTTACATGCCAATAAATATAGAATTTTCAAATAGAAACTTAATTATTTTAACCCATTTTATTAATTGCGTTCCGAAGATTGAGTTTACTTTGCTTTTTTTTGTTTAGATATTCTGATTTTTGGCGAAAACTTGATCTAGACCTTAAATAAATTTATTCCATCGGATTTAATTATTTTGTTTAAGGTCGCATTACTATAGGTCGTATTGAACAAATCTTATTGAAAAAACAAAAAGTTTCTTTTTCAATTTATTAAAAAGAAAGGCATTTAAAATTAGTTATTTTTTAATTTTAAAAAAATTAATTCAGTTTAAATAAAATTTTAAATTTTAATAAAATCAAATTATTAAAATTTTTTACAAGATCAAAACAATACCTCATTTAAGCATCGATTAAACCATTAAAGTGTGGAGATTTAATCCATCTTGAGTATTAAAAAAAATGTGGAGAAAATTTTTTTATTTAAATAATTCGTAATGATTTTCAACATATTTAATCTTTTTTTTAAACTGTACTAGGGTTTTAATCGTATCAAAAAGCCTAAATGATAATCTTTAAAAATATTCTAATAGGTCTCGATGCGCGCCAATTAATGGCAATAATTCATCCATTGACTATAGATAGTTAGAAGTGAACTCTTTAAGTTGGACTTGAAATTTAAAAAATATTTTTTTGCATTCAAAGATTATTCTTATTGAAATTTCTATAGCTTTAAGTGAATCAGCTCATTTCAAAACCTAGAACAAATATCAAATATTAGAATAGATAAAAACAAAAGAGATTAATCTATTTTTCAACAACAACAATTATAATAATTGTCTCTTATTAGGAAAAAAAAAATTCTTTTTTTTTCATAAAGTTTATATCTCATGTAAACATTGCAATTGAAATTTTAGGTAGACTAGGATTAAGAACCATGATAAATCCGCAATCAGTCCCGATCATTATTTAGGTTAAGGTCAGTGTTTTGTGAATTTATCAAAAATTGTTTGCTTATGATTCAATACACTTTATTTGCTTTATAAGATTTTAGATATTGCCTTGAGGTTTTGTTTCAAGAACAAAAAATCTTAATCCCAAATATTATTCTCTTTTTATACGCATGACTTCGAAAAAGTTCGATTAAATTTAAATAAAAATGATACTATTCCAAAACCGTGAATAATAAGATATAACACAAATTCCAGTTATTAAAGAACCACCGGTTTCATAACCTATTTAATTAAGTTTTAAACAAAGCAGCGAAATATTTAAAGACAAACATAATGCGAGTTTAATTGTTTACTTTTATTTATTTAATTTGTAA
Organism: Brachionus asplanchnoidis; assembly: GCA_025491095.1. Classification (NCBI taxonomy): domain Eukaryota; kingdom Metazoa; phylum Rotifera; class Eurotatoria; order Ploima; family Brachionidae; genus Brachionus; species Brachionus asplanchnoidis. Next base: position 2,849,155 of record JAILYF010000013.1, on the reverse strand, counting down.
ACCAAAAGTTTAAATTAAATTTTTTGTAAAAGTATTATTTTTTTTAAATGAATAAAAGTGATTTAGATTTTTCCATGAATTAATACAAATTAATCATAGTTGATTTACTTGATTCGCTTAAAAAAGCGTATAATTCGGCCGTCTTATGCAACCGTGATTAATCATTTAAAAAAATTAAAAGAGGCATTTTACAAAGAGTTTATTCAAAATAATTATCTTTATCAAATTTAAAATTTTAGTCATAAACAAGAGTATTTGCGCAAGTAATTTTTGAATGAAAATAAGTTATTTAATGGCAAGATATCATCATCAAGAGACATATAGCTTTTAGCTTTAATTATTGTAGTCTAACCATAGTTGTTTTCTTAAAGTATACTTATCAAAGGAAAGAAATTCAAAACCAACTTTCATTGCATACAAAGCCAATTAGCTGCAACTGACTCTCTCTATCTCTTAACTGCCCAGTAAGTCGATCTTTGCAAAATATCAATCTAATTTAGATAATTTTTTTTCTGTTATTAGATAACTTTAATTGAACTATAAAAAATTTCAAAAATTTTTATCATTTCTGAGAATGATTTTTTAGGTCAGCAAAAATTGTAAGATTCGATAAATTATGTAATCGATACAATTTTTCTTATTTAATGAGCTGATTTAATTTTTAAAGACGTGAAAAATTTAAATTAATTTGAAAACATCACAAAATTTTTAAGTCCAATTTGAGGAAATTTTTATTTTTTTTGGCAATTCATTATTTTTCAACCATTTTTTTTTGTTGAAAAATTCACCAAAATTTTTACAAAATATTTTTAATTTTCAATTTGAACCTGTTACACTTTAAGTTTCAGAAATGTAAAATGTACACACAATCTGAGGAAGTGATTTCCGACTTCAAATTCATAATCTACACACTTGAAACTCTAAGATATCTTTAATTCCGCTTCAAAAATAAAATATTCAGTAACGAGTGCTCTAAAGAGCCAATATCACTGGAAAAACTTGTTTCACTTTTAGATATATAAATTTTTTATTTACCTAATAATAACACATCATTCTGATAGATCATAAAATTAACTACTATTAAAAATATTCTCAAGAATTCCTGAGTTATTTGAAAGGTGTAAATTTAAACAAAAATAGAAAATATTTCTATTTTTTTGATATGTATTCTACAGAGTTAATTTTAAGTATATGGTTTATAAAGCTTATAAAAGTAGAGAAAATTTGGAACAACTTTTTAATTTTTCAATTTTTAAGCTTTTAAATTAAACTTAGTATTTGACTAGGCTGAAAGAAAAATTAGGCATTTTTAATAAGCTCCGATATCTTTTAATTTGTCTTTTTTAGAATATTAGAGATTAGGATATTATATCTTATTGATTCCAAAACTTTCTTTATTTCCGCTTAATTTCTACCTAGAGCTTTTTAATTTTTTTTTCCACATAGTTTTCAAGATTTCTGATTATTTTCAGTTTATTGTCCAAAAATTCTTAAGTTTTTTGAAAAAATCGATGTTAGTAAGAATATTTTCTTGGCTTTATAAAATCAGTTAGCCCATTTGAGTGAATTATTTTATTACAAGCAGTATTTTCTTTTCAACAGTATTGTTTCTGTAGGTTCCATGTTGAATGCAGTCAAAAATTGAAATTTTTAAATTTTTTTTCGAACAAAAGGTTAAAAAACTTACTTTTTTTCCCATGTTCACTTTTTCGTTGACCAATTTAAAATTTCAAAAAAATTGAGTTGAAGACATTAACTAATTATAACATAAAAACAGTTATTTGCAAATTAAAAAAAAAAACATTTATGCTCGATTTCAAATATTTTGACAAGATCAGATTTTTGATATCTATTAGTTTCTAAAAATCATTCCTTCTATAGTTAAGTCACAACATTTTAGTGATTTGTTTTATTATTTATTTTTTACTATTTTTCTATTATTAAATATTTTTATTATATATATTTTTTTATTATTTGAATATTTTTATTTCATTTTTTATTAATTTTGATTCCAAAAAAAAATTATAAAAAGAGTCTTTAGTATTTTATCATTCCCAAAAGTTGTGACTTAAATAGTTTCAACAATCTAATCAATCTATGATAATTTTTTTAATTTTTTGATAGATATTTATAGTTGATTTTGCTAATCAAATATTTATTTTTTTAAATATTTATATTTCTTTTCATCAAGAAAGATTTACAAATGCATTAGTTGATCATCGTTTGAGATTTTATTTATAAAAAATATTTAAAAAAAAATTGTTGATACAAAATTGTGAGAATTAAATGCAACATAATACTAAAAAGCTATTTAGTAGCATTATTGGGAATATGTTGGCTTATTTTGATTTAGCAGCTCATAATTTCAGAATTGAAAGCAATTAAAGAATAAGAAAAATCGAAAATTACAGGACTGGATATTTATAATGTATATCTTTGAAATCAAACAATTTCTTCATACTTAAAATATTTGCTACCCTAGAGTGCTAATAAAAATTAGCTTCTGATGATTATGGTTAATATTCGATTAGTATTGATAATGGACTAATCAGAACAAACATTTCCATATTTTTCATTAATTTCAAAAAAAAATAGATAAATAATTAATTGGGCCTCTAAGATATTAATGATAAGACTCTAATAAATCATCAAAATAAAGGCGATAGTGGTTCATTTTGTCAGGAGATATGAATGCTTGACTAGATAATGGAACGATATTCAAATTTAAATTGAATTGAATGAATTTTGTGTTATTAAAGTGCCGAATTTAATAGAATAATAAAATAATATCGTCTACGAATTTTTTTCTCTTCTTAATTTAAGTCAAAATAAAAATATTTAAACTTTTTCAAATCTTAATGATTAATGTAGCGGTGTGGTCTAGTTTTTGTATTTATTTACGTGAGCTTTTACCTGTCTCCAGTATTAAAAAATAAGTCTTGAAAAACAATTTACCGTTTGGTTTTTCCGATACCGGAGAGATAATTAAAAATTAATATTTAAATATTTGGTATTTGAGTCCAAATACGGCTTAAGAAAAACTCGATAAATAAATGCTAAATAGAATTTTTTTCGGCCGTCTATAAATTAAATTTTTTCTAAAAAAAAATTGTATTCACTTTCAAAACATTGATCTAATAGTTTCACATTTTTAAACGTATCGCCCAATAGCACGAAATTTGATCTCAACGTCAATGTTTTTTAATTTTGACAACAACAAAAAATTGACTCTTTAAAATTTAAAACAGTCTAAAAAATTGTTTTTCTAATTTATCATGATTTCTATAATAAATTTTTATTTGATCAAAAAAATTTTCATCATACTATCATGAAGATTACGTGACGTAATATAATCTATCTCAATTTTTAATTGAAATAAATTGAAATCGGACCATTTATTATATTTAATCTTAAATAATAATACGCTAGTTGATACTAGACAAATGATTATTACTAGTGGCGGTTATTTTTGATAGTGTTGAGTGTTTATAATAGATATTAAATAATAATCTATTAATGCAATATTAAATATCTTTGATCAAAAGACCGATGACGTTTAATAGAATCCCCATATTTTTTTATTTACAAAAAGATCGAAATTTATTTCGTGTAATAACTAGATTTTTATGTAGATAAAATAATAAGCTAAATCGGGATTTGAAAGAAAAAAAAACTACATGTGGTAACTCAAAAATGAGTCTTTAATTAGACTAGCCACTTTAATTTCATTAAAAACCATTCTTTTTACATTTACTGGAAATTTTTTCCACAAATTCAAAGTTGAACTAATTGCTCGTCTGTAGACTTGAAGATTTAGTAAATTAAAAAACATTTTATTTTATTTTTTAGATAAATTCGTGGCTTTTCGACATAACTTGGAAATGTTACCATTACGTATATTTCCAAGTATACGTACTGGTATTCCAACTTACCAGGGTCGATTCATTTGACAAAATCATATTTTTATAATAAGAAAAAGTTTAATGAATTTTTTTCTCTAGAGTTTAAGATTTAATATAATATAAAACGTTCTATTTTATTATTTTTTAAATAAATTTGCTTTATAAAGTTAACTTTTTTTAAACTTTTTTTAAACTTTTTTATTTCAATAACAAGTTTCACATACCACTTTGCTGAAAGGGTATATGTCCTGGTATTCCAACCTACCGAGGCCGATTCGTTTGAAAATATTATATTTTTAATAATAAGAAAAAGTTGAATGAATTTTTCTTCTGTAGAGTTGAAGATTTAATAATTAAAACTATTCATTAAAAAAATAATTTTTGTTTTTATATTTTATTCAGATAAATTCGTCTTTTATCAAGTTAAATTATGTATTTGTGAATATATTGGTTTATATTGGAAAAAAAACGTAAATGAGATACAAAATTATCCAAAATAAATATTAGACATCGAATTTTTAAATTCAAAAATTCCACAATTTTCAGACACTAGGTTTTAGATAATTGTAATTTAGCTCCCCTGATTATTGTAATTTAGCAATATGTGGTACAAAAATGGTCAGTCTATGATAAGTCAATAGGAGAATTTTATCATGTTAGTGATAATGCTTCCGGATTAGGCAAACCTGATAGCCTTTACTTTCAAGGATTAATAGTGAATATGTCTGGGTTTTTAACTAAATGTTATATCGTTTAGGGATGTAAAAATCACCATTTTATTATTAATCTCTTTGACTTTATATTTGTCGAAAACTTTTTTGTTTCTCTTTTTTATTTTAAAGGACCTTTTTCATATTCTTTGTTCGTGAATTGAGCTTAAATTTTTTTTCTAGACACTAAGCTTGTTGATTTTCTTATCGAGCACAGTCAGAAACTTACCCGTTCCATTCACCATTTAACAATTTTCAAATCATCAGCTTATCATTTGAAAATATTTACTTCATAGTTTTATTTGTTTACTTAATTAACAAAGAGAACCAAAACAAAAACTAGAAATAATTTACTCTTTTTAGTTTTAGGCAATACTTGGATCAAGGCTTTTGTTTCAACAAACGGTATCACTTAAATTTTTTTAAATTAATGAACAATTTATCTTAATAAATTGGGATTATTTTTGTGCAAAAAAAATGAAGAAACATGTTTTTTTAAGTATAGTTTTTTTGTTATAAATTAAGGCAATAAATTAGAGAAAGTCAAAAAATAAGAAATTATTTAATAAATTTTAATTAATTTTATTTATTGATTTTTGAATAATATTTGGAAAGGAGTATTCTTGAGATTTTAATTATGGTCATGTGGCATTTATTGTTATTTAAAAAGTACAATTTATTTTTAATTAAATGCCGAAACAAATTCTTTACAGTTTAAATCGAATTTCGAGAAAATTAAATTTTGAAATTCTTTTTGTTTGGTTTTATTTACCAGACAAACAAGAATTCAATGCGGACACGAATTGGAGTAAATCTATCAGTGTGAAATTTGAATTTTAGGCCCATTGAAATATTTACTCAATTTATATATTCTATTTATATGTACGGAAAACAACTTGTTTCTTTATAGACTCGATCACAAATAACAGCGTTCCAGCACAGTTTTTTAATGAAGAATGAATTTTTGATTAATTTAATTTAAATTAGAATTTTGATTTGAAATGAATAAGCTAGCGATTTATGAGTCTTAATATGCATGAAACATGGTCATTAGAAAAATTTACAATTGTCGCTTGTAAGCTTGTTCAGCGTTCAGGGGAGCATTAATCTTCCAAGAAAAAAATGAGTTTTATTTTTTTGTAGGTATGATTTATTAGCGAGAAGAGAGGAATTTACGGTAGGTTTTATCCACTCAGACTACTTTAATTACTAGTCTTATAAAGAAGATATTTCGTGAAAAATTCAACTAGAGAATTTTCGCTAAATTGAATCAGAATGAGAATTTTGCATTCATTGATTATTTAGGTTCTTAACACAAATTAAGATGAATCTTCTATTTTTGTTTAGCAATACAAATGGTTTGATGTGTTGATTTTTGAGCCTAAATTGGATACCGGATTGATTTATCATCGCATTCTATTATTTATTTAATAAAATCTAATGGTCTAATTTAAAAAAAAATCTTAAATTATAAGATAAATATTATAAAATAAGGTTTATTTGTGTATTTTGAATATTTTTTTATCGGAACCGGAAATTGTTTCTCTAAAAGGAAGAGAAATTGTTTTTCCTTGAAAAAAAGGAATTTAAATGATAAATGAAAGGAATATAAAATAAAACTTACCATTATCTAGAATTAAATTTGTAAAGAAAAAATATCAAACACTTTTCTCTAGAGAAAATGATTTTTTTATTTTATTACACCATGTTTGGCGATTTAAATAAATTGAATATAATTTTAAAATATAAATTCAACAAGATTTGAGACTGAAAAGTTGTTATTATTGTAAATATATTTTTTTTTTAATTAAAAAAAATTATATTTAATAAATTTTTTATTCCTTTCTAGAGTTCAGAATTTAAATAATTTTAATTTTTTTTTAGAAATTGCTGCCATCTTCCCTGTCTCACCAGGGTTTATGGCTTTTCTAATTGATATGATTGATTAAAATTTTGTTTCCAAATTTATTGATTTTTGCGCAGCATAAAACTGACTGATAAATCTAAAATGTTATGTAGAGATAAAATCTTTTTTTGATAGGTTACTTTGAAAGATGTAATCAGAAGTGTGATATCAAATTGCGGAGATATTTTCCCATAAATACCATGACCGGATATTTTTTTTGCGCACGATTGTAAAAATATAATGTTTTATAATTTCAGCGGGCATTCATTAAATTTTAAGGCTAATAAAAATATAAATTTTTTTTAATCGTCCAGAAATTGATTTCAAAATCTCAAATGCCATAAATTCTATAAGACCTAAATTTTAGCTTAAATTATTCAACTATTAAGATATTTTAAATCATTTCCTTTAACGCTATAATTTTTTTTTGAATGACAGCTACAAATTGTACGCTATTTTATTTCCGTGTCCCACTCAACTAATGCAAATACCTGTTTAAGGGGGAATTTTTAAATTTTGGGCTTTGATTTTATCATAAGATTGGATTAGTTGAAATCAACTGTAAATTTTGATCTTATTTTGCACGCCATCAATTCGAGTTGCTTTATTAAATTTTAATGCTACTTGAATTAAAAAAAAAGGTTTGATTGAAATCCAAAGTAACTAATCTATCTTTGCTCTGCTGAGCACTTCAATCGAATGATTATCTAGAATAAGCCGATCTAAAATCGAATCTAATTTATTAACTTTTCATTTAAATAACTCGAGAGAATAATCGATGCACGATTGATTGATTGATTGCGTTCAATCGTGACTTGGTGATATTTATTTAAATTTCAAAGTTAATTATTAAAATATTTTAATTTATATTTATTAAGCCGTTATCATTAAAATATTCGACACATTTAAATAGTCAAATAAAATACTTTTAACATTAGGAAGCGTTTTTCCTTTCAAGCCAGGTATTTAATTTATTCATTATAAACCAATATTTAAAATTATGCTTTTTAAATGATTCGACAAAAATCAATACATGTCCAAGTTTCTAGAGATAAGATTTTTGAAAAAATCCGAATTGCGGAAAACAATTTGTGTTCCTAGCAAAGCTTAGATCATGACTAAATCAGATTAGTTTCTAAGTAAAATCTAATCGAGAAATATAGTCACGAAAAATTTTCTTATCTCGAATAGAAATCTTTGTCCGAAATTTAATTTTAGAAAAGAAAATATTCATCTGTCTTGTCTCATTGAATTGGCACAAAAAAAACCCAAAGACAAAGTGTGATATTTGAAAAGTTTTATTATTTTTTTTAAATAAAATTTAACATTTTCTAGACATATCATGCAGTTTAAATTTTTTTTCTATTTAGATCAAAATTTTATGTATACTACTATCATTGACGAGCTTGAAAGACAAGATTTAAATTTAAACAAAATTTTTTATTATCAGTGTAAATTTAAAATTTAAAATGTTAAGATGACACTAAGACTTTTAAGTCGTCGCATATTAAACCGTCGAGTGAATCATTATTTCAGCTCATAAAGATAAAAGATTCCAAGTAAAAAGGTTACCAGTCTATCTTTGAAAAAGTTGATGATTACTCTTTTTTGTTCTGTTTCTTCACTAATATTTTATCATGTTTTCTTTAATTATAAACTGGTCATGTTTTGTTTTTTTTTTAGATTTATATTTTCCATAACTTTGACAACTTAGTTTATCTAGATTAAATTGCCACTTTTTCGCCTCTCTCAAGTTGTCAAAAGTACTTTAAAGCTTCCTTCTATGGCCTTATTCAGTGAATTAGAAAAAAAAGTATTAAAATTGATTAAAGATTATGAAATCTCTGAGAAAAAATACCTTAGAAATTTTTTGACTTTCTTAACTCTGTTTAAAGTGTTTCCTTTTATTTTTTTAATTCTTTTTTTCTTAAACTTCATAAATTTCTAATCTTATCAATTCTTTAAATTTGAGATATTTTTTTTATTATTAGTTTAACTATTTGAACGAATTGAAACTTGTTTTAAATTTCATTTTTAGCTGAAGGAGCTTAGGTACGGACAGAAATACAAATAAACAAATTATTATTATTTATTAGTTGATGCAAATCATAGACGACTTTAAAAAAAAAGTAAACAAATATTAATTTGAAATTAAATAATTGTAAAATTTAGCATCATGAAATTTAAACAAATAATTAAATAAATAAATTCTTCTTCTTCTAACTTTTGCTCCCAAAGGAGAACAATGCGTTCAAATGTCAAATCCATGCTGTTCTGTTCTTGACGGCTTTTTCTGTAAAGTAAAACAAAACCTGTCCGAATCGGATCACTGAATGAAAGAAGTGACACTTAGTAAACCCAATCATGATTGCTTTTATGTAGCTTTTATCCTAATCCCATCTAAGATCATGTAAGATGTATTGTTAAATAAAAAGGTTTTGAATTGCTCCGATCAGTTTAAAATGAATTTGAATTTCCTTTTTGGTTTATTCTAATTTAGTGTTGGCGTCCAGTTATCTGCCTGTAAGACCGGTCTGTTTTGGCCTAGTCAGATGGTCTGGACCGTCTAGATGGACGGTCTTTTAGACAGACGGTCCAAAGTCAGACGGTCTTTTAAAACTGTCCTGACCGTCTTATATTTGTTTGGATCAAAAAAAAATTATATAAAATATTAAATTGATTTGTACATATAATTATTTATTTTATGTGTTTTTAATTAAGCAGAACAGTATTAAACTCTTATTTAGTACTAGTTCACCATCAGAATGACTTTTTTCATCAACAGGTTATTTGGAATAGAAGAAATAAAATTTCACTAGAAAAAGTAGAAAAAATAATGTTTATTTATGAAAATGAATCATAAAAAAAAATTTTGTGCTTAATAAAATCATAAACAAAAAATTTAACTTATTTCTTTAAATTATAAAACAATACATGTCATTATTAAATCTCTGTTTTTTTTTTCAAAGACCGGGCAGAGATCGGTCTTTTCAGACGGTTTTGACCGTCCCACTTGGACCGGTCTTTCCAGGACCGCCACCTAAACTAATCTAATTGTCAAAATTTAATTTTAATTTGATTATTAATATATTATATATATATTTTAATTTATTAAATAATTTTTGCTTGATTTAATGAATTAAGATGTTTTTCAAAGATAATATTTTGTTTTTACTTAGTTGTTTATCTGTACCAAGCTACTTCAGTTAAAAAAAAAATAGAATAAAATTTAAAAGAAAAAAGATAAGTTTAAATGAGTTTTACATGGTTCTACATGTTCAAGTACAGTTTAGTAAAGAACGCAAAATTAGTAAGATAGCAATAACACAAGGAAGTAGAATATTTTATAATTAGATTCGAAACCCTATTTGTATTTCTTTGCTAGTCTGCTGAAATAAAAATTTAGAATTAAACTTTTATTTTGATGTTAAATTTTAATCCTTTTTTCAAAATGATAAACTAAATTGCAAAAAATTTATACAATTAAATATTCTTTTTTATAAATTTTAAGTTATGAAAAAAAATTTTGAATATTTTTCGGTGAAGGTGCAAAATATATTTTGCGGATGTCTATGATAGGTGAAATTGAGCTTAAAAGTTTGCTGAGCAAACAATTTATTTGAATAGCATGAAAATTGTTTGACTAGTCAGGTGTGATCCGATGGGTAGCAAAGATTAACATATGCATATGAATAGTAAAATTAGGTAAACAGCGGATATAGTTCGTTACGAAATAAAAATATTTTTATTTAAGGTTATGCTCAATTATTTGTTAAACGCTTAATTTAAAGCGAATGACTCGGAATATAATGACTAGAAATTCAATACCTAAAACACCAAATTCAACCATTACAATAATGAAATCGAAAAAATTTCCTATTTTTTTCCAACAGATAATTAGAATTTTTTTATTTAAATTTCTTTAGCCCTTAGAAAAAAAACCCTCCAAAAGCTCAACACTTTAAAGCAAGAACCTCGGATATATTGAACAAATAAGCTCTTTAATTAAATATGATAAAATTTTAGGAATTTTCTCAATTAAAATTACTTCGGGTTCCTAGAAATAATGAAGTTAAAAAAAACAAATAATTAATCCACTGGGCTATCGTCCGTTTAATTATTATTTTTCTAGCGATTTTATCTTAAACATTTGTTTTAGTGTTGTTTTATCTTTATAACATGTTTTTTTAAAAGATAATTCAAGAGTAGCTGCAGCATATTTTTCGATTCACAATCAAAGCTTATATAAAGAAGCAGACCTGTGGGATTTAGAATTAATTGCATGGTACAGATAAAAAAAAAAATTTTTTCACAAATTCTTGATCATTCAATATCTTTTTTTTTCCTGCTCATTCAAGTAATACGATACAAATATACGGAAGCTTGGAAAAGTTAAACAAATAGCACGTCAAGTAAATAGTCTTGTGGCAGAGCACGTTTCTACTTGGAGGAAATTGCACAATGTGTCCTCTTGTACACAGAAAGACATTTTGAATGATAGAGAAAAATTTACAATATGTGACAGAAATAATAGAGATCGAATATTTACTTTTATTTTTTGGCTTATTCTTTATTTTTGTTTATTGTTTTGGTCATGTTTAATCAAGCTTGAATTAAAAAAACAAAGAATCAAAATGTTTAAATAGACTTAAATTTTAAATCATTTTATTTTAATCGAATGCTCACTTTGTTTTAGTATTTTGTTTACTTTTAAGAGCCATTTATGTTTTACATTTCACATGGCGTACAAAATCTTGAGAGAAATTGCCACCGAACACCTTTTTCAAATCTTATTAAGACTCATTTTCTTTCATCCGCTCATGAGATTGTTGTCATTACATAACAAATTTTCTAATAATTGTTTTCATAACTTTGCGTGAAATTTTATAGATTTTGAATTTGTCACATTTGAAGATATCAAATTGGATATGCCTAGTGCGCACATATAAACTCAGATCAAATCTTAGATAAAATTATATTGGACTTAATTTAAGCCTAGCATGCACAGCTTTTGGAATTTTTTTTTGTTAAATAAATTTTTTAATTTGATGCTTTGACAATTTGACTGCAAAGAAAATTATATAAATTGTCCAAAGTGACATTCAAAAAGGTGGAATAAATGCCAACAATGCTCGCATGATTTCAGCTTAATGTATCGTGAAATGCTAAGCTGGCATTCAGCTCTCGAGGCTTTCTATCAAGGAATAGTTTGCAGGGAAAACTAATTAAATTAATAGGACCTTTTGGCTTGAAATGAATACAATTTAAAGTGTTTAGATTTCTAATTAGATCCTTAAAAGAATTGATATTTAAAAATCATTTATTTCTAATCGAAAAAAGTCATCTTATGCTCTAGGTTGTTATTTATAATATTTCCTGATCCTCGATATTTTCCTCGGGTATATTATTTTCAGTGGATTTTAAAAAATTTAAGAAAAAGTGTGTGCATGTGTTTGTATGTAGCTATACATTTGGATCAATTAAAATGGCAATTAAATCGATTAAAATGGTCAAGAAAAACAAAAACTTCAATTAAATTGTCAGCATTTTTGACTAATGCATTTAAGTTTAGGATATTTTTTTAAGCGTTGTTTGATTTAGATTTCTTGGTTGAGTGCATCAAGGTATGATTAGAGATCGAACCTGAGTAATCTATGATTTTTATCAATTTAAAATATAATTAGATTTCGAATCTTCAATCGGCTTTGGACTAGAATAAATAGCGCTGGCGACATATCATTGTTTGTGTTTGGCAATTTTTTTTTAATTTCAAGCTCATTAATTTTTCAACGAAAATCTTGATTTATAGGTATGAACAGCTGGAATCAAAAATATCGAATTTCAATTTATAAAAGTTAAATTTGTGAATTCGAGTGCTATCTAGAGACTGCAATGAATTGGAAATGAATTTGATGAAAAATTAAGGTGACGAATGTTTCCACAAATTGTCAGCCAATCATTCAAAATACGTGTTACAATTGACAGATTTTTTAACAATTAGAATTTCAAATTTTTTTCTCAATAATAAAATTCCAACATTTTGATAAAATATTTTATAATTTTAGATTTAAATATGAGAATAATGACATAACAATTTGGGCTAAACGAAGTTTGACGTTATATAATCAGCGATTTTCCAATTTTTGAAAATTAGAACAGCTCAAAAATGATTTTCAAATATTGTCTGTTATTTATTTTATTTAGTTCGAATGTGCACCTAGATAAAAGTAAGTCTATTTCAATTTATCAATGCAGGAATATAATTTTAGGTTCAAGTAGGAAAAAATAAACTCTAAAATATTTTAGTTATCATTTAAAACTTCCTTGAAGTTATTTTCAAGTTAACATCAACTTAAATAAATTGTTTTACAAAAAACAGTCAAATAAGTAATAAATTATGGTAAATTTTTTTCTTTTTAGATTAGCTTTAATCGGTTTAAATTGAACTAAAAATTATAACAAAAAAAAAGATTAAAATTATTAAAATTTAAATGGTTTATTAAAATAAAAATTTAAACTTTTAAATTTGAATAGCAACGTAAATGAAAGATATTATGAGTCTAGGTTAATGTCCATGAATAACTTAACATGAATGAATAACTTTATTTTATAGTTTCTATAATATTTTAATAACTAAGCAAAAAGACTGAAAAAAAGAATTATGGTTTTATTATTATTTTCTCTTAAATTCGAAATTTATTTAATAATAAGAATTTATCCATTTTAAATTAGATAAATCTAAATGATAAAAAAATTTAGCCAGTAAGCTACTTTAAGAATTGTAATATATCTTAAAAAATCAGACAGAAGAATTAATATTTTAAAAAAATATTTGTTTATAATACATACTATTCATTAAAAATAGGCATAATTTTCAAAATAACTTTTTTAAATTAAAATAAAAAAAAATTATTTTGACAGTTCAATGAAACACAATAATAATCTTATTTTTCCCAGACAGTTTAAAAATTTTAAATAATCCCTTCTTTGATATCTTATCTTAAAATCAAATGCCAAATACAAATACGACATTAAGTCTTTAAATAAAAAAAAATTGAAAAATTTTAATTATAATATACAAAAAAAAATAATTAAATTTTAATTTAGTCACATTATACAATTCAATAAATCAAAGAGACGATTTAAATTGGTCAAAAATTTCATTCAAGGAAACACCAAGCAAATTGGATTCGAATTCCGACTGGATTCAAGACAAACTAAATTCTAGATCTGACTTGCACGGAGTAATAATTTTTTTTTAATTTTGAGTTTATTTATTAAAAAAACTTATTATCAATTTTTTTTTTAAAGTGGAAAGAGTCTAGTTATTCATCATCGGGTGGTGACGATGTGTGGCGAATTCATTTTGTATGCGATTTAAATGTCCAAAATATTCAAAACTGGCTATTTACACCACTTATTGATACCAAGACCGCAAATCGCATAACACTAAATTTAACCTTCACAATCCGAGAATGTGAAAACTTACCGGTAAAACAAGTCAAAAATTGTCGTGAAAAATTCGAGCTCTACTTTGAAGAGAGTCAAACCAACGAAGACAATTATTTGAGTCTAAAACCAGAATACATTGGCATAGACACCCAAAATCGTTCAAATCTTTTCTTTCTAAACAAAATCAAACAACTACGCTTCAGAGATACATTTGTCTCGGACACTGGGCTCAGATATTACAATAGTATAGTGGACCGTCAAAAACAAAAAAGCAACTCAAACCGACCAGGCGAATCATCAATAAATGTCGAGCTTAGAGAAATAGCTTTGTCAGCAAATGAGCCAAATTTTGTCAGATTCGCTATCAGGGATACAGGAGCATGTATTTCTCTTCTTAGTGTCCAAGTGAGCTATGTGACTTGTTCAGCTTTAAAAAAGCACGGCATCCTTTTCCCGGAAACGCCAACTGGCAAAGATTTGACCGATTTGGTCCAAGTCGACGGACAATGTCCCGATAACTCGGTATTTTCTCAAAAACCCAAGGCCATTTGCACAGCCAAAGGCGAATGGTTAATAACAGATTCGAATTTGGTCACAAAATGCCAATGCAGTCCGGGCTTTGAGTTCATAAATGATAAATGTATTGAGTGTCCCATTGGATACTTTAAATCAGCGGTCAGCAATGATCAAAAATGCGAACCTTGTCCACAAAATAGCTGGTCAAGTGGTCCCGGCATGGCCGATTGTGATTGCCTAAAGGGTTTTTACAAGTTTCATAACTCTCATGATTCCAACATGTGCCAGTCAATACCAACTCTAAGAGCCAACCATGTCAATTTTAATTTTATTAGCGATGATAAAATAAACATTACTTTGAATAGACAGGAAAAAAATCTACAAAATTCCATGCTAACTAGTGACATAAAGTGTTTTCAGTGCGATTCATTGAGCAGTGGCTACGCCATGAACAAATGTGAACTAAACTGTTTTGTTCTAAGCTCATCGCGCAATAGTATTATGATTTTGAACCGAAATTTGAATCGAATATCAAGATTAAAATTGATCATTAGACTTAAATTGAGAGATAGAGACATTTCTGAAGAAGTTTTATTTTTAAATTTAAAACAAGATAAACATGAGGGCTCAAAAATAGATTGTCAATCATCAATGGGTGACATGAACAAATTTTGTTTTAACATGAGCATGAACTTGGAAAGCGAAATAGATAAACTATTTCCCAAAAGTGATCTAGTGGAAAAATTTGGTCAAAATAAATTGATAAAATCGTCCATTTTTGCCTTGGTTTTAAACAACGATTTTCAATTAATTCCCTCCGAGTTGAATCTAAATTACAATTTGCAGCAATCGAACACCAAGTCAAGCTACATTCAAGTTCCCATTGACTTGGTGAAAAACAATGCCAAACAGAATTGGTCAACTCAATTTAATTTTTGTCATGAGAAAGAAATCGAAAAAATTCGACTTCAATTCGACATAGACACATCGAACTATAAGAATTTTATTAAAAATCACATTGAAATTTATACCATTGACTTTGTATTGAGCGAAGTGTGCTCACTAGGTGAAAAGCAAAAAATGGTCACTGAGCTCATTACCAACCATGCTTTTGTGCGCTTGACAGAAAGTATGATCAGCAAAGACGAGTCTGTTTCTTCGGACAGATCAAATAAACTGCATGTTATTCTTCCTATAATTCTAAGCTCTGTACTAGTCTTTTTTATGGTCGTGTTGGTGTTGTTTTTGCGCAAAATAAAATTTTCCAAGAATGAGGACGGACAATTTAATAAGTTTATAAACAAAAAATGTGCCAGCAAATGCAATTCATGCTCGAACACCAACACTTCATGTTCCTCATCGACTTCATCCTCGCCGTCAACAATTTGCACCACCAGTCAAATAATTGAGCGAGAAAGCAAGCTTTACTATGTAGATCCTCATACATATGAAGATCCTACTTTGGCGGTACAAGAGTTCGCACAGGAAATATCACCGCTTGACATAAAAATCGAGTCTGTAATTGGCGGTGGTGAATTTGGCGATGTTTGTAAAGGAAAGCTAAAGTCAGCTCAACATTGGATCACTGTTGCTATAAAGACTTTGAAAGTGGGCTCAAGTGAGAAGAATAGATGTGAATTTTTGACTGAAGCGAGCATAATGGCTCAATTTCACCACGAGAATATAATTTGTCTTGAGGGAGTTGTCACTCAGTCACATCCGTTTATGATTATTACCGAATACATGGACAATGGTTCTTTGGACACTTTTTTAAGAGTAAAATAAAAATTAAATTTTATTTAATAAACAAAAAAATAATAGGATTTTTTTCAGCTAAATTCGTGGAGATTGAACATTTATGATCTGGTCAAAATGCTCAAAGACATAGCCAATGGTATGAAGTATTTATCGGGAATGAATTTTGTTCATAGAGATTTGGCAGCACGTAACATTCTAGTCGACAAAGATTTGAAGTGCAAAGTGGCTGATTTCGGACTTAGTCGTGAAATTGAGGGAACCAACACTGAAGGAGTCTATTGGACTAAAGGTGGCAAAATTCCGGTAAGATGGACTGCTCCCGAGGCAATAACGCACACTAAGTTCACTTGTTCATCTGATGTTTGGTCTTTTGGAGTTGTGATGTGGGAAGTAATGAGCTATGGAGAGAGACCTTACTGGAATTGGTCAAATACTGATGTGATCAAGGCGGTTGATAAAGGATTTAGATTGTATATACCTACGGTAATTTAAAACTTTTCAAAGTCAATTAAAAATATTTTTTTAATTTTATTTCTAAAGGGTTGTCCTCAAGTGTTGTACAACATGATGCTTGATTGCTGGGAAGCTGATAGATTAAAAAGGCCTAAGTTCAAGAAAATAGTCAACGATCTAGATCTTTTGATTAAATCTAGAAAAGAATCCCTTTTTGTACCTGCTAAAAATTCAAAGTAATTTATTTTTATTTAAGATTTTTGAATAGATAATTTAATTTTTTTAATTGTTTAGAGCAAATTCGAATATTGACACAAACCGACCGAACTTTACGCATTTAACTAGTGTGCACGAGTGGCTCAACTCGCTCAATATAATCGTATATGTCAATTTATTTGTAAATAGACGTTTGCTTAATCTTTCTCAGGTTTTAAATCTAGAATTAGAGGACCTAATTAAAATGGAAATATTCGATCCTGATCATCAAATGATTATTTTAGATTCTGTTAAACGAATTCAATTTGAATTAAATTTTCAAAATGGTTTTTTAGTGTAAATTGTATAATTTAAATATTTAACACACTTTTTTTTTTCTTTTATCTAAAAATATAATTGTGGTCAATTTTTTTTTCAGTATTTTCTAGTTGTTTAAATTTTTTTTCTACTATTTGTTAAAAATGTAATTTAAATGTCTATTTTTTAAATAAAATTCAACCTACCATCTCAAGAATAAAGCTTTAACAGACAAACTTTTAGATGTAATCAATACTAAATGAAACTTAAAAGTAAAATTTAAAAATTTGAAAAAAAAAAATTCAATTTTTTATTTTAAATAACTTGCCAAAACCACTTAGAAATTAAATATTTTCTAATTAGTAATTCTATTAATTTGAAAATTCAGCATTCATCGATTCTAACTAATATTCTATGAAAATTTTTTATGCATTTATGTTAAAAAATATTTTAAAATTCGAATTGAATTTAAAGAAAAAAATATTTAAATATTATTAGATAATAAAATTTTTAATATATATAAATAATATATGATTAATTCATTTTGTATTTACTTATATTATAAAATTATTTTAAATAT
Organism: Brachionus asplanchnoidis; assembly: GCA_025491095.1. Taxonomy (NCBI): domain Eukaryota; kingdom Metazoa; phylum Rotifera; class Eurotatoria; order Ploima; family Brachionidae; genus Brachionus; species Brachionus asplanchnoidis. The sequence goes on along the minus strand of JAILYF010000013.1, from coordinate 2,831,365 downwards.
TTATTTAAAGGCCTAATTTAATTTTTTTAGTATATTTTTATTTATATGATTTTTTTATCCTTCTCTAAAATGTATTGCATCACTAAAATAATAACATTTCGACGATAATATCATCAGTTAAACAAATAAAATCAAAAAATTAACCATAATTTTTCGAAAATCAAGATGAAATGTCTAGAAAAAATTCAAAATTTTTTTAAGGACCATTCTAAAGCAAAAAGGCAAAAAAATTCTAAGAGTAAAAATTACAGAGCTATTTATTTATTTAGAGGATTCATTTCAACCCGTCAAATGAATAATTATATTAAAGATTTTAATTAATTAAAAGTTTAATTTTAATTTTAACTAATAGTTCTCTAATCTACAACATACGCAAATCCCTATACTAAGGCTCCGCTCATGATCCCGTTTAATTATTATATGGCAATCAATTTTTTTTTATTATTAATTCTTTAATTATTAATATAATATGACGGTTTAATATTTTACCTTTATTTAAATGCCGTCATTGTCAAAATGTTCATTGAACAAGATAAGTAACAAATTGGTTCCAAGAAAATAATCTTGAGATATTGCTGTGGATGTGGACGCATTAGCAATCAAGAAATAAGTTGTGTTGAAAAATTATTGAGACGTCTCGATAAAGAGATTGAACCAAAATTCTTGAATATTTAAGAAAACTTTTCAGGATTTCCGTAATAAAATCAATGGTAAAAATATCTTCTTTGAGCATTTTTTATTTAATTTTCCATATTTTTTTTTGATCGAAAAAAATTTTTATGGTCAGATCTATTTAAAAAAGAACAAATTCGACATTTTTTTCATACTTTATTGAAAAATTCCGGAACTTAATAAATAAGGATAAAATATTTTGTTAATCTTTAAATAAATATTCTTTATTAAAGAATTTTTAATTTAGATTTTATTTATAAGTTAAATTTAAGCAGGTTTTTATATAACTCCTGCTTTCAACTAACTCAATTTTGTTAAATTAATTTTGAACAAATTTACAAATGCATGATTAAAAATCATACTTAGCATAAGTTAATAAAATTTAACTAAATTTAAATAAAACTCATTTTTGCTATTTTAAATCGAAATTTAGATTTAAAATTACCTTAAAAAGTAGTTGTTTGAATATCAGTCGATTAAATTTTTTTCAGAATTTTGAAAATGAGCAATATAGAACATGAAAGTGATGATGATTCAGCGCCCGAAAGTGTTTCATTTGAATCAGGTAAAATGGAAAATGTGGAACAAAATATTAAGATCAAAGACCAGATAAATTCGATTAGAGAATCGCAAAAGCGTAAAAGAATCGAACGCCAAGAGAAGTTTATCGAACAAAAAGTTAACAAATTCACTGCTTTTTTTTTAAAATACTAATTTTATTCGTAGAAAAAAAAATTTGAAGTGATGAAACTACCAGAAGAGTTGCTTGAAGAACTTGATGATCAACCAGAAACGATAAATGATAAAGAAAAAACAAGAAAAATAAAAATTGACTTAACAGCAAAATCCAAAAAAATATTCGATTCGCTAGAAGAAAATGCCATTTCGGATTTCATACCATTAAAAACATATAAGTAAAATTAATTTTATTTAATTTTTCATAGTGAATTATATTTTGGCTAGACAACATGGTATTACTGTGGTGAATTTGGAGAGTACTAATAAAAAGCCATTGATTGCTTCAGAAAAAGCTTTGGCATTTAAAAATAAAATGTTCAATCGATTTGGATTGAGGAGACAAAATGGTAGATTTTTTATTCTATTTTATTTATTTTTAATCTTTACTTTAAGCACAAGAAAGACATTCAATCTCGTTAAAAAGAAAAATTTTAAAATCATCTAAATAATTAAAAATAAATAATTAAAAAAACGAATAATTTTTATTTTAAATTCCTCCCTTTAATATAAAAGAAAAAAATACAAAACATTTGTATCAAAATTTTACTAAAATTTTGATACAGCAAAAATGTAATGGGGCCTGGCCGGGGATCGATCCCGGGACCTCTCGCACCCTAAGCGAGAATCATACCACTAGACCACCAGGCCTCCTGTTAAATTTTTATTAAAATTAAACATTTTTGAGTCTCAAAAATTTCGGTAAGAATCCGATTTTTTAATTCAAATTTTTTTTTTCAAAATAAAAATATATTTTTAAAAATAAGACAATTATTAATACCATTTCAACTTTAAAAAAATCTTTATTTTTTTCACTGCAAAACATATTTTTTTGTTTTTCAAAAATTTGAAAAAAAAAAAATTAAAAAAAATAATGGAAATTAAGCAAACTACCAACTGGTTAAACTGGTAAATACTAAATCATGTAAAAAAGAGAGCTAAATTTAAAGTTAATCTAGGAACGAATGGAAATCAGTAGTCGATGATGCATATAATCCGGACAATAATTTAGATCTTTATAAGCGTGCCTTGTATAAAATAACTGCTTGGGAGTCAAGAGATAATTCCACGCCAGCAGCAGTGATCTGTCTTAAAGAACTTTTGATAGCGAAGCTCTATCAAATAGATTTAGAAACAACGCCCACTGAACAAATCTACTGGTACCAAACATGCTTGGCAATGAATATAGTCAGGTATGAAAATTTAAATTTCTTTAAATTCTAATTAAATATTTTATTTAGATTTGTAAATTTTATAACTGAATTGTATCAAAATAAACCAAATGCATTACCAGTGAAAAAAGTTGCCGCTAAAGTAATTCAAGCGTCAATTATTAAAATTTTAACTATTTAACTATTAATTTTATAGATAGGAATACCTTACTGGATTGTTAATTTGCGACATAACGCAACACATTATAATCTGCCAAGTATTGAATTATTAGAAAATGCCAGAGACTATCTTTATAAATGGTTGAAGGTAAAAATATTTAAAGAGTAATTTTCAAATAATGTTTATTTCATTTAGGAGCAATATGTTGATAAATACACTGAAACTGCAATAGAGGAATCAAAATCAGAAAAAGTAAACGCATGGATTCTAACAAGTTTCAAAGATTATATAAACGAGAGATATAAAGTATTGACAAAAAATTTTTGTTGTCTATACTCATTTAAAATTTTAAAAGTTTGTTCTTAATCAAAAAAAATCAATTCAAATCGAAAAACAAAACGAACTTATAAATGAAGATATTGATCTGGCTATTTCTCAGTTTAAAAATGAAGTAATTGATTCAATTCTCAAAAATGGTCTCATGATACCCACCAAAGATCAGCTGAGCTCGATTGGAATAATACCAGAAGGTAAACATAAATTTGATCTAATTATTTTTATTAAAGATTTTTACATGTAGAATTTATTGAAGAAGAAAAAATCTCAATTCCGAAAATTTTTTTGAATATTTGGATGGAAGTTTTAACTTATTTGAATAAAAAAATGGGCTCACTGAGACTTCTGTTTGATAATTTAATTGAAACTTATCATAATGAAGTTGGTAATTTAGTACAATCTGATCCATTAAGAGAAAAATTTTTACTTTCCTGGATTCTTAGTTTAATAAAGTTAAATTCGTTTAAAAATGGTAAATTATTTAATTTTAAAGACAAAATTCAATTTTATTTTTTTTAAGATAAATTCAAATTTTCTAAATTTGAATTCGAATATAACCTTAAAGAAGTTTTATTGCTTATCTTGAAACCTAAACAAGGCAAATATTCCCTTTCGTTCCTCAGCGAGTATTATACTTAAAAATAAACTTTGAATTTTCTTCTAAATTTTATTCAAGACTTTCAAAACTGTCATTCATTGACGAACTAATTGATGCCGAATTGCTTGTTAAAATAACCAATTTGACTTATATAATTAACCAAAATAATGCAAAATCAATTGATCAAGTAGTGTCTAACGAGGAAACAAACCAAATGGAGTCAAACCAAGACTTTAGAATTTACGACATTGGTAAATACAAATTTAGTGATTTTTTTTTTGATAATTTTTATTTTAGATATGTTTGACAGTAATGATGAATCCATGAGTGATAAGCCTAGTTTTAACATTACAACAAATACAAAACAATCTCATTTAAAATCAGATTGGATAAAAGAAGGTACGCTTTTAATAGACATATTATATTTTTTAGTTAAATATCATTTTGTATAAAAAAATTCTAATTAAGTTAATTTTTTTAAATGTTAGATGAAATCGATTGGAGTCATGAGAACTTAAAGCTTGGTCTATCTGAGGGACAATCATATGAAAGTCTTAATTTAAGCATGAGCCAATTTCTAAAAAAAGATGAAGCAAACGGAGAGAATAGCTTAAATTCGAGTAGTTTTGACGAAATCAAAGAAGCCTTTAAAAATAATCAATTTGATATTATGAATGCCCAGACAATCGATGCCGTTAAATTAGAAAAATTAAAAACATCATTAATTTCAAATTATTGGCAGTTGTGATGATAAACTGATTATTAATGTTCTTTAAAAAATTCAATAAATAATAAACTTCAAAAAAAGATCTCGGTTTCAAAATTGATATTTTTCAGTGCATTCAAATAAATTTTAAATATCTAGTTTAAAATTTTCGTCATCAAATAATTTCTTTGAATACTTTAAATATTTTTTATAAAATTTTAAAATAAAATTGTATCTTAATTTTGACAAAATTTTATCGACTTAATTTTCCAAAATGATGACCTAAAAATTAACATTAAGTTCAAGAATCAATACTTGATTCTTAATAAAAATGCCAAGTTTTTAAATATTTAAAATAATAACTGTCTGGAATTAAGATTTGTTTTATTAAAATAAAGTTTCTATCTTATTTACAGGGTTGGGAAAACGAAATAAAAAAAATATTCGACTATAAACAAAAAAATTTCGAAATTATTTTTAATTTTGATTAATAATTGAAATTAAGAAATGATTTCGAAACTAAAATTTTAATTTCGAATTTAATAAAATATTGTAGATTTTACAACTTAATGTCGAAATGCAATTTTAGTTTCGAAATTAAAATTTTGATTTCGAATACCAAAAATAATGTCGATGTCGAATCACACTTATCACTAAATCATCCCGTTTTATTTTTATCCCGAAAAAAAAATAAGAAAATTATCCTGTTTTTTTTTTATACCAAAAAATAAATAAGAAATTTATCTCAATTTTTTTTCAATCCCAAATAATAATTTATAATTTCTATGTCCGTGTAAAATTTACTAAATTTGTTAAAAAAGTTAGGTAGGGTTTTTTTAACTGATAAAACCGCTTTGTATTGCGTTACTTTTCTTTTTAATTTTGTTAAAAAAATTATTCTGTATAAAAAATAATTAATAAAGATCCTAAATAAAACAATAAACAAAATAATTTTAATTGATTGATTTATTTATTTTTACAAAAGAAAAAAAATTTCCGAATGTTATTTTATAATTTTGAATATATTAATTAACTTCGAAACTTAGTTTTAAAATCGAAATTTTTAATTGGATGTCGAAACTGAGTTTCAGTGTCGAAATTTATTTTTTCTTTTCGAAACCATTGAATTATGATTTTGTTCAATTTCGAAATCAAAAAATCGAAATCGACACTATTTTTTAACAAAATTTCGAAAATGTCGATTTCGAATTCCCAACCCTACTTATTTACTGAATTATATCACTTTCTGAATACTAAATATAAACTCATTCTCAGAAAATAATATCAAAGGAAGACAAGATATTCTTAAAACATTATACTCCATGAGCCATTTAGTGTTTTTATTTTATCCATTTTTATTTGAACTATTAGGGTGTTTTTTAAGTTTTTTTTGTCGATTTAAAAGTGAAAAAATCTCTTCCAGGATTATTTTTTGTATGCAATGCTATGCATCATTTGAAAGAGCATTGAAAAAGTGCTATGTTCCGAATATTTTTTTCAGTTTCAAATAAAAAAATAATTTTAAGTTAACATTGCAAGCATTTTAATATTTGAAATTAAACTCTTTAGTGAAGTAGAATGAGTTTAATTTTTATTTGGAAATTTGAAAAAAATATTGAAAACTCTTATTTTAACTTTTAAATAATTTATCTATTTTTTTGTTCATTTGTATCGAGCTAATGCTCTTTCAGAAAAAAAATATATGACAAAAAAATAAAGTTAAATAAGATAAAAAATAAATATAGGGAAAAAAAAGATAAATAATTCATTTAGATTTAAATTAAAATTCAATCTTTGAAAGTCTAAATCTAATGAACCATAGTTCACCTATTATGTGAGCAATTCTTGTTCTAGAGTTTTGTGTGCTATAAGTTTATCTAATTTTTTGTTCACGTAAAGGTGGACCAAAATTGAATTAGGTGATCAAATGTCAAATTAGGTGAAAAACTTTTAGACTTTTTTTGACTTTGGGGAACATAGATTCATCCATTTCGCAAATTTTGCCTACTCCTCCCAACTTTAAATTTTTAATTTGATTATTTTTTTTTCTATCTTATTTTTAATTTTTATTTATCAATTGAATTATTAATTTTTTAATATTACATTTAGTTTTTTTATAAATAGATGAAAAAATATCAGAATTGGTGAGCAATTTTTAGATTACGTGAACTAATAGTTCAAAAGATACAAGAATTGTTCAAGAATATATGAATCATAGTTCACCTAACCGACTAGACCCGAAAAACTTTGTTTTTTTCTCTATAAATTTTGACTTAAGTGATAACTGTCGTTCGTTTGACGCATTTTTACAAAGACTCAATTATAAAAAAATGAAAAACAAAGAATAGATAGTTTTTAAACAACAAATATTATCTTAAGGATCATCATATCACAAACCCAATGTCAAAATTTATAAAAATAACAAAGTTTTTCATGCTTGCAATATTAACTTAAAATTATTTTTTTATTTGAAACATCGCACTTTTTCAATGTTAGTTCAGCATTGGATACATTTTGTAATTCAAACACAAAATATTAAACTAATTATATTTTATTTTATTTTTTATGAATAAATAAAGTCTCGAAAAATTCGAATTATTAAATAACCTAATATATTAGAAAGTTTGGGTCTTGTCGGTTAGGTGAACTTTAGTTCACCTATTATGAGAACAAATCTTGTTCTCGGGTTAAGTGAACAATTAGTTTTTTGTTCACCAAACCTAGGATTATGTGAACTTTTTTAAAATTAGGTGAACTATTTTAAAATAATGTGAACTATTTTAAAATTAGGTGAACTATTTTAAAATAATGTGAACTATTTTAAAATTAGGTGAACTATTTTAAAATAATGTGAACTATTTTAAAATTATGTGAACTTTTTTAGAATTAGGTGAACTATTTTTAGTTAAGGTGAACAAATTTAAGGGAACTGAGTAGTATTAATAATTATAATCAATTTTATTTCATTTACTGTAATAATTATTATTAATTTATTAATATGTATTCGCTGCTAATAATTAAAATCAATCCGATACAAACAAAGTTTTTTTTTAGTTAATATTATTTTAAAGATTTAATAAAAAAAAAAAATTCGATTAAAAAATAAAAAAATTTAATTAGTGCAACATTTAAGAAATACAGTATAAGATACATTTCTTCACGTTTTATTTACTTGTTGTATTTTGGCTCTGATAAATATTTGGTAATTTTTTTAATATAATTACATAGTTTTGATTGAAAACTTAATTAAAAAGGAACATTGAAGTTGAAACCAATGAAGCAAAAACAATTTTGAGTATTGTTATAAAATTTTTTTCTTAAAATACTATATATAAACTTAATGTTGTAAAAGCAAATCTGCCAAATATAAAATCAGCATTTTACATGTCATAAATATTTATTATTTTGTTCAAGAAAATATGAATAAATCCCCAAAAAATGTATTTCAGTTAAAAGAATTAATCAGCTCCATTTTGGATGCTTTATAAATATATCACTAATTTATTTATTTATTTATTAGTTTAAAGCATCATAGGCAAAAGATTAATGTTTAATAAAAAGTCTTAAAAAAAATAAAAATTACGAACTGTTTTACAATTTAATTTTAATTGAAACATTTAAGTAAAAAATCTAACTTCAAAAGGTCATTTAACATATTATAAAAATAAAAATACAATGTTGTAGTTTATGAAGAATATAAATCTATTTTAATTGATCTATTTTTATTTAAAAGCTTACCAACGATTTTTTATTTATTTGTTTTCTGTTAAGTTTTTTCTTCATTTTATACTAAAATCAACTCTAAGTAAGTCATTCAATATATCGTATAAGTAGAGAAAATCACTGCTTTATTCAATCATTTGAATTATTTAATCAATAATAAATTTCACTGATTCGCATTGGTCCATATTGATATTTTTAAAACTAAATTGAATTAAGCTTTTGACTATTGTGGGTTCATACTCTAAACAATTGATAAATACTAATGAAATCCATATCAAATTTGATAAATTGGTCTAATAATTAAGTTAGAAAATATACGAATTTAGAAAAGTAAAAAAAAATTAAATCTAGTTTAGGAGCGATTTAAATTTAAATTTAATTATTTAATAAAATATGAAGCGTTAAATAAAATTTAATTTAAAACCTTAAGGATCATCAAAATATCTTAATTTTTTTTTCAAAAAGAGAAGAAAATAAACAAAAAACTAAAAAATAAGTCATTCTTTACTAAAATAAAAAATTGATTTTTCAATAAATTAATTTATTTAACTATTGTTAGAATTCAAAATTAGATAAGAAATTTGATTTTCAGCATTTTCGACCACAGCTGATTGACTGGTGAGGTCTTGATCTTCATGATTTTTCAAATGTAACTTGAGGTTGTAGTTCATTTTAAAGCCTTTACCACATATGTGGCAATTATAAGGTCTCTCATCCGTGTGCGAATAAGAGTGAAGTTTTAAATAATCGCTTCGATGAAACTGGCGCCCACATACTGTACACATATAGGGCTTTTCTCCAGTATGAAGTCGAGTATGCTTTTTGTAATAACTAGCGTCATAATACTCCTTGCCGCAATAATTACATTTATACAAACGTTCTCCTTTATGTATTCTCAAATGAGTCTTGTAATAACTATAGTCTTTGTAATTTTTTCCACAAATGTTGCACACAAAAGGTCGTTCACCTAAAAACAAAATGATCAATTTAATTTTTGTGAAATCCAAAATTATTTGGCGCCAAAATTACCGGTGTGAAGGCGTATGTGTCTTGTAAGATGTGCATCTTGGGTAAATTGCTTGCCACAAAATTGGCAAGTGTACGGTTTTTCGCCTGTATGCAATTGAACATGCGAAACAAGATTGCTAAACGAGGCACATTTTTTACCACATTGCCAACATTCGGGTCCATTGCCCGCGTGCTTATGTAAGTGTACCAAAAGCTCGGCTTTAGTACGACAAGTTTTATTACATTCTAAATAAAAAATTTAAAAAAAGTTTTTTTTTTATTTCAACAAACAAAATTTTACTATCACAATTTAGATTAGTTGCCAAGCTGGCCTTGCTTTTGGTGTATTTCCGCCTTGGTTTATTTTCTTTTTGCTTATTCTGATTTGATTTAAGCATCTTTTCAATTTGAATGTCTTCTTGGTCAATTTCGGGTGATTCATCTCTAAGTCTTACTGTGTGGCTATTATTCAGCTTTACTTTAGAAATCAACTTATTGTTATAATAACAATTTGATTTTTCTGAGTCAATTTCGGATTCATCACTTAGATCCAGTTCATTTTCGTTAAGAAAAAAACTTTTTACTCCTTCATTTAATTTATCAAAATCTTCTTCATCTTCATCAGAAAAATTTTGATCAAAATTTTCATCTAAATTGTGGAAATTTTGTTCAAACCCATTAGAAATTTCAAAATCCTCTTGTATTTTTACTCTATTCAGACAGGAATCATTCAGTTCTTTATGTTTTACCAAATCGTTGATGTCATAAAATTTTTTCAAACAAATGCTGCACTTTAGTTGAACATTTTCGGTTTTAAAATGGTCCATTAATACAAAGCAATTGAGCATCTGGTCAATATTATGCTGCCAATTTGATGGGCAACTGATGGTATATGTGACCAAATTAGAGTCTTGAGCGTGACCATTTGTTTCATTGAAGGTGGACTGGTCACTTTGATCATTGATAAAATTAGGCTGTTCATTGAAGACATAGTTTTTGTAAGCTTCAAAATTGATTTGGTCCAAAATTTGGGACGCCTGACTTGCATTATTTTCAAAATTATTTTCTACTGAATAATCATTTTGAATCGAATTTGAATTGATCATGGACGCAGTTGTGCCCATTTCAAATTCTTTACGAGCTTCTATCACAATCAAATTGTCTATCTGTTCATTTTGAAATTGATCAGTGGTCAAATTTGCTGAAGGCTCGGAAATGTTCAAATCCGAATTACTCTCTAAAAGGATCATATTCTGGTTTGGCTCTGTCTGTTCCAAATTGGGAAAATTAATTCTTTTTGTTGTGTAAATAATTTCGTTGGGACTTGTATGATCATTGGTACATTTTGTATGCTTATGAGGACTTGATCGTTGACGGATTGACTTAGAAAAAGTTGATTGAATGGTTTGATTAGGAAAACTAAGTGATGATATAATGTTGGGATAAGAGTTAATCGATGAGGATAATTGGGAATTTGAGGAAACTAGGGGCGAGTCTATGTGGGATAATAGAGCAGACATAATGGTATAATTGTTGGGCGATGTGTTGTTTAATATAGGTACTGAACATTTGGCATAATTATATAATTTTGATTCCATTTTTGGCACCTAAAGAACTCGTTTAGACAACATATGTTTTTTTCCGTTTTGACCATGTTACAAGCCATTGGAAGGTTTTAAGAAGACTAGCTAGGGTACAAAATTTTATTTATAAAAGGTAAAAAAAAATTGAAAAAACGATAAAAGAAAAACATTTATATGAATTGTTTAATTTTTCTTGTTTCTGAATGAATTGGGGCCTATGGCATATTAGAAGTGAGTTTTGGTTTCACAAATTTGTAGCTTCCATTCTATTTAATTCTGGAAATAATTCATCGATCAAAGCGTCTAATAGTTGGTAAGTGAGCTAAATAAAAATAAACAATTAAAATGTTTAATTAAAAATTGTACTAAATAGTTTAAGAATTAAATTTTTTATAGCATAAAAAATGGTTCTAGAAACAAAAGATATAAAAAGATTAAAAAATCAGAAAAAAAATTTAAGTATTTTAAATTTTTATTTGTAAGGGGAAATTGTTGAAATGAAAAATTGTTTTAGTTTTGTTTGCTGAAAGATCTCTTAAATACAGTGTTTGGAAAAGTAAAATAAATCATAAAAAAAGTTACAATCAAACAATTCAAAGGTTTTATTTGTTTAAATGGAAGATATTAGGCTGAAATAGGAGATAAGCTAGAAAAAATAAATAAGTAATTTAAAAAAAAAGAATTTTTTTTTAAATAGGAAAAATTCTTATAAAAAATACTCTAAATATTTTTTTAATTGCTTTATAGTTAAATAAATTGGTGTATTTATAAAAATAAGTAATAATTAAGTTTTATATTGTTTTTAATTTTTTGTAATATGCAGAGAAATATAAGGAATAATAAATTGTAAGCCAATGAAACAAGGAAATGATTCAATAAGGATTCAATATTTAATGTTTAATGCTACCGAAAATAATAATAATTGAAAAGTTTAATCTTTTATAGGTATTATGAAACACCAAATTAATGAGTTCTTGGAATCTTGAAGTTAATAATCAATTCAATATATCATTTTAATTCAAAGATTTTATTTTTAGATATTAAAATTAATCTTTAAATTTATTTAAATTGTTAATTTTGAAAATTTTTGTTTCAAAAATATTTGTATCTTGCATTCAAAATTCAAAATTAAATTTTAAAAATGAACTTCAAATATTAAATTCTAATTAAGTATTAAAACGAAACGATCGATCTATCCTACAAATATTTTTGAAAAAAAATTTTATTTTATTTTTAAAATCTACATAAAATGTAAAGCATGTTACATTTAAATTATTTATTTTAATTCAAAGATTAAAATTAATATCTAATGTCAAGCTCTTTGAATTGAAATGAAATTTTTAATTGATCATAATAACTTCAAGATGCCAAAATCTTTTAAAATATCTTTATTTTTATATTAATGAAAGAATTATCCATCAATGGTATTTGTTAAATAAATCTAATATCGCATTTTGTGGTCATAAGGAAATTTTAAATTAAAAAAAAAAAAAAATTTCATAAATAAATTGTATTACCTAAAATAACCCAACCTATTAAATAGTTTCCTAATTGTTTATTATTTCAAAATGTATCAATGTAATAAACTTTTTTAAATAGCAGTCTTTTTTTTATAATTTTAGGTCTCTAAAAACACATGTGAATAATCTCTTTTTGAATTTTCGTAAAATAAATAAATTACTTCCTACTTTTTTTGCTTAGATTTATTTCAATGTAAGTTGCGAAATAAAATCTCAAAAAAAATAATATTCTTACATGTTTATTCCAAATTGGATATTGAAAGGCTTCTAAAAACAGTTTAGTTCCATTTTCAATTATTTCGTTAGTTGATGAAAATGATGCTTTAAAAAATAAAAATAATTTTTCTAAAAATAATTCAGATAAATCTTTACCCAAATAAAAAGAATTCAATAAGCTTCGTATAAAATCGTTGATTGAATCTGAAGCATTGTTATAGAGCTCTTCAGACGATTCTTTTGTATTGTTGTTTTGAAATATCAGATCCTCAAATTGAGTTAAATAACTGCTCAAGGTCTCAGGGTCGTTTTGATTTTTCAAATTTGTCCAGACTGTCCAGAAAATAAACGAATTCAAAGATTTTTCGTACAAATTTTTCAAAGAAAAAAACAAAATTGACAACCAATGTGGAATTCTGTATATTTCTTTAACTATCATAAAAAAAATTAAATAAAAGCTTTTTTCATTTTTTACTTGTAAATTTTACTTAAAAATATAAACGATTCAAATGGTGTGACATAATTATTGAAATTTTTGTTGTCTTTTTGGGATTTTTCATCAAAATATTTTGGATTTGGATTTTCAAAAATTGGGTTTTTTAACTTGAAAAAAATAACTAATTTAAAAAAATCTAAATTTAATAAATTATTCAAGTACTAATTTCATTATTCTTTCTTCATTAGGAGTTAGCATCCGTCCATCTCTTGGCTTTGATTGTCTCACTGATTTTAGTAAATTTATCAAAAACAGATCTAAAGACTGGCCCCTTTCGACCCTTAATTTATACGGTACACCTTTTACCATTTTCCCAATACTTGTAATATCATTGAAGATGCTCGAGCTAAAATCAGTGCTATTCGGATCCAGGAAGCTTTTAATTAATTGACTCATCGATAAAATTGGATTTGACAATAGACTTTGCAAATATTTGGCAAAATCTTTCTTTACCGAGTTTAGATAGTCAAAATTTTTAGAATTATTAAAAAAAACAGTGCGAGGTTTTGATGGAAGTTGGACAGTAATCGCGTTTGGGTTATTTACATTATATTCCATATCATTAATAAGCTCTCCATGGAATTCTTTAAGCCTATTGTCCAAGACATAAAATTCATCATATTTTCTTTTGACATACCAATTCGGTTTTTCATTAAAAAAATCAGTCGGACTTTTAGGATCAATAGCCCAAACTTGAATTATAAATACAAAGCATGTTTTGTTAGATTTGTCCACAAGCTCTTCGATTTGGTCAATGGCTATTCTTAAATTACTTAAATTTATTTTATTTTCGTCCGAGTCTGAGTCTACTTCTTCATCTTCATCTTTTTCTGAGCTTTTCTCCACCGAAACATCTTTATCAGGGAATTCGTCTTTTATTTCATTTATCAAATCTAGTCTGACCTGAGGACCTGGTTTGACCAACTCATCTTCTATGGTGTTAAAATCAAGTTGATCAAATTCATCTTCGTTGGTTTCCTCTATTAGGTCGACTTTTTCATTTGAAAAATGATTTTCGTTTAAGCTTAACTCTTCTCCCTCATTCTCGTCTAAAAATAGAGAACTGCTATCTGTTTCAGATCTGTTGTCCAAATTTTTATCTTTCTTTTTTCGATTTGACCAATTTGCATAGATTTTACGCATGCCCATAAAATTTTTGTACATCTTTAAAAAATTAAACTTAATATTTCAATATTATTTTTATCATTAAGTATTACAAATTCACTTTTAATAAACTGATCATAATAACAATATTTTATGATGTCGTACAAGGCGTCATGAATCCTTAAGAAAGTATTTTTATTATTTTTATTTTTGAATTTACTAGTGATGCAAGATAATTTTATTAAATCAGAAAAATAGGAATAAAGATATGGCCTCTATTTATTTTAGTATTTAATTTAATGATTTCAGTATCTAATTTGATTCATTTTGGTATCTAATTTTCAAAGTAGAAAATTTAATTAAATTAAAAAACCTAAAAAAAAACTTATTTTCAAAGAAAACATTTAAAATAAGATAAATAAATACACCAACGAATTAGAACAATGGCTAATTAAGTGGAAAATGAAGATGTCATTTGAAAAGTCGTGTTCAGTAGTCTTCTCTAAGTACAAGAAAGAAAGTGATAATCTTTACTTAAAAATTTATGGAAATAGAATAAAAAGCCCAAAAGAAATTAAGTTTCTAGGTATCAAATTTGATTCTAAATTAAATTTTAATGTACTTGTTGACGAAATTTAAGAACGTTGCAATACAAGGCTAAATCTAAATAAGATACTGTCAAACAAAAAATGGGGTCTTAATCAAAAAACGCTGTAAAACCTTTTTAAATCTTTAGTTGGTTCAATTCTAGACAATTCTTTTTCTTGCTTGAATTCATTTTCAGAAAATATTATCAAAAAGTTACAAGCAATTCAGAATACAGCAGTCAGATCTATCCTCAGATTAAAATTTGATACTACCTCCAACATCATGCATCAGGAGGCTTTTAATAAACTTAAATAGCTAACAGTCTCAAATCGACTTTTTGAGTTGAGTGCGAGATATGTTGGGACAGGACTGAGTAATTCCATTCCATTGGTTGTCAGACTGGTGGAGGAATACAAAGAAGGTTTCGAATCAAGATATTTAGAATACCCGACTCCATTGTGAATTGCTACCTTACTTTTTCTTCTTTTTTCCTGAAGCCTCAACTATATATATTTATTTTTATTTTTTTCTCAATATATCTCTTTTTAATTTTAGTTTATTTTACTTAATTTTTAAATTTATTTTTTGGTTTTTATTTTATTTAACGTTATTTTTTTTTTTTTTATTTTATTCTTAAGGAGCTTAAGCTCGGTATAGTAAACAAATAAATAATAAGATAATTAGTTTTTTTAAAAACTTGAGTTATTCGGAAACATCAACAACCTCAATATTTAAACCAGTTGGTCCAATAGATCAAAATAATGATGATAACTTTGAAGAGATAGAAGTCGAAATTAAAAAGAAGAGACTAAACGCAAAAGTATACATTGTGTATCAACGTTTCAATTACTATCTAGAAGCATTGAAAGTCGTTCAAGATCGATTAGAGGAAACAACTTGGGGAAAAAAGAACCTTAAACTTGGTAAAGGAGTCAACAGCGATAAACAGTTCTTTAAATGCTCACATTGTGCGAAAATGTTATTTATAGACAAGCCAAAAATTATTATTATTGCAAATTTTCTAAATTTGAATCAGTTTCCGGTCTTAAACTTAGATATAGAAACTAATGCTTGACGTGTTGGACGTAATAAGGCTGCACAAGCTCTCGTTGCAATAGTTATAAGCATTAGCCGCTTATTTCTCTTTCACATTTTTTTATTTTGATTTACTTGTGATTTTTTTTCATACTTATTATATTAAATTAGATACTGAATAATTGATTTAGATATTTTTTTGTACTTTTTTTTGTTTTTTTATTAGATACAATAATAAAAATATGAGATACTAAAATGATTTGTATCCATAAAGATATTTTAGATGATTTTGGGGTCTAACATTATGGTCATCTTTTAATCTTACTATCTTAGAAAATGTGATTAAACAATAAGTTTAAAGAATCCTTTAGAAGCCGAATACTTTTCTAGTGTAAAATTCACAAGCCATACTTTTAAATTTGAACTTGCTATTTTTTTCTCCTTTTAAATAATTATTTTTTGATATCTAATTCTTTATTTTCAGCCATCGTCGATTTAAGTTATAAATTAAAAATAAAAATTTTTAAAAATTATGCGATCAAATTTTTAACAAAAAAAAAGTAGCTAAGCATCGGTCACAAAAGTTGTAAAAAAATTTTCAAACTGTTTGGAAGATTTTTTTCCTAAAAAAAATTACTACAATAAATAAACCATTTACCAAACATAGTTTGATTAAATTTATCAAAAATAAATCAAATCTAATCAGCAGGATAAAATCATCTTGCATCACTAGCCAAAAAATTTACTTACTCTTTAAATTTTGATTTTAAATTATTTTTATCGTTAACCGATTCTATTTCAGAAATGAATGCGTCCATCTTTTGGTCAAAATTTTCTTTATGATCAAAAGCCAAAGTTTTAAGCAAATTCTTGTTCATTTGACACCAATTTTTAATTTCCACAATCTGAGTGCTAAAATTTGTATTATTTTCTGACTTGCTTATGTCCCCAAAATTTTGCTCAATATCTCCTAGAATTCAATTTTTAATTTTTTTAATTGAAAAGTTACAATATTTACTTAACATCAGATAAAACTGCAAGATAGCCAGGGAATTAATCGAGTTAAAATAGTTAAGAAATACATGCAGTAGTTCATTGTTTTCAATAATTTCATCAAAGCTTGGAACCAGAATCTTTAAAGAAAAAAATGAAAAAAAAAATTACTTTTAGAAATAATTAACTTACTGATTTAAAAATTCGACCATTCATTTGGCACCAATGTTTAAGTAATTGTACATTTTCTCTTTTATTTGAATCATTTTTTTGATTAATTTTGCTTCGATTTTGAAATAATTTAGCAAAAATTTTGTTAATCGAATCAGGCTCGGCCAAACTATCCAAACCCCTCAGCATCAAATTCAGGCTCATTATTTCTTCTAAGAGTACAAGAGCTGGTCTTTTTTTAAACTGATTAAAACTAATAATTGGGAATATTATTTCAGCACAATCAATTTCTGATTAGCACAATGAAAAAAACATTCAACACAATTCGATTTCTTCTCAGCATAAAAAATTATATTTAAAAAAAAAATTTAACACAAAAAAATTGTGCTTGAAAATAATTCTTAAAGGAAATTTTTTTCAACACAAAAATATTTATAATAAAATAATTTTTTTTTAATTTTAAATTTATTTAATGATATTTATAAGTGAAATTTAGGTAAATAAAGTAAATTTCGAAGCTTAAAGAAAAGAAATTAAAAAAAATTAGTCTCTAGAAAACCATTTTTCCGCATTTTTTGCTCTACCTCTTTTTTTCAAATTTTAATTTTTGTGCTGAATGCATTTATTTTATTTTTAATTTTTTTGCTAAAAGTATTTTTTTCAAATTTCAATTTTTGTGTTGAGAAGAAATCATTTTGTGTTGAGCGTTTTTAAATTGTGTTGAATGGTTATTTTTTTGTGTTGAAAAGGGAGACCCCTAATAATTTCATTGATGTTTTCATAAAAAGATACCTGCATTTAAGTATATGCTCGGGAAATAAATAACTGAAGATTTTTTTACTAATTTGTCTCAAATATTTGAGTTCTTCGTCACGGGAAGTTAAAGCTGTATGAACTGATTTATTTTCTCTGGCCTCCCTAATTTTTTCCAATAGTTCAAACTGGTGGTCCAAACGTTCTTTGGGTTTTGAATAAAAAATGGAAGTATTTTCAAATTCTGAAACATGGTTGAACAAAATGCTATTAATTCGGAATGTAATAAAATGAGCCCAATCAACCTAAATAAAATAAATGCTTAAAATTTTAAACAAATTAATTAAACAAACTTCTTTGACTCTTGATATCAAATTTGCCAGTATATGCCGAAATAAAGACTTAATTTCATAAATGAGACCATCGTCTACCGATATTTTACTGTACCAGCTTAAGACAAAATCTTGAATTATTTTAGATAAAATCTAGATAAAATTTTTTTATTTAATTTTTAAAAACTAATCCAAACATGTTACTTGTTCAATTTCTTTATCTACAATATCTGGAAGAAAAATGGCTTGCCAAGGATGTGAACGTTTGAAATTCACTGGAAAATTATTTGCATTGCTAGAATTTGATGGCAAACATGAACTCGATACGGATCCTTTGAGATTGATTAATTTTTTAGTAACATCAGTCTCAAATGATAGAGAGTAAGAGTTGATTTTTTGTTTGTGAATTTCTCTGTATGCACGAAATTTTAAACTTTGAAAATAAATTAAATAAAAATATTTTTTTTTTATTATAGATTACTTTCTTATAAACTTTGATCCGGAATATCCAATCAATAAAAAGCTAAGAGCGAACAAAAATTTTAGAGCCCTTTATTGAGGAAAAATATTGTGAAATAAATCTTACAAGCTAAATAAAATATACCCAAACTGATAGGAAAAATAAATTGACAAAAATAAAGCTAAACAAGCATTTAACCAAATCATTAAAATATCTAAATAGAGTTTTAATTTAATTAAAAAATTATTTTAATACATAAGTATTCTCTCGTCTACAGCTTTAAAAAATAAATCACCATATTTTCGATTTGTCAGCTAAAATAAGGATTTTTATATCCTTGTTTTTTTTTTATAAAAATCTACTTATTAAATTAAATTGATCATTTATTTAAAATTAAATAGACAAACAATTCATTTGTTATCTTTTTCTTGGTAAAATTTTTTTATATAAGTCATCGGCTGACTTTTTAGAATTATCATCATTGGAATAATTTTGCGAAAATCTTTCATCGTATTCTTGTTCTGGATTTACTTTTGTCTAAAACAAAAGTTAGCTAAGAATTTAATAAAATTTCAAAACATTTACGGTTTTTAAATCATATGTTTGGTCCAGTTTTTTCAACGACTCTAGTCGTTTGGCTCGTTCAGCTAATTCTTTGTACTTTTTAGTTCGGGCTTTATTCATATCTTTGACAAAAGCTTCATCAATCCAATCTGGTAAAGTAACATTTTCCAATTGTTCTTTTGTCAAACGATTAGATTTTCTTCCCAACAAGGCTTCATGTGTATTAAATTGTTCCACTGGATTAAATTTTCGGCCTTGATCATAGTCCTCAACAAAAAATCTATGCTTATTTTGAGGCATTTCGTCAATATCAATTAAATGCATTGAGTTTTTGAGTTTTTCTATTTTCTACTCATAAAATCGTTTAATAGACAAAAATTTTAATTTAATTATTAAATAATTACTCTTTGTTCTATTTGATGTTTTAGTTTGATATAATTTCTATCTTGGGACTTCATTAGTTTTATCTCGTCTTCAGTATAGTCTTTATAAGGATTGCGGAGTTGATGAGAACCATCCTTTGATTTTTTTTTTAAATTTAAAAAAAATGGAACTAAAATTTAAGCTCATTTTACCTTAATCTGGGTCTTGCTCATGTTAAAATAGAACTCATCTGGGTTTCGTTCCAGCGCTTTGCGCTTTAGATTTAAAATAACATCACGTTTTTTTTGAAAATCTCTAAAAATTAAAATTAATTTAATTTAAATTTAAAATTTTTGATCTCAATTTTTTACAGAGCTCTGAGTTTGTAGTCTTTTTTCTTTTCTAGCAAGCCCAGGTGTTCTCTTTCTTTGACCTTAAGATTGATTTTTTAAATGATGTAAATAAGCACGAAATAGAGTAATTACTTGTGCTCTTTCTTTGTGAAATTTTTGTCCGGTTTTAGATGCTTTTTTCCACGAGGACATGATTTAATTAATTTTTGGTTGATGTCTAAAAAAAGCACACAATTAGAGTTCCTATGTGAGCAAAGAAATTTTTTTTAAATGTGAATAAAATTGTAAATGTGTTTTGAATTATTTATTTTTAGAAAATTAATTCATTATAATATATTTTCTTTGTATAAGACTTGAGATATTTTAAACTTAATTTATAATTCATTTTATTTGCAATCAGCAAAGTGTTTTAGAGTTGAAATAAATGTGAAAATTGAAATTTTGATTACTTAGTTTCGAATTGATTTTTATGGTCTAAGATTTTGTTAAGTTTATTGGAGAAATCGATTTTTTTTAATTAAATTTTCTGATCATTTAAAAATAATTTCTGTTTAGATTTAAATTTTTATTAAACAATCAACAACAATTTTTAAATTCAAATTTGTAATTTATTTGAATTTTTTTGATAAATTTAAAATTATTTTAATTTTGAAAAAATAATTTAATAGAAAAATACAAGCAAATTAAAAAGATTGCTAAAAATATTTTTTTATTGATTAATAAAAATGTTATAGAAATAGTTTGGCGTGTCTCAAATGACAATAAATGATAAGAATTTTTTAATTTCAAGTCTCAAAAAATTATCAAGAAAATTAAAATGACATATTCAATCAGAATTCAAATAAAATAAAAATTCGAACAAAATTAATTTGAATTTTTTTTATTTTCAAAAAAAATGACTTTTAATAATAATTTTTTCTAATCGCTTTAAAAATAATAATTAAAAATATAATAGTAGAATAATTAGGCTATTAAATATGTAAGAAGAGGATGTTATTACAGAACCATCGTTATCTTAATAGCTGAATATTTATTGAGCTTTCTCGTAGGACCTCTTCGTATCAAGCGTAATTCGATTATTTGTTTATTAAGAACTCAATTTAAACAATTTATTTTTAATATTACCTTTATGTTTAAAAATAGTTTTTTGAAAAAAATTTATTAAAGAGAAATGTTTTGCATTTTGATGCAATTTTAAATATTTTTAATCTAATTATGGATTAGAAATTATATTATTATGAAAACTTAAATGATAAAGCAAAAAATGTCTAAAAATTTTACATTGATTCAAGAAGTGTTAAAAAAAGAACTCGAAGAAAATTTTTTTTGACAATAATAATTAAATTAAAGATTAATTCGATTCTTCATTTTAATTTGAATAACTAAATTTTTTGAGCCACTTTTTCTTAAAAGATTAATTATATTATATTTAATTGATCGAATTCGAGAAATTTGAAAATCTATCAATTCGATTATTTTGCTTTTTGATTGTTCTGATGAATCATTAAATATTGATTTTTAAAATATTGAATAATATAATGTTCTTATAAGTGCGGATTCATAGCTTAATCTTATTAATATCCGGCTGGTAGGCTTAAACTTCTTCTCATTAACTAAACTAAATAAATGTTTTTCTGGTAAAAAGTTAGCTTTAGTATTCTTTCAGAAACATATTAAAAAATTATTTTTTGATAAAGTTTATTTCTGATATTTTGATTTATAAAAAATGTCAAACAAAAAAAGTTATCTGAACTATTCTTTTTGACTTGTCTTTAATTTTATGCTGTAAAAATAAACCTATTGTGTAAAAATTTTCACGATTTTAGTAAATTTTTAGTTCACACTTTTTTATTGAAATTTCAATAACATGCTCGGTTTTAGAATTGTCTGAAATGATAGAAAAGAAGAAATTTTTCGAAGTGTTTGGCAAAATGAATTAAAATTTCGATAGAATTGTGCTCATCAAGACTATTTTTAAAAGAGAATTTTTATTTCCTATACATAAAAGTTTATTTAGCTAATTTTCTGAAAGCTTCTTTTTATTTTTTTTATTAAAATTAATTAAAAAAATTTATTACTGCTAATTTAGCATGAATTTGTTTAAAAAACGAATAAAACTTTTTATTTTTCAAATTGAATTTTATTATTTTTAAACAGAAATTGACTTAATTTATTTTTTTTAAATATGCAGGATTTTTTTTTATTTTATTTTAAATTAGTAATTGTTATTAAATTTAATATTTAAATTATAATGTTATTAATACTTAGACTGTTAAATTTGATATTAATTTTTGATTTTCTTTTTCGTTCGAAAATTACAATTTTGTTTCGAATTTTTGAAAAATTTATTTTAATTGAAAATTTAAGTATCTTAAGATTTTTTTTCACAAAAAAATTTTTTTTCAATGATGTTAATAACATAACCCAATAATATTCATTGAAATTTAATAAAAACGCGTCAATATTTTTGTTAAAGAGAAACGTTTCCTAAAATTTGATAGTGTTTTTATTTTCTATAATTACTTATTTCTTATTTATAGATTGATAACCATTTTCGAGTATTTTTATTATTTAATGAAATGAAAATTTTATTTTTTGCACTATTGGCCTATTTCGTGGCTACTTCATCAACTTATGAATTTAAATCACCTAAATCACAAATCAGCAATAGAAATGATTTAGTATTAAGAAAAAATTATATCGATGAAATATTTGAATATTTAATTAGCAAAACATCGAAAGATAGAAAATTATCAAAATTTGAAAGATCAATTGAAGACTTAGAAAACAGTGATGAATTGGTCAATCATAATTTTAAAATGGCTCACAAAAGATCAAGATCTATTAAAAAATTAAAATCGCTAAGCCACAATGGATACAGCTTGGATATGAATGTGGAAAGCTTTAAATCTTTGGTACTTCTTTTTTGTTATTTATTTATATGACTTTTTTTATAATCTTAAGAGATACTGCTATTTCAATGAGGTCTGCAAGAATAGATACAAGCCGTATTTTGAATGCGTATGTCCTAAATCAACACTATGCACTGGTCAGGGCGGACTTTTTGAGGGAACTTGCTCAAATCATCTAATGCCATATGTATGGATTCAATCTGTAGATGAAAATGAATTAAATCGATATAGATTTTGAACGATTTTTAAGAAAATTTTTATCTTAAATGAAAATTTTCTATTATTTGATGTTTAAATAAAATTGAAAAATATACTTTTAGGTGAAATATTAAAAGATATTAAATTTTTTTCTTTGTAATCAATAAATGTTTGAATATAATTTAAATATAAAGAACGAATTTTTTTAATTCCAAAATTTTTAATTATTTTTTAAATAGCTATAGAGTATTAAAACTAATTTCAATTAATTGAAAACAAATATTTATTAAAAAAAGCTTATTTTAATTTATAAAATTGAGATTAGATTTTTTGAAAAAAATCAAATATTAATTGTTCAGTTTCCTGAAATGCACTCTTAAAAATTAAAGGTTGGCTAAAATACCCATGAATAGTTCCTTTAAGTATTCCTAGATAAGATTCTATATCATTTTGGACAAGTTTTTCATGATAAAAAATTGAATGATCAACCAGCGGATCCAACTCGGCAGCAATAATTAAGCACTTTGGTAGTTTTGAAAAATCTTCATATAAAATTGGAGATAGATGATTAACATACTTTTCAGGCTCTTCGGTTAAATTTTTTGTAAAAAACTCAATTACCTCGGGAACAAGATAAAAGCATTCTTTGGTAAACTCTTTGACGGATTTGTAATCATCTGAAAAATGCACACAAGGATAGATGAGAATTTGGTAATCTAAATGGTGTTTGAGCTCGTGAGCTATTATTGAAGCCATCTGGCCGCCGGAACTATCTCCGCAGATTCCTAATTTTGAAAGTTCACATCCTAAGTCTTTTTTATTCTTAATTGTCCATTCAACAACACTTTTGCAGTCCAGATATGGAACAGGATATCTTCCTTCATCCGGACACCTTCGGTACTCTACCGATAACCACATTGAGTTTGTTCTTCGTGCCAAAAATCCAACCGTATGGTTATGTGTCTCTCTAGATCCTAAACAAAATCCACCACCATGAAAAAAAACTGTTATCGAGCTTTTATCAGAATTTTTCGGAATAAATTTTCTAACTATAATTTCATGGCCATCTTCTGGATTGACAACAGTGAAATCTTCTATTTCCATATCTTCAAAACTAACAATTTCTTTTAATTGAATCGCTGCCTGGTCCTTCAGCATTCGCACTAAACGAAGATCAGCATTCAAAATATCAGCTGGTCGAGCTATTTGATATGACTGGACTATAAAAGCCCTGGACTCGTCAGATAAGCGATTATCCAATTCCACATCCATAATCTTCTTATGCTATTTTGATGGATTACACCCTAAATTTTTTCTAAAACGCCTTTTTTAAATACAAAAATATAGTCCTAAATTTTAATAATAAATTTAAATTAAACTAGAAAGCGCCCTTTTATCTTAAATACTTGAAAGCAATTTAAAATTTAGAATACAAAATTTCTAGACAAAAAAACATTAAAAAATATTGCGTCTTAATTTATTTTATTGCATAACCAGAGTACTAATTTGGAGGATTTATTTTATTGTGTTGTTGATTTAAAAAATTAAAAAAAATTAAAAGCATAAATCTTTCATATCTACATTTTTTTTAAGGTATTAAAATTTTATTAGTTAACTTGAATAAAGAAAACAGATGGAATTTGCAATTTTAGCAAGTTTTAGCAAATTTACCAAGTTTCTTAGATAAAAATTCAATATTAAAAAGCTTTTAAACATTATTCAATAAAAAAAATTTTAATTTATTATTAGTAATCAAAAATAATTTTAAAATTTTTTAATAGAAAATTTATTTAATTATTAGTTTCAGCCCACCTTTTTTAATTCTGACAAATATCTCTAAAATTATATTTTCGAAAGATTTTTCGGATCCAAAATTGTAGGAAAAAAATGAAAACTAATGCTGTTAAACGATAAATTAACAATCAAGAGTGTGAAAAAAATATTTTATGTTAAAATTTTTATTAGAATAAAATATAAAAATATTTTAGTCGATTATTTTAGTCGTTTGCACCTTTTTCAGAGACACTTTTAATTGTAAATTTTAAAACTTGTAAAAACCCATTTATTCATTTAGAATAATTAGAATTCTGCTTCAGTATGGAAAATGGTTTAAGCGAAATTCTAATGGGCAATAGCAGTTGTTTCGTTTAATTTTATTAGTTGCTTCAGTGCATAAAAATCTAGTTTTCCTTTGAAGCTTTTTAATGTCATAATAACTTTGGACAACTTATTCCAGTGATTTAAAATTTTTATATCTAAAAAAGAAATTGAATTAAACGCTTTTATAATTAGCTTAATTTCACAGTCAATCTGTAAAATGTGTCATTTTGTAAATAAAATTTTCCTTTTTTATTTAACCAGGCATTTTAATTATTAAAAAATATATGAAAATTAGTAATTTTTAATGTTTTTACCAAAACTTAATTAGCAAAGTTTAAAATTTTGGTTTTGTGAAATTCCGAACAAAATGAATAAAGAAAAGAACATGATGATTGAATAATTTTTCAAAAAATTGAATAATTTTTTCTAAAAGTTAAAAATTATTTCCATTAATGGAAAATTGTGAAACTTACATAGTTTCATCAACTATCGAAGTCTGCTTAACTCTGAAATTTTATCATAAATTACATTTTAATATATTCGATCGTAGTGCATTTTGCACATTATTTGAAGATTTCATGAAAGTTTTCATTGTCAAACACTCAGGTCCATACAGTTACACTGCCTTGATTTTATCAATTCGTTGTAATGGTATAATTTGGTCCTCAAATTAAGATTAGATGGCTTCCAAACAAGCAAGTCTTAAAGAATCACTTTTAGCTTTCATAGGCCTGTTGCAGATGTCTTCTTGTGAACCTACAATTTTTCTTACTTCCCTTTCCAGAAATGTAAACTGTCAGCACATTTTAGATAATTGTTTCCGGATATTAATAGGGCATTTAAGCAACTTTTAAATCTTATTTATTTTTGTTTTTTAAAGTGCATTATTCAAGCAAAAAATATCAAGTATTTCATCTCGTCTTATCGACAAAAAAAAATAAAATCAAAAAACAAAGCTGAAAAGATTGTTTAAGATAATTTGTTAAAGAGCCCATCGTTTGGATCTCTTACGATATTAGCTGCATCTGAAGATGACACGGAAAAGAATGAAAATACCATACGTGATGTGGATATCAAATAGTTAAAAAAAACTCTCACATCCAATTAAATTTCTAATTTATTTTATTCAACCCTGTCAACTGCCTGAGCAATAAATGTCAAAAACATTAAAATTAAATTATTAAGTAAGTAAGTTTAGACACCAAAATTTTTTTTTATTTTTTTTAATTAAAACTATTTTTTTCCTGATTAACATGAATTTAATTATCAAAACGAATAAAAGCTTTTTATTTTTTCAAATTGTATTTTATTATTTTTTAAATATGCAGGATTTTTTTATTTTATTTTAAATTAATAATTTTTATTAATTTTAATATTTAAATTATAATGTTATTCATACTTAGACTGTTAAATTTGATTAAAATTAAATTTATATTTTTTTCGGTCGAGAATTACAATTTGTTTCGAATTTTTTAAAATTTATTTTTATTGAAAATTAATGTATTTAATGATTTTTTTTTTCACAAAACAATTTTTTTTCAATGAAATCCATACTCAATAATATTTATTGAAATTTAATAAAAATGCGTCAATATTTTTTTGTTAATGAGAAACGTTTCTTAAAATTTGATAGTGTTTTTATTTTCTTTAATTACTTATTTCTTATTTATATATTGATTATCATTTTAGAGTTTTTTAATATATGAATTTTGTTTTTATATTACTTTTTCAGCCATTCACTCAAAATCTGTATTCTTATATTTTTATTTTAATAGTTAATAAAAGGATTTTCAAGAAAAGAGTTAAAAATTTAATGAACCTTTTCCTTATTCAGCATACAGCCCAAATTCCCATTTTAAAAGTATTGTGAGCCGTTCATTATAGATAATATTAATAGGGCATTATCAAGTTTCTTACAAAACTTTCAACAAAAAAGAAAAATATTCTACAGGTTTTGTTCTAGAGGACAAAAATGCTTAAGGAAAGATAATTTAAAAAAAAGCAAAATATTTTTTTCACAACTATATTTAAAATTAAAAAAAAATTGATGATTGAGAAAAATTTGAAAATTTTTAACATAAAATACAAAAAAAGTTAACTTACCATTTAATACTGTTTCTTTCAATATTTAATATATCCTTCTACGAATAAAGATTTTTAAAAATTTTCCTTTTATATACGTTTAACAAATTATGTTTTAAAATTTGTATACTTTTGTTTTTAAATAATTGTTAATAATTTAAATAAAACTTGTGCTGAATTTATCAAAACATATTTTGCAACAGTTTTTGCTACAAACTTCAACATCGCGTCCAAAATTTGTTGTAAAGAAGAAGCAAACTTGAAAATCTGTGCCAATTATTTGCGTTTTACTTTTAAATGGCGTGAACTTTTGCAGAATTCGTACAGATTTTGTAGATTTCCGCAGTCGATGTAACAAAAGTTGATTCACTTTGTTTCATCTGAACATTTAAACAAAACTTATTAGATTTATTTTATTTGTATTGGAATTTTGTATGAAATTTCACAATGTCTATTATAGGTTGTTAACATTAAAGTCCTATAAATAAACTTGTTTGTTTAAATAAATATTTTTAAAATAATTTAAACAGACTTATCAAGGGCATTTGAAGTAGTTTTTCTCAACAAACTATTAAAAAAATTGAAGACTTTAAATAAGTCAAATGTCTTTTAATTAGTCACAAACCGTGAATTCTGCTTGTTGATAATAATTATATGATTTTACTTCGATAATTATTTTCTTATTAAGATCTAATCTCTTAGGTTAAAAGATATAAAAAAAAATTGATAATTATAAAATTGACTAAAATTAAAATTTTATTCAAAATTTAAGAACGATAAAACAAAACAAATTAAAAAATTTTGGTAAAATCTTTAATGATTTTTTTTTCTATTTAATAGACTTCTGCCATTATTGAAACAACAAGTGCGGACCATCCAGTGAATGGATGAGAACCCTGGCCTCTTCCCGTAATGTCATTATAATTTTCCCAAATATATCCAGTAGTTTCATAATTTCTGATGATGTTATTTATCAAATTAGCTCTCAATTCAGTATAAATTTTTGCTGCCTTTTCTTTATGAGGACCTTCTATACTTGAATAATGCTTTAATGATTTGAGAGTCAAATAGTTGATGTTTATCCAAATAGCCGATCGCCAATATGGCGGATCGTGTTCAGTATTTCTTTTTTCATAAAGAGGTGCATTTTTTGCCAAAGACCTAATGCCAAAGTTGGTCCATAAAATTTTAGGATTTCTCAATTGATCCAAAACAAGTCCTAAATTTTCAGATTGAGGATCTATTTGTTCTAAAATTAAAGGAAATAGTGATACATAGCCAACGCTATTGACATATTGATATTTAGGTTCAACTTCAACCGAGCGAACCATAGGCATTGATTCAGGTGGAGTCCGTGGATCAGTGGGTCTCATTCTGACTAATTTTATTTTATCCGAGTGAAGTCCATAATCGGCGTATTGTGATCCAGACCAATGTAGTTGATCCATTAATTTGTTGTCTCTTAAAATTTGATAATGAGCTTGATAGCTTTTTACTTTTTGATCATTTTTTCCAAGCACCATTTCGGATAGATCGCCCATTACTTTTGATGCCAAACTCATCCAGCATCTCAAATCCAAATGTCTTTCTTGGTCATTAGGATGCGAGGCTCTTGGATAGTCATCCAAACCGCTAGTTAATGTTTTAGGATTCAATTCGCTTTTTGAATCACCAACCCGGCCTCTCCAGCGATAAGTAAATGGCAATTTACCAATTTGGGTATTATTAAACCAATCATACCAATGGTTCAAGCGATTGTAGATTTTTTTTAAATAAATAAAATCCGGATTATTTTCATGTGATTTTTCATCGGTATTCATAACTCGTTGATTTACGCGGTGAATTACCTGGGATAAAGGTAAATAAAGTGTTGGTGGATTGGCAAATTGATTATTTTGAATCCAAAACTCGGCTGGAACTTTAGCTCTAGCCTCATCGCCAAATATAACCTCTCTTGGTATCCATCCCTCAGTGTTCATCAAGTCCAACCAATGACCAATTATGTCTTTAGTGATTTCCAAGTCCCATTTGGATAAGAGAATATTGTGAAAACCTTCATCCCACAGAAAGCCTCGTGGAAAAAATGATCGAGATGGAACTGCAGTGTACAAATTAGCTGTCCAGTAAAGCACTGGTTCTTTGCTGCTTTGGGAACGAACAATTGATTGACCAGTAAAAAAACCAATTCCTCCAAGCATGTTACTCAGAGCACATTGAGCGGTTAAAATTGCCGATGAAGAAAAATTTTTTTCTTTTAACTTAAAAGTATCCTCGAATTTGTCTGAAAACGTTGAGTGGTAATCAACCAAAAGTGAGTCAAATTCAGCACCTGAAAGTTCAAGTGGTTCTGGCTTATTTTTTTCTTTTAACTCTTTTCTAAGACTGTCAGATTCAAAGATAACTTCGAATTCCAGCGGAAGAAAACCACTTATTTGATAAGCTACAAAATTTGAGTCCTCAATGGGTGCACTTCTTTCGGATTTTAGTCCAATATATTCCTTCAAATCTGCAGATTTAGTTTTTACCCTGTCAAAAAAGCCGTCTTTAAGCAGTGATTCTTTCAAATAAGCAGCTGATATGTTTCCGGTAGCTTGGTTCAAGAATACTTTTTGGTTCTCGTTTGGAATAACCTTAACCTTAGTGACAAATTTACCAACATCCTTGGTCTCTCCACTTAATATCGACAAAGTAGCAGATTCTTTTCTGGTAGCTTGAATCCATCCTGTGTATTCAGTTGAAAAATAAAAAATTAATGACACAAATTGAGGTGACTGATCAGCACTAAATGAATAGGCTTTCACCCGAGTGGTCCAGTCCCCTCCATCTTTGCCACCATTTCTTTTAATCCACGAAGTTCTCAGTGAATAGCCATTTTCGTTGCTCTCATAAACATCATGTATCCCAAAATTACGTCCATCATGAGCTACCCAGCCGTATTTTAGCAGACCATCACCTTGGTCACACCAGTGCCTTTAAAAATTAATTTAATAATTTTTTCCAATACATAAAATATTTTTTTTAAATTACCTCATTTGAAAACGCTGACTAAATTGGTTGAACCACATAAGACCGGCAAGAAGTGGATTGGGTGATCTTGTCTTGAGTCCAAAGTAGAGTTGTGGTCTATAAGTACCCCAAAATCTATCCAAATTTTCATCAGATTTGTAATCAGTTTCATTGATTATCCTTGGCTCATTCAACGGAGTATTTACTTTACTAGAAAGCCAATTATTGTAATAAATGGATACACCAATTGCCATAGACAAAACCACCGGAATCAAGATTAATTTGTTGATTTCGGTTGATTGAGCAGTTGGTGGACTAATTTTTTTTTCCTCGCTACCAGCTCTAGCTTTTTTATTTACCATGTCTAAAAATTGTTTTAAAATCAAAAATAAAAAATAAAATTGGTCTTGTCCAAGGATTTTAAAGTCCTTTTTTTTAGAAGAGAAAATAAAATAAAATTTTAGTTTTTTATTAGTCTACCACATAAATCTTTGAATTTCTTCGCTGTTTGGCCATTTGAATGTCTTGTAAAAAAACAAATAAATTGTAGCCATGTTTATTATCAAGTTTATAAAAAGCTCAAAAATTAACTCTTTCCATGTATTTATATTTATATTTAAGCGATAGATGTAGAATGGAATTATAAAATAGCGAAATTCGATTAATTTTTGTGGCACAAGACAAACAAAAGTGCACAAAAAAAAGCTCAAAAGCCAACCAACTGTCTTTCCTGTAGTGGTTAAATTTTTAAATACAATATACATTGTGACCAAATAAACTGGTGCTAATGAATATTTGACCAACTCATGCTTCCGGATTAGTTTTGACCAAATGTAAAAGGTGTAATGGCGATTGTCTGCCAACAAAAATGGATGCTCGTATGAAAAATTATGGATTAAGATACAAAAAATCGGAAGAACTACAACAAGTAATTTTTTATAGTTGATTGTTAAAAATGCAAAAAGGTTTTTAATTTTTTTTAAACTGAACAAAAAAGTTGATGCAGTAAAAAAACATGAAAAAGAGCTGAAATAAAATATTTGTGTTAAGTGAAATGAAACTTGATGATTGGAACGGTCTCCAACTACAATACCATTGTTTACATACACAAAAAATAAAAAAATAGAAGCTACAATTATATGAGGTTGTAATGATTTACAATCAAAAACTTCATATATTTCTGAATAGATAATTTTTTTGCCCAAAAAATCTTCTCGGTATAGCTTTTGAAAAAATCTTTTTAGATCAAAGTTCTTGTCAAACGCTTCAGCTGGAGTCTTGGAAGCTAGTTCAAATAAATTCGAGTGTTTTTTGGACCGTTGTTGAACAAGAGCCATCAAAGTTGAATCATCAATGTTTCTTTTTGTTTTACTTTCTCTCTGAGTCTGAAATAATCTTTCTATATTTGATAATACAAACAATATAATGAAAAAACCAAGCCATATAATATTTGTTTGCCGGTACAATACTGCCAGACTAGCTAAAATTGCTGAATATTCGTAATTGGACTTCAATTGAAGGTAGTATGCGGCAAGAACAAAAAAAGTAGACCCTGAATCAGTGTAATATAAAAATTGAAAAAAATAATTCAATGGAAATAAACTCAGGGAGAATGCGCTCACCAAGCTGAAAAATAGTGGAAACTTAAAAAAAATATGTTTAAATATTTTTAAAAACCTACACAAGCTTCTTCAAATAATATTTTTAATAATAAAATTAAATGAAGAATCTTTGACAAAATAAAAACTTACTTTTTGACTTGAAAGCTTTTTTGAATTAAAAAAATAAAAAATTTTAAACAATATGATGTAGTTGAAAGTGGATAGCACAACATTTGATAGTCTTAGCCAATAAGTGTCACAAAATCTCAAGGCGTCTTTGCTTTGGAAAATCAGATTTAAAAGTCTAATGAAACTAGTACTGACCAAATAAAGACCTGGCAAAGTTGTTATTTTATCATTCCACTAAAAATAATTTTTTTTTATTTTATGGCTGTCTATTGAAATTATTTAAATACTTCATTATAATTTCCTAAACAATACTGTTGAGCTTGTGGCACATGAAAAATTTCATCCATGTATGGAGAGTGAACATATTGGTCGAAATAGTTCAGGATATATAAACTTATTTGAAAATAGATAATTGCTGATGCGATTAGAATTACTGAACTCATGATCAGTCGAATTTATTTCAAAAGTTCAATCTTTAATCAAAAATCAGTTCGTATACAATTCGCTCTAGTTTGCTATCTCATGGATTCTAAAATTTCTAGAAATAAAAAATTATCTTTTTCTATCTGATTTTACATTAACCTCATATCAATAGGGAATATTTAACTTTGATTTTTAACAATAATGCTTTCCTCAAATTATGCATACGTATAAAAAAATTCAAAAAAAAATTTATTTGAGAGTACTTTAATGCAAAAATGTGCTCGAGAAAAAAATTATTAAAATTATAGTAAAAAAAAATTTCAAACAACATTTTTTAAAATGACAATTAATTAAAATTTAAAATAAAATTTTATTTAGTTAAATTTTTGTTATATTGATGATTCTCCTAATTAGATTAGAAATATTTTCAAAAAACATGGACATAGGAGATTTCGATGATGACTTTTTCGAAACAAAACCGATCAAAAAAATCCAAGACATAACCGAAATTGTTCGTGCATATAAACCTAAAATAGTTACCTCAGAGGTTTACAAATATAAAATAAATAAATAAATTATTCTACAAAAAATAATTTTTAGAGATTTATAAATGAAAAGCCATGTGATATAGATGATTTGGCCAATTGGTTTAAAATGAATGGCGATTATCACTATTTTAAATCTAATTTTGATCAGGCTCTTGAAAATTATCAGCAGAGTTTAGGTTTGAATAATTAATGGAAAACAAAAAATTTTAATACAATATTAATTTTTTTTTTAAGAAACGTCAATCAAGTCTAATTCATTAAATAATACAATATTTCAGCGTGAATTGCGAGAGAGTATTTGCAGGAGTTTTTCAAATCTTAAGAATTTTACAAAAGCTTTAGAAATTGCATCAGAACTAGTAATGCTTATAATTTAATTAAAGTTAATTATTTTTTACTAACAAAATTTTTAAGCAAGAAACATCGACCAATTTTGAGCAATATTCAACAAGTTTGAATGTTCATTTGGATCTTTTGGATAATTTTTCAGGAGAAAATTTAAATCAAAAAAATAATGAAGGTACTTTATCAAAAAATAATTGAACTTTAATTGAAATTTTAATTAGATAAAATAAAAATACTGTGTAAAATTCTAATTTTGTATCCATTATATGTAAGTTTATGGATGAAGCTGTATGATTGTCTCATTACTAGAGCCTCGGAACATAAATTTAAAATTTATTCTTTAATTTGCTTGCAAATAATAAAAGAAATAAACAAGCATGGGAATAAAAATCGTAGTGAGATATTTGCTGAACAAAAACTTAAACGTCAAGCATGGGTACATATTTTGAATGAACAAAAAAAGACGATTAATAATCAACGTTTTGTTTTTTTTAATTGTTTTTAAAGTTTAATGAGGCAATCAAGATGTTAGATTCGGCAATTGTTGAAAAATATTTTTCTAACTCGGAAATGAATGTTATTTAAATTTTTGTTAAAAACACAATTTTATTAATTTTTAATTTTCAAATTATGAAGGAAATTAACCAAAAACTGGAAACAATTGATAAAATGGAAGACAATGAAAAATTGAATCAAGCAAAAGCTTTAGAAGTGTATGAAAATTTTTTTAACACTTGGTGCAACTTGGAACATAATTGTTTTTAGAATAAATAAATTTTTTCTCTATTAAAATCCAATCTTTAATTAGTTGGTAACGACGAAAATATAAAATTAATTTAAAAAAAATAAAACTAGAATATTTTGATATATTTGGCCTATAACCTGCAAGTATTTTAACCAAAATTTAAATTAAATTGAGTTTTTGTTCAAGTTAAATTAAACGCCACAAAATAATGTTTCCAAATTTTATAAGTCACTACTTTTTCATATCTCAATCAGTGCCGAATCTTTTTTACTCTTATCCAGCGCCTGTAAATTCCAACAATTATCAATATTCGTACTACACGACACCTTATCAAAATCCGCATAAATCTCGTTATGAATATCACGAGATGCCTAATTTTGATAACTCAAAAATGTCGACCAAATATTATTCACAAGAAAAATTAATCAAAAGCAAATCAAAAAATGTATCAAAAGAAAATTTTATTAATGAAAAATCGTCAGAAAGTTTAATTGTAAAAAGAAATTCATTTGACATTAACAATACCAAATCACGCTGCTCAGAAATTAGCACCGGAAAAAAGCTCAGATTTATTGATACTTATAGAGATATGAATTATCAAAAAGAACTTCGCTTTACTAAAAATTTCGAGAAGATTAATCAGACCGAACTGGTAAATTTTAATTTCTTATTTTTGTTAATGCTTTAATTTTAAATTTTTAAGAGGAAAAAGCGAAGCAATAAAGCTGGAAGTGTTCTATCAGTATTGAAGAAAAATGATGTATATAACTCTAATGATAAATTTTACAAAATAATAAGCGACAAAAATGGCCTCATTTTACTAAAAGAAGTTGCTTAATTATAGATAGCAAAAATTAATATTTTACTCTTCTATTTTAAACATAGAAGACTTTGATTTGGAAATTAATTTTGAATAAAATTTTCAAATCTTTTGACATTTTGTTGTTTAGAAACAGTTTTTCAGTTCATAAATATTTACAAAATTTTTGTTTGCTTATTTTTTTATTAATATTAATCTCGACGAGTCCGTAATGTTTCATAGCATTATTTTTTTCATAGCATAAAAAATTTCATAGCAGACAAAAAAAAATTCATAGCATTTTGTTTCATAGCTATTTTTTTTTCATAGCACAAAAATTCATAGCATTTAAAATTTGATTGCTAAAAAAATATTACAATTATTACAATTTGATAACACAAAAATTGAGTTGCCAGAGTTGCCAAGAACAAATAATAATGTCGAATCTTGGCACAATGCTTTTACAACTAATGAAAAAAAACATCTAAATATCAATGCTCTGGTAGAGAAGATGAGGCTTGAGCAATCAAATACCGAAAATAATTATACGCGAATTAGAAGTGGACATTTATTTGATAGAGATGTTGATCAAATAAAAACCGACAAGCGTATATTCAATGTTGTATCTAATTATTCAAAAGTCGATTGCTTGGAATATTTAAAGAATATTAGTTTAAACACAATTAACTAATTTTTTAATTTTTTAATTAATGTTAATTGACATGTATCTCACTTTCATATGAACTATATTTGAATAAATAAATTTTTTTGTGCTATGTATAATATGCTATGAATTTTAATGCTATGAAAATTTACCTGTATGCTATGAAAAAAAATGATGCTATGAATTAATACATGCTATGAAATAAGCCAGTCCCATCTCGACTATAAATGACTTTAAAAAATCATTTAAAAATTAAAATTTTGTTAGGTGAGAAAAATTGGTTAAGTAAATACTCAATTGTAAATCGATTATATTTTTTTTAGTCTAAATTAAATTTTGAGTGCTAAGCCATAAAAAAATTTGTCTACAGTTATGAAATTTAAAAAAAACGGATAAAATTTTATCGTATGTATTTAAAAGCTTTTATTAATGGATATCAATATAACTCTTAAAACCAGATTTATTTTTTGCGAATGCTGTTTGAAAAAAAATTGAATGCTAAAATATTTTACAATTAAATTTTTATGCAATAATTTTTAGCTCAAATTTTTTAAAAAACTCAAGTTTTTATTAATAAAATTTCAAAAATCATTATCATTTAAAAAATTAATTTTCAAGACTTTTTGGATAGAATTAAGTTTGTTTGACAAATAAAATTTAATTGAATAAAACTTTTTTTCTTTTTTAAATTTTCGTTTAAAATTTTCCCTGAATTCTCATTAGACAGACATAATAATTATTATTTATCGTTCTCTAGTCATTTATAATACTTTGTGCTATTTTTTTGTTTTAATTAAAGAATAACAACAAAACCGTCAATTGAGAATATGAATTTTAATAGAAAATAAACAAAAACCTTAGAACAAGAAAACCTTTAAAAATGAAATAAACATAAATTTTTTTGTTAAAAACATCTTTATTTTAAAAAGTTGTTGAATTCTATTTATTAATATTTTCAAAAAAAATTATCCATTTTTTTTATTATTTACAGTATTCTTTTATTCATGATAAATGATAAAATCCAAGAAAATAATTCTTATTTTCAAATTTGAAGACGAAAATAATTTTTTCAATTTTTTAAGATTATTCATCAAAGATAATTCTAAAAATTTAATTTGAAAATTAAATATACTGTAAAATAAGCTAATTTATTAATTTATCCAAGCTTAGCTAGTTAATATAAAATAATTATTTTATTCGTTAATCTTTAACTCAAATAAATTGTATTGGAGTGATCTAATTTACAATTAAGTCTAAAACAAAAAATTTATTGTATTAACTTTCAAAATAATTTAATTTTAGATTAAATTGTCTAAATATATAACAATGACCTATGTTATCCAAGTTTTTTACTTAACTAAATAATGCTAAGATCTCGTTTTAGAGTAAAAAAGTTAAAAGTAGCGCAGAAAAACGATATTGATAATTACATCAAGGAAAAATATAAATAATTGTTACTCAAATAACTTATTCTTTATATAATGTACCTTAAAAAATCTTTTTTATAAACTTTATAAAATACAATTTTTTAAATTAAACTTTGTCAAGAATGATATTTTTATTATTAAAAAAACACTATAAAATACTATGAAAAATAAGGCTCATATTTTATATCAAATGTAGAAAAGAGTAAATGAGACTAGTTTAGTTTTTAGCCGTGTGAACTTTCAGCTATTTATTGCTTTAATATTGTTCTGGATATTTAATATTCTAATAATATTTAGAATATTTTTGTTGACACTTTTTTAGTTCTATGCTTTTATTTTGATAATTTTGCCTTTGATTATCAAAAGCTTTCATCTCTTTATTATTTTGATTAGTAATTTTTAATTTTAGTTTAATATCTATAGTTATGTTTTTTAGTGTCGTGTTATTGAATATTTTCATCATTTCATTAAACGCAAATAAATTATTTTTTTTAAAATAAAATTGAAGTATTTATCGACTCCTATTTTTTTTTTTATAAAATTATAATGACTTTTTCTTGAATAAAATTTGGCAGATCATATAGTTGATTTGGAGATTCTAATGGAAATTCTAACAATTTTAGTGTACCTAATCCTTTGTCTACTACTCTTAGAAATAAGGCTACTAGAAATTCATTTTTTTAGTTATTCCAATCGACACCATGTAAAGCAAAATTTTCATTTTATTTAATAAAAAAATTAACTTAAATTTAGATTATCCTTCACTAGATCAATTTAGTAATGATGATAGCCTATCTTCATTACTAATTAATATTTAATTTAAGCAATTTTGGACTTTATTATATCAAAAAATTAAACATAATTCTAAAATAAATTAAATTAATTATTTTATAATAATATAAAGCTAACTTTTGTTAAATTTAAAAATAAAATTATTTTGTCATTACAAGTGAAAGATAAAAAAAAACATAAAAAGAGGAAAAAATAAATAATTAATTTTACAAATTTAGCTTAAATAGTGACTCAAATCATTAATAATAGCAATACATATTAATTTCGAATCTAATAACTTTCGTTAGATTCTATCAATCTTAATTATTTTTGTTGTAAATTAAAGCTGGTAAATTTTCATACAACACTTGGTAAAAATTTTATTTAATAATTTATGTAATCTGAATTTTAGATTGAAAAATTTTAAAAATTGGAATGTCTGAGACTACGATTTAATAAAAAAATTTTTTTTTAAATACCTGTAAATTTACATGAAAAAGCTAGTTCGTCTATTTTGCCTGTTACATTCATGCAAATAAAAATAAAATTTTAAAATCGTTATTTTAAAAAACAATCATTTAATTCTGCTATAAATTAAAAATAATTAAAAAAATTTGGATTTGAATTTATTATTTTATCTTTTTTATTAAATTGATTAAATGTTTTTTTTTTCGCATTAATTAAATCAATATTTTGCTATATGATTTTATATCTCTATTTATCTTTTTCAATCGTTTTATATGTTTCGTTCTACCTGTCTCAAAGATATTTTTTCTTAAATAAAATAAAAATATTTCTAAACATCGTTTCGGTTGAAACAACCCCACAAAAATAAATTTTTAGTTCGCCTTATTTCTAAGAGAAGTAGACAAAGTCTTAAAGAATTAATGGTAAAATAAAAAAAAAATATATTTAATTCTGTAATTTAAATAAGAAAATGTCCAAATGTTAACTTAATTTTGACATAAAATTTACTCGACATTGTCAAATTTAAGCCCGTCATTAAATTAAAAATATTCACAATATCCTCTTACGAACACAAACATAAACCAAACACCATACACTTAATCCGTATTAATTCAACAAAATGTTTATGATTAAATTAAGTTGGCCTCCCATTTCGGGTTAAACCAAGTGGGCCAGATAATTATAGCCGCATTTTCATTTTTCAATTACTGTTCTTTTCATTCATTATCTTTTAATTTGAGAATAATTTTTAATAATTTCTAGCTTTAAAACGCCATTTGAGACTCATTTCAATTGACAAATATAATGTACCCGTTCTTATTCATCTAGATATTAGTTAAACAAGTAGTAATGCTCGATTTTTAATTCTGTAAACTCAAACAAATTCACCTAGCTGACAATGCCGTTTACAAAGCACATAATTGAACCGATAAACATAAGCCAGTGTCCACTACCGCCTGGCGAACCAAACGAACTTGAGTGCATATCTAATTTAACATTGGCAAATGTCATTCGACAGCTTAGCTCGCTTGGTCAGCATGCAGGCCGCATATTCGACGAATTGGTTCAAGACGCGGCCAAAATAAACAACCGCAGTCAACTATTGTCTCAAAGAATTGACAATTTGAGGCAAAAAGTTGCCGATTTGGACATACAAAACGAGGAAGTGTCCCTGGAAGATTGTCTAAATAAGAAACAATTCACAAACTCGGTCAAAATAGAGCAAAAAGTGGTCAGTCGAAAGACAATGCCTGAAGCCATGAAGTTGATGTACCAGAATGCTGATCCTCCTCCAGCTCTTGACCGTCTTAATCCTTACAGGTAGATCCTTCGTTTTTTGTCCACTCAAACTATTCTTGCATTTTATTTTAGGAGAGACGGAAAAGACTGCATGAAATTTTATACCGATCCGGAATTTTTTTTTAATATATGGTGCAATGAGTTGATAAAAGATAATGAGGTGCGCAAGAAAGAAAAGAAACGCCGAAAGGTAAAAATTGTTTTTGTTCTCATTTTTTTTATTCTGATTTCAAGGTAAAAGATTAATCAAAATACTAAGAAGAATAAGTTTCATTTTATTTATTTTATTCAATAAACGCCAAACGGCGATGTTTAATATAGTTGAATATTCTATCAAAAATTTAGTATTAGGAATAAAGAATAAAAAAAAATTGTATAATAATTACACAATCTTTCGTATGATCATGATTTTGATTAAAAAATGTGTACTAAAGTCTATTAACTTAATACTAAGAAGAATAAGTTAATAGACATAAATCTCTTTGGCTATTTTATTAAATTAGATTTTTCTATAGTAAATTTTTTTATTTCAATTATTTAAACAAAAAATTATTTGTTTAAATATTTCAATTGATTTTTTTTTAAAAAAAAAAAAGAAAATAATTTATAAAATAAAGAAGAAAAATTTTCTTTAATTAATTCTATATTAAATTTGATTAAATCTTTTTCAATTTATAAATTGTTTCATATTGGTTTATAAATTCTAATCAAGATGTACATATTAAATAAGATGTATTACAAAAAATTGATATTTAAATAATTTGAATAGAAATATCAAAATTGAACAATAGGTTGCGATTTTTTTTCAATTGACTTAAACAAATTCAACAAAACATAAAAACTTATAAACAAAAATATACCAGTAGTCACATTTTGAAAAAAATTTTGTGAATTTTAGTTCTAAAGAACACAACAAATTAAAAAAATCTAATTAATATTTTTCTTGAATTTTAAAACTAGTACGGTGAATGTAATATGATGCTACTTACATCGTTAACTATACTTAAAAGTCGACATTTAAATTTAACATCGCCGAAACTGACGTAATTTTATGAATAAATAATAATAATAATAAATATAACCTCTGCTAGATTTGTATTTACATTACTTATTTCGTCTTTTAAAACAGTCTTTTCTGTAAATATAACTTGCTGAAATTACAGAAATTTTTTTTAAAGATTTTTCATCATTTTGTTTTGTAATTTTACAAAACCTATGGAAATTTGGTATCCATTAATTCAGCAAAATTTTAATTACTTTTTAATGGAAAACATAAAGTGATTCTAAAAAATGTAACAAATTTTAGCATCTTTGCTTCAATTATTTATTTTTCAAAAATTTTAAAAAAGTATTAGTATTAGTATAATCAAATTAGCACTTTAGAGTTTTTGAAGGCATATATCGCTTAATCAATTTAGATATTCTATTTAATGATTTAAATTTAAATATTATATTTTTTCTTCAGAAAAAATGTTCTTTCAATTTATCAAAAACTTTTCAGTGAAAATTTGTGTCAAATTTATTTTACAAGACTTTTCAGTTGTGTTCACATCGATTATCAAATTGTATTTTCATTTAAAATCTTGTTCGCTCTTTCACTTCCTCCTCTTTATTAGAATTTAACTCATTGTTATTTTTTTAAGTTTTAGACCACTTCAAGTTTTTTTTTGAAAATATAAAAAAATAATTCTGCTAAAAGGTAAAGGGACACTTATTTTTTGGTTGATCTTTAAAATTAAATCGATTATTTTTTTAAAAATCAACATAAAATTCTTAATATAGGAATTTTACATATAAAAAAAAACTTATTCACATTTTTAATTGAATTAAAATTTTCCAAGTTTTTCATCGGCTTAATTCATAATTTTAATATAATAATATAGCGCATTTAAAATAAAATAATTTATTTTAAAAAAAAATAAAAAACTTTATTTCCTGATAACACTAACTAAAGCTTAGAAAAAATCAAGGTTAAAAAAGTTCATTTTTTAATTTCATTAAAATTTTCAATTAAATTATTGTAAAATTTTAATTAATTTTCCTGTAAAATTAAAAAAAAAGTAACTTTAACATTTATTTAAGACTGGTGGTGGAGAAAAACAAAATCTTAAATCACCGCACAAAAATGATTTAGCTGAGCCATCCAATTTACTAATCGGTTCTAATTCTCAATTCAGACTTGATGTTGACCCAAAACAAAATCTAATTCAAACTCAAATTCTCAAGCAACATCAGCAACAACAACTAATTTACCAGCAGCATCACTTGAACGGCAATTTCAACG
This sequence comes from Brachionus asplanchnoidis, assembly GCA_025491095.1. Classification (NCBI taxonomy): domain Eukaryota; kingdom Metazoa; phylum Rotifera; class Eurotatoria; order Ploima; family Brachionidae; genus Brachionus; species Brachionus asplanchnoidis. The sequence goes on along the minus strand of JAILYF010000013.1, from coordinate 2,789,923 downwards.
AATCTTTACCACCTCCACCACAACACATGCTTAGACCAGATTCTTATAAGAACAACTACGAAATATATGCTGAATCTAACCAAATGAACAATGGTAATCGAAATAGTAAATTAATGGTTCAACAGGTTAGACTTTCCCAATCGGAAAGACCTGGACTTCCGCCACCTCCGATTCCCGACAACGGCCTTAGTGATTTACAACAGATTCAACAACAAATGATGCGAAAGTTCGACCAAGTTATATCCCATAACCAGGACCCAAATGAGTTAAACTCAGAATTCACTTGTGACTTACCACCACCTCCCTCACCTCCCAACTTTACAGAATCATCTAATTTCAGCCTTTCTTTGAACCAACGCATCACCAATTTGACCATAGCTCAAAAAAATAAAGACAAGCCTGATTCAGTGATAGATATGCCATTGCCTCCTCCACCTATCGAGCTGCAGGACACAATTGAACTGCCACCACCTATTTCTCCTCTTAGCTCGCACAAAAATAATCATCAGGCTCTGCCACCTCCACCACCATTGCCGCCTCTGGTCGAATCCGACACTACTTCATCCACTTCTTCTTTATCTGCTGCAAACACTAGTACAAATGGTAATACGCCAAAGCCACCAATTGATAAACCTTCCACAACCCCAAGCTTCTTGGATGATATCAACAAAAAAAGATTTGTTCTCAAACCGACCAAGATAGATGAGGAAAAAAAGAATGTACGTAATGATTCGAGTAGAGAAGCCATACAATGTTTAGTTAATAATTCAGATGTTGCGGCGATTATAGATTTTGTACGCAAGTTTAGACCGCATGTCAGAGATTCTTCTGATGATGAGGAAAATAGTGATTGGGATGAATGAATTCAATTTGATTAAGTAACCGGTTCATAAACAGTAAGGTGAAAAAACGACTTAAAAATTAACTTTTATTTATTTTACAATCTTTTTTTATTCGAATTTTTGTAAAATATTTGTAGCTGTATTTAAGACTTGAAGCACTTGACGTACGCCAAAGTGACAGAAATGATTTATTGGTTTTTTAAAATGAATTTTTTTTGTTATTTTGTTCAATCGGATTTTTTTTTAAACAGGCTCTTTTTTTAAATTTTGTTAATTATTTCGGATAGATTAATTAGATTTTGAATTTTTTTTTAATTAATTTCAAATACCATACTTAAGTGCAGACTCGTGATTGGCACGCAAAAATTTAGGTCAAAATTCAATTTCAATTTAGCAAACAAATTTAAATGTATGAGAAGAATTGTTTGAGCAAATTTTTTTTTTGGACAAATTTTATTTTTAATAAATTTTTTAATCATTTTTATGATGACTAATAAAAATTCTAAAACAATAGCTTTATTTTTTCCTAAAAACCAGACGATTTATTATATTTTGGTGAATAAAAAATAATCAATTGTATATAAACCGCTAGCGGCGTTGAACCGCTTCCACACGCAGGTCTTTTGTACTATTCATGTGTTCTATCATGAAGAGGGGAATATGGAATATTGAATCTGATTGCCGCTTGATATATATTACGCGAGAGCTAGTCTCTATCTTATTTAATCATATAATTAGTTTATAATTTATAATTTATATTTTTGTAGCAATTTACGATATGTCTGACAATTCTTACTTTATATCTTAATAACAATTATTGTACAATTAGATTTAATTCTCAAATCAATAATTTTTAATCAATAAAACGTTTGAAACTCAAGTTTCTTATTTTTAATTTCGTTTATGGCTTTATTCAGTGACTCGTTAGTGTATTTTTTATTGGTAGCAGGTTTATTTTTAAAGTTTATTCTTGGCATTTTAAAAAAATTATAGATCATTATAAAAAAGAAACTTTCAATAATCAATTTATTTTTATAAAGAAATTCAAAACAAACCAATTAACGGTACAACCCTAAAGTGAATTTTTTTTAATAAAAATGTGTTTTTTTTAATAAAAAGAGAAAAGTTATCTCTTTGAAAAAAAACGATTGAAAAAATGAAATCAGAGTCAAAAATTACAAAGGACCAAGGGTCATTGTTTAAAAAAAAATTTTTTTCGAGAATTTTTTTTTCGCAAGCGGTATCCTTTTTATTTATAGGGTTATTTTTACAATCAATTTAAAAAAATATATAATGGGATAGGTCTTATATCAATTGATTAATCTTTAGAAAAGAGAATAAAAAAATAGTCATTTTTATTTGCGCAAAAAAAAGTTATGTGAGATCAAAAAACACTTATCGTTATTACCCCTTGTTCGTTTCAAGCCGTAGATACTAAATAAAAAATTTTAAATAAATATAAGCTTTTTTAAAAATCATAATGATAGCGTTAGTAGAGGCCCGGTTAGCTCAGTCGGTAGAGCGTGAGACTTTTAATCTCAAGGCCAAGGGTTCGAGCCCCTTATCGGGCGAATTTTTTCGCAAAATTTATTCAATACATTGTGAAATTTTGAATTTTAAAACTTAAAAATCATAAAAAAATATATACATTGAAAATATTGTTTTTGTAAATTATATCAACTTATACAATAAGCGTATCATCTACCAATGCAAACATATTTAAACTTATTGTATTTTTAGCAGAAACGATAATAATTTTTATTCAAAAAATTCGCCCGATAAGGGGCTCGAACCCTTGGCCTTGAGATTAAAAGTCTCACGCTCTACCGACTGAGCTAACCGGGCACCTACTGAAGGTAAAGAACTTAGATGTTATGTTTATTTGAATACAGAAATTAAAACAAAAAATCAAATAAAAAAAAGCTTTTTTTAAACTATCTTTTTAATTTTTCTAAACCTAATTAATCACACTTATTTAAAAGATTCATAAAATTTCACTAAAGATAATTATTAATTTACGTTAGTGTTTAAATAAAAAAATTTAGTAGAATTGTTAACCTTTTAGAAACAAGAAATTTTCGTTTAATTGTAAAATATTTTATCCGTTAAGAGCGGCGGTAAAGTTTGGAGCAAAACTGTTCCATAATATTTGTCAAAAATTAATTAAAAAAATTTAAAAGATGAATTATTTTTTTATTATTTATAAGTTTAAATCGAATATTAATAGGATCAACACTAAATGTAGATTTTTTTTATTTTTTTGACAAAAAATTTTCAAATTTATTATGTATTAATTAATAATTAATTTAATTATTAAAATATTTTTCTTTGCTCAAAACTTCACCGTCGCGATTGTTTGATAGTGATGTTTTATTTTTAAATAGCGTTAAGAATCTGTGTAAGATTTTACTGATAAATTGAAAACATAAAAAATTATTTGAAAATTTATTCAAGATATTTAATTTTTAATAATTAATAATTTAAAACCAGTAAAAAAATATGAAAATTAATTGTTGAAAGTCAAATTTTAGTTCTGTTCAATTACGATCATTAAAAGTCATTAAAAATCTGGAAGAGTCTTGTAAGGATTTAAAAGAAGTTTTGGATCAAACAATTTTTTAAGTTTTTTCATATATTCAACATTTTCCTTTGTTTTTGAATAATAAATATAATTTTTCTTCTTAAGACCCAGTCCATGTTCAGCAGAGATCGAACCATTATTTTTCATTGTCCACTCGTATAAAAATGGTTCAAGAAGTTTAAAGATTTTTTCATCATACTTTTCCGATGTTACATTTAAATGTAAATTACTATCTCCCAGATGACCATAACCAATGCATCTTCGAAAATAATTTTGGGCATCACTTTCACTAAAACGTTTTCTTATATCAATTACCAAATCGTACATTTTATTGAGCGGAAGTGATATATCATATTTGTAATTATGTCCATCTTTGGTCAACGACTCAGCAATTCGCTCTCTCAATGACCATATGTAGTTAAATTGAGTCTTATTTTCTGCCACAATACAATCTAGGCCCAAATCTTTTTCAGACAACTTACTGTAAAAACTTTCGATTTTTCTCAAAGCTGACTCTTCATCAGAGCTATGTGTCTCTACTAAACAATAAAAATCACATTTTTCCGACACTTCACTGCTAAATGGGTTTTCTAGATTAGAATTTTCTTTTACTGCTCTCATAGATTCACGATCCATAAACTCAAACGCAGATAATATCTCATTTAGTTCCAATTTAGCTGTTTGAAATATTTGTATAACATTTTGAAATGATTTTCCATTACATGCCACTAAGATAAGATTAGCTGCTCTAGGTCTAGGCGGGCAAAGAATTGAAACTCCGCTTATAAAGCCTAATTGTCCTTCTGAGCCGATAAAAATTTGTTTTGTATCAAAGCCCGTATTGTCTTTTCTTAAAGGGACATTCATTGAGTTTAAAGTTTCTCCATTTGACAAGACAACTTCAAGGCCAAGAACATTACCTTTAAGAGATCCGTAGCGTAATAGGCGCAAACCGCCAGCGTTAGTAGATACATTTCCACCAATGTGGCAGCTGCCTTTAGCGCCCAAATCAAGCGGCATTATCAAGGCTCGTTGAGAAACATAATCATCTAAATTTTGAAGGATGCAACCGCTTTGACAGCTAAGTATGCTTGATTCCTCGTCTAATTTAATTATTTGGTTCATTAATCTTGTTGAGATTATAATTTCATCGAAAACTGGAACACTTCCACCAACCAGTCCAGTATTACCACCTTGGGGACAAATGGCTAGATTTTTCTCGTAGCAGTATTTCATAATTTCCGAAAGTTCGATAGTGGTTTTAGGCAATAGAACGAGTTTGCTGTTACCTTTACATGATTTTAACCAATCTTCATTATAACTATCTAAAGAGTTTGCATCATCTAGACATCTATTCTTTCCTAAAATATTCTGAAAAAAACTGTAATCTTTATCGGTTAGGATCGAGTAATTTGGAAATCTTTTGAGTGCCAGATTTCTTGTTTGAATTATTAAAGAGAATTTTCGAATTTTAAATATACTTTTTAAGATATTCATTATTTGATAAATAAATTTCAAATTATTTTTAATCAATTTAAATCAAAAATTTATGCACAAATATGAAAAAAATATTTGAATTATTTGAATTTTAGAATTCAATGTAACAAAAAATATGCAAAGAATTAAATGAATTATTTTTAAATTTATGTAAAACATGCAAATCAATTTAACAGAAACAATAATTATAATCGGGAAAATATTATTAAAAAATAAAACCATTTTAATTTTCATGAATAATAAAAAAGCTAGGATAAATCAAAAAAATTGAAATTATAGGATTAATTTGATCATCTTTCTTTTAAAACCTTTAATGTAAATTTTTCAATTTGTATCCTAGCTTCAAGGCTTAAATAATAAAAATTTAAGAGTCTTAAATTTTTATATTTAAATTTTATCTTAATTCAATTAAAATAAAATTTTTGCAGAACATATTGAAAAGGCTTATATTTTTTGTAGTGGAAAAAATATTTTTTTTTTATAGAATTTTTATTTTCGTAAAGTAGAAAAAAAAAAATTAGAAAAAATATTTTTAAATGTAGAAAAAATACTTGGGAAAAAAGAAAAAAAAATGTTAGTTTTTTCTAGGTTTTCCGCGTTTATATATATAAACGATTTTAACATTTTATCCACTTGAAGAAACATTTTTCGCCAATATCCGTCATATATATTTCTTTTGTACTCCACTTGACATCATCGATAAGTTCATTTTTAGTTTCATCGAGACTCTTTTATTTTTTGTAAACTATTATATTTTTTGTAATAATCATTCACTTTAGCTTCGCCCCTGGCTTTTTTGTTGGAATAATGTCCTCGCTTTCATTGTCCGTTTCGTCTAGATTGTTGACAGCTGATCGTTGAACAATTGAAGTTGATGACGAGTCAGATTCTGAATCTTTTTTTTTATTAAGTTTTATTGATACTATTTTTTACTGTTTCAATGCTTTTTTACACTCATTTTAAATTTAATTAAAGTTATTAAGTAAGTATTAATAAGTTATTTGTCAATTAGTATTAAGTGATAGTTTTCTTAATCGATAAAGGTGATGAAAATTTTTTTCTATTAGGAAAATTATTTTTTCTTCAATCAAAAATATTTTTTCTACTAAAAAAAATATTTTTAATAAATTCATTTTTTCTACTACGAAAAATGTTTTTCCTAAAAAAAAAATACTTTTTCTACAACAAAAAATATAAGCCATATTGAAAACCAGGGTATAATTCAAGTATAATTTTGAATTTTTGAATATTATATAAGGAATGCAAAATCCTAAGTCCCAAAAAAATCATTCAAATAAAAAAATTTCATTTCATTTGAAAATAATTAAAAAGGAAAATGATTTTGAAGGTGAAATTTAAAGAATATCAAGTTTAATAATAATCAGAGAAAAAAACAGTTACAAAGGATTACTTTAAAATGATTTTGAATTTTTGAATTGCTTGTAAGTATAGCAAACATGTCTCTAAGTCAAATAATCTTTCGAGAAGCAATTGATTTAATCTAATTTATCTATTATATTAAAAAGAAACTGATTACTAATAGAATATGGAGATAAATTCTTTAAAATTCTAGAGTTTAATGATTATCAGAAGCAAAATTTTTCTAAAAAAGAAAAAGAAAAAGAAAAAGTTTTAAATTAAATAAGCACACGTAAGCCAAAAGTCAGAAAAGGAAAAGCACAAGTGAACCAAAATAAAAAGCACGCTGTTTTGTCAAATGGACTCAAATTTTTTGCTTGAAACAAACTGGCCAACGTTTGGACAAGGTGTCGTATCTGGGCACTCGAAAACTTTGCATGAATGGTGTGGTAATATTTCGAAATTCGTCCTGGAGCTTTCAAATCATGTGAAACTTCTAGAAGAAAGAAAAAGGAGAAAGACATTGAAATAAATAAACTGAAATCTGAATTGTCAGCAGCAAATAAAACAGCAAACTCATCCAACAACAGTAGCAAGAAGATTCAAACGGTAAAACAAGGAACAAAAAATGATAAAAAACCAGCGGATCAGATAGCTGTAGAAAATGCAACCATTAGCGAAATGAATTTAAGAAATAGAAGAAAAAAAAATGTGATTATTTATGGTGTGCCAGAATCAAAGAAAGAGATTTTAGCAGACAAGAAAGCAGAAGATGAAGCAACAATCAATGAAATTCTATCCACTATTGGAAAAAGTGATATCAAGCCAGCGTATTCGAGACGTTAGAGATCTAAAGACCAAAGTAAACTAGTACCAATTCAAGTAGAACTCAAAGAAGAAGCAAACAGAAATCCACTACTACTAGCAGCGAAAAAGTTGAGAGATTCAAATATTTTCAAATCTGTTTATCTTAGTCCAGATTTGACTGAAACCGAAAGAGCTTTAGACTATGAATCGAGAAAACAAAGAAATGAAGCAAATAATGGTCTTTCACAAGACTCGCCCTTTCGATATGGCATCCGTGGAAATCAGATCGTCAAATTCAAGAAGCAATAAACGTTTATCAGAAGCGCCATCACATGTAGATAGTCTCGAATCTTTAAAATGTATGTATTTAAATGCTACTTCTTTGGACAACAAATTAGATGAATTCAGTGTTGTTATTGAAACAAATAGCCCATAAATTGTAGCAGTTAGTGAGACTTGGTTCAAGAGCATCTCAATTACGAACGTTAAAGGATACAATTTGTACAGAAAGGACAGAAGTGATGGACGCAGAGGCGGTGGTGTATGTCTCTACATTGATGAAAAAATCGACTCATTTAAATTAAATGATGCAGGTTTTAATTTAAGTAAAATAGAACAAATTTGGGTAGTAGTTAATTTTAACTGTGAAAAATATTTAGTTGGCTGTCTTTTTAGGCATAAAGATTTTGTTGATATGAACGATTTCGATTTAGTCTTCAAACAAGCTAAAGACTATGTGGACGAGAGAAGTTATAAAGATCTTCTAATAATGGGTGACTTTAACTTTCCATCAATCATCTGGTCGAATGGCTGTGTGTCAGAAATCTTATACGAAAATGGACTGGAACATAAATTCAGAGAGACACTAAGCGATACTTTTCTATATCAGCATGTAAATATCCCAACTTTTCAAATGTCAAACGAAAAAGCTGTCAACACTTTGGATTTGATTTTCGCGACTCAGCCTGGCAGTGTGTATGCAATCGATACAAAATTTGTTCTTGGCAACATTAATAAAGGACATCTGGTTATCTTTTTCAATTTTGTTCTCAAAAACAAGGTTAGTAAGGAATCATATACCTGTAAAAAATTTATTTATAATAAATCTGACTTTGGAAAAATTTCTCATTTTCTATCAAATATTGATTGGGTGCACCTATTTGAGAATTTAAATATTCAGGAAATGTACAATGAGTTAATTTTCTATGTCAGCGAAGCTAGTAATCGATTCATCCCAGTGACGGAAGGCTCTCAAAAGAAAAGTATCTCAAAACCTTGGATAAAAAATGAACTCAAGGTCTTAATTAGAGATAAAAAGAATCTTAGATATAGGAACTGTTCATCTAACTGGAAGGATATGAATCTATATTGTGATTACAAACGTATCTGTAAATTAGTCTCATCAGAAATAAAAAGAGCCAGACTAACTTATGAACAAAATTTAGTTGAATTAGCTAAGAAGAATCCAAAAATATTGTACAAATACCTAAATGATCAACAAGTATTCAAAGAATCTATCAAAGCATTAAAAAAGTCAAACAATGAATTAACGCAAGAACCGAAAGAGATATCAAATCTTATTAATAAATGTTTTCAAGATGTTTTTGTTATTGAACAAGATGGTGAGCTTCCTCCTTTTGAAGTCGAATTTAATGAAAACTGGTCAGAATATATTGACATTGAGCCAAATGACATTATTTATGAAATGGTTTTCAAAAAATTACAAGACCTGAATCAAAATAAATCATGTGGTGTAGACAAGCTTCATCCGTTATTGGCAAAAAACTGTGCAGAAGCCTTTACTGTTCCTTTAACTTTGATTTTCAGAGAATCATTATCGAACAGTCAGCTTCCAATACAATTCAGATCAGCAAATATTACTCCATTGTATAAAAAAGGTGATAAATCAACGGCAAGCAATTATCGTCCTGTGTATTTGACTTCAATTCCTTGCAAAATTATGGAAAGCATAATAAGAACCAAAATGGAAGACTATCTTTATAAGAATAATATTATATATAAAGAACAGCATGGATTTGTTAAGAAAAAGTCATGTACATCTAATCTTCTGGAAACTCTAGATTTCATCTCAATGAGTCTAGAAAAAATTATTCCTGTTGAGGTGATTCTGCTAGATTTTGCGAAAGCATTTGATACTGTTCCGCACAGACGACTAATAACTAAATTGAAAGCGTATGGCTTTGATGGTCTGACACTAAAATGGATTGAAGCCTTCTTGAAAAATAGAAGACAACCAGTTATTCAAGGTGAAATTTTGTCGGATTGGGTTGAGATTTTTAGCGGTGTACCACAAGGGTCAGTGATTGGTCCACTATTGTTCGTTTTGTATATAAATGATCTACCTAAAGGAAAAGAGAATGTTGTGAAATTGTATGCAGATGATACTAAAATTTTCTCGCAAACGGTATTAGAATTAAGCGCCGCGAAACTACAATCAGATTTGGATTTAATTTTGTGGACTCAAGATTGGCTACTTCTTTTCAACACATCAAAATGTGTGGTTATGCATTTTGGTCATAAAAACAAAGAATTTCCTTATTTTATTAATGGTAAGCAGTTAGCAACGTCAGAAACCGAAAGAGATCTTGGAGTTATTTTCAATACAAATCTTAAATTGGAAAAATCAAGTTATAGAGGCTACAAACAAAGCAAATCAAATGTTAGGTCGCATCAGGAAGTCATTCGCTCGTTTTGATTGTAAGTTATTAAGATCTTTGTATTTAACTTTTGTTCGACCTCTTTTGGAATTTGCGGTGCCTGTTTGGTCTCCAATTCTTAGGTCTGACTGTGAGAATGTTGAAAGGATTCAACGCAGAGCTACGAAATTTGTTTCGTCAATTAGAAACAAACCGTATGAAAGCAGATTGAAGGCTTTGAACATTCCAAATCTGGTGGAAAGAAGAAAAAGAGGTGATTTAAATCAATTATACAAGTTAATGCATGGAATAGAAACGGTTGAAAAAAGCAACAATTTTAATGTCACAAAAAACTAAGGGAGAGGTCACTGCCTCAAATATCACAAAGAAATATCGAGGCTCCAACATAGAGATAACTTTTTTTTCAACAGAACCGCTAACATATCGAACTCGCTGCCAAATGAATTAGTTGAAGCCCTCATTGTTAACAGCTTTAAAGCAGGCATTGATTGCTGGATGAGCAGCAATCAATCACATCAGCTGTCTTAGTGTGCCTTATCAGCTCACTCGCTGGCTAGCCAGCTACAGTCAAAACTACTACTACTACTAAAAAGGTTTAAAAATTTTTTGAATATAATAAGCCACTGATCAAGAATTATTCAAAATTTGATAAAAAGAAAACACATGATTCAAATTTAAAAGAAACTAAAACATTTAAAAAGAATGTTGAATAGGCTTTAATAGCGTTAAAAGCAAGAATTTGAAAACAAAAATTTCAAACAAACTGAATTTGACTTGAAGCCAAAACTTTCATTACAATCGTCGATTAACAATAAGTTTTTATAAAACCAACCGAATAATAAAAAACTTTAGCTCAGAGATCTAATAGATCTAATAATCAAAACGCCACAGAAAAAATCAATCGAAATCTTGGGAAAAAATTCTTTTTTTAATTTGTCATTGGATTATAATTTGCTTGGAAAGATTTCAATAGATGATTCCAGTGAACAAATTTACAGAAGACAAGTGTATAAGAATATGCCATTAAAAAAACAAGAACACTCAGCAATAGATCTAAAGGACATGTCCCTCAATACGCCACAGAAAATATCCATCGAAATAACTTTAATAGTTAAATAATATCTAAATCCTAATTTTTTTTGTTTTTGACTTTTTTGGTTTATAAATTCTTTTTAAACCAATATGTGGAAAATTTTTTTTATTTATTGTCAATTCTGATCACTTTTTCCATACTGTTTGTTTTTTGTATATGATCGTCTGATTCAAATTTAATTGTCAATTTTTTCTAATCACATCGTAATTTAAAAAATTAACAAGAAATTTTTTTGGTCCTATTTATCAATTAACTTTTTTGGTACAGTTTTTGGCATTTTTTTGATTTTTTTGTCGTGTTAATTAGAAAACTTATTTTGCTTAATATGAAATTTTTTTTTTATGTATTTTAAGATTCTTAAAAATTTATTTTTTATTATTTTGATGTTAAATAATTAAGTAAGAGCAAATTTATATTTCAATGCTAGATTATGATAAAATTTTCTTTCAATTTTTAGATCCGATCTAAAAATAAAAACGCATTAAGGCTTAATGCGTTTTTATTTTTATCAAAATTTATTCCCAATATTGATTTTTCTAAAAAGCCAAAAATAAAAAAAAATGCATTTAATTGGTATTAATTTCCAAAAATTAAATTTTTTAATTATTTTAGTATAGATTAAAGTAAAAAATCTATCTTTTTTGCTAAATATTTTTTTAAGAAAAATATGAATTTAGAGATTGGAAAAAAAAATATTTTTAAATAAATTTATTAATTTTTTTTTTATTTTTTATTTGATTTCTTTTTAAAATAGCGTGTTTTATCTTTTATCACTCTGTTCTTTTTCTTATCTGTTTTAACCTTAATGACTTTTTTAGATTTTTTCTCTGTAGCAACGCCGTTCGAATTGATCGAATCTTTTACCTTTTCAACTTTTTCAGCTTTTTCAACTTTTTCATCTTGACTTTTGACTTCCTCGAGTGGTTTTTTGGCCGAAATTTTCTTCAATTTCGCTACAAAAAATCCATCCATATTCTGTTTATGTGGATAATATCGTTTTGTAAGATTCATCTTTGGATTAAATGTACTATCTCTGAAACTAGTGAATCCTTCATTACCAAAAGTGAGTCCAGTGGGAACAAGTTTAACATGTCTATGCTTTAGAGCATATTCAATCACTGCTTCGTTCTCTTCGACTAAAACCGAACAAGTAGAATAGACCACATATCCTCCAGTCTTGGATTTATGATTACAACAATCGATTGCTTGTAGCAATATTTGGCGCTGGATTGTAGAACATCGTTGAATATCAATGGGGTCTTTAGATGTCTTAACCGCAGGATCTTTGGATATAACACCCGTGCCACTGCACGGTGCGTCTACTAAGATTCTGTCAAAGTCTTTGATATGCTCACTGATTTTTCTGGCATCAAGATTACACACAATTGAGTTTGTGATTCCTAAACGATGTAAATTTCCCACAACTGAGTCAAGGCGATCTCTGTTCACATCGTTGGCCACCAAGCAACCTGTGTTCCTCATCAGCGCAGCAATGTAGCTTGTTTTTCCTCCTGGCGCAGCGCACATGTCAAGAATTTTTTCATTTTCTTGAGGTGCTAGAGCCATTACTGGCAACATACTTGAAGCTCCTTGTAGCATGTAGTGGCCAGCTAAGTACTCTGGTGTAGCACCGATCGGGACCTGAGACTCATAGACTACAAGACCGACTTTTGACCATTCACCTAATGGATCCAGATTAACACCTCTATTTATCAGAGCTTGGGCTAAATCGCGTCTTCTGGTTTTCAATGTGTTTGTTCGAATGGTAATTGGACGCTGGGTTTCGTTGGCTTCGAAAAATTCGATCAATTCACTCAAGGGAAATAGTTTCATGAATTTTTCAACCAGAAATTCATTATAAGAATAATAAGTACACAAATCGGACTTCAATTGATCGACATAGTCTTGACGAGATCTTAATTTTAAATTATTAAATTTAATAAATTATAAAAAAAATTATTTTAAAATAAAAATTTACCTGTTTTCTTCTTTTTTGTTCTGAAAATCGCTCAAGACAGCAACTAAATCTTGTACTCGTTGATTTATAATTTGTAGATCTTCGCCTTGACTTGCACCAAATGCTAAATTTATTTTTAGGTCATCTTCTTTATTTTCTTTGTCTTCTTCCATATCTTCCTCCTCTTCTTCCTCTTCTTCATCTTCTTCACTTCCAGCTTGGGTGAGTTTTTTAGGTCCATTTTCTTCATCCGAATCAGCAACATCATCTTCCTCATCATCCATTTCTTCATCTTCTTCTTCATCATCTTCATCATCATCTTCATCATCATCTTCATCTTCTTCCTCTTCTGCCTCTTCATCTTCTACACCTTCGTCAGACTCTTCCTCTTCACCAAGTTCTTGATCTTCATTGTCTGATTCTTCTTTACCAATTAGACCATAATCATCAGTGACTTCTTCATCATCACTATCATCACTGAAAATATGCTTAGCAATGTCATCCTCGCTATTTTCATCTTCAGATGCATCCAAATTTAATTGAAGTTTTTTCTTTGTCTCCTTTTCTTTGGGAACATTCTGTTTTTTTCCATTTTTTATCTGGTCTATTTTCGCGTCTTTTTTTTTAAGTAAACCTTTGAGCGGTTTGTCAATTTGGTTACTTGACGATAATTCGCCAATTGCCTGAAGTTTTTGCTTAACTGCTTTTATCACCTCAAAATTATTTTCTGTTTCTTGATTTTTGGCCAAATCAAATTTAACTTTTGAATCACGTTTCTGAGCTGCAATTACTTCACGTTTTTTTTTTAGATCTTGAGAAAAATTTGTTCGAAAATTGAACTTTTTTTTTTCAATTTTTTTGTTGGTAAAATTTACCCGAATTTTTTTGGAGCTTTTTGAAAGAAATTGGATCCTGTTGGCGTTTAAGTGCACGACTTCCAGGTTTTCTTTTGTTTTGATTTGTGTTCTCTAAATCTCGCTTACGGCCCATTATTATTTTTATATTCTATTTTTAAAAAAGATAGTTATTTTCTAGACTAAACTGAAATTTTAAGATAAATATGAGTTTATGGATTTTTAGGTCCATATATTATTGTATTAAAAAAACAAAAAAAATTAATAAAAAACACTTTATTAAACTGTATTTAAACAAATTTTAAAATATTAAACAATCAATTTTCTTCTTTTGTTTTAGAATTTTTTACACAAAATTTTCTTTTATTAGAAAATAAACAATATTTTATTTTCCTGCTTGTTTTCTCAGTAGAATGTAAATTTTTTCTTTGATCCAGTCCTTGTTATGAGGTGAATAAGTTAAATTAGTTTTGTCCAAAACCAAACAGCTTAAATCAGTTAGTTGATCTATAAAATCGAACAAGTGACTAATGTCATAAGTAATCGAAGGTGAATTAGGGTTTAAGCGCTTTAAATGCTCTTCATACATTTTACAAACTCCTATTTAAATTAAATAATTAAGATTATTGAATTAAAATATGTCAACTACCTTCAAGACAGTCGTTTACTGTTTCGTAATCCGAATATGTTCTTGACTCTAACTTGGTCGTTGCCTGCACTAAAAGGATGGTATGAGACATTATCGCTTATGTTCTAGAAGGCTAATTATGAATATAAAAACAAATTTTAAAAGAAATTAGAAAAATATTTTAATAAGAACCTTTATGAAATGCTTTTTTGAAAATCGATGTTCTTTCATTCAAATTGTGTTCAAACTAAACGTGTGTTTGGTTTTATTTTGAAATTTTTTAGTTGTTGCAGCAAATGCATTAGTTGCAGCTTTATGTACTTTATTCTAGTATTTTTTAAATATAATGAAACTTTTTTGTCTTTAAAGATAATTTTAAAAGTATTAATTATTTAAAATAATTTTTTTCGAATATTAAGTTCATTTATGGCTAATTTAAAATTTAAAAAAATTAAATGTCATAATTTTTTTTTAGAGTAAATATAATATTTTATCAAATAATTGGTAAAATTTTATAAAATTTTTGTAATTAATATTTTTAATGACAAAAAATTGATCAACCTAATTTTTCAAATTGATTTTTTTTTGTATTTGTTTTAAATTCACCAAATAAAATATCTGAATATATATTTTTTCAGTTTTAAAAAAGAAATTCATTGATTTAAATTGATTTATAAAATTAAAAATATTTTTTTGAAAAAAAAATTATTTTTAATTTAACTATAAATTTTCAAGCAAAAAAAGTAAGGTAAATAAAATTTTCAAATAAAATAAAAATTAAATAAAGATGATAAAATTGTTTTTAGGATTAAGGAGACATCGATCTTAAATTTTTTATAAAATGACGCATATGGTGCTTCTAGCCTTTAATAATAAATTTTATCTTAAAAAGCTTTTTCATCATTTAAGATACATATAAAACTTACCATTTTATGAATAATTTAAATGTATGATTTTTTAGCATAAAAGGAAAATTGAAATAATTTAATAAAAATTTCAAAATTATAAAATGTTCTTATATATTTGCATTTAATCTTTTATTTTCTTAATAATTTTGATTTTAATTATTTTTGAGTTTTTTATTTTAATTAAAAAAAATCGTTTTACCGTAAATATTAATCTTTTAACGTCGCATCAAAAGTACATGACCTTAGTTTTTGGTGTTTAAAAGAATGTTTTTTCAAGAATTAAGATATTTATTATGAAATTTATTATCACGAAAGCAACTAAATGCTGAAAATTTTAAATTTGGATTTGATAACAAGTAGGAAAAATATTTTATTTGAAACACCAACTCGTTGGCTTTTAAAACGGCGTTTAAAATCAAATATTTTTATTCAGTATTTAATTTTTTTAATTCAATTAAAAATTTCAAATTATATCTGGATTTAATCCATGTTAAACCAATATCTTTAGTCTTTAGTGACCATATTAAATTAATATATAAAGGATAATTATATTAATTGGTTCTATAACTTTTTTTTCTCATGTGAAATTTCGCTATTTTAAATTTTTTTCTGATGTTTAAATTTTAATCTAATTTATTTAAATTGGAAAAATACTTTATTGTCATTTTTTTAATCAAATATTTTACTTATGCTAGTTCTTTTGAACAAAATAAAAAAATATTGTAAGATTTTCATTATTTGAATGGTTGACTTCTTCGATTTTAGAGAAAAAAAATTTGATTCCTAAATAAAATTTTTAAAGTTTTAAACAAAGGCTTCACTTTTAGAATAAAATATTTTTTTTTAATGTTTAAAAATAAAACGCCATATAAATAACAGGTTTATGAATCTAGAACCATGATTCACGACAACATCAGATCGTAATTTAAAAAAGCAATTTGTTTTACCTGTGAAAATAAAGTACTCTATCGAAAAAAAAATACATTTTAAATATCTTTATTTGCTTGGGTTCAATTTTTCATGAATTTAATTGAGTTTTTTTCTGGCTAATTGCTTGAATTAAAATTTGAAGAACATCTGTTAGACTCAAGAGTATCGATTTGATTAAAATGCAATTAAGATCAGAAATCAGCTTAAAATAAGTTTATGCTCAATTCAGGCATTAAATCTTTGACAAAAAAATAATATAATTTTTGAAATGAGTAATGATCCTTTTTTCGATTTTCAAGGTTTTTTCCAATAAATTTTAAATTGTTTAAGAAATTAATGAAAAAAATATTTTCCAAAATTTTCTAAATATTTTTATTTAAAAGGATCTTTTGAATATTTAACAATAAATGTGTTGCCACTAGAAATCATTTTATCTACAAACTTTTTAATAAAGACATTTCGTAAACAAAAATGTCTTGTCTCTGTCAACAAATAGATGTAATGCCTTTTATGTATTAAACTCACAAACTTGAGATATAATGAGAGTTATTGATTTTTTTAATGTTCTTTTCCTGAATTGTGCTTAATTCGATTATTTAAAGCATACATTTTTGATCATATCATCAAACTGTGGGATGTGAATTCTTTATTTTTTATCTGAAAAATTATTTATCATTTAATAGCAAGCTTTAGATTAATGCAAAGTCAGGTTTATTCATGATCAGATTAGAAATAAATTTATGAATATTCTTTAAAGGCAGCCAACGCATACAAACTGTTTAATAAATAAAATTTAATTTCGGGTCCTTATTTTTGTGAATAACTTTAGCTTGACGACAAAATGCAGAAAAAAAATTTATAATGATAAAATTTTAGATTTATTCAGTTGCTAAAGCTGAATATTTTCACTTTTTTTTAATTTAAGCGTCTCGAACATACTAATACAGAAATTAACAATTCAACAAGTAAAAAGAACGAAATATTTTCAATTTTAAAAGTAATTATTCGTATGAGTTTGATTGCTTGGTTGCATTAAAGCTTAAATTTAGGTTGAAATATAAATATATAAGAGAAAATAGAAAATTTATATAAATATCATATAATAAAGGTATTAGATTGGAAAAAAATAAGCTTCGAATTCGGTTTTTTAGTATTTCATTTTTTTTATTTATTGATACTTTTTCCCTAATTGTGACATTTCTAGCAGCCATTCAATCTTTGAAATAAAGGCGTATTTTGCGATTTTAATTTTAAAATAATTTCATAACTTGAAGAAATAAATATCATACCATTTTTTTATACCTTAAAGTAAATTGTATAATTTCTATTCATCAAATTCGGTTGATTTATCGCCAACATTTTAGATTAAATATCATTTAATTAAATTTCGTAATAAAATAAAAACGTGTCTCAGGAAAAAAAATTTATTTGGTTTAGCTTAATAAATCACCAAAATGAAGTCATTTCATTCAGCCTGCTAGAACCTAATTAGAGGCATGCGAAGATTATGATTCAATTTGTTCCATTTGTAGCTTGCGTGAATATTAAATTGATTAAATTTTGAAATTATTAAAAAATTCGCTCAAAAATTTACAGCGAATAAACTCTAAATTTTTTGTTATTAGCTTGACTTTCAAAATTGATAGCTGATGAGCCAATGTTTGAAAAAAAAGTAAAGACTCTTTTTTTAAAATCGATAAATATTACAAAAATAAATGATGATTTATTCAATTATTCCAGTTTAGTCAATAATTTATTTCAAAAGTAGATCCTATTAACCTTCTTTAGAATAACAGTTTTTTTTTCTAGCAAATTTTGTTAGCGGAAGTATTTTGAATTCAATTTCTTAATTAATTTAGACTAAAATAAATACCTTCAAGTTCGTACAGCTTAAAATAAGTCAATTAAATAATCTGATTATACAAGCTAATTTTCAAAATATAATTTCAAAATTATTAATCATATCTATAATATTGTTTCGTTCATTTATTTATCATCACTATTAACATTTTTTTCTCACGAGGACGCACAAATTTTCTTGCCATAAAGGAAGTCGTGTATTAGCGTAACCATTGTCAAAGATAACTTGAAAACATGAAAAAATATATTTTCAAAAGTCTTTTTATTATTTAAGAATTTTAATATAATTTTAAATATTTTTTGTTTAGAGAGATATTTATTTTCATGAATTTAATTCTGAAAATATTATTTAAGATGTTTTATTGATTTTCTATCAGAAATACACATCATTACGTAATGAAAAGAGTATTAAAATTCAAAGGTGAATGGATTAGTTTTGTTTATTTAGTTCATCTAGACTGAGAATAATTTTTTTGCAATGAAGAACAAAACAAATCAACTTCTTCCAGGAACTATTTAAGATCTCAATTTTTTCTAAAATTAAAAAGGCCTCACAAAATCCTCGCGAGTATTAACCATTTTTTGAAGTAGTAAAAAGATTCTGATAGAAAAGAGTGTAAGCTTTCGAATGGTACCATTTATGTGCTAAAAGCTTAAAAATTGAGATTTTCAGGCACTTATTTTTATAATGATAATGTATAAATTAATGAAGAACAAAACAAATTAAGTATTGCAGGCAGATTATATGATTATTGTCTTAATTTTTTAAAAAGAATTTTTTTTTTATAATTTCACAATTTCTTTCTTAAATATTTAATTTTTTTGTCATCGCCGAATCTGGCGTAAATTTTGGAATAAATAGCTAACTATAGCATCAAGATCGAATTAAAAGAAAACTATTTAAAAATTTTACTAAAATTTTTGAGTAATTTAATTTTAATCATTAATAATAATTAATAATATATTAATAAATAATAGCCATTAATCATTATTAATAACTATAATAATAATTTTAATCATTGATTTTTTATTTAAAAAAATATATTTTTTCTAAATAAAAAATCAATGTTTATTTTTTGTTTCAAGTGAATAAACAATAATGAATCAATGAGAATTATTTCAGCTCGTTAGCTAATGCAAAAAATATATGATTTAATTATTAATAGATAAATAAATTTAATAATGCATGTAAAAAAAATCTTTGTTGACTAGTAAATCGGAATCAAATTGGGTCATCGACGCTAATAAAGTGGATTAACTAAGGCCCAAAAAAGACATTTAAAAGATAAACTAGTCATTTGAAATTGGTAGAAAGCTAACATAAAAATTGCACATTTATTTATAAATTGCAATAATCTTCAAGTATTTGAAATTTGCAATTCGCTTAATCAAAGAAACATAAGCAATGTGCCGCCATAGTTTTTCTATTGCAAGCCTCGCAACAAGCATAAATTATTAATAAAAAGCAAAACATTCATAGCATTATAATCATTTTTTATTCTTTATTTTTATATTTTCTAAACTTTAAGCTGCATTTAGCTGAGTTACTTTCTATACTATTCAGAGCTGAAAAGTTAATAAATGTGTAAATTTTTCTGCTTGAATCCAAAATAAAAACATCCGAGTGGAAATCTATGTGAGGAAAAAAAAGATTAAAAATATTAAAATTTTGTTTAGATTGAGTAAGGCAAAGGACTCGGGCGTAGATAAGCATTTACATAGGAGGCACATAAAATAATGGCAGACAATGGAGATTTACAGCTTGACAGCTTGATCAACCGCCTGTTGGAGGCGCGATCCAGCCGACCGGGCAAAATAGTCAACATGACCGAAAATGAGGTCCGCACACTGTGTATCAAGTCAAGAGAAATTTTTTTAAGTCAACCAATTTTGCTCGAGCTGGAAGCGCCGCTCAAAATTTGCGGTGACATACACGGTCAGTTCAACGACCTGCTTAGGCTGTTCGAGTACGGCGGCTTTCCGCCAGAGGCCAACTATTTGTTTCTTGGTGACTACGTCGACCGTGGCAAGCAGTCTCTTGAGACCATTTGTCTTCTTCTAGCGTACAAGATAAAATTTCCCGAGAATTTTTTTTTACTCCGTGGCAACCACGAATGCGCCAGCATAAATCGCATATATGGATTTTATGATGAGTGTAAGAGACGATTTAATATAAAGCTTTGGAAAACTTTTACCGACTGCTTCAATTGTTTGCCAATCGCGGCCATCATTGATGAGAAGATATTTTGTTGTCATGGAGGTCTATCGCCCGATTTACAATCAATGGAGCAAATAAGACGAATAATGCGACCCACTGATGTGCCCGATACTGGTCTTTTGTGCGATTTGTTGTGGAGCGATCCGGACAAAGATGTACAAGGATGGGGGGAAAATGATCGCGGAGTCTCGTTCACATTCGGTGCTGATGTCGTAGCTAAATTTTTAAATAGACATGATATGGATTTGATCTGTAGAGCTCATCAAGTGAGTTTATTTTCTTATTTAAATTTTAAAATTTTTAAAAATTAAAAAATTTTATTTATGTTTTCTAATGTAAAATTTTGAGAATTTATTTTGGAAAAGTAAAATAAATCTTATTTTTTTTTCTAATTTAATTTTTGAAATTTTATTTTTGAAATTTAATTTTTGAAATTTTATTTTTGAAAAATTAAAAGAATTAATTTTTTCTAATTTAAATTTGAAAATTTTATTTTTGAAAAATTAAAAGAATTAATTTTTTCTAATTTAAATTTGAAAATTTTATTTTTGAAAAATTAAAAGAATTAATTTTTTCTAATTTAAATTTGAAAATTTTATTTTTGAAAAATTACAAAAATTTTATTTTTTTTAAATTAAATTCTATTAGGTTAAAAATTTATTTTTGATATTTTTTTAAAAAATTTAAGGTAATTTTTTTTCTAATTTAAGGTAGTTGAGGACGGCTATGAATTTTTTGCAAAACGTCAGCTCGTCACACTATTCTCTGCTCCAAATTATTGTGGTGAATTTGATAATGCCGGTGGTATGATGTCCGTAGATGAGACACTAATGTGCTCCTTTCAAATATTAAAACCAAGCGAAAAAAAAACCAAATACCAATATGGAGGTATGAGCGTAGGTCGTCCTGTGACTCCGCCAAGAACCGCAACCATGGGAATCGCCAATGCTCCATCAAACCAAAACAATCAAAGCAACAATTCGATTGGAGTCATGCCCGGAAGTCTTGGCACTCAAATCAAAGGAAAGAAATAGAAAGTGTCAATGATTGTAATTTCATAAACTACTAGAATTTGTCAAAAATTCGACTTTTGTACTTTTATTTCATTTATAAGCATTATTTTTATTGATCACACTAGTGAACCAAAAAGAGCTTTCAACTAACACCAAGAACGAAGACCAAAAGAATTTAAAAAATTTTATTTTATTTTATTTTTTTTTCTAAAGTTACTTATTTTTTTAAACTTTAAATAAATGTATTTTAAGCTAATTTAAGACAAATAAAATTGGAAGCGTAAAAATGAGTTATTAAAGACGCAAAAACTGATGTTTGAGAGAAACAGAAAAAATTGTTTTGTTGGTATCAAATAGAAAAAATCCAAATAAAATTATAAAAGAATTTTTTTTTTATTTTTTTCTTTTAGGCTTTTCGAGCATTTTTTATTACGAATTTAATTTGTGACGTAATTGCTAAATTTCTTTCCAGCAGTAGTGAAAAAAATCATAATAGAATTCTTTAATTATTTAATCACTTTAGTAAAATTTCCTTTTAATTCGAAATTCGCTCTTTAAATCGATATTTATTGGCATATAGTGTAAAGAACTTATGCTTCCAATAAATATAATTTAAATGTATTTTTTTTTGGATATCATTTTGAGAAAAATATACACATTATAATTTTTTTTTCAATAATATCAAATTTAGTTGATTAAATATTAATATTTTTTGAGTAAAATTTAAAATATAAAAATAGTTTCTTCTAAAAATAGTTTAAAATAATTAATTCTTATTTATTTTTTTCCTTCTTATGTAAAAGACAAACTTTTAGTGTCTTTGTAAATCAACATTGATTTCTATGCATCTAGCTACCAAAAATGTTTTCCGAGTTGTCTTGGGGTGAAAATGAATTCTTCCTAAGTAAACATCTTTGCAAGTCTGAGTGCCGTAGTTGTTATATTATCATTATTTTTTAGATGAATTGAGATACAAATTTTTTTATTTATCTAAAAATTATTTGTTCATTTGTCTCAAAAATCTATAGCCTCAATTGAAAAATTTTTTAAAAAGTATTGAAATTTCAAAGTGAATGAATTTTTAAATTTCAAAATTGTTGGGAAAAAAACATTGCAAAAAGTCGATTTTTGCTTTTTATTTTTCATGTTATTGTTTGTTAGATAGTTACATAGAAATTAATAAATTTATGACATACCAGATTAATGAGATGATTACTTATATATTATTTTAAAGATAAAGATAAGACTTATCTAAATTTTTTTATTGCTTTTTGTTTTTACCTCAAAAATTGGATTATCTAAATCAAACAGCCTTAGTAATAGCTTAATGATACAGATAAGCTGATGCTTGGAAACGGATGAAAATAATTTTTATAAACATAATTAAATGTTATTATAACATTCAAAGATTTTAACTCTTAAGTTATAATTTTAATTAAAAAGTTAAAATAAAATCACAATTTTGTAATTCTAACGATCCTGTAAAACGAATTTGAAAACAAATGATAACAATATGGTGCAAAAAACAGACAATTAAGAACTTACACATAAATTCATTATAAATAAAGGATTAGAACTTACAAACTACCCTTATAGGATTATTTGAAAAAAATTTTTCTCCTAAAATTTTTTAAAAATACAGATATTTAATGACCCGGGTTTGTAAAAAAAATTCAAATCGGTTACTTATAAATTTTTTTCGAAAATAAAAAAAATTATTGAGCATGAAGTCCGTAATCATAACTATCCACTCATTTATTTAAGCAAAACCATACATCACTTTACACAACTTTCAAAGACCTAAACAAGAAACATCTAATGGCTGTAAAAGGTGCTATATTTTTACATTATAAGTGTGAAAATTTATTTAATTTTAAATTCTATGAGACTTAAAGAACACTGGTGCTTTATTGAAAAATAAAGATTAAATTAGAAAGATTTATCATATTTTCATTCCTAAAATCCAAGTCTTTAGAAAAAAAATTAGACTGAAGCAAAGTTTCAAGATATTACTGTAAAAGAATAGGCAAAAATTTTAATCGCAGTAAATCAATACATAAAGGTATACTCAATTTATGGAAAAAAAATCTTACTTAAATTAAAACCATGTCTCAAGTCAGCTTTTGTAAACAAGATTTCCTAAAATTTTTTTAAATAAAAATTAAAATTGTAATTTTTCACTAAAAAATTTGGTTTCAAAATTTAAATATTTTTACACAATTAACTTTGAATTAAATTTTATCTAAGACTGAAAAAAATTCGAATTTCTCACTTTTACAATGATACTTCATGACAGGATTAAATTTCGAGATAAAACAAAGAAATTGATTTTCACAATACCTAAAAGGATTTGGCTTTTAAGTGATCCTTGATTATAAAATTACTTATTAATAATAAAATTTGAAATCTGATTTAATAAATTTCATCAAACTTAATACAGCTATATTAATTGAAATTTTTTCAACTTAAAATAGTTTTAGGAAAACACTTTTTATGTAAAAAGTAAAATAAGCCAGAACGAGTACGGATCCATGGTCTGTATATTAGTTGAAGATATATTGGAAATGTTGCAGTATACCTTTAGCTAATTTTAAATTTACATTTGGGACTTAAAGTTGATATTTGAAGATAAATGACATGTTTAGCTCTTTAAACATATTTTATAAGACCTAATTTAAAAGTACCTAGTAATATATTTTCGATTCAGAAAAAGTGTTTATGAGAGAAATTAATCAAAAACTTTATTATACGAGTTAATTTGTTTAAAAAAAAATATTAAAAAATAAAAAAATAAAGTCGTTAATAGGTGGTAATTTGATTAAATTCAAGAAGACTAGTTAAATTTTGTGAAAAATATCAACAATTCTCTAAAATTACAATAAATGTTCTAATTTATAAATTTCAAAACACAAAAATAAAAATTTTTCAAAGGCTCTGTAATCAATGAAGTATTCAAAGTCAAATGATCATCTGACATGACGCTGCTCTGATATGTTTTGATCTAATTTAAAAGAATTGAGGTGTTAGACCTAAACTACATTGATTGACAAACAATTTTTTTTCATAAATAAGATTTTTAAAAAATTAAATTTTTCCTTAATTTTTTTACGAACATTTAAAATAGTGAAAACTCATTTATTGATATTTCGTTCTTGAATTCTGATTGATTAAAAAGATTGGGACCTTTTACAAATTTATAATTATTTAAGAATTACGATAAAAGGAATGAATTAATACTCTAAAAAATGCTGAAAATATTAATAGAAAGAAAAAGATCATAGAAAAAGCATTAGTAAAATAACCAAATTCATCGAATCGTGTAATTTTATTGAAACGATGTATAGATAATTAATTTAAAAATCTAATTGCCCAAGATTAATTTTTTAATCAATATTTTTAGTTTTGATATTAAAAAATATTTTTATTAAAATAAATGTAGTAGTTGTTTAATCAGATTTTTCTTTGATTATTCACAAAACTTTAAAATCAAAATTCTTTAATAATTACCTATTAAATATTAAAAATACAAATATTTGAAAAACTTCTAAATGCAAAAATATATTTTTTAATTCTCAATGATACATTATTTTTTATCTTTTTAATTATTGAACATGCCTTCAGTAATCACATTATTTTTTCATTATCCGAATTTTTATATTCTTTTCAAGTTAAATAAAAATTAATATTTCAGATCCGAAAAATTACTATTATTTAGCAAATAGGCAAGAAAATGTCAATGATCTCTTTCTCTCATTACCATCGCATAATTCTTTTTTATTTTGGCCAAAAAAGGTCCTCATAGCCTTTTAATATTTTAAATAAATAATAAAACATAACTATACAGTGCCGATTTGACAAGTGTATTTCTATTTAAATTTACGTAAATTTAAGTAAAATTACGTAAAAATTGGTAAAAATGAAAATACCAAGAAAAATTTGAATTATTTATATTTTCTAATAAATTTTGAAAAAGTAGTTTCTATTTATTTGATTATATTTTACCAAAGGTTACTTTTTTTTATTATATTTTACCTTTTTTAACATAAATTTACGTAAAAATTAGTAAAAAAAAGTTAAAAAAAGTAACTTTTGGCAAAATTTGATTTAATAAATAGAAACCACTTTTTCCAAAATTTATAAGAAAATAATAAAAAATTCAAACAATCCAGCTTTTTTTTGGCATTTTCATTTTACCAATTTTTACGTAAATTAAAAAAAATTTAATTTAATTTTAAAAAAATACGTAAATTTACTTTTTGTTATAAAGTAATTTTACGTATATCTACTTAAAATTACCAGAAATCCACTTGTCAAATCAGCACTGTAAATTAAAAAAAGGGCTGTAGCTATAAAGTGTAATATTAAAATTGACTTATTTACTTAAATTTAAACCTTTTGACATGTATTTGAATTGAACATTGAAAAAAATTTAAACTTTTTGTCAAAAAATATTTTCTGTGTGTAATTTTTCAAAATTTTGTTCAATTAATTAAAATAAACTAATCAAAAAAAAAATCAATTAAAATAATATTAATTAAAAAAAAAAATTTTTTTCATTATTTTTATTAAAATTCAGTCTTTTTCTCTGTTTAAAAAATTAAATCAGAAAAAAAAGAATGAACTTAATTATCGGCTAGAGCAGCGACTTTTTTGAGGAAAGACTCTTTCTTTTGTCTGACTCTGTCGTTTCGTTGGGCCCTGTTCAATGGAGCTTTAGTCCATCTCTTTTGTTTTTGGCCTTGAGCTAAAGTCTTCTTTGGTTTGGGCTTGAATTCAGGATCTTTTCTGATTTCAGCGTGAGCCTTTTTGTACATAGCCTCGATGCTGTCAGCAGTGATTCCAGCTTTGATGTATCCAGAGAATTGTTTCTTGTAGGCTTCTTCGTCTTCGCCTTGTAATTCCTTCATGTAATCGGCTACATGCAAACCAAAAATGTATCTACGGAGTACGTCAGCTTTGAATTCTTTGCTTTCCTTGTCGTAACCAGGGAATCGTTTGACACTGTGTGGGATGTGCAGACCTCCATCAGCAGCACCCTTAAGGGCAGCAAAAACTCTAGCGCCGGTTGAAGTTGTAGCCAAACCGACATCCAAGAAACACTGGAAGGCACCAGGCTGTCCATCGACATCTTCGACATTGTACTCTTGACCATTGACTTCTTTGGCACCAGCATAAACACTGTCTAGCTTAAGCTTTTTCAGTATTCTTCTGGCCAACAGCAAACCAGTGGCGTAGGTCGAAGCATAATTGGTCAGACCAACTTTTACTCCATATCTTGGCAACTCATGCGAGTATGCAGCAGCCATAACCACGTCTCCCTGAATGCGAGCATAGGCGATCTTTTATTTAAAACAATCTTTATTAATTCTCTTATTTCATGGTTCGATTATAATTAAGAATTGAAATTTACTTGGGTGGTTACGTCTGTGTTGGAAATTCGGACAACCAGTCGGTATTTTGGTGTGTTGTATTTATTTTTCTCTTGGAGAATCAAGCGTTTTCTGGCATAGTAGTCAGTTTTTCCCTCTTTAAAAATTTTTTTCAATTAAAAACCCAAGTGGAAGATGGCAAAAATGTTCAACTAACCTCTGCGCCTTTTGTATTTTACTTGAAATCGTTTAAAGTAAGCTTTATTCTTGACTACTTTAACAAAGGCCTGTTTTAAATGCAAAAAATAGAAATTTATATGTGACAATGTGCCGCGAAAATGTGATCACTTTTAATCACATTTTCGGCGGCAGCGGTGAATAGGTAAACTACGGAAAAATTTTGCTTACCATTTTGCCAATATTAGTATTATTTCAAATTTAATGTGTGTTAAAATTAACCAAAAGAATCTGCCGCGATGAATTCGCTCACTCTTGATTTAAAGAGTTAAGGTCGTTTTAAATAAATGTATGTTTTGAAAAAGTTTTGATTTAGGACTAGGGAAAATTGCAGCAAAATGCACAAATGCTTTGAAAGCATGTGCTTTCAAATTGCAACTCGTATAAGCATACTTGGTTATGTTGCAAATTTTAACTATCTGTTCAAGAGTTACTTTGGCAGAGATTTAGAGAAAAAAATTGTTTTTTTAAATTTTTGTCTTGATAAAAAAAATTAAAAAGATGTTAAACAAAATTTAAGCATGCAATAGTTAAAAATGAATGCAAAGGATTGTTTTAATTTAATTTTATTTACCAAATAATCTAAATTTGTTAAGCTACTTTAGGAGTGATGTTTTGTTTGGATTTTTTGAAATAAAAAAATTTCAAACTAAATCAAATTTACATTAATTGAGTCCATGGTTAAAAAGCAAACGCTTTTCTGAATTTAGTGGTTTTGTTCTAAGAAAAAGTGATAAGCATTTTTGAGTGATTCGACGCAAAGCTTAAACTTGGTCATGTTATTGCTAGAAGCATAATTTAGATAATTTTAAATAAAACTTTAGAAGAATTCATGTTTAAATGCAAACAAAAAAATCTATTACATTGGCTCTTCTTTTATTTTATTTTAATTTTTTTGAAATAAATTACAGAAATTTTTCCAAAATCTATTGCGTTTTAAAAAAATTCAAGTTAAAAAACAACTTTTTTTAAAGTAAATATTAGTCTATTTTAAATATTTTTTCAAAATAAAAAAACAAAAAGATCGAGATTTTGAAATGAAATAATTCAAATGAAAATCAAGAACTTAAAATTTGAAGAATTGATTAATTACGATTGAACAATGCTAAAATTATTTACTAGAACCGAAAAAAAAATTTGAAAAAAGACCATTCATAAATCTAAAATTATTCGTTTGAAATAAATTTAGAGTCAAAATGTGAAATCTAATTATTTTGCAATTTTTTAATTTCTAATTTTATTTTGGATGATAAAAGCAGCTTTAGAAAATGAAATATGAAAATTTTGAAAATTTGAAAAATCTAACTAAACATTGGATGATTTTTTAGCAATCAAGATGATGGTAAGCTAACCTTGTGAAAAAAAAAATTAAAACAAATCACAAAGTAAATTAGGAAAAATTTACAATTAAATTAACAGATCATTAAATGTTTTATATTTTTTATCAAACCAATACGAGTTCAATTTAATTAGAGCCAAACATTTTTTAAAATGTTACTTTTTCTAAAAGAAAGAATTTTTAGAATTCAATTTTTTACAATGGAGTAATCAAGCTATTGCATTAAAAAATCGTTTTATTTTCTTTGTAGAGTTTTTTGTAATGGTAAAAATATTTAGTCCAGTAATGAAATTTAGCTAATGCTAAAACTCGAGAGAGAATTTTCGAAAAAAAAGCATGAAATTTAAACAAAAATTAAAACACATTTCCAATACCACTACTTTTTCTTAAAATAAAAAAGCGAGTTTTAATACATTTTGATCGCTTTTAACATTGCTTAACTACTTGTAAAATAGAATCTTCTTTTTAGCTAAATTTTCTAACTTAAAATGTTATAGCTTCTTAAAAGTATATTAAACGTAATACTACAAGGATGAATTGAAGCAGCTAGAGACCATATATATTTGAGAGCATTTTTTTTTTTCAAATTTTTCATTAGAATTCAATAAATTTGGCTTTAATAAAGCAAATAAAAATAGAAATCGTTCGCTTTATTTCATTAATCCAAGGCAGTTTAACTATGGAGTCCGAAGTTCTAACCTATTACTATTTCTATCTATCAGTAATATATTTTTTTCAAATTCTCAATCAATCTTAATCTATTGAAAATCTTTAGTATTTGCAAAAGCTTGAGCAATTTAATGCATGTCTAAACAGTTTGTCTCTTGAGGTAATTAACTCAATTAACACTGGTAACTCGAACCAATTTCAATATGATTGTCCCAGATCAGATCGCAGTTCCAGTAGAAATGTAATTTTATATTCTTTTTTTTTCACTTTAAAAGAAATGGGATCTGGATTAGTTTTAAATTTTTAAGCATTCTGAATGTTCGTCAAGTGATTTGAATGAGCAAAGTTATGTTGAAGTTGGTTCGCCAGACAAAGACCCAAATTGGACTGAATTCAAAGAAAGGCAGAAAAATTTTAACAAATATGTCAAGCAAAGATTTATAGTTGAATTCGGACCGATCGAAAATTTAACATACAAAAAAATAAAGCGATCTTCATATGATGTCATGAATAAAATCAAAGGTATATTAAAGTAGCTGTTCAAAAGGTTGACTTGATATACTATTCATTATTTTAGATGAAGCCAAAGAAAAATTTTTGCCCCAAAATTTAACCGAGTTAGAATTTAAAAACTATTGGAAGAGTGCACTGAACACAATAAGACAAACTCGGTACAGATATAGATCAAAGCTGAATAGAAACAAAGCAAGCAATTTTTAAGGTCGTTGCCGAACACTTACTATTTGTTAAGCTAATTTTATAGTATTGATTTTATTTTAAATTGTATTAGGTATTAGGATTTTTTTAGTTTATAAAGAATTCTATAGTTTGTAGGTTCTAATAAACCGTTAAATTAGTAGTAGAAAATATTAGAAAAAAAAATTTTTTTCCTATTTTTAAACAAAAAGTTTTGATTGATTTTAATCAAAATTTTTATTACTGAATTATTTTGATTTAATAAATTTTTAGTATATCAATTTTATTTTTTAATTTTCCTAATTATTTTTAATTAAAATTCACTTTTTGATCGATTTAATTTATAAAATAATTTGCTTTAAATACTTAATAATCTAAAAAAATTAAGAAAAAAAAATATTTACATTTCAAACGATAATACACATGTGTTGGTAATTTTAAAATCACGTTTTAATTTCATTCAATTCTAAAAGAAGCTTTAAAAGATGGAATTTAGCTTTTTAGTAAAAAATAAATTAAATTTTGATTTATTAATTAGTATTAAAAATCAAATGCATTAACAGAAAAATGGACATAAACTTAAAGTATTTAAAAAATTCTTTTTCAAAATTTAAAACGAAGCTAAATATTTTTTTAAATGGCAAATTTACCGCAATTCTAGAAACTGAAATTTAAAAAAAAAACTCTGAACAATTGCATCATGGTTGAAAAATGTCTCCAATATATTACTGAATTAAAATTTAAGAGTTCATTTTAAGAGTACAATTTTTTTCATGTATGTCAATTTTGAAATTAAAGCTTTCTATAAGCAAAATTCATATTGATATGCCGCTCAAAATTTTAGAAATAAAACTCTAGATTTGTAAAATCAAGATTACTTAATAATTACTCTAAATTCAATTGTCATTCATGTATCTAAAAATAAAGAATTCTTTAGCTTATGTTTTGGCTAATGCGATTCATATACTCATTGTTAAGCTTAGCATTTAACTTGATATTCGTTTAGTTTTTCAAAATCTAAAAAAAAAACTGATAGGAATCAAAGTTTAATAAAATTAAAATAGAACAATTCGAACAAAAACTAAGCTTTCAAAGCTTTTTTTTGTGGCAAACAAAAATTATAAAAAGAATTTCTTTCGAATGAGTCAATTGAACGCCAAGAGATCCATTCGTGATTAATCAAAGTTAGCTCATCCTGAACATTGGTACAATGAGGATCAGCAATTAACAGGTTATAGTTTGATTGATTGCTAGCAATTCCAATAACGCCTTTCGAAGCGCTGTCCAGATTACCACCCATCATACTAGGCGAGGAAAAATTTTCAAAATGTTTTGTGATTTCCGGAATGTGCTTTTCTAAGTTTCCTACATCACAATGAACTATCTTGCATGGCACGTTATATAGACAATCTATCACAATACTTGATTCGAAGCATCCTATCCATTCTTTTGAACCTAAAAAATGTGATGGCTTATCACCGCAATCTACCAAAATTTTTTGAATTTCTAAAATTGAAGGCTCTGGAATAACTGGTTCATTTGTACCAAATTTTTTATTTAAAGCAATATTTTGGTTTTTGATCCAAGAACAAATTGTTTGAGTTGTCCGATAGCCGCAACCAAAACCAACATCATTATATCCATCACAGCAATAGTGATAATAATCATATCTTCCTTTGGCATAGCATATATTTGACAATTTCTCACTTGATTTGAGTTTAAGATAGAAATTTTCGAGTTGAATTAAGTTTTTAGACATCTTTACCAGAAACAACCAAAATTTCAATATTCTTTAAAAACAGAATTGATTTTTTTATTGAAAATCGAAAATATCAAATTCCCAAAAGCTCTTGAAAAATTATTAATTTATATTCATTAAAATATTCTTAAATAATTTAGTGCTTGAAAAGTATCAATCTCTTAAACTAGGTTAAAATAATTTAGCTAAATTTTGAATTTATAAAATAATATTTTATTGCATTAGTTTATTAACAAATTCGACTAGATTTCATTTGATGAATGAACATAGATGAACAAGTGCTAACGAAATTTGCTATTAAATAGATTAATTAAAAGCTATGAATATGACAAATTTATGCTTAACAAAATATGCAAACCAAAATGTATTCTGAATTTTCCATTAAATTTCAATTTATTTGAGTATAAAAACTAGTTTTTCAATGTTTTTGTAAATTAATCAATCATTTTTATTATATGTGTAAGAATGATTAAATCTAAAGTTAAAAAAATTCAAAACTTAAGTGCTATCTGAATTTCCAATTTTTGACTTTAAATTCGTAGACCGCATATTTGAAACCCTAAATTCAATTCTTTTTAGGAAGCTCAAAATAAAATTCTTTACCCAGGAGTCAGAATTTTTTCTAGTTATTTTAACAAAAAAAGAAAGTGGGGTCTTAAGTGATCTCTGGGATTACATACGATTCAAGTGAAAAAATTTTTTTTTAAACTTTTTTTCAATAGTTAAAATTGCCAAACCCTTTTTTTAATAAAATACTAAATAATAGATTGTAGAAAATTTTATGCTCTTTCAGAAAATATATAATTTTTAAAAATATTTTGATTTTATAATTGAATGTTTGGATCTGAAAGAACTACAACTCTTTAAAGTGTTAGTTATTTTTAGACCCGCGGGTAGCCAGAATTTTTTTTTGAGCCTCCCAAAAATAATATTAAATTTAAGGTTTCAAAGGATGTAGTTAACGAATTTAAAGTAAAAAATTAGAAATTCAAAATTCATTTAAGTTTTGAATTTTTTTATCTGAATTTTTATTTCAAAAAGCTTGATTCAAAGAGAAAATGAAAAAATTTTAAAAATAAAAGACTGGTCACTCAACGACGACAACTCAAAATCCATTAATCTATTATTTAACTCAAAATTTTCAAGTTCACTTATTATATTTACTTTGAGCTTTAAGATTCTTTTAGCTAATAAAACTCAAAATTTAGGGGTTCTCATACGTATTTACCATCCTATCCACAATAATCTTTGACTGGTGGATTATTTTGCTTTCTCTGCCAAAATTTATATTTTTTACTTAATTTTTAACTTAATTTCTTTAAAAAAAGCAAAGATTTTTTTTCCAAAAATTTTCATATAAATTTGTTATTTCAAGTTAACGTGCTCTGGTGTTTAACTAGGTAAAATATTCAGGTAAATTTGGCCAGGAGAAGTTCGTAGTTTTGACCAGTCCCAAAAATAAAGTTATTTATTTATTTTATGGTTTCATTAAAACCGATAAGTACTATAGCGGTGATTCGAAATTTTTGGCTCAAGATTAAATTTTAAATCCTAAACTCGAGTCAAAAAGCTTGAAACCGGGAACGTATTTATTCATTAACACCGGGGAACGCATTTATTGATTTATTAATTAGCATTAAAAAATTAAATGCATTAACAGAAAAATGGATATAAACTAAATGTATTTAAAAAATTCTTTTTCAAAACTAAAAACGAAGCTAAATATTTTTTTAACTGGCAAATTTACCGCAATTTTAGAAACTGAAATTTAAAAAAAAAATTGATTCGATATTTTTGGCTCAAGATTAAATTTTAAATCCTAAACTCGAGTCAAAAAGCTTGAAACCGGGAACGCATTTATTCATTAACATTTTTACTCTCTAATATTGTTTTCCCCTCTCACACATATTCGAAACATCAATTCAAAAAAAATACACATACACTGAGAGAGAGAGATGAAATAGATTATATTACATAGTTTTGAATGAGAGAATAGAATAAAATTATAAAAATTAATAAGCTTAAAGAACTTTATTATTTTAAGATTAATTTTACAATAAAAAAAAAACAAGGAATTTTTTTTTTGTTGAAATATAAAATTAAAAATTTCAAATCTGAGCAGCAAATTGTTATTTCGTAAATACTTTGAATCAATTTTTGTCTATTGATACTTTTGCTTTCACTTTTGTTTATTTATTATTTAAAAGGCAAATTTTTGAATTTTTTATCTCGGAAAAAAGTCATTATTGGACCAAGAGTATATAGCAAAATAATAAAACCAAAATAGTTTGGAATTTATTCTAAAAAAAACTTGAAATTTTGATTTAAGTAATACAATTCTAATAATATGAACTTGGTATTGCTCTTTAAATAGGGAACTTTTTTTTTCTGACATGAGTCAACTTTGAAGAGTGAAGTTGAGAGCATTTTTTTCTGGAGCAGAGCAATTTATTTTAACTTAACGAAATTTAGAATATTGAAAATAAAATTTTGATAAATATTTTTTATTTTATTATTTTTATATTTTTTGATCAAAATATACACTAATAATTTTAAGGGTCAACCTAGTCCCCACAAACAATAAACTGTCACCCACAAATCAAAAATTTTTACCCACAAAGAAAAAAATTTCAGCCCAAAAATAAGTTGACTAAGACAAAAACTGCTCTCCACAAATAAAAAAACTTCAAAGGACAAATTTTTTCATAAATTTTCAAAACTATTAAAAACAAAAAAAAAACTTTTATTATCGAAAATCATAATCATGATGACTATGATTTTCGATAATAAAAGTAAAATTCCGATTCGAACGATTCCGAGTCACCAGTTAGCCCTAAAATAGATTTTAATTTAATATTTATTTTTTTTTGTATGTAATTTTATAAACACTATTTGAATAAATTATTTAATTTATTACAAAAACATTATTTAATAAAGTATTAAATTTTTATCACCTCAAAAAATTTGTGTTTACTAGCTTTTTGTCTAAGATATGTAAAAATTATTTTTTTTTTGAATTCGCCACAAAAAAAATTGTATTTTGTAGTGATTTGTGTTGAAAAGTTTTTAGTTTGTGTTTTGATATGTAAAATATTTGTCTGTAATAACTGAATTTTAATAGTAATAATAGCAATAATAATAAAAGTTTATTATTAAATATAAATGGCTCAAATTCATTCTAAATTTTAGCAAAATTTGTTGATTATTGTAAAAAAATATTATACCAATATCTATTTTGAAAAAGTTATTAATGTTTAATTTTCTCTGCTCCGAAAAATTGCTCTCAACTTCATTATCTTAATCAACTTAGATTTCAAATTAATAGGAAAATTTTTAATAAAATTCAAGAAAGATATTTTTTATTTAAGAAGAATGAAGGAAAAAAAATAAATATATGAATAATGAAATTTTTTTTTAAATATAAATTTATCTTTAGAAAAAAGCCGACCATCCAATGTACATGGCACTCAAATTTCGATTATCAGTCGACTCCTTGAAAATAAATTACTGCTTTGCACAAAATATTTATTTAAATCAATGCTTACTTTAATCAATGTATTTACATGTCCTTCTACAGACAATGGAAGAGCCTTAACCTTGGAGCTATTAGTGATCCATTGTTTGGCATGCATTCCCTTCAGTCTACAAGTTATATTCTGCAAATGTATTTGACCCTTTCAATTTTTAATTAATTAATATATTTTTAATTTTATTTTAACAAGGCTCCACTTTAGCACTGATTGTTTCGCCTGTTTCATTGGATCTGTACGCCGGCGTCTTCCACTCCACCAAAGGATCGTAGATAAAAGTCTTCAAAATGGTCAGCAAAGGCTCTTTGTAATCTCTCAAAATTTTGAGTGTCACTTCACATGTTTTTCTGTAGCAGCCCTCAAATCCCAGAGGACCCATGGCCTCGATCATGTTGTGTGTCAATCGAAAAGGAACAATCTCAGGCACCCCTAGTGTTTCGCCTTTATTAAACAAACAATTGAAATCCACATGGATGCAATCTCCGTTGGAAGACTCCATTAAGATGTTCTCACAGTGTCGATCACCAAGACCCAGAACATAGCCGCACACACTCATTACTGCTGTGGTTCGCACATAATTGCATCTTGCGTTGTACCACGCATTTGGCTCTGGAAAAGTCCTCAAAAACCATTCATACAGCACCGTAGGTCTGTATCTGTCCAAAAATACATTGAAAATTTTCAGCGCATACTCCTTGTCTCGGTTTATTTTGTCTTCGTGTTGTCTCCACTCGGACGAGGTCACTGGACTAACTCCCCTTTCCTGGTACAATTTAATCAATATTGATCTAAGTGTAGACAAATTTTCTATCCATTCGATAATTCCGCTGTTCTCATTCAGAGGGGTTACTGCATAAGTGCGTATGTACAAATTTCTTCGCCTAGACTCGGGCTCTTGTTTCAAGCACTTGTTAACAACTGAGAAGAACTCCATGATCCGGTAGTCAATTCTGAGATCGTCTTTGGCCTTGCACAAAAACGAGTACAATTTTCCGTCAGTGCCACGGATGGTCACTTTTTTGGGCTTTTGAAGTGAGTTCATCACAATGACATTG
This sequence comes from Brachionus asplanchnoidis, assembly GCA_025491095.1. Lineage (NCBI taxonomy): Eukaryota > Metazoa > Rotifera > Eurotatoria > Ploima > Brachionidae > Brachionus > Brachionus asplanchnoidis. Next base: position 2,754,044 of record JAILYF010000013.1, on the reverse strand, counting down.
TCTTCAAAATTGCTTATGTAGACAAGCTCGAGTGGATATGGGTTGTGGGTCCGGTACGGATTCGAAGTCAAGCTTGAATTGTTCTCATTAGAGGGCAATTCATATCAATTTTTTTCCATTAAAACAGCGCAATGTTTTTCAATTTTTATAAAATAGTTTTATTGGATAAAAAAATATGCATTATGAAAATTTACATGATAAAGTTTAAAAAAATTAACAATTAAATTTTATTTTTTAGATAGTTTGAAAATAGTCCCATTTAAAAAGAATGACTTAGCAACAAATCAATAACTAAAGAGATGCTTGAATGTTTAGAAGAAGATAAAATTGAGGTTCATAAAACTTGTAGAACTTAAAAAAATGAATTCAATGAAGAAAGAAGCAAACGGTATAAGCGATTCGATAGAAGAATGCTTAAGAAACATGGGAAATGAGACCTATAGAAAAATGCTTATAGAACTAACAAAAGCATATTAACACTGGAGATGAAAACAAAGAAAAAAAATCAAAATATAAATATTTTTTGCCTTAATGAAAGTATCAATGGTTGTTGAAATGTACTTCTAAGCTTTTTAGTCGATTTGATGGTGAATTTCTCTGCAAAATTTAAAAAGTGAATATAAAAGAGAGCACAAACTGAATAATAATTATAGATATCTAATTAAAAATAAAATTCTAAATTAAATATACATTTTTTTCGTCTTTTAATGAAAAATTTGCATACAATTTTGAAGTAGCACGAAAAAAAGTGCGATGCATGAAATTCATTTCTTAAAAAAATAAATAGGAGATAATTCAGAAATATTATTACATTGAAATTAAAAAATGAAATAGCAAACACAGGATATTTCGCTATTTTGGTTTAAAATTAAAATCTTTAAATTTATTTATTTTTTTACAAAATAAGAAAATAACTTTTTTTCTTTAAAAAAAAATTTTTAAAAAATAAAAGATATTTAAGAATATAGTTAATTAGAATTTTTTAAACTTAAAAATATTTTGCACTCTTTTAAAAAATATTCAAGATCAATTTAATAACATAAGGCTCTTAATTTTCTAAGTAGGTGAAAGGCTTTTATAATGCTGAAAATAAGTTATTTTCTATATTTTGAATTACCAAAGTAAAAAATGATATAATTAAGAAACAAATCAAAAAAATCGGAAATTTCCTTTTGAAAACTTTTAATATCTGAGATATTAAAATAATAGTGTCTTTTAAAAAAATTAATACATTTAAAGACATATTTTTAAACAATAAAAACTAAATATCCTATGCTTACTTTAATCTTTTTAATTTCAATGTAATAAGATTGCAAAATTAACTCACATTTATTTTTTTAAAAAATAAATTTTGAACGCACTTTTTTCATGCTTTTTCAAAATTGTATGTAAATTTTCATTTAAAGACGAAAAAATACACCATATTTTTTTCTATTTGTTTTAGAAAAAAATTAAACTTAGTCTTATTTATTAATTCAAATTTATTAATATTAAATTCTATTTTTTTTGCCTTTTTTTTACATGGCCTTTAAGGCGTTTATTGAAATAATAAATAAAACAAAAAAAAATTGAGAAAATAAATTAAATTTGATAATTTATAAAAAAAAAGTTTTTTTGCAACATCATATTGAAACAGTGAGTTTAAAAATATGAAGTGTTATTTGAAATTGACTTGGTATCAAAAGACGAGAGAAGTCGCGCGATTCCACTATTTTTTTCAATGGCCTAAACGAACTGGCCAAGCTCAGCGAACTTACACCAGTTTCCACATTCAAATTGCCAAGCTGAACAAGCTTTTCGGCCAGTTCGCTTGAATCCATAATAAATTTTTTCAGATCAGGCTGTTGACGTATGGCTTTGTCAATGACCATTTTGCACCGATTTTTTCTCAGCTCTACAGATGAATTTTTCACTGCTATCAGCATCCAAATGGCCTGATTTGGATACAAAAACAACACTTTCATTATAATGTTGGACAGGGTCTCAAAAATTCTTTCTTCCGGGTGGCAAATGCGCGAGACCAGCTGTGGATAGACGGTCAAAAAGGCAAATGTGGGTATGCGTTGCAGGGCGTTGGACACAGTTTGGTTCAGTTTGGTCAGAATGGTGTTCAGATTGCTCAGATTTCGGCTGGATGAAGAGGAGGATGAGGAGCGTGACGAATGATCGAAATAGTCAGCGCCAAAGTCCAGCCACAGTGACATCATTCTGGGCAGCGATTGGTAAATAAATCGGCAGCCAAATTCCAATGAGGCGCCATAGCAGCTCACTATTTCCAAAATGTAATCCCAGAATTTTTCTTTTTTGCCTGTGTTCTCACTGACCGAAGTGGCCAATCGGTCCAAAAACTGCGCCAATTCAAAGTGAGCTTGTTCTGTATTTTTCCTCATCTTTTGAACTTCTAAATAATTTTTTTTAATTGTGTCGCTATCGACCGAGCCATTCTCTTCGCTAAACTTGGTGTACATCAACAAAACCTTGTAGTAGAGCTCGTTATTGGAGCTGTTATTGATGGAATTGGTGTCAGTGAACAGCTCGCTGAGGCCTTTTTGTAGATAGAACAGAGCCGAGTCTTTGTCCTCGCGCTGCCAGTACCATTTGGACTTTTCGACTAGCAATTCCTCCAAATTGCTTGAATCGCTGGATTTTATTTGGCCTTGAGCATTCAACATGTATTGATAGGCATTTTCGAACATGTTGGCTTTTCTGGCTATTTTTGCCAAGCGCAGCCACAACTTTGCCGACTGTTTGGTCAAGTCTAAATTCAGACTAGAGGACAAAAAGTTGAGAAGAGCAAGGCGCACATTGTAAATAGGCTCCAAGTGTTTGAAAGATGGCTGCATCACCAGAACCCTGCGTTCCCATGGCTCAATTAGAAACGAGTCCAGATTTTTGATGAGCACATTTCTGTATTGATCCCTGTCGGTGTCGCTGCGTATTCTCAGCATTTCGCCCAAACAACTGTCAATTTCTTGCAGAACCTGCAAATTAACAATATATTCATATCCTCTTTCGTATGAATTTCCACCTGACTCCATGCTCACCGCCGACAATGGTCCAATTTGTTGTTCCCGCAAAATTGTCAAAGTTTCACAAAATTCTTTTTCATTTTTTTCCGAAATAAGACTAAACAATTTGCCAATGCCGGCATTGAACGAATTGAATGTGATGTTGCGCTCAGCCGTGTTCAAAAAGCCTTTGTTGCCGACCACCAGCGACACGGACTGGCTTTCATTGAAGCAAATGGACTCGAGGCTTAACGAGTCTTGATTGGCCGCTTTGCTTGATCCCAGCACAGTTTTGAGCTTGTCCCAAGAGCCCAGCTTCCAGCAAGCCTCAACCCGGTATGTGTCCAGAGACTCCTTCCATTCCGGCTTGTCGCCCATCAGACCCTCCAGGTAGCTGAGCGCGTTCCGGTACCGGCCTATGGAAATAAATGTCCGAATGTAGTTTTCATGCTGTTTTATGTCGCATTTAGCGTTTTCGTTTGACTCGAGCATTTGTTCTATGCAAGCTATGGACTCGTTTAGACGGCCATTTATTTTATGTCTGAAGGCCGCATCAGCCAAACTTTCTTCGCTGCCTTTTTTTAGCAGCAAAATTCCACTCGCAGCGTCAATTTCGTCCATTGACGCGTACAAATTTTGTAATTCGACCAAATGCTCGTGTTTGATGTGGATGGTGAAGCTGTCTATCTGGACTGCGCCCGCCGTATTCCGCATGTACAGCTCGTAGTGCATGAGCGATCGGCAGTAGGCTTTGCACTCGAAGGCGGCCTTGGAGATGGCTTTTTGCGGAATTCGTCGAATGAATTTGTTGAATTGTTCAAATAAATCTTTGTATTTGCACAAGAGGATTTCGTTGGCTGTTTGCTTTTCCGAATTGCTGTTGAGTGTGGGCCGAGAGACCATTTTGGACCGGGACTTGGAGTTCAATGTGGCTTGGATTTCGTTCATTTTGGCACGGTAATAATTCAATTGTTTCATGAGATGGTCGTAGATGTTGAATATGGTCTGACAGCATATGTGATGGTACTGCAGGATTTTTGGATTTGACAGGGTCGGAGTTAAGGTGACGCCTGTGGGAGCTGTTACGGAATTGTTTGGCGAGGGACTTATGGCAAATTGATTGAGCTGAACTACGCTCATTATCTCTTCGAATATTTGGTCGATTATTTCATTGCTTAGATTTTGAATGATAATTTTTATTATTACATATGGAAGAATGAACAGTGCCACATTCACATTGAATCGTATGATAAACTGCAATTTTGGAAAAACCTTAAAAAAATTCAAAATTAGTTGAATGATTAGAATTAAATATTTTTAAAGGACTGGGAACTTTTAGAGAAAGATTTGGATCAGGAGCACTTTTAAATAAAATTTGTGCATGGTGTTGTGAACTTCAAATACAAATTGAACAAAAATTGGTCATTTTTTGATAAATTGAGATTTAAGTTAATAGAAAAATATTTAGAAAAATGCAATCACAAATTGCAACATACAGTGCTGCTACGATAAATGGTTCTGAGGAAAAATTACGTGATTTTTCGAAAATTTATGTAATTTTACCGTATTTTACTTAAAATTACTTTTGTAAAATTACGTAAATTTACGATATTTTTCAAAAAATTAGGTTTATACGAGAATTTTTGGTTAATTTATCAATTAAACTTTTTAATTTTTTATAATTACCATTAAATTGTCAGCAATAAATAAATGTTGTAAAGAATACTTTAGAATAGACTAGAAACTCTTCGCTAGCGATGAGTTAACTCTTCTTCGTCTAAAATCGGGTCAAAAATGATTCAATATTAGCTCAAAGACTTTTTTTTTTTAATTAAAATTTTTTCCATAGATCAACCTAAATTTTTATTTTTTCGATTGATAAGGTTTAAGACGGTTGAAAGTAAATCCAATTAGGTGAAAGAGCTGCTAATGTAATTCTCTGAAAACAGAAATTTTTTTTAAGAAACGTACTGTGCATAGTTGCGTTAACTTTAAGTCTGCTTATGATGTGCAAAAACTGTGAAGAGTTAATCAGACAAAGATAGTTGATGCAGTTGAACTTTTTATGATGTAAAATTAAAATAAATAAAAAACAAATGGAAATAAATTGAAACAAACACGTTTTCACTTTTTTACTTTTTTTTTGCTTTCCTTTACGATTTTTTACCTCAAAAAATAATTCGTTAAGTAATTTTACGTAAAATTTCGTAAATTATATTTAGATGCGTTGAAAAGACAAAATTATTTTTTTTTCATTTTGTTTTGGAAAATTCTATTAAAAGACGTAAAAAATGATCTTTTTGTGGCCCTTTTTGGTTTACCAACTTTTACGTAAAAATGTCGTAAATTTAGATAGTTTTACGTAAAATACGGAAAAATTACGTCAATTTTTACTTTAAAATAAATTTTTATTTTTTTTCAGTAAATCAAATCAAAAATCAATTAAAAGCTTGATAAAATCGATGTTTTATTTTTAGTTTTTTTTTCATCATAAATTTTTTTTTGGTATAACAGTAAAATGGTGCTTTTGTTTATTTGTAATATAAAATCAAAACATGTTATGTAAATTGTAGCAAATAATATATCCTCTGTACTATCAATATAATGATTCTGCAAAGCTCTGCAATAAATCTGCAAAATTCAGAAAATTGTGAATTTGGGATATTTTATTACATTATAAATTCAACTCAATTTTAAGTGGTGGCGCAGATGATGTATCAGTTGCTAAAATTTACAGAACATGCTTTGATCATTCAGAACTTAAGTTTTCGTTTTTAATATTTCGTTTTTGTTTTTTGTACCAAAATTTACAATGCACTAAAATTTCAGCCTTTTATTTTTTCGTTTTTGTTCAGAAAAAAATCAGAGCTTTTGCAAAAGTTGAATTTATTTTATAGGAAAAATTAATCTGGGAGCATCCCGGGACTAACCCGAACGGCATGACGCCTTCCTTTTAGTCCCCTTGCTCTATTTAAAATTAAATAAAACTAAAATTAATAATAAAAAATAAAGTTGTCAATATTCTATAAAATTTACGTATAAAAAAAATTTAGACAAAAAGGTTAAAAGTATAGCGTAATAGTAGTGCTATAATCTGACTTTTCTTGGTAATTTCAAGTAAAAATGCACCTTTTTGCCAAAAAGTGCGTAATTTTACGATTTTTGGCGTAATTTGTCTGAAAATTTTCTGGTAATTACAACTTTTACGCCAAATTTCGTATATTTCACCAATTTATGCTATAATGCGTGAATCGTTAGATGTCAAATATAAACCGATTTTTGGCAAAATATCGTCTTATTAAGAGAATATTTTTTTATCTATATCTTAATAAAGAAAGTAAAATCTTATTTTTACGACAATTTTCGTAAAAAGACCTATTTTTACTCTAAAGAAAAAGTAATTTCTTCTTAACTGATCAAATTTACTAATTTCTATAATTTAAAATATTTTTTGCTTAAAGAATCTCATTATGAATTGTTTTGCATCTTCTTAAAAACTAAAGGGAGAAATTTAAAAAAATTTTTGGATTCAGATACGAATTCTATAATTCGTCATAAGTGACATTCGCTTCAAATTTCGTAAAAAACTGGTTCTTTAAATTAAAGAATTAAATTTCATTAAAAAGAAATTTTTTTTCATCCTAAAAACTTTAACTTTATCTATGGCACCCTGATAAAGATTATATCAACATTCTTCAAAATTGCTCCTGTTCCATTGCTCTTAATTTCACTATTGCGAACTTTTGATTAAAAATTAATTAAAATAAATTTTTTTTAAAGTTTTAATCCTGGTACAAGAAGTTAATAAAGGCAAATTAAAGTAAATTATCAAATTTAAATTATCATGTTCAAAAATAATTATTAAAAAAAGTTTTTAAAGTAATATTTTGATTCTGAAATATATTGTAGAAGCAATTTTCAATGAAAAAATTTAATGTAAGACTGAATTTTTATATCTGCAAATCTCGGCTAAAATTCATGCTTGCATAAGTATGCAAAATCCTTGTGTAGGATTTAACATGGTATATTACAAATGAAATTATATAAATGCATTTAATTTTTTTAATTAAAAACGCTAAATCAAAAATAAAAGTGTAATATTTTTTAAAGATAATTTTTGAGCATGATCAGTAAAATCTGATAATCAACTCTAATTTGCCTCAATAAATTGAATTTAGTACTAAAAAAGTTGAGAAAAGGCAAGTCTAATTCATTAAAATTTACCTCAAATTTTATCAAAAACACTTCAATATAATTGAAATAATGTTTAATTAATAAATTTATTGATTATTTTGAAGCATAAAAAAAATTTAAGCTACATTTTCTTTTAAAGATAAAAGTAAGTTTTTTCAAATGATTGATTTAAGAACACTATAAAAGTAAAAATAACGTTTTCCTTGAAAATAACAAAATATAGCGCTGCTTTCTCAAATTTTTAAAAGAAAATGATTGATATCTGTCTCAAGATCAATTAAATAAAAAAATTCAAAAATTATTTATTATTTTACTCATGAGTCGATTTTTTTATTTAAAAATTTTCAAATCAATTCTTTTATTTAAATTTATTCTAACTGAAAAATTCATTTGAAGGATTACCTGAATTCCACAATGTAAGTAGAAATCTTTTTGAATTTTGAAAAAAAAAATTTCGTATAACTATGATTTTTTTATTGTAAATTATTTTAAATTATACAATTTAATTTTAAAAATGTAGTTTAGCTTTCTTATACTCTGAAAAGAGATGGAGAAATGGTCTTTTCTATAAACGCTTAACCATATAACAATACCTAGCTATTGAGTTTTCTTAAAGACGATTACGGCACAACATTAACAAGTATTTCTAATTCTTATAATTTAATCTGGGAGTAGTGATATTTAAAAATCTTTATAGGATTGTTCTAAAAGAATTAATGAAATTAGTTAAACTTGCCATGATAAAAACTCTCTCTTAATTTTTAATTTTTATTTTTTATAAGAAAATTTTATTTAATTTTTTACTTTTTATTTTTTTCGTCCTAAAAGAAGTTTTATTCAATTAAAAAAATTTATAAAATTGTTAACGCTAAGAGATGACCGGCCCAGTTGACTGGTGGTTTTTGTTGTCAAATTTTTGGTTGCCTTGGCAGTCAAATTTTTTGACCGAAAAAAGATGCCGAGCCTAAATAGACGGCAATTAATACGGCCAAAACTTAGGCCCATGGTCATTTTTTCGGACACTTTGGCGGTTCAAAATTCTGACTGCCAAAATATCGGGCACAAAAATTAAAATGTTTATCTAATTTGAAATTTTTTTTTTCCACATTATTTTATATCAATTAAATTTTTTAATTAAAAATATTCTTTTTATAAATTATAGAATGCCGCAATATTTATTGCCCTCCGTATAGGTTTGTCCGTAAAATTGAGATAAATAATCTTTTATGTTAAATTTTTAGGAAAAATATTGTATAATTCAAAAAGAAATTAAGTTTCTTGAGTTTAAGTTTGAGCCAAGATCAACCTTTATTTCAATATTTGATTAAAAAAATCAATAAATGCTTCTTAATTTTAGAATATAATTAGCCTAACAGGAAAATAATTATTCTAAATTGGGCAGTAACTTATAATCCAAAGCTTTCTGAATTGATTTAGAGATATTCGGTCAGAACTGAGTTTTTCAGTTAATTTTTATATTAGAAGTTCACAACGCAAGGTTTTAAAAAATTTCTGCTTGATAACAAAGATTAATGACATTATTTAATAAAGATCTCTTTTTTTAGTGATAGAAAATACTTCCTTTTAGATGTATTATTCAATTAGCTTTTAAATTAATTGAAATTTTCAGTGGAAAAACTATCAATTATTAAAAGAGGAAGAAACAATTAAAAGAGATATAAAATGGCAAAAAAATTTATTATTTTAAATCATTTAAGAATTAAGATATATATTTCAAAAATTGATTTTTTCTTTAAAAAAATGACATTGTGAAAAAATTTGAAATAAAATAAGCAATTAAATATTTTTTATTACGAATCAATTTTTAATTGGAATTTTTGATATCTGACTGATAAGAAGATCATACTTCAATGATTCTTTTTTAAATATGCTGCGAGATTGATATTTAATAAAGAAATTTGTATTAATGATTTTTTTTTAAAATGATCAGAAAAAGTTAAATGATGTAATTTTTTAACCACTTTTTAGCTGGTCATGTTAAATTCATTAATAAAAAAATAGACTTTTAAAAGAATCTAAACGAAAGTTAGATAACATTAAAAAATAATTATAATTAATAAATCAAACAGGCAGCTACGGTAGAGATATGGTTCAATTCGCAGTTCTCTTCTGTAGTTTATTACTTTTATTTTATTAATTACTTTATTTTCTTTATTTAATTTAATAATAATTATTAATTTGGAAATTTTTATGCATTTTCTAAATTGATTTTTAGTAAAATTTTTGCAGTGCCAAAACTTTTCAAATAATTTTAATTAAATAAAATCATATATCAAGATGACAAATAGTCTAAAAATTGATGTCACGAAAGCAAAAAAACCATAATCAATGATTTTAAATAAATTGATTGATTTTTATAGCGAAAGAAATTTAATCAAAACTTTGAAGACTCTTAAAAATTAAATTGTACCTAAAAAATGCATTTAAGTTATTTCTAAATCTCAATCACAATTTATTATTACTCTGAAAAAAGTGATGATTAAATAAAATAAATCTGTTAAAGTAAAAAGGATTCCTGTAAGATTACAAATGAAAATTCTGTTTTAAATTTTATTTGGATTTTACATTAAAAGCTAAAATGAAAAATTATCCAATAAAATGTAACATTAAATTTCAAAAAAATTAGTCCTTCGTTGGCAAAAATTTATTAATTGTGTGTGGTAAAATTAAATATTGATAGTTAATTCCTTTTTCAATTTATTTTAAATACGACAATAATAATTAAATTTTAAGAAAAAATATTTAAAAATTAAATTTTATTTTTTATTTCATAAAAATAAATGATAAAATTTTAATGTATCAGGAATGGATTATCTTTTGATTTTAGATATGACTCATTTAAAATTTAGACTGTTAATAATATTATTGATTTTTTTTGTACATTTTTACTAATTTATTATCGATATTTTATAAAAATTTTCATTTTATATAATTAATAAATAATATCAAATTATTTATTTAACTAAATTATCTACGTTCAAGTAAATTAATACATTTATAAATTTTTTTTTAAACCATCAGAAAGATTTATGGACATGAACAATTACTTAAACACATATTGCCCGTCTCATTTGAATGTAAACCTTTTATTTCTATAAGCGTTTTTTCAACAAGTGGCTAATTTATAACTCATTTTAAAGTTAAAATAAGCTCTATAAGATACAATAAAATAAAGGAATTTAACCTTGCTTGTATAATCAATTTCGCTTTTTATCGATATTTTTTCGTTAAAAGACCTTGCGGAATTTTAAATACAATGATGGACTTAATTCCATTCTTCGAGTAAATTGTATTCAAATTCAATTTAATTTAATTTGTAAAAAAAATATTTTTATTAAGCTATAACATCCAAATTTAACTTTAATTTATTTAACTTTAACTTTAAGTTTAGTTAAGAATAAAAATCATTATTTTGTCGAATTTGGTTTAGCCAAATTTAGAAGAAACAAATTGTTTGAACTTTTTTTTTTTTTTTTTTAATCAAATCGCCAATGTGGCGTAGTTTATTTAAATTAATAATAATAATAAATCAACTTAATAAGCCTTAATAAACTAATAAATAGTTTGACTAATTATTTAAGGCAGATACAGTTATTACTTATGGTCGTTTTTTTTTAATTTCAGATTTTATTCGCTCAATTTAATTGATATAGACAAAATTTAATTTTTTTACGAAATTAAATTTTTTTTACAAATTAATACATGATTGATAATTTTTTGACAGGGCCGTTTTATAATTCTTATTTCAAAATTTATTTTTACTTTGATTACTTAAAATATTCATCAATAAGTAAATTTTGTAGCACATTTTTGAAATTGATTAAAAAATTGTTTAGATTAGTAATTAAAATTTTTAGAAAATTTTATGAGTTTCTAGTTGTTTTTACGATAAAATCATCAATCTTGATTAGTTGATACATGTTGAAATGGATTAAACAAAAACAAATGCTAATCTAAAAGAAAATTTAACTTCAGCTTATTTAATCTATTCAAATAAGTAAAAAATCCATCATAAAAGTAATTTAAATATTTTTCAAGTATAATTATTATGAAGACTTCCGAAGTATTTTAATTTTTAATTTAATATTTACAAAGCAAAAAATTTTCCTTTCTTTTCTGTACCTTAGAAATTATTTTTAGAAATTTCATATGCCTGAATAGTCGCTAGATTTTAAAATATAATTTAATAGCTTAAATCAGAATTAAAAGGAAAAATTTAAACAAATATACAAGTTGTTTTTGCAGCATAGTATATACGTTCAAATGTTGAGCTTCTTTCTAAATTTTAGTTGACTCAACAAAAAATATTATAGATATCAATTTAAAAAAAAAAAATTTTGAAAATTTTGTGAATTTTAGATATTAAAAATTTTTAAGAGTTTTTGTAAGCCAAAAGTCGAGAATGAAAACTACAAAATGTTTAATTGAAAATCAGAAAAATACTAGCTGCTTAGACCTAATTTTATTTTTTTGTTTAGACCCCCAAACTTTTTTTAATCTATTTTCTTTGAGGGAATCTCAGGAGTTTTAGTTTTGACCCCTATTTTTTACTTGGAATTTACTAAGACTTTTCTTATCTTATAATTAACCCGCTTCCTTTCTTAAACTCAAATTTCCCTTGTTTCAAGTTTTTTATCTTGAATAAAAAAAAAGCAAATAAAGTAAAATAAATTCTTAATTCTGCAAGATTTTTATCTTGAATTAAAAAAAATCAATTAAGCATTTATATTTCAAAAAAATATTTTAATTCGTTGATGTGAATAGATGCACAAGCCTTAAGTCAAGTTAAATTAATAGTAAAATTAATTTTGTAAATATATTAAGTAAATATATTATTAATTTTTTTATTTTTCAGTCGGACTCATGGTAAAAATTAAATTTGCTGCTATCAGCAGTATTAATTTAGCAAAATATTTTTTAAATTTTTTATTTTTTTTGTTGTTCTAAAATTCAAGGCTCCTTTTTGTTGATTGCTAATTAATTTTTTAAAATCACCTTAAAATATGGCACTAATTTTTGCCTTTTCTAGAAATAAAAACTTTTAGAGAATCGATTTTTAATTATTTTTTCGTACTGATTTTAATTTATTAAATATTTGGGTAAGATATAAAAGATTACTTATAAAATTTTCCTAAAGTTAAATTAGTGTTTTCTGTTTAAAAAGATAAGCAAAATTTTAAAGTTAAATTTTTAAATTTTTAAAATAAGCAAGGCTCCATTTGTTTATTGGTCATCACTTTTCTTAATATCTTTTTTCAGAATTTTTTGAAAATTTTAATACTTCTAACCTTACAAATATTTTAATCAGTAAAAAATTGAACAATACCTTAAGTTCTTTGTCAAGAGATTGGCTATTTGCCGATGTTAGATCAATAACATCTTTTGAATTGAAATGAATTCCAATCTTAGAGATTAGATAAGCGCACCATTTATAAATCCATTCTTCGTATATTTTACACTCATTTAATATTATCGGTGTTTTCATAGCTCCTAAATTATCAAACGATTGAATTTCGTACTTGGATGATCTCAATGGTGTAAGAATTTCTTTGAAATGATCTGGAAAAGAGTTCCATAATTTTGTATTCTGTATTTTGTTCGAGCCACTACATTCATATATTTTCAAGCATTCCTGAATGGCATACGATGCCGAGTCCTGTTCGTGTGTGTTCCGGGCAGCTAGATACGCCTTGCTCAATTCAACAATCAATGAATAGGAAAAATTTTCACTAAATTCATTCGAGTCCTCGCCAATCAGACTCGGATTGAGCAAAAGCTCACTTGAGCTAAGGACAGATTGATTAAAACTTTGGGAAATATTTTCTGAAGAGTTCAATTTTTTTCCTACACTTTGGCTACTTTTGGCCGATTGACTAAGCAGCGAGCTGGTGGACGAATTGACCGGAATATTAGCCGGATCAATGGCACCTATTTCTCCCAGACAAGAGCCGAACAATATTTTGGCTCTTTGGTCCGTGTCACGGCATCCATTTAGCAGGGCAATCAAAATTTCCGCAATAATTTGCGAATTTTCCTGTCTCTCAATCAATTGAACTATCTGACCACCTTTTTCTTTCAGCAAAGCATTTAGTTTTTCCAAGGCCTTCACTCTCAGATCGGCATTTTCATGCAGAGCGCCTTTCAAATACTGCTTAATCAAGTACACAAATCCTTTTGAGTTGTTGTTGGCGTGATTTTGATTCAAATTATTCATATCGGTCATATACTTTACATCGGTGTATTTTTTCAAAGTTTGATTCACCTGGATCAAACAGTTATTCTCTGGTATAAAGTAAAGCTCATTGAAATATGCATGCAAATGATCCTTATTTTGAATTATTAAATACTCAAATATTTTGCTTATTTTGTAAGGCTGTGAGTCCAAAAGTTGAAGCAGATTGACAGACACTTGGTTAAGTATGGGACCCAGAGCGGTCTTGTCCACATTTCTCAAAAATGTGTCCCAAAGCTTACAGTTTAGCTCGCTCAATTTCGAGCACTGCTGCATGGCTAGCTTTAGAGTAGTCATTAGTTTGTACCTCACTTGAGTTACAAACTGGTTGCCAAGAGTGGCCATGAGAACATTTAGACTTTCCAAAACTTGGCATTTTTCCTTCAAATTAATGGAAGATTTGAGCAAACACATGTCAAAATGAAGCAATACAGCAAGCAAACATGGTTCAATTGATTTAATGATTCTTTTATCATCAATTTGCATTGTGACCAACTGAGTGGCTTCATTGGAATCTTTGGCCGTGAGAACACATATGGCTTGCCAAACTTTGAGCTTAAATTTTGGATTTCCGCATCTACTCAACAACTCATTGAACACTTTTTGCTTGTTGTAATTTATCAGTTTGTCAATGTCCAAACAAACTTGATCGGTGATGTAGTGAAACACTTGGGCTATTTCGTTTGAATTGAGTGTGGTGTAGGTGAAAATGTGCGCAAAGTTGTCCTCAATAATCTTAGTCACATTTGAATTGAGCTTGCGCGACAAAAATTCCAAAGCTTTAGTGATTGTTTTGTAGGTTGTTTCGCTATTTTCAGCAGCTCGATGAGTCAAAAATGGCACCAAGTACCGCTGATAAGTCCTGACAAAACCACACGAATCACCAAAGTTAAAAACTTTGAGCACATTTTTCAAGCTTTGATTGGCACTTTGTAAATAAGAAGACCCGTTGAGGGAACTAAGGAACAAACATCTTTTTATTGAGTTAAAAACTGTCTCTGAAATTATTTCGCACACTTTTTCCTCGAATTCTCTCAGCAAATCCTGGATATTTATTTTTTTTGACAGCATAAAAAGTTGTCGCTGTGCCAACGACTTTGCCAATGATGTAAACTCGTCACTTTGATTCGAGTCTATTATTTCAATCAAGTGTTTGACACAAATGAACAAGTATTCATCGGGTTTTTTTAGATTTAGAGCAAACTTTCCCAGACTCAGAGTAAAAATGTACAAATCAGGCAAATTTTTGGAACTCTTTGCTTTTAGCAGGCCCTCGCAAAGCTGAATTTCTAGATTAAAATTGTGGTCCAATTGTTCGCTTGGACTTGACAGCGCTTGTATTGAGCTGCTCATTGCTTTCAGAATAGTGTCATCATTTGCCATTTGTTTGTCTATACTTTTCGGGTCTTGACTCGCTATTTGAATACAGTAATTGTGACTGATCAATTTTGGCACTGAATCCTTGGCAAACTTAAGCCTGATCTGGACATCCAACGATTCGTCTGAAAGCAGACTCAAAACTACTTTGTAAATCATGGACAAATTGGCACCGTTCACCTGGGCACAATTGGAAGAAGGCGGGTACACATTTGGGTTGTAAAAATCCGTAGAAACTAAAATTTGCTGATTTAACTTGCGGCTAAATTCCAAATGATTTAGAACTCGGTCTAAATTGAGCAAAAAGTGTGATTTTATTTCTGCTGCTTGTAATTCATTGCTTGAGTCGCCAAAACCTCGACTTCCACTCAGTATGTGCACAAATTTCATCAATACTTGACTATCGACCAGTTTGGGTCGATTCATTAGCATTTGAATAAGGTCTGAATTTTTTCGTTTAAGAACTTTTGGCAAAATTGCCGCATCCAAATGCGCCTTATCACAGCAAGTACACAACAAGGTAAAATAGTCACTCATTTGATTGAATGTAAAGGGATCTTCAGTTTGACAATCAGAGTCAAGTGCCTCTGACAATGTTTTTTTTCTAAGGACTACACATTTTCGAGATATGAGACAGCACATGTTGCCAAGCAGTGGTGCATAGTGCTTAAGAACATTTAATGAATTTTCTTGACCAATTGCCGGATGAACCAACTGAAATACAAGAGAATTGGCAGCAACGCCTAAAAAATAGAGTAAATAAGGCAAATAGTTTAGCGCACAGATTCGTATGTCTTCATCTGGTTCTTGGCGAATGCATTTTGTTAATAGCTGAACACGCCACTGGTCACATGCATTTTTTGGTATCAAACAAAGCAATTGAAGGTTTTTTTTTTTGATTAAATTTAACATGTGACGATCGGTATTCTGGATCAAACTTAGGCTAAGTTGTTTAAATAATTTGTCTTTGAATAGATCGAGATCGTAGGCGTTTGTTTCCTGGCCAAGCCATGGCAAGCTGAGGAAAGCAACAATTGTTTGTGCCAGAGTTTTTTTCCATTCGATTGATGACAGATAAATGGACTTTAGCGAGCAGATAGAATGAATGTAGGGGATGTGAAGAAGTGAGAGATTTTTTATATCATTAAACACCGACATCCAGTAGCTTATTACATTCAGAAATACCGAATCCGAAGAGGTGCTCGATTCGGGAAGCACCTGAGAGCCTAGCAATTGTGCCATTTGAGAGAACACAAAATTTTTTGTGAATTCAATGAGAGGATTTTTATACTCTTCTAAAAATAATGGATCATGCTGGCACATAACACAGGCATAGCTCAAAATTTCCAGTATTGAATTTAGTCCAAATGCATTTAATTTAAATTCCTTTAATTAAAAAAATGTTAGTTTTTTTTCGAACCAAAAATTGAATTGTCCCAAATCTTCCTGAGATTATCATTTATTTTATTTTATTTATTTGTTTATCTGTACCTAGCTAAAGCTTCTTCAGATTAAAAAAATATATCAAAATCAATAAGTAAAAATAAAATAAGTTAAAAAAATAATTTTAAAGAAAATAGATAAATTAAAAAGAGTAGTGACAGGTATTGATCAAAATAATAGATAAATGGATTTTGACATATATTTGCAATCACTTCGAGAATACTCAGGAGATTATTCAACTATTTATGCTTCCCAGGAAGGCCTAGAATCCTTTTGTTTTCTAAAAACATATTCCGGAATACATTTAAAGTTATTAATTCTTATCCGAAAATCTCTTTGTATTTTAATCAATTTCAATAAAAAAAATTTATTTGATTATAAATTAATTAAAGTAATGAAAAGGCAATTTATAACAATTTCTAATTAGAATTTTATTTCAATAAATGTGCCATATTTAAACATGGATTGACAGAGAAAAATTAAGAGAACATGGATTAATTTAAGTTCCGTAAGCTACTTTTGAGTATTTTTCATAGTCCCTTGCTGAATACCTCTTTCTTTTATGTCCTTTTTTAACTAAATAATTATAGCTCAAGAAAATTAATAATATTGACAAAAAAGGCCATGTCAAATAATGGCTAATTTATCCAGATTATAATCTAAATAAATTAAGAAGAAAAAAATGTCCGCTGCACAGTCTTAGTATAGGGAATTGGGTTCATTAAAAATTGAGAAAATTATATTAAATTTTGTTTATTAATGTTTATAGATGGCAAATCAAAGCTATTGTGATCATATTTTTTTATAGGCTTGATGAGTAAAAGTACAGAAAAAACACTGAATGGCATAAAAGTATTTTAGAAAATAAAATCATAAATACCCGGAAAAAAAAGAACGCTGAAAAGAACGCCGTTTTAACGCTGGTAAAACGGCGTTAAAACGGCTTCTTTTCAGCGTTTTTTCAGTATTTTTTCAGCGTTTTTTCAGCGTTTTTTAGCGTTATTTTCGTCAGCGTTTTTCACGCTGCAGAACGTTGAAAAAACGCTGCTAAAAATCGATTCAATTGGGGCCAGATGGTTTATTGAATTTCTTAATCAGTTATAAAATATGATTCAAATAGCTACTGAAAGCCCTAGTGTAAGTCCTTTGACTGTTGGAAAATAATTTTCGCTGGTTTTCAGACTAACACTGTGAAAATTATATTAAGCAGCATTATTAATAAAAATTAAATTTTTTTTCGATTAAACTTGACTTTTTTTTAAAATATTTTAAAGTTAAAGCTTTGATTAAAATAAAATTAGTCCTGATGAAACTATTAATTTTTTTAAATTAATTTGTTATACGTTTGGACGTTTTTAACTCTCAAATTGTAAGCGTATTTCAAGTCATTTACTTAGAACGCTTAATCTCTTACCAGTTCCGCTTCAGTCCATTAAATAGGTTGTAATAATAAGACCATTGTAACTGAAAGAAGAAAGAGGTGGAAGAATAATTTTGTTTTTGATCCTTTAAATTAAAATAATAAGAAAAATAAAATAAGCTAAAATAATATTTAATAGAAAATAAAAAAAATTAACATTCCTCAACGTTTTTTCTTTCTTTCCTAAAATGTTCAATATTTAAAAATGTAGCTAATGATACAGTACGTTTCTAAACAAAGTATACAGCTATGTTCTAGCCCTACTCTAGCTGCGATAGAACATATTTTTTGCTTAAGAGCATTTGTATGAGCAATTGAACAATTTAGAACGCTCATGAGCATGTTCTAAATTGCTTAAGCAGACCATGAGAACTGCGCTAGCTAAGCACTAGAGATGCTTAAGCAATGTTCTAAAAACTGTTTGCTTTGTTTAGAAACGTACTATATGATATATTTTAAATTTTGAAGTAAATTTTTATAAATATAAAATAAGGTTAAATAAGTAACTAAAGTGAAATAAGTAACGCATGTAATATGCATGGCAAAATTATTCCTTTCATTTAAATAAGCGTGGGAATGTTTTTTCTTTCATGCTTATTATTTTAG
The DNA here is from genome assembly GCA_025491095.1 of Brachionus asplanchnoidis. NCBI lineage: Eukaryota > Metazoa > Rotifera > Eurotatoria > Ploima > Brachionidae > Brachionus > Brachionus asplanchnoidis. Next base: position 2,735,743 of record JAILYF010000013.1, on the reverse strand, counting down.
CTTATTTTATTTTTCGTATTATTTTAATTTGAAGGATCAAAAACAATCTGAAATGGTAAGAATATGAACAAAAATAAAATAACGTATTTGCTTGATTTTTACGACATATCGTTTCTTATCAAACACTGGTATTCAAAATGGACATTTTCCACTAAAATTACATATCTTTATACCATTTTGAAAACCAGTGTTCGATAAGAAGCGAATTTCGTTATTTCCAAATACCCATATACAAATTTAAGGCGATTTTTTTTATTTGTTTATCTGTGTCGAGCCAAAGCTCCTTAAGATTAAATAAAAATAACAATAAAAATTTAAAATTTTTTTAATTTAAATTATAATTTAACAGCAGTGACCCTTAGGAAGTTCAAAATTATCTAAAAACCCTTTTTTCATTTCTCATGCGATTTAAATATGTTTAATGCAGTTAAAAAAGATTCAGCTAAAGATATAGAATTTCCTACTGAATCACCCAAAATGATTATAATGTGACAGATGATTAGCTTATTTAAAGAATTAATATCATTATAAAAAAATACTAAAATCAACTAATTTGCTAAGTCAAAAAAGTTCTATTAATTCTAGTTGATCAAAAAATGTGTCATATATTTTTTTTAATTGTTTCAAAAAAAGAAATTTAAATCTAATAGCTTTGTTTTGGAAAATAATTATTTTTGAAAAATAAAAAATCGCTCCAAAACGCTTAAAAAACGCCGTTCGGCGGCGTGAAAAACGCTGACGAAGAACGGCGTTCTTTGAGCGTTTTTTGAGCGTTCTTTTTTTTCCGGGTAAGCTCATTGTCGATAGCTTTTCGGGTTTATTTCAACCTGACAAAAATCCAATTTTTGTTAATAAAATTTATTAATAAACAATTATTTTCAAAGATTAATAAGCTAATTAAGCTATGCCCTTTATTGACAATATAATGAAGAAAATCATAAAATATTCATCATCAGTAATTCAATTTTTTTAAAGTTATATGAATTAAAATAGAGGATATTAACAGCAAATGAAAACATTAAACAGAAAACATAATACAACTATTCGCATTCGGAAGGATCATTAGATTCGTACAGATAAACAAATAAAAAAACTGTGTTTTTTATTTAAATTTCAAAAAAATAATTTCATTCCAATTATTAGCTTCTTTATTTCTTGAAGTCGAGTCCATAGTTGTTTTTAAGTCCCAAATTAAAGTCTAAGTCCGGACTTGGACTTAACTTAAGACTTGTGACTTTTCAACAACTCTGATTTAGTCTAAAATTTCAGATTGCAAAAATATCTCAAGGTCATCTAAAATTTTTTTGTTTTTAACTCAGATTCAAAACATTTTTTTGATTCAAAATAATTTTTTTAATTTATAAAAATTAGAAATTTTGGTAAAAATTATTTTTTTTTTGGTTAAATTAAATAGTGAGAGTGGTTTAAATTCACTTAGACTTGACAAAACCATCTCAAAAAATCGAATTCACTTTTTAATTTTTGTAGTTTTCAAATTTAAAAATTATTTTTCGTCAATAGACACATTTAAAATATTTAATTACTTCTAAATATATAAAAAATCAATAAGATTTTAGTCGAATTTTACCTCGCTATTTGGTTGTAATTTTTTGTTTTCTACAAGTAGATCTCTTGCTTTATTTGTTAATTTCTTGTACAATTTTGCTTGGATTTTGTCAAAATTTAAATCAAATTTGAATATCCTTGATAGAAATTTTGTGTATATTGGTTTTAAAAAAATAAAAATTTAATAACTACTCATTAGAAGATTTATCTATATTAATTGTGATAATATCGTTTCCTGTAGATGGCTGAGTCGAATTGTTTTCAATCTGATAGATCAATGCTTGGGCAACTATCAAGTTAAGGTACTTCAAAATTTTATCAGAAATTTAAATTGTTAATCTATATTTGACCTGAACTAAATTTTTAATGTTCAGGTTTTTTTAAAAAATACTAAAATTATTACTTGATTTAAATGATGTAATTTTCCAAAATAATTACTCAAACATTCAGCTATATCATTCAGAAGACAAATATCTAAAAATTTGTTCTCATTTGGCTTTAATTTAGCAATAATCAAATTAAGTGTAATCGAAAACACTGTGTTACAGAAAGGTTTGCTACATTTGTCAAAACAAAACGACTTTATAAAACCAATTATTCTAATCAAAAAGTCGTCTATGTCTTCTTTGTTGGCAAAGAGTTTTAATTGTTTGTCAAATATTCGGCTCAGTGTTTCCAAAACAGCAAATTCCAATTCCTGATCTTGAAACAAGACCGAAGTACTAAAAGATGGTTAAATTCTTATCAGTAAAATAGGATCAAAATATACTTGTCACTAGAAGTTTCCGAAGCGATTAAGTTTTCTGACTCGCTCAAAATTTCCAACGTGGCAAACAGACAATCCACAAAATATAAATACAATTCGCTAGGTATATCAAACTTTTGAAGTGGTAGAATCCGTATTTCGAGTATGCATAAAATAAGATTATAAGTAGCCTTTGAGTAGATTAAAATTAGAAAATTATTCAGTTATTAGATGGCTTCTTTAAAAGAATTCATCAAAATTTCTGAAAAGTCACTAATTTTAGTTCAACATTATTAAAAGACAAATTATTTTTCAAAAAATAGTAATTTAAGTATTGTAGTATTTACACAAAAATTATCGATACAAAAAATTTTCTTGCTTTAAATTAACTATTAAATTCGGTTTTTATTTTTTAGCAATAATAAATTTAATGTTTTAAGTTTTTTTTCAAATGAGATAAGAAAAGAAATAAAGAAAAAATACAATTAACTTTTAAGAAAATTGAGTCTACAATTCAAAATAAAAAAAATTCATGAGTTTCATTTTAAATTTATGAATTTATTCGAAAAATATTTAAGAAATTTAGAATTACAAAAAATATTCAGCTCAACATGTTTGATAAAGCATTCTTTTTCATTTATATTATTTTTTTATAATAAAAGGAAGAGCATTAATGGAAAAATCAGAATAATTAATATTTATGATGAAAATTTTATTTCAATTAAAATCGATTCAAAATAATTTATTATTACTATAGGAGATGCAACTTTATTCATCAAGAATAAATTTATTTAATTTAACTAATAAACTAGTTACTAAAAATAAATTTATTTTAACTTTTAAAGAATTCTTTGATACTTCTTGTTCTTTATTAATCTAATATTCTATAACTAATTATTACCATTAAAAATATATTATTTTGGTAAATGGTTTAACTGATTTAATTAGCAATTTAAATATTGTAAATTGGAAATTATTTTTGTAATAATGGAGGTTCAAAAAAGCCATTTAAAAAAATTGAAAATTGATTTTCAAAGTGCTTACGGTTTTTAAGCATTTATTTCCGTATTTAAGTTGTTCACACAAAATCAACCACAATTTTTCATAGAGTCCGTTGTGAATTACATTTACAAATTGAATACACACTTCTCTCAATATAAGCCTATTTTAAAAAATTAATCTTTAAATTAACTAATTTTTTAGACTCACGTGACATTTTCTTGTAAAAGTGTACAATTTATAGGAGATTCGATGATTATTTGACGTTTATTCAAAGTAATTCTAGTTTCTTTATCATCTGGATCACTTTCTGCATGAATAAAGCGATTCAGCATTTTCGGATCAGTTTCATGACGATCATAAAAAGCTTTGTCAAAGTCCATCAAGTCTAAAATACTTGAATTTAGCTTAATAGATCGGATAGGATGTAAAATACCTTCTAGAGTGAAAATCATTTCAGAAATAAGTAAAAAAAATTCATATTGACTATTGAAACTAAATGTTTCGAGTATTAAACTTATTATTTTACAACTATAGGTATGAAGACTCTTGGTATCGTGGTTCGATAGAATTAGCAGCATCCGGGAAATTAAAAAATTGGTAAATTCTTTAGAACTAAATGAATATGTTTGTAGCTTTTTTAATATATAAAATACCTCGGGGATTATTTTTAGATTGTTTTGTCTCTGTATTGTCATAATCAATAAACAGTTCTGTATACTGTTTAATATATAGTTCGATCATATGAAATAATGGAGTTAAAAATGCATCGTATTCTTTGCAAAAAAGGAATTTCATTTAAAGAGGAAATTTCTTTTGGAATGTTTAATAAATACTTTTGTCAAAATCGGTAATGTATATATTGATTACGTTAATCAAAGCACATTTTGTTCTGCATTTGTTCTCTTCTTGGTCATCATCAGTCATTTGATTCTCACTTTTTAATAAACAGTTTTAAATTTAATTTTTAAAAGAAGAAGCACATTTTTTATTTTTAAATTAAATTTTTTGATTCTAAAGATAGAAAGTGCTTCGTTAATAAGATAATGAACAAACTTTTTGTCACTTAAATTCTTTAGCAGAAACTCAAAATCTTCTTGAAAATTTCCACTCATTTTAAATTAAATTTTAATCTGTAAAATTCATGTTGATCAAAATTTATTTATTTCAAATAACTATATTATCAAAGCACATAATTAGACGATTTTCAATTTTATCAAGCACTGACTTAAATTTTGAACGAGTTTTGAATTATTTTAAATTTTTTTTACAGTAATCTTGAGCAATAATCACAAATTTGGTTCTGTAGAAATTATTTGATTATTTAAAAATGTGAAAATAAATTGAATTATTTTAAATTTTGTTTAATTACACAATTTTTTTTATAGTAATTAATTAAAACTAAATTTTTTTGTAAGATTTAAATTCATTTTAAATAGCCAAAACAAAGCAATTTTAAAAGATACAATTTTTGATTGTTTTTTGTTAAGCTAAGGTCGAAAACAACCAGTTTTATGTCTGGTTAATAGCAAAAGTAAGTTTTTTTATAATTCATGACGTTTTTCAGCAATTTTTTGTGCTTAAAATTTATGTACATTAATTTGTGTATTTTAAAGTTAATTTAGTGTATGACAAGAAAATTTATTTTTAGGAGAAAATTGTATGTTTGTTAGTCAAGTGAATTTCATTCATTTTAAAAAATGTTTAAATATAACGATTTTTTACTAAATGAAATTTTATTTAAAAATTTTAATTTATTTTTGTGTTAATAAGTCAAGAAAATATATCTATAAACAATTTTAAGATTTCAATATTTTTACTTCAGCGGTTCTAATAAAATCGTAGCGCGGCCGATCCGGCCGTCGGACCCATCGGACCAATATGACCGATCTATTCAGCCTAGAATAGTATGAGAATAAACACTTTGCTATTAAAATTAATCAACTAACTAGTGCTAAAAAATTAAAAAAATTTTTGACTTATTTATTTAAGTATTTTTAAAAATATTTTTACATTACTTGTTTAACTTAACGTTCTCCTTTTTCATAGTGTTAAAGATCGGTCATGATGGTCATGTAGGTCGGACGGGTCGGAGCCACATACAGGACTGGACGGACAGATGCGTAGGCCGTTTTTATGACGCGGCTTTTTTCGCTTTATTAGAACTGCTGTACTTTTATTTTGAGAAATATTTTCAATCATAAAAATATAGATTTCAAGTATCGTAAATTTATAATTGTTAACTTTTGGATTTTTTAAATTAATTAAAATTTTTAATTTACCAAAATTAAGTCATGCAATAAAAATTTAAAAAAATTACTAGGAAAAATAAAAGTAGCTATGTGCTTTAATCAAGATATAATACAATTCTATTTATTACATTTTGTAAATCTTAATCTTTTTAAGCGCTAATAATAGTTTATTTTCCCTTATCCTGCAGTCAATTTTACGAAAATCTTTTTTAAATATATTTATAATTAAATGCTATGTTTTTTGCTATTTTGATTTTTCTCAACTGAGAAAATAAAAAAAGTGCACCCCAATTTTAATTAAATAAAATTCCAAAATTAATTTGCCATAAACTTTTTAGATTTAGATTGCCTAGAAAGTAAGAAAAATTTTAGATGGATTTTGTTAGTTTAAACAAAATTATCTCTTAACATTTTAAATACTTAAAATTTTAAATTTGGTTATAAATATATTAGTAGCTTGTTTACAATCAATTAACATCAGATTTTTTTAAAGTTTTTTTAAAAGAACAAAATTTTTTTGTAAGAGTGTCCGATTATCGTACCAAAATCTCAGTTTTCAGTTTTAATAACATTAAGTTAATTTAAAGCACCGTCAGATAGATGCTATTTATTGATTCTGTTCTATTGCTCTTATCTTCACTCTTCCGTGTTTTTGTTTAAAAAATCTAGTTAAATAAATAACAACAAATATTAAAGGCCTTTGAGAATTTTCAAAAAAGAAAAAATCCATCATTAATCATTGATTTAATCATTGATTTTTCTAGTTATGATTTAATCAAATTGAAAAAAATTTATTTTTTTTTCCGTATTTTGGCAAAAATCTTTAAGAAAAAATAATTACTTTCTTTTTTTTTACTGGAAAGTTTCCGAATCGCTGAATCATCAAAATTTTTAACCAACTTAATTTTATTCATTATATTGAATTTTTTTAGATACTTCTATTCTTACACGTTAATAAATTAATAAATTATAATGTTTGGGTCTGATAAAACTATTTTTCATTAAAAATCAATAAAATTATTTTTATTATTTAGTTAAAATTAAGCAATATGAAATATAAACTCATTGATACAATATCTTGAACAATTAGTTCAAAAGTTTAAAACTAAAAAGCAACGAAGTATTGATACCACAATTTAGCATACTGATTTCTTTGAAATATTTTGAGCATTCACTTGGAAATATAATTTTGAATTGGGATTTGGGATTTGTTTTCTATTATTAGACAAATTTTAATTTTTTCTTTTAATTGTAATAAAACTTAAATAATTTCCATTGTCAACCTTCCGATCATCGATTTTGTCTTTTATAAAAGAATATCTTTGAGTTCAGATTAAGAAAAAAGAAATATCCTAGATATTAGAAGAGATTAAAGTAAAATAACTACGTATATTGACGAATCTAAGAAATTTTCAGCAAAAAGTATAAAATAGGAAAAATCTTCTTCGAAAAACTTCCTAGACTCTAATAAAAAATCTGATTTAGTATAAAAATAAATACTAGCTTAAGGCATTAAATAATTAGTGACTTTTTTAAAATACAATTTTTTATCTAATAGATCCGTTCAGAAATTTTTTCAATTACTTAATTTTCATGTATCAATGAGCCGATTATAACCATGAATAAATTTTTTAAAAATAAATCTAATTATTTATCAAAAATTAATGTTTTTTTAAAGCCATATAATACTTGGATTAAAAATTATTTCGATCAATTTTTTTAAAATAAATAGTGATTCTCTTTGAGGATTTTAAGTAATTTTAGATCATTTGAAAAAAGCTAAAATAAACGAATTAGACTATTTTCATGTAATTTCAATCAAAAAATAGTTTTTTAAATTTTCAAGTGAAATTTATTTATGAAAAAAAAATAAATTTCGTAAATTTACGAGAACCAAAAAGGCAAAAATATCCAAAATTTTTGTTTTTTATGTCTACTAAAATAAGGTCATTAAAAGTATCCGTAACGAAAGAAGTTCCATTTTAATTAAACCGATAAAAATCAAATGCATTCTACATACCATATCTTTTTTTTCATACAATTTAATTATTCACCAATAATTCTTAATTATTTTTTTGTTGAACAAATTGATAAAATTTATTAAGCTTTTGATTGATATAGGGCGTTTTTAATACTTCCATTTAATTTTAATTGGAAACTCATTAAATTTTTTTTTTTAATTTTTCAATAATGCCTAGCTTAGCCATTTGCTTTCATATTTTGATGAGCATGGTCACGTTTCTGGTGCCGTTAAAATAGCTTATATTTGGATTTTTAAAGGGCTTTAAGTAAAGATTATTCTTATAACAATAAGATCAAGTCTGATAAAAACTCACAAACTCTTTTTAGGACCTCTTTATTCTGCTATTTTTTTTAGCGATTTTCACCTTTTTGTAATAAAGTTATAATCAAAATTTTAAAAAATTTGTTAGAAATTTAGGGAAACTTAGATCTATTTTTTCGAAAAATCCCAAAATTCGTTATATTCTTTAGTTTTTTACAAATAATTTAATTTTTATCACTATTTTATATGATATTTGTCAATAAAAATATAGAATTCTTAATAATATAATAATTTCTAAAATAGATCAAATGATCTATTTTAATTTTTGTTATCTTAATTTAACATTTAATAAATTAAAATTTAAAAAGAAATGTTGATAAGAAAATTTTCAATATCACCAGCCCTCTAAAGTTATAATTTTAATTTATTTTAATTATTTCAACATGCAATTGATTATTTTTTATATTGAAATTAAAACTTTCAAACTAAAATATTAAAAAATAGATTCATGTTTTATTGAAAACGTCAAAAATTCAATTATAATCAGCAAAAATAATTTTTTTATAATTATTTTTACTTTAGAAAACAATTTGAAAAAGCATGAAAGATAATAGATAAAATTTAATAATGGGTGAATTCACAAATTTGGTTCAAATATTGATGATTGCTAATGTCATGTTCAGAGTTGATTGTAGTGACATAAAATTTAAAAGCATGGAGTTTTCGCACAATTCATCATTCAATCTTCTAAAAGCTAATTTAACTGAAAACAATGAATCAAACAAGAATGAATTGACTTTGTATTACGAATCTATGGGAAATATAATGACTGCTATTTTGTCACCAATTCTTCTGGTTATTGGTGCTCTTGGTAATCCATTATGTATTTTAATACTTTTAAGAAAAAAAAAAAGAAGTTCAACTGTGGTCTATTTGTGCATTTTGGCAATTTTTGACTTTTTGGTATTGTATACAGGCTTGCTAAGGCAATACGTCAATCAAATATGGAACATTGACATCCGAACTATTTCACATACTTTCTGCAAATTACATGTAAATTAGATATTCATTTTAGAGTTGATTAAAAGTCCCAAAAAAAAGCCCAAGTCATTAAAAAAAGGCCCAAGTCCGTACTTTTAAGATTTGCTAGATCAGGCTTCATATGAAAAAATTTATATACTCTTGGGTTGTCTAATGCAATACGTTTGCCATATATCAGAATTTTCTAGAAATTTTAGAATAAATTTCTTCTTCAGTATTCAAAATTTTAAAGTCTGTACTTGGACTTTTGTATGAAAATTAAAAAAAAAAGTCTGGACTTGTGACTTTTAAACAACTCTGATTTATTTTAACATTTAGTCTAATCATTTTTTTAAAGATATTTTTTACTTATACATTAATGCAAATATCAAGCTATATCTTGGTTGCAGTGACATTAAATAGGTTTACAATTATTTTCAATCGGTCCATCTTTTGCCAAAAAAAATCGCTTCAAGCCAACCAGAAAAACAATTCTTTGCGAAGTGTATTTCTAATAGTTTTTTTTATTTCTTTTCTGGTATCCGTTTGGAATTTTCCTCTTTTGTACTTTTATGATAAAATAGATCAACCCAACAAGTCAAATAGTTATTTAAGTGATTGTACTATAGACAAAAATAAGCATAACAGTTATTATCGCTTTCGAATAGATTTATATGGAAAATTGCACTTGTATTTATTTATTGTAATACCTTGCTTGATATTATTGGTTTTAAACCTTCTGATTATTCGAAAAATAATGTTTTCGTCAAGAAAAATGAGTCTCAATAGAAAAACAGCTAGAAAAAAAGAGAAAAAGAGAACAGCTTTGTCTATAATGTTAGTCTCGGTATGTTTATGGTTCATGATTTTAAAAACGCCAGCTTCAGTTTACATAACTTTTCCGGTTCAAGAAATGTCAAAACCATATTTTCCTTTCACTTATAATTTTTTTATGCTTATAAATTACACGAATCATGCGGTAAATTTAATTTTGTATGTCGCAACCAGTTCCGGTTTTCGGAGTGAAATGATACTTTTTTTCAAAAATTTATTTTATAAACAAAAAAAACAAAATTCTAATGACAGAAATGAAAAAATTGACCAAAAAAATCATGGCAATGACGAAAATCGTGTTCTTCTTTAAAATTATGGAAAAATATTTTTTAGATGAAATTTTTAGAAAAGCATGTTGTTAACAAATAGTTAACAATTAACTCAATTAGTTAAAAAAACTTAGTTTTTAAATTAATAAAACAAATAAAACCAATTGTTTTTTATTTTGTTAATTATTTTTCGTCCATTCAAAAATCTATCAAATCTAAATTAATTTTTTTTAATTTTTATTTTAAGTAGTTTTTTTTTTTTTAATTTAAGTGAATTTAAGACGAACGACATTTTAAGAATAATCGCATTTTTTAATCATTCTTAATCGACAATCCTCATCGAAGTTACACTCTAAATTAGTTGACTGGGTATTTTATTGCATCATAATTTATTTATTTATTAAATGGTATTTTTTAATTTTTCAATTAAGGTAAAAATAAGCAAACATTTCTGCATCATTATCAATTAATTAAAATTTTTAAAATTTTAATTCAAAATTTATAAGGAAATGTGAAATTTAAAAACATAAATTACAGTCCAAAAAGTAAAAACTTAATTATAATAATATATAATTAATAATATACTATAATTTGTTTCTATTGTGTCACAAATGGTTCTTTAAAGAGTAAAATATTGTACAAATTTTTACAAACGAATTCAAAGCTTTGCAAAAACTTACACCATCAAGGATATTTTATTAAAATATGCAATAAATTGCAGATTATTTGTAGAATTTTTGCAGAGTTTTTTTTATACAATATTTTACTGCTTACATAACCATCTTTATTTAAACCATTTTACACAATTTAAAAAAAATAAAGCGTTTTTACGTTAAAAACATTCAACACAATTCGATTTCTTCTCAGCACAAAAAATTATATTTAAAAAAAAAACATTTAACACAAAAAAATTGTGTTTGAAAATAATTCTTTAAAGGAAATTTTTTTTCAACACAAAAAAATTTATAATAAAATAAATTTTTTTTTAATTTTAAATTTTATTTAATGTTATTTATAAGTGGAAGTTAGGAAAATAAAGTAAATTTCGAAGCTTAAAGAAAAGAAATTAAAAAAAATTAGTCTCTAGAAGGCCATTTTTCCGCTTTTTTGGATCTACCTCTTTTTTTCAAATTTTAATTTTTGTATTGAGAAGAAATCATTTTGTACTGAGGGTTTTGAAATTGTGTTGAATAGTTATTTTTTTGTGTTTAAAAGTGAGACCCTATTCCCTAGATACAAAGCTTTAAATTTGTTCAGGTTTAGATTTGTTGACCAATTATATGTCCATTCCAATTGGAGATCGAGGTCTTTCTGAAGTTCTAAAGATCCTACGTTCGGGAATTCGGAGAGACCAATTAATATCAAGTCATTGACATATCCAATACATAAAATGTTGAAGCTCTCAAGGAGATCATTGATAAAAATTATGAATAGGATTGGACCAGGAACGGATCCTTGTGGAACTCCATTCCACAAAGACCATTTATACCATTTTAAATTTTCTTAATTTTAATTCAAGGCTTACCAAGCTTTTCAAGGCTTATTCTTATTTAAAAATCAAAGAAAGTCAAAATTAGTTTACATTTTATTAAATTTCTTTTCTAAATTTTTCATATAGTTAAATTAAAAATTTTATGACTATTTTAATCGTTATTTTTATTTAATTCAGTGTTTTTTTTTCTAAATATATTATTTTATAATTTTTTTTCAATTGAAATTACGGAAAAGTATTTTTGACCACCCGTTAAAAACATCAAAGACTGAAGAATTAGAATTTTGGAGTTAAATTGAATTTACAAAGCCTGCATCTGGAGGATACGGATAAAAACGAATCAATTTTACTTGGGACCCTTTATCATGAAAAGTATACTTAAACACGAAGCATAAATTCTGCGATTTTTTAATTAGATTTTATTAAATCAAAAATTGAATTAAGGATTTTTTTCCTATTGTCAAGATTGCTTTTCCTAATTTTCTCAACTTCTCTTTAATCAATTGCTCGAAGAATCTAATCTTGTGTTTTCCTCGATCTTCTGCTTTATAAGAGAATTAATAATAATCATTAGAATTTCCATTATCGACATAAATTTAAATGTCTATTCTGATCCCGCAAATGTCTTTGGTTAGATCAATTTTCATGATTTTATTGATTATTAACAATAATTTCTTTGTTCACTTTATTTATTTATTTATTTGAATTTAATTAACCTCCTTCAGGAGAAGTAAAAATAATAATTAGAAGAAGAGAGTACAAAAAAAAAAATTATACATATATTTAAAAATATTACAATTGTAAGAAAATGAAGAGGAAAACTAATTTTTATATTTATTATATTTTTTTATGTATAACATCGCCAAGCCTGGCGTAATTTTTTGAATAAATTAAATTAAATTAAAATAGTTTCTATTGAACCTTTTGGACCTCAAGTTATGAAATTCATTTAGGCCTTATTAATTCATTTAAAAGTATACGATAATCTTTAAATCTTATGTTTTCTAGACACATTTTGATAGATTCAGATATGCCATCTGTTCACTTTGCCAAACACCTTACTAGCGTCGATTACGCAGACAGAAAGCTTCTTTTTTAAATTTTTAATTGATGAATTGTTTTATTCTGTAAGAAGATTCAGTGATTCTTCGATATAATAAAAATGGAATTTGAGATTGAGGTTAATGGGTGAGGATTTAAGAAGCATATAAAAGTGAATCACGCATAGAAATAATTTTATTTCTTAAACTGTTAACAAACACATAAATTTGTTCTGTCATAGATGTAAATAAAACATAAACTTTTTTTTGTATAAATTTGAAAATAAAAATCAAGTAAAAAAAGTCAATTAAAACATAAGAAAAAATATATAAATAAATAAAAATTAATCTCTTTCAAAACATGGATTTGCTCTTCTTTTTTTTGACTCTTTATGTTTTTTCACAGTTAACGAAAATAAGTTGTTATTTTTATAAGTATTGGTAAATGGAGCATAAGTGGCATTGACGGTGTCATCAACAAAATGCTTGAATAGATTTTAATAAATAAAAAAAGTTCAAAAAAAAATTCTTTTTTAATTTATTTTTTAATTTGTTTTCTATAAAATAAATAATTATTTTTTATGTTTGATTTTCTTTTTGAAATTATAATATTTAGTTTTATGTTTTCGTTCAATTTTTTAAATATTCAAAATTTTGAATTTTTAGTTTATGTTGTTGTTTTTTAGATTCACATTTTATATTTTTGCTTTTCCCCATCCGAAGAGAGCGAAGTATTTTTCTTTTATGTTTAAGAACGATTTATTCATAAACATATCCTATCTTATCTAATTTTTTAATCGAGCTAAATTTTTTGATATCCTTTAGATTAACAATCACTTAGATTGAACAATCTATGTGATTAATAAAGAAAAATAACATTTTTATTAATTTCTAAAACATTCAAATAATTTTTAAATAAAGTTTCAGTACTGCATATAATTTTTAATTATTGATCTTCTTCTGTGGGGTTCGAATTTTTGGCATTTCTACTTGGTTAAGTAGCACAAAAATCATTGGGCTATTCTTGCCACATTTTTAAACCTCTTTCATCATTTTAAAGGGGGAAAATAGTGCCTCCTATCTTTTTTTTTCAACCGAATACTGCAGCGCTCGGCTACATTTCTTTTTCCAAAGAAAGCGATTCACCGCCAGCTTCTCCAACTCTGAAAAATATACTTCTGTGTTCTCATGAAACAAAAATCGACATTAATATATATAAATATATGTATTACAAATATAAATTCAAAACTTTAAAAATAATAAGTGTTGGTAAAAACCTAAAAAACAAAATAAAATGATTATGAAAAAGATAACTATTAATGTCTTTGTATAATGGTAACCAAATATAACCGGGCATTGTGAATTTTGCTACAAAAATCAAAAACAAAATACCAAAAATGCCAAAGCTTAAGTTATGAAGGAACAAAACATGTTCTGTAAATTGTAGCAAATGATGCATCCTTTGTACCACCAAAAAACAGGTTCTGCAAAACTCTGTTTAAAGATCTATTATATCTTGTTTTTGTTTTTTGCACTAAAATTCACAATTTTCTGAGTTTTGCATAATTAGTTTGTTGGTGGTACAAAAGATGTATCATATGTTACTAGATTTCTAAGCATCTAGCTGCCATAAATGCTTGCGAAGATGTATTCCTAGTAAGGCATCTACACAGGAAAGGTGCAGGTGCAGCATCAGAACCTGATTAAATTCAAATTTAATGATAAAAAATGCATCTCAAAATTTCTTAAAAAATATTATTATCTTTTTAATTTAAGTCTTGGAAAATAAGGATTCGTAATGCATGGAAAACGGCAAACATTACTATGATACCTTAAAAGTCAACTCAAACACAAGATTTTAAAAATATTTTAAATTTTTTACTGATTTAGAAGCAGTCGGATTTTAGGATATACACAAGAACGTCCGAAAATCTTTTTTTCTTATCAAGAAAAATTTGTGAATCATTTAATAGTTTATTTTGATCTTTCAATAAAAATGGTTCTTGAGCAGACTTGGGCAAAAGTCAGAAAAAAAAAGTAATCTTAAAGTCTTTTGACTTGAAAAATTTTTTTCTGAAAAAAAGTAATTTCAAAGACTATGAAATAAATATGGCCGCCTTAATAACTACAAAAAACGGTAAAAGACTTATTTTTAAAGAATAAAATTTCAAGTCAAGTCAATTAAGACAAGTCAAAAGACTTTATAAAAAAATTCAAGGCAAGTCTAATGACATGACTTGACTTTATGACTTATAAACAATCCTGTTCTTGGGATAAAATTATCTAAAATCCGCTTCAAATTATTAACTTTAATGTTTTTCTTGGTTTCAAGAGTTTATTCTAATGAATATTAATGAATACTAACTAATTGTTTGTCTTTTTTTTTTAATTTTATTACTTTAGATCGCCTTTAAGGCGTTTTGTAGTTTAATGAAATAAATAATAATAATAAATAGATTGATGAGACCTTAAATATGAGGCTAACGCTCCAATCTTAAAGTCTCATAAGAATTAAGATTAAGAATTAGTAAGGTATTTCATCGAATAGAAGTAACCACAAACAGAAGAAACTTGCTAGTATTTTGAGTAAAAAATTTGCCTTTATTTGAGTCGTTATTCTCAAAAAAATGTGTCTCGACTAAAAGAAAATTCACCAGTCATTTATCATTTAAAAAATGCATTTTCTTGTTTCCATAATAGGAGAAAAAATTTTGATAAATTTCTCTTATTTTAGCCACTTTTTTATAGTAAAATATTTTGGAAAAAAAGAAACCCTTTGATGACCGAATATGAGAGTTTCATATTTTTTCAAATTAATTTGAGTCAAAAATTAAGATTTAACACAAAATTTTAGCGATTAATATATATTTATTTCTAAAATTGCTATACTATATTTTAAAATATAATAGCTTATAAATGGAAGCAAAAAATTATTTACATTTATCAGTATTTTTAAATCTTTAAAAAAATTAACTGAGAGAATAAGTTAATAAAATTATTAAACTTAAACAAAATAAAAAAAATATATAAAAAATGACATTTTTAAAATTCATCTCTTCTCCAAAATACATATATCAGCATTTTCTTAACTTAGTTATTCACTATAGTTTTTTAATAATCTGTAAAAAATTTCTTAAAAAATTTATGACTGGGAAGATAAGTTTATTAGCAAGGCACTTTTAAATAAAATTAAAAAGAGAGTAGTAAATTTTTAAATTTGATAGAAATTAATATTTTACTATACCATTTTTTTCTTTAATACTTCAATTGAAAAAAACTTAAAAATCGTGATGCATTGGAAATTGTATGTTTTTTTCCCCAAAAATCGTAAAATTACACGTAAAACTTGGCGTAAGTTGTTATTTGGATAAAATTAGGTTAGTTAATTGAATAGGATTTAAAAATTTTTTGGTAAAAAATAAGAGAACTGCGAGATTTTTTTTAAATATTTTATTAAAAAGAACAAAAGAGACGAAAAAGAAAAAAAAATTTCCACAAACAAATTATATATTCGAAAAATGCGGGTTTTAATTGCTATTATAAAGTTTAAAAAAAAAGTTCGGCGAATTTTATTTTACTTAGAAAATTCATCCAAAAAAACTCCAAAAATAAACTAAAAATATTTTGGGAAAAAAATGAGAACGATCCAAAAATTAATTAAAAAAAGGGTTAATATTGTGTAACTCTCCAATTATTTTTTAAGCATTTATTAATTCTCCGTGACATTGTGTCAACCAGATTCTCGGTTACACTTTTCGGTACGTTTTCTAAGATTTCTGGCACGATTCTTTTTAATTCATCCTAGGATCGAGGTCCTACTTTTGCAAGCTCTTTGTCTAACCAACTCCACAAATTTTCAGTGCAGTTTAAATCTGGACTGTTAACTGGCCACTTAAGACACTCTATTTTTTGATCGGCTTACCATTCTGTTGTATTTGGTTAGTGGCTTATGGTTTAAGCTAAGATGATCCAATATTAAAATAAGAGCGTGGTTGATTATATGTTAAAAATGTAAAAAGTGCTTTATTGAAGAGTTAATACACTCAAATTTATATATATAAGAAATTGTATATATGTAAAAAAACTTTGAATAATATTGATAAGGAGTGTAAGATTAGTCACATTATTAAATAATTGAACACATAATATAAAAATACTTTGATTAAGACATAGATTAAGATTAAGACATCACACATTCGACTACTTTTTTGGCTCTATGGCATGTTGCATTGTCTTGTTGATAAATGAATGGCTGGTTTTGGCTCAACTTCCGCATCGATTCAATCAAGTTAAAATTTAAATTTCGATGTATCTGGTTGCATTTAATCTCCCGTCAAATACGCAATGAATCCCAAGTACATAATAACTCATTCAGCACCATATTCCTTTTGAACCACTTCCTTGTTTAGTTCGCTTAATGATACAATCTTGATTGTATTTCTCTGCCGTGGTCCTACGAATAAAAATTCGATTTTTGCGGTTGTCGACTTCGATTTTCATCGCATCACTGAAAAGAACTTGTCTCCATTTTGACAATGGTCATGATTTAACCATCTTACAAAACGTTTTTCTATCCTTAATATGCTTTGTTGAAAGTCGAGGTTTCTTGACAGCGACTTTCTATTCGAGTTTATTTATTCGAGTTTATTCGACAAATGTAAGGTCATGCATTTTGGAAATTCTAAGATCCATCAAAACCGTGAGTACACGTTTGAAGCAGATGATAATTCGAAACAGAACACATATGTCCTCACAAACACATCGACTGAAAGAGACCTCGGCATAATACTGAAAATCATCTCAAATGGGACGATCACATTAAGAATGTCACTTTAAAAGCAAATAATGTCTTGGGTAGACTCAAAAGATCGTTTACTAAATGGAATGTGCAAACATTCAAAATTTTATACACATCACATATTCGCCCATTACTCGAGTATGCTGCTCCAGCATGGAACCCTCATAAAAAACAAGACATTAAGCTCCTCGAAAAGGTCCAAAGAAGAGCTACTAAGAGTGTTCCGCAACTAAGAAACAAATCATATCAAGAGCGATTAGCATTACTTAACCTGACGACATTAGAAGAAAGGAGGGAAAGAGGAGATATCATCCAACTCTACAAATTCAAAAAAAACATTAATCAAGTATGTTGGTATCATCCAATAGCTAATGTACCTGCATCTGAAAACATGGGACCTGCTGGCTCAACCAGATTATCACGGAAGAGACTATACAGGCAATTTGTTAAAAACTGCTCACCGAGAGACAACTTCTTTTCCAATAGAACAGTACCCGTATGGAATGAGCTACCACCAGAAGTTACGAGTGCACCAACAGTGAATGCATTTAAAAATAGATATGATTATTTCAAATCAAACTAACACTTTTAATTTAACTTTATCTTTATTTTCATTTCTTGAATTTATATTTAAAACTTGTTGTTAAATCACACTACTTATCTGCCATAGCCAGGTACTTGAGGTACCTAGCTCCACGGTTTAAAACCCGTTGCAGATTAATTTATAATAATAATAATAATAGTGCTTTATTGAAGAGTTAATACACTCAAATTTATATATATAAGAAATTGTATATATGTAAAAAAACTTTGAATAATATTGATAAGGAGTGTAAGATTAGTCACATTATTAAATAATTGAACACATAATATAAAAATACTTTGATTAAGACATAGATTAAGATTAAGACATCACACATTCGACTACTTTTTTGGCTCTATGGCATGTTGCATTGTCTTGCTGATAAATGAATGGCTGGTTTTGGCTCAACTTCCGCATCGATTCAATCAAGTTAAAATTTAAATTTCGATGTATCTGGTTGCATTTAATCTCCCGTCAAATACGCAATGAATCCCAAGTACATAATAACTCATTCAGCACCATATTCCTTTTGAACCACTTCCTTGTTTAGTTCGCTTAATGATACAATCTTGATTGTATTTCTCTGCCGTGGTCCTACGAATACAAATTCGATTTTTGCGGTTGTCGACTTCGATTTTCATCGCATCACTGAAAAGAACTTGTCTCCATTTTGACAATGGTCATGATTTAACCATCTTACAAAACGTTTTTCTATCCTTAATATGCTTTGTTGAAAGTCGAGGTTTCTTGACAGCGACTTTCTATTCGAGTTTATTTGCCAATAATCTTTTCCTGACTAAAGATGATGATGCTGTCTTTCCATTCTGTAGTTTCTTTTGATTTGCTAAGACATGGGACGGTTCGGTTCGATTTTTCTTAACCAAACGGACCAGATTTCTATCATCCTTCGCAGTAGATATTCGTGGCCTGCCTGGTCTAGGACGATATTTGTATGAGTTTGTTTAATTGTGACGGTTAATAATTCTTTTAATGAACGATTTTGACCTATTCAACTCTCTTCCGATAGCTGCAAATGATTTTCCTTGTTGGCACATGGCAACAGCCTTGATTCTGTCCTCAAGTGTAACTGATGTACGATTTCTGTTTTCGGAAGGCATTTTTTTAGAAATTTTTTTTCAAACCGACTAATTTTTTGTTTTGGTTGTAAAATAATGTCATCTCTGCTTATATCCAAAATTTCATCAGGATTGGATGAGAAATACAAAAAAGATCAGTAGAATTCACATCGTTCTCATAATTTTTACCACAAAATTTTAAGTAAAAAATATGAAAAGTTTTTTTTAAATAATCTCATGTAAAAGGGATTTTTATTAACCAGCCTGGGAATGTTGACTTATTTAAAAGCTGGAATGAGGTTTTATTTAGTAAAAAAAAATTTTTTTCAAATTATTGATCCATCTGAAAAGGACGGCTTTTTAAATTTAAAATATAAAAAATTTTCATGTGGTTCTCAAATTTTTTTACCAATACTGTAATATGAAAATGAACTTGGAATGAAGAATCTTAATATCCTGGTTTGATAGAATTAGCAGTATCTGGGAAATTTAAAAATTATTTATTTTTTTAGAACTAATTGAATATGTTGGTAATTATTTTATAATATAAAATACTTCGGTGATTATTTTATAATATAAAATACTTCGGTGATTATTTTTAGATTGTTTTGTCTATGTATTGTCAAAATTAATAAACAATTCTTTGTTTAATATGTAGTTCAATCATATAATATAATATTGTTAAAAATGAATCGTATTTTTTGCAAAAAAAGAATTTCATTTATAGAGGAAACTTCTTTTGGAATGTTTAATAAATACTTTTGTCAAAATCGGTAATGTATATATTGATTACGTTAGTCAAAGCAAATTTTGTTCTGCATTTGTTCTCTTCTTGATCCTCATCGGTCATTTGATTCTCACTTGTAATTTAATAGTTTCAAATTGAATTTTTAAAATAAGTAATTTTTTTTTAATTCAATTTTTAGATTCTAAAGATAATGGTTAGCTAATAAACAGACTTTTTGTCACTTAAATTCTCTAACTCAAAATCTTTTTGAATATTTCCCCTCATTTTAAATTTAATTTTAATCTTAAAAAATTTAGCGTAAAATTTTTCAAGTTTTATTGCATTTTAATCTATAAAATTAAAAGGTTTTTTAATTTTTACATTTTGTTTAGTTAATATGTTAAAATAAGTTAAGTATGTTTTGATGACGCAATGGTTCGGTTGATTGTTTCCTGCTAAAACAGTGACCCTAACTTTTTTTTAAAGCAAAAATATTTTTAAAAGTTTGAAATGTTCTGTTATTTTTTAAAAATAAAATTAATTTTTCCAAGATTTTTATCTATTACTTGATTTTAGTATTGGCAAATGGAATAGTGGTCGCGTTAGCGAATTTATTTTATTTATGTCTTTTTAAGCGATTTTATTGACTTGATTAAATATTTATACAATAAATGAAAGTTAGTTTTTTTATTTTATAATAATTAATGTACATTTAAGCACTTAGAATATGTTACCGCCACCGCCACTTCGTTTGCCAACATTACTTGATTTTGTATACAAGACTTATTACTTGACCAAATTCTTTTATGTTTTTTTATATTTAAATAATAAATGGATTCAATCTTCTTCCAGGTAATACTAAATCCTTTGATTGAATTGAAAAACGGTTCAGGAAATAATTAGAAACTTAAGTGATATTATAATAAAAATAAATTTTGAAAGCAAATTAGATTCCCTAAATACAAAATATTTTTCAAGTAAAAAGGCTCTCTTATTTTTATGTTAAGAAATACCAATAAATACTTTATTAAGGTGATTCATTTATTGCTTCAAAATTTTCAATTTTCCATTTAAGTCATTGAGAAAAAATCTCGACAATCCCTAAAAAATTTATTATTTTATTTATTTTGAAAGAGAAACATTTGTCAGTCAAAATTGAATTAAGAAAACAGAATAATTGTCAAATCTTTATTCTAGACTTATTTATAAAAATTGAAATCAAGTCTCTATGAAATAATCATATCTCAATTTCTAGAGTATTTTTTTTAGAAAATATAGAATAGCTATACATATTTTAATCTTTATTTATGCCTTAAAGAAATATTTAAAATTCAATTTTTTATACAATGCTATGATCATTAAGAATTTATAAATTTAAAAGTAAAATCAAGATTCAAATTATTAATAAATTAGTTTTTTAATTCACATTTTAATTTAAGTTTTATTTTCTCGCAAGCTATGAAAGAATTCAAGGCCTGGATTGTGTCTTCTAATTTTAAATAATTAAATAGTTGTTGTATTTAAAAAAAAACATTTATTAATTTATTAAATTTAGTAACTCTAAATAATGTAATATGTTCAGAATATTATTTTCTTTGTAATGCATTCAATCTTATGAAATTCTTTTTTAAATTGGTTTATAATTAAATTCTTCTTGTTTTAGTAGTAGTAGTAGTAGTAGTTTTGACTGTAGCTGGCTAGCCAGCGAGTCTGCTGACAAGGCACACTAAGACAGCTGGTGTGATTGATTGCTGCTCATCCAGCAATCAGTGCCTGCTTTAAAGCTGCTAACAATGGGGGCTTCAACTAATTCATTTGGCAGCGAGTTCCATATGTTAGCGGTTCTGTTGAAAAAAGTTATCTCTATGTTGGAGCCTCGATATTTCTTTGTGATATTTGAGGCAGTGACCTCTCCCTTAGTTTTTTGTGACATTAAAATTGTTGCTTTTTTCAACCGATTCTATTCCATGCATGAACTTGTATAATTGAATTAGATCACCTCTTTTTCTTCTTTCCACCAGATTTGGAATTTGGATTTGGTTCAAAGCCTTCAATCTGCTTTCATAGGTTTGTTTCTAATTGACGAAACAAATTTCGTAGCTCTGCGTTGAATCCTTTCAACATTCACAGTCAGACTTAAGAATTGGAGACCATACAGGCACCGCAAATTCCAAAAGAGGACGAACAAAAGTTAAATACAAAGATCTAAATAACTTACAATCAAAACGAGCGAATGACTTCCTGATGCGACCTAACATTTGATTTGCTTTGTTTTAGCCTCTATCACTTGATTTTTCCATTTAAGATTTGTATTGAAAATAACTCCAAGATCTCTTTCGGTTTCTGACGTTGCTAATTGCTTACCATTAATAAAATAAGGAAATTCTTTGTTTTTATGACCATAATGCAAAACCACACATTTTGATGTGTTGAAAAGAAGTAGCCAATCTTGAGTCCACTTGAAAATTAAATCTAAATTTGATTGTAGTTTCGCGGGCTTATTTCTAATACCGTTTGCGAGAAAATTTTAGTATCATCTGCATACGATTTCACAACATTTTCTATTCCTTTAGGTAGATCATTGATATACAAAACGATTAATAGTGGACCAATCCCTTGTAGTACACCGCTAAAATCTCAGCCCAATCCGACAAAATTTCACCTTGAATAACTCGTTGTCTTCTATTTTTCAAGAAAGCTTCAATCCATTTTAGTGTCAGACCATCAAAGCCATACGCTTTCAATTAAGTTATTAGTCGTCTGTGCGGAACAGTATCAAATGCTTTCGCAAAATCTAGCAGAATCACATCAATAGGAATACTTTTGTCTAGACTCATTGAGATGAAATCTAGTTTCCAGAAGATTAGATGTACATGACTTTTTCTTAACAAATCCATGCTGTTCTTTATATATAATATTATTCTTATAAAGATAGTCCTCCATTTTGGCTCTTATTATGCTTTCCATAATTTTGCAAGGAATTGAAGTTAAAGACACAGGACGATAATTGCTTGTCGTTGATTTATCACCTTTTTTATACAATGGAGTAATATTTGCTGATCTGAATTGTATTGGAAGCTGACTATTCGATAATGATTCTCTGAAAATCAAAGTTAAAGGAACAGTAAAGGCTTCTGCACAGTTTTTGCCAATAACGGATGAAGCTTGTCTACACCACATGATTTATTTTGATTCAGGTCTTGTAATTTTTTGAAAACCATTTCATAAATAATGTCATTTGGCTCAATGTCAATATATTCTGACCAGTTTTCATTAAATTCGACTTCAAAATGAGGAAGCTCACCATCTTGTTCAATAACAAAAACATCTTGAAAACATTTATTAAGAAGATTTGATATCTCTTTCGGTTCTTGCGTTAATTCATTGTTTGACTTTTTTAATGCTTTGATAGATTCTTTGATTACTTGTTGATCATTTAGGTATTTGTATAATATTTTTGGATTTTTCTTAGCTTTTTCAACTACATTCTGTTCATAAGTTAGTCTGGCTCTTTTTATTTCTGATGAGACTAATTTACAGCTACGTTTGTAATCACTATATCGATTCATATTCTTCCATATAGATGAACAGTTCCTATATCTAAGATTCTTTTTATCTCTTATTAAGACTTTGAGTTCATTTTTTATCCAAGGTTTTGAGATACTTTTCTTTTTAGAGCCATCCTTCACTGGAATGAATCGATTACTAGCTTCGCTGACATAGAAAATTAACTCATTGTACATATCCTGAATATTTTAATTCTCAAATAGGTGCACCCAATCAAAATTTGATAGAAAATGAGAAATTTTTCCAAAGTCAGATTTATTATAAATAAATTTTTTACAGGTATATGATTCCTTACTTACCTTGTTTTTGAGAACAAAATTGAAAAAGATAACCAGATGTCCTTTATTAATGTTGCCAAGAACAAATTTTGTATCGATTGCATACAAACTGCCAGGCTGAGTCGTGAAAATCAAATCCAAAGTGCTGACAGCTTTTTCGTTTGACATTTGAAAAGTTGGGATATTTACATGCTGATATAGAAAAGTATCCCTTGGTGTCTCTCTGAATTTATGTTCCAGTCCATTTTCGTTTAAGATTTCTGACACACAGCCATTTGACCAGATGATTGATGGAACGTTAAAGTCAAACATTATTAGAAGATCTTTATAACTTCTCTCGTCCACATAGTCTTTAGCTTGTTTGAAGACTAAATCGAAATCGTTCATATCAACAAAATCGTTATGCCTA
This sequence comes from Brachionus asplanchnoidis, assembly GCA_025491095.1. Lineage (NCBI taxonomy): Eukaryota > Metazoa > Rotifera > Eurotatoria > Ploima > Brachionidae > Brachionus > Brachionus asplanchnoidis. The sequence goes on along the minus strand of JAILYF010000013.1, from coordinate 2,711,804 downwards.
TAAAGACAGCCAACTAAATATTTTTCACAGTTAAAATTAACTACTTCCCAAATTTGTTCTATTTTACTTAAATTAAAACCTGCATCATTTAATTCAAATGAGTCGATTTTTTCATCAATGTAGAGACATACACCACCGCCTCTGCGTTCATCACTTCTGTCCTTTCTGTACAAATTGTATCCTTTAACGTTCGTAATTGAGATGCTCTTGAACCAAGTCTCACTAACCGCTACAATTTGTGGGCTTTATGTTTCAATAACAACACTGAATTCATCTAGTTTATTGTCCAAAGAAGTAGCATTTAAATACATACATTTTAAAGATTCGAGACTATCTACACGTGATGACGCTTCTGATAAACGATTTTTGCTTCTTGAATTTGACGATCTGATTTTCTCGGATGCCATATCGAAAGGGCGAGTCTTGTGAAAGACCATTATTTGCTTCATTTCTTTGTTTTCTCGATTCATAGTCTAAAGCTCTTTCGGTTTCAGTCAAATTTGGACTAAGATAAACAGCTCTGAAAATATTTGAATCTCTCAGCTTTTTCGCTGCTAGTAGTAGTGGATTTCTGTTTGCTTCTTCTTTGAGTTCTACTAGAATTGGTCCTGGTTTACTTTGGTCTTTAGATCTCAAACGTCTCGAATACGCTGGCTTGATATCACTTTTTCCAATAGTGGATAGAATTTCATTGATTTTTGCTTCATCTTCTGCTTTCTTGTCTGCTAAAATCTCTTTCTTTGATTCTGGCACACCATAAATAATCACATTTTTTTTTCTTCTATTTCTTTCATTCATTTCGCTAATGGTTGCATTTTCTACAGCTATCTGATCCGCTGGTTTTTTAGCATTTTTTGTTCCTTGTTTTACCGTTTGAATCTTCTTGCTACTGTTGTTGGATGAGTTTGCTGTTTTATTTGCTGCTGACAATTCAGATTTCAGCTTATTTATTTCAATGTCTTTCTCCTTTTCTCTTTCTTCTAGAAGTTTCACATGATTTGAAAGCTCCAGGGCGAATTTCGAAATATTACCACACCATTCATGCAAAGTTTTCGAGTGCCCAGATACGACACCTTGTCCAAACGTTGGCCAGTTTGTTTCAAGCAAAAAATTTGAGTCCATTTGACAAAACTGTGTGCTTTTTATTTTAGTTCACTTGTGTTTTTCCTTTCCTGACTTTTGGCTTACGTATGCTTATTTTATTTAAAACTTTTTTTCTTCTTTTTTTTGATTATTTTCCCAGCTAAGAATAAAATAAACACTCCAAATGATATTAAAAAAATTCATGTATGAAATAGCCACAAATTTTAGGGGATGAATATTAAAAGAGAGTAAGACAAATTAAGATCTCAACTTATGCAGGAACCAGATAATTTTTGTCCATTTCAATAAAAATTCTGTTCACTTTTTTATAATTTTCAATTAATTCTGCTTTACAATTTAATTTTTTTAAATCTTAACCTAAATTAAAAAATACAGTTTTTTTATTTTTTTATTTTTAAGCACCCAAAATGAAAAATCAAATTTTAATTGATGTTAAGTTTTTAATTTTTTTGTGTTTGTCATTCTAAAGGAATCAATGATTTTTGATGCAGAAATTTGATCGAAAATGCTCTTATCTTGCTATGAGAACAAAGTTAATTCCGGTTTCAAAAAAAAAGTATGCTAAATGTAAATTAATCCTCAGCAAAACTGTAACTATTAAATGCGTATTTTAATTTTAGCACTTTAGAACAATTGTGTAAATCTCAGAGGAATTCAAAATTTCGCTGGAGCTGAACTTTTAATTAACAAATTTTTTTCAGTTTTAACAACTTTAAAATTATTTATAGAATCTTCAGATCAAATTGTATTATCATCCTGTAATTGATTCTGCTCTATTGCTCTTGTCTTCACTCCTCTATGATTTTTTTAATAAAAGTCTTTAGCAATATCAGAGGATTTTGTTTTATTTTATTTTATGATCAGCCTCTGAGAATATTCAAAAAAAATTAGATTTGATTCATTTGAATTAATTATTTGATTTCGCTATTAAATTATTATTTCTTGTTTTGATAGAATTTTCCTAAAATTATTTAATATTTTTTCCCCGATTTTCTGGCTTTAAAAAAATATAATAATATTTAAAGAAATATAAGTCATCTAGCTTATTTCATACTTTAATAGAAAAGTTTTCAAATTGATTCATCATTTTTGTTAAAATAAGATTAGATTTAAAGAATGAAACATAAGCTCATTAATAAAAACAATTTAAAAAAAGCATTTATAAAGCTGATTTAAAACCAGTGAAAAACTGAGAAAAAAAACAATTAAACAATCTCGTTTTTAAATAATAATTGAACCATTCATTTTTAATAACAATTTTGATCAAAAAATTCATGATCACGATTTTTAAAATAAAAAAAAATTGAGTGTAATTAATTTTTGTTTTTAAAAAATTTAATTTTTTAATTGAATTACAAGTGAAATTGTTTCTTTTTAATAAATAAGGAGGAAAAATTAAATTTAGTGAAATTTTTTTTATTTTATATAATAATTTAATTCGCTTATTTAATTTTTTATTAATTAATGCGAATATTTAAAACATGACTTATCATATGTTTTAAAATCAAAATAAATTTATGCCTTTAATACGATTATTCAAAAGTAATTTAATGCCGTTTTAAACTATAATTTTAAAAATAATTAAATTAACTTTTTAAAAATATGTATTTTAATTTTAACTTTTATCCGTGCATTGAGATTATAAATATCAGATTTTGATTAAAGATCAACTGATTTTTGTTAATTGTTTTAATGTTAAATGAATTTTAAACAATTTTATTTAAACAAAAATGAAATCATTTTCATTATTATTTTCACTATGACGCTATAACAAATTTTATTTACTTTTTTATTTAAACATGCAATTAATTGTACAAAATTGACATATTAGTTTTAATTTAATTATTTTTAACATTAAAAATTAGATTCATGTTTTATTTAAAACGTTTAAAATTCAATAATCAGCAATTTTAATTATTTTTTTTAGAAAACAATTTGAAAAAGCATGAAAGATAATAGATAAAATTTAATAATGGGTGAATTCACAAATTTGGTTCAAATATTGATGATTGCTAATGTCATGTTCCGAGTTGATTGTAGTGACATAAAATTTAAAAGCATGGAGTTTTCGCACAATTCATCATTCAATCTTCTAAAAGCTAATTTAACTGAAAACAATGAATCAAACAAGAATGAATTGACTTTGTATTACGAATCTATGGGAAATATAATGACTGCTATTTTGTCACCAATTCTTCTGGTTATTGGTGCTCTTGGTAATCCATTATGTATTTTAATACTTTTAAGAAAAAAAAAAAGAAGTTCAACTGTGGTCTATTTGTGCATTTTGGCAATTTTTGACTTTTTGGTATTGTATACAGGCTTGCTAAGGCAATACGTCAATCAAATATGGAACATTGACATCCGAACTATTTCACATACTTTCTGCAAATTACATGTAAATTAGATATTCATTTTAGAGTTGATTAAAAGTCCCAAAAAAAAGCCCAAGTCATTAAAAAAAGGCCCAAGTCCGTACTTTTAAGATTTGCTAGATCAGGCTTCATATGAAAAAATTTATATACTCTTGGGTTGTCTAATGCAATACGTTTGCCATATATCAGAATTTTCTAGAAATTTTAGAATAAATTTCTTCTTCAGTATTCAAAATTTTAAAGTCTGTACTTGGACTTTTGTATGAAAATTAAAAAAAAAAGTCTGGACTTGTGACTTTTAAACAACTCTGATTTATTTTAACATTTAATCTAATCATTTTTTTAAAGATATTTTTTACTTATACATTAATGCAAATATCAAGCTATATCTTGGTTGCAGTGACATTAAATAGGTTTACAATTATTTTCAATCGGTCCATCTTTTGCCAAAAAAAATCGCTTCAAGCCAACCAGAAAAACAATTCTTTGCGAAGTGTATTTCTAATAGTTTTTTTTATTTCTTTTCTGGTATCCGTTTGGAATTTTCCTCTTTTGTACTTTTATGATAAAATAGATCAACCCAACAAGTCAAATAGTTATTTAAGTGATTGTACTATAGACAAAAATAAGCATAACAGTTATTATCGCTTTCGAATAGATTTATATGGAAAATTGCACTTGTATTTATTTATTGTAATACCTTGCTTGATATTATTGGTTTTAAACCTTCTGATTATTCGAAAAATAATGTTTTCGTCAAGAAAAATGAATCTCAATAGAAAAACATCCAGAAAAAAAGAGAAAAAGCGAGCAGCTTTGTCTTTAATGTTGGTCTGGGTTTGCTTATGGTTCATGATTTTAAAAACGCCAGCATCAGTTTACATAACTTTTCCGGTTCAAGAAATGTCAAAACCATATTTTCCTTTTACTTATAATCTTTTCATGCTTATAAATTACGCGAATCATGCGATAAATTTAATTTTGTATGTTGCGACCAGTTCCGGTTTTCGGAGTGAAATGATACATTTTTTTAAAAATTTATTCTGTAAAAAAAATAAACAAAAGGCCAATAACATAAATGAAAAATTAAGCGAAAAAATTAATGGCAATGAAGAAAATCGTGAACTTTATTTTATCTGAAATAGTCGATTTAAGATACCGCTAAAAATAGTTAACAAAAAAAATTCGTTTATTTATGGTCACTTAGCTTTAAATCTCAGCTAAAGTTTTCATCCGTATTTAAGATAAATCAAAATTAAAATAAAAGTACAATTTTTTCTAGTTTTCTATCAATCAATCAATTATCTAATTTCCTAACTATTTTATTAATATAATGAATTTAAAATATTTTCTTAAATCATACTAAGTTCTTGTATGACTATTTCTGATTCGATTTGACTTTTATAAGTATTTCATTTATTTAATTAAATAAATAATAAATTAATTCTTTTTTTTGTCTAAATTTCAAAAATCCATTATCAATCATTTTATTGTCCTATATTGTTTATTTTTTTATTTTTAATCGGATATTTTACATAGAGAAAACAGCTTTTTAAAATTTTTTAATTAAGAAAAAAAAATACAGTTGATTATTGATAAACTTTATTATTAGTGAATTTCTAATAAAATTAAGTATATTGACAGTTTTTTTACATTTTTTTTATGATTAAAAACCGGAATCTAAGTTAAAGACTTGATTTGCTTAATTTTAAGATTTCAATTTTAAAAAATTTGATTTTTAAATCTAGAAGTATTCTGGATTCAGAAAATTTTTACAAAACCATTATGAATATTTTAACAAAAAATATCAAATTTAATAAAATACAAAACAAAAAAAGCCAAGGTGTACTCATTATTAAATCAATTGAATTATTCCTAAAATTTTTTAAAAGTAAATAGAAAAATAAGCACAATTTGGGAGACAAAAACATATTCATACCATCAATCTACAATGGATCTTTGCAAAAGCAAATTTACACGAAGCTATTATTGTACTATTTCAAATAATGAATAGAACAAAGTTTAGATGAAACAAAGCTAAATTTACACTCGACTCCTTATTGTGGACTAACTTTTTATTCTTCTTTTTTCATTTTGTTTTATTTTGTATTTTTTTATATATATTTTCATAATATTTTAGCAGTTCATTTTCCTAAAACAGGCCCAAAAAATTTTTAATTTTGGTTTTTAATTTATTTAATATTTAATTTAAAATAAAATTAATGATTTAGAAAATTTTTTAATATTACATATTCCATCAATCTGAATGAACTAAAATTTTTAAAAATATTTGTCTTTATTTAAATAGCTTTTTAACTTTGCTCCAACTCTGCATCTGAAAGATTTCTAATTCATTTTTCATATTTTTTTTTATTTAAAAGGAAATCAATTATTTGGCATTCTAATACTTCAAAAACAAAAGTAGCTATCTTATTTTTAAATTATGGAATCAAGTCCAGATAAAAAAGAAAACCTCTAATAAAGGGATGTGTTTAATATTTTGTTCAGGAAAAAAGAAAATTTTCAATTATTTATTATTGAATAAGGATACAATTACAATCAAAATTGTGCATTTAATTTTTCTAAGATTTCTTCTTAAAAAATTTCTATAAGGTAATATTCACTATTTAAAATATCCAATAGTATATATTTACATGAATATTTTATATATTTATTTAATATAATTAAAAATTTTAATTAAAAAAATTATTTAATTAAAAAATTTCTTTATATTGACATAAATGCTTTTATTGATAATTGACTTTTTGAAACAAGTTAACCTGAAAAAATAAGTATTCAGACATAATCTAGAATATTTTTTTAGGTCTTTTATTGATTTGAAAATACTTCAAGTTGTGCAGTCAAAAAACAATCAGAAAATTTAGTTATATTTATTTTTATTTTTACAAAATTTATTCACACTCTCTTCAAAGAGAAAAAATCCATTGAAGAATTAAAAAAAAAAATTTAACACAAAATAATCTAATTATTTTCAAAAGAATCCGATAAATTTTCATTGATATTCAAATCGTTTATTAAACCGTTTATAAAATTTTGAATATTTTCACTTAATTTTGCCATTTCTTGTTGTTGTTTCAAGATATTTTGATTGTTTGGAAAAAGTTCTTGTCTAGCAAAAGTCTTTATATCCAAATATTTTCTCTTAAAAAGCTCATATGATTCATTTTTAATTTTCAATTTAGTTTCTAGCTCTCCATTTCTTTTGATCAATGCTTCGATTTCTTTTTGAAATTTAGCTATTTGTTCAAACATTTTGTCTAATGAATTTTTCTGTGATTCATTTTTTTTAAGATATTCCTCCCTCATTTTTTCCATCTTTTCTGTATCCTTTTTGTGAGCTAAACTTGTGCGCTCGCTTTCTTCTTTGAGCTCTTTTTTTTGTTTCAACAAAAAATCATTGCTTTGCTTGATTTGATTGTATTTTTCTATTTGGCTTTTTAAATCACTTTCTAAATTTTGAATTTTTTTGCGCATATCACCATTAGATCTAGACAGCTCTCCATTTCTTAGAGTCATTTGTTGATTAGAAAACTTAAGTTGATCTGTTTCATCAGTATGCTTTTTTTTCAGTTCTTCAATTTCACTTTCATTCTTCATTTGGATAAATTTTAGTTTTTCTTGACTCAAATTCAAAGCTTGTCTTAGTCTTTTGAGATCATCTCCCTTTTTAGAATAAAGTTTTTCATTTGATTGGGACTTGGACTCCATGTCTTGGAACATTTTCTGCAATTGCTTTTGCTGATCAAGATTCAACTCGTACAATGAGTCAATTTTTTTCTTTAATTTTTCATTTTCACTCTCTGAATTTTGATGTAAATTCTCTGTATTCATCAATCTATTTTCCAAGTCGCTTATTATTTTTTCTTTTTCTTCTTCCATTGATTTTAATGCATTTACAAGATAAGTTCTGTATTGAGAGAATTTTTATTTAATTTAAAAAAATTAGTGCTGGGCTCCGGCCAGGCGGCCAGCTGGCCGGTCCAAAAAAAAATTTGGCCGCAGCCGGACCCGTGAAACGGCCGGTCCAAATTACGGCTAGAATAATTTAATTTTCAAAAAAAATATGTGTTTTTTTTTCTTATTTTTTTAAGATGAATTTTTTTTAAGAGCATTTTGTAAAAAATAAAATTTTTAAATATTTGTATGTTTATAAAATTAATTTTCTTTATTGACTTTTTTGACCGCTATTTGGACCGGCCGCTTTTTGGGCCGCCAATTTCGGCCGCCGGCTGGTACAAAAAGCGACCGGTCCAAATGGTGGTCCATGGCCGTATTTTGGATCGGCCGCCATTTGGACCGCAAGTTGGCCGGCCAAAATTGGCCGTCTATCAACACTAAAAAAAATCTTTATTATCAAACCTTTCACTGTCTAGTTTTTCAATAACTAAATTAGCGTCATCCATTTGCTCTCTAAGACTTTTTATCATTTCGATTGACTTAACTTCTTCTGTCTCGAATTCAGTTTTCAAGTCAATTAATTCTTTTTCATGAAGCTTTTTCACCTAAATTAAAAAAAAATCTAGAATTTTGAAATTTTTTAAAATTTGATCAATACCTCAATAAGATCATCTTCGAAATGGACTAAGCAAAGTTTCATTTGTTCTCTAAAAACATCAACTTTATTCAGTAATTGTTTATTCTCTTCTGCTAAGAGATTTTTTTGCTTGGCAAGCTCATCGAATTTGAAGGTTATTTCCCGCTCCAAACTCTGTATACAATTAGAATAAATTTTTACCAGAATTAAAAAATTACTTTTCTTCTTTCTATTAATTCGATTTGTTTAGATAATTTTTCTAGTTCAACTTTTAAAACGCTATTGAGCTCATTTAACTCTTCATTCTCTTCTTTTAACTTTAAATATTCTTTATTTGAATTATCACTTGACTCAAATATTTTTGGTGAGCCACTTTTATTAGCATCATCGTCTTTTTTTTCCTCTAATTGTTTCTCCAAAAAATCTCTAAAAGTAGATTTAGAAATTTAAATTCATAGTTAAAAATTTAGCTTACATCTTTTTCTTGAGATTTTCATTTTCGTTTTTGTAATTTAGAACTTCTTGTTTATTTCGGCTGATTTCCACCAAATAATACTCATGCTCGTTTGCCTAAAATAATTTTATAATTTTAATTTTTCAATTATCTAAAGAATACTAAATAATTATGAAAATTCCCAAAAGTCAAAAGAAATAATTTTAAAATTTGTTCTTATTCCTAGAATCAATTCTAAAATTCTTTAATTAAGACATTCTCTTCATTGATTTTGCTAAGGTCTTTGACAAAGTACCACACATGAAAATTATTTAATAGACTTTCAGCATATATTTCAGTTTACTTTCATTATCTGAAGTAATCTACTTGATTGGATTAAAGCCTTTCTGAGTGAAAACAAACAACTTGTAGTCTTCAGAGATGTGACTTTAAACTGGATTTGGGTAGATAGCAATGTTCCACAAGATTCCGTCTTAGATCAACCATTGTTTATAATATTTATCAACGACCTTCGGGACTCACTCTCAGATATTTGCAAAATGTACGCGGATGAGACGCAGAGAAGTTTAAAAGTCCCAAATTAAAGTCTAAGTCATTAGTAAATTGTTTTTTCTTTAGTCCGGCCCAATGTTCTTTTTTCCGTTCCAGGTAGTTATTGTGGCGGCCTAGTTAAAGTCTAAGTCACTAAAACTAAATTCTAAGTCCGGACTTAAAAAGAAAAAATTTTAAATCTTTGACTTGGACTTAAAAGAAAAAAAAGAAAAATCCGGATTAGGACTTGACTTGATACTTGTGACTTTTAAGCAAATCCATTGAGATGAAGATATTAACAAAAACTAGCTCAGAATCAGTGATTTAAGATACCATCAAACTGCTGAATGACATTAATAAAATCATGGCTTATGCATTTTATTATTAATTATCTGTTAGTTTTTTATTAATCACGTTTTTTTTGAAATTTCAACCAAAATTTCAGTCATTCAAAAAAGCAAAATTTAAAACTCTGAAAAATTAATCAGTTATCGAATTCTCACCAAAAAATTCTAAAAATTCACTTTAATAAAAAGCGGAATTTTGATATTCACTAATTAAGGAGGAATTATTTTAATTAGATCGGAATCGCGGAATTTTAAATAATTTTGAAAAATTAATATAGGTTTTCTGCTTTTTTAGAGCTTGAATAGAGGTTTTGGATTTTAATGAAAAAGTAAATTAGTTAATTTCTATTATTATATACAGATATTTGATCACTTTTTTAATAATAATACAGTAAAGATTGTTATCATTTTCTTTAAACATTCTAAATACAAGACTTTTTTGAAATGAAATATTAGCTAAATACGTATTTTAATTTTAAAAATAGCGAATAATATACAAATTTGATAAAAATGGTTACAATTTTTCCTGTGTCATTAAAAGAATATATTTAAAAAATAATAGTAATTAACTAATTTCTTTTTCAATAATTAGACTTAAAAAATCTAATATTAAATTCTATTAAGAAATGATCTAAAACTTTACACTAGCGAAGAATGATTTTTAGAAAAAATCTTGCTGTTTTTGAAAAAGTGGCCAATAAAGAGATTATTTGTCAGATAATAAAATTGATTATATTTTCAATACAAAATTAAATATAAATATAACCATAGTTGTGGATAATGTACACACAGTCTTCAAACGGCAAAAGCAAATTTGGATCAAAACATTAAATCAGTTTTTTTTTGGATTTAAATAATTTTTTAGCCACTAAAATTATTTAACTTTATTTTTAATAGTGATAATTATGAAGTTGTCGGAACCAAAAAATAATTAAGAAAGTTTATTTCCCTACAAAGGAACCAATGCAATTAATAATTCAGATTAAAGGGAAGTAAATCACAAGTTAACCTGATATTTTAACAAGTTGAGTTCATTTTTTGAGGTTCTTTTAAAAAATTTAGTAGACAAAAAAATGTGTCTGGTTATTTTACTATTATTTAGCTGTTTCGTTTATCTATTTCTCAAGAAAAACTGCAAATTTCAGATAGAAACCCTTTACTAACAGAAATTTTAGTCACCTTTAGACTTAAATAAAGACTTAAATAAATTTAGCAGATTTTAAATAAAGACTATAGAAATTCAACTTTATAAAACTATAAATAGCTATGAAATTATTTGTTCAATGGAATAATCATTTTTTCATCATATCAGAAATACGATTTAAGGAGACCCAAACATTCTTATTTAGAGAAAAATTATTAAAGGAAGTTCATGATTTACACTCTTTGTTTTAATGATCTGAATATTTGCTCAATTGGCTAGTCTAATATTTTGCCTTCGGTATTTTTTCTGGGTGGTAATCAAATGGACCATTAAGCACTTTTGTTTGAAGTAATGTCTTAATAAAAAAAGAATTTAAAAACGATTGTAAAATATAAAACAGGAAAAAATATAAAAATTATTTTAAAAATCCTATTAAATGTTTTGATAAATGTTACTTAATTTAAATTAAAATTATAATCTTACACTTGGTAATTTGGAAAGATTTTTGGTCTCATTAGCTGTTAGAAATAAGTTTTCTTTTTCCATTGACATAATCAATTCATCGCGTTTATCTTTTAATTAATATTAAAATAAGACATTTTAACTAATAAATTCTTACTCAGCTCTTGATTCATCACATCTATCGTTTTGAGTAATTTTTTAATAACAACATCTTTTTTAAATTGAATGACATTTTTGAATTGTATTTTTCCATTTTTGAAATTTTTATCTCTCGAACCAATATCCGATTCAGGGCTTTGGTTGAGATCTGATTGATTTTGCTTAAAATAGCCGCTTTGAATGTCTTGGTTGTTTTCATTCAAACTAGTTTCAAATAGTTTAACGTCCGAGTTGTTTAGTACTTTTAGACTGTCGGTTGATTCATTAAAACAAATGCTTTTTTCTGAATTCATAGCAAAATTCTCTCAAATTGTGTCCATATAGTCTTAGATTTTAAAAAATGTATCTTTTATCAATTTATTTATTAGATCTAAAATAAATGATGCAATTGAATATTGAGAATTTAACAATTTAACAATTAAAAAAATTAACATAATCTCAAATGTTCAAAAATATTAATAATAATTTCTTCATTTTCAGAAAAAAATTCTCTATAAAAATCATCTTTAAATGGTTTGTTTCGCTACAATTTTAATCTGGTACCGAGTACCTCTTGGTGCTTGTTAGCGTTTTTCAAAACAAAATTTTTATTTAACTATAAAATAGTTTTTGTTTTAAACTAAATAAAAATCTAATTTTTCTATTTGAAATTAGACTAATTATGATCTTTGAATTGTATTTTACAAAGCAAATATACAAAATTTTTAAATTTAAATGGCCTTTGAAATACTTGAATAAATTAGTAAAAAAATTTCGAATACAAAACTAGAACTCTTGGTCGAATTTTTGTTTTTGTTTCAATAACAATTTAGAAACATAAGTTCAATCATGGTCAACAATTAGAGAGTAAAACAATTCAATTTTTAAAAAAAATGCCTCAATATTTTGCGCCTCACAAATAGAAGTAATCCATCAACAAAATATGAGAGAATTTTCAAAAGCAATAAACACCTTTAAAATATATTATCTTATTTATAAAATACATTTCTTTTTAATAAAAATAATAAAATAAAAATTTAAACAATTTTATTTAGATGCTTTGAATTTTATTTCAATGCTAGTTTTCGAAATAAGTTCAAAATCAACGCTTAGGAAAAATAAAAAACCTACTTTTGATTACTTAACACGGTAATTTAATAATTTTTAAAAATGATTCAAAGATTTAAAGAAAACACACCGAGCTGATGGATGGCGTTTAAAACTGACGTTTCTCAAAAATGGAAAATGGAGTCTTAATTGAAAGTTTTTTTGAAAAATTGGACCTGTTTGTTTTCATCTTTGAATCAAGGAAAAAGAAGAATACTTATACAAATATTTATTAAAATTCAAAATTTTTTTTGACCGCTCGAAACTTTGAAGAATAGGAATTTACTTTTTTTGGTTTCTCTTTTTTTAGTATTTATACAGATTAAAACTTGTCGTAGCTTTTCATTATTATAATTAAATGATTTCTTAAAATTTACTAGAATTTTAATAAATTAACAAAATAAAAATAGAAATTTCTAATTTATTAAATCATTGTCAATTTTTGAAAGTTCCTTTTAGTAAAAGCTATTAGTAATAGCTGAAATAATTTATTGGCATCGAAAATTTTTCTTAAATCAAGCTAGTACAAAAGCAAATTAATTTTAATTTTGCATTTATCTTTCAACTATCAGTCAAATAAATGTTAATTATTTTTATTCTAAAAAAAAATTTGATAATATAAAATTGTTATCCAGCTTTTGCAAAAATGGCCTGGAGATCTTCGGGAAGAACCCAAGTAGAACTAATTAATAATCTTTACAGTAAGCACTATTCAAAAAAAATTTATTAAAAATAAAATAACATAAACGGAATAGATAATGGCATAATAACGAACCAAAGAGTAAAAAATGCAATGCTAGCTGTCGATAGATCATTCTTTACCACGAAGAATCCTTATAGCGATTCTCCACAACATATTGGATCTAATGTCACTATTTCTGCTCCGGTAAGACCATTGAAACATACTATGATTTATTTATTTTGAATTTAACTCCTATTTAGCATATGCATGCCTATGCCCTTGAAGCTTTGAGTGACAAATTAGTTGAAGGAGCCAAAGTTTTGGACGTTGGTTCAGGAAGTGGTTATTTGACTGCTTGTATGGCTGTAATGGTACCTACTTGTGAAACTAATTTTGAATGAAATTTAAAATAAAATTAAGGTTGGGAACTCTGGAAAAGTAATTGGTGTCGAACATATTGATGAACTAGTGAGAAAATCAGTAGAAAGTATCAAAAACTGGAATGAAAACGCTCTTCTTTCTGAAAATATAAAGATAATTGGTAATAAATTGAATTTATGCATTGATTTTTTTAATTATTTCAATAAGTTGGTGATGGAAGGCAAGGAAATGATGAAAATGGACCTTATGATGCAATTCATGTTGGAGCCGCAGCGCCAGATATTCCAAAAACAGTTATTAATAAAAAAAAAATCGCGTTATTTATTTAATTTAAAAAATTTTTAGCTTGTAGATCAGCTAGCTCTAAATGGAAGAATGGTTTTACCAGTCGGTAATTTTTATATTTTTAATTTAATTATTTTTAATTCAAGTTTTAAAGGTCCAGAAGGTGGAAATCAAGAATTTGTTCAAATAGATAAACTAATGGATGGTAAACTTGAATCTAAAAAGTTGATGGGTGTAATGTATGTGCCATTGACTGACAAAACCAGGCAGTTAAATAAGTGAAAAATATTTATTTAAATCGTAAATTTTAGAAATTACTTTTTATTTCTAATACAAAATTTATTATTTAAAATAAAAATTAATTTATTCCGGTACATTTTTTTAATTTATGTCATGGTTATTAAAACTAAACATTAATAAAAAACAACAGTATAAGCAAACTACGACAATAAAAACTATTAAACAAATTAAAATTTTTTTTCGAAATTTTTTATAAGTTTTTATTTTCTTGACCTTGTTAGATGTCATTTTTAAGTTGAGTGCATCAGCGGTCAAATTATCTGCTTTTCGCTCAAGATCCATCAAGCTTACATCTCTTTCTAAGAGTTTATTTAAATTGTTCATCATAGATACTTTAAGAAATTCTATTCTTTCATTCAGTTCGGAATAATTGTCAACTTGGAGAAGAGCAGCTGCCTGAAGAACCACTGACTTTTTTTTCAGACTTTGCTGATTCTTCTGTTTGCCTGCAGTCTCATTTACAGTTTTAAATTTTACAGGAAGATTTTTGTAGTTATTTTTATTCTTTTTGATTCTAAAAATCGATGCCGGCTTCACAAAATTAATTATCTGTCTTCTTTTACTGTCAGCTTGATTATTTTGACCATGTTTAAATAATTTTAATTGTTCTTCTGACTTTGATTTTTTAATATTTTGCTTAAAATGAAAGCTTATATCACGGGCCACCAAGCATTGGTCACTTATTGATCTCTTTCTCATTTAGTCTAGTCAAAAGAAAATAGTTTGATAATTTTTCAATTATTATTGCTAATATTGAATTTGATGTGTTGCTTAGAAATGCTTTTTAGACTTAAATTTTTGATTTGCTTTTTTATTGTTTTTGAATCACGTTTTTTTTTTAAATGATTTAATTTTGATATCAAAAAATAAGTAAACCATCCTCAAAATGCAAACAGAAAATTTTGGTTCAGAAAACTCTAATTACCAGCTTGGGGTAATAAGCGAAGCCTGTGAGCTCGAAACCAAGACTGAATGCAATTTAATAAATTTGGAAAAAAAAAGTGTTTACTTTCATCAAAATAAAACTATCCTTGGTGGTGAAAATCAGTATTTTAAAGATAAGATAATTTTGATTATAGGATGTGGATCGATAAAGAGATACCATGTTGTTAAAAGTAGTGTTGTGAGTCGACTCGGAAAAAGTCGACTTTTGTTTCGAATAGTCGATTTTTCTGACAGTCGACTCGAAATCTTGAAAGTCGACTCTAGTCGACTAGTTTTTCTTTAAAGTCGACTTAAGTCGAAGCTTAAATCAAATAATTGAAATAAATTTTAAAATCAAATTTTATTTATATTTTGATTGTCAATTTTATACAAAAAAATTTAAAGTTTAACATTTATATTAGTAACAATTAAGTAAAAAAAAATGGATAGTTTCAGTTTCAACATGCGGATGAATACTTCTTAAATGATTTAACATTGCACTTGTGTTTCCATTTTTTTTTATAGAAGCCCCACATTTTCTTTTATTAACCAAAACTTGGCAAATTAAACGATCAGTGTCCTCAACAAAATAATTCCAAACAATGCTTTTTTTTTTCGACATAATATGTTTATGAACAAACAATAAAAGAATAATAAAAGAAGCTTAAGTTTCAAAGAACAAAAGAGCGCATTTATTTCTGTTGAATGAAAAAGGATGAGCTAAAACTTTCTCATAGTTGCAAAAAGTTAAATCAAAGTGAATGAAAAAACACAAAAACAGTGACTTTAGTTTTATTGTTTGATATTAAAAGTCTTTTGTCTTAATTGTTAGAAACAATCGAATCTAGTTTCGAATTAATTTTTTTAAGTAAACGCTTTTTTATTTTTGAAAAACGGCAAAAAAGTCGACTTTAGTCGAATTTAGTCGACTCGAGAAAAATAAAGTCGATTAAAGTCGACTCGAAAAAAAATTAGTCGATTACAGTCGACTTGATGATTTTCTAGTCGACTCACAACACTAGTTAAAAGCTTGAAAAATTTAAATTTCAAAAGAATGGTTTATTTATGCAATGAAAAAACATGGGCGCATAATTATTTTGATGACTGGATTAATGCTGATAACGAGAATTTAATCAATATTGAAGAAACATTAAAGAGAGTACTTGAATACGAGAATAAAAATCATGCCAAATTTGATGCTATTTTTACCTACGATGATTTCTCAATTTTGGTTACTTCGTATTTGGCAAATCACTTCAATTTACCATCTATTCCGTTGGAGCTAGCAAAAGCGATAAAAAATAAGTTCGAATTAAGAATACTTTGTGAAAAAAATGGAATCACATTTCCAAATTTTTTTTTAATAAAAAACCACGAAATAGACTCATATGTTAAGCTTAGTGGGAAACTAGATGATATTATTTCATTAGCTTTGTTCAAAAAATCTAAAATTAAATTTCCTCTTATTGTCAAAAACCCGAATGGTTCTGGAAAAGACTTTATTTACAAGTGCAATAATGTAATGGAATTTATGGATTGTTTGAAAAAAAGTTTAATTTTAAACCAAAGGCTCGATTTGTTAATTGAAGAATTTTATGAAGGCGAGTTATTTATTTTATAAAAATTTATTCTTTTAATTTTATTATTTATTTAAAGGAAATGAAATTGATATTGAAATTCTTATTCAAGATAACCAAATCAAATTTATGGCTATTTCTGATAATTTTCCAGCTCAAGAGCCATCTTTTAATGAACGAGGTAACTTTTTGACTTAAAAGAAATTATTTTTGATTCTGATTTTTTTAATTTAGCTTTTTAACTGAATCAAATAATTTTTTTCTCCTTCTTTTAGTCTTGATGTTAATTGTATTAATTATTTAAATTAAAAAGTACATTAATTTATTATAAACTTGAAATTGACGAATAATTTCATAATTATCATATTAGAATAATTACAAATTTTTTATCTTTTCTCAAATTTCGAATTTAAAATTTGTTTCAATTTAGTTTTTGTAGCTTTTTTTATATAAATTATACATATTTTTTTTTCAAATTTTAAAATTTTGTAGGTTTATTGGAATCAATCAATTAAGTTTATATTGATTCTTTTTAAAAAAATTTTAAAAAATTTAATTATAAATCATTAATTATTTCAGATTCTCAAAAGTAAATTTTTTTTTTAAATTATTGTAATTTCAATCTAATTTTTTTTTTAATTATTTTGTTATTTAGTTTTTAAAAAGTTTATTTTTTTTAGTTCTCACGAATTTTTTATTTACATATTCTGCTTTTTTAATGAGATATTTTTTATTTATTTTTTTTGCTTTTTTAAAGGTGGTATCTGTCCATCGATCAAGTTATCTTGGAATCAAAACCTTGAAATACAAAAAGTGTTGAAAAATTGGATAGTAAAATTGGGCTTCCAAAATGCTTGTCTACACTTTGAAGCAAGATGCAAACCAGAATTAATTGGGAAAGATAATTTTTTAATGCCTATTGAAATAAATCAGCGCATGGGGGGATCTGAAACATGGTCTATGATTTTTTCATCACTAAATGTTAACTTAATTCATGAGGCTGCAAAAATTTCACTTGGAATTAGGCTAAACGAAACAGACTTGCTGACCAAATCTTTAAATCCGAGATGGTACAGCATCAGCCATAATTTTCTCACAGAGTCTAGCAGATTTTTAAGTTCTGTTTCTATTGATTTAAAAAAAATCTTAAACAATAGAAATTTAATTGAAATTTGTATTTTTAAACCAGTTGGAAGTTCGTTCACCTTAAATGAAACCATTGGATGGTTAACGTTAAAATGTGAAAAAGAAAAGATTGAAAACATTTTTTCAAATTTAGCTAGAGCACTTGAATTGTTAAAATTAACCACTGAACCAATTTATTAATTTAATAAAATTTTTTGCAAAAGTTTTCTTTATTTTAAAACTAAGACAATTATGCAGCATCTCCGTAGTTTATGAATGCACAAATTTCTTAGTTCATTGTGATAATCAACTTAATTTCATAAAATGACATTATTTGCACGTAAATTAAATTAAAAGTAAAAAAAAATTTTAGGAATAAGAAAAAGATGACTTGTTCCCTAAATACTTTCGGAAAGATAATTGATTTGGAAACGATTGTTGAATATTTGGATCAGAAAGAGAGTACAGAAAAAGATATGATCTCAACAAAAGGTTCTAAAAACTTTTGTTTGTTAAAAATTTGTCTAAAGACTTTTTAAGATTTAAGTGATAGCGAATCTGAGGCAAAAAATCGAATACAAGAATCAAAAAAGGTTTTCGATTCGAAATTTCAAGAAAATTGGTTTGATAAATTCCATGTGAACTTTTCTCCTTGTGGAAACTTGGTTGTTTTATCATCAAATAAAAAGATAGTTATTTGCATGGGAAAATGGGACATGACAGATCAGGTTAAATTTTCAATCAGTTCAAAATTAAATCTTTATCATTTGGAAGAGTAATTTTTTTCCTAATAATTAAAAAAATTAACTTAATTTGAAATCCTTTTTCTAATAAGCGAAATTGTTACTTCAGTTCTTTGCTTGCCAGTAGCATCACAACGAATGTAAGAAAATAAAATATAATTAGAAAGTTAATAGTTCTTTTTTTTTTATTTAGTTCTGGCGAAGGCCTCCTAGATTGGACATGTATTTTGGTCGGATTTAACAATGGAAATATTCGTATGTATACTGAAGTAACTAAATTTTAATTGCGTATCTATTAGATACTAAAATAAAATGAAAATCATTTAAAATAAATATTAGAAAAAATAATTTATTAAATAAAAAAATATAAAAATGACATACTACCAGAAAAATTTAAATATTAAGATAATAAGCACTGATTTTGATGATTCTAGTTTTAACAAGTATTATAGCTTGACTAACGAATTCGGTAATTATAATCCCATAAAAGATAACGATCCGGTTTTTAAGGTTTTAAAGAAAAATAAAAAAGATAAAACTGAAAAAAAGCTAAAAAAAACTATTTCTCAAGAATTAGAAGAAATTGCCATGGAAAAAAATAGAAAAATGAGTATACCAAGAAGCAAAGGAATTCTGTCCAGTTTTGTGAATAAAATTGATAATGTAGAAAATTTATTAGACTCGAAGGTTTACAAAGATATAAAGTCTGATTGTGTTTGTATATTGGAAAAAATGCTTAAAACTTACGAACGAAAATTAGGTCCTGAAGATAAACTAACTCTAGAAGTTAAACAGAAACTAAAATCGGAAAAAGAATCTTTATGTTAAAAATTATTTTCAATAAATTATTTTTATTCCTAGAATGGAACTCTTTTGATTACTCAAATGTTTCACAATACTAAAATTATAAAAATAAAATGTAAAACTTATGAAAATCCAAAATATACTGGATGGATATCTCAGGTATTTTTTTTATTAAAAAGAACAGAATAAAATGGTTGAATAACAATTTTTTTTTCTAGAAGTAAAAATTTTTTTTAATTGCAATAAAGTGATAAAATTTTTTTTTACCTTTAAGTCTTCTAATCATGTGCAAAACATCTGTAAAATGCGCTAGGCTTAAATAAAGTTCCTGTTAAATTTGCATATTTTATTTCAGACACTTCTTAAAGGTGCAAAAATGATTTTTTTTTACTTCTAGAAAAATAAAATTTGTTTTGTAACAATTTTGTTCTGTACTTATGTACTTAATTTCACGGTGAAAGATTAATCTTTTAAATTAATGAAGCCTGAAGAAATTGATATTTTATATGAAAATAACATTTTGGTCAGTATTGATGGTGCAAATTTGTACCATTATCTACGAGCTGCTCGTAAATATGCAGCAACAAGTAAAAGTTAAAAAAAAATTTTGGAATTTTTTTTGTAATGTGTCATTTTAAGTGCCTGGTGATTACAATGATATAATGGAATCCATCTCATCTATGAGTTTAGATTATAAAAAATGGAAATTTGATAGCCAAGAGTTGCTCACAGATTTTGTTAGTGCAGGTAATTTGTTTTTTTTTTGTATTAAATATTTTTTTAAAATAATTATTATCAAGGTTTAACTAGTGATAATAGATTTGACCAAATTTTTGCTGCAAGTATGATTGGAGGACCAAATGAGATATTTGAGTCAATACCACCATTATATAATCGGTATATTGCCTGCGGAAATTCTCCATTTGTATCAATTTATTATGCATTTGATGTAAAAATTTCCTTAAATGTATTTACTTTTTTTTATATATTTTTTTATTATAAGGATCTTTCTCAACCCATGTTTACCGAAGTAAGAGCTGTTGCTGGAAAAATCACGAGTTCTTTAATGAGCGCAGCAAAGTAAATTCTCCAAAATTTTTTGGTACAAATTGTTATTTTTGTTAAGAGGATGGATGGGTTTTGGAAAGTCGACAACAAACGCAAAACCAAAACCTAAAATAGAACCACCAACTCCATTGGGTCAAAGAATAGGACTGCATGATTTTCGCCGAAACGGTGAGACTATCATCATATCTCCTGCGAATAATCTTGCTGCCACAACTGATAGCTTCGGCAGAGTCATCATAATTGATGTTCCTAAAGGAATTGCAATTCGAATATTTAAAGGTAAATTGAAATTTTGTTCAACAAAAATAAATTGTTATTAATTTTAATTAAGGTTATCGAGATGCACAAATTGGCTGGATTTGTGTGGATGATGAAAGTGAAGAAAAATTGAATAACAGATACGCTTTGTATTTGATTATCTATGCGCCCAGACGGGGTTTAGTGGAAGTATTTTATTTTACCTTTTTAATTAAATCATTTAAGTAATTATTTAAGATATGGGGATGTCAGCAAGGGATTAGAGTTGCAGCATTTAATGTCGGAAAAAATTGCAGACTTATTTATCCAGGATATTTTATGTTATCTCTAAATGGAAATCTTTATAATAATGAATATAAAATAAGTCAGCAAATTCAATGTTTTTTGGTCAATTCAGAAGGCTTAATTAAAACTCTGAATATTCCTTTTCATTTAATATTGAGGTAACAAACAATACATTTTTAGAGATCTAATAATAAAATAATTATTTAGTGATAAAAATAATCAACGAGTTCGAGACACAATTCTTTTAAAAAAGTTAAAATCAATTTTAAGAGAGAACAAAATAGAGAATGGTAAATATGTCAAATTTTTTTATTGTTTTAAATTTTTATTTTTAAGATGCTCTTTGGCAGAATTTGAAATTAATACTGGCTGATTTTAGAACACCAACGATTAAACAACAAGTACCTTTTTTTATTTTTAGCTAAATTTTTGTTATTTAATTAAAAAAAAATTATTTAAAGGCTTTGGAAAAAATATTAAATACAGATTATTTGTCATATAATAAAATTTATGATATATTTGTAGTTGAAAATGAATTAATTAAAAAACAAGGTAAGAAATATAATTTTAATTTTCAAATTAAACTTCAATACAAATTAAAAAAGGGAATAATCAGAGTCCTGAATCGTTAAAGTACGGTGATTTTTGCAATCTAAATTGTCTTCTCATACAATCATATATTTTTTTGAATAACATTGATCAAAACTTGGTGCCTGATGAAAAAAATAAAGATGTAAATTTAGAATAAAAAATTATTTTTTTGTAAATTAAATTATTTTTTGTTAGGAAGAAAGTATCAATGAATTACTACAGGTTGATGAAAATCAAATAATTGAATATTTTGAACTGAAAAAAAAACTTTTCAGCAGTAAAAAAGTAAAATTTAGACAAACAGAAATTTTGAATTTACCAACATTTTTGTCATGCTTCGATCCAACACCAATTGAGCTATCTCACTCAGACCAATCAAAGATTACTTTCGAGTTTAACAAAACAATTAGTGACGATGACAAAGAACAATTGGGATCCTTAATATTTTCTAATTTACTCAAAAAATATACTAGATTAAAAATTGAAGATTTAGATGAATTTTTTAAAATGGTTCCCATTCAAAAAATTCGTTTATTAGATGTTTTGATCCATGCAATGTTAAATGAGGGTTTTACGTCAATTCACGCTTTCTACGACCTGGTATTTATACTAAGTGGTTGTTTAAGCTTAAACATAGAAAATGGGGAGCTATACGACACTTCTGATCCCATAGATCACGACTTTGAAAGTGTCTTTATAAATGTTTTTTTACCGAAATTCAAGAATACAATTGAAAACTCAAAAAATCTAATTAATTCTCTGATTGTTGTTTGGGTTATTCGATCCATTCTAACTAAAGTAATTCATTCAAATTTAAATACTAAATTTAAAATTTATTTAATTTTAAGTCACAGATAGATAATTCACAAATAGACGTAATGGATACTTTAATTGATAGAATCAACAGTTTGATCAAGTTAAACTTAATGTTTTTGTGTGGAAGCCATTCTGTTCTTTATTCGATTGATTTTGATTTTAATATTCGAAATATTCTTAATAGAGGTAGAGGAATTTTCAGTGAATTGACATCAAGACATGTCTTATTAAATGGTTATCCACCTAAATTAATGAATTTCTTCGATGACGACACCGATGAATCTAATAGTCCAAATGAAGAACAAAAAATGCTACAAAATCATGGCTATAAATTATTTTATGGTAAATGACGATTTTTTTTTAACACTAGAAGCACCAAAACGAGTCAAAATGACTCGTTTTAATGGAATCTAATGGATAAAAATTTATTATTTGAATAAATCTATTCAATACTTAATTTTAATTGAGTGAAAATACAAATTTGGCTAAAAAAAGTATCTGGCCAAAATTTTATCTTCTAATGAATTCATTTCTTTTTGAGCCAAATCTTCGTCTTTCATGTAAAATACGCAAACTATAATTTTAGCAGTTTTTAAATTTGTTTATCTTCGTTCAAGTATTAGGGTTTGAGTCAGTTTTTTAAAGATTTGTATACTTTTTATTAATATTTTATGACTCGTCCATTGATTTTGTAGATAAAGTCAAAATTTTAATTAAAAAACGAGTCCAAATGATTCGTTTTGGTGCTTCTAGTAGTATATACTTGGTTTTGTACAAAGGAAGTTTTTTTTTATTTGAATTTAGTTAATTTAGAAAGTTATTCTTATTTTTATGCTGAAAAAAAAATTTTTTGCTCAAATAGCAAAAATTGACTTAGATTTTAGCGGCCAAAAATCGAAAAAGAGTCATTTTGACTCGTTGGTGCTTCTAGTGTTAAATGAAATAATTTTTATAATCAAAAAACTAGATGCTCTGCAAGATGGTCGCAAATTTTTGCCCAAGTCACTCGAGTCTGACACTCTGTTGGTTAACTGTGCATGGGAATCAATTTTAATGTATGAAAAGGACGTAGAAAAAGGAATTAGTTATTTGGATTTGGCGCTCAAATTTTGCAGTGAAATTGGCAATGCAATTCTAAGACAGGGAATTTTAAGCATCATTTGGCATAAGGATTTAAGCAAAAAAATTGCTTCATTAACAAAACTAATTGATAAAACAGGAAATCTTCCCAATGATAAAATTGTCCGTAGTGAAGTGGGTATCAAAGAAGAGCATATAGTTACTTTTCTTACACAAATAATGAATTTACTCGATCTTATAATGGACGCAAACTGTAATTTAAATGAAGTACCAATATTCAATTATGATCGCGTAATTTTTATTTTAAAAATTTTTTTAAAAAAAATTTATTATAAGTAAAAATTTTATTTTAGTTCTGGAAAGATATTGCTGATTATAGTGAGCTAGGATATATACCCACCAATTTGATTTTAAATTTGGCATCCGGTTCAAGCTCTTCTACCGAAACTCAGGAAAAAATTAAAAATTCTTCAAACAAGCAATTGGTAGAACTGGCAGCCGAGCAAAAACCTGTCAATTATCATTTATGTCTATTTCAATATCAATTAATAAGAATTCTGTATTTGATTGTAAAATACAAAATGAAATCAATCAAGCCCTATTCATTTTTTGATACAAAAGTGAAATTTGAAAATAAAATTTTTACTAAATTTTTAAATTATTAATTTAATCAAAGGGTAAATTGGCATTGTTCTCGGAGCTACACACTCATCCGTTGATTTCAAATGACGTAGATGCTAAAATTGTCAATACTAGAAAATTAGTAAAAAAAAATCTAATTTTTTTTGTTCGAAATAATTATCTATTTTTGATTAGTTTTTTACCAAAGCATTAAATTCAATAATGAAACAAGTAAAAAATCCCACCAACATAAGATCAAAGCTGCCTGAAGATGTCAACGAAAGTTTAACAACTGTTTTTAACTTAAGCAAAGACATGGAAGTCGATTCTGAGTTCATAAAGCGCTATTACTGCTGTCTATTATACGCTTTGGACTATCACTTTGAAGCAGAAAAAGTATCTGATCAAACAGATGGCAAAAAAATATTTTTTTTTAAATTATAAATTATTTTTTTTTAGATTTTGCATGGAATTAAAGAAGTTGAGTTATTTGCGTCTCAATTATTAATTGTTGTAGGCCACAAGGTAAATGAAATTTTAGAGAATAATACAAATCCCAATTTGATCGCCATACTTTCTACTAATTTAAAATCCTGGCTTAAATCACTGGTATTTTTTTTTATTTTTTTTTCTTGATAATAAAATTTAATTATTTTTTTAGGGTCCTCCCGATTACCGAATTCATACAATTTCATCAAAACAAGCTTTTCTAGAATTAATCGGAATTGTTTTACACAGACTGCCTGAATCGTTTTCAGAATATAAGATAGCAACAGAATTTCTCGATTTTTTGGAAAATCCTTTATTTAAATTGTAACAAATGCAAATTTTTATTCGTGGACTTTTATCTACTAAAATTAATTTGAATAAAAACTTTTAATTAGAAATAATTTTTTAATTTTAAAAATTAAAAATAAAGATTGTGTAGAGAAATGAAGAGTATTGTTTTAGCTGTATTCTATTTTAGCTTAATAAATGCGGATCTATGCAATATCCGAATATTTCTCACCGATGATCCAAATGAACAAGTTAATTTCAGTCAAAAACAAGAAAATGTCAAAAGTATTCAGACAGACAAGTATTATCACGTTTATTGTTTAACTAATGAAAAAGTTCGATCTAGAAATTTTATAAGTTTATTTCGAACAAACAAAACTCAAGATTTGGAATCAAAATTTAATCAAAAATTTCAAATTTCAAATTGGAGCTATACGGAAAAGAATATAACCTATCTCAAAGGTAGCTTGATTATTAGCTCTGAAAATTATACAAATAATTTTCAACTTATTGTTTTGTGCCGCTTTTTGCCAATAGATCCTTCAATTTACTGCGAAAAAAGCTTACATTTAAAAATTAATGATTTTCAAATTAAAGATTTATCTTCATTTTTTGTTATTTTGATAATTTGCGCAATTATATGCTTAATTAACGTTTTTTTAAAAGTTAAATTTAGCAAAAAGGCGGAAAAATATGTTCAACATAATAAACAAATGTCATTAAAATCAAATGAGTCAAAATCAAATATAGAATTGAAAATAAATCAACAAGACCAAGGCTTAGTTGAAATCCCTATAACAAATGATCCACAAGTGGTGTCAGAAACAAAGCTCTTCTCTGCTAATACCACCTCGATTATCAAATCAACTTAAGTTATGTAAAAAATTACGATAGTTTTAATTAAATTTAATTTGTGAATGAATAAAATTTTTGTATAAAATAAAAGATAATATCCACCTGTTTTTCTTAGAATAGAAATAAATTTTTTTTTTCTAGTTAAATAAAAACAATTTTAATTTTAAAAATGATCCTAAAATTTTTTTTTAATCACGTCCTAAGTTTTCTTTGGTTCCATGCAAAATTCGTATACTCCCAGTCAAGTTGTAATTGTGTAGTCAATGGAAAGAATTTTGATGACAAAAAGTTGCTTTATGTTGACAAAAAATATGATCTTTCATTTGGAATGATGCTGAATGAGTCCAAGAATAATGTGATTGCATTCGCATTCGATGCTGAATGTTATAATTCCAATAATTTTTCAAAATCGAAGTGGTTCTACTCATTAGACTTAGATGATAAAATAATCGAATTGAATGCTTTAAATTGTCCTGAAACTTTTTTTATAAAAAATTTCAATTTAAAACAAAGTTCAAAAATTAGCTTTTTATCATTTAAATTTGATCTAAAGGCCAAACAAAGTCCAAGTTTGTTCGATTTAAAGCTAAAATTGAGCTTGAATAGAAGACTAGGAAAAGGTTGTTCATCGACTATTATGTTTCACAAAAATACCAACTCGGCAATATTAGATTACTACGACTATGAAATTCCAATATTTAGATCATCATTCGAAATGTTTTGGAATAAAATTATGTCAAATTGGTTTTATTTTGTGACTTTGGTTACATTTTTTTTATCGTTTTTGATATTCTTATCTTGTGTAATTTTTTATTTGGCAAAAAAAATTCAAATTTTTCGAAGTTTACCAAGAACCAACAACAATTTTGAATTTAAAAATTTATCAGAAAGTAAAAATCAGATTATTGACTTAGAGCCAATTTGTGCGACTAAAGAGGATAAACATAAAGTTAATTGCAGCGTCCAAAGAGCAAATATAATAAAGTCAGAAGAAAATTCAATAAACGAGTTCCAAGTTCTACGGAATCAATTATTAAATAAAGACAATAAGGAATTCAGTTACGAAAAAGAACATGGTCTAGAGACTAATCTGTCG
Organism: Brachionus asplanchnoidis; assembly: GCA_025491095.1. Lineage (NCBI taxonomy): Eukaryota > Metazoa > Rotifera > Eurotatoria > Ploima > Brachionidae > Brachionus > Brachionus asplanchnoidis. The sequence goes on along the minus strand of JAILYF010000013.1, from coordinate 2,685,319 downwards.
AAAAACATAATATTTCAAAGCTAAAAAAACATTTTTTAAATTTTTTTTATTTAAATATAATTTTTTTTTTATTCTATAAGATAATCAATGAACTGAAATATTCAATTAAGAATATATTTCTATTTCGTTGGTTTTTAAATAGATATGATAAAAAAATTTTATAATAAAATTGTACATCATTGATTAAAAAAAAAAATGGCTAAAGTAATAAAGTTAAAGAAAGAGTTTTATTTTTTAAATAAAAATTATTAAGATGTTTATGCAATAATTTATGAAATCTATAAGGATTCTTGACTTTTTCGAACGCATCGAGCAACTCTTTTCTTAAACTCGGACTGATTTTCTCTCCATTCTTTCTAAAAATAAAAATTCAATTTATAAAATAAAAAAAAAGCTGATTAATTAAAAAATCATACCGCTGCATCTACATTTGCTGGTGACTCATAATTCGGATCGGCAAGCATCGAAATAACGCTAAGTAGAATGGTCTCTACAGTGTGAACTGGAAGCCAGCGTTCTTCTGCTTTTTCGTATCCATATTTGTCGTCACCGGGTTCATGTAAAATCGAGATGCAAACGTCACCATTTTTATCAACTATAATATTTATATAATATACAAAATAAAATTTTTTTAAGCAATAACTTACTATTCGGGTGCCATATTTCGGATACAAATTTCATCTTGGGAGGTCTCAGAGGATAGTCTACAGGAAAATACAAATGCGCTTTGAAAAATCCACCTTCACTATTTATCAATCAGTTACGAGCATGAATAGAAGCAATGCATTTAAATAAAATACTATAAAGTATCAGGAGGTCCGATGATTAAAACTTCCCATTTGTAAATATCATTGTCATCAATTAATCCAGCTGAAAAGCCATTAACTGGATTCTTGTTTAGCTCTGAAATTATTTTAAAATTTAATTTTGTGACGCTGAATTTAGTTTACCTTTTAGCTGTTTTTGAAGCAGAAGCGCCGACTGTGGAGTTGCTGACATAATCCAAATCTAAATACTAAACTTGTTAAAAAAAATATTATCAAAATAATTGCTTAGTTCAATTTTTAAATGAGAATATTCTTTGTTAAATAGTATATGCATCATATTACTAGACAAATTCATAAAACAAAATAAAAATTCGAAAAAAATTATTTTTTTAAAATGAGTTTTAAATTTCTTCACTAAACTTTTGTTCTATCAACAAGTTGATTAATTTTGTTAAAAATCTATTCTTGAATTCCTGAACTATGGATTATGTTCTGTTAGATATTGAATATTTTTTGTTAATTTGCAAACATTTGTTAAATTTATACCATACTCAACAATTAATATATAAATTGCATGCTTATTTTAAGAAATTATATTTTGCAATAAATATTGGCCGAAAAGAAGTCTTCAAAAAGTTATACTTAACTATTTATTTCCAGAAAATTAATATTAATTGTGACTAAATTTAATATAATAAAGATAAAAAAACAAAAAAATTTATTTTATTCTGTGATAACTTATTTTATTAATTTAAAAACACAATTGAATCACAAAGTTTTTAAGGTTTTTTATTTTCTAATTTTTTTATGCAAAAATTTCGAGAATTTTTTAAACATTATATATTTTTTAGAAGAGATAAAGATAGAGAGATTTAATTTTTCAATTTAAGTTCATCTTTTTTCAAGGAAAAAGATTAAAAAAAATCTCATATTCTTAATTCTTAAAAAATAAAAATTTTTAAATTTACAATAACAATAAAATTAATTATAAGAAGATTGAAATATCAAAATAAAATTTATAGCAATATTAGTTAAATAAAAAACACCCTACTATTTCTTTTTACCAAAAAATATACCATTAAACTAAAAAACATTTTTGTCTTATAAAATATTATTTATTAGTTAAGTTCAATTTATCAGTTTTATATCTGTTAATGTACAAAATGTTGTTTTTTAATTCTAATTTATATTCGTTATGTGCCAGTCTTTTGCCTTTGTTTTTCTACTACGCTATTTTTCGGAACTAATATTTTTAAAGCTAAAACAGCTTTGTATCAGCTAAATCTTAACTGCGGACATCTACAATATATTTTCCAAATGATTTTTACTTTTATCAAATTTTTAAATAATAAATATTTTTTACATTTAAATATTCTAAATTGTCATTTTTCTTTATTTAACTTTACACGCTTTATAAATATATTGAGCACATTAAATCAAAATCAAATTTAAAATTCTTTATAACTTTCAAATTCAATCATTAAATGTTTATTGGAGAATAAGTGAATGTTTATATTTATAAAAATTTTTCGTATGTTTAACAATTTTTTTAATGCATGAAAAAATATTTTTGAAACACAAATTTTTTAGGTGAAAAAGAAAAATACTAAAGTTATATAAATAAATTATTTTCCAATAAAACACTACAAATTTTTTCGGTATCAAAATTAAAAAATTTAAGTGTTAAAATAAATATTTGGTGTTAAAATCTTTAAAATTTTTTCGTTAATAATTTTTATACTGTTCTAATAGATTTGGGTAAGAATTAAACAATCTAGTTATTTTACCTGTAGTAGCTTATAATTATATTATTATATTATATCATTATTTATTTTTAAATATGGGATATAAAGACTTGATTGTTTAAAAAGTGTTTCTATTAAAAATAATTAAAATGAGTAAAAGTTGAGATTCGTTTGAAAAAAAAAATTCTTTCAACAAAGGATTTTTTTGGTTTGTTTTATATTCAACGAAATGTTAAGTTTGTTTGAATCTCTAAAAGCAATTTTTTTTATCTTTGCCAAAGAAACAAAAGCATAATATGAACTTTTATCTCTAGGAAAGAAAATATGTCATTTTTATTCGGAAAATCCAAGGTTTGCTAAAGAAAATCAATCATCTGATACATATTATTTTTATAATTCATAGAATAACACAAAATTATTAAATAACGAGTATAAAGATGCAGAAATAGGACCCTACCAACCAGAAAATCCATTTTCAAACATTACCATACTTCCATCTTTTAAATCAACAGTCACTCAAATTCATGTTTTCAAAGATAAAAAAAAATTTGTTGTTGGAAACGAAAATGGAAGCTTGAGTATATGGGATTCTAAAGTCAGTCAAACCATATGATTTAAAATTTTACCATCTCAAATTCATTATTTTAAGTTTGGAACAAAAATAATTGAAATTAAATTTCATAATCAAGCAATTAACTCAATTGCTGAATTGAATTGCGGTGAAAAAACATTTCTAGCTATTTCAAGCAATGACAAGTTAATTACAGTATTTTATTAAAATATTTATTTAAAAAAAATCATTTAAAAAATTAAAAGATTTGGGATACTAGTACATATAAGCTAATATCAAAAGTGAATGGTCCTAAAATATACAAGATATTTGAGGCCGAACAGATCAATGAATTTTTCTTTGCAGCCGATTTCGACCTAAAAATTTTCGATTTCTCTTTAAATATTTTAGACCAGTTTCCCCGCAAAGATCACGATACAGTCAAATTCATAATTTTAATAAATAAAACCAAAATAGTTTTGGCAACAAATACAGATATTGAATTTTATGTTTTATTTTGTTTTGATAAAATAGATTTAATCGTTAAAAAAATTCGCATCAAACTATTAAAAATATGTGAAAATAGTCATCCAGATACAATTCTTTGTTTGGATTATCTAAAAGATTTTCTCTTCGCTTCAGGCTCATGTGATGGTACGATTTTTATTTGGCAAGCTGAGACCATGCAAAAGCTGGAAGAACTAAAACCTTTTGACGAATGTGATTTGACTGAAAGTTTTATTAAATCAGATTTTTTCAGTGTTTGTGGCATCAAACAGCTTTACCAGGTTAAAAATATTTTTAAATTTGGATAATTATTTTTTTCCTATACATAATTTTTTAATAGAGATATTTAATAATTGCCAGTGGATTAAACCTTAGTGTATTTGATAACGAGAGCAAAACTTTTGTTTACAAAAGTGTTAATTCGCATAATCGATCAAAAATAACAAATTTGCTATTGCTAGAGTAAATTTAAAATTGTCAAAATAAATTTAATTTATTAAAAAAAAAAGAAATAATATTTTGGTGACTGGTGCTGAAAATGGATCCATTAGAATTTGGAAATTTGAAGAGTGTTTAGATGATAAGTATGTTTTTATAATAGTTCCGATTAAGATTTTATTTGTTAAAATGATAAACATAAAAGATCTGAATTAAATGTAAGCCTAAAATTGATAGGAGAATGTCTTGGACAGTCTTCCGCAATTTCTGTAAATTTAAATTTGAATTTAAAATTCGATGTTAATTTAAATTGCTTAAATAGATCATTAAAACCATTTCAAAAAAGGAGGTTATCTCAACCGGCTATGATAATATAATAATTATATGGAGAGTAAATTTTAAAATAAATTAATTAATCGGCAACAAAATTTTGATTTTTTTTAAGGATTCCTCGGCTACAGACATTGAAAGACAAAATGAAATCACTCAAATTCTTTCAAAGATAAAAAGTTGATTTGTTATTTTATCAGAATAGTTGAACCGTTAGGCATAATTATAATTCTATTTTTTAATAAAAACTTTTTTTTATCATATCTTTTTCAAGTTTTTTAATTAATTGTCATGAACAACAATTCCAGCAATTTTTTGAAAATTAATATAAAATGTTAGCGATTCAGATCATTACTATCTTTTCTTAATAATAGGAAAAAACGGGTCTTAGATAATTTTTGCTTTAAATCGATAGCATAAATTTCAGCATAAAAGTTAAGTCTTTTTTATACTATAAAAAAAAACAGCTTTAAAATCTTGAAGTTATCGGCAAGTGACAATTTAACTTTTTACCTATTTTTCTTTCTCAAAATTTTGTTTTCCTTTAACACATGCATTACCAAAACAATCAACATCAAGTTCATCCAGAGAAAAAATAAACAGATTGAAAACTTGAAAAAAACGCCAAAAAACGGAAAAATTATAAAAATGAAAAAATGGTTTTATAAAATGATTAGAGTTTTAAAAATTTAGCAAAATATTATATATATTGTTATTAAATATATTAAAATTAATATATCTGCATTTGATCTACTCAAATTTCAATTGAATTTAATTTTGAAGCTGTCTATTAATTAAAATTTTAAGACAAAAAAAAAATTTTTTTTTGAAATTTTCAAATAATTTTTTTTACTCATTTAAATTTCCATGTATGTAGTATGAAATAAAAAAATTGTTTAGTTTTCTTGAGAATTTAGATAAATAAATATTCCTTATTGAATAATCTTTGTTTTTTTTCCGGTTTTACTTCGTTTAAATTAGTTTTGCTCTATTTTAATTATTTTTTGCCCATTTCTATCTATCAGTCATTGCCACTATTGTTATAAAACTTTTTTTTCCATATTTACTGATTATAATTTAAATTATTAATAGTTTTAAAATTTCTTTTTATAAATATTTTAGAAAATTAAAATGTTAAAAAAATTTTTTTTATGAAGAATGCTTATGCAAAGTCTCAAGTTTGGACTTTAGGGATTTAAGCCAAGAAATAAATATCAATTAAATTTAGTTAATAGTTTATTAAATGGAATCCAAAGTTATAACAAAAGAGGTAGTGGTTTATATAGTAGCTAGATAATGTGCTTCAGCTGCAGTTAATTCAAGATTAAATAACAAGTAAAGACATGTCAAGACTTAGGTCTTAACACTTACAAAACCCATTATATTATTTTCAAAGACAGGAAAAACTTAAACTTAAAAATCTAATTGACAAAAATTTATTTAATTAAGTAAACTAACCCAAATTTGTTCTCTTTTGAATTATATTTTTCGAGAATAAATGTAATACTGAAATCTTTACTTTAACACTAGTAAGTTAGGCTGATTAATTACAAAAATTTAAAATTAAAATTTCAATAGAAATAAATAAAATTTACTGAAAAAATAAAAAAAAATAAGAATTTCTGGTATTATTAAGTATTATTTAAAGTATCTTTAAGTAATTTTTAAAAACTTTGTTTATCTAAAATAATATTCAGGTTCATATTTTTAAAATATAAACCTGAATATTAGGTTTCTGGTTTTAAATTTGAATTTTTAGAGATCCATTTAAAACAGTGTGTTCCATGCTAGATTAAGACACCCAACACGTTTCTAGCCTCGTAAAAATCTAAATTTCTCTCATCGATCCACTCTGTCACGACTCGACTCTGACTTAGGTCATTTTTTTTGGTAAAATTGACTTTGACTTGAGTCAGAATTGACTATAAGTCAAAAAAAAAGGCCGACTCAGACTCGTTTCAAGTCATTTGACTAAAAATGACTCGATAATTATTTCGGTTTCTTAAAAATAATTACTCAATTTTCCTTCAAAAACTACATATTATTTGATAAACCACAATTCGACTCTCGGAAAGGCCAGTCTACCATCAATATATCCGGCTAAATATCAAGCCAGTATTCAAAGCAACAACAACTTCAAAATATGAAGGAAAACTGAATATTTGGGCTGGGATTTCATTTAAGGGAGCAACCAATTTTGCTGTAAGATACAGAGTATGAATAAAAGCTTTTACTTTAGAATTTTTTAAGATTTTTAAGAGCAGAAACATTACCAGGAGATATTATAAATTTAATCTTTAAAAAATAAATTAATATATTAATATAAATTAAAGTGGTAATAGAAAAAAATGAAAATTGGTCGAATCATTGAATTATGTTGAAATGTGTTTAATTGAACACTTTTTATTTCTGTGTTTTTGTTTATTGTTTAAAAATTAACTTTTTTTAAATTTGTACAAAATTTACTTTTTTTACTAAAAATTACCACTATTAAATAAAATTTCACGTAAAATTACGTGAAAAAAAGGAATATTTTTTTTTTCGAATTAAGAACCAAAAATTTCATTAAAATCAAGAAATGTCGAAATTCCCAAAAAAATAGCATTTTTTGGAATTTTTACTTTTTACGAAAATTTACTTAATTTCCGGTAATTTTACGTTGAATTACGTAAAATCCGGTAAATTTACTTTTTTTACTTTGGTAATTTTACGTAAAATTACGTAAATTTACTTAATAATATAAATTTACGTATAAACAGTTTATCGTAGCAGGACTGTATAAAAATTTTATATTTTTTCAATTGAACAATTAAGAAAAGTTCAATTCAATTATAAAAAATAAAAAAAAAAATATTTTTTTTCTTAAATTTTCTTTTATTCAAAATTGAACCGGTTTTAAAATCGAACCAGTTCTACAAACCGGTTTTAAAAATTAACCGGTTCCATAAACCGGTTTCAAAATCGAACCGATATTCCTTTAAACCGGTTTCAAACTGGTTTCCCACCCCTACTCGTAAGTCATCCTTTGATCATCATTTGATTCTGACTCGATTCGAGTCATTCTGACTCGGACTCAGTCATCTCAAAATGTCGAGTCACTATCTTTGGACTCGAGTCGTTGTTGAGTGGATCATACTTATCTTTAAAAGCAAAGCAAAACCCAATCAACACAACAACAAGGAAATGATGCAAGTGAAAGTTAGGCAAAAAAACGCTACATCAATTCATTAATAGACAAAACTTAATGAGTATTTAGATTTTTATTTTTTTTTAATTAAAAATAAAAATTAATTTAATTTTACAATTACAAATCGATCAAAAAACGGAAGAAAACGAATTAATAAACGCTGTTAAATGGTGTTTTTTAGTCCATTTTTTTCACTCGGGATTCCACTCATCAGGTTTTAAAATTATCCGTCCGAAAATTTTCCAACACCGTCACCAATAACAAAGGCACAGTTGGAACCTTTTTCATCAGGAAATATTATAGTAAAGAAAAAGGTCGAAAGATCGAGGTTAACCTTGGAACAAAAGAGGCAAAAAAGAGAATGACAAAAAAAATATCTTTTTAATTTGAAAATATACTCCAATCAATACATTTTTTTATAATCTATTTCTAATAGTATTTAAAAACCCTATTCAAAAATATTTTTCAATTGCGCACTTTTTTCAAAATCATTAATTTTACCCGCGCCATAACTCAAAAGCTTGAATTTTATGATTGTAATTTAATTTTAAAATTTTCAATTTTTGATGCGTGGTCGATTTCATCATGGCGTCAATCGATGGTCGCTTATGTGTGCAAAAAAATCGAAAGTTATTCAAAAAAACCTAACAAAAATTAATCTCAAGCAAGGGTTTACGGTATAAATTTGATAGGAAACGAAACCTTTTTAGAACAAAAATAAATTTAATTTTAAATAATCCGAAAATAGTTAAAAAGAATTATCGACTTTTTTTTGTTTTGTTTTGTTTATTTATTTTTCTTGTTTCATTTATCAAATTTACTCTTTTGATTGAGCATTATAAAATTTACCTATAATTGAATTAATTTCTTTTAGAGCCGATTCTTCTTTTTTCATGTAAAAAACCCAAACCAAAATTTTTGCTTTTATTGAAATATGCTCATCTTGAACAAGTACCAGGGATTGGGTGGTTTTTTAAAGATTTGGATACTTTTAATCAATATTTTATGACTAATCCATTGATTTTCTAGCTAAATTCATAATTTTCTTCTAGAATTGAATGGAAGATTTTGCGAAGAAAAATAACCTTTGAAATGATTTTAAATAAATTTAAATTTCAGAGATTAATAGAAAGTTTTCTGTATCCAATAACATTGAATAGAATGACAAATTCAGACTTTGACAATCTTTGATTACTTTTTGCAAAATAGTACAAATATTTTTAATGGTGTCTTAAATTTTTTTAAAATAGCTCAAAAACAAATTCAAATATTTGAAATTTTTCATTTTTATTAATATTCTCAAGTTTAAACTTAGGCGTAAAAAACAAATCAATTAAATTTTAATTTTAAAGTTCATATTTTTTTGAACAACAAGATATGTTTAATTAAAAAATTCAATTATTGCATGATAAATTGTTTCTTATATCAAAAGCTATTGATCAAAATATTATTAAGTTTTTTTTGATTAGGATTTATTTACTATTATATGATTCTTAAAGAAAAAAACAATTACTTAAACTATTCTTAAGACAAATTAATTAAAGTTAAAAATATTATTTGTATTAATCAAGTGTAATACAAAAAAAGCGATATTGTCAATTAAACTAAAAAAAAGATAAAAATTTTTTTATTTTTTTTTTAATCTTTTAATCTGTGCAACAGTTATAAAATTGAGGGTAGCCCTAATTTTATAGGGAGCAGCAGGTAGACCAGATGGCAAAATGTAATTTATTGTACATTTTTATATTTTTACATTTTCGAGAGAAAAAATAAAAATCTCAAAATAAAAAAATCTAAAAAAATTTTCATCAAGAAAAGTAATAATAAATTCGCAATTAATTAACAGGGATTTTCAAAAATTTATCCTTGGTTTTTACATTTAAATTTTTCTAAAACTCCTTTTTAAGTAATTGCGAATTTATTATTAATTTTCTTGAATGAAAATTTTTTTAGATTTTTTGATTTTGAGATTTTTATTTTTTCTCTCGAAAATGTAAAAATATAAAAATGTACAATAAATTACATTTTGCCATCTGGTCAAAATGTAATTTGAAAAATAGAAAATTACATTTTGCCGACCAGATATTGATTCTTAATATTTATTTTTGAAATTTTTAAAAATTTAAAATAACAATTATGTTCAAATTATTAAATTAATATTTTTTTTTTGTTATTTTAATTTCGTTTTCAATGGCTTAATAAATTAAAAAATCAAGAAAAATAAATTTTATTTAAATTAATTTTAAAAAGTTTAATTATAAAAAAAATAATTTAAGCACTTTGATTTATAAAATTTTTTCTCAAATAATTTGACATTACTGAAGTTAATACAATTAAAGGGTGAATGATCAAAGTCAAATATCGATAAACAGGACTTGATACCGATGTGAACATTACACCAGTTGAAATTAAAAATTGTATCCCTAAAATTAAACTAAAAATTATTAAAAGAAACTGTTGATTGCTATTTATAAAAAGTTTTAATCTCTTCTCTTTGTTAACTACGTCATTATCTTCTGTTGTATCAGAAATATTGTCTTTTAAATCAAAAAGGGTCTTGTTTAATTCGCTTTTGTTTTTGTAATTTCTTACATCGAAAAATACTTCGTCATCAAAAACATTGTCGGTGAATTTTAGAATTTTTTCCTGCTTACTCGGATTTGAAGCTAAATTTGTTTGCATGCTGGGCTTGATATTTTTAAGCATAAACCCATTTAGTCTATTATCAAGTGATTTCTTTTGCCTGTAAAAATAAATGTCTTGGGATATGATAACTATTAAAGTGGTAAGTAGAAAGTAATTTCTTAGATGAATAAAATCGTAAGCCGGATCGATTGGCAAAATAGACGAATAAAAGCTGAAAAAAAAAGTACCCAATATCCATAAAGCATAGGACGAATTTGTCATGGTGCGTGCAAAATTCTTGCTAATATTTTGATACACCTTAGACAGAATAGTTTAATTAATTAAAATTTATTAAAAAAAGGTTTTTACTTGTGCAAAGCCAAACAAAATAAATACAAAATAATAAAGAAACAAATGCGTATTAACTTTTGTATATGTTTCTTGGTCATATTTGTTAATTTTCAGCAGACTTTTTCTGGTAATCACTCTGGCAACAATAATAATGACAAACAGTGATACCGAAAATGCAATTGTTAGTATTTGCTTGTAAATTACACCATCTTTTGAATATGTGCGTAAATATTTAAATGAAAAAATAAAGCCTAAAATAAAGTTTAAAAACGTTGCTGATATAATGACCATAGAATATAAATTTTGATCGTGTGTGACCAAAAATTCGAGTATATCAATGGAAAACATGAGAATCAGTGAGCAAAGCCATAAAAAACTAAGATTGTAATGATTTCTAAATCGATTACCGAGTTTGTTCATTCGATAAAACATCAATGGAAAATAAAACAGCAAACAAAGATAACCAAAGGTAATTAAGCTCGCTGAATACTTGCAGTAAATTGTCGGATTTGATTCGCAGCATTTTTGAATTGAAACCAAAAAAAAGTTGAGCTTTGGTGAATATGATCCGATTGAAAAATTTGAGCTTTTATTTGAAGACATTTGAAAAAATTTCGAATTAAAAAAAAAGTGGTTATTTTCTTAAATTTTTTTGTTATTATCTTTTTAAATTCATATTATGCATTATTTCAGACCTTATCATATGACATTTTATTATATTCAACTATTTTTCTTTTAAAAGCTGATAACCACTTTTTTATTAAAAATTAAACACGCATAGCCAATCTCAAGTGAAATAAATAAAAAAAGAAGTATTATCGTTTTCATTTTAAAAATTTTTATTGAATGTTATTGTGGTATAAATTTTCAAATATTTTATTTATTTAATGACAATTTTGAAAAATCTTCATTTCAGTCTCAAGATAAAAAAATTAAATTTCGCAATGAACATCAATACTAAGAACGAAAAAAATTGTTTTCTAGTATTTAAAGCCATTAATAGATATTTTTTAATTAAATGATTTTTATTATTTGTTGACTTAAAGGTGGCAATGAATATAAGTTTTACAGTAGACAGAACTGTTCAGTTTGAAACGGTTTTCATTGTCATCAATTTCTTTGAAAATAATTAACCAAATTCAGATTGTCATGGGGTGCCGAATTGCGTAGACCGAATTTTAAGATCCGAATTTAAATTCCCAACCTAATTTGGAATCTAAACAATGCTCATTTTTTACTGTTCATTATTTCATATAGTGACATGTATCTAAATTCGGATAATTACGTTACCTCAAAAGTCCGAGTCAAGGACTTTTATGTTTTGTTTTTAAGTCCGGACTAAAACTTCAATTTTAGCGACTTTGACTTTAACCTATCTGAAAAGGAAAAAAAAAATCATGTGGCCGTATTTAAAGAAAAAATTTCAAAGTCCGGACTTGGCCTTTTTTTAATGATTCGGACTTTAACTTGGGACTGCTGAACAACTCTGTATAAAATTATTTCTCTTTTTTGATCGTGTTGGCAGACTTGTTTTTAAGTCACAGTTTTAAGTCTTAGTCACAAAAATTTAAGTCTAAGTTATAACTTGACTTTAAATTTTCTTTTTTTTAAGTCAAAGTCATGACTTAAAATTTTTTTTTTCTTTTTTAAGTCAAAGTAATGACTTGACTTTAAATTTTCTTTTTTTTAAGTCATTGACTTGATTTAAAAAAAAAAAAAATTTTAAGTCATTGACTTGACTTTTTTTGAATTGAATGGTTATAAAAATTGTTATATTGATATATGTGGGTCACTTTGTTGACAATATGTCTTTTTTTGATCACTGAAAGTTGAGGCTTATTAGAAATTTGATTATTTGTTGCTATGTGTAAAACATTTTTTTTCTGTGATAATGCTTTAACAAAAGCCTTAGCAGTTGAGTCTTTTATTTTAAGAATATTATTATTCGATATTCTGTATCAGCATAGTCTTATCCCAGTATCGTCAATTCAAAATCTTTATAAACGTTTTAACATCTGATAAAACACCAATTTTTACCACGTTAATTCTTTACTGTACAAAAATATTTGGTCTAAATACACTATTTGTAAATAAATGTTTGAAATTAGCTACTAAATAAAATTTAAAAAAAATTTTTCTGGTTGAAATAGTAATTAAAATTAAAAAAAAATATTTTAGTCTTATTCATGAAGCTATAAAATAAAAAGAAGGTTTTCTAAAAAAGAGTATTCGATTGTCAAATTTAACCGAATAACCGATCATGAGATAATATTTAAACTGATTTATTATGATCTAAGTTGTTTTAAAAGGATAACAAATGATTAGATTCTAGCATTATTACGATATGATTACAATTAAGGTTTTTTATAAAACAACGAGACCTATTTAAATATTTTCAATTTATCAATTAAATTTTTCAAAAAGAATTTTGTTCATTAAATTGTTTTAAGTTTGTTTAATTTTTATTTTGTTTATCCAAAATCAAATTGTTTGATAAAATCTACCTGGCTTCCTTTTGTTTCAAAAAGAATTCAAATTTTTATGCATATCATATGAATAAAAATTATGTTGCATAGCATATCATATTTTCAAAAGACAATTACAAGAATTTTTGCAAAGATTTAAAAAAAAATTTGAAATAACTTAATAATATTATATAATTTTAATCAATTTAGCAAAATGGGTTATAATTTTTAAAATTTAGTGAAAATTAATATTTAGTTAAATTATTTATTCTCTTATTTTGTTTTATTTAGATATAATCAACTTTTTCTTTAATGTCCACTTTTTATTATTTCAAGTATTTCTGAACTATTTTGGCTTTTAATTTTAAATTATTTTTATAGTTAACCAATCCTTAATAATTGAAAAAAAATTAGCTCTTGATTCATTTTAAATTTTTGAATAATTCGAAATATTTATGTTTTCTCTTAAGTAATGTTTTTATCGAATGCTTTTTTTAAAATTAAAATATGTCTTACTAATTGAAAATGTTTGTGTCGAGCTTTCAAAATATAACATATTTTAAAACCAGAAACGAATAAATCAGAAGCAGTCGGAACTCTTTAATTTGGTCTAATCAGGAAAAAGAGCTCATTTGGTTTTCAAAATTGTCAAATTAAGGCTAGTCCGTCATTTTTCCTTAAATTTTATTTGGTCTGATAGAAAAATTCCAAACGTGTTACCATTTTTGGTCATTAAATTTGACTTTTAAAGACCAAACATCTATTATTTTTATTATTTTATTTTATTATTTATAATTAACCTCCTTTAAGGAGAAGTAAAAAATTAAAAATACCATAATAAAAAAGAAAAAAAAAAATATTATGGTTTGTAGAGATCTAAATGTAAAATTTCTGAGAATAAAATATTATGCTTCATAATTTAATATTAGGCTTCATAATTGATCAAAATCTTAATTTTACCAAATTTGTATCTAATTTATCAATTCAAGTTAATAGGAAATTATTTTCTATCAAGAGAACTTCAGTAAAGATACAGTTTTTTAAGACCTTTATCCTCCCGTATTTTGACTATTGCTCTACGCTTTTATGCTATTTTTCAAAAGAAGCAATAAATAAATTAGCTAAAAGCTATTATATCTCTATCATAAAACTTTTAAATCTTAAGCTAGAAGCAAACAGCTTTAATGAAATAAATAACGCTTTAGAAAAGTATGGTCTTTATTCATTTCAACATCGAATTTTTGAAAGGATGCTAACTTTTTCTTATAAATGTCTATTTTATTTCAATGCTCCGCTAATTCTTAAAGAAAAATTAAAGAAAAATGACTCAAAAAATTTGAATTATATTTTAAGGAACAGTAATAACCTTATTGAACCAATGGCCAAATCAAAAAGTGGAGAAAAAACATTTGAACATTTTTATTCAAGATTAATAAATTGCTTTGTGATCAAGAGATCAATGTTGAAGTTTTCAACGTTTAAGCTATCAATTTTCAATAATATAAATTTAATTTTCACAGATTTTTTTTCTAAATTTGAATTGTTTAACTTAAATAGCTTATTGTTAAATTTTTTCAAATAACTATTAAATCAATAACTCTATTCAATTTTACAAATTTTTTTTTTTAATATTTTTAATATATGTATTTTTTTATTAATAATTAATTAAATAAATGAAGTGTTAATCAGTCTCATGAGGCATGGGCACTAGCCTGTTGATTAACCTTGAATAATAAATAAAATAAAAATAGACAATTTTCTCTGTTTTGGTTTAGAGTGTTGGTGGAAAATTAAAAGCGTCAACCTAAGGCTGCATTTTTACACAAAGTTTAAGAACAAATACAAAATTTGTTGATAATTGTTTATCAACTTTTATTTGATTTTGTCATAAATAAAATAAAGAAGTATATTAAATATCTTTTGAATTGATTATAGAAATTAGAATAAAATTCTGTAAGTGTTCATAACCCTTTCATAAACTTTTTGATCAATTATTGGTTGATATAATTTTTATGATAGTAATAATAATAATAAGCTACGGCAAGCAAGCTTGCGGAGGTGGTCTACTAGGAGATCGCCTATGGTAGCACATTGCGCTTTAAAAGAAAAATTACAGAACTAAGAGAAATTGATAAGATTATGGATTCAAAAATACATTATTGTTAACTTTTTTAGTTTAGTCTTTGATTTTATTTGAAATTTTCTCATTCTCTCATTCTCTAATATCAGATTCGCGTTTTTTATATACTATTTGACTTGTATTGAAATTGATTTGCATTTTTTTTTCTTCAATTCAATAAACATTTCAAATTTATTATATTTTTTTTAATAAATTTTTTTAGTCCATTTTTTATCGATCGAGCAGCTGAATTTTTTATATTGGAGCAGAGTTAGTCAAAAGTCAAAGTCTAAAGTAAAAAGGATGAAAAGTCAAAGTCAAAGTTTCACTTTTACTTTGTAATTGAAGAATTTTTCATTAAAGACCAGAATTTTAAAAAAAATAAATGATATTAAAAAATTTTGTTTTTGGTAATGAACATAATTTAAATCGAAATCAATCAATTTCTTATACAAAAATAAATTAAAACTAAAAAAATACCTTAAGTCAAAGTTTTGACTTGAAAAAGAATGAAAATTAAAGTCCAAGTCCAGACTTGACTTTGACTTCAGGACTCTGACTTTTGAAGAGAAGAAATTACAGTATTGTGAAAACGTTATGAAACGCATGATTTTTTTAGACTTCATTTTTATTTTTATTTTTATCCAAATGGAAAATCATTTTCCAAACATCCTAGCACATAACTGCAAATTGTCGAATGAATGATCGAAAAGCATAAGATTCTCTAGTAAAACAAAGATTATTAGAAATAAAACTCGAATGGAAATATGAGTTTCGAAAACCAAAGTTAGCAAAATCTCATAAAAATAGCTAGAAAAAGTTTCTTCCTGGATGAAAAATAATGGATCGAACCTAAATGAAGGCAAATAATGTTCAGTGATAAAATGTACATTGAGAAAGATAACAGAAAAAACTGAATTCACATAAGAAGTATGCCGATATTACCATATTAAAGAATGGATTATTTAACTAATAAAACAAGAAAGTGGTTCTTTTGGAATTTGGCGCTGTATGAGCTATAATGGTCAAGGAATTTTTTTCTATATTTGACGGAAGGCTTAATTCTCAGGTATATGCTGTTATTTTAGGAAATTACTTCCATTAATAGATATGATATAAGAAAATGGGGCTTTCAAATTCCAACGAGACAATGTCCCTTGCTATCGAGCCAAATAATTGAAGGAATGATTAAAAGAGCAAAATATTGATGCCTTATTTTGGCTTGCAAACAGTCCCCATTATGATTCCATTGAAAATATATAAATTTGGTTCGATAAAGCGATTGCCAAACAAGAGCCAAGTCCGAAAAAAATAAGCCGAATGAAATTATCACAAGCATTCTTAATACTTAAGGTACCAAAACGTATATGTGTACCTAAAAATATTTATGAGAGCTAAGCAGACTAAATACCAAATAGAAAAAATAAGGCATTAAAGTTATAGGCGGTTAAACTCGCTAATGCAAGCTTTATTCAGCCAGTTTCTCAACTTTTTCACAGCTAAAAAATTTTTAATGATTTGATAGTCTTTGTATAATTAGAATAACAAATGAATGGATTGTCATTTCAAAACAGAATTTTTTTTTAATTTTGATCTAGAGAATAAAGAATTTAGCCGAAAAAATTTGTCTCAAAATTATAATCCTAACACATTCTATGACAGTTCAAATAAAAATAAAGGCTAAAAAAATCAAGCGTTTCATAACTTTTTCACAATGCTGTTTTGTAATTTGCAATACAACAAAAAAAATAGACTTCTCAAACATCATTTAGAAAGAATTATTTCATAACTTGAAATAAAGAATAAAATTTATTGAAATTTGAAATAAAGTATAAAATTTTATAAATAACTTATATTGGAATTAAAAGCTGAACTAAATAAATAGAATAGCAGTAGTAGCAGTAATTTTGAAATAAAGTTTGTTTAACACGAGCTAGTCGAGCAGAGCACGTCAACCGAGATTTACGCCCTGTGGCAGTTGTCCAATGCTTTACTTAAGATACATTTAATCTTCGTTTGGTAACAAGTTCAAGTTATTTTCTACTCGATTGTTGTGAAATTAATGCCTTTGATTGGAGCATCTTACAATTTATCTTCTGAAGTGTCTTCTGCGGCCTCCTCTGAACAACTCTAGATCTCTTTTTTATAATTCTAGCTAATTTTGCAATGATGCAGTTTTGGAATAGTGGAGGCTGCATTTGAGAAATTTTTTGAGTCGGGCGAGCAATTGTTGTTTGTTTGATAATGAATCTATAGACACATTTTAGTTTTTTAATTTATTTTTTAGTATGTTGTAACATTTTTATGATCATAGTCCTGTTTTCTTTTAGCTTCTGTTAAATTTTGACTGATATCTTGACTTCAGTATAAAACTATTAGGTTTTTACTTTTTTACCAGGTTGATAAAAGAATTAATATTTAATACTTTGCTCAGATTTTCAAATCCATTGATTAATTTGATTTTTAAAATTAAGTCTGAATTTCAAACAAGTTATAATGTTTTTGAATAGTTTTTTTTTCCAAAAATTTATCCAGAAATTTAAAAAAGTTTTAAATTTATTCCAAAAAATTTTTAGAATAAATTAAATTTTAATTGTCAACTTAAATATTTCTGAATAACCGTGTATCATTAGCATAGTTGAATTTTGTGGTTACAAAAACGAAATTGAATTTTTATTTGAAAATTGATTTTTTTAATAAATACTTTCATTAGTATTATAAATTAACTTATTATTCTTATTGTTCTTGTTGCTTCCATGCACGAGAGTGTGGAAACAATGGATACCTCTCAACCTGGTAGTGCAGAATCATCTACTCCACTACTCTCTCAACCTGAGTGTCTAACTGGTCTTGCCAATTTGTCAACACGAACCTCAAATGAGAAATCTCAAACAGAAATTACGACGTACTATCTGTCAAACTTGGTTCAACTAGCAAGAATTCCATGTAATGATCTGCTAAAACGTATTCAATCATTCCCAATTGACATAATAAAGCACCTCAGAAAAGAATTGGCAATTCAATTCTTGACTCATCACAAAATTCAAGATTTGTACAATATCAAACCTAACTCGAGTGCTAAAACTCTTTCTAAAGACATCTATTCGATAACACAAATAAGTGTACAACCTACGTTTTCCGAAACAGATCTGCTCTTGATCTTTAAAAAAACCACCCAGTCACCTCGTTATGTAGATGAAGATGATTTGGAAGAAATTTTTACTTCTATTCAAGAAGTGCAAATAGATGCTAAACATACAATCAATCAGATTGTCTCTCTAATCGATCTAGTTAAACTTCAATCGTCTCGAATCGATTCATTACAAAATGAAAATAACTCGCTCAAAGCGATAATTCAAAATAATAATTTGATTTTAAAGCAAATACAATCAAA
Source organism: Brachionus asplanchnoidis (assembly GCA_025491095.1). Lineage (NCBI taxonomy): Eukaryota > Metazoa > Rotifera > Eurotatoria > Ploima > Brachionidae > Brachionus > Brachionus asplanchnoidis. The sequence continues at coordinate 2,666,841 of JAILYF010000013.1, read as the reverse complement.
AATGAATACTAACGAATTCCCAAAATTACCACAAAATGAAACTTTGACACCTCGTAATACGATACTGAATACTCCAAAGCAGAATTCCACATCATACTCACAAGCTACCGCTATTCCTAGCAAACAGACAAATAAAAGGCCCCTGACAGACTCACCAACAAAATTGAACTCACAAATGGGTAGCTCAAAAGGAAACAAATCACAAAAAACTGATGATGGTACTAATCAAAACACAAATGCTACACCGGCCTCCAAACCAGTGACTCGTCAAACATCACGTCCGAATGGACAATCAAAAATCATGGCTTTTGATTCCTCAAACCCCTCTCAACCAACAAAATCAATTGAATACAATGAGTTTAAATTAGCAGGCCCAAGGAAGAGGACTAAAAAATCTTCAATTCAAAATTATATCAAAACTTCTGGTAAAGGTGATAACACTGGTCTTAAATCAAGTGAGAGAAAGGTCGATATTTACTTGGGTAGAATATCAACTGAAGAAACTCTCGAAAACGTAAAATCGGTAGTAAATAAAATAGTCCAAACTTATACTTTTGAACAAATTTCAACCGTTCATCAAAATTTCAATTCCTTCAAATTTTCAATAAGTGTGTTCGATCTTGATAGAGTAAAAGATAAAACTATATGGCCAAGAGGTGCTGTTGTCTGTCGCTATCGTAAGCCATATGCTGAACGCAATCAAAATACACAATCTTCATCTGAAGCAAAAACGAGCAATACTCCAAATCAATCCAACACAAATCAATAAAAACGTAATTAAAATGCCTTTAAATTCTTTTTCTATCTCTTTTCTTAATTGTTTCAATTTAAAATTAAATTTATCTTATTGTAATCATTTAGTTAATATTTCAAATATTTGCTATTTGAATGAATTATGGACCAAAAAAAATGAATTTCATATTATAAATGATTTAGCATCATCTAAGTTTCATAAAAATACTCCACTCTATCAGTCGGATATGCCTGATTATTTAGGTAAATCTTCTGGGCGACCTTATGGTGGCCAATGTTGGTTTCTTGATGACTCATGTGATTTGATTGATAGTGACTTTTTTAATAGACATTCGAGCTATGTCCATTTAAAAACCAAGGGTCAAGAATTTGTAATTTTTGGGGTTTATATGCCCTTTTATAATAATAAGCATAAGGCTGATTCTATAGCTTTATATGAAACTACTCTATCAATCTTAATAGCTCACATGAAATTTTTTAAAGAAAAAAATACTCCAATGTTTATAATAGGTGACTTCAATGCAGATCCTTTCAGGCTCACTTATCAAAAATCCTCAAATATAAATAAGTTAGATACTCTACTATACAATTTTATACATGATAATGACCTTGTTTTACTGGACTCATTAAACACACAATTTACTCCGTATACCTATACAAAGCATAAAAAAAATTCCCTCCCATATTATGCTAACCTTGACCATATTTTAGTCTCAGATCATGGGAATATCTTAAAATCTATTCAATGTAACATTATAAATGACTTGGGAAATCTTAGTGATCACCTTGCCCTTATTTTGGATGTTACTTATGAAAATCTCGACTGTGAGATTGAATCTCTCTATCTTAAGCCTCAAGTCCAACCAAGACTAAAACTTGAAATAGCTGAAGTTTTTGAATTCTATAATAATAATTTATCTTATCACTTTCAAAATTCTTGTCTCGATTACGCAGACCCCTCGAAACCTATTTTTAATGCACAAGAGCATGTTGATCTCTTTTATAAATCAATTTGTGACTCAATCTCTAAAGCCTCACATGAGGCGTTAGACTATCAAAATATTTACTTTTCCTCCAATTTAGCAAATAAGCCAAAAAAAAACAATTGGTTCAATAAGGAATTAAAATTGATAAAAGATAAGCTAACTGATATCAATCAGAAAATTAAAACGGATCCCTCCTGTGAACCTAAAAGAAGACAATTAAAGAAAGAATTTAGAAGAGCTCAACGACAACAAATTTATCTAAATGAATTAAAAGAGCAAGCAAAAATAGAAAGTCTTTTCTCTTTAAAAGATAGGAATAGATTTTGGAAAAGAATTGCACAGTCTAAAAATAAAAGAAATGTTAGAAAAGAAATAACCCTCCCACCGGATAAACTCTTTTCTCACTTCTTAAATTTATTCAAAGAGGATGAATCCTCTCTCTCAAGTGATCAGCTAAATATTAAAAAACATGTGAATGAAACATTTGTGAACTACACTCGTCCTGATACTCTGCCTTTTTTTGAGCTTTCTCAACTAAAGAAAATAATATCAGAATTTGATAACTCAAAAGTAACTGGTTTTGACAAAATCTCCTATAACCTTTTAAAAAATGTAAATTTTGTTGGCTTTTATGAAATTCTACTTGAATTCTTCAACCAACTTCTACTATTCAATAAGATCCCAAAAAATCTTAATACTTCTAAAATTAATCCTATTCTAAAAGACAATTTAAAAAACAACTATGATCTAAACAACATAAGACCTATTTCTATTTCAAACTGCTTTGCTCAAATCCTAGAAAAACTTATTCTAATTAACTCCCCTGATCTTTACAAAGTTAGTAATAACCAATTTGGTTTTAAGAAAAAAACCTCATGTAACCATGCCATTTTTGTATTAAAAGAAACAACTCTTAACTACATCAATAAAGGCTCTGGATGTAGGATAGCATCTTTAGATGCAGAAAAGGCCTTTGACAAAATATGGCGTGATGGCTTATTCTATAAACTATTAAAGAGACTGCATACTTCCTACTGGGTATTGCTTAGGATTTATTATAACTCAGCACTAGCTGTTTTATCTCTTCCAAATAATCTAACAACTAAACCCTTTAAAATTGAAACTGGTGTAAAACAAGGAGCTATTTTATCTTCTTTTCTTTTCAACATATATATTGATGATCTTATAATAGAATGTCTTAACAATGAGCTTGGAGCTCTTTATAAAAATCTTAATGTTTCTATCATTGTCTACGCAGATGATATAATCTTAATAAGCCCAGTTGACTCCCATCTACAAGTGCTTTTGGATATTTGTGGATCTTATGGGAATAAATGGAGAATAAAATTTAACCCTAATAAAACAAAAGTTGTTAACTTTGGCATTCAATTATTTAAGTCGGTATTTCACCTTAATGGATCTGAACTTGAAGAAGCAAATCAGTTAGAATACTTAGGATTCATTATAGATTCTAATCTTGACCTTAACACACAGGCAGTTATAAATTTTAAAAAAGTTCAGAGCAGCTTTTTTGGAATTTCGTATCTTCTGCCTAAAAATAGTCCTACCTCTTCACCTAAATTCAAATCATTTATATACAAAACATTTTGCTTATCTAAATTCACATATGGTCTTGAGGCTCTTACTCTTAATTCGACCACAAAGGATTCGATAAATAAATTGCAAAACAACTTAATTAGACAAATGTTTGGTTTAAAAGCCTACTGTCACATGTCACGAGTCTTAAAAGTACTAAAATTATTCAACTTTGATGAACTTTATCTATTTTCAAAACTAACTTTTATTGATACAATTAAATATAATTATCTATCATCACAATTTTTAAAATATATGCTAAGTGACCCCCCCTCTAATAAATCTTTTTCCTCCGACTTAGTACTTATTTCCAAGTACTTTAAAATTGAAACCTCAAAAATTTCAGTAAATATAAACCAACTTAAAGAAAATCTTAAGATTAATCTGATTTCTAATGATGGTATATCTGATTCAATTTGGTTATGTCTTTGCAATTTAAAATTAAAACATTACAGAACTCTCCTAAATGAGCTAATTCAAAATAAAAGAAATTCATGAATTTTGGTCCAAATTATCTTGCTTTCTAACTTTCATGCCTTTTTCTATTTTCGAACTAATGTTCCTTTTTTTATTTTTGTAATTTTATTTTTAGATAATAATTTTTCATTTTTAAAAAAAAACAAAAAAAAACAAAAAAAAAAAAAAAAAAAAAAAAAAAAAAAAAAAAATTTTATTTTTATTTTACTTTACTTCTCCTTAAAGGAGGTTAATTCAATTCAATAAATAAATAAATTAGTATTAATATGAAGCAACTTTTTTTTTATCAAAATGGAATTAGATCAAATTATTTAAAAAAATTGGAATCAGAACAGGAACTTATTTTATTTAAATCTCAATCATAATGACGATTTAAGATTCAATTAAAATATAAACATATAAAGAATAAAAACAAGAATTAAAATTAGGCTTAAAAAATTTCTCAAGTAGGAATTTTTTTTAGAACCAGACCAAAAATTTATTGATTTAAAATATAATTTTAAAACTCTTAGAAAAATTACTAGCTGTTTATAACTTAACGGTGATATCAATATTAAAGTCATAGACTAGATCATACGGTTCAGAGGCCTGCAAAATTTTTAATACAATTCTAGGTTATTCAATATTGTTTTAATTTAAATTTGAAAAATTATAACTTGATTTATAAATTTAATCGAATTTTATAATTCAGAAGCACTCAAAGCCTAAACTTTATGATTTTAGTGGGTCAATTTGGTAATTCTTGGTATCAAATGAGAAAATTATAAAACTTGCTAAAAAAAATAAAAAGTTCAATAACTTCAATGACTGCTTTTACTTAAGATGAGATTTTTATGCTTTTGATTTTAAAATAGTTGATTTTAGGCTAACTTAAATTTTTATTTTATAATAAAATATGTTTGGCAAACGATTTTATTTTTGTTTAATTTTTTTTAATTTTAATTCTAATACGAAAGAGCTAAACATTGATGGTATTTGATGATAACATTTTAAATAAACTTTGAACATTCTTTTATTGCTTGAAGGCACATAATTTCGAGATTGGGAAGCCTAGCACATTGCGTTTTCTAAAAATTATCAATTATTTTTCTATAGTTTTTTTTGTAAACATTGTTGATGATTCTCTTTGGCTTATGTAATTTCTAGGGTGTCCGGAACTCAGTCGTTGGAGTGAATAGCAAAAAGAAATTAAACAAACTAGTGATTAAATTCTAAGTCAAATTTGCCGTTTCTATGTATGTGCAAGGATTTACGTCAATTTTTTAATTTAAAATTTATTAATCAATAATGATAATTAGTTGACTTTTTACTATAAATCTCTCAGTTAAAGATTTAGTTTACCTAATAAACGCTTTATTTTATTAAATAAAAAAATATCAGAATGGTCATATTTATTTAGTTGAAATTGTTAGCTCTTATAAATTTGATTAAATTTTAGAATAAATATTTATTTCAGAATTTTGAAAAAATTAGCCAAGATAATTAATATAGTCAAGATTTGTTTTTGTTAAATTCAGCTGGGAAAAAAATTGAAAGTTTTTTTCAAAATCATATCACTTTTAAGGGATAGAAATGGTGACGTTTTTATTATTTCAATCAAGTCAGAAGATTTTACAATTATCTAAAAAGATCAAACATTAAAATTAAACCTTTGATATTCAAAGGTCCAAAATTATAATTTCAAAAAGAATCTAGAATTTATAGAAAAATTAAATTTTGCCACGCAATTAACCATTTCAAACAAATTAGATTTGCACGTGTTTAGGTTTTACTTGAGTCTATCCAGAATTGCTTTAATACTGTAGTCTTGATTAAATTTTAAATTTTGAACTCAATAAAGGCCAAAAGACTACTTTCATTTAATATAAAAAATGTGTTCAAAGGTTGACTTTTTATTTTTAAAATTGCATTGAAAAGTATTATTATAAATAATAATTTTAGATAAAATGTCATTATATTAAATGATTGAGAAATAACCTTTAACATGATATTGATTCATAGATAATTTAGATTATTTTCCATCTCAATTTTTCGCTAAAACAATCCAATTTAAAAAAATTAGCATTCAAAAACGTTTCTCTATTTTAAAAACGAGTGTTTTTTAACAGTTGTATAAAAGTTAAGATAAGATATGTGAGTAAACACGTTTTGTGTGTTTTTTGTCATGATCATTTTTTTGTATAGAAGTACTGCATTTTTTTCAAAAAATATTATGCTTAATAATGCGAAGAATGATAAATTTGATTGACAAGTTAAGAAATTTACAACAACAAAAAATTATGAATTTAAAAATTTTAAGTTTGCATTTTGATTTTTTATATCTTTTTTTTCTAATTTTAATATTTTGGTTACTTATTTATATGAACCATTTGAATCTTTGATTAAATTTTCAGGTCTCTAGAATACATGAATACATTACCAAGTTAATCAAACGTTTAAGTATTCTCAATTCCCCTAAATGAAATAGATCGTTTCATTTGATCAAAAGCTTTTAAGAAATTAATGAATGATAACTGAAGCAGTTGGCTTTCATAATCATGAGATGATAGATTTTCACGTGAATCAGATGATTTGTGCATGCTCTGGAGTAGCTTAATTGTTCCTAATAGCTGGTGCAGATGGAAAAAAAAACTTCAATTCTCGATTTAGAAAATTAGCTTTTTGCTAGATCTATTAGTAAGTTCAACTTCATTCTAAAATTAAAGTAAAAATTAATGGTGCAATCCAATATTCTGATTAATGAATAAATTTTGAAAACAAAATTCATAGTTGAAGTTTACAGTTAACTCCAACTAACTTTGTTTTGTTCGTGAGAGTATTTTCATGATTTCTATTTAAATATTATGACTAGAAAAAGTTAAAAACTTAACAATCAAAAAATAAATTTGTTTTGTTTTTTTTTTCAAAGTTTAAAAAGTTTAATTTAATGATCAATCTTAGCTGGTTAATTTACTTATTTACATAATTAAACATCGGATTGACTTCTATAAGACTAAAAATTTAAAATGACAAGTCATTTTTTTTTTAATTTTTCTCTCTATTGGCAAAATTATAATTTTTAGGGTGTATGGAAAGTTTCTTCAAAAAGTTTATGCTTACAGCGTAAAATCCAAAGGTGTATTGATTTTAATAGTTATTTATAGCCAAGAATAAAAATAACACAGAGCAAACAAATCATAGCTTTATTCTACAGCTAAAATGAGAGAATGAAAGTCTTATTAGATATGAAAAATCAAAGATCAAATATAATGCATAATTTAGTTGGAGAAAAAAAATCAATCTTTCTTTTTTCTTAAAACTACATAAACTATGTTTGAATATTTTATCAAAAAGTTAGATCCAATGCCATTAAGTATGAAAACTACTTTATTTAACTTGTTGGGATTAAATTTTTAGAAAAGGTAAAAAGGTAAAATATTCATAATAAAAAAACTATTTAAATAATTTAGAGGTATTTTTTTTTTCTAAAGAAAAATATTTTTTATTGGCAATCACACGAGTGGTGCCTAAAAAAATAGTCGTAATTATTTCTTATTGATGGTTAACATTGAATTTGTTTATTGAAAAGAAATATGAACGCAATGGAAAGATGTTTTACAACTAATTACTTTTTATTTTAAATTTGTTTTCATAGAAACCAAAAGTTTACTTTTGAACCTTTTTTCAAATTTAAGTAAGTCAGTTGGAAAATTGGATAAAAATCAAGCGATCAAGTTTTATAGTGATTCGGGCTAAGTCATACGAGCAGATCGATTCGATTCAAATTATAATATTTTAATGGTTAAAAAATTAATTTTTAAAAATTTTAATTTGATCAATCTAAATTTAATTAATAAACGCTTAGAGCTTTCAAAAAAAATTAAGCAAAAAAAGCTACCATCATTTAATTTGGATAAGCTTGAATTTTAAGTCTAAATTTCTGACACAAATTAAAGCTAGGCAAACTTGTTAAAATCATATTTTGGCAATATTTTGGCCAGTGTAACCAAAATAAAAGTATCATTATACTTTTAGTCCTTAATTACACTAATTTCTGTCAAAAAAAATCCCAATTAAGTCTTTATAACAAAAAAAAAGAGATTTCAGTGCTTAAGAATTCACTTTTAAATATGATTTACCAGTTCGTATCGCAAATTTTTCGATAGTTTACTAAGTTAATTTTAATGGAAACAAGCATTATTTTTTCTCCCAAAATTCCATTTCAAAGAAAACTAAAATATTTCTTTAAAAATTTTGAAAATTTTTTATTCTCCTTCAGATATGCACAAATGCATAAAATATTTGTGTAACAAAAAACGACTAGTGTTAAATAACATCATATTATTTTTTTTTTCTATTCTCAAAATAAAAGCAAAAATCGATAAAAGGACACCGAGAAAGCAATTTTTCATTTTTTTATTGTCACAAGGATATTCTATTTTTATCAATTTTATATAACAATCATAATAATTTTACAAGAGTTTGTTTTTTTTGTTTTGTTTGTTTGATGCCAAAGCTAGATTATTTGACATGGCAATTTCATGATGAGCGATTTTTTGCACTCATGCAAAAACGCTTCACAATCGAGCCATTTTTTTTCAATCAAGCATCAACAAAAACTTCAAAATAGTTTTCAGTCATTTAGGCATTTTTTTCATTTTTTTTTTCTAAAATTTATTTTACTCTAGGTCTATTTTGGATCAGTGTTAAAGGTAATTTTTTTTGTGACAATAGTTTTTTTTTGCTAAGAGTTCGAACAAGCTGAGTCTTAAGGCCAAACAAATGATTGATAATTTAGCCCAAATAAAAGGTCGCTTGAGAGCCGTATTTGGGTTAATGATGGCAAAATTTTGCACATTGTCAATCTCTAGATCAATACGTCAACTTAGTTTTTTTTTTTCTATTTTGTTTATTTCAAATTGAAATATGTGTCGAGCTCAGATTTGAAATGACCCGAAAAAAGACGAAATCTAAATTTGAGATAATGCGAAATGACCTCCAAAAGCTGGGCTGATCTTGCGCACAAAATTCTCATGCAAATATGAATTTTTTTCTATGCTAATGAATATCATAGTTAACCCCGACCTGAAATATTAATTAGAATTTTTGCTCTCAATTTTTATTTTCTTTGCTTTTTTTTCTCTCTCTCTCTCTCTCTCTCTCAGCTTTTCTGTTTCAATTTTATCCGGGTTAAAAGTGTTCGATTTCAAATAGTTGTACGAGTACAACTTCTAGGTCAATGGGCAAATATTGGTGCCAGCTATTTGGCACACAGGTTTAAGCAGTAGTTTTATTCAAAGCATAAATTAAAATTTGAAACTGTGCAAAGAGCAAAGATAGACGTCAACTTATTCGAGAGAAAAAAGTAAAAAAAGAGAGATGAAGAGAAAGAGAGAGAGAAAAAAAAACGCTTTTGATTCAACAAATTAAATTGTGCTGTGCCAAATTCTAAACAACAAAAAACATAACTCAACTTTAATTATGAATCGAATTGCTTGGCAAAGGCGAGAGAGAATAATGCGATAAGAGCAACACTTAAGGGCTGTAGGAAATCGGTGTTATTTCGAAATTTGTTTCTAAGTAAATATTAAAGAGTTATTTTTGTACACACAAGTTTTTTTTTTTACCTTAAATCTATTTTTCCATATTTTTCTATTTTCATATTGAAGAAAGAGAAAATGAAAAAATATGCACTTTAGATTTTGAAGCTTTGAAGTTTTAAATTGTGTGTCGGGTGTCGGACACACGAGGCGCCACAAAAAAAGCAAGCTTAGCATAATTAATTTTATTTTAGACAAAAAAAGACAGTGTTGGAAAAAATCGATTTTTTTTTCATTTTTTTTTTATTTAAGAAAGTAGTTTTCGATCAAAATTTCATCACCAAATTCTAAACTCTCACTCTAGCTGGTTATTGTACACGAGTCCTTCGAGTTTAGCACGTTGTTAAGCTAAACAAGCAAGCATATTATTTGAGTGTACAGAGGGCTCAACTTTAAAAGAAATTTCAACTTTGAATCAAGTTCATTTGAATTTAGTTGAGAATTTTTATTTTATTTTTCGTTCTTGTTGAATTTTTTGCAAGCACCAAATTTTGAATCAAAAAAATTTTTTTTTTGATAAAGTAAACCGACAGGACCAGGTCACTTTGCACACCAACAAAAACAAACGAACTTTTACCAGCTCAGTAATAAATTAACTTAGATTTAGATAAATTATTTTAATAGAAACACAAAAAATTATGCTTGCACTCTAGATTAGAGAGCGTTGCCGTTCAAAAAAAAGAGAGAGAGAGAGAGAGAAAGAAAAAAATATTTAACTCTATTTGGGGCATCACACGTGATTGTAGCATCGTGTGCAACTGACCTCGTCAGAGATAAGACTAGTTCAAAGTGAGCGCTATTTGCCAGGCAGCACACACACAAACACACATAATTAACCAGGTAGAGTTGAGCTATGAGCTTTTGGGCATGCATAAATTAGGAGCTAAATGAGGCACAAATAGCTCGTTTTTGGTGCACGTGACTCATTTATGGGATACAAAAAATAGGGAAATTATATTTTGATGATCGAAGCCTTTGGGGAATTAAAAATTCAACAAATTATCGAAAAATCGATAAACTCATCATCGCGATCACGACGATGTTGTTGTTGAGGCAAAAATAAACTTTTAGTTCAATTTTGTTCTCTAAGCCTGTTGCTCTCGTGCGCCTTTTGTTCTCTCTCTCTCAAAAGTCTAAAATAAAAATACGAAATTATGTTTTTTTTGTGGTGGCAATATTGATTTGTTCTTTTTTTTTCCTTCTCAATTTTGCATTTAAATATTGTTACTGGAAGAATAACAAGGATAGTTGTTTAATAGTTTATTCATTTTGATTGTGACTTGGACCAATTTAGATAAATGCAAACATATCCGGACTCGATGCTGCCCGGTCTCAACTCGGCAAACATGAACCAATCTGAAGCAAGCATTCCGACGACCCACTACGGCCACCAGGTGCCCAAGCGGTTCAAGTACGACCAGTACGAGTACAAAAAAAACTACGCAGAGAACGTAAAGAGCGAGCTGATGAGCCCGAGCGGGAGCCAGGCGAGCGACTCGGAGTACGCCGAGCCGGCCTATGCGAGCTCTAAGCAGTCGTGCACCAGGTCCATCATGAACAAGCGGTCCCATTTGAACCGGTTCTACGAGGAGCCGGCCGCCGGCGCCCACCCGCCCTACGACCAATACAACCAGTTCGACCACAACCAAATACTGCACCGGCTGTACACTTACAACAACCAGGCGATGCACGACGACGAGTACGAGGACGAGGCCAAGTCGAGCAAGTTTCGCAAGATCAAGATGTCGACCAAGATGGACGACGAGGCCAAGAACGAGGAGGACAACGCGTCCAACCACAGCTTTTCGTCGCCGTCCTCGTCCGCGTTCAACAGCAACCAGGGCGAGAACAGCGACGAGTTTGACGCGTACGCCGACGACGCCGAGCAGCAGGAGCACGCCGCCGAACTCGACTCTCTCAAGCAAAAGCTGCTCAAACAAGCGTCCAACTCAAATCTGCTTACAACTGTGAACACGGACAATTTGTCGCTCATTTTGCAGCAGCAATTTTTGCACAAAAATCTGCAACGTCGCAACAGTGCTCAGACGCCGCTGGCCAAAAGCAGCTCCAGTGGCGTGATCACGCAACATCACTCGGCCAACTCGGACTATTCACTTCAGCATCACAAAAACTACACGGACATTGAGCGAACTGCGGCGGCCGCTGCTGCCGCGGTCGTGGCCGCCACTGCCAACAATCAATCGAGCAGTCAGTATTCAAAATTGTTGAACAAACTGTCGCCGCCTCAGCCCTACGACGCCCAAGCAAACTCCAAAATTAGCATCAATGACGAAGAAGTCGACACAAGCTTACTATTTTGCATAGTATGCGGAGACAAGGCATCCGGTCGACACTATGGTGTTGTGTCGTGCGAGGGATGCAAGGGATTTTTTAAGCGGTCGGTGAGAAAAAATGTCAAGTACACTTGTCTCGGATCGAATAGGTGCATTGTGAACAAGACTATGAGAAACCGGTGTCAGTCGTGCAGATGGCAAAAGTGTCTCGCTTCCGGTATGAAAGTAGAAGGTAATCAGAAATTATCTTTTTTTTTTATTTTTTTCCCATTCAACTTGGCTATTGCTAAATACGGACCACTTTTTTTTTTACTAAAAAACCTTGACCCAGGTCGGATGGTATTAGGAATTATCCAAAAACTGCCGACCACCGACCATTTTGAATTTATTTATTTTATTATTTTATTTATGGCAAATTGAAGTTTGAGATCAAGATCAAAATATAAACTGAAATATTTTTTTTTAGAAATAGAGAAAAAATAATTTTTTTTTCTTAAGCAATTATTACTTGACATAGTCAAGTTTATTTTCATTCATAAAAATTTAAAATATCCCTTTTTATTCAAGTTTAATAGGTTTAAATTTTTTATAATTGATTTTAATAAAAATATTTGATTTCATAAAAATTAATGTTTTAAAATTTACAATTTTTTGGTATTGTTCAGCATAAATTGTTGCACCTTTTTTTTTCTTGAAATAATTCTATTATTAAAATCAAATTTAATTTTAATAAATCAAAA